>OX467115.1:23565474-24840474 GCA_950106695.1 Biston stratarius | reverse complement strand
TGACCAATAAGAAGGTGATGAAATTTAAAAAAAAGTCTAATTTTCATAGGTCTTTGAAAAAAAATTATGAAGACCATGACCATCAATGCAAAAAGTAATATAGCAATTGAAATATATTATTATTCATTATATATATATATATATATATAACTCTACTTAATAAATTCTACTTAATATATATATATATATATATATATAGAATATATATATATATATTCCATTCGAATATATATATATTCGATATATATATATATATATATATATATATATATCTATTAAGTAGAATTTTCAATACAAGGACTGAATCTATTTCTATTTACCTTCATATCATTAATTCGCAGAAGAAAGGGTGCAGCGTACATGAGTTTGGTGGCATTTTGAGACATAGCTTACCGTAAGCCGACAGAAACGGGCCGTGAGAATGGAACAAAGTCAGATAATACTTACCAGTAGAATATCATTTCAGTTACCTGTGGTCTAGAACTCGCAATTACTGTTAAGTAGGCAGGTGCGGAGATTTATCGCGCGAATGCAGTTTTCACTCTTAGAATTGTGTTAGTATCGAGAAACGAGAACAAGTGGTAGACAGGCCGTCTGTCTGGCGAGATATAAGACTCTTAAGGCGTTAGCATACTAGCGATTTGCGAACACGTTTTCTGCGGGCCGATCAAACAAAGTTTTACATCCAAGTAGATGCGTAGTCCGCGCTCTCTCGTACATAATATAGGCAATAGAAAACCAAGGTAACCGACTTGTGTTCGCTTTGTTACGGAACATTTAGTGTAGTGGGTAGACACTAGGTGCAGTAAAATTCTGAATAATTTGGAACTTTGACATGGAATACATTTTTGGCCCCAAGTTTAACAATTACTTTAAAACCATTTCCATTTTTAACCGGTTGCTTCAGATTCAACTAACATATTGCGTCGTTTTTATAGCAGACCACAGTGTTGACCACAGCTCATCTGATGTTCGTGACGGTGTGGTCGAAGATGGTAAACCTCACCTACCCTGGAATGGAACTGGCTCTCAAGCGAGGCTGCCGGAATACACCGTTAAATGTTTAGCGGCAGATTTTCAATTTGAGGGTGGTAGCTAGCCAGCCGAGTACTAGAAAATTCCCTACCACCATACTATTGGTTTCCTCTCGATATTTTCCTTCACCGGCAGTTCAAGCTCATTGTTAAGGTTTGAATCCACGCCACGCTCTTTAGCGTGTGAACCGACCACGCTAACCATTAAGCTATCATCGCTACAATACGCGTCTGAACGAATCATCCCATTATTGAACTTTATTAATTGTAGTAATTACCTATAGGTACTGTGCCCCACTCATCTGCAAAGTGCAGTGCTTTGCGGATGGAAATTCTCACCCTACTCCCTCGGTATAGTTTGGTTATTACAATCAAGTCTTATAATTGTAGTAGATATGGTTATACCACAAAATTGGTTGTAATTTGGTCTAAAATAAATTAGAAAGAAATCAATAACAAATTCAATATTTATGCTTCTAGAAAGAGCGGGACCGGGAGTGGGTCTTTGGCAACCCTACCTCATAGAGTACCAAGTTGAGACATAGGATTATATTATTATTTACAATTTATAACTTATAAAGGTAAGACTGTCTCGTTTTCACGCGTGACATTTCTCATTAGCGTGAAGTTGCATTTTAGGTATTGATTAATATTTTAAGCAACGTTTATAAGTCATAGTACTTACACGCGATCGCACTCGTCGATCAGTAATTACAAAAAAGATAGGGCTGCTTCATCCTGCCCTGGAGGTTCTGCCTCATAAATATCGTTTTTATGTCAATCAACAAATCAAATGAAATAACAAAGTGTCATTAAACATTTTACTATGGAAACAGACGTCGGATATGTCTAATTGTGTCTGATACTTGGACTATAGTTTTGGCCACATCCGGTGGCCTTTTTCAAGGAGTCAAAGCAGAGTACAACGCGTGCGCGGCCTCGTCTTGCACCGCACTGTAGTTGAAATATCCGACAAAAAAACGTGAATAATCCCGCATAAGTGAAACAAAAATGTGTCAATAATGACAGTCTTAACATTTAATTACTTAAATGACTATTTTAGTTCATTTGTGACGTTTACTACTACTTTGATACTATTTAATGTTTATAAATATGAAAAACTAATAATACTAACTATTATACTTTATTAATTATTTACTGATAATAATAATTAAAAGTCATGTAATTAAATTGTTTTATGTATGTTGAGGTAAACTGACTGCAAGAAGCTTTGCGGTAATTTTAAAATTAGCGCAGCAATTAAAATGTAATTGGTTAGCATAGAGCGCGCCTTGAAAGTGACTGCGATTTCTTGACTCACGTGAAAGCACGCTACATACAATGGTAAATTGATGCGATATATTTTATAGTACCTAGATGAGAATTAATGAGTGTTAACACCTAGTAAAAACCAGCACACGAACTAGGATTCTATTATGCTCTATTACGTTCTAACGAGTAGTTAACATGCTTACCAACTTTCTGTAATCAATATGTTGATTTCAGAAAGAACATATATTAACAATTAATATATTAAAAGGCTATAAGATGATATATAGAATTTGAGCTTTATTCGGTTTGGTTTGTTTTCATGCATTAAACTTCGCGCTAGCTAGAAAAAGTTGTCGAAGCATTTTTAGGTTTGATTCGATGATAGCTCAGAGGTTAGCGCGGTCGGATCTCATACCGAAAGGTGTGGGTTCAAACCCCACAATGAGCTTGAAGCATAAGCGAGGAAACCATAGCATGGTGGCAGGTCACTTTCTAGTACTTGACTGGCTAGTTATCGGTGTGTTACGACAACCCCACTTGAGCACCAATTCTATTCCAAGCTAGGCGTGTTACCACCATCTACACCGTCACCTTACATCAAGTGAGCTGAGGTCAAACACCTAGCGTACAAAAAAAAATATACTGCCAGTTATACGAACAACATATTTTAATATCATGATGCTCTCATATACGCTTCTCATACCTACTAAAATGTTTTAGGACACCAAACTATATAGCTATTAAATTCATCAGACAGATTGAGGTTATTCTAAGCGTGGCCTATTGCAGCGATACTGCCGGCTTATTTCACCCAGAACTAGCAGACCAATCGCTTTCCCTACGAAAGTCGTAAACAAGGAATTCATTTGAAATAACATAACAGAGTAACAGAGCCTGCGGCCAATATTCATTGCCAATAACTGGTGGCTAGAGATGGGGTTACGACCGATAGAACAATCATATTTTTCTTTACGCAATTAATATTAATGTTCTGCGAATGCAAGTAATAATTACATCTATAACTGCTCCAACGTAACATTCGTTAATAATACAGAATATATGTAAAACGCTGAAAATTTCAATGTTTTTAATGTGTTAACATTACTGTTTTGAAGAGTACTGCAGGTAGTGAAATTAGAGGGCTGTTGAGACTGACCATCGAAAGTCTAAAAGTGAGCGACAAAGCACTTCTGCCCTAGACTTCATTTTGTTAATCAAAGCTCTGTGTATCGCTGCAATAAAAAATGTCACCTTCATTAGTACTATCCACATTTACAATTTGTTACCTAAAGGCAGACCACTGATATTCCAAACAATGCCCAATTTGGGAACAAACTAAAGACTAACAGTGTTTTACGATTTGAAAGGATTTATAAATAGGGACATGTCCAGCGAGATGACATTATTAAACAATTGTAAAGATTGACATTGACAAAATATTTTGACATTAAATTAACATAAACGTAATTTGCAACAATTTGACATGAAATTAATATTATCACGACAATATATTTTGAAATTGTTAATTTATTATTGTCAGTATTAGTATGACATATGATTAAATAAATTATTGAATGCCCCGGTAAGGGAAGACTGATGGCACTATTTTTGCAAGAACATCTAGTATAATATCTATATTTCTAAACCTGAATCTGAACAGTCATAGATAGACGTTATCTCTTACTATCAAAAGAACGTGTTGTTCGTCTCGTTACTTTTAAATATTATATTTTACAATTGAGTAAAGGGCATTATCAAAAGAGAGTGAACATTTAGAGATAATGTACGGAATCAAACTACCAATTAGTGTACGGATTTGTTCGCATCTCAAGTGTAAACACGCCGTTGAACTGTGATTGTTATGGTACCGGGGAGAAGTGCCAACATTTACTGTGCAATGAGTGATAAAGCGAAAGATTTACTATGTTACGACTCTGTGGTATATGCGATTTGTTTACGTTTATGACTGGCTCAGATAACTTCCATTCTATAATATCCATTGGACATTTAATTCTAGGGCAGTTGAGTTAGGCAGTTTTGAGGTTTAATATTTGTGATTTTATCTAGTTTATATCGTACTTTGTTACCGGTAAGGTGCTATAATTAAATGAAATTGCGCTTTCGGGAATGATCGATAAAATAATGATGAAATAGTGCTACCGCAACCACTTGAGGATGTACCCAATTATTATTTTTTGTATGTTTAATATAATATTTTTTTCCCTTGATTCTAAATCAATATAGGTAGGACTTAAATATCTATAGGTATTTATATGTAAGCCACTTGCTATAATTAATCAGCTTATTGTCTAAATTCTTTATAACTGGCCCAGAACATAACTCGTTAAAATTTAAGGTCATTTGATAGAATATCTGCTTCAAAAGCTGTATAGTTCGTGGGTTGGATTCCCACTAGGACAAACATTTATGTGACTATAAATCGTTGATATGTAGGTGTTCTGTATGTATTTATAATAAAAAAGTATTCTATCAGTTATCTGGTTCCCATAGTGCAAGCTTTACTTAGTTTGGGGCTAGATGGCGCTGTATGAAATGTTCAACGATATTTATTTATTTAAATTTGCTATTACACTCACACGCACGCAAATATGTGAATATTACATGTGAATTATCTATAATTCACTTTTTTTTTTGTTATCATTGACGTCCAACCATTCTTCGTTGTTCGCAAGCTTGATAGGTGTTGCTCTCCAATTAAGGTTAAATGACCTAAAATTAGAACGAAATAACTGAACCAAAAACTTCCTGCGTCTCAAGGTTATATCATGTAACACTAGCTATTTTCCAAACCAGTTCATTACGGATATGCAATCATTCTTACAGACTTTACTACTAACTGTTTGGGGAAAATCATTGGAAAATATGTCTTATCATATAGGGATCAAGGTATCATGTCGAATAGGAGGATAAGGGTGTGGTCTACTAACAACGTACAAAAAGTGGTCGAATTGAACATTGAATTTATCACTTTCCCCTCGTGTAGGACTAGCTCGGCTAGACCCGAGGCTGTTTATCTAACAGTGGATTACCATCTGTTGTATTGTAATCTCGAATGGACCTCACTTTGATCACATTACAAATAACATCAACATTCCTTTTTAAAAAAGAAGTTTTTACATTGTGTTACATTAATAAAAGGCATATTTCAATTAAAAAAAAAAATATTGTAACAAAGCGTTTTTTTGTATATATAAGTTATTTTAAAATTCGTTTTTAATGTTTGTTACTTCATAACTCTGTCATTTATAAGCCGATTTGAAAAATGTTTTTTTTTGATACCTAAGAATGAATTTCATTGAACGGTAATATATCGATTGGTAATATACGAGAAGATTGGTCCCGTAGAAATTTCATCAAAATCGGGACAGTAGTTTGATTTTTAAACGAAAATACAAATATTTTGTTTATAACACCAAAGTTACAGGCCATTTTTCATTTTTTTTTCAAAATCATAACCTATGTCAATATAATAATATGTCAATTCGTTAAGATGTCAATTAAAAAAAAATATTACTGAAAAAAGGTGTCATCCAAGTAAACGAAATTACGGATTTTGTTTCCAGTGACTTTTCAGTGGTGGTTTGGGAAGTCAGCCAATGAACTATCCACCTTGCAGATTCATCATCAGATGGTGTTGAAAGGTAGGAACTCCGTAATGAAACAATGTAATCTAACTGTGTTTGGGCTTAGTGGAAAGGCGTCGGGTAGTTTTTTATTTAATTATTTCAGACTCGGTAACGTGTCACAAAATGTTTTGCATTACTTAAACCTATATATATAGCTATGTTCAAAATTTATGCTTTTCGTACGCAAATGAATGTCAACCAATATTTCAATTTAACATAACAATCTAAGTATTATGTCAACAATGTAACAAGGTCACACTGTAACGTTACATTAGTACTTATTACGAAGTACGACTTGACAGGGCCGTAGCTAGGGATTTGTTCAAAGGGGGCGAAGGAAACATTATAAGCAAGCTACAAGCAGCGAAATACATATAATTTTGCTATTAAGACTGACCATCGATAGTCTCAAAGTAATGAGCGCCAAAGCAGCTATGCCACGGACTTTGTTTTGTGACTGAAAGTTCTGTGTATCGCTCCAATGGTCATGAACATGCGTTATCTCTTACCATCAGAAGAGCGTATCGTAAGTCTCATCACTTTTATATTTAAAAAAAACTATGTAGTAAATGACAAACACTCAATTCGTTTAACTGCAGAGCAGTTAAAGTATTCTTTGGATTTTGGTAATTTTAGTAAGTGCATTTATGTACTAAAATATGACTTTTAAACAAAGATTTTAAATATTAGAATTAATCATGTATACTTTTGTACAACTAGAAAAATTACTTGTATTTATTTTGGAGGTCGAATTACCCACGGATTACTCTAATATAAATACACGAGGCCCCTGGGTAGTGCTGAGCAGGTAATAATCTCTAGTAGGAGGCTTAGGCTGCGGTTGGTTACCACTTACCGGACAAAGTTGTGCCTTAAAGCGACCTAGTCGTGTTACAGCATATAGTCCAGTGAAACCGGACGGGAAGTGAATCTGAGCAGTTGTATCATAGCGAAGTTACGTATACCGTATACGTTGTGCTTCAATCAGCAGCCTGGAGACTGGTCATGGAGGGTAGCGGGATCCGTAGCACGGTTCTCCGCTAGCCCACCGCAGATAATAGGGGGCCCAAGTAGTGAACTAGCCACTCACGAAAGGCTGCCCCGCCAACTAGACTTGACGACCGGATGAGAGGGCCCTATGGACATTCAGCCCCTGCCTGACTACGCCCATTTGACTTAGTAAGGTAGTCGCGTTTGGTTACACCAAATATATCAATACAGTACGACACGGACTTAAATAATATTCTAAAGTGATTTTAAAAACGTTGTTTTACAACATTTTGTATAAACAGTCTAAAGTTACCTTTATAAACAGAGAAAATACAAAGTAACAGCGCCCTCATCCATTTAAAAGTGTCATAAGTATTACGTTAGACTTTCTCGAACACATCTCACGTATCCGGGTGGATTGTTCGTGAGACAATGGTACCGTTTGTTTCAATGGCTCGCTTGAAACTTTGTCGCGGGTTGAATGACCGATTGCGATTGCGTCTGAGCCTTCTTACTTCACGGACAATGTAACGACTGAACGGTCATGATCAGAACTTTCGGAACAGTTACCTATCTGATGAAACGAATGAATTGGTATAGAAATGCTACTAAGAATCGAGGATCGCATAACACAGCGTGTCTGAAATCGGAATATTTTTTTTTTTTACCAGTGGATCGAAAATAGTATGAAAACTGGGACAGCGCAAATATCGGGCGTAAATTAAAACTACTTTTTTTTACATTAACAACTATCACATTAATAAAAGAAATGCGAAAGTTTATCTGTTTGTATAAGTATGTTTGTTAATTCTTCACGCTAAAACTGCCTAATCGGTTTAGATGAAATTTTGAATGATTATTATCTGAATATTAAATATGATTATTATATGAAAAAGCGACATCGTTTCATGGTAGATGTTCCAAAAACTCGAACGAAAAGATTTGATTCCACGTTCATTGTGCGGGCTGCTAGACAGTGGAATGCGCTGCCTGAGTGGGTGTTCCCCGATAGATATAATCTGGGTGTCTTCATGTCGAGAGTGAATCGGTATCTTCTAGGCAAGCGTGCTCCATCTTAGACCGCATCATCACTTAACATCAGGTGAGATGGCGTTCAAACGTAAGCCTATCTATAATTTAAAAAAAAAACTTGATTCACATTGGCGACTTTTTATCCCGGAATACGCGGTACGCTAGTAGTTCATAAATTCTTTAGCTTGGAAAGAGTCCCACGCCCAGCAGTGGATTAGACATTTTGTAAAACAGATCTGATCCGGAGTATCCGAATTATCTAGCAGACACAGATTGGAAATACGCAAAGTTGTTTATTATCATATTTTTTCTTAGAAAAGCCGATAGCTAATTACGTGCGTAACAAGGTCGGGTGTCACATTGCCAACAGAGGCGTCATACAATTATGACAGGAGACTCGAGAGGCGTATTTTCAGAATACCTTGTACCGTGTATCTCACTTGTTTGTTACACGGGATAGTGGCAATGAAATAAAATATATTTTGGTAACATGTATCTAATTATAGGCAGTGTAACGTTAAGGTCGGCGGTCGTTCCCGTATTAAGTAATTATTAATTCCCAAAATTGGAAGGTAAGCGGAAGTAAGCAAAGCTCTCTCGTACGCTTATGTAAGCATAAAACTAGTATAAAAACAAGAAAAATTAATGAAATTAAATATTGTTAACGTAATCACCAACTAGTCCGCAATGTCATCAAAAATAGTAAAGCAAAGAAACGAAACGATTATTATGTAATTATTATTTAAAAAAATGTACATGCAAAATGTTTTTTTTTTTTAAGTATAAAATATGTGCTCGTAATGTTTTTCTGTATCTTAAACGATCTCAAAGCACACTTAATATTTTCAATAAAAAATATACCTAACAGCGCTTCTAATCAGACCAATAACAAAAAACATCCAATGTTTCTTAATGCGACAAAGTACTGAAACTTTAATACATTTCGTAAACGTTGATAACGCGGTAAAACAGCTTATTTTTCGCAATCTTACATCAAACAATCTTGTACTGCTGATAAGGACATTTTTACTTAGGTTTAATCTAGGTCGTGCACTGATTGGTTTCAGCACTGTTTATTGTGTTATATTAATGTTTACCCGGTTTTATTTTTTATACGAATAAGTTCGCGTTTGACCACCAATTCGCCTGATGGTAAGCTATGATGTGGTCGAAGATGATGCACGCAGAGTTAGAAGATACCTGTTCACTCTGACCTTTAAAAGTTCTTGATTATATATCTCAGGACGCAAGGAAGCCGTCAGCTTGTTCCATTCCTTGACCGTACGGATCCTACCTACATTTTACACAAGTCACAAACATTACAAAACTAGATTAAAATCGCGATTAGCTAAAAATAAAACCAATTCACCGACAGTTACCGAGTTTAACTTTAGATACACTTTCCATTTCATTTCGCCTTGCATCGGCATCGTGAAGATTTGATGTTAATTTTAGACAGACTCTATTGGTAATAAAAAATTACCTCTGTTGTAAATACCCCGCTGTTATTATGTGGTTAATGTTAGTCGTTGCGTAAGGTTATGTAACCTATAATAATGGTTTAACAGACGATTAATAAGCTACGTCTAACATCTGTTACTATTACTATAAAATAGTAAGTACTTACAATTTATCAACTGTTTATGTTTGTGGCATCATATACCTACTGGTTGATTGGTGATGTCAATATTAGTTATTTACTAGCGACCCGCCCCCGCTTCGCATGGGTGCAATGTAGATATTAATGTGGTGCATATGCATGTATTATACATATAAACATTCCTCTTCAATCACTCTATCTATTTAAAAAAACCGCATCAAAATCCGTTGCGCAGTTTTAAAGATTTAAGCATACATCAGGATATAGGGACAGAGAAAGCGACTTTGTTTTATACTATGTAGTGATTTACAATATTTCACACCATCCATACAGGGTTTCCTTAATGCGATGGCGCAAGTAAACATACAAATTATTATTATTATCCGTGCCGTTATTTGCCGTGGTGGTGCCGGCGTAAGAATAGTACCCCACCCTCTCTACCCGTGGTTGCCGTAAGAGTCAGCTAAGGGATGTAATCTGGAAGATGGGCAGTAGCGTCTTCCTTGAACAATCACACCTAACTGCGCTCGCTAACCCGCCTGCCAAGCGTGGCGAGTATTGGCAGTAGGAGGTCTATGTCCAGCAGTGGACGTCCTATGGCTGATGATGATGAAAATTATTATTATTATAAATTTAAAATTTCACATCAAATGTCGTATTGCATTAATCACGTACTCTACATAATTAATTAATTAATGATGCTAGTGATCTGATCAGTCTGGACTTCACTGGTCTCCATTCCAGAGTTTTGCAGCCCCATCGACCATCAGTTCTGCGTGCTATGTGCCCTGCCCACTGCCACTTCAACTTGCTAATTCGCTGGGCTATGTTAGTAGTTCGTCTACTAATCTCCTCATTACTGATTCGATCTCGTAGAGAAACCCCGAGCATAGCCCTCTCCATAGCTCGTTGTGCTACTTTGAGCTTACTAATAAGGCCCATATAGTTAGAGACCACGTTTCAGAGCCATAAGTTATCAATGGTAACAACACACTGGTCGAAGACTTTCAACTTGAGACACTGAGGAAATTTGGAATTTGGTAATTAGGTTGTATTGATTTTAGTAACTACCTAAGTAATCGTACTCATAACTGTTGATAATTCATTATGTTTATTAGACTACTGTTAATGCGGTTGGGCTGTCGACCAACTGGGTCACCCTAGACTGTCCTGGCCACGTCAGTTTTAATGAAATCATCCGCAGGGTTCTTACCACCGCCAAGTACGCAGCCGAACGCGAACCGAAGAACCTCGTACGTGAAGATGATAAGGACGGAATGACTTTGATTCCGTGACAGATGGAACGACCCTTAGTATCTTTTTTAGAATGATCAGATTAAGGCTGGCGCGGTTGCTGAATTAGCGAATGACTTCAAAAGGCGAAATTTACCCAGGACAGAGGGTACATCTTTGAGTCGTTTCAAGGTTGACATGGCAATGGCAAGGACCATGACAAGGACCATGGAGGCCGGGAGCAAGTAAATATTAAAACAGACATCTCGTTTGGTCACACCACTTGTGACCTCTGGCTGACCTCTATTTTGCACAAAGATTAAGTATTGTCATACGACGCGGCGATTGGGGCCAAGCTTTTTGGAAACTACTTCCATTGATAGCGGCCTTTAAGATTAGGTTGTTAATTTTATTTTAACGAAAACGACAGTTAATTGACAAAGAAAGCAGTCGCCATTTACTATCTATCGCCATTTTTATTACTGCCATTTTTTAAATCTTGCTAGTTCCTCTCGTCTCGATGACTACATGGCGTAGCGCGAGTTTTACTACATTACACAACATATTAGAGATGTCTCCCAACAAACTGCGAGGAAACAGGAAAATTAGGGTAAGCCCCCGATGCGCAGCTAATATTGCCAACGCATTGTGCGAATTGTAAAGAGTACAGAGACTTTATCAGTGATCTATAAAATGACGCAGTTACAGAGACCGTCACGCCATGTATCGGCCTTCATGTTTGATTCACACATAATTATAACGACACAACAAATATTTAAAAAGTAGCGGACTTCTTTTGTACTCGATTTTTTAGTCGTGAAATGGAAAAATGATGGGGTTAGAGTTACGTAATGATTTTTACTAAGTAGGTACATGTCATTTAAGGTGGAGTGTACATTGTCATTATGTCAATATCGCAATCAAAATCGTAGCATGACAGCCAGTTCTTCCGATGGGTACTATAGCATACTTTGATACATGTCATTTAAGGTGGAGTGTACATTGTCATTATGTCAATATCGCAATCAAAATCGTAGCATGACAGCCAGTTCTTTCGATGGGTACTATAGCATACTTTGATTAAAATTTCAATGTTATGTACCTATATTACAGACAACGCTACTACGCACGTTGTAGTTTGCACAACTTTGTGATGCACATGTAATTAATTAGAAAATATACAGGGTTACGCTTGGGATGTAGGTACTACCCCGAAAGGGGGTCATTGTACTTATAATTACAAAAGAATTTTGCCACACACACTACAACTGGATTCGTGAAAATAAAAACAAGTGTTCTATAGAAAAAGCATGCCGACTTTTAACCAAATGTAGTACTACAGCTGATTTTGTTTTCAAGATTTCAGGTGTTTTCATAGTAAAAGTTTCATAATGATGTAGTCTGTGGGGCTTGATAGGTTTTAGAAAAATGTATGTAAAAAAATAATTACCAACCTTTTTTTGATTGTAACATTATGTCTTGCAACTACCTATATAGTTTTACATGGTTTTTTTTATTTTTATTATTTGTAGCATCAGGAGATATTTCAATGCCACAAGGAAATAAAAAAAGAATTATTCGAAAAATACCATTACAAATTTCTACGCGCCAACAGCCTGCATAAATTTTAATTCAGTCGTCTGTCTGTATTGTGACAAATAAATGTTTTTTCTTTATCTCTCTTCGTGAGCAGGTAGGTAAAAATTCAAAACAACTCAATAACATTCCAGCTACATTGCTATGTTTCACTTGCGCAAAATTTCTACAACGTCGTAAGCAAACACGTTTAAAATTTAAATATAAACTGCGACAATTTTTTTTTAACCCGCTCGATCAACATCCGTGACGAAATCGATCGCCCTTGACGAGCGAAACCCACCGACAAGTGGCAAGGTCGAACATTTCAATAGACTATGCGGGACCATAGAGGCACCTTGCTTGTAATGGGCTAAGGGAACCGTGACGCATTCCTCATAGCGTCAGGAACAGTTGTGGTTGTTTGTCAATTATTATTTTTAATGTTAAAGTAATGATACAATCGAGACGCTCTCCTGATGGTAAGAGATAACGCCTGTCCATGACCATTGCAGCGATACATAGAAATTTCAGTAGTAAAACAGAGTCCGTCGCTGCTTTGGCGCTCAAGTATAAGGCTAAAATACTTTATTCATTTAAGCTCTTCTTTTGATAGTTAGCCTCAACAGCCCTGCCATTTTGCTAGCTGCAGTACCTTCAAACCGGAACACAGTATTGTTTACGCGCTACTACTTGGCGGCAGAATATCTGGTACTGCGGTGGTACCTACCTAGACGACCTGCTAAATCACCTAGCAAAAATTATTTGGACGTTTGTATCGGAGTTGAGATTTGTGACCAGATATCTCGTAATGGCGATCGGAAGGAAGTTCTATAGATTTTACATGGTTGTAAATTTGTAGGAAGCATAAATAGAAAATGTCGTATTAAGAGAGTTTTCATTACCTAATAGGAGAGTACAGGCTGATAAGCAATAGGTCGGAAAACTAAAACTTCACATGACTTCGAGAATGTTAAAGAATTCTTTGACTTACATATTTCTTCACAATGTTTTTCTTCACCGTGTGAAACTACAGGCAATTAAGAGTACATACATATTTTAGGACCTTGAGGAAACATACATGCTCGAATTCTTTAATAAAAAGTTCTCGAAGATCTGTTCCTAAAGTCTGCCAACTCGCACTTGGCCAGCGTGGCGGACTATGGCCTTACCCTTCTCACAATGAGAAGAGGCCCGTGCCCAGCAATGGGATAGTTTATGAAAAAAAAAAACAAAGCTTATCCTGACATATTTTAGAAATAGCAGAGATGGATGCTATGGTAGCTGAACCACCAGAATCTAGATTGGAAATCACGATCTTGGCAAAAAAAAACAGTCTTTTTTTTCTGTCAAGATTATTTTTTTGTGTTTCAAACAAAATCACGGAATAGCTCTTTATTATACACCGACATATTTTAACATAAAATGATATAGGTCATTAGAAATAGGACAGATGGCAATGTAGAAACAATAATAAGATCCCATTGTACAACCTATGGATACAGACACATTGTATATATTCCTTGCTAGAAGCTGCAGTTTATATTGTCAATATTTGCTTCAGAACCAAAAGATCACTACCTGTTTATTTTTCCTATCTAAAAAACTAATTAGTTTTTTTGGTTATGTGTACTATTAGATAACCCATGGATACGCGCCAGACATTCCGATAATAGTACAGCTTCGTCACCAGTTTTGTAGGCGTGTCCGTATCCATATGAAAATATAACACACCTTACATTCTTATTAGAGTTTGTACTGTAACTGGGGTGACAGAATAAGGAATCATTCAAATTCCATATATTCAATAGAAGTGGGTATGCAACATGACACAAGACCAGTTTATTTTAAACATCAACTTACATATAAATTACTAGCTGCAGTGAGCGGGTTTACACACATATTTCATGTTAATCCGGAATAATATTATGCTCGGGTAATCCATAAGCTTATGCTCTGGATCAACACTTTTTATCTGCATTCCAAATTTCATCCAAGTTCGATAATCAATTACTATAAATAAATACATTTTGGAGTATATTTCAGCACCATCTAGGCCCAAACTATGCAAAGCTTATATTTATATATATAGATTAGTTAGAATACTACATATATTTTATTTGCAAATACATCCTACTTATATTTCATACAGAACACCCAGACACAGAATGCAGATGAAATTTCGCCAAATGAGCTAAGAGGGCAGTCAAACTATTGATTTAATTGATTGATTGAATGATATTAGTATGGTAAATTTATTGCATTTTAGTTGAATAAAATTAAAAGTAATGCTATTGGACAGTTGTAATTAGCAATAAATAAATTTGCTGAAAATGGATGTAGCTAATTGAATGAGTGTAGAGTAGACACCATTCAAAGTAAAACTGTGGCATGTAGAACTATAAAAAAATATCATAATTATATCTAGGGATTATAATACAGATTAAGCAATAATTCAATAATTTTAATGTCTTCATAATCAATTGCATAATTTTAATAGGATTTCATAACTGCAACAATGACTTTCACTTTAAAATTCAGCCTTTTTGCTTGCTCTTTCAATACACTAATATCAAAGTGTTGTTTATGCATGTTATAACTTATTACTTAAAAGCTTTTAATGGTGATTATAATTATATACAAAATAAATCATAGGAAAATGATAATAAAGAAATAAAGTTTGTTTATTTATATAATTTGATAGAAACCTAAAAGATTTGGTATTAAATATTAAATTAAAATTTATATTATAGATGAACTATTCCTTAGTGAAATAAGCATTTTCCGCACAAGACGGGCTAAAGTTAATAAAACACAAGCAAAGAAACCTTGCAGCAAATAAAACATTTATTCCAAGTGCCATTCACTTTTACTCACTAATAATAGCTGTTAAATTTTCGGCCACGATGCACTTTGGTGTTAAACAAATATAATAAAGAATACTAACTTTCTATTTTATTTATAAATTGTTAAGTGCCTATACACTTTATGGGTTTGTTGGAAGCTGCAGTTAATTAAGTAAAATTGAATAAAAATTGTATATTTTCAGTTTAGCTCTTTCCAATATGCTTACTACAATATTGTTAGTGATCAACTAATAGCAAATGGACTGTAGATATTTGATATAACAGTAATTTGGAATTGTTTTGTCTACAAAGTACTAAAATAACATTTTTTACCATATAGTGCCTACCCAACAACAGAATAAGATGAAAAATATTTCAACAGACATTTATATAATATTTCATTTGCATATAATCTAATAGGATTTTCTTACAGTTTTACCCATTTATTATCACTGATTGATTTCAAAGAATCTTGATTGATTACACTAACCAGAACTAATTGCAATTGATTTTCATTGTTGTGAGGTGTATAAGTGTTTACCAATTACAATAAGGAAATATTTGGTGATGATGCATTGTGCTTTTTCCAAGTAAATTAAAATCACTCGGCTATTTACCTATTCTTATAACTTTTACATTACTTAGAATCAAAGATGGGGATGTAAACACCTTATGGTACAATAGAAAACAAGGTGTATCAAGTTACTTACCCATCTGTGGTGACAGAGTTCAATGACAGTGCCTCAGCAAATATCATCTCTTGATTTTCAATAGCTGTCTTTTTTTCCTCCACCACTTCCGACCCAGGGGAGCTGTGAACGATTGTATTTGGCATATCTTCACCATCTTCAGTAATCCCACCACTGCTGGTTTTCTGACTGACATTGTGCAGTCCAGAAAGATCAACCTTCGTTTCCCCTCCGCCTTCAGCTTGCAAAGCCTCCGACACCACCAAAATGAATAGAGCACAACTGAGAATAGAACAATGAAACAGTTTAAAATACGTGATCTAAAGTTAAATTGTTATCGTGGCTAAATATGTATGCACACTCACCTGGAAAGCACTGAAATTGTCAGCAGAGACGTGTAAATAACACACAGTCCACCCTTCATCTTAATGTTAGTAAAATATCCTCAGTCCATAACATTTTGTGCGATAACTGTTGGCTAACACATTTGCACGACGATACGGCTCCTGAATTAAATCTGTCGCTCTATTTACGTACACAAAACACGATCACATTCATAATTTATACAACCGAAAATTAATCAAATAATCAAGTGCCATCTGGGAACATTAATATCGGGAGAGCGCAATTTTATTCAATTTTTACTAAAATCGAACTATGAGAATTTATTTGACATTTGACCCAACAAAACGTCATTAAATTGTTTTTCTAAATCTTACAACTTTGCTATTGGTCACAGCTCTACATTTCAGCCAATAATACTAAAACATTTAAGACACAAATACTGCATTGATTGGATTAAAAGTTTATACTTTAAATTTAAGTCCATTACACGTAGAAGTTCTTCATAAATATATTTTTCATTTTGGTGAGAACTTAAATATTTTCTGTTTTTCTATTAATGCTGCTTTCTTAACTTTTTGGAAGCGTCGAGTTAAGTCACTCTTTCTTTACTAGGGCGTGACCTGTGGCATAAGCGAGACTTCCTTTGACGGTGATCATATACATTTTGTCACTCACAAAATACATAATATGCAGTGCCATTAAAGAAAAAAAAAAAAAAAAACTAAATTTTATAGTTCAAACTTCTAAATGTCAGTGTCAAGTCGTCATCGCATCGAATAAGAAAGAAGTACAGAACGGATCGGAAAAGACGATATTTTAAAAAAGTCCAATAATATCGTCGCTTTATACAATAAAATGGAAGCTTTGTACGCTGTTCCATTCAATGTCCTCGAAATACCTAACATCAAGATAAAAAAGCCACTATGGCTGCAGCCTCCGTCGGCTATGACAACATTTTCGTTAGTGTTGCTTTCATATTTTTTGGTTACCGGAGGTGAGTGTTGTTATCTGGTTAAGTTCTTATTAGCACTAATAATGCCGTCCAATAAGTAGTTTAACTCTATCTGTCGGTTTCAGGGATCATTTACGATGTGATCGTAGAGCCTCCAAGTGTGGGGTCGACAACCGACGAGCATGGTCATAGCAGGCCGGTAGCATTTATGCCGAACCGCGTTAACGGCCAGTATATCATGGAAGGGCTAGCATCTAGCTTCCTATTTTCTATGGGAGGACTGGGCTTTATTATCCTGGACCGTACACACAATCCCTCCACACCTAAACTGAACCGTATCTTACTGATTTCTGTGGCATTCCTTTGTATTCTTGTTTCTTTCTTTACCACCTGGATATTCATGAGAATGAAGTTACCTGGATACTTGCAGAATTAGCATTGCTAGATATAAGTTTATTACTACCCTAATCTCTCTTGGGCTATATTTTGTATAAGATTATGTATTAAATTTTTTACATGAGTATAATGTTGTTTTAATTTTGCACAATTCAACTAATTCTATTATCTAAAATTTATGTATATTATAAAGGTTTGTTAATTTAGGCTGGATGGATTTAGATGAACTTTGAAATAAAGCTAGCCTATACATGGAGGAGAATGAGATACAATATTTAGCATCAATGTCAGGTCCATCGCATTGCAGGGACAGGAACTCTTGCAGTGCCTAGAACTTGCATTCCAAGTGTAGGTTTAAGAAGCCCCTTACACCTTTATCAGCCACACAGACTTACTTATACCAAGGAAAATATATAACATATAAAACCAATTGGGTGATTACAAATACCTTTATTTAAGAGTTCATTTTTATTAATAAAAGTGTAAAATTATCACAACATAAAACTGAAATATAAATTTAGGTTTTTAATGCTAGATACAATATAGGTAAAATATTAAAAAAATGTAGTAGAAATCAATAATTTTTTGCTTAGTCTATTATCAAGTATGTTTTAAAAGAAAGTGAAATAAACACTATTTTGCTTGGGCATTAAATACATTTTTAAGCATAAATGACTAGAAAACATACTAGTAATATTACTGCTTTTGAATAGAGAGAAATTTATGTTACATTTCAGATCAATGTGAGATTACATGTATAAACTAATTTGCACTATATATAAATGTGAAAGTAACTAAGCAGAGGGCTGCTTGTACCTTTACAGAGTAAAATAAATAATCATTTGGTTAGGTGTGTTTGGAGAAGAGAAATAGGAATATTGTATTTTATAGCACATACATAATTTATATTTGTTACTAGCTTACGCCCGAATAAGATCCAGAGAGAAATTAAATGTGTAAGTATTAATAAGCAATAGTCATTGCTTATTAGATTATGATAAAGTATCCTTTATCTTAATCTAATTTTATTTATTTATAAACCTTTTATTCCTGAATAATGTTACATAAGACGTATCTATACCAAATATCATGTGGATATGACCAGATTCATAATCCCACAGGAACGTTTTATTTTTCTAATATAAAAGGTATCCCATATGTAATACAGGTAATAAACTATATGTGTGATAAATTTCATCCATATTTATTCAGCCGTTTTTGCATCATTGCGTAACAAATATCTAACCTTTCACATTTATAATATTAGTAAAATGTATAATGAATTAATGACATGTAATCATGATTTTTTTAGTTATTAAATTATTGGTTAATTACATCTTATTTCATATTTATTAACATAGGCTCAGTTTGCCTCACAGCATTTCTTCTTATTTATATCTCATTTACTTACAATTTATTGCGAGTGCTAACTTACAGAGATGCCATAAAACAGGTCATACTGGCAAGTATATTAGAAACTAACTATAGAGTTCAATTAGTACCACCTCTACATTTTATTTGATTGGGACTATCAAGGTATAAATGTTATGATAGTGAGAAATATAGTCCAGAGATTTTCATAGTCTTATTCTAAAAGAGCTGAAACAAAGATAAGGTGTTATAAGTAATAAAAACAGCTAAACACTGTAATAGAAGAAGAGATTAAATATTTTAATTTGATAGGACATTACACACAGTGCCATCTGACCCCAAACTAAACAAAGCTTGTGTACTATGGAAGTCAGATAACTGATTGAATAATTAAATACATTTTTTATAAACATATATAATACACATAGGACACCCAGATACCACACAAACATTTGTTTATACCACAAAATGTTTGTCCTGGGTGGAAATCAAACCCACACCCTATAGCTCTTAAAGCAGATATACTATCAATGCCAACAGGGCTGTCTACTTAGTATAGGACTATAGCACGTATTTTGACAGATAGAACTGGTTCTCAAGGAAGGCTGGTAAAACACACTGTTAGGTGCATGGTGACAGATTTTCGACTTGGGGTTAGTACCTAGCCAGCCAAGTACTCAAAAGTATCTACCACCATAAAATGATTTCCTAACCATATCTTTCTTCAATAGTAACTCAAACTCATTATTGGGATTTAAACTCACACCCAGATGACAGTGATGCAGCTGACTGTGCCATCAAATATATATATTTTCCATTTATACATACTATAACATACTTACTGACAGAAATCTGAGCTCTTATCAATGATGTGTTCAAATTCTGCAAAGGATAAAGCTCCATCGTCATCTAAGTCGGCCTCTTCCAGAACATTTTGAACAAGCTGCTGTATCTCAGAGTCTGTGAGCTTAAGCTCAGGTCCGCAAAGCCGTTCTATCACCTCTCGAAGATCTGACACTCCTATCATGTCATCGCCATCAAAATCTGGACAAACAGATAATACTTGCTCAGATTTAGAGAGATCATGACATTAAATGGCATGATAAATAATATCATTCATTGTTCAAATTTTTCCTGATAATTGGAGAGAGGTATTAAATGACATAAAAATCTTTCTTCATTTTGCCATTTCTGGCAAACCAAATATCAGGAAAAAAATTACTAATGACTTGGTGAATGAATGGTGAATTTTGGTGAAATAAATACATATTATCACTCTCTATCATTACAGTCTGTCTCCTATCAGATTTCTTTTCACATTTTCTATCATAATTTCCACATTCTTACCAAATATCCTAAAAGCATGTTCAGCCTTCACAGCTTTAGGAGCCATCTCACTGAATACTGACATCATATCCAGAAAGTCTTCGAAAGTACAGTCCCCATCGTTACTTGAGCTGAAGACCTTACATATTCTATCTCGGAAGGGGTTTACCCTAAGCTCAGGGTATTGGAGGATCTTAGTCATTGGCAGTTTAGCATTCTTGTTATGACCAACCTTTTCGGGGGCTAGAGTTTTGAATTTGTTGTGTGCACTAAAACGGAAATTAATAATTATTAAGACTGATTGTGGGAACATTTCAATTTAATTTGCAGAAGTTTAAAAGCTTTGTACCGTTGATTGTATCCTAATATTATGTACAATCAAAGAAAACTTACTATAACACTTCTTTTTTCGTAAAATATGTGAGATCCTGAAAAATAAACGAATATTAGTCATGGGTGCAACCAAGCAACAACAGATGAAACACATCGCTATTTTATAGATGTCTGTCTTACTAACTTCGTAATCTTGGAGTTCTTCTTCAGTAAATTGGCTTTTCCCTTGACCCATTTTCTGATTAATCAAAAAAGGTATGTACTACGAATCATTTCCTAATAAAAATGTAAACAAAGAAATTATTACATCCACACCCTGAAAGTAAATAGTAAATAAATCTTGGTCCCTTCAAAATGTATGTTAGAATGTCAAGTGACATTGACATCATGATAGTTATTATTCGTTTTACGTCTAAACATTTTTTTCTTTATTTTTCATATCACGCTACGTATTTTGCCAGTGTCTAGTATTCCATAATTTCAAGACTAAGTATCGCATAATAAACACTAAAAAAATACTTGTTTTGGAAAACAATATAATGCACCAACATTTTGTAATTTTTATCGTGTTACCCACCAACATTTCCATCGTAGTTTTAGAGTTCCGTAACTACACATCGAAGGGTGTCGACCGGGACTTTATTACTTAAATCTTCAGTGTTTGTCTCTCAGATAGTTCGTTAAAAATAGAGGAGCAAAATATGGCATATTTTCTTTTAATTTTTATTTTGGCTTGTACTGTTGTACAGCAAGGTTAACTTTGTGCGCGAAATGAAGTCCAGTATTTTTAAGATATTTCAAGCACGCGGCTCTGCTCAAGTGTAAGTGCAAGTGTTACCCCAAACGCACAAATACACAACTTCTATCAAAATTTGAATAGTTTACGCCGCTTAAGGGATTCTGCTTCAATAGTTGCATTACCCGCTTTTTAGGAGGTTCCCATCTTAAGATATTTCGTTGGGTTGGCGCATGGTTGCCGATACTAAACTTGACCGGTTTTAATGTCTCTTCCTGTAAATTTATGGCGTCGTACATTATTGATTTGTTAAGAATTTATATAATTTTATAGGAAAAATCATTAAAACAAAATGTATTATTGGCTGATGTGTTAGAATAAAGTTTATTTCAATCATTTACGCTGATTTTCCCCTTATGTATCTGCTAGATCTTGACTACTGGCTGTTTTATTCTCTGAAAAGAATAAATACACATTTTTATACTAATTAAAAGATCCAAATTCATCAATTATAGGTAAATGTGAAAACTTGGTTGAAATGTTTTGTTTCACTTATACGAGAATACTTTGACTAAAGTTACGACCAGACTCGGTGGCCTTTTTCAGGTAGTCAAAACCAAAGTTTCTATTATTGTTTCGTTTTACTTATGAAAGATTACTTACATTTAATTATGTCAACTCATGTTCATGTCAAAAAATTTCATGAAAAGATTGCTAAGGCACATTTTTGACTATCATTTAGAAAACGTGGTTGACGCATTACCTAACCGGGTGTCCCGGTAACCTCACTTGAAAATCAGCCCACGTTACAGGCTAGGTGTTCGGCTTCGACTACAACGTCACCCCTCTAACTTATTAACTATGTACATATCTACTTTTTTTTTTTGTCTCTTTCAGGCTAGATGTTTGACCACAACTCAGCTGATGTTAAGTGACGGTGTGGTCGAAGATGGTAAGGCACACCTAGCCTGGAATGGAACTGGCTCTCAAGTGAGGCTGCCGGAGGACACCGTTAGATGCTTGGCGGCAGATTTTCAACTTGAAGGTGGTAGCTAGCCAGCCGAGTACTAGAAAGTACCCTACCACCACGCATAAGGTAAATGTCCCATACTTCGGCATCGTAAGGCTCTTACGACTTTAAGATTTTTTAAATAAATTACTAAACATGATATCAGTTTTAAATGTTTTGTATGGTGAATGTTGATATTTTGCCAGTAATATAATGCATTAATTATATGTGATTTTAATTTGATTTTTTTAATATTAATTTATTTGTAGACCTCTTGTTTGAACCCTATTTCGTGATAAAATTTTACTCTGCTTCTAAGTTCGTGAGCTCGTGTCCCCTGTTTCGGGATAAAGTTTTTTACAGTGAGTTATGATAATTTATTAATAAAAAAAACACAAGGAATTAATAGGAATAAAAGGATTTAATAATGAAGAATAATCCTAAGATATTTTTTAAATATAAAATAGGTATGTGAGAATGAAATTTAGACTCGACTTTTTATTACTTATAAATTAAAAATTACAATAAAACTCAACATATATTTATTTCTTCTGTAAAAAATGCTTCGTACCAGTGTCTTCCTGGAATTCCATCCGTAAATGGATTGGGCCTATTCAGTTCTTTAGCTAACTTACCAACAGAATGCAGCAACTGCCTCCTTTGTGATGGGAAACCCAATTTTTGCCATATGATAAATCCATTTGACAATTATATTCTTCTTCCTCTTTTATGAGAACTGTCGCATGCCCAGAAGGATTTGATGTATATTTTTCATTTTTCACCATTCCTAACTGATAGCAAAGCTTGGTCTACATTTTTGATATCATACCTTTTGTACGGCATTTTCTACGTTGCATGTCCCTGGGAGATAACAAGAACCAAATTTTTCGTTTGCAAAATTAATGTACTCATTTCACGTCTTTTGCGTTAGTGGTCTGTGCCTTACCTACATAGATTTATCTGTCACGAACTAGGGGAAAAGTAATAAAAATAGAATCCCTTGTTTCGTGTTATTGATTTTTGGAAATTCCCGCACTCAAATTTGTAAATAATTTTTAAAATATGTAAATTAACCATTAACTACCCTATATATAACAAAAATATACAAAAATAAATAAAATAAACCGAATAACAAACAAATTTATGCTGGTAGGTAGTATGCGAATTTACCTTAAAAATGTAAATTCAGGTCACTTTCAAACTCATATTATAAGAATTCTAGTGAACAACACATATACCGAATTTAGCTCATAAGAAACTTTATTAAATACGTTATTTGATTATTTTTTTACATTTCAATTATCTTAATTACTATACAAATACACAAGCAACGAAAATGTATCTAGAATATCTTTGATTCGGTAGTAGCACGAACTAGAGGACGCACGAAAAATAAAATGACCGCTATTTCGTGAGTCGATTTATTGCAATTTTAAAGGAATTCTAGGCTTACATATAACTTTTTTCTATATCATATCAATTGTTAAAGAATACAAATAAGCACTATTGAATGTATTATTCAAATGGACTTACCTTTGCCTTTCCGTAAGCTTAAGAACTACGAGCGCTAACCTTACGGTGACAAGGAACGCAAGTACACCGCACAGCTGTTCGTGGCCGAACGAGAGTTTCGAGCGTCGCATTGCTCTCAGTTTAGTCGCCAATATGTTCATACTTGATTTATTAGATAGTTTAAATGATAGAGATTTTGTATTAATGTATAATTTAAAGAAACAATGTTTAAATTGCTTATTATTAGCGCCAGAAACAAAACTAACGAAATAACGTACTAGCACGAATCAGGGGCCATTTACCTTACTTGTAACTTTTACAAGCGTACTTCTTACCTACTAGCTACGACATTCATTGATAACTATTAAAGTTTTGTGTTCGAGCTTACCATTTTCAGTAGGTCGCCTGGAAGCAAATATAACTCCCTTCGTGTAGGGGCCTCCAGGTATGAGCTCGCAGAACGCAGGGTAGTGCTTCTTGCAGGGCGCAGAGAGCCAGGCCTTACGGCGCGTTATCAGCATACAATCATATCTCGTGAAATTCTTTCGAGGGTGGCCGGGAGCCCAGGCGCGGTACGTCGTGCAGTCCAGGGAGTCACCTGACAATTAGCGACATTTCACATTATACTTAAATAAATGCAAAAGTTTGCGAGTGGACAAGGAAAAGGTATAAATCAATAAATGGAAAAGTTTGCGAATGCACAACAAGTAGGTACTTAAATATTAATGCAGAAGTTTTCGGGTGCACGACAAGTACCTATATTATTATACAATACAAGGTTTACAAATATATTTATAACTTTTTTAATATTTATCGCTGCAACGGCTTAATTAACTTGGATGAAATTCGAAACGGGATTAGCTTATGGTCCGGAAAAAACTAAATATAAGTACGGTTTCAGTAGGATAGCGGTAAAATCTCGGTGCGCTGCTGTTACCTATCTACTCATAGTATGTTACCTACCTATGTTTTTTAATGTACCTAAATATAAGGAAATGAACTTGACGTTCTCCTAATAGTAAGAGATAACACTCGGAGCGATCATGGACTTTAAATAACAAACGAAAGTCCAGAGCATCGCTGCAGTGCTTTGGCGCTCATTATTTTGAGACTTTCGATGGTTAGTCTTTAGAGCCCTGTAATTTCGCTACCTGCAGCACCCTTCAAACCGGAATATAGTAATAGTTACACACTACTGCTTACCGGCAGAATATCTGGTACTGCGATGGTATCTACCAAGACGATCTCCTGCTTAGCAAATCGATTTACCACCAAGTAAAAGTATGTTGTATTTAGTATAAGTACTTACTAAAGCTGTAAAGAACTTACTGAAACTGCGATGCTCTGTGAGTAGTGACCAAATAATTCTTATCTGATTTTAATAATTGTCCCTACTCAAATTAGAGTGAGCACTTCCGTGTGTTGCTCGTTGGTGATATCAGGCAAAACTCCCGCGACATTTCGGCACGTGGCTCGCGCTTTCGTTTAGTCTTATGTTTTATTTTTTAATTATGACGAGTGGAGTGGGTACCTCTATCTCCAACAAAGATACTGCTATTTCGTCTCCTCCAGCCAGCGAACGCCGCGTCCACACCAGCGCCCGCCAGGACCAGTGCAAGCGCATCCGTGCGCTGTTCGCTGGTGACGTCAGGGAGCACTCCTGTCACGTTCTGGCACGTGAGCCGAGCCTCCGAATAGTTGAGCCGCCGTGGTAACAAGTGAAACATGCCTACTGACGGTACGCATGTGGAATTCACGTTGGCTGAAACAAGAGAATGTGAGCGCCACTGTGAATCAGATGACCGTTACACAGCCAGGACGTTGTCCCAGTTTTTTATGCCATACTTCTTTAACAGCAATCGTCACATCATGTCAATGGCTTTCTATCTACCACTAGAAGTCTATAAAAACTCATTTACTCAATAAACCAACTTACGTAAAGGTCTTCCATAAAGGCTGTAATAGTCGAAAGCAGTATCATTTGCCAGTGACACCCCTCCATCCGCTTCCGCACATTTTAGTACTTCACACGAATATTCCACTCTTTTTCTCACTGACATTGGACTGAAGTTCAGAGCGAGGCCTTTTCTTTCTATGCCCAGTCTCTGACAGCTGGACAGTGAAGTGAAGTTCGCTTTAGCAGCTATTCCCAGCTTGGAGCGATAACATCTTTCAATCAGGTGGTACTTGGGAACTGTTGGGGAGTCGGAAGTGCATTTGAAGATTGCCAACACTGGGACTAAGAACTTTATGATTATTAGGAGTAAAATCATTATTAGCTCCTTGCTTTTTTTTCGAATTATTTTTTTATTTTTTAACGATTAATAATATAAACACACACCGTGTCTATGTTTATCACAATAATATTATTAAGGCGAAAGTTTATGAGTGTGTAAGTGTCTTTGTATGTTTGTTACTTCTTCACGCTCAAACGGCTGGATCAATTTTGATGAAATTTGCTATGGATGTAGCGGACATCCTGGATTAATACATAGGCTACTTTATATCTCGTAAAAATTTAGTGTTCACGTGAGAACAGCTGGAACATCACGGTGCGCAGCGCAGCTAGTATTTATATGAATTGAAACGTATGTGCCCTTTATAAACAGAATTCTTTGTCCGGAGTCCGATGGATTATATTTTATAATTGTGTGAAATTGATATGTTTACAAAAATAAATTGAAATTGAAAAATTAAAAAAGTTTATCTGTTCGATTAGATTATGGAAATGGAGCCAACGTTCTAAGTACTCTTTGAAAAAGTAATCCCTACGTTATAGACTACGTCTGTGAACACACTGCAACATTGCCTACATTTTCCTACAGAAACATTGTATTACACAAATCAAATATCAGACAGGTTGTCTGCACATCCGGCCATTTCGGATGACATGATTGGTTTTGATCGGGGTCACCAGCAAGGCCCGTCTACATCACTTCCATCACAATATGCCCTTTTGGATCAGAGTAAAGCCAATTTTAACACACCTTTGTGGTATTATTAAGGTTTTACCGACTTCGTCAAATATTTTATCCACACTGTCCGCTACAGTATTTTTCGAAAACCGTCAAAAATCTAGACGTGCATTCAAACAGCTGTCATTTATTTGGAAATGTTGTTTTATTTCGTTAATTTTATTGTTGAAAATAATTAAAAGCATCGCATAGTTGTGTGAACTAATTATTGAACGATATGGGTTGTTTCTTTACTAGAACCCTGGAAGAGGTAAGTTCGGTGATGTTAATTAAGACGTACAATTCTGGTACCACGGTTGACATGCCTAGGCTCTGTTAACGGTCAGGTGCGAATGTCTTGCACTATGTAAGTAGATATGGTAGTAGTAGGTAAATGCTTGTGTCTAAGATTGGATAATGAATTGATAGAAAAGATCTCCAATCAACGCAAGAAATTATTATCTATAGTAACTAAAATTGAGCTTGATTCAAGTATCTTAACTAGACATTTTCGAAGAATAGTACTGAAGACCTAGATGTGTTTGAATCTATCTCAACTGTCGACAGTTCAAGCATCGCATTGTCTTAAATAAAACTTTAACACTAATGTTTTCAGAATAATATGTTTTATTATAAGTTAAATATTATTTCAATCTTTAATTAAAACCTACAGCTTTAGCTGCCGGTCAAGGGAAACATCGTAAGGAAACCATAGCGTAGTGGTATGAACCAATATAGATGGCCAGTTCCATAAAAATCTCCATGTAACGGTTATAAAATAAGTATACGTATAAGACACGAAATGATAGATCCCCTTAGCAGGATGTCGTCTAGGTATGTACCACCGCAGTACAGATATTCTGTCGCCAACCAGTAGTGGAAACATTACCGCGTTTCGGTTTGAAGGATTACAGCAGCTAGCGAAATTACAGGGATGTCGAAAGTCTTAAAGTAATGAGCGTCAAAGCAGCGATGTTCTGTACTTGCTGTTTTGCTAGTTAAAGTTCTGTGTATTGCTGCAATGGTCATGGACATGCGGTCTCCCTTACCATCAGGTGAGCGTGTCGTTCGTATCTTGTTCACAGGAAGAATTGATCTACGATATGTCACCAATTCGACATCTACCTGTCATATTTGTCAACGGTGTACCGGGCGCAGGCAACCAGACTGTGGCGCAGACCATCTCCGAAATCACAGGTTACACGATGATCCGACCAGGGGAACTGGTGCGGATAGAGGCGCTCAAGGACACTCCACGAGGCAGGCTAATCGCTGACAGGCTGCAGGAGCAGGATGACATCCCTGAGGTTCTGACGATAAGACAACTTTTTTTGCTTGCTTCACAAATATTTTTTGGACGTATTCCTGCTTCCAATAGTTATTTAGTTTCAACTCAGGGGCGGAGCTACCGCCGTATCAGCCGTATCAATGATACGGGGCCCCCGGAATACTGGGTCCCCAATATGTATAAGCAAAGATTCGTAAGCCTTCAGGCCGCGGCAACAACGGCTTTGTTTGATTATATGTTCGTTAACAAGTTTGTGAAAAAAATAATAAACATGACCCCCGTGGAGCTATGAAATGAAAGTTTGGTAGAAGGGCCCCTGACAAATCTTGATACTGGGCCCGTCTAACGCAAGCTATTTCACTCTTCCTCATTTGGGCCCCCCAACTAATTTTGATACAGGCCCCCTCCTTCTGAAACAGTGGCGTAGCGTGGCGTTAGATCTATCTGTTTGAGAACTAACCGGTTGAGTTTATGGATCGCTCAAATGAATTAATTACATTAATTCGTAATTTTTTAACTTTCGGGACTTGAACACATAATTATGTTTATCGCGAGCAAAATATGAAAATAGTTTTGTTTATTTACTTCGAGATTTGTGCTATTTTGTAATATCCGTGGTCACGAGTTGACTGGAGAGTGCGGGTCGTCTCGATGAAGAATAACGATATCACGATCTCCGAACGTGTTGGGTGTTCTCTCGATGAACTATTTTCATAGTATTTTGCACGCGATTAAGACCCGGTGATAAACATAAATATACGTTAATTCAAGTTCATTGTCAAACACAATTAAAAGTATTGAATAGTAGTGTGAATGAATTACCATACAAAATGTGTTGTTTCTTAATCAGAACTCCGAGAGGCGTAAGTTTGAAGATCTTAGGACTTTTGTGAAAAGCCTGTTATCATGATTGACTATTATAGGCTCCGATACGTGTAACCATCAGGTGGATTTTGTGGCGATGATAGCTCAGTGATTATCGCGATCGATTCACACGCTAAAGGGCGTGGGTTCAAACCCCAATAATGAGCTTGAGCTGCCGGTGAAAGTACCATCGTCCTATGGTTTACGGTGGTACTTTCTAGTACTCAACTGGGTAGCAGTACCCTCAAGTTGAAAATCCAGTTCACTTGAGAGCCAGTTCCAGGGTAGGTGTGTTTACCATCTTTTAAGACACCGTCACTAAGCATCAGGTGGGCTGTGCTACTTCCATCTGTGTGACAACTGGCCTGTCAATCATGAAAAAGTGGGAAAACTTGCGCTATGCAAGTTTATGTACACGTGAGTGATTGAATTGATGGAAAATGAAATTATAGAAAAAGTATCTAAAGTAATAAACCCCTATGGCGAATGAGCAAAGAAGCGAGCGTCGCCGGCCAGAAGCCAGCAAAGCCACAACCGTGGTCCCCATGTCTAGCAGTTGCAAGTATCGTTTTTGTCTTTTTCCTTTCCAGCAAACGACAGTAGACCTGATAAAAGAAGCTATGCTATCGCAGCAGGAAGCCAAAGGGTTCATTTTGGTCGGGTTCCCGAAGAACCCTCGGATGTCGACAATATTCAACCGGCAGGTCAAATGGCCTGAGAAGGTTGTAGCTCTAGAAGTGGATAATGAGGTAAATTAAAAAAAAAAACAACTGTAAACATTATCATTATTAATATCAAAATCAGTATTATTGTATCATTATTAATTTATAATAATAATAATATCTGATATACTTATTTGTAGTAAGTAAATCATCGCTGTTCACAAAGTCAATTTTGTCTGCAAATGACCAACTTTCACTTTACTACCATATTGGTGTGATGAGAACTATTTTTCATAAAATCACAATCCTGCTTAATTCTATCATTAAACAAATAACACTATAAAAATTTGCAGATTTTTAACTTATAACGATTAAAGTGAAGTAGGTAAGTAACATCACACACAAAATGACTAAAATTAATTCATTGATTTAACTTCAAAAGTTACAAAGAATATTCTTCTCTACTTTTAAGATTGTTTTAACCCAGTTAGCTCATTTGGTAGTGTATCTGCTTCAAGAGATTTAGAGCGTGGGTTCGATTCCCTCTCAGGACAAACATTTCTTTACCAAGCATAAATGTTTTTGCTCTGTGAGCGAGTATATAAGTATTCCATATATCTGGTTCCCATAGTACAAGCTTCGCTTAGTTTGGCACTAGATAGCGCTGTGAAATGGATCTTAGGATATTTATTTATTTACATATTGTTATTTATTTTTTGCAGTATCTCGTCCTGTTTTTTCTTATCGTAGACCACGTCATCATCTAAGTAACCCTTAGACAGTGACATGATTAAGTGCATGTAGTATGCTGCGTACGCCCATTTGATAATTTTTTCCCAGGTAGCGGCGACCAGACTTCAGAGTAGGCTTTCAGAGCTTGGCAGACCGGAGTCTGAAATCAATGCCGCGAGGCAGATCGTGAAAGAAGCGGCCCACAAAGTCAAAAATGTACACAAGAGGTTCGGTGGCCATGTCATCATGGTAATATGACTTCTTGTATACCGCACACAGATCACAAAAAACTACGAAGAGAACGTTGTGTAAAATGAGTGAAAACTATCTGATCCATCAATTTGCTCGTCTTACACGAATTAGATGCGCTTAGATTACATGCGTTTGTGTAATCTGTAATGTAAAGCCGTGGCGTATATGTAAGCATTTGGTTCATATAAGACAAATAAACATTTTAGTATCAAGGAGTTCCTCTCATTTTCTACGCAACATTCTCTCTGTTTTTGATGTAAAACATCAAAATGGCGCGCCTTGCCAGTAAAACCGATTCGTATGTTGTGACGGCAAACGGCGTGACAATGTTTGACATCTGCCAGGCGTCCGCGACGGTCAACTTTTTGTACACCACAACAATCTGGAATACCACAGTAGAAAGATGACAAACTTCTATAGAGTACTTCTTTGGGTCGTGATTCTTTTGGAGATGGTACCATAACCTTTTATCTTGGGCATTGCTTTGCGGAATGCAATAGCATTAGTAAGTTATAGATTTAAGTTTTTTGTGGTAGTTTTGAAGTTTCATCGCCCTTATATGCACAATAGGGTCTGTAACGGAGGGGGAATTGCTCTTACAATAGATAAATCATTGTTTGCTAATCTACATTTCACGTTAAATACTTATCCCCAAACTAACCTTATTTTTATTAATAATTGTCCAAATCGATTCTCCAATGTCATATTGTTTAATAGGTGGACAGCACAGGGAATCCAAAAGCTCTAGCATCGACTCTTAAAGAAATTCTCTCGGGTACCCTGGAGAAGTCGCATATGAGGTCCGACTCGCCCTCGCCTCCTTCCGCCGTGTCTGCCCCTGCGGTCGCCCCCGCAACAGTAGTCCTTAGTGAGCCCCTGAACGTGCCTGATGAGACCGATGTCGAAGCGTAGATTTTTAGTATAATTTAATTGTGATTCGTTTTAAATTTTGCTATAATACATGTTATTGTTTAATTTAACATTTTGTTTTATTGTCAATCTGCTCTTAGGTCACTCAGCAAAAATCTTAATAATCATAAAGTCAATTACAGGTAATGGAGAAAGTCTCTTCTCTCTTCAATGCTCTTATCAGAGAATCGGAAACGCCTGTTTCATCGCACTTTATTGTCATCGATCCTCCTTAGCTACACTCATCAAAAGAAGTCGACCTAAGGAGTAAGAGCATTCTCTTCGCTCTATGATGGTCGATGCCAAAAATTCTTAACGTCAAAATGGAATAGTCACGTAAAGACTACTATCGTCCAAAAAAATTTTTTGCACGAGTGCCTGAGCCCCTCGTGTTTAGGGCATGCAATACCGATTAAATAAACTAGCAAAAACAATGCACTAAACAGCTAAAACCAAGTATACAGTACAGGAACTCAAAATGGACAAAAAAAAACAAAAGTCCGCCGAATAAGAAGCCAGTCGGCGGGAAGACGCAGCCGCAGCCCCCAACGCTGACGTGTCCATCATTGTACTGCCCAATTGGACAATTTTTATCTTCGGTGTGCCCGTCGTGTAAAATTGACTATCCTTTCGATCCATTCCAGAAACCAAAAGTAAGTGGTATTTTACTTCCTCATATGTAGATTTTTTTTCTAAAGACACAAAAATTGGTGACCCAGATATTATAGATCTGTACAGACGAGGTAATTGCTTACAATCAGGGAACCCGTCTGCTTGTTGACATTTTATATTCGGCCTTAAAATACTATTACTACACGTCTATAACTAAGTCAAGGACAGGAAATAGCTACACCTTTTTTTTAAATATTTTCTATTTCTTGATACTTGATTCCAGTTTACGTTATAGATATGAAGAATAAAAATACTTTGGTATTTTCCGAGCTACTATATGTTGAGAGCTCTTTACAAAATACTAACAACTATCAGGGTTTATTTATTTATACCAAAATGGAACGTATTTTTTTCAGCCGAAAATTGACTTCAGCTTGAAACCTATAGTTTGGGTTTTGGGCGGACCAGGGTCAGGAAAAGGCACTCAATGCGAGAAAATCATCGCCAAGTACGGGTTCGCCCACCTCTCCACCGGCGACCTGCTCAGAGCAGAGGTGAAGAGTGGTTCTGCACGTGGAAAAGAACTTGCCTCTATCATGGCTAAAGGTAAGTCTTCTAAAAGTAACAGCTAGGCGCATTGAAATATGACTGCGTACTTCGTACAGGTGTTTATTATACCAAATCCTAAGCGACAATGGTCAGAAATACCTAGTTTGAAAACTGTTAGGTTCCAACATTCTCACTTCAGAGACAATTAACTCCAATTTCTGAAAACGCTGTTATGTGCTTGGCGAAGAAGAGTTTGAGGATGTAAATAGAAAGAATCACCATAAAATTGCCTAATTGTCCATACCATAGCATTTAATTCACTTTCCATTGTTCGTTCGTTCCCTAAAAGATCATAAAAAGTGTAAAAATGCTTGAGATATTTTTAAAATTTCAGGTGGACATGTTCCTAATAATATTGTTTTGGAGCTGCTGAAGGAGGCCATCGAGGCTTGTGCAGACGAAGCCAACGGCTTCCTCATAGATGGCTACCCGCGGGAGAAATCGCAAGGAATTGAGTTCGAAGATGCTATCGCACCCGTTTCTGTAGGTTCCACAAATATTATAACACTTTTGAAAATATGACTTTTATATTTAGATGTCATATCTTTGCCAGGACTTAAGAGTTGCAATATCAGAAACCAACTAAAAAGGGTACGAAGGTTTTTTTTTTAGTTTGTGCTCCTGCCTTGTAACTTAAAATTCGTTTTTACATTTCTTTGCACTTTATTAGAACACCTCTAGTCGATCGACATATTCTCATTACATTACCGAAAAGTTGGGTATATTTACATCACACATCACATCACATCATCAGCCATAGGATGTCCACTGCTGGACATAGGCCTCCTCCCATGGGGAGGTGTTTGCCAATACTCGCCACGCTTGGCAGGCGGGTTGGCGAGCGCAGTTAGGTGTGATTGTTCAAGGAAGACGCTGCTGCCCATCTTCCGGATTACATCCCTTAGCCAACTCACGGGTAGAGAGGGTGGGGTACTATTCTTACGCCGGCATCACCACGGTAAATTGCGCATATTGCGTAACAACAAATATATCTTTCCAGCTCATAAAATACTTCGAGGCGTCTTCCGATACGCTGACAAAACGGTTGCTGATGCGTGCGAAAACTTCGGGCCGACTGGACGACACTGAGGAAATCATCAAGCTGAGACTGAAGACTTTCACCGACAATAATGACCTAGTGCTGGCTCAATACCCTGAGAAACTGAAAAGAGTGGGTTACTATACTGCAATCACAAAAACGAGCGTCAAAGCAGCGATGCCCTGAACTTTGTTTTTTTACTCATTCGTAGTTCTGGGTGCTCCTGCCTTTGCAGCTTGGAACTTTTGCCTAAAGGAGACCGCTTCGTTTTTGTTACTTCTTGTTGTTAAAACAAAGTACCTGCGTGAACGAGCTTTGCTCGGCTGAAAACAAGGATAAAACGACGTTTTCTAAAAATGAAACCTAGCTAGATCGATTTATCGCCCCCAAAACCCCCTGCATATTAAATTTCATGAAAATCGTTGGAGCCGTTTCCGAGATTCAGATTCTATATATATACAAGAATTGCTCGTTTAAAGGTATTAGATAGATAGATATACATATATACAAGAATTGCTCATTTAAGGTATTAGATTTGTTTGGTGTGGACAATAAAGAGTTAATGAATCAATCCTTCAATCATGTTAAACTTGTTAATTAGTCATTGCTAATGTCTAAGATAAAATTTCTATTTGCAGATAAACGCTGAAAAGGCAGTTGACGAGATCTTCACAGAGATACAGACGTACCTCGACCCTCTCGTAGTTCGGCCCTTGGCTACAAGTTAACATACTGTAACATAAAATGTAGCTTCATCACACTATAAAGGTGGCTCATAAATATGCGGACTAAGAAATACGTGGGGACTGAGTGAAAGCGTAACGGGCACTTCAACTCTTGTCATAAACGAATTACTAGGTTGTCTATTCACAAACTATATCATTCAATATACATGTACCTGCTTACTATACTTTAGAAACATGTAATTGATTGTCCTAAAAATATTGTTTCATTTAGACAGCAAAAGTAATCTGATGTTCGGATTTTGTAACGATGATAGTTCAGTACGGTCGGTTCACACGCCGACGGGCTGCCGGTGAAGGAAAACATCGTGAGGAAACCATGGCATGGTAGTAGGGTACTTTCTAGTACTCGACAGGGTAGCTAGCACCCTCAAACTGAAAATTTGCCTCCAAGCCCCTAACAGTGTTCCGACAGCGTCACTTGAGACCCAGTTCCATTTCAGGTTAGATGTGTTTACCATCTGCGACCACACTGTCACTTAACATCAGGTGAGTTGTGGTCTAACAATTAGCCTGTCAACCATAAAAAAAGTTAGATATCTAGTGTATTTATACTTAATTATGATAATGATATAATTATTTAACTTTGGGAAAGTAACGCCTGACTCAATCGGTGAGATCTTTAAACCTAGCCTAGACCGAAAAGATTTCTTTTATTACCGTAAATACAAACACGATTAATTTTCATGCGTTAAGATTCAATATACTACGTATACATTACAATAATATATAGCAACAAAAACTTCATTGACAACAATATTTTTAATCCTTATAATCTATTTTTTTTATCTAGTGCAAATCAACAAAACCTTTTTTTTTAATGTTTTTTTTTTTTAAATATTACACTGGCAAATGCGACGCCAAAAACAGAAGAAAAATACCTATTACCCCTATAAAAATTACAGTACTATTTACCTGTTACTATTTCCTTTGTTTTCTACCGCTTTGGTGGGCTTGTATAATACGGGAAACCTGAGAGTGTATCGGAATCTTCTAGGTAAGCGTGCTCCATCTTAGACCGCATCATCAGGTGAGATGGCAGTCAAGCGTAAGCTTTACACATAAATACAATAAGATACTTAACTTTTCTCTATGATATGAACTGAACTTTTCTCGTCATCGCTCTTGGTTACCAAAGAGTTTTTATCAATTTCTTCGAGCAGAAAATCATCCTATCAGATCGAGGATAGTAAACTATTTCAGTTATCTCTCTGATTCAATTTTAATACTTGAGCGTAGTGTTTGATCTGAGACTTGAGCTATGTCAAAGACAGACGCCAAAAAAGGATCCCGCCAAATGAATAAAAATGTAAAAAAGATTTAAAAATAAAAAGAAGAATATTTTTTTAAATGGAAAGGAAATAAAAACGTAAACGCGAAGAAGCAAAATGAGTGAAGAGAAGTACTGTAAGAAGTGCGAAGAAAAGCTTATTGATAAGATACCGGCTTGTCCCCTCCAGTGCAGCTCGCCAAAGTGCAAGGCTTACCAACGGAAGGTATGTTTATTTAAATCAAGAAGTTGAAATTTGCATCCAGGGCTTTGACCAAAATATAATTTAAAAAGTGGGGAATTAAAGAAATGTAAACTTCTCAAACACGTGACAAGTCCGCAAACTCGCGGTGAAATTACGGCCTAGTTCCTTTCAAGGATATAAGCATAAGCCTATGCTTATGCTTATTTCCAATATGTGGGTTAGCGATTCATATACGTCATTGAATTTCGTCATTGGTTTTCAAGAATAATGTGTATGCATCCTCACAACGTTTTCCTTCTCTGAAAACTCTATAATAACTCTTTTTTTTAAAACATTGTTAACTTGTACTGCCTCGGGAGGAACTCACGATTGTGTAGTCTTTTAGGTGATTCTAATTCTGATGATGAGCAATGTAAAATTTCCAGCCAAAAATCAACTTTAGCAAGAAGCCCATCGTATGGATCCTGGGCGGACCGGGCTCGGGCAAGGGTACGCAATGCGAGAAGATCATCGCGAAGTACGGGTTCATCCACCTCTCCACCGGCGATCTGCTAAGGGAAGAAGTGAAGAAGGGCGGTGACCGCGCCAAGTGCCTGGAATCTGTTATGGAGCGAGGTATCTCAATGTCGTTAAAAAAATAAGACTTTTTCAGAAAATAATTAATTAACATCAGGAGATTTAGACTGCAGAAAAAACGTGCCAAGGTTATTTATCGTGTGCATGAGTTTTTACACATTTGTATGCGAATACATATTTGAAAGTGATCTCAGTTACATGAAAGCAGAGTAACTCGGTTAGCATTAGCAATTTATTTTGACAAACATAAGAATCGTATATTAAGCAATAAGCTAATTCGAAATAATTATATCAAGTGTTATATTATTTGTTTGACAGGCTACTTGTTTGAGCAGAGCTCCCCTGATGTTAAGTGATAGTGTGGTTTAAGATGTTAAACACACCTGGCCGGGAATGGAATTGACTCCCAAGTATGGATGCCAGAACACACCGCTAGGTTCTTGATAGCAGATTTTCAACTTGGGTGGTAGCTAGCCAGTCAAGTACCTACTAATAAGTACCCTACCACCATGCTATGGTAGCATCACGATGTTTTCCCTTCACTGGCAGCTCGAGTTAATTGTTGGGGTTTGAACCCACGCCCTTCGGCGCTATCATTTCACTGAGCTTTTATCGCTACAAAATACAAAACATAGGATAAATTAAGGTTAAATTTTACAGAATGCTTGTTTTGTGTAAATATTTTTAAATTATGATATTTTACAGATTTTTTATAAATATAATAGCCAGAGAACTTTTACAATTATTAATACTATTAAAGGAACAATTGTATATATACATCTTTTGAGATATCTAAAACGGCTCTAACTTTTAACGAAGAAATTTGCAATACGGCGGTGTTTGAGGGCGAAAAATTGGCTTGAAAACGCGTTTTTATAAGTTTTCCGAGTTACATGTTGCATACGTTGATCAAAAATCTGCCACCGAGTTATAAGTATCAATATGACTGGCACTTTCAGGTGAGCTAGTTCCGACAGATATTGTTCTTGCTCTGGTGCTGGAAGCGATGGAGGCTCGCGCTGATGATGCCAAAGGGTTCCTCATCGACGGGTACCCGAGAGAGAAGCATCAAGGCATTGCATTTGAAAAGGCTATCGGCCCTGCCAATGTAAGTACTATTTTTCGAGCTCGTGCTTTTTTATCGTCATCATTATAACTGTGTATGTATAACGCAAAGGGCGTTAGTTTTTACTCTGACATTCAGATTGGAGACATGACTTGCCCTAGCATCCCAGAAAGGGTATGCCCTGGGGCTCAAGTAGATTGATCTGGTTTGCTATAATCTTATTGTTGAGCAAGCAAAAATCAATTTTTAAGATTCCTCTACATATTTGCTGGACATATTATATAAACCTACCTACAGAATATTTAAAAAAAATTGTTGACAGGCTAGGTGTTTGACACAGCACACCTTATGTTAATTGACGGTGTAGAAGATGTTTAGCACTCCTAGCCTGGAATGAAACTGGCTCTCAAGTTGGGCTCCTAGAATACACCGTTAGATGCTTGGCGACAGATTTTCAACTTGAGAGTGGTAGCTAGCCAGTCGAGTACTGGAAAGTATGCTACTATCACGCTTTGATTTCCTCACGATGTTTTTCTTCACCGAAAGCTGGAGCTCATTATTGAGGTTTGAACCCACGCCATTCGGCGTGCAAGCCGACCGCAACAAACAACTACTATGAATATGTAAAGCATATAGATTGTTTGATTATGTACGGCTCCATAGGCTATCATTTATTGGAAAACGGTTGACTATCAATTTTTCGGACACGCATCGAATGAAATTCGCGCTTATTCTGTCTGATGTTTAATAAAACGAGTTTTCAAGACTGTATGTATGTTTTTGATCAAATTTCTTTTGTTATCAGGCTATAATTTACTTCGAAGCATCTAAAGAAACGCTCACCAAACGGATAATGTCTCGCGCGGCGACCTCAGGCCGCTTCGACGACAATGCGGAAACTATACAGCTCAGGTTGAAGACCTTTTACGCGAATAATAATTTAGTGCTGGACCAGTATCCGGATAAAATAAGGACGGTAAGTTTGCTTACCATTTTGTAACGATGATACCTCAGTGGTTAGCGTAGTTAGTTCACACCCTGAAGGGCGTGGATTCAAACCCCAACATTGAACTTGAGCTGCCGGTGAAGAAAACATCGCGAGGAAACCATAGCACAGTGGTAGGATACCCTCTTGTACTCGGCTGGCTAGCTGGCCGGCGGCAGATTTTCAACCTCAAGTTGAAAATCTGTCGCCATGCACCTAGCGGTGTGTTCCGGTAGCCTCACTTAAGAGTCAGTTCCATTCCAGGCTAGATGTGTTTACCATATTCGTTTACACCGTCACTTAACTCAGGTGAGCTGTGGTCAAACAATAAGACTGTCAAACATAAAAAAAATTAAGTGTCAGGAAGATAAATGACGAATAATTGTTTTGATACAAAATCCTAGTAAATGATGAACGTTAAGTAAGTATTTTTTTTTTAAATTAAACTTCTTTTACAGATATACGCGGAAGGTTCTCCCGACTCGATCTTTGGCGAAGTACAGAAAGCCCTCAATGATATTATTAACAAATAGGGTTGAAGATCCGCGACTATTTTGATCACAATTAACTTTATGTAGATACCGCATTTCCCGCATTACATTATAAAAAAATTACTTTTGGCCAGTTTAGTTAAAATACCCGTATGTTCGGCGGTAGCTACGCCCCTGACTAAACTCCTAGACTTCCTAGAGCATACCGAGATAGTACATAAAAGATTTCAGACATATCTATGTTAAAGTAAAAGCATACCTCTAAAACAAGTAAAATTTAATAAATCAACAGTAATAAAGTAAAATTAGCGGTAACTATGTACAGATTGTGTGATTGCGAAGTTTTAGAGTGTTGCTTAGGCCACTGCCCGGACCAACGGGTCCAGGATCGCTTGCACCTCGGCGAAGATCGCGTCCACTGCTTGCTCGGCGTCTATCTGTAACGAACAGATAAATCTATGTTAGTACTTTGATAAGTATTCTAATAAAAACTGACGTATATACCTACGGCTGAGTAGATAGATTGATTTTCATTTTACAAAATGGTCATAGAAAGACAATGTCTTACAAAGAATACAACAGAAAATCGGACCCCACTACAGCTGAGATTGTACGAACTACAAAACAATGAAATTTGCTGCCCGAGTAGGGGTTCCCGATAGATACAATCTGGGTGTCTTCAAGTCGCGACTGAATCGGTTTCTTCTAGGCAAGGGCGCTTCATCGTAGGCCGTATCTTCGCTTAACATCAGGTGATTGCAGTTTTTATAATAAAAAATTGTTACACTTACAAACATCGTGCAACCATCAAGATTCCGTTTCAGGTGCTTGGTACATAAATACATTGAAAACATGTATAAAATGTCTCTTCTTTGAGTTGGCAAGGCTCTACAATTAACGGTGAGTGATGATTCAATTCTGGCAAGTGTTTTGTTTGGGATACTACAATGACCATGGATAATAATCAATGCCAACATTCGTTTTATTTTATCGGTTGCGGCGCGTTGAAGAACAATTTACGCTCTAATTTTTGTTACAAGATTCAAGCGGGCAAATTTAAAAAATAAGTGTCGAATTTTTTCCAACTCCGTAGATATTATATTATATTTTGTAGACAGTTCCGTGAAAATGATTTCACGGTAAGAGATTTTGACTGATATTAAATGCGAATGTATGTTTGTTTGTTACACCTTCTCATCTTAACTACTTAATCGATCATCATACAATTTTGCACACACGTTGCCAGGGATACGGAAAAGAAGACAGAGTAAACGCGAGCGAAGTCACGAGAAAAAGCTAGAAAGCATACACAACTTCCAAACCAAAAAATAAACAAATTATTTAAGATAATTTCGATGGTAAAAAGATTACCTATTTGAGGATAGTTTAGTATTTCTGATCTGATGAACATATTGTGGTTGTGGCGACCATTGTGATTCAATGATAGCGATTACTTTATTGATGAATGTGAATAATATCTATTGATGCTGTAGTTCTAGATGTTAGCGTCCGTCATTAGGTTAGTTCTATGAATTCCTGTCTGTGATGTGATGCGCACAAACAATATTAAACTTACCCTCTTGAGTTTATCAGGGTATTGTGCCAGCACCATGTCGTTGTTGTCGAGGAAGGTCTTCAGCCTCAGTTTGATGGTTTCCTCGTTGTCGTCCGCACGGCCCGAGACAGCTGCCCGTCCCAGCAGCCGCTTTGTTAGCGTCTCTGATGATGCCTCGAAGTAGATTATCACCTGGAATATTATAAGAGAATAAAATGACTCTCAATTCTCAATAAAAACTTGTTTCACCATTAGCATCCAAAATAATAATTGACGTTTAATAGAGTTTAAATTTGGACCGAAACCCACAGAAATCGTCGCAAATCATATTTTGATTACTGTAGTGTATTCCTCGTCTTTACGGTCGCACTTATTATTCTAGTTGACAGTACAGCATCACATCATCAGCCTTAGGACGTCCACTGCCAGACATAGGCATCCTCCTGGGGGGGTTTTGCCAATACTCGCCACGCTTGGCAGGCGGGTTGGCGAGCGCAGTTAAGTGTGATTGTTCAAGGAAGACGCTGCTGCCCATCTTCCGGATTACATCCCTTAGCCGACTCTTACGGCAACCACGGGTAGAGAGGGTGGGGTACTATTCTTACGCCGGCACCACCACGGCAATACATGACAGTTATACAGCATTAACATAATACTAAAAGCAAACACACAGAACATTGGGAACCTCGAAGGTTTTCCAGGAGTATTTCCAAGAGTTCAAGCACTCACAGTGACAGGTGCGATGGCTTCCTCGAACGCAATGCCCTGAGATTTCTCCCGCGGGTACCCATCTATGAGGAAACCGTTGGACTTCTCTGCGCGAGACTCGATGGCTTCTTTCAGCAGCGCCAGAACGATGTCGTTGGGGACAAGACCACCTTGTAAAAATAAAAAAAGTTTTAAATATGTACGTTGAAAGTTAGTACATGAATATGTTGTGTTATAAAGGTAGAACGTCAGACAATAAGTCTAGAAAAACAAGAGCCAGTGGGAAAAAAGTAAGTAAAAACCTGAAGGAAAACAAGCTATTGTTATTCGGATTAAGTCGAAACTTGGCATCAACAACCTGACTGGATGTTGTCTGCTGAATCACTTTAATTTAAAATGTTTTGAGGGAGTTATTATTCTTACTTATTCTACATTTATGTTAAACTCCTAGCCTGTTATACTAGTAAGATCTTGTAACTCACCTTGCTCCATGATAGTGGTTAAGGTTTTCGCGCGATCGGAGCCGCTCTTCACCTCTTCTCTGAGCAGGTCTCCTGTGGAGAGGTGTGTGAACCCGTACTTGGCGATGATCTTCTCGCATTGCGTGCCCTTGCCTGAGCCTGGCCCGCCCAGGATCCACACGATGGGCTTCTTTCCGGCATCGATGGGTGCCTGAAGCGAGATTATAGATCAAATAACTATATGACAGTAATTTTGAGCTTGTGCCGGTGAATCATGGTGAAAAGGTAATATAGATACCCAACAAGTTCAAGAATGAATTGAATTATATAGAACTAAGTGGATTCAAGATGACTGAATGTAATCTTCAGAATGTCCAAAGACGAAGAATGCTACTAAAGGGTTGGGAGAATCACAACTTGAGCAGTGAATGAATCGCGACGTACAGTTAAATTTATAGTTACAGAATAAAATATACTACCGCTAATTGTTGTTTTTCATAAGCTGCTTCACACATCGGGCATAAGATAGCTAAGAATTGTGCAATAGGACAGTCGATTGGGCACAGTGGAAGCTTTTCGACGACTTTCTCTTTTTTTGACGGACTTTTCCCCCTTCTGTTCATTTCGATTTGTTTTTAAACACTTGATTTTGTTATTCACGAGCGCGCGTGGCTCTACCTTGTGTAAAAGTAATGTGTGTGAGTATCTATAAGATACCCAATTAATAGATGTATAGAGAAAGGTCCACGCGTGCTCGTGAATTTTTTAGTTTTTATTATTTTCTATTATCTTAAGTTTTTAGAATGTTTTTGTCAATATTTGTCATTGGCAATGTGACAATAAGAAAAGGAGATTCAGATAATAACCTCTTTTGAAGCATAACAAGGTGGTTTAAAAAAGTTATATGGGTTCGTACCTAGGCTTGCTTAAATGTTGTTAACATATTTACTATATAGACATCGTTACATCTTTGTCATGTATTATATTTAAATCGAATAGTAAAAGTATAACATACTATTTTCAGTTTCTCTGCATATGAAACTTCACACATCGGGCAAAGAATAGCTGACATTTGCCCAATAGGGCATTCCAACGGGCATGTTGGTGCCTTCTTCGATGGGATTTTGCTCATTTAGATTTTAGCACTTTGTTCTATTCGATCGCGAGCGCGCGTGGAAATTGTGTAGAAGTCGTAGGTATAAAAGTATTATTATAAATTGCCTACTTTTAGGCACTCAATGTTCAAAAGTAGTCTTAATTTAGTACACTAGTGAATGTAAATACAAGATCAACGCGCGCTCGCGTATTTTTATATTTTAATTTTTTGGGTTATTCACGTTTATCGGAGCTTTGTTGCCAATTGTTGGCATTGGCAAAGTCAACGTCATAATAAAAAGAGTAGTTATGGTTATTTTTAAATAGCACCACTAAAAAAGTTGAAAGCTATTTACTTAATAGATATTTAACTATTAGAATATATCACAGAAGAAGTAATCAAATTGAGTTATGGCGGCAACGCGGGAAAAATTATAACGCCCCAACGTACTTTACTCGATTTTTTATGTTTGTTGTTTGATGTGCCGAATTACAAGCGCCTACAAAAACCTACAAAAATGATATTCATAAATTGGCGAAACTTGAATCATTTGTATGTTGCTTCCAAAACTCCATTAAAGCTTGTAGGAAAGCCACTATTTTACTAAGGAATGACTGGACTCACCTATGGCTTACTTTGTATGACTTTGACTGTCACTTAGACTTCTTAAACTTGATTTTGACGATGCTATCACTCATTTGTAAAGCTCTGCAAAGCATTTTATGCTATAAACAAAATGTTTGTTCTGTATCTAGGTTTATTATAAAGATGTACCTAAGTATTCTACCAGTCATTTGATTTCCATAGTACAAGCTTTGCTTAGTTCGGGGTCAGGTGGCGCTGTGTGTAATGTCCTTCAATTTTTTTTTTAAATATTTGACGCTGGCATATGCTCAAAATCCGACGCCAAAAACTTAGAAGAAGAAGAAGTAATTAACTGAGAACTAAAAATGCTAATACTGAAATCTTACTTGGTTACTCATGGAAACTGTTTGGAGCTAAGAAGAGAATAATGATTATTGTCAACAAATTTAAGCATAGAAATTATCATGTTACTCGAAAGAATTATTTAGAATGTAACATAGAATAGTTGTTACCTGACAGCATTGACAGCATTTCATTGCAAGAACTTTAGTCTTAAGTTTAATAAGTAGGTAATTGTTTTTGTAGCTGTTACTTAAAAATTTATTACATTTATTATAGCGTGGCCCTCTTGAAATCTATACCTACGTGATTATTGGTTAGCGCGTTTGGTTTCAAAGAAATTGGATAGCAATAGAAGTGTTGTAAACATCACGTGTCTTTGTTACCCGACTGCCAAGGAAGGGTTATGTTTTTTGCGCGTATCTTGTATGTACATATGTAAATTTCTTTATTACATCGTATCTTCCGAACAGCTAGATGAATTTTGACAGTTAAGTTATCGTTATATTCGTCTTAAAAAGCCTTAGGTGTTTGATCAAGATGGTGGATTTTTAGCGCGAAATAGTAATACGTTGATAAAAAAAAACCTATCGAGTAGGATATCAAAATAAAGGAAATTAAAAGGGGATTACATAAATATATATAATTCAATAAAATAGGAATAATACATTTGTTAAAAAGGATTTTTTTCTCTTTAATTACAGCTATTTTATTCGCAGGTGGGTTATAGATTTTTCAAACTTTTCAGCGTGTCACTTGTACTAGGTTTTTAATAAGATATAAGGCTGCTATAGTAGTTTATTCTATCTTAAATTAATATTTTTGGTGGTAGCTAGCCAGCCGAGTAACAGGAAGTACCCTACCACTTCACTATGATGATGATGTTTTTCTTTTACCGGCTGTTCATTGTCACTGTTGAATTTCGACCCGCGCCCTTCGACGTGTGATCCAACCGCGCTAACCACTGAGCTACCATCGCAACAAAAACAATATTTTGACATTTTTTAAACTGGTGTTAACACTGTATTATAAGTGAATTTGTATTGTAACAGTAGTCAAATGCAACATACGCTCCAAAACTAATGAAACTATTTCAAAAATTCATTCACCGTCAGAAAGCTAAATGATATCTGATTAACATAGGCTAATTTTTATCCCCACATTCCCACGGGATCTGGATTAACGCGGGTGAAACCGCGGGGCACAGCTAGTGATTAATATAAGTGAGATGTGAGATTCAAGTTTAATTCTCACATGAACATAATACCAAGAAAATTTAATGTTTCAAAGCTTTATGAAGCTAAAAAAAAAACATTTTTGACATGACCTTGTTCTATTATTTTCCATAGTGTTACGGCCGACTCTCAGACAAAACGCAAGGTTAACCTTCATTATAATATATGACCTGGTGCTCGAAAAGTGATTTAAATAGATTTTCTCAGTTAATTCAGTGTGTCAAAAACTAGACAATATCTGGTGTTGTTAGCGTAAGCATGGATGATTTAATATTATACAGTAGGTACCATGAAATAAGCTCTATTTCATGGTACCTACTGTATAATATTTCCACGGTAACGTTACACAATTGTTGTATCTTTACAGTGAATGATTTGCTTTGCTTATTAAATCAATTATTGGTAGTAGGTAAATGTTCTTATGTTACGATTTGTAGAGATAATTGTCAACAAATATTCGCTACAGTACATATTCACGAGGTACTTAAGTAGGGTGCTGTTAAAGAGAATTTTAACTATTATCTTGTTTAAATTACAGTTACAGGCCTATTAAAATTCCTACTAGGAAGATGTGCTTCATCCTAGACCACATGCTATACCAACAAGTATACATTTAAGATACTAACTCCATGCCCCTAAGCCGACAGACTGTCATAAAATTTCTGTGGAATGAATCTAAAAGTATTTCATTTCAAATAAAAAAAAAACAAATCGATTCATAAATGTCGGAGTTCTGAGGTAATAAGGTGCCGCTGCATTTATTTCGTTGTAAACGTAGTGAGACGAACAAGAAGCTCTCCTGATGGTAAGAGACAACAGCTGCTGTCCATGGCCATTGCAGCGATACACAGACAAAACAAAACTGCTTTAGGGTCATTACTTTGAGACTTTCGATGGTTAGTATACTCAACAGCCCTGTATGGTCATAGATAAGCGTTATGCCATCAGAAGATAGTTTCGTTCGTCTCATTAGATTTAATTATATGTTTCCACTCCATAAAAACTTTCGCATATTTATGTTTATGTATCAACAGACAGATAAGGTTAGGATGATTAAAATTTCTTCATATTTCATAATAACAAACAACTTCGCATATTTCACGATCGTAACTAGGAAACGGCGCTAGATCTAGTAGCTAGACTGGGATAGAGAGATTTTCACAGTACAGCGAGTCTATTTCTGTAAACAGCATTGACAGTGAACCAAACTTCCGCGGTGATGTGCCCGCGATGCGTCGGCGAGGCTAACGCGTCGTCGGCGTCGCTTGTGCTGATTGATTAGCGGAACTCTAGCTCTCATGCCAATTGTCATGGCACCGTCATATTACGTCAACGGTTACGCAAAAGAATGAAACTCAAATTTGAAATTATTCTCTCACCTACCATAACATTATTTATTATTTATTGTAGACCAGTTTCTTTTGTTTGTCGTATCTATCCAATGCATGTACATCGACAGCCCTGTTGGCTCATTGGTTGCATGTATGTTAGCTTCTAGAGCTGTAGGGCGTGGGTTCGATACATATATTCTCTTTATATTTATATATCTATCTAATATTGATTTTATATACTAGTGTATTTTTAGTCGTTTTAGCTAATCTATGTACTTAAGAGGATATGTTATTATTGGAATGTATGTTTTTATCATAGTTATGTATGTATAGGTAGGTATGTATCTCCTCGTTATAGACACGCCCCGTTTTCATCTTCCTTTAATTCATTTCATCCTAAGGTTGCCTGAAAGAGATAGCTTTTAGCGATAAGGTCGCCAATCGTTACACCAAGTTTATTTTCATTACCATAAAAATTTAATCAAACAATCAAAGATTCAAATTGAAATTATTTGTTGACATAAAACGGTTAATCACTTCCATTTATGTCACAAAATTATACATTAATTAATGAGAGAATAAAATGACATGTCAAATTCAAAATAAAATGTCTTAGGTCCTGTAACTTAGGTGCTATCAATAAAAGATTTGTATTTGTATTGCCAAAGCTAACAGGGCAGCTAAATTCCTTTCCATGGCATGCTATAAGAATGTATATATGTCCTTGCCTTTCTTATTATGAGAAGAGACTCGCGCCCGGCAGCAGAACTAAGAACATGGTTAATTTGCATGCAGCTTTAAAGCGTATTGCACAAAGAACATTTCTTTCCATCTTTCCTACCTTAAATATGAGCGCCTTGGAATCAAGTTTCACTTGGAACCATACTCCAGTCACTAGCACTAAACCATAAAACAATTTGCAATAACTTTCCCCACTTTTCATTACAGATACGAACAGATTCTGATGGCCACTGTCTTCATAGGCGTTTCTAAATAAAAGCCAGCATGGTGCCAAGTCGCGCGCTTGGCAGCATACGTAGTACACTACATATATTTGGTATTTTACTGGATTATTTTGGAGAAAATCCAGATGTTTTCTCACTTCAAGGGTTACGACCGGACTGTTGTGGGGACGATGACGGAAGCTGTTTGTGGATATACTGGCAATAGGCCCGGTTGTTTTTATTGGTTACATTTGTTTGCATACAAACTTTCATTCATGGTTCGTAGTATATATCTTTCGTATCATACACACACATCATCAGCCATAGGACGTCCACTGCTGGACAAAGGCCTCCTCCTGGGGGTTTTGCCAATACTCGCCACCCTTGGCAGGCGGGTTGGCGCAGCTAATGAGATGTGATTGTTCAAGGAAGACGCTGCTGCCCATCTTTCGGATCACATCCCTTAGTCGACTCTTACGGCAACCACGGGTAGAGAGGGTGGGGTACTATTCTTACGCCGGCACCACCACGGCAAACATATTCGTATTATTATTTCGTATCATACAAATTGATCAATTTAAAATGAATGCAATTTTACTTCCTTGCTTCATCCTTCGAGGTTAGGGTAACATTGTATCGGTACCTAGCACGTATTACTTACAATGTTTACCTAATTTTCGGACGAAGCAACTCGTATAATTGGGATAGGACTTCATTTAAGGTAAGTTCGTTTAATCTCCAATCATCCAATCCATTCTTGTATCATCACGAGCCATTCAAATTTTAGTTGTGTTTAAGATCGTACCAGAAGCTAACCTGAGCGTGTTTTAGTAGTTCAGTTACCAAACTTATTCACCAAACTAGTGTCACGTTTGGCAGAGCAGAAATGTGACAGTTACAGAAGAAAAACAACTGAACTGTTGCGTTATTTGAAATAAAAAGCGGCCAAGTGCGAGTCGGACTCGCGCACGAAGGGTTCCGTACCATTATCTATGAAAAAGGCAAAAAAAATCGCTTTTGTTGTATGGGAATAAATATTTGTTTTATTTTGTTTTTAGTACCTATTTGTTGTTATAGCGGCAATAGAAATACATAATTTGTGAAAATTTCAACTGTCTAGCTATTGCGGTTCTTTTGATACAGCCTGGTGACAGACAGACGGACGGACAGAACGTAGGCGAAGTAGTCTTAGTAGTAGGGTCCCGTTTTTACCCTTTGGGACGGAACCCTAAAAAAACAGTACAAGACAAATATGTCAACCAATTAATCTAAAGATCATCAGCAAATTGCATCACATTAATTACAAGTATATCAGCAGTGTTCTTTTGCTATCGATTCCAAGATTAGTACACTAAGCAATCTCTTATCGATCAACATATTCATTTGCAGTGTCTGATAAGATTTCATTAATCTGAATTATAGCTTGATTTTAAATGAAAATAAAACTTTGCAGGACTGATAAGAAATAACTTCTTTTAGTCTTTATATAAAAAAACTTTGGAAAGATGGACAAAAAACAAAATAGTTTTTTTTTAATGGTTGTAGCCTGGTTGTAAGTATTATATGAACCTACATCAGGCTGTTAATTAGTTGTCTTACAGCTTTATCTTCTTATCGCTAGCACCAAAGACAATAAAATGACACGACACAATAAGTTAGTAGAATTAACCCTTATTTAATATTTCACTTCGTCTGTAGTACTAAAAATTATTGCTTAAAGCTTACTCGGTAAATATTACAACTCACATCACATCGCCAGCCATAAGACGTCCACTGCTGGACATAGGCCTCCTCCTGGGGGGGTTTTGCCAATACTCGCCACGCTTGGCAGGCGGGTTGGCGAGCGCAGTTAGGTGTAATTGTTCAAGGAAGACGCTGCTGCCCATCTTCCGGATTACATCCCTTAGCCGACTCTTACGGCAACCACGGGTAGAGAGGGTGGGGTACTATTCTTACGCCGGCACCACCACGGCTTATTACAACTATCTAACTAATATTATAAAGGCGAAAGTTTGTGAAGTTGTGTTTGTATTTTTGCTACTTCTTCACGCTCAAATGGTTGGACTAATTTTGATGAAATTTGGTAAGGAGGTAGCTGACACCCTGGATTAACATATAGGTTACTTTTATCCCCAAACAAAAAAGTGTTCACGTGGGAATAGCGGGTAACACCGCGGGACGCAGCTAGAACATTATAAAAAAGTTTGTTTATATCTTCATGCTGTATCGGTTTAACCGGATGCCGATATCTTATACTCTGAATATACATAGGCTACTTTTTATCTCGCAAAACGCGGGTAAATCTATAATATTTTTTATTTAAATACATAAATATTTCACATACTAACTATAATATACATTATTTTTATTAGTTTTAATAATTAGAACTTAATTGTGTTACGTCTCCCGTCTGTTCTAAGGCCGCCACTTGTGGCACTATAAGTTAACTAAAGCAATCTAAAAAAGTTGCTTTCTTTATCTAATCCTATCCTATTAATATTACGAATGTGAAAGTTTGTGAGGCTGGACGGGCTGAACGGATTTGGTAGAAATTTACACATAGTCTATGGTCTGGATTAACATATAGGTAACTTTTTATACTGCAAACTGTTCAAACTTTTACTAAGATTCCACGGGGATGAAATTGCGGGTAACCGCTAGTATTATATATAAAATGGCTCAACGGATTTTAGTGAAATTTGAAACAGGTAAATAAACTATAAAAATAGTTTATTATCTGATATATGATGCTTTTTATATCAGAAAAATGTTAGGTTCCTGTGGGATTACCGAAAATGTTCAAGACCCACTACCCACCACCAGATGTCTCATGTAGTTTCAATTTTCAAGAACAAATTAAAAAACGCTAGTTTAACAAAATCTAACACAATTTATACAATACAAAATACTAAAAATGTATTGTAAAGTATTTCTGTGCCAAATTAAATGAACGCTTTAGTATCCTCGTGTCGCAGTCTAGTACTTATTTATAAACACGACCAGATTCTTTATAAAAAAAATACATACACGGATAGTTTGATCGATCATGAATTCTACCTTATTTTTATGTGATATTAATTACAAATCGGCTACGACCTCACTATAATATTCAGTTACAGGAAAATAATACATATCTTTATTTGAGTACAAGTCTATGTTTATTTTAAAACTCTTATTAAAAAATATTTTAACTTTCCGTGTAGTAAGTTGCAAACAATTTATTAAACAGTGTTTTGTTTAACAATTGGGAACAGTAAGTTCCAGCAGTCGTTCAATCGCATATGTATGTTACGTTATTCATTCATACTTACTACACCTCGAGTTTGTATGCGGACAAGAACATTTGCAATCAATAGTTAGATACAAAACTATGGCATATAGCACCATAGCAACTATATCAGCTATTAAATTATTTATAAATACGTATAGCACCGGTGGATATTTTACCTTTCTAATATAAGACATTCAAAAATAGGAAACACATATCTAATATTTAAAGATCTACGTTTATTATGTAACATATCAGTGATATGCTATTTCTAAACAATAACATTCTATTTAAAATCGAGCACTGAGTTTTGTATTCTATTATTACCGCAAAGTGACGTAACAATCATGCTCAAAATACTGAAAAGATTTGTGAAAATCAAGGAAATACTACACCTTGGTATTTTATATTGAAATTTCCGCATATTGTACCTAAATTTGTATTGAGTTATGGAGACAATAAAGCAGATTATTTTTACAGTTATGCTTACCATTTTGTGTGATAAGCGCGTGTAATCCAAATGATCGAAGTCACGATACGAGACACGTCCGTCCGTGACGAGGTTTGCGAACCGACTGCGGCGCTCGGTCAAGGGCGCGGAAACTGTGCCAAACAGGCGATAAATCGACCTCGTGAGCGGGAAAATTGGCTGAAACGACGGCAACCTGACTCTTCCTGCATTACTGCATCAATCTTCCTACTGTAGGGCATAGCACTGCATTGAAGGGTGTACCGTATCCCACCAGGTCCCAGAGCGGGATGGCGGTTTTTTTACAAAAAATTGTCTTTTACAGCCTTCGCAGTGATGCCGCGGCAATAAATAAAAATAAAAAATATCGTAGAACATTACACACGGCGTCATCTGACCCCAAACTAAGCAAATCGTGTACAATAACAATAAAAAATAAATAATACAACAATAAATAATAAATTGGCAGTCAAATAACTAATTGAATACATATATACTTTTTTTGTAAATACATACTTATTTTACGTACAGAACACCCAGACATAGAACAAACATTTTGCTTATGCCACAAAATGTTTGCAAGTGGGAATTGAACCCACGCCCTACAGCTCTTAAGCTCTATATTCTACCAATAAGCCAACAGGGCTATCAAGAATACGGCATAAGTATTCCCTGCAGTAATACCTTGCTGAAAGTAGACTTAGGCTTATAATAGAGCTTAGGATATAACTTTCCTTTTCCAGAGGATCGGAGATCAGTAACTTCGGTTGAAGTTGGAGTGACCTTTCACCTGGAGAGCTCAGAGGACTACAACGTTGGATGGCTCACGTTGCCGTAGGTGAAGTCTTGATCACTACGCCGTTGGAGGACAGCTGGATGCTGGGCGATCCCAGGAGTACAGTTCGGATTCATCCATTAAGCACAAAAGAATGACCCGGGGCGGTTTCAATGGATACGACCTCATATGCCTTGACTGCGTCCTAACGCAGACGAACTTCTTTTGAAGATTTCCCCCTCGTCAACAAAAAAAAGGCTTTTACAGTCTATGGTAGAGTTTCTAGTGTATCTAGTAAGAAGATTCAATTCTTACAGCATACGTATAAGAACAGTTGTTGAAGTACAGTTATATTATATCTGTGATAATAGTTTTTATGATTGCTGAATATAAATAAGACAAATTGTGATGGCGAGGTTAAGTATTCTATTTTATTATGGAAACTGGCGTGGTCTTGACACATAAAACAAAAAAAAGTATTCTATTGTTTGTTATAGAAAAATTTGTAAATATGCTGATAGATCCACTCTTGGTGAATATTGGTTAAAATGAAACTATATTACATTATATACTAAATAATAGGTATATCCGGGTAAATAATTTTATATTATGTATTTATAGTAAAATGATTGAATAAAAAACTACCGCTAATATAAATTGTGCTTTTATTAATAGAAAAAAAATTAACTTATTTTCGAAGACTACAGACACATAAGCGAAAGATGGTAAACTTAACTAATTAAACATCACAGTTAGGAGTAAAAAGATTACATTATTTCTAGTGGTTCTTTCTTCGCATAATTGTTGTACTGTTAATTCATGATAAAGTTACAAATTAATAACATAATTTTTTCTATATTTTTTAAAAACAAACTACGAAGTTATGTCTACGAACTATTGTCGTTTGTAGCGGGAGTTTGTAGCAATAAATGCGTAGACGTACGCAGATAGAGGTCCTTAAGATCGGTTAGATTAGTCTAGTTTAGATTCATCACACACACTCTCAGTACAACCTAGTCTAGGGCCCAAGGGCACACCCCTTCCGGGTGGCCAGGGCAACTGTTAGATCCCCCCTGCTCCGGCGACTGCCCAAGCCGAGGTCCGTACCACTCAGAGGTGCCCTTGTGCCAGTCGTCCTTAACCTTTAGGCTCAGCGCACTCTGCGCTCGCCACAGTCCGGTGACGCTGTAGAGGCCAACTGGCCAACAGCAAGAGTCATTCATAAAAAAAAATAAAAAAAAAAAAAAAAAAAAAAAAAAAAAAGATAGAGGTCCCTTCGTAGGTATTCCGAACCGCGTAGCAGTTTGTAGCATCACGCCTACGTCTCCCTCGTAGCAACAACGTTAATACATAAATCGGAAAAAAAATCGGAGAATTCTTTTAATGCGTGTTTCTTATTCTGCTATTTCAGACTCCCATAAACTACAATAAAATCTCTGCGATGAACATAATTATGAGTATAAATTGCATAAGTATCAGAGTAAAGTATTATTAATAAATTAAATAGTTCCTATAAACTAATCAATTATTCTCGGTATAAATATAAAAGTAAATAGAACATCTACTAATTCATTTTCCTATTTCAGTCACAATAACTTATAATAAAATCCCGTTCATAAACATATTTTCAATTGAAACATTTTAAGAGATATAAATTAGAATAAATATAGTACATATTCACGGAACAAAAATATACTTAGGACAAGTTAACATATTATAATTAAAATATTTTTTTAAATTAATATTTCAATACAAATGTGCTTTTTATTTAATATTAACCTATCATAGTGATTATGGTTTTTGCTATCTATCTACAGTTTAGTACTATATTTGGGTGATTAATAATTGTTATAAATTAACCCTTTACAATAAGATCTAATAACAAATACCACTCGGATTTTGGTATAGATAAATTTCATTAACGAATGTGACCAGGGACACCTCTTGCGATCATGTTGCAAAGGGTATTTTTAAAGGCCTAGACAAAGTAACATACCATTGCCGATAGCGCTTATAGAAAAATAAAAAAATTACGAGTTTGACATAAGCTGTCGATATGTCACGTGGGCTTACGTCAATCCTGTACATTTTTGGACTATTTATATCAGCAATTTTTAAACTTTCGCGACTTAAACACATAGTATTTAATGCTTGATTAAGACCCAGTGACGAACATAATTATGTTTTCTATTAGCGTTAACGAATATATCGAATATTACCTTGTCTAGGTCCTCTGGTCCGATTTGACATGCCGTTATATAGCATCAGTAAAAATGACTAAATAATAACGTTGTTTTTAATTATTAAAACCCGCCCGGTGACTTATTTGTTTATTATTGTAATTTAATTACGTAAATGTTTTATTATTTATCAATCACCCAAATATAAGTACAATATGTTTTACTACATCTAAATTGGCCCCTGATAGTGTTTTCTTATAACTATCTACGTGTACCTACTTATGTCCTATCTATTTAACTATTGGTAAGTATTCATATGCAGCTCTACTGTCTATGTGTTACTGTGATAAAAGTATTGAATATAAAAATAACATGGAACTAGCCTAGGATTTCAAACGTTCCACAGTGATTATACAATAATTGTTAAGAACATTCTTATTTCATTTCAAAAAGGATGTCAATTCGATTTTTTTTCAGTTTACATTGAAACTTGCGTTTTTCTTTACTCAATAAAAATTTGAGAAAATCAAGTCATGTAATGTAATCAAAGATATCGTCCACTTGCGACGACAGTGTGAAATCTCGAATTATACGATTATTCGTTTTACTGATATTTTGAATCGCGATCTTGCGTTCTATTATCTCCAGAAACGGGATATTTTTTTTACAATGAACAACAAAGAAAAGAGACAAAAGGCGATATAGCGCTGTCTCGTTTGGTGATTTAGTTGGCTTCGAAACTGTGACAGCTCAGTTGTTATCTAAGCTTCGAGGTGTGAAGAGCTCTCGGTTTTCATGAAATACGTGACATCACGAAGATACTACGTATTAAATGTCAATTTCCACATCACCTTCAATGTGACAGTTAAACTTACCACCTTGTAAACTTATTTTTTTTTCCTAGGAACAACGTAATAAGTTTTCCTTATTTTTTTCAAACTCTATAATGAAGTTATTTTTTTTTTAAATATTTCATTTCAATATTAGTTATACTCTATTTAATTCATACATAATAAAGCTATTTTGACAACAATTTAAGAGTTATGTTCATTTAAAAGTTTAAAAGCTGTTTTCTGTAAAATTATGGTTTTTGAGATGTCACCTTCTGGTCGCAAGTGGACGATATGTATATCTATACAGGGTCATTAGCTTGGTATGTTAATACGAAACCTATAAAGTGCCATCGTACTTCTCTTTACAAACAATTTTTACTATGAAAACAACCTTGAAATACTAAAAAAACTGTTTTATAGAAAAAGTAGGTTGACTCTTGACCAATTGAATGTAGTAGTAGATTTCAGTAAAAAAAAGTAAAATTTGTTCATGAAACTACCCCTTTTGGTTAAGTCACCCAAGCTTATAACCTTGTCATCATCACCATCATCATTGATTAGTCACGTCAAAATTAGGTACTTATTTTCCTATAAGTGTCTACTGATTTTGTTAAAAAATAATATATTTTAATCATACCTCGATATTTATTATTTAATTATATATTTATTTACGATTTACCTAAACAATTTCTAAAAATAATGTTTAACACTAAGGCACTTTTTACAAAATTCATATGTGCGTTGTTTTTATAGTTTATTACTTTACAATAATCATAATTTCCTTGGTCTAATATTTAATATGTGACCCAAAAGCGACTATTACACGACTGCCCCATAAAGGAGTGTAATATTATGAGGGTTACCATAATTTAAATGTCTGAACAGATTTGGATGTAGGTATATATAGAATCTCATATGATACTGGCTATATTGTTTTCAGAAAAATTCAATATGGTTGCAGTATGGTTCTATTTTCAAATGTGAATTGTTTTTTTAAAATGTTTGACAGGCTTATTGTATAACCACAGCTCACCTGATGTTAAGCGACGGTGTGGTCAAAGATGGTAAACACGCCTAGCTTAGAATGGAACTAGCTCTATAGTGAGGCTGTCGGAACACACCGTTAAGTGCTTGGCGTCAGGTTTTCAAGTTGAGGGTGGTAGCTAGCCAGCCGAAAACTAGAAAGTACCCTACCACCATGCTATGGTTTCCTACCAATGTTTTCCTTTACTGGCAGGTCATTGTTGGGGTTTAAATTTCCCTTGGGCGTGTGAACCGTCCTTATTTTTAGTATAGCAGTCGTGTTTTTTTATATTTAGGTATCATTTTAAATAATTGTTAATTAAAGTGGATTACAAAGCAAATAGATAAATAAATTAAGTCTATCACACATAAACGCTTGATTAGCTAATTGGTGTTTTAAGTAAATTCGAATAGGGTGGCTGTTATAGGGCAAATAACCGACAATTTAACGTGAAATCTGCTTCACGGTAGCATTTAGTTGTAAATACCACTAGTGGTCACCCAGTTTAAGTACATTTAGGTTGTCCGTGGATTAGAAAGTGTTACTATCCGAGATATCACTAAAAGTAAGTTTTCTTTTTGTTTGTGTCCAGCGATTATGCTTGTAAAAAGCATTTAAATTAGCAGTAATTTACAAATTAATGGAAATAATAAATTATAGAAAACACAGAACTGTTACATCAGAATGTTTGCAAAATATACATTGCTATTTTCTACAAAATAAACTTTAGTTAATTTCTTATTTTATTAGATGCGAAATGTGTATCTCTCTACCTTTTGCAAAATTAATGTGTATTGTAAAAGTTACGTATTAAGGATTTTATATTAATTTTATATTTTAATATCTAAATATATTCTACTAATAGCTTACATTAAATTTTGTACCTAAGTTCAAAGATATTTAACTGAATAGATGGATTTGAAAAAACTTGGTACTTGACCCAAGTCTAGTAAGTACAAAATTCACGAATACATTTTGTCCTGAGTTTTCAAATATGTCTATTTTGACACAAAATAAATTCAAAATATAAAAATCTTTTATTTTAGGTGTTATCAATGAGGTATCAACAGCTACTCTTTCGGGTATACAATATTTAGTACTTTTTGGTATTTAAAATCACACTAATATTATAAAGGTGAAAGTTTGTGAGTATGTTTGAATGTTTGTTACTTCTTCCCGCTCAATCGGCTGGATCAAATTTGATGAAATTAGGTATGGAGGTACTTGACGCCCTGGATTAACACATACTCGGTGTTACCCGCTACATTTTTTCGAGATAAAAAAGCCTATGTGTTAATCCATAGTGTCAGCTACCTTCATAGCAAATTTCATCAAAATTGGTCCAGCTGTTTGAGCGCGAAGAAGTAACAAACATATACTCTCAAAAACTCTTGCCTTAATAATATTAGAGTAGTTTTTATTGTATGCTTTTTGCATTAATAATTTTTCAGTAAATCCAAATCCATTGTTTTAAATATCTTTGCCTAGATTTATTATCCTACATTCGGCACTTTCGCAATTACCTCTCAGAGAGTCATAATGGTATTCAATACCAAAAACAGTATTACTTTTTAAGTTATATAGAGAGAGCAGTTTACTTGCATACTTATTTCGTATGTCTTATCTGGAGACGGGATGAAGACGACAGGATTTCAAAAGCTCGCATAAAAAAGCGATGATTCTGCTACCATCTCTACAGTAGCCTTATTACATATGCACTCGCTTTATTTATCATGTCAACTGGTAGTGTCACTTTAGATTTGTCAGCCAGTGTCAGATGCTTTTCCGGGGTAAGAATTCGATATTGGCACTAACTTTCAATACAAGTTTTATATTATCTGTGCTCCCTGCAATATTTGCATGGTGGCAGGGTACTTTCTAGTACTCGGCTGGCTATCTACCACTCTCAAGTTGAAAATCTGCCGCGAAGTATCTAACGGTGTGTTCCTCACTTGAGAGAAAGTACCATTCCTAGCTAGGTGTGCTTTACCATCTTCGACCACACCGTCACTTAACATCAGGTGAGCTGTGGTCAAACACCTAGCCTGTCAACCATCAAAAAAAAAAGTTTACATACAATAAACTCCTTTGAAGTTTCGGTAGCCTGACAATTGAATGGCAGTCCCATCGTATATTCTGTTTTTTTTTTTTAATATGTAAAGACACACATTCACACACTCCATCACATACACAGTAAAAATAATGAAAATGACAGCAGCTTGTTGAGATGTGAAATGTAATCGACATAATAACTTTACTCTGAAATTATAGTTACTTTAGTCAAAAGACCTAGTTGTCTTACAAAGATTAGGATTGTTTCCCTATTAAGCGTCGTGTACGGCCAGCTAGCGCTCCGCTTACTTCCCTTCAGATCCGAGGTCGTCATGAGAATTAAACGATAGCGATAGACAAGCACAGTACGTAATAAGGCTGCTATAGAGTTGGGTAAAGGTGCCACAATCATATCGATATAAATTATCAATTGACTAAACTTGTGTGGGCATTAGTGGCCGCGTCATCCCCTTAGAAGAAAATCGACTAGATATGTGTATTAAGGGGCAAGTCCCCGGTGCTCTGCTCGTAAAGGCGACGCACGTCATCGTGTGTCATTTGAGACACGGTCGGAATTTTCGTCAAATTCTCCATTATTGGTTTAACCTGTAACAATAACTATATATTAGTAACTGTACCTTATATCTATTACATATTTTTTATATCATCATCATCCGTAATCGTCCACTCCTGAGCATTTCTTCTTGTACGTCACTCGTCCCCGTCCTGTGTCAATCTTGTCCAGGTTCTACCCGAGATTTTTATTATGTCGTCTACCCAACGAGATGGTGGACGACCAACGCTCAGTTTACTAGTTCACAGCCACCACTACGTCAACGGCTTAGTCCACTTGCCATCACTCTGCCTGGCGACATTTTTTATTTACGCACAACAAACTATATCTAACAAAAATTAAAAAAAATATAGACATACTAAATAAACAACACGATTGCTTTAAAAAAAAAAATCCCAGTTTCACTCACGATGTTGTAATGATTCTAACGGTCCTCATACATCCAAATTCGTTCAAGAATTTAAACATCATGGTGGAATATAATTTACAAACATACACACATGAACGCCGAAAACATTACACTCATCTTTTGGACAGTAGCGTAATAAAAACAGGGTTGTGTCAGAATTATTCCTTCAGTACCTTCAGACAAGTCGTCAAGTTATTTTTAAGTTAGAAGTTATTAGTTTAGAATTAATATAATGCATTTTTTTCTAAAGTCAAATATTAATTACACACTTTTTACAGTTTTTGTCGTACATGCATTGTATTACAAAATTATTATCATATATTGGGTTTTTTGTCACGTAACAATGTCCCATCCGCTGAGATCAACAAATCCCTAATCAAAAAGGCCCCTACGTAAAGACTCCTGCCCAAAAGTGCCCATAATAGTCGCGGCATTGCCACGCCAATAAATGCTGTACCAAATAGGATCTCTCTCGGGGGGGACGCCCTTTCTCACTGTGACCCTGTCTAATTCTGACACGAATATCCGGCCTTCGGAGCACCAAGGTCCTGCCGTCTCAACGGCAATCGGCGAAGTCAAAACTTAGACTTATCTTATTATTATCACTAAAAACAGCCACTTCACTTACCTTTTTACTACTCAAGAATCCATTTCCAATTCCATTGGCCAAAGTTCCATTACGTACGTTCTCGTTTCGGAGAGATCCGTTAGCGTGGCCATTGGCCATGGTCCCGCCCATACGGGACATTGCCTGAGCAAACTGCTGAATCGATGAAACGTCTGAGAATTTACAGTGAGATTTATTTTTTGTAAATGTAATGAGATGAACGTAACTTTCTCTTGATGGTAGGAGAAAACGTTTGCCCATGACCATTGCATCTAGAACTTTGAGTAACAAAACAAAGTCCAAGGCATCGCTGATTTGGAGCTAATTATTACGAAACATTTGATCGTTAGTTTCAATAGCCCTGTAATTTCTCTAGCTACAGTAACGTTCATATCGGACAGTAATATTTACACACTACTGCTTAGTGGCGGAATATCTGATACTTTGGTGGTAGGTTTGGTGTTTGATCACAGGTCACCTGATGTAACGTGATATGACGGTGTAGTTAAAAATGGTTAAAATATCTAGCCTGGAATGGGAACTGGTTCTCAAGTGAGGCTACCGGAACACGCTGTTAGGTTAGGTTAATGCGAATTTATAGATATGATTGCGGTTTTTTAATTCATAATTAAAAAAATAGGGTTTCATTCTCAGTAATATTTGAGGAAAATTTGTTCAAAACAGATAAGGACAAGATAACTAATAGGTCGGCAAACTTAAACCCGACTAATTTAATAGGTCACGACACGATTTCGAATCTTACATTAGCTACACCTCATTTTTACTTAAAAAAATTAAATACAAATACATAATAGGCCCTTTGACTCATTGGTAGTATATCTGCTTTAAGAGCTGTAGGTTCGATTCCCACCCATGACAATCATTTTGTGGCATAAACAAATATTTGTTCAGTGCCTGGGACTTCTGTATAAAAAAAAAAGTATTTATGTATTCTATCTGTCATCTGATAATAACCATAGTACAGGCTTTGCTTAGTTTGGGGAAAAAATATCTTAATAACATATCAAATGTGCTCGTTAAGTTTTTTCATTTGATACAAAGCACGATAATTATATTTCTCCATAAATATTAAGGATTTTTGACCAAATAATTTAATTTGCAGATAAAATACGCCATATTTACTGTGACGTTCTTTAATCTATGACATAAGCAGTTCGAAGATGCGTAGATGAAAACCTTAATCAACTTAACTGATTGGCAAGCTAGGAGATGTGAGAGAACAGCCATACATAGACTGCTAAACTAGGAACTTTGCTCTTTAGGTAACAATCATAGGTGGAATATCTTGAAAGTAAAAGAACTCTTTCAAAAAACTTAGGGGCAAGTCTAAAGTTGGCTAGGTCTATAGATAAGATGAATCTTGAACATGTTTGGTTGAAAAAGTAAACTCTTTAGGTTACCAGTTCTTGGTTCCTGTGATGGCGGCTGCTGCGGCATGGCTGCTATGGCTTCCGCTTTCTCCATCTCTTCCACCAGGACTCGAGTGAACTCGGTCTGCACGTCGGGAGAGTCCGTGTCTCCATCCACCTGGAAGGGACAAATATACAGATCGATAAACTTGTTCAAGATTGATACAGACTAGCCCAACGAATTTTAATACAGGCTAGTTCCATTTCATTGTCTTGCACAACTTTGGATACCTTGATGATTTTATATTAGAGTTTTATAACTTCTCAAAGTACACATGACATCATCAGCCGTAGGACGTCCACTGCTGGACATAGGCCTCCTCCTGGGCGGGTTTTGCCAATACTCGCCACGCTTGGCAGGCGGGTTGGCGAGCGCAGTTAGGTGTGATTATTCAAGGAAGACGCTGCTGCCCATCTTCCGGATTTACATCCCTTAGCCGACTCTTACGGCAACCATGGGTAGAGAGGGTGGGGTACTATTCTTACGCCGGCACCACCATGACAAAGTACACATATGTTGCGATTAAAGATATAATAACGTGATGCGAGGAATACACAAACATTTTTACTTGTTTGTAGATTTCCTTAGCAGGAGGTCGTCTGGGTAGCTTCCACCGCAGCACCAGATATTCTGCCGCCAAGCAGTAGTGCATTTGGTTTTGCAGCTAGCGAAATTACAGGGCTGTCGAGACTAACCATAGAAAGTCTCAAAGTAATGAGCGTCAAAGCATCAATGCCGTGGAATTTGTTTTATTACTCAAAGTTCTGTGTATCGCTACAATGGTCATGGACAGGCGTTATCTCTTACCATCACGAGAGCACCTCCCTCGTTTCATTACTTTAACATAAAAAATAAAAATAGCGGTACCGTATTTTGCCAATTACTTTAATTCGTTCATTGCGCGAGAAATAAGAAAAACAAGTTTTCTAATTTTTACATGACTGTCCATAAAAGGAGAGTAGTGTTTTCTGGGTTCGTGTATGTATGTGAGTTTCTTTATTCTACCATAACTTATGCCTGAACAGATTTGAATATTGTATCATTAGAATCTTTTACAACATCCCGTGACACTGGCAATATTTTTTTTAAATCAATATAGCGGCAGTTTATATACATTTTAACGTAGTCGTGTTTTTTGTTTCATTTAATAATGATTCTCGTATGAAAATCTGTCGCCAAGCATCTATTAGTGTTCAGGCAGCTTTACTTAAGCCTGTTTCTATTTCAAGCTTACCATGTTCGACCACGCTTCACCATATCACCATATCAAATTAGATACGGTCAAACATTGGCCATAAAAATTCATACATAAAGACACACCATATCGTACCAATATTGTACTTACGTCCGAATTCTAAAGTAAATATTTGTGTGCCTAACTTATTCTAATGCTTAGTGTATTTGGATAAAACTAAAAGCCATTTGATATTGGTTAGAGAAGTATATACAAATTCATTAATCCCAACAAATATGAATCCCCAATGATAGCGATTACAACCTTTAATCATCAATTTATATTGCAGCAATGATAGCTCAGTGGTTATCGTGGTCGGTTCGCATGCCCAAGGGCGTGGGTTCAAACCCCAACAATGAGCTTGAGCTGCCGGTGAAAGGAAAACATCATGAGGAAACCATAGCGTGGTGGTAGGGTACTTTCTAGTACTCGGCTGGCTAGCTACCACCCTCAAGTTGAAAATCTGCCGACAAGCATCTAACGGTGTTTTCCGGCAGCCTCACTTGAGAGCCAGTTCCATTCCAGGCTAGATGTGCTTTACCATCTTCGACCACACCGTCATTTAACATCAGGTGAGTTGTCAGCCTGTCAAAAAAAACAATATATATTTTTTTACCTCTGTCTTCGAATACGCTCATATGCGCTCGAATCACTCTACCGTCTTCTTTCCGTTTCACATCTGACACCAGATACATATAATGCGCACCCATTCGTGCTCGAATGCTAACGTTTTAAAAGATTTGTGTGTACTGTACGCAGAATAGACTTACAATCATGAGCCGATGGTCCTGATCGAGAGTCTTCAGCATTGGCAGGCTGAGCTCGCGAAAGACTTCGAGTCGTCGACGAAACGCGGCCACGGAGTCATCACGCCGCCCGCGACCGAGCTGCAGTTTCGAGCAGTCCAGCAGCACCATGCGCGGGGATATATGGAACTAGAGAAGGAAACATTTTTGTTTTATTTATATATCCATATCCATACAGCAACCGCTGTCGCTTTACGCACTGCGCGTGCAGTGTGAAGTAAGGCGATCCGCGCGCGCGTCAGCTCTCTGCCTTAACTCCTTGAAAAAGGTCAACGTTATAGAGCAAGATCGTTAGTACACAAAGGAGCAGCAAAACCACTAAATCATATTTTTGAACGTCATTAATCTGAAATTAAGGCTAACTACTTAGGTTAGATATTTTTGAACATTCTTACCTCAGTCTGGAATTGTTCCATCTGCTCCAAATCCCTGGGGTACCCGTCAAGCACTAACCCATGGCCGCTTCTCGAACAGTCCGTGACGGCAGCTCTCACTAGCTTGGTCACCAGCTCCTTGGGAACCAGTTCCCCTCCACTGATAGCTGTTCGAGCTAGAGCACCATCGGATGCTGGCCCGCCGCCCGCGTCTGCTATGGCTCGAAGACGTTGGCCAAGACTGGAAAAAAATACTTCATATTCAGGATCCATATTTCAGAATTTTCTCAATCTTCTTTGTCTACTGCACAGAAGATCAAGGTAAATATCAGATATCATTATGGCGTTTAAAGCCCACATTTTCATGGTTTGTGCATCAAACCACAACCTGGAGTAGAATCCTCTTCATACTAAGGTTGCCTAGAAGAGATCACTCTTAGCGATAAGGCCGCCAATTGTTCCACTAGTGTTAAGTTTATGTTGTTATAATTGTTTATAAATTAGTCTGAACAGTAAATAGTATCTTCTATCTTCCTGGCTATGATCTGATCTCGTCCTTTTATGTATTATCCTACCTAAAGTGCGTCCATCCAGGTCTTTGAGTCACCGCCCGCTGACACAGGTCTGCTTTGTTGCTTCCAGGGCCTCCTACCACCCACAAGACCGCCGGAGTGGTCGACGACCCTCGAACTCTGATCATTTCAACCTGGAAATATTAACCAGACTATGAACAAGTATGTCTAAGCGACGTCAAATTCCATAGCAAAACGATGAGCTGTTTTCTAGCAATATGATTGACTATCCTGTTAGCGCATTTATATAAATATACTACATGCTGTAGCCCACGCCGGGTTCCCTTCCCATCCAGGAAAAAACAATTATGTGGCGAATAATAAATGTTTGTTCTGTATGTAACACATTTATAACCATTATCATCTCAGCCGTAGGACGTCCACTGCTGGACATAGGCCTCCCCCATTGACTTCCATAAAGACCGGTTGGAAGCGGCTCGCGTCCAGCGCGTTCCTGCGGTTTTTATGAGGTCGTCTGTCCACCTTGTGGGTCCTACGCTGCGCTTGCCGGTCCGTGGTCTCCACTCCAAAACCTTGAAGCCCTATAGCGTTTTCTATTTTTACAGTTTTCATATTTCCTTTACTTAATTTAGGGCTAGAGAGCGCTGTGTGAAATGTAAACAGGCTTAATTAAGAAAATTAAAAAACACGAACGCAAACATTATTTTTACACATAACCTGTGTCGCTCGGAACGATGTAAGGATTCTAACGATACCCCATACATTCAAATCTGTTAAGGCATTTTAAAGTTACGATGGAATAAATAAATTCCTTCCATCCTTCCTTTTTTGTGCAGTCGTGTAAAAGATAAAGCGTCGCAAACGCAAACCAATATAGGACAAAGCATATATCGTGAATCAGAATGAAAACAACGCTATAAAATAAGTCGGCAGTTAGAAATTACACCAAGGATGTACTTATTATAGTTTTGGTTGGGGATTCAATAAGTCGGTCACGAATTCACGACTAAGTCCTCATGTGGGTTCGCAAAAAACCTAATATTTTATCAATATTCGTAAATAGGCTCAATAGGTCAAGGCGGGCGTCCCCTGTCGACCTCTCTATTCACCAGGTGATAAATAGTGCGAATCACATTGTTATCATTTCGTCTAGTCACACCGTACATAATAATAATAATAATAATAATATAACTCTTTATTATTCACACCAATTACAAACAATTATTACAACATAAACTTAACACTACATACGCCGCCCCCAATCTTATCAGCTGAAATAACACGTAGTAATGTATTTTTTTATTTAAAAAAAGCTTGCGTTTTATCGCCTCGCCGTGATGCGACTTACGTGGAGTAAGGTAAAGGAATGCACTGTGTTATAAATCAAAACAACTTATTAAGTTACAAAAAATAACATAATGTTATGCATAAGCAAGCAACTTGCTATAATTTCTTCCACCTATATCAAATTAATATAACAATTAATAAAAACACAAACACACACGCCCACATAAACACACACACACACATACACACACACAAAACACACTTGGGTCAATTATTTTTTTGCAACATGGCCTTTTGATACTTGTCTACGCCACTGAATCCATGGCAAGATGACAGTTAAATTCAAACGCTAGTCTAAATCTTATATACCTTTGGGGTAACAACTCTTTCACTCTGCTGAACAGGTAAAGACATCGGATTCCCAATAGGCGTGGGTAGCGTCGCCTGTCCAGCTGGTAAAGACATGGGTTGTCGAATAAGAATTGGAACTGCTGGTATCACAGCCTCGTTTCTCCTCTCTTCTCTTCCTTCGTTTCTCTCCCCTCTTTCAGGAGCAGGTTCCACGCCCACTATTTCTCCAGGGATGCCGCTGATGCCGTTTGTCTGATCGTCTGTGGTGCCCAGGATTTGAAGTACAGCTGCACGAAAATCTTTGTAAACTTCTTCTGGATTCCGTTCGCCGTTTACCTGTGAATTAAAGTTCACATCTGTCTAAACTAAATTTTTAAGACAATGAAAGTACTGTTCTATCTAACTTGTAGCAATGATAGCCCAGTGGTTAACGTTGTAGGATCACACGCCGAAGAGCGTGGGTTCAAACCCCAATAATGAGCTTGAGCTGCCAGTGACAGAAAACAACGTGGGGAAATCATAGCATTGTGTTCTAGTACTCGAATGACTAGCTACCATTCTCAACTTACAAATCTGTAGCCAAACACCTAACGGTGAGTTCCGGCAGCCTCAATAGAGAGCCATTTCCATTCCATTAGGTGTGTTAACCATCTTCGATCACAGCGTCACTTAACACCAGGTGAACTGTGGTCAAACACCTAGTCAGTCAAACAAAAAAAAAAAAACTAATATACAATATAATCCTAAAATCTAAATGAATTCAAAATGCCTAATTAAAATAACCACAAGCTTTTATATCCTCTTGTGGGATGAATTCAAATCTGTTTATGTTGGAATCCTATATTCCGCTACACAGGCTTCCATTTTATTATTTATCGATCGGCAGAAGAACGATTTCAAAACTCAAATATAATTAAAAATATTAACTGTCGTAACATCTCATATTTACGGCACATAGTTCTATAACTCCTCCTTAATTAAGGGTACCGCGACCTGACACAGTTTCTGTTCTTGCATCTTCTATGAGGCCACACCTGCCATACGGAAAGCTACAACGCGCGACGATGCGGACACAGATTAAATAATGGTAACTTGTAATAAAGGTAGTGTTATAGATAGAGTAAGAAATTGATGCCAATGACGGAGCTAGTATGGTCGTTAACGAAAAATTCATAGCTTCCGTCAAAGTACTACGGTAGTAATTCTTAGTGGAGGCATCTTAATCATTAAATGATTCACATATGAAATTTTCGAGCACACAAAATTCTATTATTTTTTTATGATCGACATTGATTGGTTTTCCTTGTAATATAAGAATAACGTTTAAGTTTATTTGTAGCGATGATAGCTCAGCGATAGTGCAGTAGGTTCACATGCCGTTGGACGTGGGTTCAAACTCTTAAAATGAGTATGAGCTGGTGGCGAAGGACAAATATCGTGAGGAAAGTTTTTTTTCAGCTGTCTTGTTTCCACCCTCAAGTTAAAAACAGCCTCGAAGCACTTAACCGAGTGTGTAGCCTCACTTGAGAGTCAATTCCATTCTTACATTTCCAACCTAGGTGTGTTAAACATCTTCGATCACATCGTCACTTAACATTAGAAACTAGGGTAAAATACCTAGATTAACTAGTCAACTATAAAAAAGTGAAGGTCACTTGCGGGCATCATAGTTGTATGTACAAGGTTCTCATAACCCTGTATGATAAAGTATGTGAGTGCGAAATTAGTATGGATGCAATGAAAGGTCCAGCACTGTCAAAATTCCAAGTAAGCAGTATACGAAGTATCCCGCTGGGATGATTATTTATCAAACACTTAAAAGTTAAAACTGAAAAAGTACTTTAGTTAAAAGTGACAAGCAAAAACGAACTTAAATTTAAAACATTAGAATAATCGTATTCTAGTCCTGAGAATGAAACAATTGTCTATTTGATGTTCTTGTAGAGAAGTAACCAGCAAAAAACGAACTCAAATTTAAAACACTAGAATAAAGGTATTCTTGTCCTGAGAAAGAAACAATTGTCTATTTGATGTTCTTGTAGAGAAGTAACCAGCAAAAAACGAACTCAAATTTAAAACACTAGAATGAAATTAAAGACAAAATTCCCTTTATTTATAATTTTATTTGGCAATGTTACGGCACACCTTCAAAATTAATGTATAAAAGTAATGAGTTATGGTCAGAAATTGGATGTCAGCAAGGAGACCCGCTTGGACCTGCTATTTTTAGTTTAGCAATCCACCCAATCATTAAAAAATTAGAATCAAAATTTAACGTGTGGTATTTGGACGACGGGACCTTAGGAGGCGATGTTTCCACTGTTTTGAAAGACTTACAAAATTTAACAACAGAGTTTCACTCCATAGGCCTTTCACTGAATTTTTCAAAATGCGAACTTTATATCTCAAACTCTAGCACAACTCCAAAAATTGAAATAGCAAACCTTTTTGAACAAATTTCCCCGGGTATTAAATTTCTAGAAAATCGTACACTTCGTCTCTTAGGGGCCCCGATTTTGGATGAATCAATTCAAGATTTCGTAGATGAGAAAATTCAAAATTTTAAGACGGTTTCAGATCGTCTTCAAAAAATAAACATACATATGGCTTATTTTATTATTAGATATTGCCTTTTTGTGCCAAAATTTATGTATTCTCTCCGATGTTGTCAGCTTTGGAATAATCCTTTAGCTTTACAACAGCTTGATAACATTCAGAGAGATACACTCACCACCATTTTTAATACAGTTTTTGACGATCGTACTTGGCGCCAGGTCTCTCTACCTGTGAGATTTGGAGGTCTCGGTGTACGTAAAATTTCGAGTGTGTCTTTACCAGCTTTCCTGTCCTCAGTTTTTAGTACTCAAGATTTGGTTAAAGATATTCTTACTCCGTCACTTCAAAATTTTAAAATAAGTGGTCTGACTGAGGCCTTAGAAGGCTGGAAAGCAGCATGTCCAAGCCAGTCCATACCCAAAGCTCCGAATTCTCAAAGGCAGTGGGATGAGCCGCTGTGTAAGTTAGAATGTCAATACTTAGTAGATTCATCAACTTCTTCTACAGAGCGTGCTCGCCTTCTTGCCGTCTCTCGTTGGGAGTCTGGGCTTTGGTTACATGCACTTCCTTCAAAAAACATTGGTAATCTTTTAGATGATAACACTTTCCGAGTGGCCATATCATTAAGGATAGGAGCGCTATGCCAGGTCCCTCATCGCTGTTCGTGCGGTGAAACAGCGGATCGCCTCGGTCACCACGCGCTTTCATGTAGTAAAAGTGCCGGGCGTATATCTCGGCACGCCAGCTTGAACGACATCATCCGTCGGGCTTTTGTCAGTGCCGGCGTCCCAGCAGTTTTAGAACCGAACGGACTGATGCGGGACGACGGCAAGAGACCTGACGGTATGACCCTTATCCCATGGAAGATGGGACGGCCTCTGGTGTGGGATGCCACATGTGTCGACACCTTGGCGCCGTCTCATCTTTCTGTGACTTCGGGACAAGCTGGTGCTGCCGCATCTAAAGCCGAAAACCTCAAAGGGCACAAATATAGCTATTTAGATAGAATGTACTTGTTTGTGCCGTTTGGGGTTGAAACTTTAGGGCCGTGGGGGCCGGCCGCTCACGATCTGTATCGGGACCTGGCCAAACGTTTAAAGGAGGCTTCAGGTGACCAGAATGCTGGCATCTACTTTGGTCAAAAGCTTAGCATTGCCATCCAACGTGGCAATGCTGCCAGCATTCTGGCCACATATCCCTCATCTGACGGCCTTTTTATTTAATTTTAAGTTAGTTTAGTTTTCATATTTATAATTAGACAATAACAATAATAAACACTAGAATAAAGGTATTCTTGTCCTGAGAAAGAAACAATTGTCTATTTGATGTTCTTGTAGAGAAGTAACCAGCAAAAAACGAACTCAAATTTAAAACACTAGAATAAAGGTATTCTTGTCCTGAGAAAGAAACAATTGTCTATTTGATGTTCTTGTAGAGAAGTAACCAGCAAAAAACGAACTCAAATTTAAAACACTAGAATAAAGGTATTCTTGTCCTGAGAAAGAAACAATTGTCTATTTGATGTTCTTGTAGAGAAGTAACCAGCAAAAAACGAACTCAAATTTAAATCACTAGAATAAAGGTATTCTAGTCCTGAGAAAGAAACAATTGTCTATTTGATATTTTTATAGAGAAGTGACAAGCAAAAACGAACTCAAATTTAAAACACTAGAATAAAGGTACTCTATTCCTGAGAAAGAAACAATTGTCTATTTGATGTTCTTATAGAGAAGTGACAAGCAAAAAACGAACTCAAATTTAAAACACTAGAATAAAGGTATTCTAGTCCTGAGAAAGAAACAATTGTCTATTTGATGTTCTTATAGAGAAGTGACAAGCAAAAACGAACTCAAATTTAAAAGACTAGAATAAAGATACTCTAGTCCTGAGAAAGAAACAATTGTCAACTTGATGTTCTTGTAGAGAAGTGACAAGCAAAAAACGAACTCATATTTAAAACACTAGAATAAAGGTACTCTAGTCCTGAGAAAGAAACAATTGTCTATTTGATGTTCTTGTAGAGAAGTGACCAGCAAAAAACGAACTCAAATTTAAAACACTAGAATAAAGGTATTCTAGTCCTGAGTTAGAAAGAATAATTTTTCGATGTTCTTGTAGAAAAGTGCCTGTTATTATATTCGTTGGTTGTCACGTCACTGGTAACCAAGTACAAACATTGGGCATAAAGCAGTTAGTACCGTACACCTGTCAACGGTCCCACGGACTTTAATACTAAATGCTAAGTGTTAGGAATTGTTTAGAATTTACAAGATTATAGGATACCTACAAGAAATCCTATAATTTTGTAAATTTCAAGCTTATCGAAAAGTATTTCAAAGGTCTTCCTTTGAACGTTACGTTACGTTTTTTATGGTAACTATTTTTTTATTTGACACAATTTTTATTTTTCTAAATACATACACAACGAGACACAGAATAAACATCTATAATCGGCAAATAAATTATTGTCCTGGGTGACAATCGAACCCATGGCTTACAGCTCATGAAAGAGATAAAATTTTAACTAAGTATTTTTGAGAAATTGCGTACTGCTACTATACAGGGCCTCTTTGCAATTTTCATGTCTCTTATATTAGTGAGCTATGGTCATTAGACAATCATCTAACTTATCTAGCTAGTGTCTAGGTACTCGTAATTAGTATTTACAAATTAAGTATATGTTCTTTGGTTCCCATAGCACCAGTTTTGGACGAATGAAATAATTAAAAACAATGGCGATGCGTGAAATGTCCAATGATATTTATTAAGGTAGTGCTATCGAGTAGGTACTAAGGCGTTGACGGATTGGTGGCCGCGAACTGGTAAACGGAGCGTTGGTCGTCCACCAGCTCGTGGGTAGACGATATAACAAAAATCGCGGGTCGAACCTGGACAAGACTGGCACAGGACCTGGACGAGTGGCGTACAAGAAGAGAGGCCTATGCTCAGCAGTGGGCGATAACAGGCTGATGATGATGATGATGATGATCGAGTTGCACCGATTCGCACGAACACAAAAAAATCCAGAAACGAAATATCTACGTGTCAGTGGAAACTGCGTTAAAATCCAATGTGCGGTTTAGAAGAAAAGAAAGAAACATGCAGACATCGATTTTGTTTTGTACTATGTAGAGATTATTTTTAAGAGCTTGATTAAATAAATAAATAAATGATTATTACTAAACACGGATAACTTAGATGGCTCAATTGTAGGTAATGTGAAATTAAATCGCGGTTTGAAAACTGTAATCCTGCAAACTGGGATCCCGGAATCCAGCGGGATCCGGCATAATTTTAGCAACTACGGGATCCCGCAAAAGCCTGCGGATCCGCAAAAATCAAATCCCGCAAATTCATTCTTATTTGCCACCCTATTGCAATTTGCCGTTCAGTCGTTTGTTTTCCATTTTGTATTGCACACACACTTGATATATTTATAAATTTGTTATATTTCTAAGCTAAAGCTAAGGGATGTAATCCAGAAGATGGGCAGCAGCGTCTTCCTTGTACAATCACACCTAACTGCGCTCGCCAACCCGCCTGCCAAGCGTGGCGAGTATTGGCAAAACCCCCCTAGGAGGAGGCCTATGTCCAGCAGTGGAGATCCTATGGCTGATGATGAAGACAATGTAGTGAAATTAAATTTATATGTTACTCTTAATCTCTAGCTAAAGCAGACTGATCATATAATTACCTCAGATAAAGATTAAAGTAATAATTTTTTGTTAATAACAAAGAAAATTACCAAATATTGCTAATGTTTGAAATTTATTAATAAATAAGTAGTCAAACAGTAAAATAAATAATTAGTAGTGTAGTAAGATATTGATGATTTTTATTTTAATACACATACAAAAAATATTAATTTATATTCCGTTAAATAAAAAGTTATAACATTTGCGGGATCCCGCTGGGTTGAAGTCAATCCAGCAAAAATCCCGCTGTGTTGAAAACAGTGCTGGATTGCAATCCCTAGTTGCATAGACGATCTCAATTTGACATCGAAAGCAGATAAGGATATTTCAGACAGCAAAAACATTTTAGCCATCAACAGAGTGGAGTAGATAGAATGTTTCAGACAAATAGATCGATACTCAAAAGCACCAGGCAAAGGCCGTAACACCACAATTTGGCATCCACGTCGATAGTTTTGTCATACTTTGTTCTTCGAGTCGTCAAATATGCATGACGATGGGCCATAATTGGACAAATTTACTGTTCACCTCTCAAACTATTATACATCATATACAAAAACATTCAAGACTCAATTTTCAGTGGACACTGTCCTAATATGGGGCTTTTTGTTGGACAGTATCGTTTAACAGGGTAATTCATTTAGTTATTCTTTATTAGAATGATGAATCTAACGTTTTAACAGATGTTTTTGAATGAAAAGAAATGTATCTATTGTATTTACAAACATCAATATGTAAATTATATTGAAGCTGAAAGATCGTACAAATATTATCATATAATATCTTAAAGTAATGAGTGCCAATGCAGCGACATCCTTGCCTTTGTTATTCAAAATTCTAGTGCAATGCTAGCTGTACCTCTGGTATTATAAGAGCATCTTGTTCGTTTTATTACTTCTTACTATATAAAAGTACGGGAAGAGCAGCCGGGACACCTGCCCCGGGGGGCAGCTTCAGGTGGCATCAGAATCATAATATAGGTACATTATATGCTTGAAAAGAAAGCTTGTTTCACAAAGCGCCTAGCATCCAACGCACGTTGCTTTATCGATTATTCAGTTGGTTTTGGAACATATCCTAAGTTATGAAAGTATCCTAACTCGATTTTTGAAAGCTTGCATTAGTGTGCATGATGTATCTGCCGGGGGAATCACCGTAGTATCTAGAACTGAGCTCTACGAGCGAGTTGAATAACCGCGGGGATTTTTGAGGCCGATAAATCAATCAAACAGTGTCAATACTCAACATGTTGGTCTAGAATCTAGATAAATACCGCAGAGACAAAAGTTTGCAGACCCCTGTTCGTACTTATTATATAGATGTCTGTATCAAATCATCACGTGAATATACAATAGACTTACTGCTGTAGGTACCAATTATGCTGTCCGAAGGAAAACGTCAACTGCACCTGATACACCGACTTGCATTGAATTAAATAAAGCATGCATGCATGAGGCACTTGTCCCACCAGCGCAGTTTAATATGCGATGGGCTATGCGACCGCCTACAGTAACATCAAATACGGGCTGGAGATGCAGAGCCGCGCTGCCGATCGTAATAGAGCCTTTGTTATGCAGAAATGAGCCATTCGTGCCATATGTGGGGTTCAGGACGACGTCTCATGCATGGAGCCTTTTAGCGATCTATGGATACTGCCGTTGCCGTGTGAACTTATTTACCAGGTAGCCCTATCCACCCATACAAACATTGATAAATTTCAACACAGGGGCGTCCACAGCTAGTTAGATCTTCGCAGCAATAAAAAGAAATACCAACTTGTAATACAGTCACACCGGCTCGTCAAGTCGGAGACGTCGGTATATATTTTGGGGCCCGCGGTCTACAACCACGTACCCGCCTCCGTCAGGGATGCACCGCGCCACCGCGTGCTACAGAACCAAGTTAAGATCTTGGATGCTAGAGACCTTGTTTTATGACATTGAATGCGTGCAATGTTCGGTTTTCATTCCTTGATAGAGATCACCGAATGTGATTAAAACTAGACTTTGAAGTTAAATAGATATATAAATCCTTTATTGTTCACGCCAAAAATTGTATTATTAATACAATAGAAAAAAAATATGAACTAAAAACATTTAGTACAACAGTAATAACATCTAATGTAGTGTGTGTAGAGTAGATCCGGGTATTTTTTTAAATCCTTATCTATATATAACACAAAAAGTGACGTGAATACTCGATACCCAGCCATTGATCTGCAGTCAATCGCTCCGTGAAGACATTTATAGCTTATATCGCGCCTCGCTTCTCGCTGGTAGTAGGACAGGTTCCGAAAGCATACACAATAGAAGTAATCATTAAGGTGTTATTATAATTTCTGTTCTGTTTGATAGTCGGTTATTATTTATAATAATTGATAGCTTGCTTTTGCTTCAATTGCTATCTCTTGATCTTTCCAATAGTGGCGACATCAAAATTGGTTAACAATTCAAAGGCGTTCTTTTATTCCGAATAAGCTCACGTTTGACCACAATGCTGATGTTAAGCAGTAGTGCGGTCTAAGATGGAGCACGTTAACCTATAAAGAGCTAGTTTACATTGGATTTGAAGACACCCATATTGTACCTTTATACTTAGGTAGGTTAGGGGTTTGAGTATAACCTGACGTTATGCGATATTGTGGTCGAAGATGGTAAACCACACCTAGCCTGGTGCTTGGCTTAAAGTGAGATGTTATCCACTAATATAAGTCAGTGTATAATAAGGGAGATGCAGTGCAATGGACTAGCCTTTATTGTCGTAGATAACCGTTGGGGTCAGTGTTGCCGTTTTAGTTTACTAAATTTAGTGCGCTGTTATATTATGTTTGAGGCGACATTTTTTAATATTTAGTGACAAAATAATTAATCTATGGTGACTTCTAATGATCATCAAAGTTGCATATTATTTAACTTATTCATGCAAACTATAATGATAGCGATGATAACTCAGTGGTTAGCGCGGTCGGTTCACACGCCAAAGGGCATGGATTCAAACCCCAACAATGAGATTGAGCTACCGGTGAAAGCAAACATCGTGAGGAAACCAAAGCGTGGTGGTAGGATACTTTCTAGCACTCGGCTGGCTAGCTACCACCCTCAAGTTGAAAATCTACCGCCAGGCATCTAACTGTGTTCCGGCAGCCTCACTTGTGAGCCAATTCCATCCCAGGCTAGGTGTGTTTACCATCTTCGACCACACTATCACAAGCTGTGGTGAGACACACGGCTTGTCAAACATTAAAGAAATATCTTACCATCGGGAGAGCGTCTCGTTCGTCTCATTACTTTTACATAAAAACACGTCGAGTGGTGGAGTACTGTCGATAGACTCATTGTGATGATGGACTGGTGACGAGATGCGTGGTAGTGACCAGCGTTGTCACGCTGGGATTGCGTGCCGTGACAAGCCCGATGCCGCTTGACATTGTACGTTGACCGTGGATCGATCGTGTGATGCTTTATGATTTATACATATGTATATCTTTGAACATCGATTTGTCAACATTGCCACATGGACGTGTTTTCTAAGGAAATATGCTTGACGCCATTTTTATACATTATTTTGTTTGGCATGTCCACTCACTTAGTTATCTAGTCGATAAAAGAGTAGTTCAAGGTAGAGTTTTTCACTTTTGAACGTCAGTCAGTTTGAAAGTCACGTTAGAACGTCACGTGTCGCGTTTTCTGGGATAAAAAGTAGTCTGTCTTTGTTTTTATGTGAAAGAAAGTAATGAGACGAAAAGACGCTCTCTTGATGGCAAGAGATAACGCCTGTCCATGACTATTGCAGCGATATACATAACTTTGAGTAACAAATCAAAGTCCAGGGCGTCGCTGATTTGGCGCTCATTACTTTGAGACATTAGATACTCTTAACAGCTCAGTAATTTCGCTTCAGTACCCTTCAAACTGGAACACAGTAATTTTTTTTATTATGGCTGACAGGCTAGGTCTTTGACCACAACTCACCTGATGTTAAGTGACGGTGTGGTCGAAGATGGTAAAGCACACCTAGCCTGGAATGGAACTGGCCCTCAAGTGAGGCTGTTGCAACATACCGTCAGGTGTTAAATGACAGATTTTCAATGAAACCGCTTTTCACTAGACTACAAGACACGGTGTAATTAAATTTGCAATATGGCGCTGTGTGTAATGCCAAAAAAGTTACTATATAAGTAGTTATTTATATGTAATCTTTTATCTAATATAAGTATACAAATAACTTAACATAAAACATCGTAAAAATGTGTATTTATTATTGGGTATTATGTAGTACCTACAGCTCAAATTATAGCGTACACACAGACCGACGGGCGCACCTCCATGCATAGTTTATAACCAAATCGCCAGTTGACAGACTATTATTTATTTAATTTTTAGTTAAATACGTACCCTACAGTTCTGCTTTGTACGAAATGTTTTCCTTGTGAATATTTGAATAGGCTTTGATATCATAATTATTTAAGATTAAACTTTTTTTTTATCGTCGTGGGCGAAAGTTGGAAACACACATAGTCTGGATTGGAACTGACTCACAAATGAGGCTGCTGGAATACACCGTTGGTGCTTGGCGGCAGATTTTCATTTTGATGGTGGTAGCTAGTCGGGTACTAGAAAGTACCCTACCATCATACCATAGTTTCATCATGATGAACAGTATTTAATACCCTAACATAGTAAGTGAATATTGATGATAAGAAAGTCATACAGAGAGAGCACGTCATGTTCTCCCAAACAATGGCGTAATAATAGAGTGGCAGAAACAATATTTTAGAAAAATTTACGCTCGCTCACGTAAGAAAATATACATTTCAGATATAGCTCAAAGTTGGATAAGCTTTTTAATAATGAGGGACCGCCCCAACCAATAAATTTGTTACAGATTTCAGCGGCGTAATTGCGTCAGTGCTGCCAATGCAAACAGCGGCAACTTTAGGTACTAGTTTGTTTAAAAGTTTCAAATCTAATAGAAAGACGTGTTTTACTACATTATATCTTTAGCCTAGACTTATGTCTGTTAAAAAATTTGAAAAATAAACGCATTTATCCGTCTCTCCATCAAAAATCTGTGCAAGATATAATAGTAGTAGAGTAATATCTAATCAACTGAATTTTAAAAGTTCTAAAGATAAGCTAAAAAAATATATTATGTGAAGCATTTGCATAGAATAATCGAAGAAAGTAGTTTTAATTTTAAAAAAACATGCAAAATGAATATGTGGCCCATGAGGGGATCGAACCCGCGACCTTCGCGTTATTAGCACGACGCTCTAACCAACTGAGCTAATGGGCCGATGTTGTCTTTGGCGAAAATGTGGTTTACGACACATACTGTATAGAGCTCAAGTACTAAGCTTAACTGAAAATATATTTTAGTATTGACGTGGGCGGTAAATGAAACCTATATCACTTTAGAAGTATGTTGAGGAATTTCTTGATTATTTTCAGACTAATAAAATTAGAAAATACGCACTAAATAAAACAACTGGTATTTAGCGCCAACGGTAGACGAGTACCTAATGATACATATACAAATGGAATTTAATAATTAATATAAATAGATTATTTAATTACTAATATTGGCTAACCCTATCTTACTTCCTACTTCATCATTACATATAAAACAAAGTCGTCCGCCGCGTCTATCTGTCTGTCTGTTCGCGATAAACTTAAAAACCACTGAACAGATTATCATGCTAGTTTCACAAATAGATAGAAAGATTAATGAGGAAAGATTATTTTGATTAAGTATATAATTTGTCAAGGTTTTGTGTAAATTGGTTGAAATGTGATAATAATTGTTGGAAGTGTCGGAAAAAGTCAAGCCGCCTGGGCTTTCATCGAAAACGCTGTGTAATCCTTTTGAGGTAGATCAAATACCCCGTGTAAACCCGTGCGCAGCCGGGGCTGGTTGACCTCCGATATTAGTAATATTATAAATGTTGTGAGGATGGATAGATGTTTGTGTCCCCATGTCTTTGGGAAAATATTTGAAACAGGTCGTTGAGATACCATTGCGAATGAAATATAGGGGAGAGATGGCGCGGCGCGAACAGCGGGACACGCCCGCTACGGAACCGCGCGCAATGCTCCGGTACGCTCAAGCGACTCGCCTCGCTCAATAATTCACGACAGTATCCTTTCCCACGCACTATCTGCAGTACTGTTATTATGTATTCATGTAATCTACGATACAGTCCTAACGAGTCATGGCATCCGATCAAGCAAGTGCTCTTATCGCGGTGTGGTTTCAGATAGATCTACGGATTCAGTAAAAGTAGTGTGCCGTGGTGACAACCTTACTTTATAAGACCTCATTGATGGTAGGAGATTGCAACATTCTCATTTTTATCGTTGAGACGATCCGCATTCCCCAAAACCACGTGACCACCACTATTGCAATGTGACATTTCGTATAAATAAATAATGATGTACAACGGATGACGTCGCACTTCCAAGCGATCACTGGTTGGAAGCGGACGTCTCCGGCGTGCTATTAACTGAAATTAATTTAGTGTTTCACTGAGTAGGTAAACCTTAAATATCTTAGTGAACACCACATGCAACATGGCCGAAAAGTGGAGAAAAATATACAAAAGTATTTTATAGTAATATTTTGTAACATAAATCTCAACATACAGATTTCTTTTAAGTGTGATTTACCTTAGAACGCGTATTGAATCCATTAAAAATTAAAAAAAACTCCAAGCGGGATATTAATGCAATAAACCATTCGACTCCATGTTGAGTAAAACTTCGGCTACAATAAGTAACAGCTACGTCAAGCACTCACCGCCAGCAGCAGGTTGGCCTGATCGAAGTAGTCTGCGACAGGCATGACGTGCCGGTAGAAGTTCCCGAGCTCCATCCTTGCGAGCGACAGCACCACGTGTCCCAGCCGCGCGCCATACTCGATCTGGCGTTCCAGCACGCGTTGTCGCCAGCTCACTAGCACCACGCCGTTTATTGTCTGGATCTGTTGGAGATCAAAGATAAGAAAAGAAAACAGATAGGTATCTTCTGGGCAATCGTTCTCGACCATAGACTTTCGGGGCTAGCGTATAGATTTGCGATTAGAAAGCTAAAGTGGCAGTAGACCGGTCACATTTCTCAAAGAACCTATAACCAGTGGGGTAGACAAGTTCTAGAGTTAAAAGTTTAAGCCAGCGTCGTTTGAACACCCTGCAGCCAGGTGGTGTGGCGACCTACATAAAATGTCGGGCAAAACTGGATACAAAAAGCTGTCGACCGAGCTTAATGGCGAGCATTAGGAGAGATCTATGGACAGCAAAGAGCTGATGATGATGATGATGATATTAATTTACAAGATTCTACGTAAATGATGGGACAATATATATTCCTAAAGTGGGAACTGGCTCTAAGTAAGTCTGTCAGAATATACCGTTAGTTGCTCGAAGGTAGATTTTCAACTTGAGGGTAGTAGCTAATCAAATCGAGTATCAGAAAGTGCGACTACCATGCCATGGTTTGCTCACGATGTTTTCTTCACAGGCAGCTCAAGTTCATTGTTGGAATTTGAACCCACGCTCTTTGACGTGTGATCCGGTACACAGCATACTTAATTTTAAAAGAAAAAACACAGACAAGTGCTAGTCAGATTAGCCTACCGCGGGTTCCGTACAAACTAATTATTACAAATGTTCATTTGTATTTATTTATTATTTAAAAACAAAATTAAGTGTATAGATTCCCTAGATAGAAGGTCTTGATAAACGGACAGACGGTCAACAAAGTGATCCTATAAGAGTTTAGTTTTTTTCTTTTTGAGGTAAGGAACCCTAAAAAGAACATGAAATGTATGACTGTACTTAAGCACCATTTTCAACTAACTTCATTGATTTCCGCCGATACGGTGATGACGTCGCTTCCAGCTAAAATGATTCACCGCAGCCAATGGACGCGACGTGGGAAATGCTATATCATTCTAGTCTAGTCATTTTTATTTTCGTGAACTAAGTGGTAAGTGGATATCTACTTATTTTTCAGGGTTTGTTTCAAAACAACAATCGTTAGACGGTGAAAATAACTGTGACACTGGCTGATTATCTCTACATAGTATAAAACAAAGTCGCTTCCTGCCGTCTGTACGCTTAGATCTTTTTAATTACGCAATGGTTTTTAATGCGGTTTCCACCAATAGATAGAGTTATTCATGAGGAAGGTTATATTTAGGTATATAATTTGTCAAGGTTTTGTGTAAATTGGTTGAAATATGATGATAATTGTTGGAGTGGCGGAAAAAGTCAAGCCACCTGGGAGCTTTCAAATATAACAAAACTATGCATGATGGGATATTCTTCTTTTAATAGATCTACAAAAAAGTTTGTGGTGGCATATATCTACTTTTTAAGGATAGCTTACTATACCCATTGTTACTATCCGTGCGAAACTGGGGAGGGTCGCTAGTATAATATAAAACAAAAGTTCCAGTTTGTTTGCTTGTTTGTCTTTTTTGTGTTATTAGATATTTGATAGTAGCAAACTTGCTTATATATAAGTAATCGATTTATGAATATTTTTTTTTAAATTAATTAAAAAAACTGAAAAATACTTCTAACAATGGATTCCAGACAACACTAGCTAAGAACAACTTATTTCGAGTAACTTTGCAAAATAATCGAAGAACTGCTAAGCACGGACACTGCATTCACCTATATATAAATCCTAAAATTCGTAACCCAATAGCAACTATCTCGATTCATCACACCATACGCCTACACATGAAATCTAAGAAAAGAAGGGTAAAATAAAATTCAAGCAGCTGTCTATAAAGAAAGTTACCTACTCCATGAAAACCTATTTGCTTTTCAGCGGAAACTAATCGAATAGCTTGTTAGGATAAAGCTACACTATAATTACTTTATGACTGACATGACTCATGCAATCTATAACTTACACGAATAATGTCAAATACTTAAATTAAAGGTAATTTAATTTGTACAAAAACATTAACGATAGATAGATAAACGATTTGTTGTTCACACCAAAGATTCTATACATAAAACAATAGAAAAAGTTTCTATCTATTTAATATAAAAAACTCTAAAAAAAACATACGGAATTGATTATAAAGTAAGCCTCGCTTGTGTTGAATAACTGACGTTATTTTTACATTTTTTAAAGTATTATTTGTCAGCTGTTTAACATGATATCCTAATTAGATAAATAACTCAATACTTTATGTCAAAAAATTGCTATATTGCAACTCACAGACAAACACACACTCGATGTCAATGTCAACGAAATTTGTCGTGCGTTCTTCCGTTTTGACACTCAATTATTACATTTTTTCAAAGTAAAGGGTGTTTTTCTGTTGAGTGTTTGAATGTTACAATATTCTAGAAAATGTGAAATTGCAAAACCCAAAAATCTCTCCACAAAATGCAAAACGTACGTTACGATAAGTTCTACTTCGCCAATTGACCGATCAAAATCAAATCAATTTATCTGGCATGAGCTTTTTTTTCACATTAAGAAGATTCCATGGGCTCGCAAAACTAGTAATAACTGTATTTCGAAAGCCATCGTCTTCTCCCAATATCTTATTCAAAAATAAAGTTCTCTATAAATTGTTGTATTCTATTCTGAAAACTTTAGTATAAGATAAATTTCGAAAAATAATTATTTAGATATTATCTGTGTGTTTTGTGTGTTTGCGTGTGTATGTCTATGTGTGTGTTTGTGTGTGTATGTCTATGTTTGTGTGTATGTTTGTGTGCGTGTGTGAGCGTGTAAATGTTTGTGTGAGTGTGTGTGTTCGCGCGTGCGTGTGTGTGTGTGTGCGTGCATGGAATTGTGTGTATTCTTCATTTTATGATATGTCGTAAATCATCCAGCATGTTGTGTTCAAAAACATCATAGTCAAGTGTCACCCAGGTCTCTATTTTTTTATTCTCTGTTGCTATATTTTTTTATTGATAATTTATTAAATTATATTAACGCGGAACAATACCTTCATCTTTTACATGCAAATTTTCGTTTCACCCCCGACACAGGACAACGACGGACACTTTTCATCAGTCTATTCGTTTTGGTGTGTACTCCGCCTTACTTGCCCTAGGTATTTGTTGAGGGTATCGCATAAACATTGATGACTAACGGTAACATTAAAAGGCAGTTAACGATTGCAATAATTGATAGTTACGTATGATGCATGGTTCTTCGCTGATTACTGTTTATTTTTTGCTTTTATATGATAGCTTATACAGACTACGACAACACGCAAGAGCATTTGTTAAATTTTTTGCGTTAAATTTTTTCTCTCACTCTCAGTTTTTGAGAAAGTGCTTCAACGTGCTTCATCCTCGGCTGTACCGTCAGTTTCCATCAGGCGAGTTGAGGCCAAACGAAGATCTATTTAATATAAAAGAGAAAAAAAAATGCGGCGCTCATACGCTGAAACTATTGAAAGCTCACGACATAAATTGTAGGGTTTTTTTTCTAGTTTAATTTATTACTAGCTAATACTATCGTGAAATGAGTTGGAATGGAGATATTGTCAAAAAACTGTTTTTAACGCCATTTTCTCGACATGGCGGCGCGAGCGGCAAAAATACGAGGTGGCAAAGCGGCAAAAATACGGGAAGAGGACGACAAAATTTATAAAATCAATCAATCAATTTCAAAACTCCCGAAAAACTTTCCAAGTTCGCACTTTTTTGAGCACCAAATGACTGTACTATATGATATATTTAAAAATTTGAAACATGATAATGGAAACTATATATTTGAAATTTGAAACAAAAAAATGGAAACTATATATTTCAAAATTGAAACATAAAAATGGAAACTATATATTTGACAATTTGAAACATGAACATGGATCGCAATCTAAACCTTTGTTTTTTAGAGCATAAAAATTTCTTCTATTTTTACATAGAATAAAAATACAATTTCTGAACAAGGCCTGTAACGCAGGGTATCTTGTAAACATTACCCTTCCTACAAAGGCTCTTATCCCTTACCTTGGCATTCCAAACTCTAAACACGTGACCCTGAATAACCAACAAAACGACAACAAAAGCCTTACGAGGGTTGCCATCGTCACCTAATAAAACGGAATCAATCTAGTTACCATCGCCACAGATTAAATAACAGTTCCGGCACCAATTACATTAGCAGATAGACATCTATTGGGAGTACGGGCTGATAAAATTCTAACAATGGGACGTTGGGGGTGAAGACGTCGCTGGTTTATTGAGTTTAGGGGGTTTTATTAATTTTTGTTTATGGTACCTCTATACATATCAATTTTATATTTTAGCAGTGGCAATGTCGTTAAAATTATTTGTATTTTATGGAAAACAGAACATGATAAGTCTCGCTAGTCTGTAATATTTTTTAAACAATAATACAAAAAGTAGAAAATATAGTAAAGAACATACAATTACGGTTGTAGGTTACGGTTTTATGTTGTAGTGCGAAGCCGCGCGCGTTGCTCTCTGCTTTGACTCCTTAAAGAAGGCCACCGGATAAGGCCCAACCCTATAGTCGGCGTATCCGATATAATTAAACGTAGGTAATCCCGCATAAGTAAAACAAAAATATGTCAAAACGACGTCAGTTTTCAAAGTAAAATAGCGGTTATGTTAAAATTTGTAAATTTGGGCCCCAAACTAGGCGAAACCTGAATCTTGGTGACCCAAGCTCACCGGGTTGCCAGTTAAACGTTAGCGAGAAAGAAGATGAACTGTTCCATACATTTTGCTGAAGGTAAGAAAGAAATAAATATTTGTTCTTTGAAAATTTGACTTTGAACTGATCGATTCGAAGATACTGACAAAAATGTAAGGCGCCATTGGTGTCAAGGACAATTTGACGGCCAAAGTACATGACGAGGAGTGATTTCAGACAAGTGTTAATGAGGATTGGATATATTTTATTTATTGCTAATGGCAGTACCACTTGCCAAGATACATTTATTTAGTCACATCCTTTTTGACTAATCTGTTCCAACATGGGGACAAGACAAAGAATGAAAAATATGGTTAATAATGAAAGTAAGAAATATGTTGCGACAGCCAATAAGACCTTCGAATGAAAAATTCAAGAGAATATAGCTGGAATCAAGGGTATCTTTTAGTTTTTTATAGTTGACAGACTAGGTAGTTGACAACAGCACATTTTATGTTGGCATTGAATCAAGGCTATCAGAACGCACTGTTCGGTTGGTGATAGATTTTCAACTTGAAGATGGTAGCTACCGACCAGAATTCGTAATGTAGGCCACATATTCTCTTGAGCTCAAGAAAATCATAGTAGTGATCTAAAGAGGAACTTTTACTTCGGTTTTCCAAACATGATGCAATGGTGATGTTGTATATCAAGGGCATGTGCTAAGAGATAGAAATCTAGCAACTAATAAAGGCGAAAACTGGTCAGAAGAAAAAAATAGGGCGTAGAAGAAAGTCATAATTGCGTAACATCAGAAAATGGGAATTATGAGTGCCACCGAAATCTTCACACTTTGCGAAAGAAATTAAGAAGATAGAGAAACAAGAGAAAACACGCAGAGCTGACCGCCAACCTTTCTAGTTGGACATACACCCTAAGACGTGAAATAAAATTGATAAAGATATAGATCCTTCTGTATTGTATTCATAGTAAGTAATTAAGTAGGAAAGTCAATTGAGGTGGATGGGCCATGAACTCCGCACCGGCAAAGTATGTCGGCAATCAGGTACTGAACCTTGTAGTCCCTGGATCAAGACCTCGTGGCCGGCCAAAGCGGCGATGGTTTGATGTTACAAGAGATGATATGAGGGCCAACCGACTCACCATGCAGGATGCTCAGAATCGTGCAAAGTAGTGTTTACACAGCAGGAAAGCGGACCCTGGCTCTAGCTGGGATAATCGCTAGGCAAAAGAAGAAGTAGGTAATTAAATACGGATGTCCTCACCTTATCGGAATATTCTGCGACATCGCGCATGGAGCGCGGGTATCCAGACACGAGGTAGGTCTTGGCAGTAGGCGCCATTTTCATCTCCAGCATCAACACCTCCGTCACCGTCTTACTCGACAGGTTGCCGAAGTCTTGCATGTCTGTTAGAGAAGTAAAATTTCAAAATTTGACTAGAAACTATATTTTCTATCTTGTCCCATTATTGGACTATGCACATGGTGTCACATACTGCATTTGTCAGAATCGTGTTTTTCCAGAGTAAAAAAAAAACATTCATACTAGTTCCATTTCTTTTTACGGGATTCATCATAATTATCTTAATTATATATAAATCTTCTGTACGTTTGTTTGCCACCTAACTCTTCCCAAACGGCTGGACCGACTGGGATGAAATTTTGTGTGTATATTTCAATGGATACTGGATAATTTGAAAACACAATTGGACCCGGTAGGTGGCGCTGCTTTCGGTATGTCTGTTGACTGTTAGGCGATACAAATTTCGCCGGGTCAGTTAGTTACATATAAAAAATATCGAAATAGCATTTACAGAATTTGAATACGGAACTCTTACGAATCGCGAGATTGTAATTTGTTTCTTCATTGTTGTGTTGTTTTGAAACACCTTACGCTTTGGATTCGTTTGCATAGGGTGTACTTAGCAATATACGTTAGCTAAGAAAAGATTTTGCGACAGAAATAAATTAAGGACAAATTTTAATGGCGTTAACAGTTTGTAAGAAATTCTACAGGTACAAAGTCGTGTGAACAGTTTGTATAAATAAAGTACAAAGTATACTTATACATATCTAGTCACATTGCCCTAAATTAAAAGTTAATAAAGTACATGCTACCACCTGTCTTACAAATAAGTAAATACGAACAGAATAAACCTTGGTGGAAACACATGTGTGTTCCCAAGAGGGCGTCGACGACAGTTTTACTGTGCACTGTACTTACTACAAATGTATCTGTCAGTTCGAGTGCTGGATATCTACTTATATAATTACGTAATGCAAGAAAAGCCAGTATCGAGCGAACACTATCCCCTACGCGCAAACACGGCTAGGTACATTGTTTTATCTGAGTTTCGGAGCCAACTTACTGGCTTTATCAGCAATTGATGATGACGCAGGAAAGAAGCATTTTTTTTAAATAGTTTCTAGCCATTTTTTTACGATATAGTTTCGCGTTTGACCACATCCTGCCTGATGTTAAGCAACGAAATGTTCTAGGATGGAACACGCTTACCAAGATGAAACCTGTTTACTCTTGATTTGAAGACACACACATTGTACCTTTCGGGAAACACAGACGAAATTCGTCTTAATTCTAATTTGTTATTCTGTCTAATTCTTCATATCGCTCATAATATGGTGAAGCCGGATGATTGGTACATTGGGACTATTCCCGTATAATGAACGTCACATTTGATTTTGATTAAATTTCTATATGACCTCTGCTATAGGTCATTTATACCTTCTATAACCTCATCGTTAATTTACTTTTAAGGGATTTTAAACATATTATGGAGAATTTTTCCTCCGGGTAACAATGTATCTGCTATGCCCGATGAAGTTACAGCAAGAGCATTTTTTTCTTTGGTTGCGTATTTGGGCAAAAATGAGGGTAAGAAATATTTTTCCGGTACCACCGAATACATCTTGAAATAGAATTTCTGCCAAATCACCATTTACGAATACGCACGCTCGCTTAAATAATGTACGCTGTTCCACCGTTAAATTTGAGAGATTATTTTGCAATTTTTAAGAAAAATAATTATGGTTGACTATCTAGTTGTTTCACCATAGCTCATGTGGTGATAAGTAATGGTGTGATCGACGTAGTAAAGCACCTACCCTGGATGGATTGGAAGTGGCTCTTAGGTGAGGCTGCCGGATCACACCGTTAGGTGCTTGACGGTAGATTTTCAATGTGAGGTTAGCTAACCGAATAACTAGAACATACCTTACTACCACAGTTTCCTCACGATGTTTTCCTTCACCGGCAGCTCAAGCCATTGTTGCGGTATGAACCCATGCCCTTTCGGCGTTTGAAACGACTTCGCTAACCAATCAACAATCATAGCTACAATATGACGCTTTATGCTAATGCCAAAATAAATGATTTGATTTTTGTTTAGTTTTTATTGCTTTGTATTTTCAATTAGCGTTTTTCTTGAGTCGTAACCTAACCCTAGAAGCTTATCTGGGATCAAGGAAATCTATTCGCTGCAACGTGTGCCTAAGTGACGTTGCGGCGGGGTCATGGAGTTATTGTAAAATTATGTAAAATGTGCGCATTTCTCAGTGAGCGTGTAGTCATAAAATATACCAATAATTGGCTGCAACACGTGAGATTGTTAATACAATAAATGTAGCTGACACGGAAACTCCTAACATCGATTTTGGTAACGATAATTGGTATTTTAAATGAAAATTGGAAAATCAAATAATTGACCTTCGCTCAATCCCACTAATCCCACTAATATTATAAATGTGAAATTTTGGTTGGATTGATGGATGTTTGTTACTCAATCACGCCAGAACGGCTGAAAGGATCTGGATGAAATTTTGCAAAAATCAAAATCATCAAAAATCAAAAGTCATTTATTCAGTTTAGGCCCTGGTAAGGCACTTATGAACGTTAAGTTACATGTTTGAATCTACCACCGGCTCGTAATTACACTTCAACTGAGAAGACTCCGGCAAGAAACTCAGCAAGGCATTTTTTTGTGGATCTTTCTTTTCATATTAGGTTACAATTTACAGTAATAAATATTAATACATACATTATGCATGTAGATACTTTAGGCCATGGAATAAAACATAGGATACTTTTCATCATCATCATCGTTCATCACGCGGGTATAACCGCCGGGTGCAGCTAGTCAATTATAAGTCTACAAATACTCGTGCATATATTGTTTGAAGATAAATTCCTAGTTTCGACAGGCTAGTAGGTGACCGTCTGGCGCCCAATCTAGAAGTCCCGGTAAATCCCACGGCGCGCACCTCTTTCTTTTCCAAGTTATGTGCGTATTACCGCTGACTTCAAACGATGAAGGAAAACATCATGAAGAAACCAAAATATCCGAGAATAAAAACAGTCATAAAAAAGTTGTTGAAAATGTATGAAGTCTACTAACCCACACTTAGCTAGCATGGTGGACTATGGCCTTACTCTTCTCACAATGAGAAGAGGCCCAGCGGTGGGCTATAAAACAAGGCTGATTTAAATTCTGAGCGAATTCGGAATAATGCAGCTAGAAAAATTACAAGGCTGTTGAGACTAACCATCGAAACTCTCAAAGTAAAGTGCGCCAAAGCAGCGATGCCTTTGACTTTGTTTTGTTATACAAAGTTCTGTGTATCGCTGCAATGGTCATGGACACGCGTTGTCTCTTACCATCAGGAGATTGCCTAGACAGCACAAAACACTTTAACATTAAAAAAAATGTGTTAAGAAGAAAGAAAGAAAAACTTTTATTCGACTCAATTCGACAAACGGACAAAAAAAACCAAACACAAAATAAGACTTATGCTAAATGGGTCCAAAATACACACAAACATGAGATTAGACTTGTGCAATAAGAGGAAGAGAGCCAATAAGCGAACAAATGGCTTCCTTTGTATTACTAAACCATGAAAAAGTGTACCCAACAGCATAGAGCTGTAGAGCTTACCGTTCTCCTTACCATTGCCAATGGCGTACTGCTGGAGAAGGTCCGTCATGTTGATGTGGACCACCCCGCGCCGCTCCTGCATCAGGTTATCGCAATGTGTCACCTTACCGCTGCCTGGACCGCCTGCAGAAATAAACAAAGTTCACAAACGCAGTTATCTATAATTACTATTAAGATATCATCTTGTCATGTTGATTTTTTGTTGCAGTAAATGTTTTTGTTTTACTAACGCGGGATTACTCACGCTTAATTATATCGGAAACTCCGACGAAGCAAGACGAAGACGATTCATATTGAATATTTTATATATTTAGGAGGCTGTTACGAAATATCCAGTGTAGAGCATAGAAATAAACTTAACCCGAGTAAACCAAGACAATAAAATCTTCGGTTCTGGTATTTGTGTTTGAGGCTAAAGTATATTTTATTTAGGAGGCTGTTACGAAATATCCAGTGTAGAGCATAGAAGTAAACTTAACCCGAGTAAACCAAGACAATAAAATCTTCGGTTCTGGTATTTGTGTTTGAGGCTAAAGTATATTTTATTTAGGAGGCTGTTACGAAATATCCAGTGTAGAGCATAGAAGTAAACTTAACCCGAGTAAACCAAGACAATAAAATCTTCGGTTCTGGTATTTGTGTTTGAGGCTAAAGTATGTGTTCCAGGCTAGGTGTGCTTTACCATCTTCGACCACACCGTCACTTAACATCAGGTGATCTGTGGTCAAACACCTAAATGTTTTTTTAATTCTCATTTTCAAATGAGTTTAGCTTACCCAGGACAAATATAACAGGACAATTCGGTGGCTCGAATTTGACATGGCTGGTGTTTTGCATAGGAAAGCCAGCAGTGGGCGGAGTGGCGCGCCCCGCCCACGCGCTCGGCCCCCGGGTTCGCTCGCCTGTAGTCTCCACTTCTTCTTCATGGCTCTGTTCTGCAAGTAGCCAAGTAAAATTGAAGCATCATAACGGCTAAAGTCTGGATTGATTTCGCTACCTAATGAACAATAAACTCTGAAATTTACCGTTCGTTTAATTTAATTTACACAGTAACCGTCAGTTTTGTAAACTAGAAAACAAATGTTAGCTCAAAAGATCCTACTAAAATAATTAATACGCTTACAGTATTTTTTTCAACCTAAAATTTTGTGTTCAGTGCCCGATTTTACTGCTTACCTACCCACTAAACCACGTTGGGCGCCACTACATTTGGAATGCACCAATGATCGAAGCTGATTGTAAGAGTAAATGGCTATACACTTTTGAATTTGAGTTTACATATTTGATTTATGTAACACTTAATAATTATTAACTTTTTTTTAACGTGGGAAACTCAGAAAGTTTTGCGAAACTAAGAAAATAAGTTCTGTGGGTAAAGCTTTTATTACTAAATATTTTCAAAGAATTCTCCGCTAGCATATATTATTCTAAGTTTTATGTGTCACCAATTTTCAAAACACTTTTCTAGTCTGCCTCAGACACGTCTTCTACCGCCTTCTCGTTGGCGCAACTTCCGGTGACGGGAATAGTATTCGTTTGAGTCTTTTTTTTTAATTTAGGGATTAACAAGAAGTGCTAAATCAGTAACTGTAAGGAGGGTGACCTAAAAGTTTAACCGGTGTTTTGTCCAGGATGCCCCTCTTTTTGAGCGCTGAATGCGCGGGCGCGTTATCGAGGTGAAGCTGTAGCCTTGTATTCGGTTGCTTGTTGCACACAGCAATGAACACATCTGGCAAATATTTAGTAGTACGTCATTTGGCATTGATGCTACTTTGATTTTGTAAAGAAATTGACACCAAATATCCAGTCAAAGAGCAAAAACTAGCGCTCAAAAACATCCCTGCGGCGATGGTTTCGAAACACCAAACCATAGCTTCGTTTCTTGACCTTATTGATGATTCATCATATGTGATAGTCTTAACGAGCCTGATTCGAATTTAGCAAAAATGTCACGACGTCGTTACACACGGGGCTATGCTTAGCATCGGTGAGGTTGTGCAACACCCAGCGCGATACTATCCTCCTCACGCGAAGATTCCACGCTTCTCAATCCAAGCTGGAGTATGTGCTGAATCTCTTTAGCTCTAATCTACTTCACCTATTCTCTTGAATAATTTTTTTACTGCTTACACGTTATCTTTTTTACACGCTGTTAAGCCGTCAAACATCGCGTCATAATGTTCCTGACGCAGATAAATTTTTCAATAAAACAAGATAGAGTAAAATTACTTAATTTACTTGTAAAATCATATTTTTTTAAATAAATTACACAATAGTTACTCATGTATAAAATCTTTTTACGCAAAACTTTCTGCCTGGTCTGGTATTTTAATATTCACATTACATACTTTTTTATTGTTAGTATTAAAATCATAAATATTAAAGGGCAAAGGCAAATTAAAGGGCTAATTTTATATTTGTATAAAAACCCCTTAATATATACTGTACCTATATGTATTTGTTTCTGTAATGATTTTTATGACTTTTTTCTTAGCTGTAATGAATTTCCGTATTGTGCAGTTTCTGTCATTACTAAATAAATATAGACATGTTATTTCTCAGTTTTTTCAAATAATTCCAGTCGAAATGTGAGAAAGTAAGGACCTTGTGAGAGAGTAAGGAATTTTGAGAAATTTTAAGTAGGTAAGAGATGTTTTTGGCGCCCAATCAGGGATAAATTTTTTTCTTTGAATATCGCTTCGTAATCATTTTTTCTAACGTAAATTACGCGTTTTTACAAGCTATTATTATTAAGTTTGCAATGTACGTTTGTTAGTTGGTTCATATCTTGCAAGCTGAAATAGAACCACTTACTCTTATCCCACGGAGTTAAAATTTGACGCCTCGGTTTAATTCCGATAACAATCCATTTTTATGGTAAGCATAACCTGACTACACCCAGGATTGGCTCCGGACGAAAGAAACCCAGAAGTCTTCAGCAGTATAGGCTCGAAAAATTGTATACATATTATACTATAATTTGGTTCCCTTTTTAAATTGCACCATTACCTGGCTGCTGCTCATATAAAAGCTTTTTAAAAGTATTTTCATTTACCTATAACATACTATACTTACCAGTGTCTAAACAGATGCCCATATTCCATGAAGATGCAGTTTGATACAAAGTCTTTGCAGGGAGAAAACAATCGGCTCTGAGTCCTCACATTTGAAAACACATTAACTTATCAGTTGGCACTTATCTTCTATAAAATATACATAAAAAACACGCGTTCAGTCCTGTTGTCTGATGGCCACGGGCAATCACACGCCGGCAATTAATAGTTTATCGATTGAAGGACGCGACCTTCGTAAACGAACTTCAAAACAAACTAAACAAAACCAGTTAAATTCAAATATTGCTAATACATCTTTTAAAATTGTCGAGTGCACGATTTTATTTCAGTTATTCGAAAGTTATGCCTTCGTAATAGCATCTCTGCAAGCGGTTGGAACCTCATTGGCATCGCGGGCCAACCGCTTCTTGTCAGTCTCAGAGCGCGACTGAGCCGATTGGCAGCTACACCTCTTCGCGATGGGGTTGATGGCGAGCGCCGATAGAACAGTGTACAGCTCGCTTCGACCACGGCGGCGACAACGGTGCGAGCGAGACAGACGATCGATTGAATAATTAACGATGGTGCCTGAATGAAACGTAGCAGGCCGGTGCACGCCTGCAATACTCGACGGATGAGGGTGTTTGCATACCATAAGAAATGCGCTGATTAGGGCTATTAAATATTTTAAATATCATGAGCGTGACAGCCGAGGTCGAATATATTTTATTAAACGTTACGGGTACGATAATTGTCACGTATAGAAAAGTTCCCAGAAGTATAATGACTAGAAAGTACGGTCCAATTATTTAGTCAAATGTAGGTAGGTAAATATTCGGTTTCAAGGAAATGGGGACTTGTAAATGTATAATTACTGTCTTTATTAATTTTTGATAGGGAACGATTCGATCCGTAATCAACTTGTTATTTACGGTAACAGTTTACGATTAAGTACTTGATGATTTCATGCCACGAACTAAAAGTATGAAATGAAGCACGAATTTTACTAGTTACTTTAGATCCCACCTTAATAAAATCCAAACCAAGAGATAAAAATCGCAGTAACTACTATTTTTTTTTTGAAAATAAAATCTTTTTTAGCTAAATTAGGTTACGGCTCGAAGGACCACAAAGAAAATGAAAATAATATAATTAAAAACTTCATTTTATTTAAAACATTATTTGCACAATAAACTAGTGAGTGCAGAGATTCTGAACAATATGAAAGTAAAATAAAAACAAATTGACATAGATTCTCTAGACGATCACAATTTTAACTAAATTTCGAGCCGCTCGAGCCTTTAAAACCAGGCAGTAGAGCTCAAATTCGTGTAGAATTTTATAAATTAAGTACATTTTGTACATAGAGGTCTGTGTAGGTAACTTAGACATAAATGTGATTATATTATTGCGAATTTGAAATAAATATTGACTACATTCGATTAAATTGTTCTAATTACATGTAATTATTAATAATTCTAGGCTTATTTACTTTTACTAGAAAGAAATTATCGAATAATATATTGAAATTCTATAAATTATGGGCGTGGATTCGAATTATAGCAATGCAAGTGAGGATTTTTAACGTTTCACAAAGAATGTAATATTTTATACAGAGTGTACCAAAATTCTCTAGTCTCCTTTCTATGAAAAGTGTTATCTATTGTCAAATCCTACAAGGAACTCATGGATGATGAAAAATATTGTAAAATTTAACTCATGGTCATTTCTTTGCGTGCCATGTGCTAACGTAGAGTAGTAACTCAGTTAACCTAAAAATATATATAAAAATCGGGGTGTGGCTTTGTCCTGGGACATTTTTTTAAATACTTAGAAGTTTTACGGTCCTCACTTAACGAATTGTTTGATTTTTAGCTATCGAGTGGTATAATTACATTTTTGATGTAGATGATATAATATGTAGTTGCAACACCAAATTATATCCCCTGATTTTGTTGTTATCAGTTTTCTAAATCCTTTCACTATGGAAGCAAATTTAATGACGTCAAAAGAAAATGAAATATAACTTTTAAATTGTTTGTAAGTATAAATAACTGCTTCTATTTTTTTGTCTAATCAGTTTTGTACTAACACCATAAAGATGAAAGAGTTTCGTTACACCCTGTATAATAAATAAATACTATCACAGGACGCGTTACACACAGCGCCATCTGACCCCAAACTAAGCAGAGCTTGTGTGATGAAGTCAAATAAATAATATGACTACATAAATACTACTTTTTTTTTTTGTAAATACATACAGAACACCCAGACACAGAACAAACATTTGTTTAAAACATAAAATGTTTGTCCTTGGTGGGAATCGAACCCACGCCCTACAGCTCAGGCAGATATACTACTAATGAGCCAACAGGACTGTCAAAATAATAGAGCATAATAGAGATTTAATGTAATGAGCAAAGTATAATTGCTCATAATATTAACTGCTCATTGTCCTATACTATGACAGTGCTGTTACAATACAAACTGTTAAATAAAACAAATTGTAAACCGAGTTCGTTGACTTAAACTGTGTCAATATAAGAAAATTAGAGGTGTTACAGCCATTTGACCTTTTCCCAGCTCCGCCTACTATTGTGTAGGAAGTTATTGGGCACATGGCCTTATTGGACATTCCTAATACTTATTGACAAAGTATAACTACTCACCGTTGGATGAGAAAAAAATGAAAGCAAATTATGCAAATAACACAAGTGAATCGAAAATTTTGGAAATAACATAAGTCTATCGCAAATTTTGCAGATAACATAAGTTAAAATTGAATAATTAGTTGTACAAAATTATGTCCTTATGCATGCAGTCAAATAAAGACCAAAAAAAGAGTTGATTTTTTGTCACACTTTAGCCATCAAATTGGTAAGTCACTTTTTCAAACTATAAATTTAAAATTAGTTAAGTTGAAATTGATATAAATTCTAACATTTTAAACATACATTTTAAGATGCTTAACAAGTAAATGGAAGAACATTTTTTTCTTATTACACTATTAAATGCTTATAATATAGATAACTACATGTGAATATACAATTATAGCGTGTATTGTCTACGTGCTTTATGGTGGATGTTGATTAGGCCAGTAATTAATTTTAATCCATTAATACGCGCTATTTCGCGCCAATAATATATGTACACTTTAAATCGAACTATTTAACACCTTAAAATGCCAAGTACCACCGTGCATCAGAAACGAAAGAAAATTTGTAAGAAAGCAAGACAATATAATATATCTAGATATACATTACATAATCAAAATAGGTAAAATAAACATAAAAAAGAATAAGCAATATAATAATATTATACATTAAGTAACACTTATTGTCACTTTAAAAATTACTTAAGAATGTTAAATCCTAGTTCAAGCTGACCAGTGGATGATATAAGAAATATATATCTTTATTGTTCACGCTAAAGATTGTAAAATATAAAATCTCAAGATCAGCCCTGTTTTTATAAAGTGTCCCACTGCTGGGCACGGGTTTCTTCTCATTGTAAGAAGGGCCTTGCCTTAGTCTACCATATTGGTCAAGTGCGGATCAGACTTCACATATTTTGGAAAAAAAAAATGTACTTTCGGACATGTAGGTTTTCTTACAACGTTTTCTTTCACCGTTTGAAGTCTACGGCAATCGATTACTTAGAAAAGAAAGAGATGGGATTCGAACACAGAACCTCAAGATTAGAAATGAGACGGCCTCCCAAGAGGGCTGCTTAAAATTAAATAAATAAAAAATGTAATAGAAAAAAATATTTTTAAATTTATCGCTAAGTGTCGCGAGCCCTAAAAAGTTGCCTTATGGGCACGGGTTACTTTGTTACATTATACTTTGCCAGGGTAGTGGCCGTTCAAAGTGTTAAAAGTAGATTTTACGATGATATCTTCATAGAGAATTTTCTTGTCGCATACATGGTCCCAACATCAAATGGAACGGAAAGAATTTACAATAATAATTATAATTTTAAAAAAATACACATCACACTAGCAAAATAATAACAAGTAACATAAAAATTATCATATTCATTTAAATGAGTTAACAAGTCACTGGATGGACTTTAAAATATCACATTTATGTTATGTAGTAAGCATTGTAGAATAACATTAAAAAAATATTTAAAAAACCTTAGAATGTGTGCGTAGTGTTTAATTTTGTAATATTACAAATATATGGAAACTGAAGTTGTTTTATCGCATTTTTGTTTTAATTTATTTAATCTGGGGGTTTATTTAAAAATAAATAATGGTTATAGATGCCTCATCTCATGTAAGTGAACCGTATCTATTGTTTTATTAACACAAGATATGTGTACCAAATTTTATCGGAAAAAAAATTATATGCATTTAAGTGTGCAAGATAAAAGGTTCGTTGTTTTTAACTATAAAGGTTCTTTATTCTACAACGAAACCCTAAAAACTGCTATAATTACAAAGCGCTCGCTCGATGAGAGATACAATTTTATTGCACGAATATTTTCATGTCACAGGTGTCCTACATAGTCTAATATTTAATACATCCTGCCATTCAAAAATTAGCTATAAACTATACATACAATCCCAATGCAAAACAAATTATATACTTAAAATATATACAGATATTTAACTAAGTCAAATAATAAAATAGCTTAGAATTAGGGGTTACCATTGTCTTTTATAATTTAATTAAAAATGAGCAGAATATTTTTTTTACTATTGTTATTCATATTCAAGTAACTAAAGCTATTAGTTGAGGCCTACAGTGATATCATAATATAATAAATTTGATCTAACAGCAGCTTAACTACAACATAATTTATTTTAAATCTAGTCCCACAATCTTTGATGTATTTTAAAATTATCAGATGGTATTATAGTAAGTAGATTTAATAAATAAGAAAAGTATAAATAAAAAATGATTTAATATTTACAATATTAACCAAAGAACTGGATTTAAAGTGTATTATTAAAAAATAACTTAAACATAAATAGTCGTCAGGCACTGTGAAACTGGATTTAAAATTTATTAATAATAAAAATAACTTGTCTTTCCAATAACTTCATACCACGGAATGATAAACATTAGCTACTTACGTACACACGCCATTCTCTATCTACCCACAACAATCATTTAGGCCGAATCTTCTCGTAGAAATATATTTGTGCGACATTATCAGCTTCTTTCACCAGTAGTTTTCTCTTCACAAATTTGAAATGGTCTAACGCGAATTGGTACAGTTCATTCTCCATCTTCCATATGGACGACTCTTGGATTTTTTCTATAGTTGATATGCTCGGTTCTATCTTGGAGCTGGTTTGTCGGAGATGAGATTTGTTGCTGTTCAGATAATACTCTGTGGCGCCTCTGAAGAAGCGCGGTAACGTCGCTTCTAATACAGTGATAAAGTCCAGCATCTCTTCAGTTACTCCCACTAGTAAATACTGATTGATTAGATTGTGCTTCGCTTGTTCCAATGCCCATGGGTTGCCTGGCACCCTGAAATTTAATTTTGTGTAAATTCTAATATAGTTTGCTTCTATTTATTTCACAGATATACGAGTAACAACATCACAGAGAATATGTAACAATTTTATAAATACATATCGACTTTAGCAATAACGCTCCTTCCCCCTTCTCTATGTTTCCTACATATTCTATATTTCTATTAGGGTCTATATTTAACTCTGCATCATATAAAGTGCAATCTTAATAAAACAAACCTTAATATAACGATTTCCTAGATTTAACAAATGATTTGATATTCCCTAGAACTGCCCGTAAGAGTTGATGCAAAATATACCTTTCAAATACGAATACTTCTTGTTGGACACTTCTTTATAAGGAATACTCAATAATTGCAGAATATAAATAGAAAGTTTTATTTACCTCGTCTTTAACCCTCATAACATTTAATTTTTGTCAACTCATAACATTTACGCGGTTAAAGCGGATAAAAAGTGTAACAACAATGCCATTTAGCAATACTTACCAGCATTCTGCCGCATGGCCGCAGAAGAAAGGCACCTGTAGCCACATGTTCTCCGGATTACAGTCTGGCTGCTTCCTTTCAACGCATTCGTCAAAAGTCTAAAAAAAATTGGACCGTTTTTAATTTAATTTTTTTCTTTATAATTACATTAATGGAATTAAGCATAAAATAAAATAGCATAGCAAGCATAAAATGAGGCATAAATGCCTCATTTTTCAAAAGCTTAACTATGAAGGATGGTTTCTTTTCTATTAAGTGCTGCTTTTTGGGGTTGTTTGTTGTTGTAAAAGATCATCTTATACAGAAAAAATTATAACTTCAAACAATTACAAAATAATTAGTGTTCAGGTAAAATGGTGGTTATTATTATCAACCTGTATTGTCCCACTGCAAGGCAAATGCCTACATTCCCTCCTTCCATCTTTCTCTATCTTTTGCAACCTGATTCCAATCTTTTAAGGGTACTGCAACTAACAATATTTCAGGGCTATTGAGACTAACCAATGAATGTCTTTAAGTAATGAGCATCAAAGCAGTAATGCCCTAGACATAAAAATATAGACAGCGATTTACAAGCTCAGTAGCCGTTTCATCAAGAAGTACAGCTCGACTCTATTCCTGAAAACTTCAAATGTTTGAGGCTGAACTTCTGTGAGAAGCTCTTAACACATATTTACATTTGATTATCTATCTATAACTCAAATTTATATCTGTTTGGGACCAACATGTTTTACTCATTTCTCTAAATATAATAAAAACTCCACTTATGCACATGTTTCTGCAGATTAACGAGGTTAACTTTTGCTATGCAATACTAATCTGTATTTCTTTGATATAAGTTGCTAAGTGTCACAGCAAGGTTTACATCTCAATCTCATATGTAGGTCACCGATTTCCTATTATGTAGTTGACTGTATTTATAAATGAGTTTTATCTATTTATACTTGAGCTAGTTGATCTTGGTCTATCTATACAAGTTTTTTTCTTTTAGTAAATAGTTATTATAGAGCATAGTTACCATTTTATCACCATGTTTCTTTCTAACCAGATGTGGTCGGAAATTGTCTCCATTTCTCAGGAAGTAGTAGTATGAAACTAGCCTGTCCAGCGGTTTCCTGATTAAGTTAATAAATATTGGCTTAGAGTTTGTTCCCAACCTGCAATTTAATTGAGAATTTTTTCATTATGATGCTTCTATTTATAACTAGTGCTTATGTCCTACTAAAGCATTTCTCAGATCTAATATACATGGGGTTTGGTCATAAGCTTGCCTTTGAAAATCATATTTTAACAGATAACTAAACACAGAACTAAAGTAGGTATATTGAACTAATTTTAATTAATAGGAGGTCTAGCAAGTAAAGCTGACATTAGATTATTATTAGCTGTTGAGAATGAGATTAGGTTAAAATATAGAAAGGTTTTGATTTAATGTACTAATTATTTCTATACCATGAGGTCCATAAGTTTGATACGGTTTTGACTGTCATTTACAACTTTTTTTTACGGAAGGTTTACATATATTTATCTATTTATTTGGATCACCACAACATCACAACATTCATAATGGTGATCAACATAACAACAAAAACTAGATGTTACAGCAATTATAGGTGATGACTACATGCATACTAATATGTATAATGATAACCATAAAAATTTTGAATGTCAATATTACATAAATTAATAAATATGTCAAGTTTATTTAAGTTAAATTAAATAATATTAAATGTACCTAAATAAAAGATCTCAAAAGGCGCAAGTATAGTACAGTGGGTACAATTTTGAACATGTATAGTAGGTACATATTTGAGTCTTTTGGGGTTGAAACTTTGGGACTGTGGGGAGCGGGAGCAAAGAAAATATCAAAGACTTGTCGTCTCGACTAGTGAAAGCCTCATGTGAACAAAATGCTGGCCTTTATTTTTCCCAATGTTTGTGTATTGCCATACAATTCAATAGGGCCAGCATTTTTGGGAACTATTTCCATTGATAGCAGCTTTTTAGATTAGTTTATTTAATTTAAATTTATTAATTAGTTCTTCTGTAGTATTAGAAACACTGTAGCATGTATATTATAATTTGTAGAATGTTTTATTATGTAAATAAATAATTTAGATATTCATAATTATAAAAGAATAATAATGCAAAATTAAAAAAAAACTATCCTTTTTTTTTAACACTTACAGTCTTCGTGTTTGACCACAACTCACCTGAAGTTAAGTGATGGTGTGGTCGAAGATGGTAAAGCACACCTAGCCTGGCATAGAACTGGCTCTCGAGTGAGGCTGCCTGAACACACTGTTAGATACTTGGCGGCATACTACCAAGTATTACTGCAGAAAGTCAGCATGATTTGGTTTGTGATGCGATTTTAAACTCTATTCAATTACAAATACATGGGTGCCTAATATTGATTACCTTTCAAAATTTAAAAATGCCATATGACCATGGTAAAGTGCTGGTTTCATTTCATTCCACTTTGTTACGTTCTGAGCAAACTTATATTGGTTATTGAGCGACATGATATGTCTGTTTGCTGTTATGTTGATATGTAGCACTTTAAAGTTGTTCCTCTTGCATAAGTCGTACGCGACGCCGACGAAGCTTGTAGAGCCCGTCTTCGGGACTCGGTTATATATAATTACAGTATCATCGTCATTTTTGTCTAATGGCTTAGGGAAAAACTGACGAGATTCTGTATGGGGTTGATCCAATTTGTATTCTGCAATATAAAAAATTGAAAAGAAAATACTATAGAACAATATGCTAATCACTACTAAAAGTTTAGTAATAAGTTTATATATATAAAGCGGTGCATTTTGGAAACAAATTTACACACCGCTTTATTTTGATTTACTGAGATGGAACAAATATTATATAAAGAACTACGTTTTTATAAATTAAAAGTAAGGTGTTAGTAGGAGGGCACTACATACCGAGTTTTCGATAATTGTCTTCAAGTTGTGCTATTTCGGCTTGAAAATACAGCACGATAATAACAATAACACACAAGCACGAAAACAAACATATCTTGTTTACGTTGAACATAGTTGCGCGAGTCCCGTTCACGCGTCGTTAGTACGAGTCACGCACTGATATAATTAATACAAGTTCATTATAAATAAGCATTATTTAGGGCACGATAAATAAAAATATATTCTGTCGGACGTCGCTATCCCTCGCCATTGTATTTTTTGACTTGTTGAACGATTTTATAGTTATCACAATTGTCAACATCACTGTCATTGGTGTTTAAAGTCAAAATTAATATTTTTACTGACACTGACGGACTGTTTAACATTGGCAGAACACACTGCAATGAACAAACTTTATTTGTAGCATTATCAACGTTGTTTAACTGTTAGTTTGAGATATCTATGCTTACTTTGTATAAAAATCGAGTTCCATTCTGGAACACAACATGATCACGACCTGTCAAAATCGAAATTTTGATTCTTAAGTTATGACTTTTTATTATCTTTTCGGCTTCTTAAGGTTTTTGTAAAAAGTCTTTTTAAACCTATATTCATGTTAATTAAAAGGAATTCAAAAACAAAAAATACTAACGTCCACCGTAAAGTAAAATCAACGGCCCTGTTACACTCTTGACGCCCAAGACTTTTTATGGCATTATGTTTCTCCTAAAATGTAAATACCTATAACATATACCTATGAAATCAAGTAAAATGACAAAATTATTTATAGCGCACCAGATATGTCCTTCAATCGCTTATTTACTTCAAGGTAGCCATGTCCGACTGAAACCTATCACGAATTGAAATCAATGCCCAGCCATTGCACAATAAAGCATTGAATTCAATACCCTGCCCAAACCAGTGTGTCAGTAAATTGAATCAACTAGCACACACAAACAAACCGTAGTTCCGTCCGGCCGTCACACAAATAAATGATGATCGAACTAGAATACAAAATAATCAATACGCGCCGGGTGGTCGCGGCTAATTTAATTTAAAACGGACAGATTTATTTTCCTAGATTGATACAGCGATACCTACATTTTATATACCTTTTTAGACATTAGGTAGATATAAGCCCTAGTTATTCTTAAAATGAGCACAACCGTATCCCTAAGCTGTACCCATGAAAATGGCTTGGGACAAACATAAAATTAATGTTGTTGGACATTCCACACAGCGCAACTCTAAACTAAGCAATGCTTGTACTACGGGAATCAGACGACTATTACCTAATTAGAATACTAAAATTCTTTTAATTTTAATTTACGGTTAGCTACTTTTTGTTATTCCTGGTGTACACATTAAATAGTTTCTATCTACATTTAGAACACCCAGATACAGAACAAACATCTATGAAATCTGGGAAACATGAATGAAAACTACCTATATAAAGTCAATTTATTCTAAGTATTAGGTAGGTACCTACGTATGGACGCGTGCGCGAAAAATAGCACTAGCTACTGAGCTGACATTAGTTTTCCCACCAAAACTAGGTCAACAACGCAATAGGCGGTCCATTTATACATTTCAGGATAGATTAATTCTACCTGTCTACAATTTCTTAATAATATTATGGAATCTGTTTATTATAATCATAATCAGCCTAACAGCTCCCGTACTACATACTTGACATATTATGGGCCCAAATTTTGACAACTATGGTTAATAGACTATTTTTCTGCCCGGGAAAATCCATAATTCATACTTTCCCACTAAAAACCCTAGGGGGTTTTTGCCTGCCAGCTATGTGACAGGGCTACGGGAACTATTTCGCGTTTGTTCGTGACCTCGGTTGGTAATTGACAACAGCTCAACTTATTCATCTAGTCTGAAAAAAGGAAGCGGCTTTTAAATAAAGCTGCCGTATCTCTACTCCATCAGCAATTCAAGCTCGACAAATTTTATGTAGGTAATCATTGAACTGAAAACACAAACGTAAGTGTGAAAACGAAAATCAATCTGCGTTATTTTTTAATTAAAAAATACTTGATCGAAAAAACACAATTTAATTGAATTTTCAAAGTGTGTTTTTACGTTTTTTATTTATTTGTTCATTAATTAAATTGATATTTTTTTGTAAAGTTGCTGAACAAGGCGTAGGAGTGTGTAAGCTATGCAGTTAAGCTGAACGAAGTTATGTTGCGGTCAAGTGTCAAGCTCATTGTTAGGATTGGAGCCCATACATCGCGGCGTGCGGTCCGGACATGTTAACCTCTGAGCTATTATCGCTACAATTTTTTTATGGTTGACAAGCTAGGTTTTTGACCACAGCTTACCTGATGTCAAGTGACGGTGTGGTCGAAGATGGTAAACTCACCTTGCCTTGAATGGAACTGGCTCTCAAGTGAGGCTATCGGAACGCACCGTTAGGTGCTTGGGGGTAGATTTTCAACTTGAAGGTTAGCTGAAGGTAGTATATTATATGACATATAACTCCTCTAAGCCACAGAGCTATCAACGGTTTCTTTCATAACAAGTATAAATTTACAATTAAAAAAAACTTACTATCATGAGCTAAACGCACTGCTCCAACAGCGAGGTTGCGGAGTAAATGAAAATATCATTGATGTACACTATTTTTTGAATTTTGTTGATTTTTTAAAAACCGTTTGACTGATTTTGTTAAAATTTCAATGGGACCACCTGGGAACCCTTTGAAACAAGAAAATAATTTTCTAAATCGGTTCAGGCGTCTTCGAGTAATCGGCGAACATACATAAAAAAAGATACCGACGAATTGAGAACCTCCTCCTTTTTTCAAGTCGGTTAAAAAGTAACGAAACGATTGAAACTCTCTCCTAGATAGTCATTCCATCGGGTATCAGTATACGATTGGAATTTCCAACCACATATCTTGCCCCAAGGGTATCTTACAGTTATCAAGAGCATGACAATTTGCGAAAAAAATCCGTCAAATTGTCGATATTTAAATGTATTAAAAATTGCAACACTTACCTTAGCTTCACTTCACCATAGGCAAGGCAACCATTTTTAATGCAATTGACGAAAGTTTTGTTTTTTGTAAATTGCCATGCCACTTCAGCATTATTACGTATCTAAGTACAAAAATAGATCGGGCTACCCCCAAAGGAATGAGAAATGACATGACAAGGGTAGCGTAAGACAAGAATAGCACTACTTACTATATGGATGGGCACATTCATCATATTGTCGTGTCATCCCCCGAGTAGGAAATTGGAATTAGCAAGCTTCGCGCCTGATTACTCTTTGGAAATGAGTTATGACTGTACCTACCTACCTATCACCTAGTAGATACAAGTGTAGATATGCAACTGTGCAGCTTTATATATTTTTATAGGTACCTAAAAAACCTTTGCCGCGGTGGTGCCGGCGTAAGAATAGTACCCCACCCTCTCTACCCGTGGGTTGCCGTAAGAGTCGGCTAAGTAATCCGGAAGATGGGCAGCAGCGTCTTCCTTGAATAATCACACCTAGCTGCGCTCCGCCTATCAAGCGTTGTGAGTATTGGCAAAACCCCCCCAGGAGGAGGCCTACGTCCAGCAGTGGACGTACTATGGCTGATGATGATGATGTAGGTACCTACAGAGCCTGGATATTTTTTTAATGTATAAGTATAATAAGACGAACGAGACGCTTTTGACGGTAAGAGGTCTTGTCGTCCGAGTTAAGAATTGGGTTCAGAGAGAAATGAAACTTATATAAGTAACAGAAGAGTAATACTTAGTTTCATCCATCATAAAACTTGCGCTACTTAATTACTTAGATTAAGATAAAGGATACCGTTTATTCCGGAATAATGTTCTGTAAGTCACGTCTATACCAAATTTCAAGTGGATACAGTAAAAAATTAAATTTAAAAATATTTGTATATAAAAATACTAGCTTGCGCCCGCGGTTTCGTCCGCGTTGAGTTAAGAAATTGTGTTCAGACAGAAATGAAACACGTGTAAGTATCCAAAGGACTAGGTATATTTACATTCATCATGCAACTTGCGCTACCTTATTACTTAGATTGATGTACCTTACCTTTATACCTTTTATTCTAGAATAATGTTCTGTAAGACACATCTATACCAAATTTCAAGTGGATAATAATAATTCATGTAGTTAGTTTATTGACAATCTCACAGGAACCTAAATTTTTTTCCAGATAAAAAAATCCTATATGTTAATCCAGATATGCTTCGAACCAACAGCGCGCTATGTCAACTATGCGTGAGCCTTTCATCCAAATTCGTTCAGCCGCTTTTGCGTAATAAACATTCAAACATCCAAAGATAAAAACTTTCACATATATAATAATGTAGTAGGATAGTAGGATTGTCAACATAAAATAATGTATAAACATAATGTATCTCTTCTCTTCTCTACATAATATAAAATAAGTCACTTCCCGCCGTCTGTACGCTTAAATCTTTTATACTACGCATAGGATTTAAATGCGGTTTACACCAATAGATTGATTCAAGATGTTTATATATACATATAATACCTACATAGATATTATGGTAGAGAATTCTGGGAATTTCAAAGATTTGTAATGTGATGTCGTTAAAAACATGTTGTTGTGCGCTTACATTGCAAACGCTGGCTAAGCCTTACGAGATAGATCAAAATAGTGTACTACGGAATTGTAGGTATATCTTATTGTATTGTATATTGGCTTACTTTAGCTAAACGCTTGGAGTAGACAACCAAAATTATCTTACGCTAAACGAAATAGATCAAAAGCCCCACGTAGGTAAACCCTTGCGAAGCCGGGGCGGGTCGCTAGTAATGTACCTATATAAAATACAATATAAAGTATTTCAGTATAAAAATAAATAATATAGTCTTTGGTTAAGTAACAGTCTTCTATCTAAGTATCTATGTTCTTAGCAGGGCTCGCTCCTAAAAACTGAAACCTTCGACCCGCTCGATCATTTACAAATCCGATTTTTGGCGGCAGCTGTAGTTTTAATCTAATGTATCTACTCATAATTCGGATTTCAGTCGCTCTACGTTCACCACGGTGGCCACACGTAGCACGTTTATTTATACCGTTGCCCTTCGCGATAGGTTTACGAACTCGTTTCAAAGCAAAAACAGTTAATCTATACATAACTAGTACTCTCCGATACAAGTTTGTAATCGACATGTTTAATATTAAAACTATGACGTTAGTTTAGGTTGTTGTATGATGGAAGTGGATCGCATAATGTACATCTTCGGAAGTTTCTCTCGGAAGAAGGATAAGCGGAAGTCTTTGGATCAGTCTTCGATCAGTGCTGGGAACAGTCCTCTGCACGTGAAGACACGGCCTGCTAGTCAAAACCTCATCATACCTCCTAGGACCTCTGCGTATGAGGACCGGGGCAGACGAAAGAGTCAGGTATTTTTTGCAAGGCGTTAGGTGTTTAATCAAATTTTGATGAAATGGCTAAGTTTGTTAGAAGCATAAAAAGTTTTATTTTTATGGTTGACAGGATAGGTGTTTGACTACAGCTCACCGGATGTTAAGAGACGATGTGGTCGAAGATGGTAAACACACTTAACCTGGAATGGAACTAGCTCTTAAGTCAGACTATCAGAACACAGTGTTAGGTGCATGGCGGCAGATTTTCAATATAAGGGTAGTTAGGGAAGTACTCTACCACCATGCCTTGATTTCCTCATGATGTTTTTGGGCTTATTGTTGGGGTTTGAACCTACGCCCTTCAGCGTGTGAACCGACCGCGCTAACCACTGATCGTGAGCTATCATAGCTACAAAACATCTTTGTACCCTGCTCATGAAAACTTGAATAAAAGAAAAATACCTACAGTCCCACTGGAATTATTTATGAACAATATCATTTCATGGTGCTTCATTATATATAATAATAATAATTATATTGCTGTCAACTTAATCAAATGACCAAATAATAAATTTTATGCAGATCTGAAAAACTGGTTGGTGAAGGATCTCCTCAACAAGGCACCGTGTCGTGTTTGTATACAGTACTTGGATGAGCGAGCTTCGCTCGGTTTGTCATTGCCTGAAAACGCGGATAAAACTACGTTTTCTAAAAATGAAACCAAGCTAGATCGATTTATCGCCCTCGAAACACCCTTATACTAAATTTCATGAAAATCGTTAGAGCCGCTTCCAAGATTCAGAAATTATATATACAGATATGTACCTATATCAAAGGAAATATGGTTTATAAAATTGACTTTTGTATTACATACAATACAAATTCTGTATATTAATAATTACTTGGCTAAGCATTCATTTATTTGGTGATTCATGATGGTGTATTTTTTTAAACAAATAAAGCGGCAAACTTTCTCATGGTTTGCCTGATAGTAAACTCACAGACGCGTAAGGACACAAGAGATATTGCCAATCCAAAGAGACGTTTAGGGACGCCCTAATAAGTAAACATATTTTTGCGAAGTAAAGTTGGTCGTTGAGTGGATAGGAAATAATTGACACGCAAATGAGTATTATAAAAATTGTCTATGTTTGAATATTTTTCAATGAGAAAAAAGTTATTTTTTTTCGTTGGTAGGGTTCATGAAATATTCTAGGGAATTGAGAAATTGCGTCATACAACAAGACAAAGCCTTGCTGACTACAGTATTGAGACCTCGAACTGTTACAACGGTTTTCAATTTTGATGAATCGTAAACTCTTTACAATTTAAATCCCGTCTGAAGACAGATTTGGAGCTACTAGACTTTATAATGAAAAATTTATCTGCACTACAATACTACAACTTACAATGTATGTTATTTTCTTGACCAGGTAAAGGAATGGGATTGTAAGCTGTGCGGCAAAGAGCTGGTGGAACCGAGACTTCTGGGCTGTCTGCACAGTTTCTGCACCAGGTGTCTGCAGAGCTTGCCGCAGGAGGGCGAGGCGGAAGTTTGGAGCGAAGTCGATGGAGGTAAGTGGAATGTGTAATTGGCTTTATTACTCTAATACCTGGCGTCTGAGCTTTGCTCGGCTGAAAATATAATAAAACAACGTTTTCTAAAAATGAAACCTAGCTTGATCGATTAATCACCCCCGAAGCCCTCTACATACTAAATTTCATGCAAATCGTTGGAGCCGTTTTCGCGATTCAGATTATATTCATATGTACAAGAATTGCTCGTTTAAAGATATAATATATAATAATAATAAGATTCGGCGCGCAACGGCCCGAAATGCCAATTAAGACAAAAACGCGCGTGTAGCGAGCCGTTTTCACTCCTTGATAAAGGTTACCAGATTTGATCGATACTATTGTAAGAAGATTTTAGTTAAACTTCAATAATTCTTTAAAAACATAAAAATGCAGTTCTCCATGTAACATTGTGTAACTTTTCTGCAAGATGACTACGGGTTTAATTTGTATCTAGTAAAAAGGCAAAACTTATCCGATAGATATAGTCGATTTTGCACTTAAAACAAAAACGATTACAAAATTAAACCGAACCTGATTTATAAACAGCTGAAGAGTTGTGTTCTAAATACACTCTTCAAGAAACGCCACAACATCAAATTCTAAAATGCAAGCTGTTAAAATCAAATCATTGTTCCTAAAACGACCGACCAATTTAAATAAGGTCTTTTGCAATCGACACTTCATTATGAGCGGTAGAAAAGAAAAGTTTTAAGAGTTCCAATTAAGCTGGTTGTTGTGAAATGTTAATAAAACATGGTTTATGGTGTTACCCGAGTGTATGGCAGCAGTGCATCTGGAGAGACCATTAAGAGTTTTAATGGGACGTTAATAGCTCGATACAATGGACTCTCAGTGGGATATACTTTACAAAGATTTTCCCACACAGTTCAATTTTAAATCATTCTTCGTTTTTTTTTTTTGTATGTGTTTCGTTTTGATTAACAAAATCCTGTTTTAAAATCTAGAGAATCTATTTGTAAGAAAGAAACTGTCGTCAAATTTTCTATACTAATGCTAATACATATTATAAATGTGAAAGTTTGCATCTTTGGATGTTTAGATGTTTGGATGTTTGTAACTAATTCACACAAAAATGGCTGAACGGATTTGGATTAAATATGGCACACATATAGTTTACAGTTATAATACATACCTAATACCTGGATATTTAATACTTTTTATATCAGAAAAGTGTTAGGTTCCTGTGGGATGTTTTACAATACACAATAGTTTGTAATGAGACGAAAGAGACTCTCTCTTGTTAGTAAGAAATAACGCCTGTCCATGACCATTGCAGCGATACACAGAACTTTGAATAGCAAAACAAAGTCCAGAGCGTCGCTGGTTTGGCGCTCATTACTTTGGGACATTAGATGGATAGTTTCAAGAGCTTAGTAATTTCGCTAGCTGCAATACCCTTCAAACTTGAACAAAGTAATCTACCTAGACGACCTCCTGCATAGGAGAGCCACCACCAATTATACAACACCTTTATATTGACCTTTTTTTTTTTGAAGTTTGAATGGCTAGGTTTTTGGCCTCAGGGCACCTGATGTTAAGTGACGGTGTGGTCGAAGATGGTAAAGCACATCTAGCCTGGAATGGCTCTCAAGAGAGGCTTCCGGATCACAACGTTCGATGCTTGGCGGCTTTCAATGCTTTCGATGCTTTCCTTCACCGGCAGCTCAAACTCGTTGTTGGGGTTTGAACCCACGCCCTTCGGCATGCGAACCGACCGCGCTAACCACATAGCTATCATCGCTACAAAGTTCAACCCATCCAGGCAGTGCATTCCACTGTCTAGCGATCCATGAACGTGGAATCAACTCGTTTCGTTTCGTTTAGAACGTGAATCATCAAACGAGATGTTGGTCAAACGCAAGGCATTGTATTTGTAATAAAAAAAAACTTAATACATAATAGAGTGTAAAATAAAACATTAGCACAAAGCAGCATTATAGACTGAGAAGCCTTATAAATGTTCACGTCATGGAATTTCTCGTTGACCTAGCTTCCTTACCTAATCACCCGTATGATATAAGTTATCTACCTATATTAGGTATGTATTATACCTAATCTAATCTACCTAGACCTAGGTAGTTACATTTTATTAAGGTAACAGGATTTGGAGAAAAGCTTTATGTTCGTGTAGGAAAAAAGCGACCAAATGGCCCCGCTTGCTCATTGGTAGTATATCTGTAGCGATGATAGTGGTTAGCGCGGTCGGTTCGCATGCCGAAGGGCGTGGGTTCAAACCCCAACAATGAGCTTGAGCTGCCGGTGAAGGAAAAACATCGTGAGGAAACCATAGCGTGATGGTAGGGTACATTCTAGTACTCGGCTGGCTAGCTACCAACCTCAAGTTGAAAATCTGCCGCCAAGCATTTAACGATGTGTTCCGTCCGGCAGCCTCACCAGAGAGCCAGTTCCATTCCAGGCTAGGTGTGCTTTCCCATCTTCGACCACACCGTCACTTAAACTTAAGGTGAGCTGTGGTCAAAACACCTAGCCTGTCAGACATAAAAAATCTGCTTTAAGAGTTGTAAGGCGTGGGTTCAATTCCCAATAAGGACAAACATTAAGCTCTTGAAACAGATACACTATCAAATGAACTATTAGGGCAGTCAGGAAATGATAAGAATTAATTTATTGTATCGATATTCCTCATAGGTCTACTTAGCACCTATCGATAATTTCGCTTCACAACTCAACTCTTTCCACGTCATCCTTCCTATAGCACCTTCAGTCGTGCTTAAATACGATGTTCGATTTCATATCTATTATACTTTTTAACAATCGATACAAGAATATAAAGTAGATCAAAATGAAACATTTGTAGTTATGTAACACCGGTAGCTCATAGCATGAAAGTCTGTCAGGCTTCAGATCTACAATGGACGTTGAATGATAAACAAACATCACTCCATTTCCTGATAACATTCGAGCAGCTGATGCGAACTGACACGCCGGAACTCGATAATGCGCCTCTAAATAGACATGAATTTATACCACCCCAATGCATCTATGACAAACAGACAAAAAATTCTAATAACGCATTCCGTTTAGGGTTGGTGGATTTGAAATTATTTCCATGTAGATAAGGAAGCAGGATCGTTTCCCATTCCGAAAATACATATAAATGATTTGACTGCCCTGTTAGCGCATTTGCTAGAATATCTGCTTCAAGAGCTGTCTTGCTGTGTACTGTTTCGGAGGTTGTCATAAGTAATGGTATTATACTATTTGGTGGTAGATCTCCTTTGCGGGAGGTCGTCTAGGTATGTACCACCGCAGTAAAAGATATTCTGCCGTCAAGCAGTAGTGTGTAAACATTACTGTGTTCCGGTTTGAAGGGTACTACTGCAGCTTACGGAATTGCTCAAAGTTCGCTATATCGCTGCAATGGTCATGGACAGGCATTCATCTCTTAACATCAGGAGAGCGTCTCGTTCACCTGAATAATACATAAATTTAAAAATGCTCGGAGTTTCCCTACGAGATCGAATCAGAAATTAGGTCCGTAGACGAACCAAAGTTAACGACATAACCCAAAGGATTAGCAAGTGGCAGTGGGCATGGCACATAGCACGCAGAACTAATGGCCGATGGGGCTGCAAAGCTCTGGAGTCCACTCCAGCCTTTGCAGACCACCGACCGGCAAGCGCAGCGTAGGACGTCTACCCACGAGGTAAACAGACGACCGGTCTTTATGGAAATCAATGGGGAGGCCTATGTCCAGCAGTAGACGTCCTACGGCTGAAATGATGATGATGATGAAATTTAAAAAAAATGTAAGCATTCTATCAGCTATCTCGTTCCTCTATAGTAGAATCTTTGTTTAGTTTGGGGATAGATGGCGCTGTGCAAAAAGAAAGCGCTAGATAAATGAAGCAATTGCTAAATAATATCAATAGTATAGTAGATACCGTGCCTGTAGTATTTCAGTAGAATCGTTTTATGTTTCACTCCGTAGATTTCAGCAACATTTTCAACTGAAACTGAACATGAAAAGATCCGCTCGTGATAACGTAAATACACCGTCAGTTGATTAATCCCGCCTTCTGGTTCATATCGCATTGTTATGATTTAGTTTCCAGGTCGATTCAATGAACTCTGGCTTTTATTGGCACGACCCGTCATGCTAAATACGAGTATGCTCTGTATGTCAGAATCAAACTCTTTGAGATGAATAACAAAATAAGCAAACAATTATAGCGATGGCGTAGCGATGTTACTTTGTGTCGCCCCCAGGGGTTAGCATTTATTGGTTCAATCCATAACAATAAGTACCAGCTTTTTTTTATTACTAACCTGTTAAACTAAGTAAACCGGAGGACATTTTAATGTTTAGTAATAGTTCTTAATAGAAACTTGGAAGTCACTCAAGCTCTTGATTCGGTAGAGCGAAATGCTGTTCGACTTACTGGTGAAGAAAAGATAACATCGTCGGATAATTTTTGGCTTTACATCATCTGCAGATGTTAAACTAGCTACAGTTACACAGTAAATAAAATAATTTTAGCTCATGAATCATCCGAGGACGTTCCCAATAGGTAGATTTGGCACACGCCAATCATTAGCACAACATCGCAGATTAGAAGGTAATCATTACGTAAAATACATGAATTTTATGCAGTGATACTCCTTCCGCTGGTAAAAATAATTTCATTGCCAAGACTCGTTGACTCAGCTACAATCATTTGTCACGTCTTTCATTATGGAAGCGTGCTGATCTAGTCTTTCAAGAAGGTTTATATGTATACATGCATTTATATTATAGCATTATTATTATAGCAAAGAAAATTCGAGAATTTTAAAGATTTGTAATGTGATATCATAAAAACATGTTTTTGTGTAACATTGCAAACGCTGGCTAAACCATAAGAGATAGATCAAAATAATGTACTACGGAATTGTATATTTTAAAAAGATGTACAAAAACGTCCGCGATGGTATATGTCTTTCTCTTAAGGAGAACCCATAGTAACCATTTTTATCAACTACATATTACAAAAAAATGGGTTATTTACGAAGCTATTTTAAACAATACAGTATTATTCCTTATCCATTTAAATACGTTAGATACGTTGTGCATTTAACGTAGATCAAAATTGCCCTAAATCTTAACAATAATATTATTAATGACTCCACACTGACCCACATTGCACCCGTGCGAAGCCGGGGCGGGCTAGTTGGAAATAAATAAGATTTTGATCACATCACATCACACATCATCAGCCATAGGACGTCCACTCCTGGACATAGGCCTCCTCCTGGGGGGGTTTTGCCAATACTCGCCACGCTTGGCAGGCGGGTTGGCGAGCGAATTCTTCATATTAGGGTTTCTGACTAAGCAACTGAAACTTCAAGGATCGACGTGCTCAATTAGTGTATATTGTGTATATAGGATCGGTCCAACTGGAGGCGGGCGACTCGTCGGGCTCTGGTGGGGGCTCGGCGGGCTCAGGTTACGAGAGCGACCTCCGGCACTCGGGCTCCGATGGCAGCTGGGAGACCAAGCCGCGGAAATACGGGATCCTTACCAGAAAGGTAGGAAATTTATTGTAGTATCCATTTTATCTGCGCATGCTGAATGGCAGTCATAATATCAGAGCTAACACATCGTTCGATAGTTCACGAACATGATTTAATATATAATCATAAGAAGTATTTAGAACCATTATTATTTAACTAATATAAACAAACATTGTGAAATTTTTAGAAAGTATAATTAGCTAGTACCTGGATGACCGAGCTTTGCTTGGGTGAAAACACGGATAAAACGAAGTTTTCTACAAATGAAACCTAGCTAGATCGATTTATCGCCCCCGAAACCCCCTGCATAATAAATTTCATGAAAATCGTTGGAGCCGTTTCCGAGATTCAGATTATATATACGAGTATACATATATACAAGAATTGCTCGTTTAAAGATATTAGATAGATTCAATTAATAAATATCCTAGAACATTTCACTTAGCGCCATCTAGCTCCAAATTAAACAAAGTTTCTGTACTATGAGAACAAGATAACTATTAGAATATTTTTGTAAATATATACTAAACACCGAGACAAAGAACAAACATATGTTTGACCTAAACGGGAATCGAAACCACGCCCACAGCTCTTGAAGCAGATAGGTACACTACCAAATGACCTAACAGGGCAGTTAATGCTCATATACCTACTTCGATAAAATGTAAAAGCGCACAGAGCAGGAACATGTTTTTCTGTCATAGAACAAAATAATATTTCGTACAATGTACAAAGAAAGAGGTTAACATTTAATTATCAAGGATCTTATAGGTAGCGAGATACTATGAATTTTGATACCTTTTTTTTTTCCAATTTCTAGATATCCGGCAAGCACGTACAGTTTGTGGTCTGCCCGACATGTGGGCACGAGACTCCGCTACCCCTCGGGGGCATATCAGCATTGCCCCTCAACTATGTCCTCCTGCGGAAGATGGCAGCCATGCAAGACACCGTTAATGTGCTCTGCGACCTCTGCAGTAATGACAATAAGGTTAAGTTCAAACTTGCTCACTCCCCACTAGGTACCTAACATTTTGTCGGAAACGCTGTAAAATACGTAGATATTATAGATCATGCACAATTGCACAGTTCATACTTACAAACAGATCCGGGGTAAAAATTATAATGTTGATCATAAGATAGCTCACTTTGGATCTAGACCTAAGAGTACATAACATTATGCAAGACGAAGACTTTATTAAGTCTACAATAATTATTTTTTTTTTTGCTGACAGGCTTGATGTTTGACTACAGCTCACCTGATCTTAAGTGACGGTGTGGTCGAAGATGATAAACACACCTAGCCTGGAATGGTACTGGCTCTCAAGTGAGGCTGCCGGAACATACCGTTACATGCTTGGCGGCAGATTTTCAACTTGAGGGTGGTAGCTAGCCACTAGCTAGTACTAGATAGTACCACCATGCTATGGTTTCCTTCACCGGCAGCTCAAGCTCATTTGCACCGCACCGGGGTTTGAACCCACGCCCTTCGGCATGCGAACGAACCGCGCTAACCACTGAGATATCATCGCTGCAAAACTTATATTAGATTTTCAATTTAGCAAGAAGTCGTAGAAGTAGGTACCAGAACAATATCAGATGTTCTGCAGTCAAGTAGTAGTGAAATCACAGGTCCATTGAGACTTGAGGACAAACCAGTGAAGTCCTGAACTTTGTTTTGTTACTAAAATTTCTGTGTTCCGCTGCAATAGACTTGGGTAAACAATATAGACATGTATTACAGGAGAGAATTTCAGCCGTCTCTTAAAAAAAAAACAAGAAATTGTGTCATCTATGTTTTATATATAACTACCAAATCAATTCTGTCTTTTTATAAAATGTCCCACTGCTGGGTGCGAGCCTTTATTCACTGTGAGAAGGGCAAGGCCAAAGTCCACCACGCTGGCCAAGCGCGGGTTGACAGACGACATATTTTCGAGATTTTTTTTAAGAACTCGCAAACATTTAGATTTTCTCACGATGTTTCCCTATACCGTCATCGGCAATACGCACATTACTTGGAGAAGACAGAGGTATGCGCCGTGGGGTCTCGCAACTACGCTACGGAAAGTTCTTACATAACTTTTACAACTTATCGTAACATTACGAAATTGTACTAATCCCTAAATTTAGATTTTTTTACTTCTACGACTCATTTTGTTACCGTCACAATTTATTTTGAGCTTCCCCACGTGTGATTGCATCCATGCGTACGAATTCTCACCGCAACACGTATCTACGATTTCAACAAATTACCGTTACAATGCGACGGTACATTAATGTGATCCTCTCGACTCTTTGTGGGGTATTTCGGGTATTAAAGAGATTTGTCTTCCACACATTCTTGGTTAGGGATCATGTTTGATGGGGCGTATCAACCACCGACTAACGTACAAAGCTACATACTATACACCAATGTATTTAGGAAGTATTCGATATGGAAGGAAAAAGTTTTTCACGACAAATTTTGACCAATTTTTGTTACGGGACGATCATGGCTACCTTTACAGTGTAGTCGCTTTCTTCTCAAGTTGAACTTTACAAGAAAGCGACTTTTGTAGCGATGATAGCTCAGTGGTTATTGCGATCCAAAGAGTGTGAGTTCAAATCCCAAAAATAAGATTTTCCTGGTGAAACAAAACAGAACAGAATAAAATAGAATAAATTAAAATATTCTAATAAACTCATAGCTCATAGCTTACCTTTTTAAAAGAGTTTTTCATTCGTAGGCTGAAACCCGCTGCAACCAATGCCTGGTCAGCATCTGTTCTTCTTGCGGCGAGGCTCACGGAAGGCAGAAGGCGACGGCGCGGCATTCCCTGCAGGCCATCGACCCATTGCCAGTGAGATACTGCAGCCAGCATCCGAGGGCCGAGCTCAGCGTTTACTGCTCATCTTGTCATCAGGTAAAAAGGATATCAAAACTCTTACTAGCCTTCTTGGGGAAACATAATAATCCATGGCTTATGCAGCACTCCTGGGATAGAAAATAGTGTTTTTTGCAATTTTATACTAGTTGTTGTGGCTTCATTGTATGTCCCATTTTTTATTGTTGTTTCACAACAGCTTACTGATATTACGTGATGGTGTGGTCGAAGATGGTAAACATACCTAGTCACAAACACATGCAACCTAGCCCACGAGTGAGGTAGCCGGAACATACATTGACAGTATCAACAGCCCTGTAATTTCGCTAACTGCGGTACCCTTCAAACCGGAACACAGTAATGTTTACATATTACTGCTTGGCGGCAGATTTTCAACTTGAAGGTAGAAGCTAGCCAGTCGTGTACTGGAAAGTACCTAACTAACACTGAAGGCGTTTTGTTGGCGTTCATACGATGGCACACTACACTACACCCTTATACAATCTATCACTTCGTATATACTTACTATATGTATGTATATTTATATTTTGTTCAGCTAAACTGCAGGGCAGTACAAATACTTCACAATAAATTAAGTATTTCGTTATATATTTTTTTTTTTCTATCGTATAAGGTCACGAGTTACTGACTCATTTAAAGGACAATCTAAAAGGTTGATTGGACGTTTTGCACACACCTTCTTTTGAAGTTTTGTTCTCGGCATGTAGATTGAGTTGATTGTTGCCAGGTGATATGTCGCGAGTGCTGCGTGATATCGCACGGCGGGCACGCGCTGTGCAGCGCAGCGCGCGCGGCGGCCGAGCGCGGACGCGTGCTGCGCGACGCACGGGATCGCGCGCGTCTCGTGCCCGACCACGTCGCACGAGCCACGCGCGCATTGCACCTCCACGCGTATGAGATAGACGTGAGTATTACAGGGCTCTAGTTCCCAATCGTACGTAACGTATCGCGGTTAAGACCCGGTGTTAACATAATTTTGTGATTTGATATTCTCATGTTGTAGTCGCAAGCCGCGTGCGTGGAAGCAGAGATACAATCTTGGGCGGAACAGTATCGCAAGGCCGTTGAAGCGCACGGGCGAGCGCTGTGTATCGCGGCGGCACGGGCACGGGAGAGGCAACAGCAGCGAGTGGAGAAAACACATCGACAGCTGGAGAATAGAGCTCAGCATGCTAAGGAAGCTGTACAATTCGCTGAGGAGGTAAGAACCCACCTCAAAAGCATGTAGGTAATACAAAATCATCAATCATACAATTTCATCAGTAATCGATGAAAATCTACAATAATAATAAGCTGTATAGAGGTAACGGGTATGACTCGAAGGACCAAAATTTGCCCACGAAAATGCCATAAAGGTGTGTATCTTGAAGAAAATAGGATCAATCCTTTTCGAAGGGTAGAAATTCAAAGGTTGACCTATTTTTAACCGACAAAGGAGTAGGTTCTCAATTCGACTGTGTTTTTTTTTGTATGTATGTAACGCGATCATTCCGCCAATTATAATTGGCGCCAATAATAATTATGAATCGATTTTGATGATTATTTTTTTTGTTTAGTAGATCATACTTCAGAGGTGGTCCCATATATATTTTATCGAAATTGACTTATCCTTTACTCTGAAACCTCGCTTTTTCATTGGAGCAGTGCGTTTAGTTGGCGTGAGAGTCATGGAATCGTTTTTTTTTTAATTGTAAATTTATACTTGTTTTATCTTATAAACTAACTGTGATCTGAGCTTCACATGTATTTTTTGGGATGAAAAGTAGCCTTGCGTTAATTAAATAAACTAATTGTATTTAAATTTTCATCGAAATTAGTGAAGTGATTACCGCGTGAAGTAACAAACATATTATCCTAGTATAAGACAGAATCTTTCGCATTAATAATTTATGCGACAAGCGGCATCTAATCAAACTTATATCGACTCGCCTTACCTTCCAGCTCCTAACCCAAGGCAAGGAAGCGGAGATGCTCTCCCTGAGTGGTCCAGTGCTTCGCCGGCTGGAGGAGCTGACGGAGTCCCCAGCGGGCGAAGTCCCCAAGCTAGAGCTACGATTTGCACCGCGAGCGCCGGCTGCACAAGACTCCACGTTAGTTGGCAGACTGCTCACACAGGCGCCCGACCCTGCCACCAGTGTGCTCAAGACTGAAGGTGACAATCCTAGATATTATACCAGCTAACTACCAGCTATATACCAGCTAGCTATTATTAATGCTAGGTGATTTATACCAGTTTACTCATCTGTAATAAAACTGCTACTTTAGAAAAAAAAACAGAACATGAGACCTGCAGTGCCTCAAAACTTTATCAAGAATAATAAAAGTGCCCATAGTTAAAAGTTATTCTTTATAATGATAAGTATAATAAACTTCTGTAGACTTTGTGCCATAGTTTCGCATGACCCCGTATTTAAATTATTAATAACAGGTAACAACGACCGTTATCATAGCATACCTAGTGTCGGTGGCTCGAAGGACCAAAATGGGATCTAATGAAACTCTGAAGATAAAGCACAACTCTCAACATTCCTCCTGTTTTACGAAAGCCACAATTAGAAATAAAATAAAAACTGTTTACTTTTCAGGATTTCAAGACCTTAGAGTGGATTGTCAGCATCAGACAAAATTGGAACTGCGAGACAGTAGCGGGGAGCGAGTTTGGTGTGGCGGAGAACAGGTAAGCCATGGAAGTAAAACATTTTCTATTCTACTGTTCCGTCGGAAGCTAACAGTGAAGCCTGCTCTACAGAAGAACAGTCTTGCGAGTAGCTAAGTTCATGGCCTCAACTACATCTGCAGTATATGGTTTTTATTTTGTGTCGATTTTTAAGTCCTTTCGTGAGTTCTAAAGTACCCAAGGGACACAAAGGAGTCGGTGTCAAATATACAATAGAAAACATCTTTATTTATGACATAAAAAACAACGGACACGGAGAAAAAAAATCTTAAGGCAAGAAACATATCAAATCGGCCTCAACTCAGCATAAAGTCGACTGTACCCAGCGGGCGCTGCTCTTCCTTTGGGGCCGGCAGGTCGACTCACAGAAATGAGAGGTGTGACGGTAACTCCTCTCAACTCTAGTTAGCAATATAGAAGGCAGTTATAGCCTTTTATACATTTATCTATCGTTTACGTAGGTACCACGGTATTTTTCGCAAATTTCTATGTCTATCTCCTGTGCAAAGTACTTTGACCTTTCTCGAAAGCCTTAGCGTTTATTATTCAAGTTTCAAAATATCCTCAATATCTAGGTGGCGGGGTACTTCAGACGGCGTGACTCGAGCGCACGGCCCGCCTCCGCGCTGGTGACGGACGGCGCAGACGGAAGTTACATTATCTCTTTCACTCCGCCCACACCCGGCGCCTACTTTCTAGCTGTGACGTTAAATAATAAACCTATCAAGGTAAGAGGCGTATGCGAGTTCATATTTATAATTCGCTAGAAAATTCATCTGAAAAACGATGTAGGTATACCTACTTCTTTCCAAGAGTATTCTTCGTTCAAAGAGCGAGAGTAAAAACATTTTCTATGGGAAAGCAGTTTTTTTTTGGTGAATTTTCTAATCGCAAGATTCAGGTTTTTAATAGGTTTAAGCCGAAAAGGGACCATGTCATTGTACCTACATAACACATCATGAACAATTTTATGAGCACATCCTACATAATTTCAATCTTTATCAAAGACAATTTAATTCGACTGCCCTGTTAGTTAAAATGGTAGTAATGTTACTCTGTAATATGGGCGCGCTCTTATAATAACAAAAATAACTCTGGGTTCGTTTCCCACCTAGGACAAACATATATATTTTGTTCTGTGTTTGTGTTCTAAAAGTATGTTTTATAGTATATACAAAACGAATAGTATATTAGTAATCAGTAATTTGGTTTCCATATTAATTATAAGGTTCACTTACTTAGGGCTAGATGGCACTGTGTGTGTTTAATATTTATTTTGCTTTATTCCTCAGGGCAGTCCATTCACATGCTGCGCCAGAGTGGGTAAGACCCACACGGGCCAGTTCCACTGCTGCGCATTCTGTTCTTCAGGAGGCAAGAGAGACGCTACATGCGCCTGTGGCGCCACCATGCCCGGAGGATATAAAGGTAAACTACATACATGTGCATTTGTGCAATAGGCAAAAACTATGTTTGAGGAATCGTGAGGAAACACCGTAAATAAACCAACACCTACTATTTATTATGGGACTGCTAACTAAATGGTTTGATCTCATTTTCGTCATATGAATCGCTAAACAGTGGACCTGGCTGCCCGTGCAAGTGTACCCTGATAGATACAATCCTGGTGAATCCATTTCTTCTAAGCATGTGTGTTCCATGGTAACTGGGTATTGATACCTATATTCGCTTGACATCAGGCGAGATGTGAGATGCGAGTGTGGCGAGATGGCGAGGCAAACGCCAACAGTGTATTATTTTTTTATACTACCACTTTCTCATAATGGTTTTAGTGTTTTACTATGGGAACTGACGTGGTTTTGACACATTTTTGTTGTACTTAATAATAATAGTAATAAAGCCTTTTTATTTCCTATTATCTAAGTATCTATTACATGTGTTACTTATGTTTGTTTATAACCCCCGACGCAAAAAGAGGGGTGTTATAAGTATGACATGGATGTCTGTCTGTGGCATCGTAGCTCTCAAACGGATGGACCGATTTCTATGCGTTTTTTTTTTCATTTGGATGCTGTTGCAGTTTCCTTGCGGTGGTTCTTAGCTATGTTTGGTTAATTGCGTAGGGGATTTTTTAATTTAGTTATTTGTACTTATGCGGGATTATTCACGTTTAATTAAGTATATCGAATACTTACTATAGTTTCGGCCACACAAGGCCGCGCGCGGGTTGTACTCAGTTTTGTTTCCATGAAGAAGGCCACCGGATGTGGTCGAAACTATAGTCAGAGTATCCAATATAATTAAACGCAAGTAAAACAAAAATGTTTTAGTGTTCCTTACTGATATTGACAGTAATTTTGAAGACACATTTTGAGATGTACGGGAGTGGCTACAGGCCAAGAGTTTAGACTTTAGACGCTGTTTGGTTGCAGGTTGCGGTCACGGACACGCGGGGTGGCCCGGCGCGCGGCATTGGTCGTGCTGCGGCTCCACTGCGCGGCACGGCGACTGCACGCGGCAGAACAAGCCGCGCTCGAGGCTTTACCAGTTCTCACTCTAAAATGCCCTGCGATCATCGCACTTAAATATAGATGAACAATTTATTGAACTTGTATCATGTATCGTTTAAAAATCATCTCATTGCATAGAGCAACAGAAATATAAAAGAATAACATTGGCTAGATATAATCTGGGGTTCTGTTTTAAAGTAAGGTCCTAGCAAGCAGGGATTATCGCGCACCGTACGTGTAACGAAAAATTTAATTGTGCCATATTTTAACTATTCAAAGACAAGAAGCTACACTGAAAAACAAAGTAAAAGTAATGTGAATAGATGACTTCATAAGGATCGAAGCGGTACCCGGACTTGGAGTAATCTATATATGTTACTTGGTACTAGACCTCTATAGGTAGGTACCACCGCAGTACCTGATATTCAGCCGCCAAGCAGTGTAAGCGTTTCTGGTTCTGGTTTTGGTTTGAGGGGTACCTACTGCAGCTAGCGAAATTACAGGCCTATTGAGACTAACCATTTAATGTCAAAAATAATGAGCGTTAAAGCAGGGATGCCTGGACTTTGGTTTAGTCAGTTCTGTGTATCGTTGCAATGGTCATGGGCATAAGTTATCTTTTACCATCAGGATAGCCAGTTCAACACACCATCACCTAACATAACGTAAGCTGTGATCAAACACCTACTTACTATAAAAAAAAACACGTAAAAATAACTTTGTACCACGTGTGTTTAATTATATTGTCATCATTAAAGTGGCGTAATTAATGTTGTAATGGATTTGTTTTATTTTTCCAAAAGCATTTATCTCCGGGCCAGACCACAGGGAAAATCTATCAAAATATCAAAATAATCTTTCGATAGCATTATCCTGAAACTTGTAGTAAAATAATAAAACAAAAACTATATTATATTTATTTATTTAAAATTACAAACAATCGTTTCACATTATAACATAGAGATTTTATAACTAAAACTCATCAATAGGGACCTCCTGCTGATTAAAAATATAAATTTGCAATAAAATATTTATGGAAGAATAATTAAAATAATAAATAAAATTCAATATAATATAATAACTCACCGTAAAAAAGAAAAATACGGAAGTATCTGTTACTACGTAATACATAAAAATAGCTACAACTGCCAACACAAATCATGTTTACTAAGCATTTCTTACCCATAAATATTCAGTGGTACCATTAGCGATAACGCTAATAGACAAGCCAAACATGTACAGGATTGACATAGACTGTCCACGTGACATATCGATAGCGTGACGATACGTCCTGTTTTGAACGGGACTGTCCCATTTTCCCCTACTCCATCCCAGTGTTCGCAGTGTTCGAAAAGGCGCATTGTCCCCTTTTTAGTTTCAGAAAAGTCAATATTGATATCCAGATATTTTATAAAAGAGATTTAGGACCTTCTTTTATTGTATATTATAGCTTATAGCTTAGCCGATAAGGGACTGATTGGAATAATAAAAACATTTCGATCTAAAATATTTTGATGGAAATTTTTTAAGCAAACAATCTGAGCTATTGCTAAATTTAACATTTTGATATATGTATGGTGTTAGCCTAGAACAAATACACCAATAGAACTGTAAAGAATGTATGTGGTATAATCTCTATAATTAATAAATTGTGGACACCTGAAAAAGTCTGGTAGTCGTTGTCAATTCCATGTTGATAATAAAAGTGAAGATTGCTAAATTTTTTTTTTTTAATATCCTGTTTAAATTTAAAATTAACATGGTCACATATCGACAGCTTAATATGTCAATTCTGTAAATTTTTGGCATAAATGGAAAACATTCCATAAAAATGCCCACCACGTTAAAAATAATAAAAAAAGAAATATTTTATAGATAGGCACAAAAGGCGGCCTTATTGCTCAAAAGCGATCTCTTCCAGACAACCCTGGGATAAATTGATATGAGACGAGATAGGGACGGTAACAATAGAAGAAAAAGATTATTCGTTACTAATGATTGACAAATAGTCTTTTCTATCTAGATTTATTTTCTTTAGCTATCTTTTCTTCTAGATATCATTGATATTTCCTTAAATTATCACAGATTATTATCACATCTGTAAAATCAATCATTTTATTGTTACTTAGAAGATCCCATATAAAATATACTTAAAAATTAACTCGAAATACTTGGAAATAAAACTATGTACTTAATAATAATCTTAAATATCATTAAAGGCTTACAACTAAAAAAAAATTAGTCAGTATTACAACCTTTTTGAGTGTTAACGAAGATGGCGGATTGACGACCAATGACAACCAAGGTTAGTGAACGACCTTGGTTGTGACTGGCTCCTTATTACTGCCTATTATTGGTTATAAATGATTGACAGTCAGCAAAAATTTTCCTCATTTGTGGCAGTTTTGGAAGACACGCGAAAGAGTCTTATTGCCACATTGTATCATTTTCCAAAAGTATTACGCGCGTGCTGAAAAGTAGATGAGTGAAGTGCTTCCAAAACTCCATCAAGTTTGTAGCAAAGTCATCACTACTTTACTAGAAGATGACCGGACTCGAGTATGATTTAGTGACTTAAGACTTATTTATTTAGATTTTAAATTAAAATATTTTAAAATATCAAGACACGAAACTGGCAAATGCACAAAATCCAACCCCAAATGCAAAGAGGAAAAATATATTGACAGTGACATGAACAAGTATACCACCAAAAAGGTTCCATTTTACAATTTCAGAATTGTAAAACTCGGTTTCTATGCACGGCTTTTGATTCACAAGATCTTATTACAATCTGAGGTAACATTAAGCCATTCAAATTATCTTTGTGAAAAACATATTTACCGAGATTGTACCGGCGTAGTCATAGCACATTATTTTCACTGTCAAGAATTCGTTATTGTCGTGTGAAATTCTTAAATAATATAAAATGAAGTATCATCCCGTGTGTCTGTTTGTTTGCTAAGTTTTGATACGTTTTTACACGACTGCCCAAAAAAAAAGGAGTATAATGTTTTCAGTGTTTGTGAGCTTCTTTATTCCACCATAACTTATAAATGTCTAAACAGATTTGAATGTGTGGAGTATTGTTAGAATCCTTACATCTCGAGTGACACAGGCTATAAAATTTGTGTTTTTTTTTTTTATACCTTTCGACGCTTTGGGGAAAAAAGGTCGTAAAAGTAACTTTTGGCAAAAATTACTTTATGCAGTTTTGTTCAGAATTTAACGCTCTATCAATCTGTATTTAAAGTTTTAAAATTAAAAAAAAAGAAGCTTTTTTCTAATATTTTCTAAATTTAAATTTAAATAAAAAACGTGAATTCAAATTTCATTGTACCTTTTTAATAAGTTAGGCGTATCACTACTGTAATCAAAAATGTTTAGCCGTAAAAGTTTCAAAATCAAATAAGTCTAGAACAAAAAAAAATATGACCATTTTTTTTTTGTTCACATATTTGCTTCTCTTTCCGTGTCTTTTAATTTTCTTAACTAAGCTTGTTCACTATCATTTAGAAAACTTGTTCCAAAAGCTCCTTCACTGAATGTCCGGGGAACGCCGGGGCGAGTCGCTAGTCATTCCTAAAAACAATTTATTTGTAAGCACCTTAGCGGTTACTGAATTTTTCATGTCCAAGTTAGAGTCCCAGCGCTGGGACGGGCGTGTATGGCGTGGGCGTGGGCGCGCAAGCTTGTCGCACGCTCATTTCCCACGCGTCGAGTAGCTGCCCCACTGAACAGCTTTTAGGTAATCTGGGAAAGGAAACAAAAATGTAACAGTCGATTTTTTTTTCCGTTCTTGAGATGTGCTGTTAGTTACTTTTCAATGGCAGTGGGTTCGATTCCCGCCCAGGACTCAATTTTTTTAATGTAAATATAATAAGACGAACGAGACGCTCTCCTGACGGTAAGAAATAACGCATGTCCATGACCATTACAGTGATACACAAAACTTTAACAAAGTCCAGGGCATCGCTGCTCTGGCGCTCATTACTTTGAGGTTTTCTATGGTTAGTGAAACTGAAACATGTTAACAAACTACTGCTTGGCAGCAAAATAACGAGATCTACCACCAAGTGTCGTAAATATATTGACATTGATATGTAGTATTTTTTTTATGGTCGACAGCCTAGGTTTGGTTAAGTGACGGTGTGGTCGAAGATGGTAAAGCACACCTAGCCTGGAATGGAACTGGCTCTCAAGTGAGGCTGCCGGAACACACCGTTAGATGCTTGGCGGCAGATTTTCAACTTGAGGGTGGTAGCTAGCCAGCCAAGTACTAGAAAGTACCCTACCACCACGCTATGGTTTCCTCACGATGTTTTCCTTCAACGGCAGCTCAAGCTCATTGCGAACCGACCGCGCTAACCACTGAGCTATCATCGCTAAAACAACACAAAAAAAAACTAAATATGTAGTTATTGTAGTTATGACCACGTGTTGTTGTCATACTACATATCAATGTCATCGTAATTGTTGTGGACAGTCTCGTATGTCACCTGGCGCAGCGCGCGTCCATGGCGCGCTCGAGGCGCTCGAGGAAGGGCGAGGCGGGCGGCGGGCGCGGCGGGCGGCGCGCGGGCGGCGCGCTCGGGTACCCGCGCGGCACCACCAGGTGCACGGCCGGCACGCACGGCAGCCGCGCGTCGTCCAACGCGGCCACCAGCGATATGCCACCGCCGCCAGACAGCTGCAGCGTTTCTAGCGACACCTAAATCCCATCCCACTAATATTATAAATGTGAAAGTTTGGATGTATGGATGAAGGGAGGGATGGATGTCTGTTACTTAATTACGTTCACGGCTGAACGGATCTGGATGAAATTTTGCATGTAGATACTATAGGCCCTGAAATAAAACATAGGATACTTTTCATCATCATCATCATCCATCACCATGCGGGTAAAACCGCGGGCCGCAGCTAAGTAATAAATAACGTGAAGTTATGAATGACATAATCGATAGACTCGATAGAAATTGAAATCAAAGATTACATAGATAAAAGTTTTTTTTTTTATAGCCAGTGTCACTCTGGATGACGTAGTGACGATTCTAACGATACCTATACATCCAAGAATGTTCAGGCATTTAAAACTTATTTTCACATAACTATTCACATACATACATATAGTATACATGAACCCTGAAATCATTATAATACTGACTCCCTTTTTTGGGCACTTGTGTAAAAATTTGGTAATTCGGCACTATATCAATAAAACACTACTCATTCAATACATAAACACATGAAAAACACAAGTTTTAGAAAATAATATGCTACTAAATAAATTATTATAATTTCATCTATCTAATACCTCTTGCATATGTATGAAATTGGAATATAAAGTGTATATATTCTTTATTCATATTTGAATCTCGGAAACGGCTCCAACGATTTTCATAAAATTTAGTATGCAGCGGGTTTCGGGGGCGACAAGTCGATCTAGCTAGGTTTCATTTTTAGAAAACGTCGTTTTATCCATGTTTTCAGGCAATGAAAAACTGCTACAATATCATTACAATACGAAGGTTTTCGGCACCTTCTACAAGGTTATTATAGCTAAGGTGTGAAGTCCCGAATCCAGAAGACCCCGGTTCGAGTCCAGATGATTATTATTTTTTCCCTTTTTTTCAAGTTCTTTAAAAAACCGAGCAAAGCTCGATCATCCCGGTACTTTTATTCAAATTTGGTACAATAACATAAAACTAGATCCATAATTGAAACATAATAACAACAAAGAATACATTATAAATTTGCTAAGCCAAAATTTGCAGAGATTACAGTTAAAAAAAGTACAGTACCTTGAACCTAGAGTCCAGTCTCGCTATTTCCCCCTGTAGAACATCTGGAATTTCCATTTCCGGCTCTTCTATCTTCGGCATCTTCTGCGGTGGTGGTAGGTTTCTAAAAATATTTTTTTTTGTTGGTTTAATTTCATAATAGCGAACTGGCAAGTACGAGGACTCTTATCTAGGAAACGTCTTAGGAGTCAAGACGAAAATTTGTGAGTGTGAAGTGTTTTTGTTACTTCTTCACGCTTAAACGGCTGGACCGATTTTGATGAAATTTGGTATAGAGGTAGCCGACACCCTGGATTAACACATAGGCTATTTTTTATCACGAAAAGATGCAGTGTTCACGTGGCAACAGTGGGTAACACCGCGGGGCGCAGCAAGTGTACACATAAATATTAGCAAAAACTAAAATATAAATAGATATTTTTAAGATGGTGATGTCCGACCTTACACTAAAAAATCTACAGTGATGGTGCCTTTTGGAATGTTTGCCTCAATAGTCCTGTCATGTTTACACACTACTGCTTGGTGCCAGTACTGTGATGTTTTTTTTTATGGCTTGACAGGGTAGTTGTTTGACCACAACTCAACTGATGTTAAGTGACAGTGTGGTCGAAGATGGTAAAGTACACCTAGCCTGGAATGGAACTGGCTCTCAAGTGAGGCTGCCGGAACACACCGTTAGATTCTTGGCGGCAGATTTTCAACTTAGAGTGGTAGCTAGCCAGCCGAGTACTAGAAAGTACTCTACCACCACGCAATGTACCTACCTGTAGTCGTATTATTTATAATTTTACGATGTCAACTGACGTTTACTGTGTTGTCAGTTTTCGATGAAATAAAAATAGTGTTGAGACAAAGTGAATGGTTGAAAAAACTCCTGAATGAATGAAATTGCCTCGATTGTTTAGTGAATAGTTAGTGTGCCGAACTGCCGATATCGGGTACGGGGTTAGAATTTTAGTCGTGCTTTGTACATACCAACGAGTTTTCGACGACTATGTTCCTATAGCATCTACCTATGCTGAATACCGAGTGTTTTAAATATTAAGGAAAACATTGCGAGGAAACTTGTAAGACTGTCCTATTTTCAATGCATCATGTAGTTGAAACTATAGATGTATAATATATAACAATTATAGGTAGGTAATGAAAATAAAAAAACATCGCTTGTTACATAATATCATTCATCTGATTGAACGAGAATTGAACGCATCACTATTACTTTAAATATGGCAACATTATTTTACAAAGTGACATTAGCTACTGTCAGTTGGCTTCGTCTAATTAAAAATATTATAGACTAGACGACCGGAGACCTGCAACCTAGTAAAAGTAAGTAGTACTTACTTGATCTCGGGGCCATTGAGCGCGTCGAGAGTGGACCCGAAGGTCCGTTTGAGCGTGTGGTTGGCGAGCGGGGATTGCAGACAGTTGTTCACAACTTCCAACAGAGGATTGAATATTTGCTCCTGTAATTATCATAGGACATTTTTTTTACACAGCGCCATCTAGCGCCAAAGCCTACTATAGCTATAAAGTTGAAAGAACACTTATAGTTATGTAATTAATGCTTTTAGGTACCCATACTACGTCACCCATTTTTTTTTATCAAACAAGACCATAAGTAACTATTAATGTTACAGGCAATTTTATAAAAAATCTTCTTAGCTGGACGTGGGACTTTTCTCACTGTGAGAAGGGCAAGGCTATATATTCGGGGGTTTTGGCGAGGACGCGGAAAGAGTCGTGTCGCCCCATTGTATTTTTTCCAAAACTAGTGTTTTTTTGAGTGTTTATGTATAAAAATAGCGGTGCTATAATCATAAAGTGCCGAATTACAAGCGCGAGTGTGGGAAAGTGATAAAATGTGGTGAAACATGACTATTCGTATTGCTTCCAAAACACTATCGAAGCTTATAGTAAAGTTGCCACTACTTTACTAAAGCATGACTAGATTTGACTGGCACGGACTGGACATGACCAAGATTGGACTTTGACTATAAGAAGCTGAAAACTGAAGACTGCACACAAAGAAACATTGAAACTGGCAGAATGCACAGAGTGTGATGCCAAGAAGAAAGAGAAAAAAAACAGGCCATATTCCAACATGCTGGCCAAGTGCGGACCAACACTTCACAAATCATCGAGGGCTTTTTCAAAGAACTCTCAGAGATTCACGATATTTTCCTTCACCGTTTGAAGTAATCGTCAATGCGCACATAACTTGGATAAGACAGAGGTGAGATAAGACAGAGAGACGCGGTGGGATTGGAACCCTGGACCTCCACATTGGAATCCAGACGGTCCTCCCAACTTGGATGCAGAAACTTTAGAATGCTTATAAGCGCTATATGCCACAAACGCTCCAAGTTACCTTTCCAGTGCTGGGTAGACCGAGGCCGCCCTCCCTTCCCTTGAAATCCAGTTTTTCAAGCACGACCTCGCATTTCATGAGCGTCTCCAACGGCATGCGCTTGTTAGGATTCGACAGGATGTCTAGGAGATTCTTCATTTTAGTCAGCTTCTCCACATCTGAAAAGGATATAGGTTTTTTATTTATATAATATTTAATTTATTTTAATTTAATAATTTTTTTTTATTTTTTTATTTAGGACCTTGAATAAGTTCTCGCTGTTTCTTCAAAGATGGCAGTAGCAGCACCCCGTTCGTGGAATTTCGAATGGTTTATTTTATGTTAATTAATTAAACGTTTTGAAACAGTTGACTCTTTATCTGTGCTATAAGACGTTGCTTCGTACCAAATTTCAAGATTCTGAGTTCACGGGAAGCACCCTGTAGGTTTTGATTCCCTTCCCCTTCTAGTGTCGAAAATTTGCAGCATAAACGACCGTATCTTTTGATTGAGTTGGCTTAGAAGTTTGATTTTTTCATAGCTCCAAGGGACAGTAGACCTGACATTTACAGATTTGACAGTTGTATTTGACATGAATTTCAGCTTGATACCTCGTTCCTGAGAAAAATGGTCTTGACAGACAGACAGACGGACAACAAAGTATGAGGGTTCCGTTTTTTCCTCCTTTTAAAATATTACACTTTACTCACTCTCTCCTTCGCTGACCATCCTCTGGACCATGCGTCGTAGCGGCTCGATGTACTTAGACAACTGGCGAACTTTTTCCCTGTATGCCACTTCCTCCCCCCCGGGGGAACCCACACCCCCTCCCAGAGGGGTGTTGAGGGAGGAAGATGGGGAAGCTACCATTCCCATGCCAACGTTACTGGAAACGACGAAATTACGATTGTTAAACGATATGAAATAACTTTACATACACACACACTCCTCACACTAATGTATACTTTTACTACTCAAAGTTCTGTGTATCGCTGCAATGGTCATGGACAGGCGTTATCTTTTACCAAAAGGAGAGCATCGCATTATTAAATAAAAATAAAACAATAAATATCACATAAATAGATTTTCGGATAATAAACAAACTTAATAAGGAAAATTAAAAAAAAAATTAGTGACCACAATTTTTTTTTTCAAATAGTCTATTGCCAATGTCCCTTGATCATTGTTGTTATATATTATTATACGGTATTATTATTATATAGTAGAGTATATGCTATATATGCAACTTGGGACAGTGAACATAACAAATATAGGTATAATGTAAGATGAGGTTACTGACCGCTGCGGCGGCGCCACGTGATGCATGTGCGGCGGGGCGGAGGGCGAGGGGCTGCCCACCACCAGCCCGCCCAGCCCCGACATCGGAGACGGCATTGCGCCTCCCATCACACCTACATCAAAATAATGCTTGATTACACTTTCTATGTAGATGATAGCTCATTTGGAAGTTGGTTGAAGAGCTGGAGAGCGTGGATTCGATTTCCACAAGGACAAACATTTGATAAATTTATGTTTTGTGTCTGGGTGTATTACAAATAAATAGTAACAAATTAATCCTATCAGTTATCTGGTTCCGGGGCTAGATGGCGCTGTTTGAAAAGTAAAAAAAATTAAGGTAAGCTTTGCCCCTAGTATACAACAATGTTAATTTACCCATAGGTACAGGACTTGGGCCGCCCATACCAGGTGAGGGCGCGGACGGACTGGGGCTCTGGCGCAGGAACTGGTTGGGGGGCGGCGCACGGCTACCCCCTGCGTACACCATACCCCCCAGCATGCCCCCCTCTTGCTTCTGGACCCGGCCCTGCATGTGCAGCATGTTGATACCTACCATCTGATTGTTGGACATGCCACCTGGAAATGTTATGACACTATACTATAGTACGTTACCATTTTTGACAACTTTATATGTATAAACCACTAAACAATAAAATTTGTTACCCGTGTGGGTGTTCCCTGATAGATATAATCTGGGTGCCTTCATGTCGCGGATGAATCAGTTCCTTCTAGGCGAGCGTGCTCTACCGTAGACCGCATCTTCGCTTAACACCAGACGAGTTGGTGGACAAACGCAAGCATATTTGTAATTTAAAAAAAACATAGTTCACCAAAAGTATTTTAATGACTGACTCAATAGACACTATTTGTCATTTAGGTAGTTCAAGTGGCTTGCATTATTTGCGAATATTACTAAACAATTGTCAAATGTATGGAAAAAAAACGCAGTTTCCATTCATAAATAAGAATGTATCTTCATAATAATTATAAAGAACAATCATGTAAACCAAAAACATGAAATATCATTACAAGTAACAAGTGAGGAAATCAAATTCCAGGTACTCACCCATTTGTCCTCCCATCTGACCCTGCATAGAATTAGGGGCCATCTGTCCTCCCATTCCGACCTGATTACACGGCATTTGCCCCATCGTATTAGCTCCACTCATTGGCACCTGCATTTGATTTTGCATTGACATGTTTGGCATCATCTGGCCTTGCATGTTCGGCCCAGAAAGCTGATTTTGCAACTGACTGCCCATGGGATTACCCATTCCACCCATTCCCATATTACCCCCCATTTGTGTCTGGCCCATTCCCATTGGGCCTCCAAGCTTGTTTGGTAATTGCATGTTCATTTGAGGTCTTTGATTCAATGTTTGGAGTAAATTGGTGGCTGTCTGTGCTTGGGGGCCCTGTGAGACTTGAATAGGACCTTGTCCCATCTGCCCTTGCATGCCTTGCATTCCTGGGTTCTGGCCCATGACCTGCTGTTGCATTTGACCTTGGGGTCCCATGTTCATCATCTGATTCCGGGAACCTTGTGAGGCCAATGTCTGGAGTGCGTTGATTGGGTCAGGAGCCATCCCTTGTTGGTTGTTTTGGCCTTGCTGGGCTTGGCCCTGTTGGTTTTGGACTTGTGGACTGGGGCCTGATTGGTTCTGGTTTGGGCCTTGCATATTTGGCTGACCTTGATTTGATTTGGGTTGTGCTGTGAAACATTAAGCATAATACATAAGGTAACCATAGTGACTGTAATAGTGGGCAAAAAAGAGTAGTATGACGAATATGGGTGTAGATAAAACCAAGGCTTTTCGAACACAACAATGAGACATACTCTGAAAGGGTAATCCAAACAAAATTGCTAAGTTAGTGTCATATATCATGTGCAACTGAACATCCTACTTTTTACCCTACCCAAAATACTTTTACTGTATTTTGTACTTCTGTACTTTTTACCTAAATAGAGAAATGATTATGATTTTCAAGTCAGCAATATTTCTTAACCTTTTCCTTATAATATAACAGAAATTTATCTTGATATTCATAAATCAAAGTTTAAAGAGAGTTTTTTTGAGAGATTATATAAATGTGACTTCTTTTATATAATTTAAAAAAAACTTCTTACACTTCAATTGCATAATAGTATTATTCAACAAAAGTAAGGCACAATGAAGTGTGTGTTACACTTTTCTATTATAATCTCTACATAGTATAAAACAAAGTCGTTTCCAGCCGTCTGCATGCTTAGACAAATAATTTAAACTATGCAATGGATTTTAATGTGGTTTTCATCAATAACCAGACTGATTCAAGAGAAAGGTTTATATTATGTATAATACATGCATATTATAGAAGAGAAAATGCAAGAATTTCAATGTTTTTGTGCTCTTATATCCTGTAGAGTCTAATCATAATAATAATATTATTAATCACTCGAAGCTGACACCACATTAGTATCAACACAAGCCGGGGAGGGTCGCTAATATGATATGTTTTCATATTATTGTGCACTTTGGACATTTGTTTCCCTTTAATACTAGAGAAACAAGCTTTATAACTAAAACATAAATTAAATTTTTCAGTACTACATGGTCATATTGTGATGAATAAGTTATGAAAAGCGAAAAACTAGTGATATTGATATTTCTTTGTACCTACTTATAATATAGAAGTAACTTACACATCTCCCTAACATGTAGTATTAGTTTGGCAACCATGTTCATGTATTCCTCCCGACTTTTGGCTTTCATAAAGACATGGTTCTCCATCTCGCTGCTGTTGCGTGCCACCTGCATGCCTGACCGTTGAATCACTTCCTCGCTGAAACATTTTAATCTTATATCATTTATTTGATGTATGTATAATATTCACAAATATGTAGTTAGACACTAGTTAAGATAACTTGACATTCTAGGAATATAGATAAATTTCAGATCAAAGAAATTGAGTCCAGCTGTCTTAGACATAAAATGAATAGATGATTCACATATTTGAATAACAGAGATTTGTCTTAGCATCTCTGTAGTACCATGACTCGCTTTAGATAGTTAATATATTACAATACCTCTAGTGCACTGCACACCACAGCTTGCACAGGGTTTTATTCCAGTCAATTAAAAAATTCTGATCAAAGGTAAGCTTAACATTTATCATCAAGCAAACTTCATAAAATATCATAGGTTCATACAGAAAATGGTTAAATGCTAGATTTTGTTAGTAAGTATCGGGGCGAACAAAGTATGGACCTCAACATATGATGACTTATATTGTAACTTATTATATGAGTCACTTAGTTCCCATAGTACAAGCCTGGCTAAGATTCGGGATAAATGGCACTAGTTTATATACTCTCCAATATTTATTTACTAAAGTAAATTATTATTGTTATAGGTAAATTTACTAAAGTTTACTATTAGATGGAAATTATCACTAATGGATTTCAAATACATACTCTATTAATCATTTATATGTACTAACTAGCTCTAAACAGTAAAGGAAACTTGCGAGTCATCTGAGAATTCTTAATATTCTCGAAGACATGAATTCTGGCAACCTGCACTTCTTACAAGAAGATATGCACACCCGGTTATGGGCCAGTTTATATAAACAGGGTTGATCCAAATTACAAAAACATAAGTATACATTACTTTGTTCACTATCGCTTTCTGCAGCTAGAGAAATGACAATGCTGTTAATACTAACCATCTAGTTTCAAAGTAATGAGCATCAAAGCACTGACATCCTGGACTTTGTTTTGCTTCTAAAAGTTATGTGCATCCCTGCAATGGTCATGAACAGGCGATATCTCTTACTGTCAGGATAGCGTCTCATTCGTCCCATTATTTTTACATATAGAAAACTTATTGCAGGGTAAATTTACTCTTAAATGTACACATACACTTTTGTTAGAGCCAAACAAGCAAATAACTCCTCAGACGATTGTTAATAGGCTCTCTAATACCCATTACACTACATGCAAGTTTCGTTGACAATTGTATAATTAAATTAAAGAAACAATCTTCCTACAGCTTAGACAATGGAAAATTTCGGTGGTAAATCCTCTTTCAATGCACTGGGTTACTTACATTTTAGACACTACGCTCTGGCGGAACGTCTGGGTTCTCCAATTATCTTCAGCAGACATTATAATAGTCTTTGTCAAAACTGATAACTGTAGAAGACAAGTAATTTAAAATAATTACAAATAAATAAATAAAAGCTGTTTTGCGACTTTCCAAGGTAAAGAATGAATGAAATGAACAAAACAGCAATAGCTTTACTTTTTTTTTCCTTCTTGGAATGCTTGCTTTACTTACTCAGACGTCTCAGACGAATAATCAGAAGGGTCCAATCACTACAATACACAGATAATAAACTACACTTGCTTACCTGCTCAGATGAAAGACTACTAGATTTGAAAATATTTTAAACTTAGTAAACGATAAACAAAGGTCAATTTAATTCAATTCAATTCTTGATAAATGGCCTTTGCAAAGATACTTCACAATTCTGCCAAAAACATAGGTCCTTTTGTCGTGAAATACTTGATGCCAAAATATTTGACACTGACAAATACACAAAGTATAATCCAAAAAAGAAGGAAACTAGTGTTCCCAACTTGGGGGTTTTCCCTCTAAATTTAGGAGGTAAATAAGTCAGGTGTGATTTTTTTAGGGGCGTTATAGATATATTTAGGAATTTTTTGACTGCCTATTTTTATTAAGAAAAATTGAGGTATAAATATGTATTTGATGACCTAGCGGCTTAGCGACATCTAGTACGGTTCCTCATCACTAAGTATGCAGAGTTGAATAAAAAACAAATGTCACCATAGTGTTTACCTTAAACATAAGACACAAGATATTACAACTTACTCTGTGGTCGTTGTCTATGTTTATTGGAGATTTATACCTAAAGAAAAGAAGAAATGCAGCCAAAAGTACACAAAAATTTGGGAAACAGATCCAGATTTAAAAGGAAATGAACTTATATTGGAAGTAAATAAATAATAATGTATAAATGAAAAATATTAAAGGTCATTAGAGTTTTTTTTAAATAATTGATTAATTATCATTAATCAGGGCGAGCGAAGCGAGTCCTATCACTATCCCACAACCTGAGCATTTTGTAACTTTACTGAAAAAATATCATGCCTTTAGACTTGTGCTCTAACATAGTTATTTAACTTCATATTCACATGTGTTATCTGTCAAAAACATAATAATTTTAAAACCATTAAAAAAATGAATTTTGTATTCATTACATAGAATGGTATTATACTACTAATGCCATCTGTTAGAAAACCAAAGAGTTAACATCACTGCAACAGAACTAAACTCAATTTTAAAACTTGTCTGAAAAATTATTACCTGTTAGAAAAACTATGCGAGCCCTCACAAAGCTCAGCTTTTGGCTAGTATATATATTTTGGGGATTTACAAGTAATTGTGATTTTAGGGGTTTTTGACATAAGCATTAGGGAATAATATTTTTGAGAGCTGGTAGCACTGAAGAAAACAAACCATTCAGTAAAGAAAAACGCAGTAGATTGTATAAATATTTGTATACTTTTCATTTTAATAACATAAGTAAATACAAATAATAAAATTATTTTAGAATATAATAACCAGCGTAAACAATACCCAACGAGTCAGTAAGCAATAGAAAAATTCATAAATAGTATAACTAAAAAGTTCTCGATTAACTTTAAGACATCGTGTTTTGTTTTTCAATTTTCAGTTGTTGTCGTTTCAATGGCATCCTCGACGGTATTGAGAGTGAAGCGGAGGCTTGAAGACAATCCTCAAGATGCGCTTGTTCTCATGTGCAAGCGTAAAAAGACAGATTCTGAAGAGATATCGCCTGCGCTGTTCGTGTTTCGCGGTACTGTCGAAAATCAGGTAAAACTTACTAACATTTCTTGTGGTGAAATAATATAATAAAAATAGAAGTTTTTTCAAGATATTTAGCATGTTTTTATGTTTTTCAAACATTGTAGGTCATGCATTCTCGACATTAAAATTTGGTGTGTCTAGTCCGGTCATTCCAGATTGATAATAAAAACGAGAAAGTTTGGTACTGAGTGTGTATTTTACTACTTATTCATACTGTAACAGCTCAATGAAGTTAAGTGTAGTTTGGATATTTGGTGCAGGACTATTGTGAGATCTTAACACCATTTAAGAGGTGCACACAGAAAACAATTTTACCGATTATGGTATGCCCAATTGCCCATGCAGTAAATTTTGTTTGCAATCATGTAAGTTTTATATGATTGCCTAACTAGAATGCTATAGATCTTTTTACACATTGACTTTCTCCACTTACTGTACCTACTATAGAAACAAAAGCCCTAACGACCACACAATAAAGCTAAATAGATATTATTAATTTAATGAGTTTATGAACTTACAAATGAGTTGATCATACAAACATGAAAATACATAGTTACATGGTCAATTTATATGCTGTAGAAGTGGAAGCGAGAGTATTTTCGGCAAAATCTCTCTATAATCAAAAGACATTGGCTTGCCAAGAACATCTATAAATTTATTGTTGCAAAATGTATTGAAAGCATCGTTGGTAGGATCATATCAAATTTTGCTGGGCAGGAATGGGAACATGAACAATGAAGGTGAGTGTTAATACTTATTTAAATTTTATATACCCCTTTATATACATATTAACGCAAACTAATTCCTACACCCAGGTCGTAAATCCTAGGAACTGTACGGGTTCCTGTCACTGTGTGATAATAGTCCCAGCATCCATACCGACCCAGCACCATTAAATGCTAAGAAGTTTTCATTGTACACATGTAACTTTGAATATATATATACATATATGTAGCAAAGTAAGCCAGTTCACACTGTTTCCTTTGCATATTTGGTGCTTATTTTACCACCTCTATGAAAACCCTTTCTACTTCCTGTATTTTTAAATAAAGGTAACAACTAATTTTAAATTTCAGGAAACATCACATATCAAAAGCATTGCCGTACCTAAGACAGACATCAAGCTGCAATCAACACCAAATGTTAATGATATTATAGATAAGTTACGGAAAGAACGTAAAGAGCAATCTTCTGTTAGCAGATATGAGGTTATAAACTGCAGTAGAGGTCTAGATTCCACACATAAAAATGATCTAATAGATTTAGTAGATTTACAAAAGGCCAATGATGAGGAGAATAATGTGCAGTATGCATACGATTTGTATGTCTCGGCAAAACATGACTTTGATGTATCAATGCTGGATAACTTAGTTAGGTAAGCAACCTTAGTAAAGTAAGAAATAAGTACATTTATATACTTTTATAGTTGTGTAACAAACAAATATTTAAACTATTTTAATATTATAAATCCAAATATCTGTTTCTTTCTGTGGTAACAGCTTAATAGATCTGTGTGAAATTCGAGATGCAGATTGCTGTATTAGCTATACAATAACAGCCTTTGTGATGGCTACTTTTAATTTTAAAAAAATTTCAATTAATTTGTCATAAATTTGGACATACAGAGAACCTCTTCAAGTCGAACCTCGATAAGTCAACCTCCCAAACTCGAAAAAAAATTGTGTTCCCTTCCCTTCAAGCCCCAAAACCTCCTTTACTCGAAATCTGAACCCTCTATAAGTCGAAATAATTAGTGAGTCTCTATAAGCAAATTCAGTACTTATTTTTCCCTCTATAACTCGAAAACATAAATTGGACCTCTGTAATCTCTGTATCTCGAGTAATATTGGATTTTACAACCTTTACAGCTCAATTATTTGAACATTGACTTTAAGAATATACCAATAATGTAATCTCTGTATCTTGAGTAATATTGGATTTTACAACCTTTACAGCTCAATTATTTGAACATTGACTTTAAGAATATACCAATAATGTAATCTCTGTATCTCGAGTAATATTGGATTTTACAACCTTTACAGCTCAATTATTTGAATATTGACTTTACCAATAATGTACATAATTGTTTCTTAGAAATAAATGTAAAGTGTATACAATAACCAAATCTAAGAAATGATAAAGGAATTTGTGACTGATGTTAACATGTGCACTCCATAAGTCGACAACTTTATAACTCTAATTTTTTGGCGTCTCCCTTCAAGTTCGACTTAAACGGGTTCTACTGTATTAAAATGAACCCATTGGTTCTGAAGTAGTGATAATTGTATATCAGAAACCAATGGCTTCTCCCAATATCATATTCAAGAAAAAAATGCCATAAACAGAATTAAACTAAACAATATTATTAATAAAGAATTATGTAAATACTAACCTATATGTATATATAAATATCTATATTAGTGTGTGCGTGAGTGTGTGCGTGTGGTGTATGTGTGTGTGCATATGAAAATAATCTATTTACATATAAAGTTGAAAATTTTACTGACTATATTGAACATTGTCATATTCCAGCATAGAACACTACGAAACAGACTTAGTTCTTGGCACGAATAACAAAGGAGACTCATCAAGTGAAGCTAATGATGATGATGATTCAAATGATGAAAACAACTGGAGGAATGAGTATCCTGACTCAGAGAAGAGCAGCATTGATGAGGAAGATATGGTGCGGGCTATGGAGAGAGTAGATTTAGGTAATATTCTACTAGCTAAATCATTACATTTTAAACTTGGGTTGGATGATCAACTTACCTTTAAATAAATAAATATTGGAGGACATTTCACACAGCGCCATCTAGCCCTAAATTAAGCAAAGCTTATAGTATAGGAACCAGACAGCTGACAGAATACTTAATATTTTTTCTAAATAAATATATAAATATAAATATATTGTAGGACACATTATACACAGCGCTATCTGACCCCAAACTAAGCAGAGCTTGTGTGATGGAAGTCAGATAACTGATAGAATACATAAATACTTTTTTTTTTGTAAATATTATACTACATACTTATAATACATACAGAACACCCAGACACAGAACAAACATTTGTTTATACCAAACAAACATTTGTCCTTGGCGGGAATCGAACCCACGCCCTACAGCTCAGGCAGACATACTCCCAATGAACCAACAGGGCTGTTAAATATACTTATAATACATACAGAACACCCAGATGCTACTAACGTCTAAATGTTAGTCCTAAGATGGGATAAACAGAATTTTACCAAATGAGCTAACAGTCAGAGACACCTTATCTCCATAAGAAGTTCTGTCATTTGATATTAATTACAATATTATATTTATTAAAAAAAATTGTTTTCATATTTTTTTCTTTTTCTTTTATGTAACAGTAATGAGACGAGCGAAGCGCTCTCCTGATGTTAAGAAATAACGCCTGTCCATGACCATTGCAGCGATACACAGAATTTTGAATAGTAAAATAAAGTCCAGGGCATCGCTGCCTTGGCATATAATTTAGATATTCATATAATTTAGATAATTAAAGCTGCCATATTGGATTTCCTGTGACGTCATATGCCATATGTCACACTTGGACGCCTAGAAAGATACCTCGTTTGTCGAAATAAGTAGTTTGTAGAACATACTTAGTATTTAGTTTTTTTTTTATTAGTGAGGCATTGGTTCTGGCCTCTTTACAGTTATACATTGAATGCTAACAAATTTGTTCATGATTGTTACCAATTATCAAAACTATCAGACACTGCCACTATAGACAGTGTCGGTGCAAAGTAACAACAAGGCTGCATGCGCGTCGTATTCTGCTTTCCCTCCTTGAGAAAGGTCACCGGATGTGGGCAAAACTATATTCGTTGTAACAAACGCAGTTTAACGTGAATAATCCTGTACGTAAAAATCTTATGGAGTCTATGGAAATTATAGGAATACATGTTTTTATGATACCTACGTACTAAATATTATAAAACAAAATCCTGTCTGTCTGTCTGTTCGCGATAAACTTAAAAACTACTGAACGGATTATCATGCGAGTTTCACCAGTAGATAGAGTGATTCATGAGGTATATAATTTGTCAAGGGTTTGTGTAGTTTGTTTGTGTATTTTGTAGCGATGATAGCTCAGTGGTAAGCGCGGTCGGTTCGCATGCTGAAGGGCTTGGGTTCAAACCCCAACAATGAGCTTGAGTTGCCGGTGAAGGAAAACATCCTGAGGAAACCATAGCATGGTGGCAGGGTACTTTCCAGTACTCGGCTAGCTAGCTACCACCTAACCTACCCTCAAGTTGAAAATCTGCCGCCAAGCATCTAATTCTAACGGTGTGTTCCGGCAACCTCACTTGATAGACAGTTCAATTCCAGGCTAGGTGTGCTTTACACCGACCACACCGTCACTTAACATCAGATGAGCTGTGGTCAAATACCTAGCATGTCAACCATTTAAAAAAAACTTACATTGCACTCGTGCGAAGCCGGGGCGGATCGCTAGTATACATTAAAATTCATTAAATCGTGTTACCAATGTAATTTCGTTTCCAGAAGACCTTAGCAGTGATGAAGGTGAAGACAAGATCTACGATCCTGTCGGCTTTACCGACGACGTCACTAAATATGGCGCCGCCTACGCTAAGTACAAGGCGCGAGTGATGTCGGAGAACCCCGATTTGAACGGACACAGTAAAGGATTGGTGCAAGTCTCCAACGTTAAAGATATGGATGAAGAATCTGTGGATGGTATGTACAAGCTATGCGATCTTAGAATAGAATTTAACCTTCTTTTTTTACCGACTTCAAAAAGGAGGTGGTTCTCAACTTGATTGTTTTTTTTTTTTTAATGTATGTACACCGATTACGCTGTGATTTATGATCCGACTCACGTGATTCTTCTTTAGTTTGATGCGGAATAGTTGCCACTTGGTCCCATATAAATTTAATATAGTTTGGCCCAGTTGTTTTCATTTTATGATTTTTTTTGTTTACGTGGACGATGTAATTGTCTTTGGCAAGACGTTTTTGAATCTTATCGAGTCTAGCTAGACTCATACTGTTCAAGTGTTTCTTGGCGTGAACATAAATTAACTAAAAATTGAAAAATAAACAATCTTAAAAAAAAGTAAAACCGACTTCAAGAAAAAAACATCACCACTAAAAAGCGAAAAATAAACTTATTTTACAAAGTATTATTATACCTGCTGATCTGATCTGTTTGAAGTCGGTGCCAAGCACCGCCACCTAGACTAGGCTAAGCTAAAAAACCTAAAGGAAACCAAAGCATGGTGGTAGGGTATTTTTTAGTACTCGGCTGGCTAGCTACCTACCACCCTTCTTCACCTTGGAAAATCTTCTTCAAGCTTCACTTGAGAGCCAGTTCCATTCCAGGCTAGGTGTGCTTTAGTCTCTTCGATTTATTTAATTCGTCATTTAACATCAGGTGAGCTGTGGTCAAATACCTACTTTGTCAATCATAATATTTTTTTAGATCTAAGCTCGATAGATGGCCTTGTGCTCTGTTTCTGAATTGTTTTCATTATTGAGCCTTATTTTAAATCACTACTTATTATGAAACCAAGTCCTCCACCGCGTCTGTCTGTCTGTTCGCGATAAACTTAAAAACTACCGAACGGATTATCATGCGAGTTCCACCAACAGATAGAGTGATTCATGAGAAAGGTTAAGGTATATAATTTGTCAAGGTTTTATGTAAATTAGTTGAAATATGATGATAATTGTTGGAAGTGTCGGAAAAGGTCAAGCCATCTGGGAGCTTTCATCAAAACGCTGCCTAATCCTTTTAAGATAGATTAAAAGCTCCGTGTAACGCATGTTACCGTGCGCAGGGCGGGTCGCTAGTATACATGTATAATATAAACAAGCGAAGCTGCAACAGCAAGTATTGTTATAAAAAGGTCTTTCCTAAAATTTCAGGCTACAAAGACGAGAGTGACGATGGTTTCTACTACGGCCAGGACGAAGACAGCGAACAGTTTAAGGAACAATATGGTAGCGACGAATCAGACGCGTATTCACCCCATTGAAATGCATTTTGTATGTAGTTATTAATCAAGCAAAAGTGATCTTTATTTTAAGTGTAATAAAGTTTGTATTGTTTTCAATTTGTGTTACTTTTAACAAGGTTAGTAGAAAAAAAACTGTTTAAATTAGATAAGTGGTGAGCTAACTCGACTAAACTAGAAAAGTATACACTTAGGATGTACCAAGAACACCAAACATTAAACATATTATTATGAACGATAGGCTTTCTTTTTATAAATAGTAATGAGACGAACGGGACGCTCTCCTGATGGTAAGAGATAACGCTTGTCCATGACTTGAAATATTTTCTGTTTTCAAGTAAAAAAATACAGGGTAATCATTTATTTATACTGGGTTCTACGCTAATTTATCTTTAACAATCATATCGATATCGACGTCAACATTCCTTTTTGCCAGAACCATCCCTACTATTTATGTACAAAACTATTTTCTGATTAAACATGCGTCGCTAGCCGCATGAAAACAAGGCGTGGGCCGCATGCGGCCTGCGGGCCGTTGTCTGGACAGCCCTGGTATAAACTATACATTGACCTACATATTTAAATGGTAGGATCTCACGAAATAAAATACTTTATTAATATGTGATAAATAATTTATTGTCTGGCGGTATTTTTACAATATCATTGTGTATCCCTACGCAAGTTACTGATTCATCAAAGATTTTTTATAACTTGATATGATTGGCGAAAATCGTGGAACAATAATTATTATGTTCTAACAGAAATGTACAGTACGACACGGATTAATAAGATATGTGGTTGTGTGCGCTATTTGTCTCTTTAAGACTAAAGAGGAAATGAAACAACGATAGTTCTCATTTGACAACATTAATTAAAATCGGTGTCGTAATGTAAATGCCTTTTTTTTTTGAAGGAGAAATAGGTATTATTAGTAAAAAGGATATAATATGAGGATTTATGTTTCGTTCGCTTAATGGAAGTTGTGTACTTAACTGCTTTTCGCATAATATTTAACATCAAACCGTCCCACTTATAAGGCCCTTTATTTAGGCCTGTATGATTTTAGATAAGAATAATAATTCATACATAAAATATACCAAGCATAAATAAGGCATAATAGGCTTGCAACTAAAACTGTAATGTTATTGAATCCTAGTTTAAAATTGTGACAATCAATCAGATTTCAGAAGAAAATTATAGACTACCTTCAAAATAGGTAAGGCATTAAACACATGATGTGGCGTAAATTGTAGTAGTAATAGTATTCGAGACAACGCCTTATTTTATAAAATTTATTTTTTTAACAAAGAACACAAAATTATGGCACGTAACATCAGATGCTGCGTTTCAGTTTACAGAATCACATATCAACGAAACTTGGAATTTAAAAATAGGCACGAAAATACACAAGTTGATTTTTATGGCAAAAAAATTATGCCAGCATAATGTTACCTCGGTTTCGTTCATAACAAACTTTGTTTAGTTTCTTTATAAATGTCATGTTAGTTACATCTGCTTTACTTAAACTTTTACATAGCCGCGAAAATATTTTTTTAGGATTATGTTGGCGACTGTACATTTTTTTGTATTTACGTCACAAAACGATGTAAGATCAATAGTTTTACATTTATTTGTTATACTTACTTATTGCAACACAAATTCGAGACTCATTCCTGTTTGAATGACAACACAAAACTCCACATACACGTAGGTATATATATCTACGGAATAAGTCTTGTATTTCACTTAAGAACTACATTTATAATTAGTGAGATACCTATAAATGCATTACATTATATCTAGCGATGCTTTGGCATAGACAAAACATGGTAATTTTGTTTAATTTTAGTGTTATAGAGAAGACACTGCGTAGTTATGTAATATCATGCGATTTAATTTTAAAAGTTCTTATGAGCTTTTGAAAAAAGAAAGAATTATGCTTCACATAACGACGTATGCTTTGCATAATTAGGTATGCTCCAACAAATACTTCATAAATTATTATGCGAAGCATATTCATTTAAAAACATTCACAATTTTCAACCATGAAAATGTTACGTGGTTTTTTTAAAATATATTTCAATGTATAATCACACAATTATGAGAGATATAGAAAACTACAAATATTTTATTTGTAAGGACAGTTCTGGAAATAATGTTAAATGAGAAAATCACAGACACTAAATTATTAGATTTAACTTTCCCAGTAGGTTAAAATTCGCGAAACCTACTTAAAAAACGTTGCGATATTATTTTTAAACGCTGACGTGCCAAAGAATGGCTTAGTTACTTTTTTTAAACTTAGTAGTTTAAAAAGGGTGGTAAAAAAATATTCTCTGACAGGAGTCACGTTGAAAAAAATCAAGTGATTTAGCAATGATTGACCTTTCCATTTTATTCCATTCCTTATTATTTTTTTTCTCATAATGTGTGCAAGGTAAACCAAACCTCATAAAGGGAGATAATTTATCCAGTTAGATACCTATCCATTAGTTAATAATTAAACAAAATTAACAACAAAGAAACAATCACTTAGAACGAATGGTAATAAAATTTAGTTACAATGTAATAATATCTTTACAATTATTTACAATTTGGTAATTATAACGTATACTAATACAAATATTAAGATAACATTTACTTACAATAACAAGAGTTTATAACAAAAAATCTAAATAAAGGCTTATGTACACTAGCCGATACAATTCTACAATTTCTATATACCTAATTGAAAATTTTGAAACTTTAATTTGGCATTGATATGCTGTAGTTTAAACATTTAATAATCATCAATTATTGCACATTTTTTTCTCAATATAAATCCCATAGGATACAATCTTACGTCTAATTAGCAACAGAAGCTTTTAAATTTTCGCTAGCGATATTTTGAAAATAAAACCCCTCTTATTGGTTGATACGAAAAGTTACAATTTCACCTTCATAATCGATTTTTCAAGCATGTCAAGTGTCAGCAAAGAGGCCTCTATATGCCGCTACTTTTAAGCTCAAAAGAATTATATTATCTGGGATTAGTATGAATGGACTGAAGTAGTGAGGACATTTTTTTAAGAAATAGAATAGCACTACGAATACGTCATGTGACGTGAGATTTCTGAAACATCACATCGGTGTAAAAGCAAGTTCACTGTTAAAACGTTTCACTTTGCTTTATCATGATTCCAAAACGTTACCAAAATATCACTTCAAAATAAACCTTTCATACCGACCAATAAGAAAAAGCCTAATCAATCTCTAGAATAATTTAGAGTACAGGTGTATCATTGACCCTGGCTGGAGCTGGGACATTGTTATTTCCTACCGATTCTTGATTATTAGCCGTGCAATAGAATTGCTTGTGGGCCTTGAATGTTTTTACATATTTAAATGATATGTCACACGACTTGCAATAGTTTAGCGCCTCTTCAGATTCTGCCTCTGGTTCTTTTTTGATATCTATCGGGGGCGTGACAGTTATTGGAAGAGCAGGTAAAGTAGGCGAGTGGTGGTCTTCCTCTGGCTCGTCGGTTGCGTGGACTAACCTCGCGTGTCGGATGACGTTGCCGCGGTATGTGGAAGTATAAGCGCAGTTGCTGCACCGATGGACTCTTTCGCCAGCGACTGCGGGGCTAGGTGACGTGGCTTCCCGATTTTCGTTTTCTAGCACGCACTCTATGTAAGTCTCTTCCTGGAATAGATGAGTTTTTGTTAGAATATAACGAATGAGCAATCTGCACAGTTACCTGTAGCTTTTTAAAATATTCATAGAATACTACTGTATACGACACTACTAGTACTATATTTACGTGCGATTGGTGAACTTTTAGAAAATGATAATTTACCAAAAAGCTAATAACGGCGTATGCATTGCATAATTAGGTGCGTCGGGTTGGGGGGCTGACTGGTTCCAATGGTTATAAGTGGTGCAGTTACTGTTAATTGTGATAATTTAACAATTCGTAAATTAACGATACCCTAATAATAATTTAGTAACAAATTTAGTTTCCATCTAGAGAAGCTATTCGTAGGTTTGGAGTGTAGAAAATCCTACATATTATGTCCTTTACTTGTAAGCCGTGCATGGTTAGTTTTCATGTAAAAAACATGTTTGCCTTGTGCTATGTTTTCATGTCGCTGTCACGATGTCGACAGACCAGTACCTAAGCCTAAGTAGGTATCGAGAGATGAGTGGTAGTGATAGTTACCTGTAAATCAGCGGGCTTCTTGTTATTGAAGTGCATGCGTATGTGCGTGCGCATGCCGCGCAGCGTGTTCCCGCGGTAGCGGCAGATGGTGCAGCGGAACGCCTTGACGCCGGCGTGCGCCTCCATGTGACGCTGCGCGGCCGCGGCCGTGGGCGACACCACCTCGCAGCACGGGCACTTCCAGCCGCCGTCGGGCGCGGGCGCGCGCGCCTCCGCCGGCGCCCCGCGCGGCGACCGCGCCTCGCGCTTTGTGCAGTAGTACGATTGGTGCGTCTGCAGGTTGTCCAGCGAGCTGAAGTGGATGCCGCACGCCAGGCAGATCAGCTGCCGGTACTGAGGCGGCGCGCCCGGCTCCGGCGCCGGGCTGGCGCGCTCCTCCCCGCCCGCCGCGCAGTACAATCGCTTGTGCACGCGATAGCTTTCGTACAGGCAGAACACTATGTTGCACTCGTTACACTTGGCCACGCCCTGCTTCACCACCACGGAGGGCGCCGGTGGCGGGTCGCCCGGCAGCCGCGCCGCCAGCGCGTGCGGCACTGCGGCCGGAAGCTCCTCGGGCGGCGACGGCGGCTTGGGCGCGAGAGCGCCGTGTGACCGCCGCCGCCGCTTGGGCGAGCGCTCGCCGCTCGTCGCCGGCGAGGCGGAGCGCCGCGGGGTCGGCGACGGCGTGCCCGGCGAGGGCGGCAGTGACGGTGCGCACACGATTTGCTCCGGCGTCGTTGACCGCAGTCGGTTTTCTTTCTCGGGGTCGTCGGCGGCGAGCGGGGAGGCCGAGCGCCGCAGGCTCAGGTCGAGCGGGAGCGCGCCGCCGCCGTCACGGGTCGCGGACCGCGCGCGGTTCGCCGAGCGCAGCACGACGCCGCCGGAGCCCGTTGTGCGGTCACTACCCTCCGCGGAGAGCGCCTGCGAGAGGGGCTGGAAGGTGCCGTTAGGCAGCAGGAAGCAGGGTGCGTCCGGATCGGGCAGCGTGGCGCCGGGCAGCGTGCTCGCGTTCCGCAGCAGCCCCACGGGCAGGATCAGGATGGGGTTGGTGGGCAGCGCCAGCGCGTACTCGGCGCGCGCGGCGGGCGGCGTGGGCCCGGGCGACGGCGGCGCCGAGCCTGACGTGGCGGAGCCGGCGCGCGTTGAGCTACCCGCGCCTTTTACCACCTGCCGTGTGTTGCAGTAGTGCGTCTTGTGCGCGCGGTACGTTTTAATCGAGCTGAAGCGGATGTCACAGTCAGCGCAGTAGCGGTCCTGCGCGGGCGGCCCCTCTACATCGCCGTTGGCGGCGAGCGCGGGCGCGAGCGCCGTCGGCGTGCCGCCGCTCGCGGGCGACGACGAGTGCATGCGCATGTGTCGGTTGAGGCTCACTTTCTTGTCGGCGCTGTAGGAGCACTGCGGGCACGCGAACTGCTTGGTGGGCGGCCGCGGCGTTTTCGAGTCGCCGCTGGATTCGTCGGCGAGTGCGTCGGTCGGCGAGTCGGTCGCGGGCGGTTTCGGGAGCCTGTTGGAGCAGTAGTGCTCCTGGTGCGCCTGTAGCGTCGACAGCGACGAGTAGCGGATGTTGCACGGCTTGCACACGTACCCGGGCGCGGCGGCCGGGAACAGTCCGGGGAAGGCGGCTGCGGCGGCGGCGAGGAAGTCGCGCGACGGCGGCGCAGGCGCGGCCGCGGGGGGACCCGCGGGTGCGGGCGGCGGGGAAGGCGACGGCGGCTCACGCTTGAGGCGTACGGCTTGCGGCCCAAGCGCGGGGTCCGTGGCCAGCGAGGGGTTGAGCCGCAGGCGTGGCGGCGACGGCGCGCCCGCAGGTGACGCGGCGCCGGAGGCGGGCGACCGGCCCCCGGAGGACGCGGCCCGTGAACCCGCGGAGCTCGGCGTGCGAGGTTCTGCCGGCATCGCCTCGCTCTCGTTTCCCCATTCCTCGTCCTCACCTGGAAATGGAGAATAGACACTTGAGTGCGCGGAGCTTCGATAGCGAGACGAGGAGCGGTATCTCCGCCTATTAGTGTCGTTAATAGCTGACGATGCGACCGGCGCGGATTCGCGATAGCGGCGCTCGTCACGTTTCGCTCGCTATCTGTCGACGTCAGTCAGATGGAGCCGCGAGTCGAGGCATACATTAGCGCTCCTAATTGAGACGTGCTCGCGCTATGTAAATGTCGCCGCGTGGGTGGGGAGACGGCGAGGCCGCGGCCGCGCGCGCCGGAGCGCGCTCGAGGACGCTCGTCCGTCAATATCGTGAGCCGGGCCGCGTCCAAACAGAACAAAACCTTAACGGGCCCGTTGTAATTGGATCTGATTTCCAGAAAACGCGCGCTCGCCTTCCTTTTGGAGAGACAACGATCTCGACCGAGCGAGGAATTAACCTATCTTTCGCGCAACGATCTCGACTCAAAACGCCAATTAATGAGAGGCTCAACTTCATTCTGCTGCCCCTGTGAAGATCATTATATGGGCACGACAGCGCGATGGACGCGTCGATTGGTGCGGCCGCGCACCGCGCGCCGGCCGACATCTCGCGGTAACGAGTGCCACTCGAATCGGATCGCGTTCGGGTCACGCTATCCTAGTGTGCGCGCGTTCCGATTGGTCATTACGATTGGCAGTGACGCGCGATTGGCTCGCTAATGCTGCCTCTATCTGGCAGCATAATGTTAGCGTCATACCGAACGCGAGCTTATCGCGCTCGCCCTTCGTTAGTCGCGTTCCAGCTTCTGTTCTCGCTAAGTAAGTTATAAGCCGGCGATCGCAGCCGGGGAAAGGTTGTAGTGCGCTTAATCAGATAGATGGCGTGACTCGGGGTCGTTTATGCAGCTCGGCGAAACTGAATGTCGATTCGTTAAATGATACCCATCTCTGCCCTTTGTCTTTATAAACATGTCATTGCGTTTGCACAAGAGAGAAACATGCTTTCATACGCTCAAAGCACCCGCATTACTGGAAACTTGACAAACGTTTGTTAGATACGTGCATTATGTTAACCTTTGGCTGCGAGCGAAGTACTCACGACTACGCGACGCTTGTCGAAAATACGCTATCATTTCTAATGTTTAATTCAATAGTATGAAGGTAAGCGAGTTGAACATGAGTAAACACGTGTCGACATTATAAAACAAAGCCGGCGTGCTATCGGCCGAGAGATCGAGAGCCAATTAAAATAGTCGTGCATCGGTCGCGTTACAATCTGATCGATAGTGATCTGACTGGGTCCGTCACGCGGGTGACCGATCGCTGCACCGGCCGATATCGTGGCGATCGGCGATCGAGGGTCCGCTTGATCCACCGATAATGGTATACCTTACAACTTACAATATATATCAAACCAATAGTTGTTGTATAAATATTATATTTGGATCCGTGTAATTCATTTTTTTAATTATGTTTAACAAGGGTCTTAAACGCGCACAAAAAAATAAACGTACATTTTTTTTTCTTTTTTTCGAATAGGCTTGCGTTTGACCGCCATCACGCCTAATGATAAGCGAAGATGCGGCCGAATGATCAAGTCAATTCAAAAATCAATGAGTGATCAAGGCTATTGCAACATGGCCGAAATGTCGTGGTCAACTCGTGAACACGGCTATTGTAACATGGCCGAAACGTCGAGGACGTCGAGGTAATTAAATAAAACTAATTATATAGTATTTTGTGCGCGATTAAGACTCGGTGATAAACATAATTTTGTGTTCAAATCGCGAAACTTTAAAACTTATCATTATTTTTATATTTGTAGGAAAACTAAAAGCCTAATTAAGTAGACAGTACGAAAGTTTGGGACAATTAAAAGTTAGCGCCAGTAGAAATATATTTAAAAAAAAAACTGCGTAGTAAGTAGCAGCAATAAGGTTCATTTGTAAATGTTTGTAAACGCCCTCACCCATTGCTTTATACATTGAATCCTTTCCATTCATGCCATTTTAATATAGTCTCAACACTCCTGTAAATAAAAAATCAAAGTGTGTGTACGAAGCTCAGAGATAGTTCTTTTCATAAAGAAGCAAAGCAAACTTACTAACTTACAAAAAAATCTGACTTAAATGTTATCACAAATAGACAAAAAACTGTAGGTATTTGCTAGCTTATCATAAACTTACATAGAGATCAAATAAGTCTTTATTTCAAACCAGTTATCCGTTTGACTAAGGTGAATTTTATCTGATAAATATATAGGTACTTATTGAATACCAACCACATTGAATTAATAAAAAATAATTAACTATAGCTTAATTATCAGTGGAATGGAATGACAGAAATATAATTTTACTGATAAAAGGTTATTTTTATATTAAACATTAATAACACTTACGCCATTTTGGAAGTTAAAATAAACTTATTGATAGGTGATCATCTCGTAAGCTGGCCATCTCTTTTATTCTTAATAAGAAAACCATGAATATTAAAGACGTTGTTTCTATGACCATTTTGTAGGTGGATTACTTTAGTATGTAAATCAGTTGGATCGGTGTGACGAATAGGAATTTATAACAGATCATTAAAATAAACGTCTTTAAAGGTATTTTGACATAAATAACTTTAGAATACGACGTCTCGTGAGCTGGCTTACATCTGTTAAATACGTGTCTACATACTGCGAGTATTTCTATGTTAAATACTTTTGTAAAATATTATTTAGATAATATGCGATTAGATAAGGAATAATTATAACCTGGTCAAATAAGAGTTACCTCCACTATACGAAAAGAAACTTTAAAATGCTGTTTCTCGCAATTTACGAAATTTCAACCCTATTGTTTCGAAGGGCGTGTGTTCAATTCCCAGCAGCGAGCTTGAGCTGCCGGTGAATGAAAACAACGTGAAGCGGTACGGTAGAATTTCTGGTATTCGGCTTAACTTTAAGTTGAAAATCTGCCATCAAGCACCTAACGGTGTGTTGCAGTAGTCTCACTTGAGAGCTCGTTCCCATTCCAGTCTTGGTACGTTTAACATTGCGTGAGCTGTGGTCAAACAGCCTATCACCAGTAAAAAATGTGATACTTTCGAACATAAAACCGTAAACTAACCAAAACAACAAGCATAAAATCTCATGCCTAAATAAAGTCTACGCTTTTTCTTTTTTATTGAACTTAATCAATGCTTAAAAAGCCAAGCTCGTCTTATCGGACAATTAGCTGCTCCTCGAGATTTAATCCGCGTTATTTTGGATAAAACTGGCCTATGTGTTAAAAAACTCTTGTACAAATAATTCAATCTTTTATAAGTAATCAAGTCGCTAAATTAAACTGAGTAAGGCTGAGTAACCGTGCCTGGTCACCACGGTGAAACCAAGCGGAACCCCAGGTGGGGCTACTTCTCCGGGCTTCCCCCCGGGCCTGGCTGAAGCTAAAGTTTCAACCCCAAGTGACACAAATTAGTACACTGTTTATATAATTAAAGCCACTTTCATTGTGCGAACCTCTAAGCAATGGAATCTGCTGCCCTAGTGGGTGTTCCCTGATAGATACAATCTGGGTGCCTTCAAGTCGCGAGTGAAACGGTTTCTTCTAGGCAAGCGTGCTCCATCGTGGACCGCATCTTCACTTAAAATCAAGCGAGATGGCAGTCAAACGCAAGCATCATCACCTCAGCCGTAAGACGTCCATTATTGAACATAGGCCCCCCCAATTATCTCCATGAAGACCGATTGGAAGCGGCTCGCATCCAGCGCGTTCCTGCAGTCTTCATTAGTCCACCTAAACCAGGGGTTCCCAAACTTATTTAGTCTAATGCCCACTTTGAGAATAAATTATTTTTTCACCTACGTCTCAGAGGCCTCCAACCTACATGAAATTACAAATCATCCAAGCCTCTACACAACGCCCCCATTTCTTGGTCTCTTACCGCCCCCCTTTAAGCCTGCAGTGCCCACAAGGGGGCGTTATCGCCCACTTTGGGAAAAGATTGACCTAAACCAACGCAAAAACAAACTAACCCTAACCTAAACGCAAGCCTATTTATAATTAAGAAAAACTATTTATTTATATATTACATAATGCACCATATCGTTTTTATAACGGCAACTGCATATTTTCCACCTCGCCACCCCGACGGCAAAAAGCCTTAACTCTAAAATCCGAGATAGTGAGACGCGACACTATCGCCCGCAGTACGTTATGCCCGCTATCGCGCGACGCGGAGACATCAAGATTTATTCGTCATGAGACGACGTGGACACGGAAATGTTTATCTAGTGTTCTCAACGTATAGTGTATCTAGTGCTTCGGTAGCGAGCGTTTTTGCTAGGCGTTGCCGGTGTGCTGCGATACGGTGCAAGGAAGTTCTATCTACAGCTCCGGCGTCAAATGTTGTAAGTTGTAAATCTGTGGAAGTAAGGGGAGCTATTGTTGAAGTTGCTTTACAATGTACGACAAAGCTACATATATGTACTTCTCTTACTTTTACTTCCGCGTTGTACCTAACACTTTTTTTTTTTTAATTCTGTTTGATCTGTGTCTTTGCTGAGAGTGGCGCATTCCATAGCTTGGTCGCCTTTCGTCAGTTGTCTCATAGCCGCGCTAGAGTGCACTCGCTTACAACCATGTAATCTGTAGTAAAGACTATGAATGAATAGAAATAGTGATCACCAGAAATATAGTTTCATTATCTACCACCACCCGACAGTCAGAAGAACACGGAGATAGTTTGGGGGTTGAAGATAAATCTCATTGATGACGTCAGCAATATACCTCTTTAACCCTTATAGACATCTAATAATATAATATAATAATAAGTATACAAACGATTATTTTTTTGTTTGTTTGTGTTTGTATCTGTTTTTACTATAATTTAACTTTTTTTTTTCCTATATCCGCCTATTTTGTCTTTTTTTTTTTTTTTATGGCTGACAGGCTAGGTGTTTGACCACATCTCACCTGATGTTAAGTGACGGTGTGGTCGAAGATGGTAAAGCACACCTAGCCTGGGAACTGGCTCTCAAGTAAAGCTGCCGGAACACACCGCTTATTGTAATGAATCACCTATCTATAGTAATGAGAAATGTTTTACAGAGCTAAAGAGACCGTATCGAATACTCAACTTTTTAGCGTATTTAACACATCGGTTGCGACGCACGCTATCGACAGGTATCGGCATCGAACCTGCGATATGGTAATGCGCGTCCGATCGTGACGCACGACGCTCAACCGGACACTTGCCGATATGTCGATAGCTTTTTATTTGCTAGCCTTCCTTCTGTTGATAGGTTTTTATTTCTTTGCTTCCTCGGATTTGACTTTGAAAGAGATGTTTCGCATAATGAATAGAAACATTTTGTCCTCGTTATTTCTTACATCATTTTTAACTAAAAAAGCTTAAAGACCATGACGATTCTACAATAGAACTGAAATCAAATGTTAGAATGCGATTTTGTATCGTCCTAAATTCAGTAGGTAATATTTTTGTACGAAAATTGAACTCTTGTATGGGAAAAAACAAATAACACGAATCAGTCTAGTGTTCCAAGAAACCAGCAGATGAAATAAGCACTTAATTAATAAATACCGAAAAAATAAAATATTGTTTAATAAAAATATCAACATATTGGACTTTTAGTTTGGCATTATAAATCTGCATTTATCTGATTTTCCACAAAATTAAATAAAAAAATGTTAATTTATTTATATAACGTTTCTACCTTGATATAAAGTAGATGTTACATTTCAAAGTATAATAAAATAAACAAAGACAGAATCCGTTATAACTATATATGCGTCGACAAGAGGCTGCGCATACGGTTTAATAAATACCTATGTATAACATACATTTTTTTTTTTTAATTTACTTAATTTAATTTAGTCGACCTTCAAATTCATATTCAGCAAACAAATACTGTTCCATTCATTTGATGAAGAGTTAAAACTTTTCTATGGAACAGCTGTTTTACTACGATGACTTTAGTTCTCTGGCGAATTACTTCGTACCGTAGTTTTGTATTTTCCCATATGCATATCCTCGTTATTGACACACCCCGTCGTTTTCTTCCTCTAATCCTTTCTATCCTAAGGTTGCCTGGAAAAGATCGCTTTTAGCGATAACGTCGTCAGTTGTTACACCTATTAACTAGTTTATTACTTCTGTATTATCTAATTTTAAGTGTGTACAATAAAGAGTTATTAATTAATTAATTCATTCATACACGATTCTTTTAGAGAAACACCGAGCATAGCCCTTTCCATAGCTCGTTGAGTGATTTTAAATTTATAAACCGTTCCAGCTGTGAGTGTTTTACCGTCATAATAATATAGTGTCAATTATAGAGTAAAATAAAAGTTTGTACCTAATACTTTTGCTTTTTACTTTTGGCACACGAACCGTTAACAATGGAATTTGCTCCCCGAGTTGGTGTTCCCTAGTAAGTACATATAATTTGTGTGCAGTCAAGTTGCGAGTGAAAAGGTTTCTTCTAGGCAAGTGTGCTCCATGATAGACCGCATTTTTACTTAACAACCGGCAAGATGATGGTCTAGGAAGCTTATTTATTAATTTAAAAACTGAGTTTGCGTTTGACCACCCCTATAGCACGCTTGTTTAGAAGATACCGATCCACTCGCTTCATATTAATAGGTATACTTCGGGACTTGATCACGCAAAAAAATAATTAAATTATTTATGTTATAGATATAATTTATTGGTGGAATTATGAATTAGAATCGCGAAAGTTTAAAGGATAAATATTACAAATTATTTTTATTGTCGATTTATTTAAATAACTTTGCATACTATGTTTTTTCAAAGGTTTAAAAAAAAAATAGTCACCGTAAGGTAACGTAACTAGCAAGTAGTAATTCTTCTACAAAAAAAAAACTGAACTAACTTTCGAGTCGTATTTATGTAGCCATTAGCTGAGCCCCGCGGTTTTACCCGCTGTTCCCACGTGAACAGAACACTTTATTTTTAGGGATAAAAACCTACGTGTTCTGTAATCTAGTGTCAGCTATCTCCATACCAAAGTTCATCAAAATTGGCCCAGCCGCTTAAGCGTGAAGAAGTAACAAACATACAAACACACTTACACAGTCATACACATTCGCCCGTATATGTAATATTAGTGTGATTATATGTATGTATATCTTTCTAGCGACCCGCTCTGGTTTCGCACGAGTGCTATTTGTTTGGGTGACTTGATCACAAAACATTAATTATATTTTGACATTTTATTATATTTGACAATATTTTTATATTGACATACTTTATATTGACATTCTTTACATTGATATACTTTATATTGATATTCTTTTATATTAAGATATTTTTATCTTGACATACTTTATATATTTTATATATTGTCATTTTTCTTTCTTTCATTGATATGTACTTAATCTTAGTGTTTAAGACCTAAGTGCTTTGACATATTGAACGACTTCGCGTTGAGTTAAGAATTGTCCCTAATCACGTAGCGGTATGAAATATACTTTACGATCTATTCTCATTCCTACCAAATATTCATAAAAATCGGTCGAGCCGTTTCGGAGGAGTGCGACCACAAACATCGTGACACGAGATTTTTGTAAAAGATATATTTGATATGATATTACGGAATATCGACTAGGAACTTTGGTGTTATCAATAAAATATTTGTATTTGTATAAACCTTTCGTAAAAAAATATTTAAATAACAGTGTAAATGGTATCAAAATCCGTTGCAAAGTAAGCGGAGAAACAAACAGACGCGGACAGTGACTCTGTTTTATACATACATATATATTTAGAGATAAAGCTATTAATTTCGTGCTATTTTGTCTACTTAATTCATAATACGAATTAAATTTGTAGTTTTTTAAAAATTTCCATCTTTTTAACTATGTTATTAGGAATTGATTTAAGTTTTATTAGTTTTGATATGTTATCATTAAATTTTATTTCTAATCAAGTCTCGTAAAATACAGACTTTCGGGTTTTTAATTATATCTAAAACTTTACAAGTGTAAAATTGCAATCTTTTTTGTGCGACCAATTGACCTTTTTTTGCTAAAAAGCTTATAAAATAGATTAAAATCTTCAAATAACTTAACTTAAAATTTTAAGTGTATATCTAATTTTTATTTGTATTAATCTGTGTGTACGTCTAAGTGAAAATGCAATATGTCATTAACTTTTATTATAATATTAAGATATGTGACCTATGGTATCTATATAAATAGAAATCAAATAGCACATTGAGAACGGCTGAACCGATTTAGTTGATTCTTTGTTTTAAATGTTCGTGATACTTTGAATGAGGTTTATGTAGATGCGAGGGTGAACGTCGAACGCTACCGTACCAAGTACGAATTACCAGACATTTAGTTAGTTTCTAACAGAATTCATTGATAGGATCCTCAAATGTAATAAACACCCCTAGCCTGAATAGAAATTGGCTCTTAAGTCAAGCTGCTGGAACACACCGTTAGATGCTTGGCGGTAGATTTTCAACTTGAGGGTGGTAGCCAGCCGAGTACTAGAAAGTACCTTACCACCATGCTATGATGTTCTCAAGATGTTTTACTTCACCGACATGTCAAGTTTACTGTTGGGATTTGAACACACGCCCTTAGGCATGTGAACCGACCGCTTTAACCACTACTCGCCCCCCTGTATCAGTGTGAACTAAAAACTTATCAAAATACGCTGTTCACGTTTTTGCTTAAATATTCTCTTTTATCAAGTGAAAAGTATTTTTATCAATTAGTTTATACCAAAACGTCGAGTAAACGGAAACATGACGCAGTACGCCGAATATTCCCATATAATATACCCTAATCTAATGTATATATTTCCAAACGTTTATTTGTTAAAAAAATGTTGCTCTAATATACATATAATAATATAACTTTTTTTTATTCACACCAATTTCAAACAATATAAACTTATCACCAGGAACAATTGGCTATATCGCTAAGAGCGATCTCTTCCAGACAACCTAAGTAAGGAGAGAATTAATGTAAAAAATATAAAACATTTTACGTTAAAATACGTACCTATCGTCTATCTTTTGCCGTGGTGGTGCCGGCGTAAGAATAGTACCCCACCCTCTCTACTCGTGGTTGCCGTAAGAGTCGGCTAAGGGATGTAATCCGGAAGATGGGTAGCAGCGTCTTCCTTGAACAATCACACCTAACTGCGCTCGCCAACCCGCCTGCCAAGCGTGGCGAGTATTGGCAAAACCCCCGCAGGAGGAGGCCTATGTCCAGCAGTGGACGTGCTATGGCTGATGATGTGATGTGTCTATCTATTATAATACGATTATAATTTTTTGGTAATTTTATTTAGTTAGTAAATAAGATAGAATAAGTATCACGTAGGTGTACGCTGTAACGTTGCTTATTGTTATTAGACACTAAATAAATAAATTCCAATAATCCTTTAGTTAATAGTATCGGAGTAATGAGATTCTACTGTAGCAGTACCACTTCACTGTAAATAGCTAAGTTCGCCAAGTAGCACTCGGTAAATAGGCCAAGTACGGCCAACCCTTACAAACGAGTGCCGGTAATCTTAGAATCGCAACCCCCGCGGTATGATTGATGTGTGGGTTAATATTCATGAGCTACCCACATGTATTTAAAAGTGTGCGCGGAGTATAGTTTTAAGGATGTGGTATATAGGTAATTATCACAACATTTATTTTCTTTAATGGCTGACAAGTTTTATTTTTTGACTAGCATAGCTAACCTGATGTTAAGTGACGGTGTGGTCGAAGATGGTATAGCACACCTAGCTTGGAATGAAACTGGCTCCGAGGCTACCGGAACACACCGTGCTTGGTGGCAGATTTTCAACTTGAGGATGGTAGCTAGCCAGCAGAGTATTAGAAAATACCCTACCACCATGCTATGGTTTCCTTATGATGTTTTTCCTTTACCGTCATGTCACTCAGCCCGATCTTTGGCTTTTAACTTCCATCCACAGCTAGCTACGTATACCGTCACTCCATCGAGTCTCGGGGCGTCCTATGCTACATTTGCCGATTCGCGGTCTCCATTCAAACGTAGACAACACGTCTACCCCAGCGGTTATCGGTTCTGCGACAGATAATGTCCAGCCCATTGCTTGCTGAGCTATGTCTGTGACTTTAGTTCTCTGGCGAATTACTTCTTTCCGGATACTTATATTGTACCTTATCCAAAATATAAAACATTTTTTGTAGATCCAGTTCCTTTATTCATTATCGTATGAGCGTCTACCTACATATTTGTAATTAAAAATAACTAAAGTACTCGGTTACGCGTGTGATTGTACTGATAAGGGTGAAGGAAATTAAACAGCTTTACTATGGTTTTCGGCGTATGCTTTTCCTATGTTATTAATTAGTTACTTTTTGTGTACCTATATTATTAGAAAGTTATCTTGATCGAGCCTAAATTATGTATAAAGTAGAATAGAGTATAACTTTATTGTACACCAAGATATTATAACATCATCATCATCTCAGCCGTAGGACGTCCACTGCTGGACATAGGCCTCCCCCATTGACTTCCATAAAGACCGGTTGGAATCGGCTCGCATCCAGCGTGTTCCTGCAGTCTTTATGAGGTCGTCACCTTGTGGGCGGACGTCCTACGCTGCGCTTGCCAGTCCGTGGTCTACACTCCAGAACTTTGCAGCCCCATCGGCCATCAGTTCTGCGTGCTGTGTGCCCTGCCCACTGACACTTCAACTTACTAATCCGCTGGGCTATGTCGGCTACTTTAGTTCGTCTACGGATCTCCTCATTTCTGATTCGATCTCGTAGGGAAACTCCGAGCATAGCCCTCTCCATAGCTCGTTGTGTATTATAACATACATAAAGAGTAAGCAAGTTCCTTCTAGGTAACCGTGTTCCATCCTAGACCACATCGTTGCTTAGCATCAGGCAGGATGTGATCTAACGCGAATTTATTACGTATAAAAAAATAATACAAATCTTAAAAAAGAAATCAAAAACAAATAGTACAACAGCGGCCTAATCGCTCAGTGCGATTTCTTCCAGGCGACCTAGTTGTATATCTTCGTTTGTTTTCTTCTAAATACTTTTGATAATATTTTTATATGACACTAGCGACCTTCCCCGGCTTCGCACGGGTGCAATGTAAATACTAATGTGAAGCATAAGTGCATAAGTCTAATGTGAGGAAGATTTTTATGTATAATACATAAAAATCTTCCTCTTGAATCACTTTGTAAATTGGTGAAACTCGCAGTATAATCTTCTGTTCAGTAGTTTTAAAGTTTATCACAAACAGACAGACAGACGCGGCGGACGACTTTGCTTTATAATATGTAGTAAGCAATATGTTTACTTTATTTAGTGATTAATACAATGTCACTAATTAGAATTGAATAATTAATAAACTGTTTGTAGAATTTTTAAAAGGAGATTTATTATTTGCTAGCATAGCCTCGGAACTCAGTGGGGGCAACGAGGCCAGTATTTTGAGCAAGTTCTTTAAAACTAGTGTTTTAAGTCATTATAGTATACTAACGGTTCAACCAGGCTTAGCACGGGTGCACTTAAAAAAAATGTTGATCTGATCGCTACCAAATTTTATAGGATTGCTGGGCTGATCTAAAGATTGTCTGAAAATGTCATCTGAAGCGGTCACTCCGGTTTGGATCAATAAGAAACATGCACACGTTGATTACACACACATGTATAACTCCATCTCACCTACTGAAGCTACTATGCCAGCGGCCCAGAGCCTCGCTCCGATACTTCAAGGAGTTGGGCTGGCTCGGGTAGACGCTGGTAGAGAGAAATGCACAAAACACCCCAAGCGGGACGTCAGTTCAGGACTTATCGCCCCCATCCCGAATAAGAATACACACGCCGATTTTCATATAATATAGATTGTAATATTTAGTCTCCATAAAGAAGGCCACCGGATGGTCCGAAACTGTAATCGGAGTTTACGATATAATTAAATGTGAGTAATCACGCATAAGTAAAACAAAAAATTGACAAAACCATGTCAGTTTTCAAAGAAAAATATTAAGTTAATTTTATAAATTTTCTATGGTTTACAGGCTTATTGCTCATCTGATTATAAATTTTGCTCTGATCTTTGATAAATGTTAATTTATTTCAGACTTCAAGGTTCAAAAACAACTTTAGGTATTTATATATTCAAATTTAAGATAATTATCATCAAAAAAACTAATCTAATCGATGATGAAACGTAGATAATTGAAACCATAAATTTATAAGATACAACGCTACTATAGGTTGTTATTAATTTACACTCGATATGAGACGCTACTTGCGTCAGCTATGTAGCCTGGGGGCTGCATTGCTCAGGTAGCTGGGGCTACCTGGGTCGTTCCATCTTGTCTCCAGTAGCTATGGAGAACGCTTCCAGAACCACAGTAAAATCGGTCCAGCCAAATATTCTCTCATTAAGCTATCCTGTTGCATATCTTATCCGTTCTTTTAAGTGCAACGATCAAAATCTATTTAATAATGAGACAAAATTTATTTATCAGCTCAGAAAACGAAGATGGAGATATCAAAACTGGAATACGAGTAATAGGAACTTTTAGGTGCAATAGTCAGGAAAAAGATCATTGCACCTAAAAGTTCTTATTATTCCAGTTTTGATATCTATATCTTCGTTTCCTAAGCTCATAAATAAATTTTGACTTTTAAAATAGTGCTCCTATCTTATAAACGTTGCTGTGCCCGACATATCTATATTTGACTATGTACCATATACTATTTTATATTTACAACATGTGTATGGAAGCAATAAATATATTTAATCTTGAATTTTTTTAAAGTCGCTTTGTAGGCAGGGTATTTTTTAGTAATCGTCTGGCTAGCTACTGCCCCAAGTTGAAAATCTGCCGCCAAGCATCTAACAGTGTTTTCCGGCAGCCTCGTTTGAGAGTTAATTCGATTCCAGGTTAGGTGTGCTTACCATCTTCGACCACACTGTCACTCAACATCAGCTATGATCAAACATCTAGTCTGTCAACCATAAAAAAGCCGCAATACAGCTTTGTGACTATTGCGGTGGAGGTGCGGTGGAGGTGCGGTGGGGCGCGGATGATAGGGATTGATGCGTGAGTTAGGACAACGCATAAGAAGTCAATGTGGTGACCCCTTGTCCGGCTCGTTCTTGATGCTAATTCTCAAGATATAATAATATTATTGAATTCAAGAGCGGTTTGACATATTATTTTTATGTTTATAATTACAAAAAATTTACACCAATTAAGTTTCATGTATAAGCTAAATGCCACATACAAAGGCCAAATGTTAAAAAATATCTAAACCAAAAGTTAATTAATGTCACTGACAATGTCAGGTAGTACTCATTGTCTTTTCTTGTTAACCTCTCTCTCTCTCTCTCTCTCTCTCTCTAAAAGTTACTGTTCCCCGGATTAAAGGATAGTTAGCTATTTTATAGAGCTATTTAGACTAATAATTATAACCGATGTCTCAAAATAATGAGCGCCAAAGAAGCGATACCCTGACTTTACTCTGTTACTCAAAGTTCTAGTAAACATTAAAAAAATTAAAGCTTTTACTTCGATTAAAGTTAACGCGGTAATGTAAACTTTGATTTAGTAAATAATTATTCATAGATATCTAAACCTATATAAAAGCAGCTGCTGGGATGCTTTTATATTCTTCTCGACGTGTATATTGATCTCCTCCTCCATGGAGCATAAACAGGTGCCTTTGTGATATTCGTGAGTGTAAACAATTTTAATTTCATTACTGAACCTTATGACCCCCGACACGCCATGCGCCATCTGAAATCGCAGGAACTAAATGCGACCGCGAGAATAATAGCACTTTTTCTAGAACACTCTGAAAAAAAAAAACGTAATTCTGATAGGCGCGGGGGTCTATTACGGAGGCACGCCGTAACTCAGAAACAAGTAAACACGGCAGCGCGACATTTGCATAACTATCGAGTTTTTAAATCTATGCAAAACGCGACGATACGTTGCACGGGCTCACGAGTAGACCCCCCCACCGTGCCTTCGTAAAAACACATGCGATTTCATAATACACCTCCCCCCCTGCACCACCACACGTGTGACGCTTAATTAATAACACACCTCTACAAGTAAAAGGACCCGATTAAAACGGAATTTGAATATAACTTTACGACTTTTTAATTATTGCGCCTTATGCGGTTTCCAAATGTTTGATTGCCTCAAAAAACAGGTTTTTCTAGAAAACTTTAGATATCGATGCTAATAAGCTTTTCAATCAGATAAAATTTGTTCGATTACATTTAAATAATTCGATTTGCTTTCGAATAATGTTCCGTCAAGATGGCCGACTAAATATGGCGCTGAATTGATAATGTGATAAAAATGTAATAATAAATAAACAGTTTAAAAGTTGCGTACACGCATCGCTGGAGGCGTCAAAAGTGGGCGGTACTTATGATGAATAACGTGACGGAATCCGGCGTCCAATCGCATCGATCTCGATTTTAATTATACGAATGGAGAACATCGCGACGGCTATAGATCGAATATTAATATCTCGATTGCGAGCGCATCGATAACGGCAGTCTGTCTTTTATTCGTCACCGCCGCCCGCCGCCGCACTTCGGATTTCAAATTTGTAATGCGTAATTTGATTTGCGGAACTCGCGACATTCCGCGAAACAGATTCACCCGATAATGGTCTTCCGCAAAAGATCGCTGATAGTTGTTTCACCGACAAAATAAAAGCACAATTTATAATAACTTCTCGATGTTACGAGTGGCAAGTGTGATCTTGATAAACTTTATTTGCATTCCGAACGTTGGCCTCTGCTTTCTTCAAAAGTTATTTCGAATTGAATTCTTACCGGACGTGTAGTAAAATACGTAATGAGTTCTTTACGACTTATTATAAGAGTAACAAAGACTCGAGACAATGAAACTGTACCGCCACAATGATCCATTTCCTTGCGCTGTAATCTCAACTCGATAACATCTCGCAGCACGCCTACGACACAAAAATAATTAACTCAGTTCACCGTCAAACATGATGTTTAACATCGGCTACTCCCATACCAATTACTACCGACAATCGATCGACTTACAAAAACAGGCGCCCAACACTAGCCCCGACTGGTTTGAGAAAAAAAAAGTAAATGCCAAGAGTCGCCCGCGCCCCGCCGCGTCAAATGCATGCGTTAACAAGCCCGTGATGGATCGATCTGCAATCTAACACCGTGTTCTACGTACGGCTAGCTCATATTACAATCTTCGACAAAGTAGTTTTTATTGGTTAACACCCTACATAATGCGCGATATAAGCACCAGATTCGGCCTCGATGGACGGCGATGAATCGATCCAATACAGCGCAAGAAATCAATTGAATCCATGAATAAAATGCATAAACTTGTCCGCTGTTATCAAGGCGACATAATATTTTTTTTTACAGCTGTTCGTGAATGCGATTGCGGGAAAGCTCCATGCACGGCGGCCGTATTATTTTTTAATAAATTCGCATTCAGTTCACAATCAGTATCCGCTATCTGCCAAATTGCTAGCGTGGCCAGCGAGATGTACCAGATATGTATACTCGTTTACAATGTAAATTATGTAATTAAAGAAAACTGTTGCGATTGCGATCGAACACTTTATGCGATGTTAATCGAATAACGTGACTTTTATCGGTGCGTACGTCAAATTATATTTATGAAATAGCTGGATTTAAAAAGTTAAGTAGTGTTGTGTCAGTGCGGAACGGAGTAGAGGATGGGATCGGATTGTTGCCCGAAATAAAAAAGGCGTGGTGTCGCTTCGATTGTGGCGGGCGAGCGGAGTTCGAGATTTGAAAATTAGCATTTTTGTCGAATAACTCTAGTACGGTGTCTCGCTGAGCGCCGATACCGACGAGTTGGCCGAACCAGTGGTTTTTTCGTTTTACAGGATTGGATTTTAAAATATTTCTCTGCTCTCTTACTTGACACCCAGTGCATTTACCTATTAACCTACGTGCTACTAACAAATGACTAAGAACTTTGCTATTTTTTATTTTGGTGTTTGAAGTCGCTACTCGAAATTGATGACTGCCATTTTCAACCACGTTGTAGAGTTGCTTTCATAAAATTTATTTAGCGACCTCTTTAAACTTATTTTTTATTACATACAGGCGTGCGTTTGACCGTCAAGATGCGGTCTATGTTGGAGTGCGCTTGCCTAGAAGAAACCAATTCACTCGCGACTTCAAGGCTCCCAGATTGTATCTATTGGGGAACACTAACTCTAGCAGCAAATTCTATAGTTTAGCGGTTCATATGGTGAAGATGAAATCGAACCGTTTAGTTCGAGTTGTTGGAATTAATCATGAAATGGTGTCTCTTTTTTGGAGCTCCTAGCTGCCTGATAGCATAATGGGCAGGGTAGAATAAAGTCATGCAGATCGGAAGCTCTTCGTAGTGTATCTGGTAAAAAACTGACAGACGAGCAAGTTTGCGTCGATGTTTATGACTTTAGAGCCTATTCCTAACAAGGAAGTCATTGCTGATGAGTAACTTACATCGTGGAGTTTCTATTTGATTGTGTGGACAGGCCCCTAACGTGAATTCGACAATGCGTTTCAAAAATACCGTTCAACCATCAAACGCTAGAGCTAAGCGCGTCTGTAAAAATCTGTGACCCTTTATCTTTCCTCTCGCAGCGCGCGCTCATCGGTGCCAGAGCCGAATTTATGTCGTCGAGTAATCCCGCCCCATTTGTATAGATAATTTTTATTATTGCCATCTCTTCGAGCCGGCCGCAGACGATAACCGGCGAACGAAAGAGTTCGTAATGACGATTTAAATAAGGAAGATGTATTCCTTTCGGCGGTCGATAAGTTCGAATTTGAATTTGGAAAGAATTTCTGAGTGGAATTCGAATTTAGAAGATATGGTTGAAAAAAGTTATGGTAGGGATGTTCTTCGATTTCCCGTTTGATTTATGTGTCAGATTGTTTAATTGAATTCCTTAATTAATTCGTCTTTATTTTTGTTAATTATTTTAATTGTATGTTTGTTATTAATACTCTTAAATAGTGTTTATGATTAAATAAACAGAAATGACACAATAATATTTCCAACAAAAAATAAAAATTCTAAAAGAGTTTTTTAGAGGCCGTGGATCCGTATTATTAATCCGTAATAAACAGTGTTGTTGTGATTGTGAAAAATTGCATAAAATATGATATCTTTAGCATATCTAAATATGTAAAAGAAGTTTATACCATATTATTTGATTTAAAAAAAATATCATTAAGCACAAGGTTTTTTTTTAAACTAGTCGCAAACATAAAATAATTCAACGCCAATCTGTAACTGCAGTATCTTTTGCATTTGAACATAATTTTTATCACTTGTAAGTACTTCTATAAAATGAATAACCCTGCAGACAAACTATGCGTGTAAAACTATTTTTAACATGGCCACACCGAGCTTATCCGCACCCGCACTTATGTCCGCGTTATCTCTCCAGATGCATTAGTCTCTGATAGTGGCCCGATAAGTCCAGATCGGACGGCGCCACGTTCGATTCGAGATCCTACTCGATTCAAAATCAAAAGAAAAAAAATCGATTTCACTTCGATAAAGATGTTGTGAGTGTTGTTGACTTGTACTCGGGTTAATTGTAAATTCCTACATAACCAACATTAATGTAAATGTAGGTGAGGCTATAAATTTTATGTTCAAAGTTGTTAATGCAGTGTTGTAGGTACATTTACGTTGGTATAAGAAATGTGGGTAGATGTTAATTTGCTCAACAGTTTTGTTAGACCAAATTAACGATTACTTACTTGCAACATTTTTATAAATCCATATGATATTGGCATTGTTTGGGTACTTTGCACAACTGTAGAACTTTTTACACGACTGCCCAAAAAAGAGTGTGATGTTTTCAATGTTTCTGTAAGTATGTATGTGGGTTCCTTTATTTCGCCATAACTTTTAAATCATACATGATTCTGAGCGACACACAAAAAACTCAACCCTTAGATAGATAAACTCTTTATTGTTCCCGATAGATAAATATCTAATACGATAGAAAATCAATAAAAGCGATCTCTTCCAGGCAATCTTTTTTATGAGTGGGCATTTATGTTTTTATAATTTTAATTAGGTAAGCTTGTATTAACTTTATTCGACTGATTATATCTACAGTAGCTTTTTATTATAGTGAATCGATATCGCTCAACGTTGATCACATACAAATGTAAATCGTCCGATTTAACATACTTAGTGGCTATTAGGTCACTTCACTAGCCTTCCCTGCCCCACAAAATGGCGGTCTAATTTCCCTCCAAAATTAATAACCCGCATCGCGCGTCGTTTTTCATCGAGCTCATTTTAGTGCCTTTATTTATCGTGTTTTCCTGAAAACATCGTTTGCGTCGCTTTATTAAGCCGACGCACGTTGAAAGACACAAAATTTTCGTCTATTCGACAAAATAGTGCGGTATCAGCCGCTAATGACGGCCAACCGCCATTTAGGACGCGCCATTTTGAATCTAACGTTTTGTTTGTCAACTCGTGTGTAAAGGTTACAGGAAGGCTCGTATCAGTTTTTGTGACGCGGCAAAAAGGCTATCATCTAATGGAATTTATGATTTACAAGACGGGGCGACGACGTTAAACAATGCTTTCGGTAGAAAAATAAAAGTATGACGATCGAGCGGCACGGGCCTAAGCGAGCGTATAGGTACCAACAATCCGTGCACAGTGGGCCGAGAGCGATCCAGATCTGGCTATCGGGATCTCAGTTTGTTCTCACATCATTACCCGCGCCGACGGCTACAAATTTACATCCAACACAATGGCTATCCAACATCGAGACATCATTAAGGTGATGCCGATAGCGCCACTAACAATGCAGAATGAATGCCCTATGCCACTCTACTTGCGCATTCAAAAATATGCCGTATCTAATTCTGAGACGATTCAAATTTCACTCGGGAAGGATGGCGTTTGTTCGGAAAACTCCAATGAAGCGTGATGACGAAACGTCATATAAGGTTTGAAGAGGCGAACGATTATGAGCTCAAAAGCGCAGCTCTGTTAAAGTTGAGTTTGCATCAAACTGGAAACTTACAAGGCTTTGGGGACGGTTTAGGAAAGGATCAGTTTGAGTCGATGCCCCTGGCTATCTCGGCCGTACAATGGAACTTATAATATGGGTGATTGCGGAAAAATCGCCAATGTAAACTTTATTTTGTATGAAAATCGTCACTACGTGCTGGTTTAAGAAAGAGCTTAAGACAAAACCATCTCGTTCTGATACCTAGCATATTTACACCTCTTTGACATTTAATTTTTAATCCAGAGATAATAATTGCATTAAAGTTTCATTTTTTTAAGTAAACATTTTTTAAGTACGCCGTATAATTAATTATAAGTATATTAATGAATCAATAAAGTTACATCTGACTAGTTAAGAAGACAGTCACAAATTAACTATAAACTGATATTCTCTTTAGTAAATGGTTATTTTTTTTGAATTAAAATCATTTATGTCATACTAGATCTTAAATGTATATTAATAATATTTATTTATTTATTTGTTACAATAATAAGAACGGCACAGCAACCACTTATACTTATTATCAATTAAATTTGCAATGTCAGATATAAAATAATAATATAAATAATAATCAGTCAAACTTAGGAATTTAAATACAAGTAAAAATTAAAATATAACACAAAAAACAAAGAAACAACACGAGAAACATGAGAATAATAAAACATTATATATTATTAAAGTCAAAGAAACTTATTATTATTAAATAAGAATGTCAAGTTGTTTATCATTTAAGAATTTGTCAATATTAAGTATTTTGTGCCCGATTAAGACTCGGTGATAAACGTACAATTATACTATACACACTTGTTTGTTTGAAGTTGTCTTCTAGATATATAGAATTCGTTGTCTTAAGACAGTTCTTCGCGCAACTGTTTGCATACAATACGTGGTTCGTTACGCAAGTCGCGATTGACGCGAGATCGACATGCGACTCCGATCGCGGGGTTTGTGACGCGCAGAGACACGGATCTGAACTCTAATTTGCTTCGCTATATTCAACACCTGTAGTATTATCTGCTTTCCGTTTATACAGGCTTTTATTCAACTTGCAATGTTCGTATATGTAAGTTGTGCGTTAAAAACTATGGAAACTGACGTGGTTTTGACACTAATTTGTTTTGGCCGGATGTGGCCGAAACTGCAGTAGTCGGAGTTCTTCTTCTCATTCGTATCGCTCTTGGCAGAGTGGTCGTGGTCAACATGTTGTTTGATTCCGAATGGCAGGTTTAGTTCGCCGTACGATCTCTCCCTGCTAGAAGTCATTCTAGTGCACTCGTGTATGGGTCCGCCTAGCAGTAACTTTACTTGGTCAGCCCACCGCATTGGGAACCTTCCGAGTGGCCTAGTGCCTTCCACCTTGCCTTGGACAAGTCGGAGTTTGAGTATCCGATATAATTAGGTGACATTGAGTAACCTCGCATAACAGAATCGTGCGTTTCAAATTAGGCGAACTATTTTTCGACTATTTGTTGGTATCCTATTGAGCTGAAATTTGACATATTTAAGTTTCGTAAGCCGTGGTGGTGCTGGCGTAAGAATTGTACCCCACCCTCTCTACCCGTGGTTGCCGTAAGAGTCGGCTTAAGGATGTAATACGAAAGATTCCCAGCGTGCAGCAGCGTGAACAATCACACCTAACTGCGCTCACCAACCCGCCTGCCAAGCGTGGCGAGTATTGGTAAAACCCCCCAGGAGGAGGCCTATGTCCAGCAGTGGACGTACTATGGCTGCTGATGTGTGTGTGATGTAATGTGGCATACCACCGTCATAGTATACCACCATCGAGCCGATCGGATGATAAGTCCGAGATGTAAGGATTGGAACTCCCTGATGGTAAGTGGCAAGACAGTCGAATGGAGGCTACTTTTGAGTGAATAGTTCAGGTATTTTATTAAAAAAGCTTGTTTTTTAAATATATATTTTGCTCTTGTCTTCATGTTTTCATTCCTTTCTCACGAAGAAGATGGCTAACAGAAGATGCTAAAGCTGTAGCTCTTAATTTGTAATAAGGCGCGTATAAAATAAAAGATGTATTAAAAATACAACTATACGTGGAACAGAAACATTTTAATATTATTCAAAAGTGACCATAGCTTAAATATGATTACATGTTTATATTCTGGGGCCCGCGGTCTACAGCTGCATTACTACATTTCGAATGGAGATTTCGATATAAGCTGAGATCTTGGCTTCAAGAGACTTTGTTTTATGACTATGACGATTATTTAAAAATAAGAGATTATTGAATTACTAGTGAGTATTTTTTTTTTTATTGACAAATATTATTATTAACATATTATTTTTATGAAATGTGTCATGATTTTGTCCTTTTTAATGAATGGTAAAATGAGTTGTAACTTTGGTGTTAGCAATAAAACATTTGTGCTTGTATTCTTGATACGCACAGTTATCAAATTTAATTAAAATCAGTACAACCGTTACAGAAATGTACAGAAACTAAAAAACAATAATTAACATTAGTTAATTAGCGTGTGTGTGATACAACATGGAAACCCTGTAGCGACACCAATTTCAATCACTTGTAGTAAAAAAAGCTGTTCCATTCATATTGTTGAGAGCCAATCAACAACACTCTTTATTTACCTATAGGTACCTACCTAAGCGGACACCTACATTCATCTATATGTATAGACTTGACAACACAATTTATAGACACATTTACAATATTTATAACTGTAGTGACCAATATACTACACCAAGTGTTAAACGTTTTATAACAGTCCAGTGTCGTAAAATCTCTGATTTGCTCGGAGTCTGCGTCCACAGATATCGATCTCGGATGTACTCTTCGGCTAGATCTCCGTTTGTTATTCAGATATACAGATAAGCATGAAATAATTGCCTGACAAACGGTATTTCTATCGCAATGATCTACATACAATGCGTCAGTTATTTTAAAACAATCAAAATAATTATACTATCGCTTACGTAGCGTACTGCGATGCGTATCGGATTTGGTATCGTGCGAAAACAATAACGATACCATATGACGAAAACGGCTTGTTTAAAGTCTGCGCAGACGGTAGGCACCGCTGACATACATATAAATAATACTAGTTATATATCATCATCATCATCATCATCTCAGCCGTAGGACGTCCACTGCTGGACATAGGCCTCCCCCATTGACTTCCATTAAGACCGGTTGGAAGCGGCTCGCATCCAGCGCGTTCCTGCGGTCTTTATGAGGTCGTCTGTCTACCTTGTGGGTGGACGTCCTACGCTGCGCTTGCCGGTCCGCGGTCTCCACTCTAGGACTTTGCAGCCCCATCGGCCATCAGTTCTGCGTGCTATGTGCCCTGCCCACTGCCACTTCAACTTGCTAATCCGCTGGGCTATGTCGGCTACTCTACGGATCTCCTCATTTCTGATTCGATCTCGTAGGGAAACTCCGAGCATAGCCCTCTCCATAGCTCGTTGTGCGACTTTGAGCTTATCTAAGTTATATATCATACAAAAACGATATTTTCTAGTATTACGCATCTAGACGGCGTCACTTTTATGTGTGTTTCGGACTACTATGTTTTTACATTGACCATTAAGTAGTTTTTTTATTTATTTCATGGCACGCTGTGTTTGATCTCACCTGATGCTAAGTGTGGTCGAAGTCGGTAAACATAATTAAAAATCTATCGTCAACGCAAGTCCTTAGGGAACAATCGACGCGCCGTACGAATGTTCAGATAAGTAAAACATGGTTACCGGGCAAAAATAGCGGAGATAAGCCGCGATCGCATCTGTAAACAATGGTCCAGTCCACGCTCTCATTAGCTAGCCTTGTCGAGATACGGAGGAAATTGTGCAATTCCGCGGGGATCCGCCGATCAGCGCGATCGATCTGGCGCGATATCGATCGCACGCTCAAGCTAGAGGCTGAACGAGTTGCTATCACATGGTCACTGTTAACATTAACATAACACTCTTAACATAAAATAACAGTTACAGAATATTTGTTTAAAAAAAAAAAAAAAACACAAACGAAACTCTTCTGATTTATGGAGATATCGCTTATCCACGAGCATTGTGGCGTTACCTAGAACTTTGTGTAACAAAAACAGTCCAGGGCATTGCTGCGTTTGACTTTCTTGCTTGATGTTAAGCGAAGTCCATGATAGAGCACGCTTGCTTAGCAGAAACCGATTCACTAGCGTGTTGAAGGCCAAAGATTATACCTAACCGGAAACAAATTTCACTGCTTAGCAGTTCGTATGATAAAGTGGAATCGAAGCGTTTGAGTTTTTTGGGCTTCAACCATGAAACGGTGACCTTACTCTGGGACATTCGACGATTAGACAGGCTAGGTGTTTGATGTTTGCTCATCTGATGTTAAATGGCAATGTGGTTGAAGATTCTGAACCCACCTAGAATGGAATGAATTGGCTCAAAGTGGGGCTGATGGAACACACCATTAGGTACACTTGGCAGAAGATTTTTAACTCCCGTGCGGTAGTTCGCAAGCCGATTACTAGAGAGTGCTACTACCACCATGCACTGTTAACTGCAGTATACACTGCTTGGCTATAGAATATTTGGTACTGGTATCTGTTTTTTTTTTAAAAACGAATGTGCTCAGAACAAATAATTTAAATTAGTTACCAAAGTTTCGAGATATAAACCGCCGGAAGGTAGCAAATCTGTCAATTTTCTACAGGATTCATTTCGGAGAATGTGCTACTGAGCTGTACGACCTTGTACTTCCATCCTCTTTTTATTACAGGACAAGTAGAAAGACGGCCCACTACCACACATAGTGGAATTTCCTTGGGTACGTACCAAACGTTTTAACTCTACGTTTCTCATCCGTACGGCCAAAGAATGGAACAAGCTGCCGGCTTCCTTGTTTCCTGAGAGATATAATCTAGATCTTTTCAAGGTCAGGGTGAATAGTTATTTTCTAAATCTGCGTGCTTTATCTTCGACCACATCATCGCATACCATCAGGCGAGTTGGTGGTCAAACGCGGACATATCTGTATTAAAAGAAAAGATATAAACGTTCAAAGTTTTTGTTGGGACAGAATGCTATGTCTATCTTATTTCTCCAATGCGCAAAATAAACCTATTGCTGTAGAATGGAAAACGGTGTACGGAGAACGAACGTAATGTCTGTCTACAGTATCTATATCGAAATGTTCAAATACTTTAGCATTTTAAAAACACTAAATTAAAAAAAAAATTGTTGAATGACTTGTGCGATTTTTTATGAGGCAAAAATGATGTTGAATATGAAGCGACTTATCAGAAGTGGTTCGTGCTAGACCTTGTACTGGAGTACGTTAGTCTTTTGTTTATTTTTTATTTACTATTGAGTGTCGAACAGTAAATCATCTAGATAGGCGTAGGCAGCGAAAAATACGTGATATTATCTGTTAAACGACGTCTCCAAATGTCAGTAACCCAACTTATTGATCACATGTTGGTGATAAAAAGTAAATTTTACTACTACAGATCTTTGTTGTAAGTATTCAAAATATTGTCCTATTAAATCATTTGGTAGTGCATCTATACTTCAAGAGTGACGTGGGATCGATTCCCACTTAGGACAAACATTTGTGTGACGAGCTTAAATGTTTGTTCTGTGTTGTATGTATTATTAGTATGTATCCGTTATCTGATTCCCATAGTACAAGCTTTAGTTATTTTGGGTCTGAGGACGCTGTGTGAAATATCCTAGGATATTTATTTATTTGAAAATATTATTTGAAACTACAAACGTAACTATTGTAATGATAGTTACGTTTGTAATATCAACATGTATTTTTTACTTTGTTACCACCAAGTAAAAAGCTAGCGAAATTACAGTACAGAAATTACTTTGAGACTAACCATCAATTAATGTCTCAAAGCAATTAACACCAAAGCAGCGATGCCCTGGACTTTTTTTGCTACTCAAAGTTCTGTGTAGCGCCGCAATGGTCATGGACATGCGATCTTTTACCATCACGAGAGCGTAACGGTCGTCTCAAAATATTTAAAAGTGTATCCATCCAGTTCTAAACCTGCCTTGAAATGTTATGTGACGACCTTATTTCAAATACAATATCATGTTTCAACTAATAAACTTTGACCGAAGCTACAACTCTGTCCATTAAATAAAAGTCGCAACCAAACCAAAGGCTACAATAGCGCTAACAAATCGACTACAAATTTCTTACAAAGCCTTACATTCTTCAATAAATATCTTAGCACGCGTCCATAGATTTATAAATTGCAATACGATTCTTCGTAAACCGTACGACTAGAGTTCATAATCGAACGATAGAGTAGAGTCTAAAACGGGTGAAAATGTCAACGATATTTCGCGGGGGCAATTAGGAGCGCGTCCAGGTTGAATTAATAGCGAATACATATCGCAAGCGAAGCGAATTTATCGAAAGCAGCCATTGTTCGACGCGCCACCCACTGAGCTTTCATCGAGAGATAATGGCGATATGACAATAGAGAAATTAAGAATTAGTAGGAAACAAGTTATGTATTGTTTACAAGAGTTCAAATTATAATATACGCGATGATTAGTTCCATTTATTTATAACTAGCTTCTGCACACGGTTTCGTCCGCGTTGACTTTAGAATTGTGTCCAGAGAGAAATTAAACACGTCTGATTAACACAAAAAACAAAAGTTTCCACCGTCCGCAAATACTTTATTATCATTTTATCCCGGAATAATGTTCCATAAGATACATCTAAGATACATCATAAGATATCCTATACCAAATTTCAAGTGGATACGAGTAGTTCGTTTTTTGATAATCCCACAGGAACCTAAAATATTTTGGGTATTAAAATAATCTTATGTGGTAACCCAGGTAATAAGCTATCTGTGTACCAAATTTCATCCAAATCTGTTAGTCGTTTTTCCGTGATTGAGCAACAAACATCCAAACATACAAACTTTCTCACATTTTTAATATTTAGTAGGTAGGATAGGTCTTAGTTAATTCTTACTGCGTTACAAAACTATTAACACAATGTTCAATAACACTTTTAAGCAAACAAGCAATGTTTATTTTTAGTTTTTAAGTCATTCGTTTTTTTTTGTGAAATTGACTTCCATATAAATTCCAAAAACCAGTAAATGTCTATGACAGTAATTTTTTAAAATGTAAAATTTATGAAACGAATGAGACGCTAAAGTAAAAGGTATGAGACGAATCGATGGTAAGAGATAACGCTAGTTCATAACCATTGCAGCGATACACAGAACTTTGAGTAGCTAAACAAAGTGCAGGGCATCACTGCTTTGGCGCTCATTACTTTGAGACTTTCGATGCCCCAATAGCCCAGTTATTTAGCTAGCTGCAGTACCCTTTAAATCGGAACGCAGTTATATTTACACATTACTGCATGGCGGCCGAATATGTGGTACTACGGTGGTACCTACCTAAATGACCTGTCAAGGAGATGTACCACCATGTAAAACGACAACAACAGTTTTAATGCAACAGGGCTTAGACCACTTATAAGCATTTTTAGAGACGGTTCCACAAATACGGCCTATCGGAGAGTAGGCCAGTATTTCAAAAGGCGGTCTCCAGACAGTCTGGTATATTTATATAGAATTTTGACAGATGGTATCATCACAGTGTCCGTCCACACTGACCTGTCTCGCCCGATTCGAGGCGAATTCTCGATCGGCGCGCGCGATACGCGCCGAATGACAATATACAGACAGGCGCGCGATGCTGCCGACGATACTCGATGTGTGGCCACCCTTACTTTTTATTCGATTGTAGATTGTATTGTGTTATGAATCGATATTTATTTCGGCTTGTCTTGTATCTCGTAAGTTTTTATGCGGATTTTATGTGTATTTGGATTAGTGTTGTAACGCGGCAATCTTGTTTTGTAAATATTGGCCTGGTTTTTCAATTGATTTAAATTTTCAACTTTTACACACTTGCTGTTTTATACCTACCTCTTTGTTTAATCTAAGTTTATTTGAAATGTAAATCTACGCATCATATTTTTATTTTAAAATGTTGATGTTCAAAATAGTGCAACGGCTTTGTAATAATAATAATTTTTCATTGATAAAACCAATGTAACTCTCTGCTGATGTCTGCATTTCCCGCAAAGTACAATTTGTGTGGTTTCAAATCCAGACATTACTGTGTTCCGGTTTAAAGGGTACTGCAGCTAGCGAAATTAAAGGACTGTTGAGACTAACCATCAAAAGTCTCAAAGTAATTAGCGCCAAAGCAACGCTGCCCTGGACTTTGTATTGTTACTCAAAGTTCTGTCTAGCAATGATCATGGACAAGCTTCATCTCTTACAACGAGAACGTATCATTCGATGGATTACTTTTACATAAAAAAAAGAGTAAACAGGATATTTCTGGGTTAGCTTCATCTTAGACTGAATACTGTTTAACATCAGGTAGGGCGTGGTCAAACGTAAACCAATTAATAAAACAAAAAGTATACTAAGAAATAATTGACAATTGAATATACTTACCACATAATTTAGAGTATCATTCATTTTTCAAGACACCTAGAACAAGTCTAAGGCTACCCCATCCCTAGTAAACTTATCCTTTAAAATTGAATAGCCTCTTTGTAGGATTAATGGCACATTATTCCATAAGAAATAGGGCTGTCCTGATGTCCCGGGGGAATTTAAAACGCATTTGCGGTCGTTAGCGGGCTGCAGTACATTGTTGACTGCAAGCTAGCCGTTACCTGAACGTGATGACTTGGACACTTACCTGCAACATAGAACAGTTTATATGTTACATATTATTATGCATACATTATATTTTTTACCGACTTCAAAAAAAGGAGGTTTCTCAATTCGACCGTATATATATTTTAAGTGTGTTCGCGGATAACTTCGTCGTTTATGAACCGATTATGATGATTCTTTTTTTGTTGGAAAAGAGATATCCCAAGGGTGGTTCCATTATAAGGAAACCAGGATCTGATGATGACATCCCAGAGAAATCGAGGGGAACCTTTTACTTTTTAGTTTCCTGCTGGAAGTCGGTATTTTTTGTTAAAAATTATTATAAAAATTGTGGTCATTTCGATGCTTATAAAATGTATGATAATAATTTTAAATGTAAGCACAGGTATAAAAAAGAAATAGACAGTGATGGTGACTGCAACAGTACACACAACAAAAACACGTCACATACGCATGTCGGTGACGCGAACTCATATGTATTGTCCCTTAAAAAATCGCTTAAAGAGGCTAAAACAGGAATGTATTAGTTTAAAAAAATATATAAGAAAAATACTCAATTTGAATTTAATCACAGATTTAAAGGAGTATGATTAATTTTTCAGTAAATTGGTCAGTCGAACCGAAGGAAGACAAGAAGATTTATAAAAAATCGAATTTGTCTTGCATATAATCGCCGTCGCCAAAAACAGGCTAGGAGACTGATTCACATGAGATTTAAAAACGCTCCGATTATATCTATGCGCATTCCAAGAAAAAATATATTATGGCTGTGCATAAATAAGTATCAAACCTTGCGGAACTGTAGGCAGGTGACTAAACATCCGAAGCGCTGATATTTTTATCGTAATTGATAGCGTTTCACTAAGCCCCGCCATAAAACAAAACTTCCCTGAAGCCTTCATTATTTACGAAATTCCACGAGGCACATCCGCGTGCCGTAAACATAACAGCCCTGTGTTATTAGTTGACATACTTCCCCAAAAACGCGGGCATAGTTCGTTGACAAATTATCTTTGTCATGCGTGTGATATAGTACTCGTTTGTGTGTGTGGGTGGGGCTTTATTTACCCTATTTTAATAGAAGTTGGCATTGATTATCTACACATTTTATTTGCTTATTTAAATAGGTAATTATTCAAAGAAATAGATGAGCGTGTTAACAGGCTAAATTGATGTCGCAGGATCGGTAAACGCTGGGGTAAATATGTTTTTTTTTTTAATGGTTGACAAGCTATGTCGAAGATGGTAAAGCACGCCTAGCGTGGAATGGAACTGACTGTCAAGTGAGGTTGCCGGAACACACCGTTAGGAGCTTGACGGCAGATTTTCTAATTGAAGGTGGTACACCCTAAACCATACCATACTATAAAAAGTTAGCAGTCAAGGGACGCCCGGCATATGTGAAACGCTTAAACAGTACGCAACTCGAGAGAAGTGGCGTAAAGGCACAAGAGAGCGTCACGCCGTTTGTCGTCACGGCACACGAGTCGGTTTTACTACCAAAGCGTGCCAATAGATGTTTCACATCAAAATAAACGTTTTATTCTATTTTTTTAGTTCATTTCGTGAAGTTACATGTAACAAAGCCAAGTAATTTGACACCATAAATATAAGCGCATAACAGAGGGCACACACAGCAACAAACAGCGCAGTTTTATTAACGATACGGAGCATAGATCACCGATACGCACCGTCACGGAAGTGTGCGGCGATCCTTATCGCACGCATGTCTCGTCCGGAGCCCGCTTTGTGTCAACACGTTACAGGTAAGTTAGTTCAGTTCGTTTCATACAAAGTAACCAATGTCCAACAAAATATATATCACTAGATATTATAAAACAAAGTCGTGCGCTGTATCCGTCTGCCTATTCGCGATAAACTTAAAAACTAGTGAACGGATTATCATACGAGTTTCACCAATAGATAGAGTGATTCATGAGGAAGTTTTAAGTATATAATTTGTCAAGGTTTTGTATTAAGATAATAATTGTTGGAAATGTCGAAAAAAGTCCAGTCATCTGGGAGCTTTCATTGAAAACGCTACCCTATCCCTTTGAGATATAACTGTCTTAATAGCCCCCTTTTTAGTAAATGGAGGAAAGTGCACCAGAGTGCGAATCGAAAATAATCAGTAGAAAAAACTGATCTAATTTTAGAAATTTTAAATGTACCTAACTAAATTTTAAAACTCTTAATTTTAAATTTTATATGGGATTATTTTTATGCCTGCATTAAAGATATTATTATTATAACAAAACAATGCATGGTGGGATATTCCTCTTTTATAGATCTACAAAAAGTTCGCGGTGGCATGTATCTACCTTTTAAGGATAGCGTACTATACCCATTCTTACTACCCGTGCGAAGCCGGGGCGGGTCGCTAGTCATAGTATAAAACAAAGTCGCTTCCCGTCGTCTGTACGGTTAGATCTTTTAAACTACGCGACAGATTTTGATGCGGCTTCCATCAATAAACACAGTGATTCAAGATGAAGATTTATATATGTATATCTATAATACATGCATATGCACCATATTAGTATCTACATTGCACCCGTGCGAAGCCAGGGCGGGTCGCTAGTATGTACTTGTTCTTTTACTTGGTAATAGATCTCCTTAGCAGGTCGGCTAAGTAGGTACCACCGTAGTACTAGATATTATGTCGCCAAGCAGTAGTGTTTAAAAAATACTATGTTCCGGTTTGGTACTAAAGCTTATGATATTATAGGGATGATGGCACTAACTATCGAAAGGCAGCGATGTCTTAGACTTTGTTTTGCTACTCAAAACTCAGTGTATCACTGCAATAGTCTTGAATATATTATAAGAATTTATTTACAAAAAAAGTACTTAAGTATTCTATCAGTTATCTGAGACTTCCATAGTACAAGCTTTGCTAAGTTTGGGGTCAGATGGCATTGTGTGTCATAGCACATTCTACGATATTTATATTTAAAGTTGTAGTTGCATTGCAAGGTGGGAAGAAATTAGTAAATGATTGATGTTTCCGGCAGCCCAGAAAGCCAACTTGTGATCTAGTTCCCATTCCTACTCTGGTGCTTGGCTACAAATTTTAATATATTTTTTAGCGCGCATAAAACCGCGTTTGTTCGCCAACTCACCTGATGATAAGCGATGATTTTGTCGACGATGAAGCACGTATATCTAGGAGACACCTATTTAAACGCATCTTGAAATCTATGACTTGCTACGGTTTTATAAAAACGATATTTCAGATAAAGCTTGAGATAATCAATTTGTTGATATAATTATATTAGTAAGTAAAATAGGAACATCGCCGTCGTTCGACTACATCCTAATGACACGTGTAAGTGTTGAGCAGCTCGTCAAGAATGAAACGTTGCTTAAATTTTGGAAAATAAACTAAAAAGACACAAGACCTCGATATATATAGGTATTCGTTCGTAATTTATGCAGTCTGTGACATGTGAAAAATGATAAATTTAAATCATAAAGAATGATAATTCACCTTTTGTGTAATCCTATAAAGTTTACAATGTTAACATGTATGTTTAATTATGCAATTCATATGAATAAAATATAATTGATAATTATTTGTAACGTAAAATTAGTCAAGTGTCTCGCGGCGGGTCTCGTGCAGCGAAGGTTCTGTACAATATGTGTTCATTAATTACCCAAATCGTATTTTCTTTCATTTGTTCTCGTATTTCATTTTTATTGCGAGCCCGAAAAATATTATTTTTAAGTAATATTTATCTTTATTGTGCACACAACAATTACAAAAATGTAAAAAATTATGCCCCATATATAGAACACACGAAACAAATTAATTAATAATATGAAATCATACATCAGATATTATAATGAAAATCATCATAAAATTCTGCCAATTATAAATGTATGTTAACAGAACAAAAAAATTGTACATTAACAAAAAAAAACCGAGTTCATATTGTTTTCTTAACTTTTGTCAATTGGTTGTCAAAACTGGACCAAATTGAAATGGGACCAAAATCATCAAAATCTGTTCAGTCGAAAGTTCTGAGGTAAGAAACAAAAAAAAATGCAGTCGAATTGAGAACCTCCTCCTTTTTTAAAGCCGGTTAATAAAACAAAGTCGCTGTCTGCATTTTCATACGGTTTTTACTATTATTTAGACATTTTTACGTAATTATTGTCTATCCAATGATGAGAAAAACCGATAAATGCCTATCATACCTATGTTGAATGAAAAAACACTTTGATTCGGCTGCGATCATCTTCAGGACGGTGTTGGAGCTGACCCGTGTTCGGCGCACCAAAAACGCGCTGCGTTTACAGATGGTTAAGTTGAAATAGTCGTTTCACGCTTCCATGAACACGAGAATAGGCGCTGGCCAGGCCAGGCGCTGCAGAGGTAGCATCGTCACCGCCCTGAAGACGTTGTTATACCCAAAAATGTGGTGTAATATTTATTATATCATAATATAGTCGGTATCATTAGCCCACAGGTTATATGTATAGAGTAACGTATAAATAACAAAAAATTAAGTTCATTAGAACATCCTGTAAAGAGAGCACTTGCTGTATTAAATTTTGATAAAATCGTATAGATAATGTGATCATTCCAATACTCTATTTTTTATACTAATCCTAAAATATACTATGGACAGATTGGTAGCGTAAATAATAGCGTTTAATTAAAAGGATTCATAAATACCGTCAAGTTACGGAACCCTATTAAATCGAAGGCCAATTTGATGGTACTATGTTAGCATTTAATTGTTTATTATGAATAATATAATATTTAATTTATGCATTTACGAAAATTCAGCCACGTTTTTACCTAATTTAAACTGTTTTTAGCTCAAATTTTATTCATAGGAAACTATTATATTTTAACTTAATTTATTATAATTTGTGTAAAATTGTTAAATCTTAATTAGGATTGTTAGGTATAAACACTTTGGAATGGCCTTATCTCTAAATTATGTGTGCACTAAATTAATATTATAAATTCTAGTCTTCTGTTCTAAAGTAACTGTTTCTCATCATATATTTACACTCAAACAACGACTTAAAGAAAATTGGTACAAATATAGTTGATACTGTAATACTAACAAATTGCTTATTGAACTAAAAAATACTTGATTAAATTACAAATATTTTATTGATAGCACTGCAGTTACAAGTAATTTTTTAATCATATTTAAAATAACATAAAAAAATGACAATTACACATGTCAGTATAATTAATTGTCAATGTAATAATATGTCAATATGATTAAATGTCAATAATAAAAAAAATTATGATGACCGTAGTGGTGCCGGCGTAAGAATTGTACCGCACCCTCTCTACCCGTGGTTGCCGTAAGAGTCGGCTAAGGGATGTAATCCGAAAGATGGGCAGCAGCGTCTTCCTTGAACAATCACACCCAACTGCGCTCGCCAACCCGCCTGCCAAGCGTGGTGAGTATTGGCAAAATTAAGTTTGTTTCTGAAGCACGCGATTAAAGGTGCATCCCGAGTGGAAGCGGTTGTAGACCGCGGGCCCCAGAATGTATACCAACCTATTATTAGTTGGTCTTTATTTGTATTACTGCGAGGATCTAACGTGCTGGGGACGCTACACCAATTTGACGCTGTGCTACTAAATAATATACATAATATATATCTTTATCTATAATCTAAAAGGCCGTTATCAATGAGAACAGTTCCCGAAACCATTGCCGCGTTGTATGGCAATACTCAAACGTTGTGAAAAATAGAGGACAGCGTTTTGCTCACGTGTGGCGTCGACCACTTGAGGTGACAAGTCTAGGCTATATATTGTGATCGAGTGATCGTTATTATAAAAACCACACAGACGGATGAGACTTAGAATTGTTTTCTGATTATTTATTGTAGTTTCGACGAAAACGCGCAAAAAAGCATATAAAAAAAGCTAAGTATTTTTCAAAAATTTGAATTTTTCGTGTTTATATTTAATGCTAGTGATATTTTATTTATAAAGTGCTGAATTATGAGCACGAGCGTGGGAAAGAGATATAATGTGGCGAAACATGTATTTTTGCGATCCGTTGAAGCTTTTTTTATACTGGTTACAAATTTAGGTATAAAGCTCGCTTGATGTAAATTGACGGTGTGGTCGAGTTAAGTTGATCTTACTTTTCAAAGGCATGATAGGACTTTGAGCTGTCATTTTTTTATAGTCGTCAGGCTTGGTGTTTGACCACAGCTCACCTGAAGCGAAAAAGCTTATCGAAAATGGTAAACACACCTAGCCAGGAATGGAACTGGCTCACAAGAGTGGCTGTCGGAACACACAGTTACGTGCTTGGTGGCTTTTAAACTTGAGGGGTAGCTTGCCAGCCGAGTACTAGAAATTATCCTAACACCATGCTGTTTTTGGCATTCTTTTTGTGCCCTTGATTTAGACTTTTTTTCACTTGTTTTTTTTTAATGATATACTTAATAATATTAAAATACTTCATACTGGCAAAGTGCTTAAGGTGCGCAACTTAAAATGCGGTGTTTTAGTAAAAGTTGTTTACAAAGTAAAATTAAGCTCTTTTTGGTTAAGTAGATACCTATTTCCGAGTAGGTTGTTCCCATGTTTGTCACTCTCGTGTCAGCCCCTGGATCAGCTTTATGGTTCTGGGCCTTATTCCACTCACAATAATAATCCAAAAAGCCATATCTTTGAGAACATTGCAAGCTCTCTGTTCAGATATACAGGCTTCATCGCGATGTCTTCCTTCGTTCGTAACAGCAACTTCCGCACACTAATCGATAGCTAAACTATCAAAGGATTCGTTACGTTTGGTAAGGAATTAAAACATGGCAATCTGAAGGATTTCTTAGAGTTGAAACATATAATTAATGTATCACGTACACAACCGTCTCTACGACACACCCACACTCCGATATTTTAAAGTTATAGTATATCTTACGAATATTATTATATTAAAGTTTGTATGTTTGGATGTTTGTTACTCAATCACGTAAAAACGGCTAAACGGATTTTAATGAAATTTGGCACATATACAGTTTATTTTCTGGATTAACATATAGGATTCTTATATCAGAAAAATGTTAGGTTCCTGCGGGATTATCAAAAAACCAACTACTGGACGTATTAATTGAATTTAATTGAAATTTGGTATAGATGCGTATTATAGAACATTATTCAAGGATAAAAGGTATCCTTTACCATAATCCAATAATAGAATAGCGTAAGTTTCATGACTATTGCTTATTTGCTACTTACATTTATGTTTCATTTCTACCTGAACCTAATTCTCAAGTTAACGCGGAGGAAGTGGCGAGCCTAACCAAGTAGGTACTTATCTATAATTTTTAATAAATCAGTGATCCTTAGATTTCTGTCCCATATAAGCCTGATTATCACTTTCCCACACTCGCGATTGAAAAAGTGATAATCAGGCTTATATGGGACAGAAATCTAAGGATCACTGATATAATGTGGTGAAACATGACTTTACGTGTTGCTTCCAAAACTCCATCGAAGCTTATAATAAAGTCACCACTACCTTACTAAAACATGACTAGATTTGACTAGACTTGATCAAGACTGGACTTTGACTATAAAGAAGCTGGAAACTGAAGACTGCACACAAAATATAGACACATTGAATCTTTTTTTTTTTTATAGCTGACTAGCTAGGTGTTTGACCACAACTCACCTGATGTTAAGTGACGGTGTGGTCGAAGATGGTAAAGCACACCTAGCCTGGAATAGAACTGGCTCTCAAGTGAGGCTACTGGAACACACCGCTAGATGCTTGGCGGCAGATTTTCAACTTGAGGGTGGTAGCTAGCACCACGCAAATCTGGCAGAATGCACAGAGTGCGATACCAAGAAGAAAAAAAAAAGCCTGATTATTCAAAGACCTTTACTATACATGGCTCATACTGGCGCAGTGTCACTTGTCAATGTCCCGTGACAAGGTCCCGCGTGGCGTGTCGTCGCGTGTTATCGCGCGATCGCGTCACGCGTGCGTGTCGCATGTAGACGCACCTTTAGCTTATCTGCTGTTTTGGACGCTCACGTAAAAATGACGAGTTATCTATCTAAGGATAATATTATAATGTGGGTGTAGTGGCGGTAGTAAAATACTGACTTGCGTAAAGCTTTTGTCTACATGTAGAGCTTTCCATCTAAGCCATAAAGAAGATAAGTGCTCCACTCGTGGTCATTTTCTCTGTGCTTAAGATAAAAAAAACTTGAATGCTATTCATAAAGTCGTTCTCACTACTTATCGAAGTTTTGTACACATAACTAATCTCGATAAGCGCATAAATAAAAGTAAGTATTAAGCAGCTATTTGATATTTTGGAATCGGAAACTTTTTAATATAATTTTAAATTTTCTTTACATTACACAATGTGGGTGTTTTTAAATCTTGAGTAAATATGTTTCTTCTAGATTTCGTGCTCCATCTTAGACCGCACTATTGCCTAGCCTAAAAGAAAGACCAACTTGTATCACCGTCGCAGCGGCTCGTCGAGTCGGAGAGGTCGGTATACATTCTGGGGTCCGCGGTCTACAACCGCGTTCCCGGCTCCGTCCGGGATGCACCTTCCACCGTGTGCTTTAGAACCAAGTTAAGATCTTGGCTGCTAGAGACCTTGCTTTATGACATTGACGAGTATTTCAAACTAAAAGATTATTACTAGTATTTATGAGTTTATTGACATTTTATTATATTGACAATATTTTTATATTGACATATTTTATATTGAGAATATTTCTTTTTATTTTGACTTTTATATATTTTGTTTTTATTCATTTACATGTAATCATTGCTCTAAAACTCTTCATCATCATCATCATCATCAGTCATAGGACGTCCACTGCTGGACATAGGCCTCTTCCTGGGGGGGTTTGCCAATACTCGCCACGCTTGGCAGGCGGGTTGGCGAGCTCAGTTAGGTGTGATTGTTCATGGAAGACGCTGCTACCCATCTTCCGGATTACATACGGCAACCACGGGAAGAGAGGGTGGGGTACTATTCTTACGCCTTTTTCTAAAACTCTTATAATGATATATTTTAAATGATATTACGGAATTTATTTCTAACTTTAGTATCATCACCATCAGCCATAGGACGTCCACTGCTGGACATAGGGGGTTTAACTTTAGTATTATTAATAAAATATTTCTATTTGCATTTGTTGCAAGAGGCAAGGAGTGGTCGAACGCGAACCTATTTTGAATAAAAATATAAAAAACTTTAGTTATTAGTTTCTAAGATAGATTTGAACCGTTTAATAAAATAATTATTCATCTTGTATGTCGTTCACTGTGCATGACCTATAAAGCAAAAACGAAAAATACTTATCTAGATGTACAACACTATTGTGACTATCAATGCTGTGTACCTACTGTTGAACCAAAACACAGCAAGCTTCCAGCTAAACCTAGGCTCCATAGAGGGTAGCGACAAAGCTATGGAGTGGGCACTAGATACACATCTAGACATTGTCAGCAGCGCCTGGAATGCCCAGCCTAGCTCTTTAATGGATTTGCGTTTCCCCTCGTTTTAGACGTAGACCTGTATGCATATTTCCGATAGGATATGGTGAAAGGCCAATTCTGATTATATCGTTTTACAAGCTGACGAGTTTAAGTCTATAACCCGACTACAATTAAAATAGCTGTAATATAATTAAAGGAAGAAAAAAACTTTTTATACAAATTTCTAATTAAATTTTAACATATAACTTATGTTTATTTTTTAATTGACTTTATATAGATACCCTATTTGATAGGTTTGGTTAATATTTTTTTATTAACGTTTTAGTATTTCGCGCCAAAAATTCACCATCTTGTTTTTTTTAACAACTATTTGATTATTGAGACAAATCTACCGATACCCTATTTGTCGTAATCCATTCGGCCGTTTGGAAGATACGAGGTTAAAGAAATTTATATACATACAAGATACGCGCGAAAAACATAACCCTTCCTTGGCTGTGGGGTAAAAATGTAACGCAGAATGAACTACGTTTATGGGTTAGATTCTTTTGTATCCTGTACTTTTTTTTTTCTATTTTTAGTATGTACAATAAAGAGTTTTTATCTATCTATTTTCTAGTACTCGGCTGGCTAGCTACTTACAAGTTGTAAATCTGCCGCCAAGCACCTAGCGGTGTGTTCCAGCTACCTCACTTAAGAGCCAGTTCCATTCCAGGCTAGGCGTGCTTTACTATCTTCGGCAACAGTTTTACTTAACATCAGGTGAGCTGTGGTCAAACAGAGCTTGTTAAACATTAAAAAAAAACAACCTATTCAACAAAATGTATAAAAAATTACTTAAAAAATTAAGAGAAACCTGAAGCTTTCAATGATAAACAAATTATTGTTGTAAACAGTGTCAATGCATGGTGTAAAAGTTTATGGATTCTCATTGACTTGCTCTTAAATTTTCATCTTGATTGTCTGGAAGAGATCGCTTTTAGCGATAAGGCCGCCACTTGCGGCACTAGCTCTTAAGAGTCTTTTGTTTTCTGTACTTTTTTCTATTTTCGGTGTGCACAGTAAAGAGTTTCTATCTCAAAACAGTGTTGTGTTATTCTGAAAAATCTATAAGAGTTATACCACTTCGGTGGTGTAGTATATAATTATTTTAACTACCAAAATTCAATTTGAAGGTTCTTTTTGATTTAGTATCTAATAACATGTTTTTGTAAACGAAAACACGTGTAGTTTCGTCATATAAATGATCACGTCACGAAACTCGCGGGCGAGGCCGGGCGCGCCCACTAGTAACGCTATCATAATTTGGGTAATGTCATTAGCATATTGTTATGTCACTTACTCATAAAAGGTTAATAGAGAAAGCGGCATTTAACATGTTTATTATTGTACAATAAAATGTATTTCGTTCAGGCGTTGCGGTAGTTCATTTTGAGTGTTCAAGGTATATATTTAGTGTACTTCAATATGTGTCTTTCAAGCGTATTTTCATACAACAATTTTAAAAAATCTATCCGATATAGAATTCTGTATTTCGAATTTCGTATAGATTTTTAAAAATTGTCGTCAAATTAGTTAAATTTAATTTAAATTCCCATCACTGTTGTAACGGAAAAGACTTTTATGCGGAAATATACTATTTATATACCTTGAACACTCAATATATTTTTTGACTAAGTTATTTTTATAAGTTTGTAAATAGTATTAATTTATATTTTGTTATTAGTTTTTAATTAGGTATGGATTTTTTATATGATATGTTTATGTAGTAGAATAGTTTTTACTAAACAATTACTTCAAATTAAATCTTTATATTTCGTGTCTAGAGAATAATAATTGTAGTTCTTTGATTATTCGGCCGCAAGTTATAGAATAGTTATTATAAGGACCAAGTTTACTAAATTAGTTATCTGTTAATCCTATCTTTACATTTATTTTCTTTCGATTCATAATAGGCTCTACATTATTTTTTTCTAGACTGCGTGTTGATTACAGTGGATATTTTTAAACAAGGTGCGTGAGACTGACTGATATTTGACCTATTTTATATTATACTGGGTGACTTTATGTGGCGATATAAAAAAACGTAGATTTAAATTCTAACAGTGAACTTGAGCTATTGGTAAAGGAAAACATCGTGAGGAAACCATAGCATGCTGGCTATCAAGTTGATAATATAGCACTATGCTCCCAACGGTGTACCGTAGCCTGGAGAGTTAATTCCATTCCAGGATAAGCCAGGATAGGATAGTGCAAGGACAGGTCAGTGCCATTCCAGGATATATATGTTTACTATATTTGAACTATTTAGGTTAGCTGCGGTCAAAAACCCATTCTGTTAAATCTTTGATTAGATTAGACGAAGACAGAATGGGACCAGTGTTCCCAAATCCAATATTCATTTTTATGGTTTCCCAAATTGTTTAAAAAGTCACTAAACCTTAGTTACAAAGTACTTTTTGCTTTGCATGGTGTTATGTTACGGTAATCCGAGTGCACCGAGACGGGGTGGGGGTGGCTCGCGATTCCGATCGCCTATTGACCGATACGGTAGATTTATGTACCGTATCTGCGCCGTCTTAATTTACCGTACTACGGTGCCAAGATACGGTAGAAGCGCTAATTCTCCCGTTTGCGATTGGCGTAGAATGCAATTAGATTGGAAAAAGGAGAATAAATGGTGTAAAATGCCCCTAGTAGTGTTTTAATGAATGATGCAATGTAGATACGTGTATTGTGTTTTTTTTTACCTTTTTTGTTTGTTTGATTGATTAATGTAAATCTTTATAGGATTGGTTTTTGTTTAAAAAATAAAGCATCTACTTAAATCATGGACCTCTAATAATTTTTAAATGTTTTGTGGTGTATCGAATTGAAGGACACAATAGGTATATGGTTAGTATGGTATGGTTGGTTAGTATGTATGGTAGTAGTAGGTATATGGTTTATAGTAATACGGAAGATGGGCAGCAGCGTCTTCCTTGAACAATCACACCTAAGTGCGCTCGCCAACCTGCCTGCCAAGCGTGGCGAGTATTGGCAAAACCCCCCCAGGAGGAGGTCTATGTCCAGCAGTGGACGTCCTATTGCTGATGATGTGATATTAATAGGTATAATTATGAACGATGTTTGTTCTTTTTTTGTAGTTTTTAAAATGATTTTGTACATTACATTGTTAAGGATTTTGACCAAATAAGCAACTAATAGTTAAATAATTTCATTTAGAATTTACTTTAATTTTAACATTTCATGTAAAGGAATGACTTTTTTATGGCTGATAGGCTAGGTGTTTGACCACAACTCACCTGATGTTAAGTTACAGTGTGGTTGAAGATGGTAAAGCACACCTAGCCTGGAATGGAACTGGCTCTCAAGTGAAACTGCCGGAACACACCGTACCGAACTTTAGTTTATGAAAAATTTCATTCATTCTCTATCAGAGGAAAATTTTCAATACCTGAAAAAAATAACAAGCAGATAGAATAAACTTCTAAAATAAAAGTTAAACACCTTTGGCTAGTCGTGATCGGTAATCGACTGTAACTTTAATACTTTTAACATTGTCTTTTTTCCCAGAATGGCAACCCTTCCATTCATATTCCAAAATCAAAACAAGGTTCTAGTCGACCTGCGCGTGGGCCTATCACCGATCGCGAGCGAAGCCGAGGGTACCCGACGCGACCCGAGCGTATCGCAATCTAACCATGCACACCGAGTAGAAAATGTTCAAAAGAACAAGTTGAAGATGTTGGTATTTAAAAAAATTAGAAGAAGCAAAATATGTGTACTGCGTGTGTTAATTTAAAATATTGCCTGCCTCGAATTATGTCAAATGTAATTAAAAGTATTCCGATTAGAATTAGCAAGGAACGATGACGTCCATTGTTGATACGAGAGACAAAACAGCACTGTCAAACTTTTACTTGACTCCATCCTACTATCCTACTAATATTATGAATGTGAAAGTTTGGATGTTTGTAACTCAATCACGCAAAAACGGCTGATCGGATTTGGATAAAATTTGGCACACATATAATTTATTAACTGATTTAACATGTAGAATACTTTTATATCAGATTTTATTTAAAAGCATGTTCATTCGTTCATTAATTCAAAATCAAAGTATAATTTATTGCTATATTGTGTTACATAAAGGTTTTAAGTTTTAAAAAGATCAACGGCTTACATTCAGTACACAATACAATAGTAAAAGATTAACTTAAAAAAATATTGTATTTATTTATATTGACAAATAGTATGTGTGAATTTGCATAATATACTTGTAAAATAATCACAGCTAGTAGTTTATAGGTCATTTAATCATTTGTATGTTTTAGTTCCGTTAGAATACTTAAGAATTCATCTAAGTATTAATGTACATGTGCAAATGAGTATACATGCTATTGCCACCATATCGCAGCAATATATCAGAGGTGTTTCTTTATGAATTTTATACTCAGAGCCACAGAGCATAGACCTGTGGCTATCTGTTTTCAGGGCTATCTGGCAGCATTTGTGTAGTCACGTGGGTGGTCTGACGTCTGCAGACGGGAGATAGTATGACGCGGCCTGTTCCGTCTAGGGCTTAGATAGTCTATGGTGACGCGGGAGATTGGTATGATGGCTGTTAACTTGTTTTATAGTCAAGTAATCCATGATAACCGTATTCCAGGTGACAATAACTGAATTTTCACTTTATAAAGCTACATAACTATTTCGTATACCTATTCTATCTGTACTAATACATTTATTTGCTATATTTACGTATATTTATTTATATCAGATCTTTGCGATCACTCTCTGACAAAAATTGACATGTAAATTGAATAATTCTATTTTTATTTTTGATTTTATTATTGTTTGATTTATTCTTTGACATGCTGTCTGCACCTATAATTGTTGTGACATTTACTTTATACTTATTTTGTATTTCTTACTTTTTGTCATGAGATAATGTACACAACGTTGGTGTTCATAGTATAAATAAATAAATATATTTTGTTTGTTTGAGCGCGCTAATCTTAGGAATCACCAGTCGGATTTGAACAATTATATTTGCATTTGATAATTGACAAATTTTTTGAAGGAGGTTTTAGCCATAGAGATCCTTTTGTTTCTGAGATCTGTGGTTTTAGCCTATTTAACATCACGATACAGCCCAGAACCCGATGGCGGTGAAACCGCCGGGTACAACCAGTATTAATATATATAAGTATATCAATGAAATATAATACTGTAATACAATGGAATAGACAGACAAACTCATCGGTCTTCCATACATTACTTACTGTATTTTTTAAAATATAAAAGTAAATAAACGAACGAGCCGATCTCCTGATGGTAAGAGATTACGCTTGTCCATGACCTATGCAGCGGTACACAGAACTTTGAGTAGTAAAACAAAGTCCAGAGCATCGCTGCTTTGGCACTTAGTACTTAAGACTTTCGATAGTTAGTCTCAACAGTCCTGTAATGTCGCTGCAGTACCGGAAGACTGGATACACAATAATGATTACACACTACTGTACGGCAGCAGAATATCTGGTATTGCGGTGGTAACTTAGACGACCTTCTACTAAGGATATCTACCACCAAGTAAATAAGTAAGTAGGTACTATACGGAAGTAGGTACTGTATATCTATAAGAATTAAAAAAACGTCTCTTTATATTTCGTTTAGTGACCTATAGATAGGTAAGAAAATATGTAGTTGTATATGTTTTGATATATTTGACTTGAAAACTAAATTATTTTGCCCTCACTAATATGCTAAGGAAAGAAATCTGACATTGTAGATATAAAAATAAACACGAATAAAATTTATATTATTGGACTGTAAAAGCTAAAAAGGATGACAGAATCGACCACACACTTTGTAAATTATTATAATATATATCACCAGTACCTATATATACATGTAGTTTCGTTTCGTTTTATATAAACACATTAATATTATTTTTCACATACGGACTTACTAGGTATATATGTATTATATCTATTATTATTTTTTTACTTTTAAGTGTTACAACATCTCCCGTCTGTTCTTTGTGTCCCGATTTGTATCGTGTTTTCCATTATTGGTTGCCCGGAAGAGATCACTCTTAGCGAAAAGGCCGCAACTTGTGTCACAAGCTCACCAGGTCAGGATCAGGTTTTTGTACTATTTTTCTACTTTCGGTGTGCGCAATAAAGAATTTCTATCTGTAGTACTTTTTTTTTTAATTTATTTATTTTATTTTATAATTTTTTTCCTTAAATTAACTTAAATAACACAGACCGTTAAACCTCGCCGAGGTTTGTCTCGGAGTCGAGTCCTCTTCAACTCTAACTTATCCTAAAATATCAATGCGTATCCTACAGAAATAAAATAAGTGACAACCAAATTCCCAGGACAGCGTCTATTCCATCAACGCCACTAGAACACTCAAATCTGAAGATACGTTAAAAGCCGAGATTGTCCAGACAGTCGGTTTATTATAGACAAACAGACAGACAGATATCGTCTAATCGATTCGCAGGCGGCGCCTTATCTCGCGAGTTTTAAAACGAATACGGACTTATCTTTAGTTTTGAGCGGGAGCGTTCACGTTGTTTTGGACGGCACGACAAATTTAGACGATATTATAAGTTTTTTTTTTAATGTAACAGTAATGAGACGAACTAGACGCTTTCCTGATGTTAAGAGATAACATCCATGGCTATTGCAGCGATACACAGAACTTTGAGTAGTAAAACAATGTCCAGGGCATCGCTGCCTTGGCGCTCATTACTTTGAGACTAGATGGTTAGTCTCAATAACCCTGTAATTTGGCTAGCTGCAGTACCCTTCAAACCGGAACACAGTAATGTTTACACACTACTGCATAGCGGCAGAATATCTGGTACTGGTAAGTAAATTCATTAATAAACATAGGTCCATCTACTACAAACTTTTCATATGACTTCATTATCCGTATTGTTTATGATAATAAATATATTTTCATAGCGAGAAGAGATTCAACAATGAGCTCCGAGATTTAGTTCTAAAGGTCTTGCTTAAGGTAATTTAAAGCTCCAGTTAAATATCACATAACATTTTATGTGTATATGTTTATGTATGTATGTGCTCAATAAAAAAACGCCTGGACAAATTTGGATGTTTACATGATCCCGAGTGACACTGGCTATAAATAAATTAAAAAAAAAAAACATTTCTTAGTGTTCGTGTTTTTTAATTATTAAGCTTGTTATTTTTAAGATCTTCGTAAGATACATTTGAGTTAAATTTAAATTAATTATATAAAAAATCGAAGTTTAGTACCCAGGTTCATGCGTAACCGCCATATTTTATTCCGCTAAATGAGATCTAATAAAACAACATTTGGCTGATGATCGATGGCAGTTAGACGTGCTGGAAACGTTGCAATGAAGCTCTTAACCATGTGAGGTGATGCCATATTCTCGGCAGCCCCACGCCAATGCAACCGCGCAATAATAGGATGATCGCAAACAAATCAAACTGCACTCTTTCCCACTAATACCCTCATATCTACTCGAGTTATTTATTGCCTAATTATCCGCAGTTATTGTTCTTTATTTATGATCCGCCCGGTTTATTGGCGGAGATAAAACGCAGATTTTAATGGTAATGGAGACAAGCAAATTGGATAAGGATAGGGTCTTAAAAGCGATTAATATGATATTGAAGCTGATTGTATGAGTCATTTGAGTATTTATACTGTAGAATGTCAAGCTAAGAGAGTATTAAGGAGTGGTTTGTCCATATTTATGATTACGTCGTTGCATTTTGAAACTAAAATATGAATATTGATGAAGTTGTTTAGTGGATATGTGTTTGTTTACTAAAAACAATAAATCATTTGTGTTTTCCAGAATACCAAGAAAGTTTAATTGATTATTGGATAAGAAAATACAAAGTTGCTTTTACTTTTAAGTATAAGTTTTTGCGTAGTGGTAGGGTACTTTCTAGTGCTCGGCTGGCTAGCTACCCCCAAGTTGAAAATCTGCCGCCAAGCATCTAACGGTGTGTTCCGGCAGCCTCACTTGAGAGCCAGTTCCATTCCAGGCTATGTGTGCTTTACCATCTTTAACCACACCGTCACTTAACATCAGGTGAGTTGTAGTCAAAGACTGTCAGCCATAAAAAAAAGTAAATCTTATATCCTTCGTGTATGTTGTTGGTTTTTATCCAACTGCGCAAGACGGAGAGTTATGTTTTTCGAGTGAATTTATCAGTATAATCAGTATCAGTGTACTTATTATTTGTACAATATAATGACACTAAGTTCAAAACATATGACTTTGAGATGAACAAAGAGACATAAAAAAACATTTTCTACTCAATCTTTTATACAGCAAATATATTTTTCTAACACAATTTCGAATAGCTATATTTCCAGATCAAAGTTAAAATATTCATTAAAGTTATACGGGTTCTAAGAAAGTTTTCAATCGTGCTATCGCGAGTCTCAGGCGCAATAACTCCGGCTACGGGGCGCTGGCAACATTATTGCGCACCTGAAAGTATCTCAAATACTCGCTGGAGTTTATGGCTTCCAGAATACCGCATGAGTTATCGACACGTTTAGGTGCAAAGCTAGTTATGTGCTAGCTAGGTGTTTCACCACAGCTCACCTAATATTTAATGACGGTGTCGTCGAAGATGGTAAGCACACCTAGCCTGGAATAGAACTGGCTCTCAAGTGAGGCTGCCGGAACACACCGCTACTTGGCGGCAGATTTTCAACTTGAAGGTTGTTAGCCAGCCGAGTACTAGAAAGTACCCTACCACCATGGTTTCCTCACGATGTTTTCCTTCACCGGCAGCTCAAGCTAATATAAATCACACTAAAATTATAAAGGCGAAAGTTTGTGAGTGTGTTTTTGTATGTTTATAGCTTCGTCACGCTCACACTGCTGGACGAATTTTGATGAAATTTGGTATGGTGGTAGCTGACACCCTCGATTAACACATAGCCACTTTTTATTGTGTTCACGTGGGATGAGCAAGGAATTATAAAAACAGCGGCAGCAGCTTAGAGTATCTAAGTTTTATAGCGATGAGAGTTCAGTAGTTGTAGTGCGTAGTTCAAATCCCAACAATCATTGAACTGCCGGTGAAGTAAAGAATTCTAGTACTAGGCTGGTTAGCTCAAATACTAGAACTCAACCCTCAAGTTGAAAATCTGGCGCCAAGCAATTTTTTTTTATGAGACTGTAATAAGACCAACGAAACGCTCTCTTGATGATAAGAGATAACGTCTGCTCATAATCATTGCATAACCAGAACTTTGAGTAACAATACAAAGTCCAAGGCATCGCTATTTTGACGCTCATTACTTTGAGATATGATGTAGGTTTCTATTAATTTTGTAAACATAGAAAACATCACTAACATATTATAAAACAAAGTCGTCTGCCGCGTGTGTCTGTCTGTTTGCGATAAACTTAAAATTTATTGAACAAATTAACATGCGAGTTTCGCCAGTGGATAGAATGATTCATGAGGAAGGTTTAGGTGTATAATTTGTCAAGGTTTTGTGTAAATTGGTTGAAATATGATGATAATTGTTGCAAGTGTCGGAAAAACTCAAGCCACCTGGGAGCTTTCATAGAAATCCCTTTGAGATATAACAAAACAAAGCATGGTGGGATATTCCACTTTTATAAATCTACAAAAAGTCCGCGGTGGTATATACTTACCTTTTAAGGATAGCTTATACCCATTCTAACTACTCGTGCGAAGCAGGAGCGAGTCGCTAGTAAAATATAAAAAAAAGCTTCCCGCCGTCTCTACGCTTAGATCTTTTAAACTACGCAACGGATTTTAATGGGGTTTCCGTCAATAAGCAGAGTGATTCAAGAGAAAAGTTTATATGTATAATACATTCATATGCACCACATAAGTATCTACATAGAACCCGTGCGAAGCCGGGGCGGGTCGCTAGTTAAACATAAAAGAAGCGACAAAAATATAAAAAAAAACTGAAATACATAACAACGTAGAAATGCTTGAAACAAAACGTCGACACTTTCGCGTTAACCCAACAAGTATATTGACACAGGCACTAAAAGGTTGAGTTTAAAGTCCATAGGATAGCTGCGAAATAAAAGGCGACAAGGCGGGCGGGTGTGCTGGGAAGATAAGGCGCCGCCCGCCCTGCGTGATGGATGCACCGCGGCGATAACCGCCCTTTGACTTAACTGGAGAGGTAAACATGGAACTCATATTAGCTATCTCGGAACTTGCCTGCCGAGTTCGTTTAGCCATGTTAATAAGGTGCGCGTGGAAAAATGTTGCTACAAGTTAAAAAAATAGATGAAAATGTAAAGCACATGCCCAAACTATTAACTTGGTCGTAGACCTCCTTACAGTAGGTCGTCGAGTTGTGTGCTAACATTACTGTGTTCTAGTTTGATTGCTTTGAAGGGTTTTGAAGCTAGCGAAATTACAGGGCTGTTGAAACTAACCATCGAATGTCTAAAAGTAATGTTAAGTAATTCGGTGTTAAGTAGTTCGGTGTTTTGCTACATGTGTTCTCTTACCATCAGGAGCGTCACGTTTATTTAACGGAATTACTTTTACATGAAAAAAACTGTGCCAGGATGAGAGACGATAACATTTCCCGCCTGTAATCTGTTTCCCATTCCATGGTTGGCTGGAAGAGATCGCTTTTAGCGATAAGACCGCCATACGTATTTATAGCGATGATAGCTCAGTGGTTAGCGTGGTCGGTTCGCATGCCGAAGGGCGTGGGTTCAAACCCCAACAATGAGCTTGAGCTGTCAGTGAAGGAAAACATCGTGAGGAAACCATACCGTGGTGGTAGAGTACTTTCTAGTACTCGGCTGGCTAGCTACCACCCTCATCATCCTCATCCTCATCAAGTTGAAAATCTGCCGCCAAGCATCTAACGGTGTGTTCCGGCAGCCTCACTTGAGAGCCAGTTCCATTCCAGGCTAGGTGTGCTTTACCATCTTCGACCACACCGTCACTTAACATCAGGTGAGTTGTGGTCAAACACCAAGGCTGTCAACGAAAAAAAAAAAACGTGTCAGCAGCCCTTAAGATCTTTTGTTGTCTGTGCATTTTGATTTACAGCGTGCACAATAAATAAATCATCACTTCACTATCACAACATATTATAAAACAAAGTCGTCCGTCACGTCTGTCTGTCCGTCTGTTCGCGATAAATTTAAAAACTACTAAACGGATTATCATGCTAGTTTCATCAATATATAGAGTGATTCACAAGGAAGGTATATAATTTGTCAAAGTTTTGTGTAAATTGGTTGAAATATGATGATAATTGTTGGTAGTGTCGGAAAAAGTCAAGCCACCGAGCGTTCATCGAAAACGCTGCCTAATCCCTTTGAGATAGATCAAAAGCCCCGTGTAAACCCGTGGGCACCTGGGGCGGGTCACTAGTCTACTAAAACCCTGTTAGCTCATTTAAATAGTATATCTGCTTTAAGAGCTGTACGGCGAGGGTTCGAATCCCACCATACATTCTTGTGATCTTTGTTCTGCCCACTACATCATGTAGTCACATCATCATGATATATGTTTGTTTGTACTTCACACTCATTTGCTCTAGGCGATAAGGCCGCCGTTGTGCGCCATATATTTATTAGTCTATGTTGTTTTTGATTTTATTTATTTTCCATATCTCTTTTTTATGTTTTGTATATTATAATGTATGTGTGTTTGGTGTATAATTAAGTTTTATTCTATTTTACATTTTCCGAATATTGTACTGTAATTTTTGATAGCCCTGTTGGCTTATTGATGGTATGTCCGCCCAGGTTATTACAAACATTTTATGGTATAAACAAATGTTCGTTCTGTGTCCCATGTATGTATTTATCTTCATTATGTATGTATATATTATATATATATATATATATAATATTATATATATATATATATATATATATATATATATATATATATATATATATATATAAAATATTATAATATTATATATATTATATAATATTATAATATTATATTATTATATAATATATAATATTAATTATAATATATAATTATTATTATTATATTATATTGTTATATTTATTGTTATATATATATTATTATAATATTATATATATTATATAATATTATAATATTATATTATTATATAATATATAATATTAATTATAATATATAATTATTATTATTATATTATATTGTTATATTTTATTATATTATTATATATAAAATAGCAGTTATGTTGATATTAAATATATTCAATGTATTATGTATGATAGAAATTATCACGTTTTTAAGTAGTTCAATTTGAATGCTAAATGCCAACTATCGATAACAGGTACAAAACTGTTAATTGGGCGTAAAGTGGTACAACATGTTTAATGAACCTATTAACTTAGTTGACATTTTGAACTTTTATCGATAAGGGGTTTTTTTTACGCCAATAAATAAATTTATTGACTGTGATGTCTTTCAAATAAATGACGCATCAAATGATTTGAGTTGCAGGTAGCAGTCAGAACGACTTTCAAAAGATTCAGACTCTGCGTTTGACCATAGCTCACCTGATGTTAAGTGACGGTGTGGTCGAAGATGGTAAACACACCTAGCTTGGAATAAAACTGACTTTTAAGTGAGGTTGCCGGAACACACCGTTAGATGCTTGGCGGCAGATTTTCTACTTGAGGGTGGTAGCTAGCCAGCCGAGTACTAGAAAGTACCCTACCACCATGCTATGGTTTCTTCACGATGTTTTCCTTCACCGGCAGCTCAAGCTCATTATTGGGGTTTGAACCCATGCCCTTCGGCATGCGAACCGGAAATAAGTATAAGTCTACAAGTCATCGAATATAAGTCACCGAAAGCTATAAGTCATCACCGGTCATCATTAAGATCATTGCTGGTGTTTAAACCCACACCCTTCGAGATGTGAACCAACCGTGATAACCACTGATCTATCATAGCTACAAGTTGAAAGTAAAATCTTTGATATAGGATTGATAACGCTTTAATTTATGAATATATTATAAAAATCTCAATAATTATATCTATATAAGGGTATTTGATGTCGGTCTGATAGTAAGATGAAAAAACTTAACTGTGGAAGGCTGGGAGTATAAGGGCGGTGGTATACTTAAATTAATTAAAGTGTTTGACCAAATTATTTTAGACAAGTAATTTTATAATAATGTTTTTTTTTTATGCAACCACTTATGACCCCTTCAGCACCCCCTGGTGAGTTGTCACCGTAACACCTACCTAAGAACATGCACCAATCGAACCCATAATTGAAAACTGCATCTACATCGGACTAGTTTTGGAGAAAAATGGCAAACACGCATGCACGGATGCAGAAACATCCTCTCACTCCAAACGCATATACCGTCTCCGTTCCGTCGTGGGTAAAAAATTTACAGTAAAGTTAGTATCAGACTTTACTGGAAGTAGGACTAGCCAAAGTCTCAAAGTAATAAGCGGCAAAGCAGCGATGCCCTGGACTTTGTTTTTTTACTCAAATTTCTGTGTATCGCTGCAATGGTTATGGACAAGCGTTATCTCTTACTATCTGGAGGGGACTTCGTTCGTCTCATTACTTTTACATAAAAAAATTGTTATAATTATATCATACAGGTTTTGCAGTGTATCTCAGTGTGTCTCAATCTTTACATTGTTCATAAGCGGATATTTGATCATTGATAAAATAGCGTTATTAAATATTATAATAAAATGGCTAAATTAGAGATGTCTCATTGATAAATATCTAAGGGTCATTTGTAACGGAAATATTAATTGAGTATTATGAACATCTTAAGGTCTTTGAAGATAGATATGACGAGATTGTGATCACAAGTAAAGCCGGGGCCACACACTAGCCCTGTCATGCTTGCAAGATATTACGATCATTCTTAGCTAAACTTTTTCTCGACAATAGTAAAGTTATGTTTTTAAGCAGACTTATGTTTTGCGTGCGATTTATGAGTACTAGCTTACGCCCGCGACTTCATCCGTATTAGTTTAAGTAACAAATAAGCAATAGTCATAAAATTTGCGATATTTTATTATTAGATTAAGATAAAGGATACCTATTTATCCTTGAATAATATTCCATAAGATGCATCTATACCAAAGTGGATACGACCTTTTTAATAATCCTGCAGGAACCTAAAAATTTTCTGTTTTTTTTTTTCTACAAGGTATCCTTTACGTTAATCCAGGTAATAAACTATATGTGTGCCAAGTTTAATTCAAATCCGTTCATCCGTTGTTACGTGTTTGTGTAACAAACATCTAAACATACAACCTTTCACGTTTATAATATTAGTAGGATTATGTTGGTTTCTTCTTAGAAATTAAACCCCAACAATCAGCTTATGCTGCCGGTAAAGGAAAACATCGCGAGGAAACCATATCATAGTGCTAGGGTACCTCACAGTACTTGGCTAGATAGTTAACACCCTCAAGTTGAAAATCTGTCGCCAAGCACCTAGCAGTGTTCCGACAGCCTCACTTGAGAACCAGTTCCATTCCAGGCTAGGTGTGTTTACCATATTCGACCACACAGTCACTTTTTTTAAATGTAAAAGTAATGAGACGAACTAGACGCTCTCCTGATGGTAAGAGATAATTGTTCATGACCATTGCAGCGATACACAGAACTTTAAATAACAAACCAAAATCCAGGGCATCGCTGCTTTTGCGCTCATTTCTTAGAGACATTCGATGGTCTCAACAGCCCTATAATTTCGCTAGCTGCAGCACCCTTCAAACCGGAACACAGTAATGTTTGCACACTACCGCTTGGCGGCAGAATATCTGATACTGCGGTGGTACCTATGTAGTCGACCTCCTGCTAAGATCTACCACCAAGTATGCAACTATAAATGATAAATCTGAATCAAAAGGTTCAATTTTTTTTAATTATAGATAGGCTTACGCTTGACTGCCATCTCACCTGATGATGCGGTCTAAGATGGAGCACGCTCACCTAGAAGATTCCGATACACTCTCGACTTGAAGACACCCAGATTATATCCATCAGGGAACACCCACTCTGGCAGCGCAATGTGTGGATCCGACGTTATTTGCTGACTGTAATCGTCACGTTGTATCCAGTTACATGTAGCCGTGGGTCAGAAGTTGTATCAGTTCAGAACGGGCCTTAAGTACTGGACCTGCTCACTTAATCAAATATGGCCCTATTTGATTATCTTTTTTTTATGTGAAATATTTGACGTTGTGACACGTCACATCTTACTGTTTCTGTTCGGTTCTATTACCTCGCTATGGCTATACTAAACATTAGTTATTTTAAATTTTTTAGAATTTATGTTGTACTAAGATTTAATGGTATTTTCGTCTTGAGTGAGATATTCGGAGGCCATTGGCCTTTTGAAATGCATTATGAACTAGTTCGGAGTCTGGTTCATATTGTAATGTTCCGAATAAATTGATTTTAAATTTTAGAAATTCATGTTGAATCGTCACTTTGAGAGTAGACTCAAAATATTATTATACTTCGTCCGCGTAATATAATATATAGTAGAAAGGAAGATGTATGTATAAATTATACTATACTATATTATACATTATAATATAATTGTAACATTTTGATTCATAAAATTAGTGTTATCAATAAAATATTTGTATTTGTAGTAATTAGGATTATATTTACATTCACAATACTCGAAAAAAATGTTATAAAGATGTATTTTAGAATTTCATTTCATCTTATTGATAGCCCTGTTGGCTCATTTGTATATCTGCTTGAGCTGTTGACTAAACCTAATTAACAATTAGGTTTAGTCGCTAGGCGGTAAAGCTCTTTAAATAAATGAATGAATGCAGAAATAAGCTTTTAAATAAAAAATAAAACTTGATATAGAAAATATTCTATATGTTAATTCAGGTAATAAACTATATGTGTGCCAAATTTAATCCAAATTTGATCAGCTGTTTTTGCATGATTGAGTAACAAACACCCAAACATACGAACTTTCACTATTAGAATGAGAATTTTCAAATAACGTATTGAATCTGGCCATCGTAATATTTTTTTTGATTTAATTTTATTTGACGAAGGAGATTAAAAACAAGATTATGGATTTTTTATGGTATGACTAAATGATGTAGATTTTTTTATGACGAACGAATCGCTCGTTTGATGTTAAGATACGAATATAATGTCTATCCGTGACTATTGCAGTGGTACTTTAGCATACTAATTTGCAAAATTTGAATTTTATACTTTTTTATTTTAATATAATTTTTTTTTTGAGAATTTTTACTTGGTAATTAATATTACTTATATACTAGTAGATCTCTTGAGCTAGGTAGGTACCAACGCAGTACCAGATATTCTGTCGCCAAGCAGTAGTGTGTAAACATTACTGTGTTCCAATTTGAAGGGTACTGCAGCTAGCGAAATTACTGGGCTGTTGAGACTAACAATTGAATGTATCAAAGTAAAGAGCGCCAAAGCAACGATGCCCTGGACTTTGATTTGTTACTCATATTTTTGGGTAACGCTGTTCTACATGTTCTACATGTATGGAATGTGTGGAAGCGACCCTGTCGGGAGTAAATTTCAAACTCTGATAGCTCGGTAGGTAGCACGGCCAGTTCACACGCCAAAGAGCGTGGGTTCATACTCCAACAATGAGCTTGAGCTAACAGTAAAAGAAAACATCGTTGCGAAACCATAGCGTGGTGGTAGGATACTTTCTAGAATTCGACTGGGTAGTTACCATCCTCAAGTTGAAAATCTGCCGCCAAGAATATTAATGTCACTTGAGAGCCAGTTACAATTAACAAGAAAAATAATCAATGTGCATTTGTTATGTATTAATTACGAGTAGAATAGTGTATTCCAATCAAGTTGTTTTAAAACAGCTTGCTTATCGGCAGCGGGCAGGTTTGAGCACACATCAATACCTGGCGGCGCGGGCGGTCGGGCGCCGGGCGCCGGGCGGCTCGGCGGCTGTGGGGCAAGGCAGGGCGGCTATCACGCATCACGGACAGGGCGGCAACCGTTATCGCGCGCCACCACGCGTCTAACATTCCTTTATTTAGCAGCGAATGTGTCACTGCCATGTTTAAAATCTACCCACATGTGACGGTGAAAAGTTTACAATTTCGACAGTTGATAAACATTTTTTCTAATTTTGAAATTTATAATGCACGTTACGTGTTGGCAGATTTAATTTTATAATTTATCTAAAAATACGAATTACATAAAATTGGAAAGTGTGCATTAAAAAAAAATACATATAATTTGGATTTAGCGGCATTATTATGTTGCATTAGCATATTAATTTGAGAACATTATGTAGTAAGTAAACGATAGTCAAATGTATGAAAAAAAAAAAAACATTTTTTTATGGTTAACAAGCTAGGTGTTTGACCACAGCTCATCTGATTTTAAGTGACGGTGTAGTCACTTAACCTGGAATGGAACTGGATCTCGATGGAGGCTACCAGAACACACCGTTATGTGCTTGGCGACAGATTTCAACTCAGGGTGGTAGCTAGATAGCGGATTACTAAAAAGTACTCTACCACCACGCTATGGTTTTCTCGCGATGTTTTCTTTCACTGGCAGCCAGGGATTTGAACCCACGGCGTGTTAACCAACCGCGCTAACTAATGAGCTATCATCGCTATATTGCATTGATAGTGACTTTTCTAGTATTTAATTGTGTGAACAGTAAAAAGCTAAAATCTAGTACAATGAGTAATGTAATACGAGAAACATTAACTGTTCGGCGATATAACATAAATACCGAAATAGTATGTGTTTCGGTTCAAACCTAAATTATCCAAACCCTCCCTGTGTAGGTCATACATCGTTTCTACGTGGCCGAACTGCGCTATACTATAAGAGCTATAGAAGTTATATAGCAGCACTATAGTGGTGGAGTAGCGGAAGCTATGTGCAGCGCTGTTGCATTCAAAGACATCGGCCCGATAGGTTCTGAGATACGGGCAACTTCGCAAGATCCAATACCGCCTCCGAAAGTTCGGCTGAGTTTTGACGCACAAGGGAAAAATGGAAGCGATATTAAAAAATTTACTGTTCATAAGCGTTTGTTCTGTGTTTTGTGTTCTAATGTATATACAGGGTTGTAAGCTATATCTACAATGGAAACTGACGTGGTTTTGATACTCTTTTGTTTTACTTATTTTATAAATTACGGGATTACTAACGTCACTATAGTCGGAGTATACGATATAATTAGACGTGAGTAATTCCGCATAAGTAAAAAATAAAGATTTATGTATGTATGTATATAAGTACTGACTGTTTTTTTTACGATTTCTGATTTACGCCAATAGTAAAAGTTGTTGGCAATTGTGAGTATGCCTCTCTTACGGCTTAGCTATGTATTATAAGTAATTGATTATATTTATATTTGCAAGTATGTTTTTTATCATTTTAAGCTGACGTGGTTTTAACAGACAAAACTGAGTACAACGCGTGTGTCTCGTCTTGCTTCCTTCCTTCAGCTTTGTCTTCATGATGAAGGCCGAAACTATTATAGTCGGAGTTTCCGATAAGTATAATTATACGTGAGTAATCCCGCATACATAAAATAAAAAATATATTTGACAGTTTTCCTACATTGCAAGTTTATATTTTAAGTTAAATGGCGCTGTGTGAATATCTTCCAATATTTATTTTATTTATTTACATATTCTAGTAAATGATAATTTTTTTTTGTTGCTGTATTATCTGTGACAAAACTTGTAAATTATTTTGTTACACCTACTATAATACAAACAAATAAAATAAATGTCATATTAAATTATGTGTAAATGATATTTAAAGCAATTTTAGTTGAGTTTAATAAGTTTAACGGAAATCCATTCTTAATATGACGGTGGTCTCTGGCAAATTATTTATTAATTAAAGATCTTGAATGATTTATTATGGTTGACAGTCTTGGTGTCTGACCACAGCTCAATTGATGGTAAGTGACGGTATAGTCGAAGATAGTAAACAATAGCATGGAATGGAACTGGTTCTCAAGTATTAAGTTAAGTATTTTCGACTTGACGTTGGTGGCTGGCCAGCCGAGTACCAGAAAGTACCTTGCAAACATGCATATCTCTTATATCTAAGAACCACCTAAAACTTATGCGAGTATTCATAATTCCTGTACCTTTTGGGGATAAATTCCATATCAAGATGGAAAAACGAAGACTAGCTAAACTTCGCTGTTTGTCTGTCCGTTAATCTGAATATCGTTTTCAGAAATATCCGCTATGATATTAAATCTGCTATTCGCTTTCATTTTAGACCCCGGACCAATACAGACAAGCATTGCAACTAATATGCGTTAGTTGCACTTCTAATTAAACTGTTATGTTAGTTCGCGCCTAATGTCGCGATGTCGCGCGAATGTTCGCTAATGTCGCACGAATGTTGCACTAAAGTAGCTCGAATGTTGCGCAAATGTGCCGCACGTGCGATAAGACGCGGCTCCAAGGCGCTCGTTGTTTCATAATTTGACTTTAGTATTGAGATAGGAAACTTTTGTTCGGGCACTGGAGTTTCGTTTTCTATTTCTATGGGGAATTTGGCCCCTACACTTTTATTATAGTGTATTTGAAAGACTACTGTCTTGCCAATTAGGTTATCTAACTATTGTGATTAGTAGTGCAGGTTGCCATGATACAAGCTTTGCCTAGTAAGGCAACCAATATATATTGTTGTTTCTTAGCAAAGATGTTTTAATAAAGTTATTTTCATTTCCTTTGAAGTGCATTCATTACACAATATGGACAAAAAAGGCTAAAAGATTTTTTTAATAGGTTTACGAAGAATTAATTACATTCCAGCTACCTGTGTTTAACCACATCGTCACTCAACATCAGGTTAACTGTTATTCAATACCTAGCCTATCAACGATAAAAATGTTACCTACTAATCCGTTAACAATAAATATATTTGTTACGATGTTCTTAATCAGTTAATTTAAAAATCAAGTCACATATGTAAATATAAAAAGGAACTAATAAATCCCACTAATATTATAAATGTGGAAGTTTGGATGGATGGATGGATGGATGTTTGTTATTCAATCACGCCGGAACGGCTGAACGGATCTGGATTAAATTTTGCATGTACTTAGATACTTTAGGCCTTGGAATAAAACATAGGATACTTTTCATCATCATCATCCATCACCACGCGGGCAAAACAGCGGGGCGCAGCTAGTAATTACTAAAAAAAAAAAAACACCGACGACGAGATTGCTGCCCAGTACACTGGCGACATTGCCCCGTTGTATTACTAATAACAATTAAGTAGTATGCGAGACCTAAAGCGATAAGAATTTCATCACCGTCATATTATTATCTTCATCGATTATAACTATCATCACTTTTAGGCCCTAACCGCCCAAAGGCCGCTGAGGCACTCATTACAGCCCTCTTCACTTCCAAGTTCATAGCGTGGTGGGAGGGTACTTTCTACTACTCGACTGGCTAGCCACCTTCAATCCACGTCAGTTATTCGAGGCTAAGCATGTGTACCATCTTCGACCACACTGTGTACAAACACTTGTCTGTCTCCTGTCAGAGAATTAGTATTGTAGTTAGGTTAGAGTTGGACAGGTCAGCCTGTCAACCATAAAAAAAAATCGACGCGAAATTTTTCATATGTGATCAATCCAACGAACGTTAATGGACGTCGAACGCTTCGTTCGTCAATCCATCGTGCTTTAGTCCGGCTGATATCACTTCGCACTAACATGCTTTATCCAAATCCATTAACCACGTGAAATCAGTACAAAACCTGAATTTTCACCAACAAGTTAATTACGGTTCAGTACCTGAGACTACTAATGGTCTCTATCTGTAGTTACGCTACTCTACCGAGACATAAATTCAGTGAGGTTATCTGGCGATAGGCTAGAACATTCGGGAATAAATCTCTTCGATATTGCTAATCGTGTTTAGTGATAATTTTGCAATTTCAGAAACTTGGGGCACGTTAGAGAACCGTTCAACGATAGCAGTGCTTTTTGAGTATATACATGTACGCTCTCCTGATGGTAAGAGAAAACGTTTGTCCATAACCATTGCAGCAACCAATGAGGTTTATATCGGCTTATATAGTACATCGTTGTCAGCGATGCACAGAACTTTGAACAGCAAAACAAAGTCCAGGGCATCGACGACTTTCGATGATTAGTCTCAAAAGCCCTGTAATTTTGTTAGCTGCAGTACCCTTCAAACTGCAACACAATATTTTTTTTTTTATTACTGACAGTCTTGGTGTTTGACCATAACTCACCTGATGATACGTGACGGTGTGGTTAAAGATGGTAAAGCACACCTAGCCTGGAATGGAACTGGCACTCAAATGAGGCTGCCGGAACACACCGTTAGATGCTTGGCGGCAGATTTTCAACTTAAGGGTGGTAGCTAACCAGCCGAGTACTAGAAAGTACCCTACCACCACTCTATGGTTTCCTCACGATGTTTTCCTTCACCGGCAGCTCAAGCCCATTGTTGGGGTTTGAACCCACGCCCTTCGGTATGCGAACCGACCGCGCTAACCACTGAGCTATCATCGCTACAAACACACACACTGCACACACTGCTTGGCGGCAGAATATCTCCTGCTAAGGTGATCTTCCATCAAGTAAAATAGCGAATGAGGTAAATCGGACTATCGTGAATTGGAACAATTGCGCTTAAAAGCTAAACAAACTACGCTTGAGTATAAACTTAAAACAAAAGTAAAAACGAAGCCTATCCATCCCTGCCCACATTTAGGTATAACACACGCGAGTGAAGATTACGTCTCCACTGATAGCGCGGAGTGCTTTTGCAGATAAGCGCTCGTGTGGACCGAAATCTGAGTATGATTTAAAATTGCTCGAACCTTATCTCGCTATAAAATGTCAGGGATCCATTTCGTAAGAGGTAAAAAGGTAAACTTTGCGATAGTGGGTATCCAAGTTCGAGTGAGATTAAAGTTTGAGGTACTTATTTATAAATCGTGATAGCTTTAAAAAAAAATAAGATCGCAAAAATGGGCCTTTTGGTCAGGAATTTGCTTATTTGTAAACCAAATACAATTAAATTATAGCGATGATAGCTCAGTGGTTAGCGTGGTCGGTTCGCATGCCGAAGGGCGTGCGTTCAAACCCCAACAATGAGCTTGAGCTGTCGGTGAAGGAAAACATCGTGAGGAAACCATAGCGTGGTGGTAGAGTACTTTCTAGTACTCGGCTGGCTAGCTACCACCCTCAAGTTGAAAATCTGCCGCCAAGCATCTAACGGTGTGTTTCGGCAGCCTCACTTGAGAGCCAGTTCCATTCCAGGCTAGGTGTGCTTTACCATCTTCGACCACACCGTCACTTAAAATCAGGTGAGTTGTGGTCAAACAACAAGCCTGTCAGCTATAAAAAAAAAAAAAAATAATTAAGATTCAAGATATTTTTTTGATTCCATACATTACAAGATCTTGTAAAAACAATCAAAACAATCAAATATGGATCCTATCGGACACAAAAGAAGGGTTTAGGACAGAGGAGGGTTTTAAAAGTCAACATTTAAGTGTATTATAAGTAAAAAGTAGTATAGTGTAAGTGTATTTAGTAACTAAATTTTTTTTTTTTTTTTTTTTTTAATCTTTATTTATTTCATTATAGTGCACGTATACATAAGATTAACAGTTACCTGCACTAAGCGAAAGCTTGTATCGCAGGGAACTATCGACAATTTAATAATGATCTCAAATCAGATAAATATACATTTTAGAAATTTAGTTTAAATATAATTTGAACATATGTTGAAGTATTATTTTCCAAAATGTGCATTTTAAAAAAAAATATATTCGTACATGTGGTAAAATGGTAAAATGTGGTGAAACTTGACTTGTTTCATCGAAACTTGTATTAAAGTCACCAGTACTTTACTAGAACATGACTGTGCTTGACATTGACTTACTTTACATGATTTAGAATGGCTTCATTTGATTTATTACAAAATACTTGGAAATATCAAAATACTTGATAATGGCAAATGCATAACGTGCAATGCTAAAAACAAAGATGAATAAAAACAAAAAAGCAAAACCGATCTTTGCAAAAAGTGACATGACCGTAGTGTATATTATCAGGATGGATATGGTATACATTCATTGGAAAAACCTGCAAACTGTATAACTATCAGTAAAACAGTGCAAAGGAGCCAGTAATCAAGAGTGTCCAAATGTCTAACAAATATGGTCTAAATTACTGTTGGAAATATAATATAAAACAAAATTTAAACGGATTTAAGCCATTTAATCTTCAGTGTTACCCCGAAAGGCGATTGCAAGTAGTGCCATATCTCGACACTAGATGGCGCTGCTTGCAGTTCTAACCAACATTAAATCTTGGTTTGTGAGTAAATATTAGAGACAAAAAAATGAATACAAACACACGAAAATGCACAACTTTTGAGAAATAATACAGCAAGATTTTTTCCGTTCGCTATAAAATTAAAGTTTTTTCATGGTTGTTCTACATATTATTATATCAAACAATAACCACTAATATGTCAGAGGCCTTCCGGAGTCTTAGACACAGAAAAGTCATATCGCCAATTTGCAATTATTTGAATTTTTTCACAATTTTTTTAAAATTATACATAAACGTATAATTAAAAAAAAATTGTGGTGTTTTAATAATTAAGTGCCGAATTATACCTGTGTGCGATAGTGACATAATGAAATGAAACATAACATTTCGTGTTTTTTCCAAAACTTCGTCGAAGATGTCAAAAAAAAAACAAATAAAGTAGATGAGTTGAAGTAGTGAAGTAGAGGCGATTTGTAGAAAAATCGCCACTAATTAAAGTGATGGCAAATAAATTTATTTTGATTTAGTTTTTTTTTATTGACTTGCCTTGTAGATTAGCTAGTTATTTTTTAATGTAGAATTTATTATTAATAATTTGTTTTCTTTTCATCAATTGATGTAAATTAGACCTAAAAATAAATGAGACTTTAATACTAATTACAAAATACTTGAAAATAACAACACTGGCAAAAGTGAAAAATGCGATGACAAAATAAAAAAAAAAAGGTTTCCAGGCAGGACACTATAACTGGCCAATAGAGTTTTGGCGGGAACGCGGTGAGCGTCGTGTCGCCCCATTGTATTTTTTTCTAAAACTAGTGTTTTTTCATGTTTTTATGCATATAAATAGTGGTGTTTTATTTATAAAGTGCCGAATTACAAGCGCGAGTGTGGGAGAATGATATAATGTAGTTAAACATGACTTTTCGTGTTGCTTCCAAAACTCTATCCAGAAGCTTATAGTAAAGTCGCCACTACTTTACTAAGGCATGACTTGATTTGACTGGGACCGACTGGACTTGATCAAGACTAGACTTCGACTGTAACTATAGATGATAAAGAAGCTGAAACATGAAGACTACTCACAAAATATAGAAACATTGAAACTGGCAGAATGCACAGAGTGCGATGCCAAGAAGAAAGAGAAAAAAAAACTGGCCAATAATGGCTTAAAGTAACTAATTTTCTTTTTACAATTATAATACATAAAGCGACGACGTGTGGCAAATAAAAGTTGAATACAACGTTAGTGAAGAGCGCAGTGAAATAACTGTTATCAGCTGTATCGCAGGGCGGGCGGAGCGCTATCACACTGCGACACGCGCCCGCGCTGTATTTACTATTATTTATCTTCGAACTACGCGCCTTAGGAGCTCGAATGAAAGCGCTCGTGGAACTGTCTATTAATTAACAATGAAATTTAGGCCCTGTATTCTACATTTCGAGTACATTTAGTCGATCATCGGTCTAATCTTGTGAATGATAGGGTCACATTTACCAGTGTACAAAATATGACGGTTATGCAACTGTGCGTCTTAAACTTTGGAACTTTGAAATCAAGTCAGTTTTGTAAAGTTTTTCAAACAAGGTTCTGTTCGGGAAGCACCTTCCACCGCGTGTTTCTGAACCATGCTGAGAACTTGATTAAAAAATAATAAATAAATATCGTAGGACATTACACACAGCGCCATCTAACCCCAAACTAAGCAAACTGTACTATGGACGTCAGATAACTGATAGAATACTTTTTTTTTGTATCAGTATAAGGCATAAGATATCTTGTGATTGATTATGACGACTTTTTAAAGCTAAGAGATTTTTTAATTACAGCCTTGCTCTAATAGCCTATTTAGTAGTGTATCTGCTTCAAGAGCTGTAGGGCGTGAGTTCGATTCTATGACAAACATTTACGTCATGAGCTAAAATGTTTGTTCTGTGCCTGTATATATAAAAAAAACTTCGTATTCAGTGATCTAGTTAGTACAAGTTTTGTTTGTGTGGGGCTAGATGGCGTTGTGTGAGAGATCCTGCGATACTTATTCATTAGATAAGTATTTATAATTTTTTACTTAAATTTTACTTTGTTGATATGTATTTTTACATTTATTGGTAGTTTTGAAACGAATTAAAATATGACTAGCAACACTATTTATTTCACTACCAAACAGCCAGGAGAACACGCGGATATAATTTTGGGTTGATGATACTTCTTCTACTTCTTTCTTTCTTTCTTTCTATTTTGTAACTGTCTCTTATTTTACTATTGTTTGTCTGTGGGTTACTAAGTTTCTTTCTTATAGATGATGTCTCAGGTATACATCATCTTTTTCCCTCACACCGTTTAGATAAGTTCAGTATTTTATTATAGTAACTGACGTGGTTTTGACACATTTTTGTTTTACTTACGCGGGATTACTCACGTTTAATACTATACTATTACTATATCGGATACATTGACTATAGTTTCGATTACATCCGGTGGGCTTCTTCATGGAGACAAAGTTGAGTACGCGCGTTGTACTTAGGTTTGTCTCCTTAAAGAAAATAAATTATTTAGTAAGTTTGATAAATTAAACGTGAGTAATCTCGCATGAGTAGCACAAAAAACTTCAGTATTATTTATTATACACTTTTTAAAATTGCAACTTAAACTGCACTGGCTTCCTATCAGTGTTTTAGTTTAAAATTCCACCTCGGAGATCGCAGACTGCTCCTATCGGATGCGATGCGCTTCCTAACTTTTACTCCGGGGAGATATGGTTTGATATATTCAACTTCGGGCAGATAGGAGTGCTGTTACAAACTTGCAATTCGGCGTTGGAGGAAGTAGATTGGGAAATAAGTTGACTGGCCACTGGCCATTGTTTTATGAAGGTGGAATATAGAGTTGTTTTTGTCTATTGTTTTAGATAGTCTACATAAATGGAAATCAATTGCCGCATGTATGACGGAGCGTATTCGAGAACGGCTCGATAAATTAGGCTGATTTATTTTTTGTTGTAAGCGCAATTGTGCCATTGATGGGCGGTGGTTGGAATAACATTTGACAATCCCGCGCCACTTTATATCTGTAATAGAAATGACCTGGGCTTAGATTATACTCAACTTTGTCTTTTTTTTTCATACGGATAGGTCCGCGTTTCACCACCAATTTTCCTGATGGTAAGCGATGATATAGTCGAAGATGGAGCACGCGGACTAAAAGATAGGTATCTTTTCACTTTGATCTTAAATCTAGATTATATCTTACAGGAAACAAGGAAACCGGCAGCTTGTTCCACTTGACTTTATATGATATATTTCTAAATAATAATTTTTCAGATTGAGTTTAACGATATTATGAAAATATTGCACAATCAAGTACAATTAATTAATATAAAATTTAATTTACATAGAAAAGTTTTAAGCATTTTTATGACAAACAAACTCAGTGGCATGCATTTTCATAATTTTTTATTCAAAATTCTTTCATTATTCCTATATGTGCACAGATTATTACTTTTAAAGAGGGTTGAATATTGTTTTAATCGCCTCCAAATAGCCATTGGCATAATTCTTTACGGTTTTTGACCAATAAAAACTAACAGCTCTCTCAAGTGCGGCGGTCCGTTTAACAGTCTTCAAAAATAAAACACCGGAAGGAGTAAACGTTGGTAACAGAAAAACAAGCGTTTGACCCTTTCGTTGGCGAAGATACTGATCAGGAAACATATCGCAGGCTTTACTGCTGAATAAATAAGTGCGGATGCATTAAGGCGGGCCTGGGCGGCTAACCGCAGGTGGCCTTCCGCCCGCCCTGTATCGCTGATAACGTGCGTTTAACGGCCGTTAACGGCTGTAACGACGCCGTTAGAAGCGGTCGCTTCCTCCGCCATTGTGAGGGCGAACTTTGTAAAATGCCCCCCGAAAGTAAAGATCGTAAATTTGACCGATCGGCCGGCGCTATCGCCAGATGGCTTGTTAGTTTAGTCTCCCGACAAAATGTTACATTGCCGTGCTCGTTGCAAATTTGTATAGTAAGGATTTTTTGGGAATGTCGGACACGTGTCCGTCCTTCGGTTTTATATGTTTTAAAGTCGATCACTGCCTGCAAACAACTTGGGCCATACATACTGACGATATTACTCCAAAATTATCTATGTATTTATGGATTTTAACAAACTATATCAAAATTCATATTAAATTATATAAATCTTGTTGTAATCGTTGTTATGAATCTGAATAGATGAACAGTTTTTTTCAAATCAAAATTCGTATTTTTTTTTTTACAAAAAACCAATTTATCTTGATTTAAACTATATAAAGTTGTCCAAATACCACTCCCATTTCTGGCCGTATCCATTAGATTTAAATATTTTAGAAGAATTTTGGGGTCATCGACCTGTTTGTTTTAGTGTAGTAAGTTAATTAAAACTGTGTAAATTTTTATAATACGTTATTAAAAAATTGTTATCTATTTAAAAAAAACTTTCACTTAATTATAGTTTTATTTTATTGTTTTTGAATCTACTAAAAAGTAAAAACGAGTTCTAAATTCGAATACAAAAAAGTTAACAAACATTTATAGCCAGAAATATCGGAAACAAGACAAAATACACTATCTGGCACCATTAGCAAGCACCTGAGTGTATATATTCAATTAGGGCGGGCGGGCGGCGATGTTATCTCAGGAAGGGCGGCGATAGTTGCTCAAACGGTTTTAATTCTGTGCTAACAGGTAACGGGACCGCTTTGTGTTTGATGGTCTGTGGAATTGTTTACTTTTTTATAGACTTACGAAGTTACCACCTGTGTGAGTTATTGACTTAACAAAGTGGGGGCTTTTATAACATTATAATAGTTAAGATTCAAAGTTTTTGTAGCGATGATGGCTCAGTGGTTAGCGCGGTAGGTTCGCATGCCGAAGGGCGTGGGTTCAAACTCCAACAATGAGCTTGAGCTGCCGGTGAAGGAAAACATCGTGAGGAAACCATAGCGTGGTGGTAGGGTACTTTCTAGTACTCGGCTGGCTAGCTACCACCCTCAAGTTTAAAATCTGCCGGCAAGCATCTAACGGTGTGTTCCGGCAACCTCACTTGAGAAACAGTTCCATTTCAGGCTAGGTGTGCTTTACCATCTTCGACCACACCGTCGCTTAACATCAGATGAGCTGTGGTCAAATACCTAGCCTGTCAGCCATAAAAAAAAAGTTAAGAACTTTCCATGTGTATATTGCCTAACCTTTAACATTTTACTATTATGTTTGTATGAAAGTATGTGTTTTTGTTCTTGCTCATTGTTTTTTTTTTTAATGTAAAAGTAATGAAACGAACGAGACGCTCTCTTGATTGTAAAAGATACTAATATATGCCCATCCATAGCAGTGATACACAAAACTTTGAGTAACAAAACAAAGCCCAGGGCATTGCTGCCTTAGCGCTTACTTTGAGACAATCGATGGTTAGTCTCGACAGCCCTGTAAATTCGCTAGCTGCAGCTAGCTGGGTGCACACTAATACTTGGCGGCAGAATGTCTGATACTGCGGTAGCATCTACCTAGTCGATATTCTGCCAAGGGGATCTACCACCAAGTAAACAGTGTTCAACAGTTAGAGACCCCTGTCGTGGAATACAGTATGCAGTTCCGGACGCGGTCTTGGTTTCTTGGTTGGTTGGATACTGCTTTCCATTGCTCTTTGAAGTTAACATAGTGTTGGTAACTTCCCTACTTCTATATACGTAGGTAATGTAATACACACTCACACTTACAAACTTAAGCTTTTATAATATTAGTGTGATATAGACACAGAACAAACATTTAGCGTCACATAAATATTTGTCTGGTAAGAATCGAACCAGATATACAGCTTTTGAAGCAGATATTTGACCAAATAAGCTAACTGGGAAGTCACCGTAATAAAACGTAAACATCGTTTTCCACTAAATTAGTTCAAATTACTTTTACGTAATACTATATTCGAAAGTCAGTATTAATGTGCAAAATATTTTGCGTACGATTAAAAATCGAACTTCCCGTCTAGTGATTAATTTGATTATAATTGGCAATATTAACATTTTTATCGAAGAAATATACAAAACGCGGAATCTATTCTGGGGGATTGCATATATGTAGAATAGAAATGGATAACTAAATTTAAACTTCTATTTATAGAAGTATAAATAACAGAACATTTTCGACAATATTGACTGCATTTACATTTGACCTACAAAATTATCTTGATTGCATAGAAAGCAGATTTTCTAAATTAGTCTAGCACAATCTAGTATTCAAATGTAGCTTTAATTTTAATCTCGAATGGATCTTTAGTCTACGATTACATAAATATAAGACATTCGATTATGAGTCTAATAAACGCTGTGCCACCAGCAACAGAACTTCCAACCGGAACTAATATAGACAAACTTAGTAGTAAGCGATTATAATTTATTTTGTTTGTATTGACTAATGACATCATTTATGGTTGATATGTTATTTTAATGATTTTCATATTTTAAATGTGAATGGAAAAATGATCTGTAAGTTTGGTGCTATCAATAATATATTTGTAATTTGTATTTGTAAAAAGGGGCGGGTGGAACCAAATTATGCTATTCCAAGGCACACTAACCGAAATGTATTAATAACTCCATAATTTGGTACATGTCATACTTGGTCGTAGATCTCCTTAGCTGGAGGTCGTCTCGGTAGGTACCACCGCAGTACCAGATATTCTGCCGCCAAGCAGTAGTGTGTAAACATTACTGTGTTCCGGTATGAAGAGTACTGCAGCTAACGAAATTACAGGACTGTTGAGACTAACCATCGTAAGTCTCAAAGCAATGAGCACCAAAGCAGCGATGCCCTGGACTTTGTTTTACTACTCAAAGTTCAGTGTAACGCTGATTGCAGCATTACACTGAACTTTGAGTAATAAAACAAACGAACAAACAAACAATGGTCGTGGACAGGCGTTGTCTTTTATCATCAGGAGAGCGTCTCGGTCGTCTCATTATTTTTACATAAAAAGAAAATGAATTAAATTAAAATGTATAATTCTAATCGGTGTCCATAGTCATTATAATCGCCGCGGGTACCTCTCGTTAAGGAAAAACGTGTATTTTTTAAATAATATTGTTTTTTGAGTCGTAATGTCTGTATGTGTGATCATGTAGTTGACCGGTGAGTTCGGGTTCGTGAGCGTAAAACAAAGGGCCTACGCTATCGCCCGATAAAAACTCGCAACTACGCGGTGACGTGTGGTGTAGCGACGGCTGAGCAAACGTCGTTACGGCGTTACTGGCGTTACTAAATAAATCGTTAGCGCCGCGCGAGAGCGTCGAGATAGCGCACGTAACGCCACAGAACTTACGGACCTGGATGCGGTACGGGGCTTACATTGAAAGGCAATAAAAGTCACTGAAGTATTCGTTTACATATCAAGATGATTATTTTGAATGTATTTTTGTAAATAAAGAATTTTTTTTTTCTTTAGAAAAATATTAAAAACGGTAAATATATTTAAAAAAGTTTTAATTTTTTTTTACAGCATCTTGTTGGTGGATCGTCTAGGAAAGTAGTACCACAGAATCAGATATTCAGCTGCCAAGTAGTAGCGTGTAAACATGACTGTGTTTTGGTTTAATACATAAATAAAAAACTCCATAGTAATGAGGGCCAAAGCAGCGATGCCCTGGACTTTGTTTTGTTATTCAAATTATTTGTATCACTGTAATGGTCATGGATACGTGTTATCTATTACCATCAGGAGAACGTCTCGTTCGTTTCATTACTTTCACAAAAACTAGAAAAAATAAAGTCTAAAATGCAAATTTTTATGTTTGACGTGAAATTCTAATGGCGATATTTTAGTCAAAATATTTTTGAGTAAGTATATATTCAAATAAAACTGCTGTCGACTATTTGGATCGTCACTGTCAATATTACGAGCTTTTTGAAAATCAATAACAATAGAAAATGTAGAACATAAATTGTGGGTACGGGTTCCCGTCTCTGCAACGCGATGATTTTGCCACTCACACGACGATACCATTGAGTGCTAAGAAGTTTTACCTCATCTCGACTGTCATTTCTTGTAATATTTACATCCTTGTAAAGCTAAACCGTCTCGGCTGCCCAAACAAACTAAAACACAGAATTATTAGTGTTTTTCGTATTGCACAGATTTGTGTTACGCCACCGTTATATCTGAGGATTTCACTGAATAAGCATTATTCTGTTTCTCTGGCTGTCTTTTTGCACAGAGCATAAACCGTACAAAATGTTTTTTTTTTGTGATTCAGCAACATGCCTAGCTTTTGGGCACGTTGCTTGAAATTTGAAATCATTTGAACTATCTATAACGTATGTTTGATACTTCTTCGAGCTGTAACGGCTAAGCGGATTTGGATAAAATTTGAAATGCAGATAGTTTATACCCTGGCTATATACATATATATACGTAGGCTTTTTATGTAGGAAAACTCGGTCCAAACCTCAGGGAGAAGCAAGTTTAAAATAACAAAGTCTCTTAAGCTCTATTGTAGAAGGTATCTCGAATGGAAGAGGGTGCGCTGTTGATTTTTATCTTCTTCTTGGTCGGTGCGGTCGTAATCGTCATGTGGTCATAGGCGCTACCCAGGGTTTCGCCATTTTTGACGTTTAGAGGTCATTCATTCATGGGACCGCTCACAGCTGATTTGATCAGTCCATCGTGTAGGCGACCTTTCACACGGTCTAGTGCCTTCCACTTTGCCCAGGACGACTAATCGCTATGGACTTGCTGCCTCGCATTGAAACGTGTCCAAAGAAGGTAAAAACGCGAGATGATAGATGATAGACGCTGTTTGATGCGGAGTTCTTGGATTCTTGGAGCATTGAGACGTTTGCTCGGAACTCTGTCCATGACAGAGACAGCCCTGTTGGCTCATTAGTAGTAAATCTGCTTTTAGAGCTGTAGGGCGTGAGATCGATAAACATATGTTAACAAATGTTTGTTCTGTGTCTGGGTGTTCTGTATGTATGTATTTACAAAAAAAAAAGTTCTATCAGTTGTCTGACTATCATAGTACAAGCTTTGCATAGTTTGGGGTCAGATGGCGCTGTGTGTAATGTCCTGCGATATTTATGACACTCCAAGCATTTTTCTCATCTTTAATCTCAAAGTATATATTTTCTGCTTTTCCACCTCTCGCAGCATCAACGTTTCCGCATTAAATTAACTAGTACCTGGTTGACCGAGCATTGCTCGGCTGAAAACATGGATAAAACGACGTTTTCTGAAAATGAAACCTAGCTAGATGGATTTTTCGCCCCCGAAACCCCCTGGATACAAAAATTCATGAAAATCGTTGGAGCCGTTTCCGAGATTCAGAATATATATATATATATATATATATACAAGAATTGCTCGTTTAAAGATATAGATATGCTAATTTTTATAACACCACGATTATGCCAAAGCTCGAATAAATAAACCTATACAATATAACAGTCGACGTCAAAGGCATGAGGCCACACAGTGCACTAGCCTACAGGCAACTTTGCACGTATTTAGTTAAAACATCGATGCTATCTCGAACATTCTCAGCTTTCATCCTAGGGGCGGTGTTGCACCCTTTACTTTATAAATAACCTTTTACTTGAACTCCCAATCAATTCTCAATCTTACAACAAGCGCACTAAAGTTCTCATTCCATTACTAGTTAACTCAGTTTATGATTTTTCAGATTGATCCGCTCGAAAATCGATTGAGAGCGACTTTGATTTTATATGTGATGTAATAAGGTCGGGTTTGCGTTGCATTTGAAACTAGTTTCATTGGCTGCGATAACATTGTTTCGCGATTGAGATGTAGGAGATGATTTCTTGTAATAAGTGTTTCACGACTTTCATTATATCGTATTATCTGAAGCTTTGAAACTTTAGTAAAATAAATCTTTAGTTTAGACAAACATTTTTTTTAAATTGATTTTGGCGTGTGTATGTTATGCAACTGTCTAGGATATTATTTACGGCTGACTGGCTAGGTGTTTCACCACAACTCACCTGATGTTAAGTGACGGTGTGGTCGAAGATGGTAATGCACACCTAGCCTGGAATGGAACTGGCTCTCAAGTGAGGCTGTCGGAACACACCGTTAGATGCTTAGCGGCAGATTTTCAACTTGAGGGTTGTAGCTAGCCAGCCGAGTACTAGAAAGTACACTACCACCACGTTATATTGACTTGCCTGTAACAATCGTTTTTATTTATAACCAATAAATGATTCTGATTCTGATTTCATTCCCATTTTGGCAGACGTAGTATTTTAAACTTGATCTAAAGTATCGTTGGAGAGTCCTGGCTATACTCGTAATGTTCTCTGTGGCCTTACAGTACATCAACACATGCTTTATGATATCGTTCTGTATTAGGCAACCTCGGCACAAAGGACTGTCTACCGAATACTTATTTATTGTGTTCAATATTAGAGTTGACTTTTATGTGTGCATTTACTTATTTTTAACAAAATCAAAATAAAAAAGTCATTTATTCAGTTTAGGCCCTGGTAAGGCACTTATGAACGTTAAGTTACATTTTTGAATCTACCACCGGCTCGTAATTACACTTCAACTGAGAAGACTCCGGCAAGAAACTCAGCAAGACATTTTTTTGTGGATCTTTCTTTTCATATTAGGTAACAGTTAACTATAAGTAAAATGATAAATATAAAATAACTAAAATATATTATTAAAAGGAGTCCCTTTAGGCAAGGTTACAGTTTATACAGTTTACAGTTATAGATATTTAATACATTATGCTTACTACAATTGTCACTTAGCCAGGGGAAGCAAGTGCAGACAGAAGTTACTACGACCATATATTCCTGTCTTCCACGTAACGAGCCACCTTATAATATAAGGCTTTGTTGATAACTTGAATAAAATAATACACAAACACTTGCATTTTTTTTAAATGGTTGACTGTTTAGGTGTTTGACCACAGCTTACTTGACATTAAGTGACGGTGTGGTCGAAGATGATAAAATACGCCTAGCCTGGGATGGAACTGGGTATCAAGCGAGGCTGCCGGAACACACTGTTATTTGCTTGGCGACAAAAAAAAACAGTTATACTTCATGCTGAGCAGGTTCACGTTAGACCATGTTTCAGACAAAATCTAAATTGGAGCTACAAGTCGAGAAGATAATTGTTTTTTTTTTCGGGAAGGTTGACTGTATTGTATGTGCAGAATTATGTTGTATTGTATTACTAAATCTATTCATAAGATGAAGTTTGAAAGTAACAAAACACTGGTAAGCAATAAGTATGAAACATAAATCAGTGCACACGTTATAAAACTGGCGTCGTCTGGGGCGGGCTGATAAGGCGATAGCTGGGCGGACGAGATAACCGCGCCTGCATCTAGGGCGGAGCCCGCTGCAAGACTCCACAGACTTGATAGGGACGGGCAACTGAGTACGTATAGCAAGACTGGAGAGTTAAAAAAAGTGTTATAATTTTTTTTTTGACATGAATATGTTTTTTAAAAACCGATGAAAACAAAATCAGGGGATACAGTTTAGTGCCATATTTATCATCTACATCTAGAAATTAACTTGAGTGACGACTTGAAACATGGACATTCACAGGACTTCTAAATGTTTAAAAAAGTACACACACAGCGACACACCGGTTTTTATTTTTAGGTTATACGTATCCGGATCAGCAATGATCTTATGTTTTTTTTTAAATGTTCTACAGGCTATTTGTTTGACCACAGCTCACCTGATGTTAAGTGACGGTGTGGTCGAAGATGGTGAAGCACACCCAGCCTGGAATGGTATTGGCTCTCAAGTGAGGCTGCCGGAACACACCGTTAGATGCTTGGCGGCAGATTTTCAACTTGAGGGTGGTAGCTAGCCAGCCGAGTACTAGAAAGTACCCTACCACCATGCAAAAAGATAATTCTGTATAGTAGCTTCTTACGGATGTCACTTACGTCCTTTTCTCAGAGAAACGAGAAAATTATGAATGTATTAACAAGTTAAGTTTAGTGTCAAGAATTCGCGCAAGGGTTCCGTTGCTGTGGAACCACTGATGCGCGAGTAAAAATAATATATTGTAGAGTGTTTTTCATTCGAATACACCACCGCAGTACCAGATATTCTGTCGCCAATCAGTAACGTGTAAACATTACAGTGTTCCGGTTTGAACGGTACTGCAGCTAACGAAATTACAGGGCTGTTGAGACTAACCATCTAATATCTCAAAGTAATGAGCACCAAAGCAACAATGCTCTAGACCTTGTTTCGTCACTCAAATTTCTATGTATCGGTGCAATGGTCATGGACAGATGTTATCTCTTACCATCACTGGGGCGTCTCATTATTTTTGCATTAAAAATGTCACATTTCATATTTAACTATTCCAACTTATAAAATATTGAAAAATAAATAAAAAACAAACATTTCAGTTTTTCTGTTCTGTTCAAGTTATTAGTAGACATTGCAGTACTTACCTGAAAATAAAACATATTTTTAAAAATATTTTACCAAATGGCTACTGCAGCTAGCAAATATACAGGTTTATAGAAATTCACAAACTTATAAAAACCCGGCCAAATGCGAGTAAAAACGGCAAAAAAATCATGTCTGTTGTATGGGAGCCACGGTTCATGGGATACAGCCTGGTGACAGACGGACGGACAGCGGAGTCTTAGTAATAGGCTCCCGTTTTACCCTTTGGGTACGGAACCCTTAAAATAGGCATGGGGATTGCTAAAACTTCAACACGTCATATTAGCATATTGCGAGGACAAAATGAAATGAATTTGAGCTGCCGGTGAAGGAAAACATTGCGAAGAAACCATAGAGCATGGTGATAGGGTACAGTCTAGTACTCGATTGGGTGGTAACCATCCTTAAGTTAATAATCTGTCGCTAAGCGTCTAGTGGCGTTCCGCCATCCTTATTTTAGATCCAGTACCATTCCAAGCCAGGTGCGTTGACTATCTATGAACACACCGTCCTTACCATCAGGTGAGCTACCGTCAACCAACAATAGTAAAGCCAAAAATGTACGGGACTTGACTAGCTGTCCACGTGACATTTCGATAGCTTATGTCAATCCAGTAAATTTTTGACTTTTTTATTAGTGTTATTTTGTCAGTTCGTCTGAGCCCTCTGTTCCCTACATTTTACCCGTTACAATAAAACATTCTCTAATATGTGTTACAGACATAGGTTTAGAATTATTACCATAAAACTCTCGTAAATCCGGTCTAATATAACGGCATAATATCACACATAAGTCGGATTGACATTCCAGACTCATCCTAATGAATCCAAGTCTTAACTCAGATAGTAATCAGAATAGATAGTTGTTTATTACATGAATGTATGTAAAATATTTTAAACCATAAATAATATAACAATAAATAAAGTTGATGCTCATTAAAGTAAATTATGTAAAACGGTTTAAATTTAAAATGGTGTTCTAGTTTAACATGAAGACCAATTTTGAATTTTAGTTGTCAGTTCTAAATTTATTAATGTTGCTGTCCTTTTCTAATGGACTGCTATGAAAAAGACAGCATCATTTTAAGAAAATTTAGATTTGTCAACTTGAGCTTTCAAAATTGGTCTTAATGTCACACAACAAACATTCAAAAGTATTATTTTATTTAAATAAAATTAATCTTAAAGATCAAATGGCTGCTCTGTTACATCAATTGGTAGTAGCTGCTTCTCAAACCTTGAGACGTGGGTGCGTTTCCCACCCAGAACAAACATTTGTGTGACAAACATAAATGTTATGTTTTACCTATAGGTTCGTATTTACAAAAAAAAAGTATATAAGTATTCTATCAGTTATCTGGTTCCTATAGTAGAAGCTTTGCTGAGTTTGGGGCTAGATGGCACTGATTTTGACTGACTTGACTGTATTTTATGATAGTCACTTTACAATAATAAGCAATGTTGAAATCATATTATGATTGAACAACTTGTCAATTTGCCTTCGGCATACTTCAAACCTACAAGTGCTTTTATATGGACGACGCCGTTTGTAAAAAGCTGAATCATACAAATTGCCTGCGTCATATATATTACTATAGTACAACTGTGATGGTACAACATTTTCCCAAATGCTCGCTAAATAAACTGAGTCCAGAATTTCAGTTCAAGACTGAGTCTAGCCGGGCCTAGCCTCGCCCGGAGCGTCCGGGACCTTATCTCGCGCAAACACTCTGATACCAAAACGCACTCTATCTCCCGGGTTTTGCATTCGCATAGATATACCGGGACTATTTGACTATTTATCGAGACTTGATCACTGCTTTGAAGACTAAATTTATATTAGTATAAAATCTTTTAGAAATAAGTTGTTTGGTAGAAACTTAAATGGTAGAATGGTAGAAAATATTGTTGTGAGAAGTAGAATAGTTTTATTAATACCGGACAAGTGTAATTTTTTCTGTTTTTGAATTATTTCCTAAGTAAGTAAGACAGGCTAAGTTTTGGACAATAACTCACCTGATGTTAGGTGACAGAGTGGTCGAGGATGGAAAACACATCTAGCCTCGAATGGAACTGGCTCTCAAATGAAGCGGTCTGAACCGTTACGTGCTTGACAGCAGATTTTCAACTTGAGGGTGGTAGCTAGCCAGTCGAGTACTAGAAAGTACCCTACCACCACGCTATGGTTCCTTCACGATGTTTTCCTTCACCGGCAGCTCAAGCTCATTATTGGGGTTTGAACCCACGTCCTTGAACCGGCTGCGCTAAGCATTATTATTACTTATTTATTTATCTATAATGTTTTGTTTCTATTGGTACCTGACGAGATATGGTTGCTGACGTCACTCTCTCAGTTTATAAGTAATTAAATGATCTCTTACATTTACACATTGAAGCGAAATAAAGGCAATTGAATAAATATTCATTTATAATACCACAAGAGCTTCAAAATTATCGGGTATTTCCCGATAGGGAACCTTGAGGGAAATGCCAGATAATTTTGAAGCTCGTGTGGTATTCGGGGGATTATTTTTCCGACCCAAATATCGACCAATAGAATTGCACCATTCGACGTCACGTGGTACAACCTACATGGTATTATACTGATAATTTTTTGATTAGCTAAAATTACTTTTTATTATTTTATCAAATAATTTACCACAGTAACGCATATTATTCACAAAAGATTAGGTTTTCATTGTGAAACATGTCTATTGGCGCGCCTTGGCAGATAAACCGACTCGTAAGCCGTGACGATAAACGGCGTGACGCTCTCTTATGCCGTCATGGCTCTTCAACGTCTCGATTCTCGATTCGTACTGTTTAAATGTGTTACATCTGCCGAACGTCCCGTCACGGCCAACTTTTTTATGGTTGACGGGTTAGGTATTTGACCACAGCTCATCTACCAAACCAGACAAAAACCAATTAGTACCAGAATGAAAAACAGGAAACATTTATCTAAACGTAAAAAGTTGTAACACTTAAAATGTCAAGCCATTTATTTCAATCTCACAATAGAGATGTAATAAAATATCGATATTTATGTTCGGTTTCAAATAATTAAAATACGATACCACGTATAGCCAATTGAAAATCCGTTCCGTTTCTTGAGATTCCATTCCATTTTACGTAATGCATAAAAGAAAACGTTTGATGTTTTCTAGTACTTCTCTTCTCCTTCAATGAGACTAAAATATCCGGATCGCGTCATCTGGTATGTAATATATTTATATTGTACTATAGCGATGTATATATTTATATAATACTGTAGCAATGATAGCTCAGTGGTTAGCGCGGTCGGTTCGCATGCCGACGGGTGTTGATTCAAACCCCAACAATGAGCTTGACCAGTGAAGGAAAACATCGTGAGGAAACCATAGCGTGGTAGTAGGGTACTTTCTAGTACTCGGCTGGCTAGCTACCACCCTCAAGTCGAAATTCGGCAGCCTCAATTGAGAGCCAGTTCTATTCCAGGCTAGGTGTGTTTACCATCTTCGGTCACACCATCACTAAACATCAGGTCAAAAACATAGCTCGTGAGACATAAAAAAAAAAATACTCGCTTTTGCCCGCGGCTTCGTTGACGTTGATTTTTGCTATGTGTCGGGAACCGCACTTTTTAGAAGCTTTTATTTAGTTTCAGCTGACCCGTTGTCTGTAATCAAATATTGCAAGTTCAATTACACCCTCTTCCCTGCGTCCGATTGGAGGCACAAAATTAGGAGGAGAGACCAGACCAGGAGATCACCAGGAGATCACCAGAAGCTTTAACAAGCGGCACTGCTTCATGATAAATATCCCAAAAACTCGAACTAAACGCTTCGATTCCATCTTCATTGTAAGAACCATTAAACAATGGAATTTGCTGCCTGAGTCGGTGTTTCCAGATGAATACAATCTGAAACCTTCAAGTCGCGAGAGAATCGGTTTCTTCTAGGCAAAAAAAAAAAAAAAAAAAAATAATAGTGTCTGGTTAACATCCTTTGGATACGTGAGAATACACACGCTCGGCGCTATTGGGAGAAAAAAATATTATACCCGTACAGATCATAATCTTAATCACATATGATCTAAACAGGAATACTAAAATATGACGATAATATTAAAATAATTTGCAAGAGATTAATAAAGATAACGCTCACGAACCATTACGCGTACGAAGTACGCACGCGTTTCATAATGAGTTTATAGGAAGTTAAACATAATGTTTTCTATAACTGTTATTAGAAAACTATGTAGATATTCGTTATTTGGAAATTGTATGTTAGTCTTTAAATTGAAGAAATGTTACACAGTGTTTTAATTAGTCAACATTGTTAGCAACATTATTCAAACAATGAATTGAAACGAAAAATAAATCATAAACCACTACATTATTTTAAAATACCGTCATCTAAAGTCTGCAAACTCAAGTGCAAGTCAGACTCATGCACCGAAGGTTCCGTACAAAATTGTAAGTATTTAAATAGTTCGTCTACCACGGGAATTATGAAAGCCATTGGCCAAACGATTGATCTTGCTTTTGCTTGCTGCCGCTAAGCAGTGGTATGCAAACATTACTGTGTTCTAGTTTGAAGGGTACTCCAGCTAGCGAAAGTTTAGGGATGTTGAGACTAACCGTCGAAAGTCTCAAAGTAATGAGTGCCCAAGCAGAGGCCCTAGACTTCGTTTTTTACTACTTAAAGTTTTGTGTATCGCTACAATAATTAAGGACATGCGTTATCTCTTACCATCAGGAGAGCGTCTCGTTCGTCTAATTACTTTTACATTAAAAAAAAGAAAAGATAAACAGGATTGAGGCACAGCTTAAAACTTGCCGTTCGAAAATCGGCATAGGTCGCAGTCAGATTACCAATATACAAACAAGCTTATAATCGCAAAGTTTTTTTTTTTTTTCATTTCTTTATTCTATGTCAACGGAAAGTACCCTGTAAGTTTTTAATTCCATGCGAGTGTCAAAATAGGGGCCATATTTTTGATTGCGTTGAGACGAAAGTTTAATTTAATCACAGATAACAGATTATAGATCTGAGTATTCTATAATAATTTCCACTTGATACCTTCACGTGTTCCTGGGAAATAAGCAAGGCAGATAAACAGACAACGAAATGATGTTATAAGGGTTCCTTTTTTCTTTTTGAGGTACGGCACTCTAAAAAATCGAGCTGACCCGTATAAACTGAGGAATGAAAAAAAAATTATTTTAAAAAACATTTGAAGTTTATATACTGTTATACACTGTAAACATTATTAACATAATTAAGTCTAGTTTCTTGCTTTTGTTGTCTAAAATTCACACGACTTCTTCGTTGCTAACTGGTTTGTGAAATATATACCGATCAAATTAAGACTGCCAATAAATATCGTATTTAAAGACATACTTTGACCATATCACACATATCGTCAATAAATATTGTAATAACTAGTGTGTTATTGTCGATATGTTTAAAGTATGTCTTTTATTACAATATTTATTGGCACACAAATAAATAATAGTTTTTACACCCTACTTAAAGCTACCTGGGTCGCAAGTCCTTGGTACTGCACGGGTTTATGTACAACGTGATATACCTGCGACCCACACACACACATCATCAGCCATAGGACGTCCACTGCTGGACATAGGCCTTCTCCCTTTGGGGGTTTGCCAATACTCGCCACGCTTGGCAGGCGGGTTTCCGAGCGCAGTTAGGTGCGATTGTTCAAGGAAGACGCTGCTGCTGACTCTTACGGCAACCACGGGTAGAGAGGGTGGGGTACTATTCTTACGCCGGCACCACCACGGCAACGTCACCACCTGCGACCCGCACGCCATCAAGAAGATTTGATTACCATCTTCAACTATACCGTCAGTGAACATAAGATGAGCTGTGGTTAAATATCTAGCCTGTCAACCCAAAAAAAGATAAAACTTTGATACAGTACATTATATTGTATAGTTTTTTTTTTAAATATAATAGTAATGGGACGAGCAAGACGCTCTCCTGATGTTTTTGTTTTTTTTTTATCGCTGACAAGCTTCGTGTTTGACCACAACTCACTTGATGTTAAGTTACAGTGTGCTCGAAGATGGCAAAGCACACCTAGCCTGGAATAGAATTGGCTCTCAAGTGAGGCTGCCGGAACACACCGTTAGATGCTTGGCGGCAGATTTTCAACTTGAGGGTGGTAGCTAGCCAGCCGAGTACTAGAAAGTACCCTACCACCACGCTATGGTTTCCACACGATGTTTTCCTTCACCGGCAGCTCAAGCTCATTGTTGAGGTTTGAACCCACGCCCTTCGGCAAGCGAACCGACCGTGCTAACCACTGAGCAATCATCGCTACTAAAATGTATGTATGTCTATGTCCATTGCAGCGATACAAAGAACTTTGAGTAACAAAGCAAAGTCCAGGGTATCGGTGCTTTGGCACTCATTACTTTGAGACTTTCGATGGTTAGTCTCAACAGCCCTGTAATTTCGATAGCTGCAGCACCCTTCAAACCGGAACACAGTAATGTTTACACACTACTGCTTAGCGGCAGAATATCTGGTACTGCGGTGGTACCTACCTAGACGACCTTCTACTAAGGAATTCTATCACCAAGTACATATACATACGTAGTTACATAATATTCGAGAATTTGTTACGAAAATATTCTAATTAAGATATAGAATTGGATTGAATTGTCTTCATTAATACTTTGTCATAATTAAGTGCTACAAAATGCCAAGGACCCAACTTTATGAATGAGCTAGAATTTTTATTTATCCTGCCATTAAAAAATCTCACTAATATTAGTGGCGTCATCAACAAATCATTAAAACTTGATAACGATCTAAACACAATAATTAATGCCTACTTAACAGTTCCGCGATCGACATTTTTTATTTTTAATATCGCTAATATCAACCGTGAGACGATATTAGCGAATCGAAATGTTAAACAAATATTTGTATGCTAAATACACGATTCCACAAATAACTGCTTCCTTAGAACTACTAGTTAATGAATCGTACAACATTTAAAATAATGTATATATTTATTTTTATGCCATTATTGTGGCAATCAAGCAGCGGGCGGGTTGCCTGATGGTAAGCAATCACCGCTCATGGATATTTGCAATACCAAATATTAATAAGTTGCCAACCTTTTAAGCTCTTATTCGATAAAACTCTGTAATTTGTCAAAAATTATCATGTGACGTCACATTTTGTAGCGACAATAGCTTAGTGGGTAGCGCGGTCAGTTCACACGCTAAAAGGCGCGGGTTCAAACCTCAACAATAAGCTTGAGCTGCCGGTGAAGAAAAACATCGCGGAGAAACATAGCATGGTGGTAGAATACTTTCTAGTACCCGACTGGCTCTAGACCAGGTGTGTGAATGTGGTCAAACACCTAACCTGACAAATAATAAAATAAAAAAACTACTAGTCTCATTTTTACCTCCCTGTAAGGTTTTTAATAGATTTTATACAGTGAAGTTAACCCTACCATTTCTTGCCCTTTTTTTAGGGCGTCCATGTTAAATCAACTAATTTTTACTTATAATTAATAACATTGTGTATTGTATATGTATAGTGTATTTCCTGTTGATCTTTGCTTTAAGACAAGGTCTAAGGTAGATGACGGTACATATTCAGTCGCCCATACGGTGACCCCAACTTTTTTGCTATGAGTAGGTATAGGAATAAGGAGCTGAAACGTAGACACTCACGGCGTGAACAGTCCGCGTGTTTTAAGTCGCTCAGCGAGCCATGGAAAGAGCTATGTTTAGCATTACTTTGAGGGATCGTATTCGAAACAAAGTAATTCGGCAGAGATTTTGTAGCGATGATGGCTCAGTGGTTAGCGCGGTAGGTTCGCATGCCGAAGGGCGTGGGTTCAAACCCTAACAATGAGCTTGAGCTGCCGGTGAAGGAAAACATCGTGAGGAAGCCATAGCGTGGTGGTAGGGTACTTTCTAGTACTCGGCTGGCTAGCTACCACCCTCAAGTTGAAAATCTGCCGCCAAGCATCTAACGGTGTGTTCCGGCCGCCTCACTTGAGAGCCAGTTATATTCCAGGCTAGGTGTGGTCAAAAACCTAGCCTGTCAGCCATAAAAAAAAAAGAGAAGGAATATCTATAGCTCAGCGTATTAGCAAGCTGAAGTGGCAGTGGACTGGACATATCTGTCGCAGAACTGGTAACAGCTGCAGTCGTGTCTTAGAGTGGAGACGGAGAATTGGCAAACGTAGGACGCCCTCAGACTCAGTGACGATATAAATAGGACAGCTGGCGGTGGATGCACAAGAAAACTCAAAGATCTGGCAGAGTGGCGTGTCTTCAAAGAGGGCTATATCCAGCACGTCGGTAGGATGATGATGATGATGATGATAGGAATATGTGACGTGCTTCGGCTGAATTCGAATTAAATTTGCGTGGAATATCTAATTATAATCTCTCTATATTAATTACCGCTGCAGTGTCTAGTGCATTAAAAAGAGGCCAGTGTTCAGAAACAATTTCAGGCCTAAACCAATGAAAAAATATATTTAATTCTACCTAATACTATGCAACGTTCACTAACACATTTGTGTCCGCATATACACACACACATATTGTTATTATAATTACAAATATACTAGCCTACTTATATGTATGCAAAAATTGAACACGGAAGACACTGGGTTTTGCGACACAGGTTTTCCTAGTGCAAAGTCCAAGGGTACACGTTTGCTCTTTATAATTTTCTATTGAATACCTTATTATAAATAAAATAAATAATTAATGTCAAATTGAAACCACGGCGACGTGTTTTAACAGCTTTTTTTGAACTTTATAAGCGTATAAAACGATTAGCGTTATAGTATATCGATGTAAGCTAATCTCATCTCTGGGTTAGTGAATCAGGGGTCAGACTTTAAATATTTAGTGTTGTTCTTAAAATAAAAATGCGGTTTTATTTATTGAGTAATAGGGTTACGTTTGATCGCTATCTCGCCTGACGAAGACGCGATCTACTATGGAGCACGCTTACCTACAAGAAATCGATTTTCTCGCGACTTGAAGGACCAGATTATATTTATCGGGGAACACCCACTCGGCAAGCATACTGTTTAGTGGAAGATTGAAGTATTCGAGCTGTTTCCAACAAAAAACTTTTTACACTTTTTTATGGTTGACAAGCTAGTTGTTTGACCACAGCTGACCTTATGTCACGTGATGGTGTAGTCGAAGATGGTAAACATACCTAGCCTGGAATGGAACTGACTCTTATTTTCCTTAATAACTTGAGTCAAATTTATTAAATAAATAAATTTTTAACACACACACTTACGCACACACATACACAAACACACGCACACTCACACACAATACACACCCACTCACACACACTACACACACACGAACACACCTACACACACACATATTTCCATAATTATTAGCCTAAATGTAGATACTGCATAAGAAACCGGTGTGAATTTGGCAGCCAAAAGTAGCTGCCTATAACACGACCAAATTAAGATGACTTTTTTGTGAAGTTAGCGGCCAACGCTAATATGATCTCTAATTCTCTAAAAACTTCTATGAATTCATTACAGGCGCCTTCTGAAATGTGTACACTGTATAATAATGATATAAAACACTGAAAAAGTCCCAGTGAAATCAATCGTATAGGGTTAGGTTAAATCAAAGTAGATTACACTCTATTTGGAATTATGCAACAAAATTGACTGAAACTTGAAGTAAGACAATGAAACTATCTAATAAACCTATTTCAGCCCAGTCTGAAAGCAATTTAACCTAAATATTTACACAACGTAATTGCGCCTGATGATTTCGAAAAGGACAAAATTAGTACGCCGAACTGCCACCTGTAAACCCGGTAAATCATGACACATTTCTACATTATATTATAGATAACTATATCGTCTAACTGAAAAATGTAAAGAAAATCCGGCAGGCTGCGTTTTAAAACCTGAAATGTCCATACAAATGGAACAATCTTTTTTTTGCGTTTTTGTCCCTGGAAATGTTTCGAATAAAACCTGAAAACATCTGAAATACGATATGTTTTACTTTCATATGAAAGCTAGTGAATGTAGCCACAAAACAATAATAAACTGAAAATGGTTTCACGATAGTATTAGACCGTAATTTTCAGCTGAAAATACAACGGAAGCAAAATTTGCTTGTGCAATATTGGCTGCTGGTGATTTTAGACCTTCTTTCGCTTAAATCTTGTATCAAAACTAACTCAATTTGTAAGATAGTAATGTATGCTTGCAAATAAACACTATTTCAGCTAGCTCTGAAAGTCATACAACCCTAAAATTTACGCATAAAATGTGCGACTATCGATTTCGAACTGACAAACTTGGTAAGCCGAACTGCCACCTGTAAACGCGGTAAACCATGAAACATTTCTACATTATATTATAGATAACTATATCGTCTAACTGAAAAATGTAAAGAAAATCCGGCAGGCTGCGTTTTAAAACCTGAAATGTCCTTACAAGTGGAACAATCTTTTTTTTGCGTTTTTGTCCCTGGAAATGTTTCGAATAAAACCTGAAAACATCTGAAATACGATATGTTTTACTTTCATATGAAAGCTAGTGAATGTAGCCACAAAACAATAATAAACTGAAAATGGTTTCACGATAGTATTAGACCGTAATTTTCAGCTGAAAATACAACGGAAGCAAAATTTGCTTGTGCAATATTGGCTGCTGGTGATTTTAGACCTTCTTTCGCTTAAATCTTTTGTCAAAACTAACTCAATTTGTAAGATAGTAATGTATGCTTGCAAATAAACACTATTTCAGCTAGCTCTGAAAGTTATACAACCCTAAAATTTACGCATAAAATGTGCGACTATCGATTTCGAACTGACAAACTTGGTAAGCCGAACTGCCACCTGTAAACGCGGTAAACCATGAAACATTTCTACATTATATTATAGATAACTATATCGTCTAACTGAAAAATGTAAAGAAAATCCGGCAGGCTGCGTTTTAAAACCTGAAATGTCCATACAAATGGAACAATCTTTTTTTTGCGTTTTTGTCCCTGGAAATGTTTCGAATAAAACCTGAAAACATCTGAAATACGATATGTTTTACTTTCATATGAAAGCTAGTGAATGTAGCCACAAAACAATAATAAACTGAAAATGGTTTCACGATAGTATTAGACCGTAATTTTCAGCTGAAAATACAACGGAAGCAAAATTTGCTTGTGCAATATTGGCTGCTGGTGATTTTAGACCTTCTTTCGCTTAAATCTTGTGTCAAAACTAACTCAATCTGTAAGATAGTAATGTATGCTTGCAAATAAACACTATTTCAGCTAGCTCTGAAAGTCATAAAACCCTAAAATTTACGCATAAAATGTGCGACTATCGATTTCGAACTGACAAACTTGGTAAGCCGAACTGCCACCTGTAAACGCGGTAAACCATGAAACATTTCTACATTATATTATAGATAACTATATCGTCTAACTGAAAAATGTAAAGAAAATCCGGCAGGCTGCGTTTTAAAACCTGAAAAGTCCATACAAATGGAACAATCTTTTTTTTGCGTTTTTGTCCCTGGAAATGTTTCGAATAATACCTGAAAACATCTGAAATACGATATGTTTTACTTTCATATGAAAGCTAGTGAATGTAGCCACAAAACAATAATAAACTGAAAATGGTTTCACGATAGTATTAGACCGTAATTTTCAGCTGAAAATACAACGGAAGCAAAATTTGCTTGTGCAATATTGGCTGCTGGTGATTTGAGACCTTCTTTCGCTTAAATCTTGTATCAAAACTAATTCAATTTGTAAGATAGTAATGTATGCTTGCAAATAAACACTATTTCAGCTAGCTCTGAAAGTCATACAACCCTAAAATTTACGCATAAAATGTGCGACTATCGATTTCGAACTGACAAACTTGGTAAGCCGAACTGCCACCTGTAAACGCGGTAAACCATGAAACATTTCTACATTATATTATAGATAACTATATCGTCTAACTGAAAAATGTAAAGAAAATCCGGCAGGCTGCGTTTTAAAACCTGAAATGTCCTTACAAATGGAACAATCTTTTTTTTGCGTTTTTGTCCCTGGAAATGTTTCGAATAAAACCTGAAAACATCTGAAATACGATATGTTTTACTTTCATATGAAAGCTAGTGAATGTAGCCACAAAACAATAATAAACTGAAAATGGTTTCACGATAGTATTAGACCGTAATTTTCAGCTGAAAATACAACGGAAGCAAAATTTGCTTGTGCAATATTGGCTGCTGGTGATTTTAGACCTTCTTTCGCTTAAATCTTTTGTCAAAACTAACTCAATTTGTAAGATAGTAATGTATGCTTGCAAATAAACACTATTTCAGCTAGCTCTGAAAGTTATACAACCCTAAAATTTACGCATAAAATGTGCGACTATCGATTTCGAACTGACAAACTTGGTAAGCCGAACTGCCACCTGTAAACGCGGTAAACCATGAAACATTTCTACATTATATTATAGATAACTATATCGTCTAACTGAAAAATGTAAAGAAAATCCGGCAGGCTGCGTTTTAAAACCTGAAATGTCCATACAAATGGAACAATCTTTTTTTTGCGTTTTTGTCCCTGGAAATGTTTCGAATAAAACCTGAAAACATCTGAAATACGATATGTTTTACTTTCATATGAAAGCTAGTAAATGTAGCCACAAAACAATAATAAACTGAAAATGGTTTCACGATAGTATTAGACCGTAATTTTCAGCTGAAAATACAACGGAAGCAAAATTTGCTTGTGCAATATTGGCTGCTGGTGATTTTAGACCTTCTTTCGCTTAAATCTTGTGTCAAAACTAACTCAATTTGTAAGATAGTAATGTATGCTTGCAAATAAACACTATTTCAGCTAGCTCTGAAAGTCATAAAACCCTAAAATTTACGCATAAAATGTGCGACTATCGATTTCGAACTGACAAACTTGGTAAGCCGAACTGCCACCTGTAAACGCGGTAAACCATGAAACATTTCTACATTATATTATAGATAACTATATCGTCTAACTGAAAAATGTAAAGAAAATCCGGCAGGCTGCGTTTTAAAACCTGAAAAGTCCATACAAATGGAACAATCTTTTTTTTGCGTTTTTGTCCCTGGAAATGTTTCGAATAATACCTGAAAACATCTGAAATACGATATGTTTTACTTTCATATGAAAGCTAGTGAATGTAGCCACAAAACAATAATAAACTGAAAATGGTGTCACGATAGTATTAGACCGTAATTTTCAGCTGAAAATACAACGGAAGCAAAATTTGCTTGTGCAATATTGGCTGCTGGTGATTTGAGACCTTCTTTCGCTTAAATCTTGTATCAAAACTAATTCAATTTGTAAGATAGTAATGTATGCTTGCAAATAAACACTATTTCAGCTAGCTCTGAAAGTCATACAACCCTAAAATTTACGCATAAAATGTGCGACTATCGATTTCGAACTGACAAACTTGGTAAGCCGAACTGCCACCTGTAAACGCGGTAAACCATGAAACATTTCAACATTATATTATAGATAACTATATCGTCTAACTGAAAAATGTAAAGAAAATCCGGCAGGCTGCGTTTTAAAACCTGAAATGTCCATACAAATGGAACAATCTTTTTTTTGCGTTTTTGTCCCTGGAAATGTTTCGAATAAAACCTGAAAACATCTGAAATACGATATGTTTTACTTTCACATGAAAGCTAGTGAATGTAGCCACAAAACAATAATAAACTGAAAATGGTTTCACGATAGTATTAGACCGTAATTTTCAGCTGAAAATACAACGGAAGCAAAATTTGCTTGTGCAATATTGGCTGCTGGTGATTTTAGACCTTCTTTCGCTTAAATCTTGTATCAAAACTAACTCAATTTGTAAGATAGTAATGTATGCTTGCAAATAAACACTATTTCAGCTAGCTCTGAAAGTCATACATCCCTAAAATTTACGCATAAAATGTGCGACTATCGATTTCGAACTGACAAACTTGGTAAGCCGAACTGCCACCTGTAAACGCGGTAAACCATGAAACATTTCTACATTATATTATAGATAACTATATCGTCTAACTGAAAAATGTAAAGAAAATCCGGCAGGCTGCGTTTTAAAACCTGAAATGTCCTTACAAATGGAACAATCTTTTTTTTGCGTTTTTGTCCCTGGAAATGTTTCGAATAAAACCTGAAAACATCTGAAATACGATATGTTTTACTTTCATATGAAAGCTAGTGAATGTAGCCACAAAACAATAATAAACTGAAAATGGTTTCACGATAGTATTAGACCGTAATTTTCAGCTGAAAATACAACGGAAGCAAAATTTGCTTGTGCAATATTGGCTGCTGGTGATTTGAGACCTTCTTTCGCTTAAATCTTGTATCAAAACTAATTCAATTTGTAAGATAGTAATGTATGCTTGCAAATAAACACTATTTCAGCTAGCTCTGAAAGTCATACAACCCTAAAATTTACGCATAAAATGTGCGACTATCGATTTCGAACTGACAAACTTGGTAAGCCGAACTGCCACCTGTAAACGCGGTAAACCATGAAACATTTCAACATTATATTATAGATAACTATATCGTCTAACTGAAAAATGTAAAGAAAATCCGGCAGGCTGCGTTTTAAAACCTGAAATGTCCATACAAATGGAACAATCTTTTTTTTGCGTTTTTGTCCCTGGAAATGTTTCGAATAAAACCTGAAAACATCTGAAATACGATATGTTTTACTTTCACATGAAAGCTAGTGAATGTAGCCACAAAACAATAATAAACTGAAAATGGTTTCACGATAGTATTAGACCGTAATTTTCAGCTGAAAATACAACGGAAGCAAAATTTGCTTGTGCAATATTGGCTGCTGGTGATTTTAGACCTTCTTTCGCTTAAATCTTGTATCAAAACTAACTCAATTTGTAAGATAGTAATGTATGCTTGCAAATAAACACTATTTCAGCTAGCTCTGAAAGTCATACAACCCTAAAATTTACGCATAAAATGTGCGACTATCGATTTCGAACTGACAAACTTGGTAAGCCGAACTGCCACCTGTAAACGCGGTAAACCATGAAACATTTCTACATTATATTATAGATAACTATATCGTCTAACTGAAAAATGTAAAGAAAATCCGGCAGGCTGCGTTTTAAAACCTGAAATGTCCTTACAAATGGAACAATCTTTTTTTTGCGTTTTTGTCCCTGGAAATGTTTCGAATAAAACCTGAAAACATCTGAAATACGATATGTTTTACTTTCATATGAAAGCTAGTGAATGTAGCCACAAAACAATAATAAACTGAAAATGGTTTCACGATAGTATTAGACCGTAATTTTCAGCTGAAAATACAACGGAAGCAAAATTTGCTTGTGCAATATTGGCTGCTGGTGATTTTAGACCTTCTTTCGCTTAAATCTTTTGTCAAAACTAACTCAATTTGTAAGATAGTAATGTATGCTTGCAAATAAACACTATTTCAGCTAGCTCTGAAAGTTATACAACCCTAAAATTTACGCATAAAATGTGCGACTATCGATTTCGAACTGACAAACTTGGTAAGCCGAACTGCCACCTGTAAACGCGGTAAACCATGAAACATTTCTACATTATATTATAGATAACTATATCGTCTAACTGAAAAATGTAAAGAAAATCCGGCAGGCTGCGTTTTAAAACCTGAAATGTCCATACAAATGGAACAATCTTTTTTTTGCGTTTTTGTCCCTGGAAATGTTTCGAATAAAACCTGAAAACATCTGAAATACGATATGTTTTACTTTCATATGAAAGCTAGTAAATGTAGCCACAAAACAATAATAAACTGAAAATGGTTTCACGATAGTATTAGACCGTAATTTTCAGCTGAAAATACAACGGAAGCAAAATTTGCTTGTGCAATATTGGCTGCTGGTGATTTTAGACCTTCTTTCGCTTAAATCTTTTGTCAAAACTAACTCAATTTGTAAGATAGTAATGTATGCTTGCAAATAAACACTATTTCAGCTAGCTCTGAAAGTCATACAACCCTAAAATTTACGCATAAAATGTGCGACTATCGATTTCGAACTGACAAACTTGGTAAGCCGAACTGCCACCTGTAAACGCGGTAAACCATGAAACATTTCTACATTATATTATAGATAACTATATCGTCTAACTGAAAAATGTAAAGAAAATCCGGCAGGCTGCGTTTTAAAACCTGAAATGTCCATACAAATGGAACAATCTTTTTTTTGCGTTTTTGTCCCTGGAAATGTTTCGAATAAAACCTGAAAACATCTGAAATACGATATGTTTTACTTTCATATGAAAGCTAGTGAATGTAGCCACAAAACAATAATAAACTGAAAATGGTTTCACGATAGTATTAGACCGTAATTTTCAGCTGAAAATACAACGGAAGCAAAATTTGCTTGTGCAATATTGGCTGCTGGTGATTTTAGACCTTCTTTCGCTTAAATCTTGTATCAAAACTAACTCAATTTGTAAGACAGTAATGTATGCTTGCAAATAAACACTATTTCAGCTAGCTCTGAAAGTCATACAACCCTAAAATTTACGCATAAAATGTGCGACTATCGATTTCGAACTGACAAACTTGGTAAGCCGAACTGCCACCTGTAAACGCGGTAAACCATGAAACATTTCTACATTATATTATAGATAACTATATCGTCTAACTGAAAAATGTAAAGAAAATCCGGCAGGCTGCGTTTTAAAACCTGAAATGTCCTTACAAATGGAACAATCTTTTTTTTGCGTTTTTGTCCCTGGAAATGTTTCGAATAAAACCTGAAAACATCTGAAATACGATATGTTTTACTTTCATATGAAAGCTAGTGAATGTAGCCACAAAACAATAATAAACTGAAAATGGTTTCACGATAGTATTAGACCGTAATTTTCAGCTGAAAATACAACGGAAGCAAAATTTGCTTGTGCAATATTGGCTGCTGGTGATTTTAGACCTTCTTTCGCTTAAATCTTTTGTCAAAACTAACTCAATTTGTAAGATAGTAATGTATGCTTGCAAATAAACACTATTTCAGCTAGCTCTGAAAGTTATACAACCCTAAAATTTACGCATAAAATGTGCGACTATCGATTTCGAACTGACAAACTTGGTAAGCCGAACTGCCACCTGTAAACGCGGTAAACCATGAAACATTTCTACATTATATTATAGATAACTATATCGTCTAACTGAAAAATGTAAAGAAAATCCGGCAGGCTGCGTTTTAAAACCTGAAATGTCCATACAAATGGAACAATCTTTTTTTTGCGTTTTTGTCCCTGGAAATGTTTCGAATAAAACCTGAAAACATCTGAAATACGATATGTTTTACTTTCATATGAAAGCTAGTAAATGTAGCCACAAAACAATAATAAACTGAAAATGGTTTCACGATAGTATTAGACCGTAATTTTCAGCTGAAAATACAACGGAAGCAAAATTTGCTTGTGCAATATTGGCTGCTGGTGATTTTAGACCTTCTTTCGCTTAAATCTTTTGTCAAAACTAACTCAATTTGTAAGATAGTAATGTATGCTTGCAAATAAACACTATTTCAGCTAGCTCTGAAAGTCATACAACCCTAAAATTTACGCATAAAATGTGCGACTATCGATTTCGAACTGACAAACTTGGTAAGCCGAACTGCCACCTGTAAACGCGGTAAACCATGAAACATTTCTACATTATATTATAGATAACTATATCGTCTAACTGAAAAATGTAAAGAAAATCCGGCAGGCTGCGTTTTAAAACCTGAAATGTCCATACAAATGGAACAATCTTTTTTTTGCGTTTTTGTCCCTGGAAATGTTTCGAATAAAACCTGAAAACATCTGAAATACGATATGTTTTACTTTCATATGAAAGCTAGTGAATGTAGCCACAAAACAATAATAAACTGAAAATGGTTTCACGATAGTATTAGACCGTAATTTTCAGCTGAAAATACAACGGAAGCAAAATTTGCTTGTGCAATATTGGCTGCTGGTGATTTTAGACCTTCTTTCGCTTAAATCTTGTATCAAAACTAACTCAATTTGTAAGACAGTAATGTATGCTTGCAAATAAACACTATTTCAGCTAGCTCTGAAAGTCATACAACCATAAAATTTACGCATAAAATGTGCGACTATCGATTTCGAACTGACAAACTTGGTAAGCCGAACTGCCACATGTAAACGCGGTAAACCATGAAACATTTCTACATTATATTATAGATAACTATATCGTCTAACTGAAAAATGTAAAGAAAATCCGGCAGGCTGCGTTTTAAAACCTGAAATGTCCATACAAATGGAACAATCTTTTTTTTGCGTTTTTGTCCCTGGAAATGTTTCGAATAAAACCTGAAAACATCTGAAATACGATATGTTTTACTTTCATATGAAAGCTAGTGAATGTAGCCACAAAACAATAATAAACTGAAAATGGTTTCACGATAGTATTAGACCGTAATTTTCAGCTGAAAATACAACGGAAGCAAAATTTGCTTGTGCAATATTGGCTGCTGGTGATTTTAGACCTTCTTTCGCTTAAATCTTGTATCAAAACTAACTCAATTTGTAAGACAGTAATGTATGCTTGCAAATAAACACTATTTCAGCTAGCTCTGAAAGTCATACAACCATAAAATTTACGCATAAAATGTGCGACTATCGATTTCGAACTGACAAACTTGGTAAGCCGAACTGCCACATGTAAACGCGGTAAACCATGAAACATTTCTACATTATATTATAGATAACTATATCGTCTAACTGAAAAATGTAAAGAAAATCCGGCAGGCTGCGTTTTAAAACCTGAAATGTCCATACAAATGGAACAATCTTTTTTTTGCGTTTTTGTCCCTGGAAATGTTTCGAATAAAACCTGAAAACATCTGAAATACGATATGTTTTACTTTCATATGAAAGCTAGTGAATGTAGCCACAAAACAATAATAAACTAAAAATGGTTTCACGATAGTATTAGACCGTAATTTTCAGCTGAAAATACAACGGAAGCAAAATTTGCTTGTGCAATATTGGCTGCTGGTGATTTGAGACCTTCTTTCGCTTAAATCTTGTATCAAAACTAACTCAATTTGTAAGATAGTAATGTATGCTTGCAAATAAACACTATTTCAGCTAGCTCTGAAAGTCATACAACCCTAAAATTTACGCATAAAATGTGCGACTATCGATTTCGAACTGACAAACTTGGTAAGCCGAACTGCCACCTGTAAACGCGGTAAACCATGAAACATTTCTACATTATATTATAGATAACTATATCGTCTAACTGAAAAATGTAAAGAAAATCCGGCAGGCTGCGTTTTAAAACCTGAAATGTCCATACAAATGGAACAATCTTTTTTTTTTGCGTTTTTGTCCCTGGAAATGTTTCGAATAAAACCTGAAAACATCTGAAATACGATATATTTTACTTTCATATGAAAGTTAGTAAATGTAGCCACAAAACAATAATAAACTGAAAATGGTTTCACGATAGTATTAGACCGTAATTTTCAGCTGAAAATACAACGGAAGCAAAATTTGCTTGTGCAATATTGGCTGCTGGTGATTTTAGACCTTCTTTCGCTTAAATCTTGTATCAAAACTAACTAAATTTGTAAGATAGTAATGTATGCTTGCAAATAAACACTATTTCAGCTAGCTCTGAAAGTTATACAACCCTAAAATTTACGCATAAAATGTGCGACTATCGATTTCGAACTGACAAACTTGGTAAGCCGAACTGCCACCTGTAAACGCGGTAAACCATGAAACATTTCTACATTATATTATAGATAACTATATCGTCTAACTGTAAAATGTAAAGAAAATCCGGCAGGCTGCGTTTTAAAACCTGAAATGTCCATACAAATGGAACAATCTTTTTTTAGCGTTTTTGTCCCTAGAAATGTTTCGAATAAAACCTGAAAACATCTGAAATACGATATGTTTTACTTTCATATGAAAGCTAGTGAATGTAGCCACAAAACAATAATAAACTGAAAATGGTTTCACGATAGTATTAGACCGTAATTTTCAGCTGAAAATACAACGGAAGCAAAATTTGCTTGTGCAATATTGGCTGCTGGTGATTTTAGACCTTCTTTCGCTTAAATCTTGTGTCAAAACTAACTCAATTTGTAAGATAGTAATGTATGCTTGCAAATAAACACTATTTCAGCTAGCTCTGAAAGTCATACAACCCTAAAATTTACGCATAAAATGTGCGACTATCGATTTCGAACTGACAAACTTGGTAAGCCGAACTGCCACCTGTAAACGCGGTAAACCATGAAACATTTCTACATTATATTATAGATAACTATATCGTCTAACTGAAAAATGTAAAGAAAATCCGGCAGGCTGCGTTTTAAAACCTGAAATGTCCATACAAATGGAACAATCTTTTTTTTGCGTTTTTGTCCCTAGAAATGTTTCGAATAAAACCTGAAAACATCTGAAATACGATATGTTTTACTTTCATATGAAAGCTAGTGAATGTAGCCACAAAACAATAATAAACTGAAAATGGTTTTACGATAGTATTAGGCCGGATTTTCTTTACATTTTTCAGTTAGACGATATAGTTATCTATAATATAATGTAGAAATGTTTCATGGTTTACCGCGTTTACAGGTGGCAGTTCGGCTTACCAAGTTTGTCAGTTCGAAATCGATAGTCGCACATGTTATGCGTAAATTTTAGGGTTGTATGACTTTCAGAGCTAGCTGAAATAGTGTTTATTTGCAAGCATACATTACTATGTTACAAATTGAGTTAGTTTTGACACAAGATTTAAGCGAAAGAAGGTCTAAAATCACCAGCAGCCAATATTGCACAAGCAAATTTTGCTTCCGTTGTATTTTCAGCTGAAAATTACGGTCTAATACTATCGTGAAACCATTTTCAGTTTATTATTGTTTTGTGGCTACATTCACTAGCTTTCATATGAAAGTAAAACATATCGTATTTCAGATGTTTTCAGGTTTTATTCGAAACATTTCCAGGGACAAAAACGCAAAAAAAAGATTGTTCCATTTGTATGGACATTTCAGGTTTTAAAACGCAGCCTGCCGGATTTTCTTTACATTTTTCAGTTAGACGATATAGTTATCTATAATATAATGTAGAAATGTTTCATGGTTTACCGCGTTTACAGGTGGCAGTTCGGCTTACCAAGTTTGTCAGTTCGAAATCGATGGTCGCACATTTTATGCGTAAATTTTAGGGTTGTATGACTTTCAGAGCTAGCTGAAATAGTGTTTATTTGCAAGCATACATTACTATCTTACAAAATGAGTTAGTTTTGATACAAGATTTAAGCGAAAGAAGGTCTCAAATCACCAGCAGCCAATATTGCACAAGCAAATTTTGCTTCCGTTGTATTTTCAGCTGAAAATTACGGTCTAATACTATCGTGAAACCATTTTCAGTTTATTATTGTTTTGTGGCTACATTCACTAGCTTTCATATGAAAGTAAAACATATCGTATTTCAGATGTTTTCAGGTTTTATTCGAAACATTTCCAGGGACAAAAACGCAAAAAAAAGATTGTTCCATTTGTATGGACATTTCAGGTTTTAAAACGCAGCCTGCCGGATTTTCTTTACATTTTTCAGTTAGACGATATAGTTATCTATAATATAATGTTGAAATGTTTCATGGTTTACCGCGTTTACAGGTGGCAGTTCGGCTTACCAAGTTTGTCAGTTCGAAATCGATAGTCGCACATGTTATGCGTAAATTTTAGGGTTGTATGACTTTCAGAGCTAGCTGAAACAGTGTTTATTTGCAAGCATACATTACTATCTTACAAATTGAGTTAGTTTTGACACAAGATTTAAGCGAAAGAAGGTCTAAAATCACCAGCAGCCAATATTGCACAAGCAAATTTTGCTTCCGTTGTATTTTCAGCTGAAAATTACGGTCTAATACTATCGTGAAACCATTTTCAGTTTATTATTGTTTTGTGGCTACATTCACTAGCTTTCATATGAAAGTAAAACATATCGTATTTCAGATGTTTTCAGGTTTTATTCGAAACATTTCCAGGGACAACAACGCAAAAAAAAAGATCGTTCCATTTGTATGGACATTTCAGGTTTTAAAACGCAGCCTGCCGGATTTTCTTTACATTTTTCAGTTAGACGATATAGTTATCTATAATATAATGTAGAAATGTTTCATGGTTTACCGCGTTTACAGGTGGCAGTTCGGCTTACCAAGTTTGTCAGTTCGAAATCGATAGTCGCACATTTTATGCGTAAATTTTAGGGTTGTATGACTTTCAGAGCTAGCTGAAATAGTGTTTATTTGCAAGCATACATTACTATCTTACAAATTGAGTTAGTTTTGACACAAGATTTAAGCGAAAGAAGGTCTAAAATCACCAGCAGCCAATATTGCACAAGCAAATTTTGCTTCCGTTGTATTTTCAGCTGAAAATTACGGTCTAATACTATCGTGAAACCATTTTCAGTTTATTATTTTTTTGTGGCTACATTCACTAGCTTTCATGTGAAAGTAAAATATATCGTATTTCAGATGTTTTCAGGTTTTATTCGAAACATTTCCAGGGACAAAAACGCAAAAAAAAGATTGTTCCATTTGTATGGACATTTCAGGTTTTAAAACGCAGCCTGCCGGATTTTCTTTACATTTTTCAGTTAGACGATATAGTTATCTATAATATAATGTAGAAATGTTTCATGGTTTACCGCGTTTACAGGTGGCAGTTCGGCTTACCAAGTTTGTCAGTTCGAAATCGATAGTCGCACATTTTATGCGTAAATTTTAGGGTTTTATGACTTTCAGAGCTAGCTGAAATAGTGTTTATTTGCAAGCATACATTACTATCTTACAAATTGAGTTAGTTTTGACACAAGATTTAAGCGAAAGAAGGTCTAAAATCACCAGCAGCCAATATTGCACAAGCAAATTTTGCTTCCGTTGTATTTTCAGCTGAAAATTACGGTCTAATACTATCGTGAAACCATTTTCAGTTTATTATTGTTTTGTGGCTACATTCACTAGCTTTCATATGAAAGTAAAACATATCGTATTTCAGATGTTTTCAGGTTTTATTCGAAACATTTCCAGGGACAAAAACGCAAAAAAAAGATTGTTCCATTTGTAAGGACATTTCAGGTTTTAAAACGCAGCCTGCCGGATTTTCTTTACATTTTTCAGTTAGACGATATAGTTATCTATAATATAATGTAGAAATGTTTCATGGTTTACCGCGTTTACAGGTGGCAGTTCGGCTTACCAAGTTTGTCAGTTCGAAATCGATAGTCGCACATTTTATGCGTAAATTTTAGGGATGTATGACTTTCAGAGCTAGCTGAAATAGTGTTTATTTGCAAGCATACATTACTATCTTACAAATTGAGTTAGTTTTGATACAAGATTTAAGCGAAAGAAGGTCTAAAATCACCAGCAGCCAATATTGCACAAGCAAATTTTGCTTCCGTTGTATTTTCAGCTGAAAATTACGGTCTAATACTATCGTGAAACCATTTTCAGTTTATTATTGTTTTGTGGCTACATTCACTAGCTTTCATGTGAAAGTAAAACATATCGTATTTCAGATGTTTTCAGGTTTTATTCGAAACATTTCCAGGGACAAAAACGCAAAAAAAAGATTGTTCCATTTGTATGGACATTTCAGGTTTTAAAACGCAGCCTGCCGGATTTTCTTTACATTTTTCAGTTAGACGATATAGTTATCTATAATATAATGTAGAAATGTTTCATGGTTTACCGCGTTTACAGGTGGCAGTTCGGCTTACCAAGTTTGTCAGTTCGAAATCGATAGTCGCACATGTTATGCGTAAATTTTAGGGTTGTATGACTTTCAGAGCTAGCTGAAATAGTGTTTATTTGCAAGCATACATTACTATGTTACAAATTGAGTTAGTTTTGACACAAGATTTAAGCGAAAGAAGGTCTAAAATCACCAGCAGCCAATATTGCACAAGCAAATTTTGCTTCCGTTGTATTTTCAGCTGAAAATTACGGTCTAATACTATCGTGAAACCATTTTCAGTTTATTATTGTTTTGTGGCTACATTCACTAGCTTTCATGTGAAAGTAAAATATATCGTATTTCAGATGTTTTCAGGTTTTATTCGAAACATTTCCAGGGACAAAAACGCAAAAAAAAGATTGTTCCATTTGTATGGACATTTCAGGTTTTAAAACGCAGCCTGCCGGATTTTCTTTACATTTTTCAGTTAGACGATATAGTTATCTATAATATAATGTAGAAATGTTTCATGGTTTACCGCGTTTACAGGTGGCAGTTCGGCTTACCAAGTTTGTCAGTTCGAAATCGATAGTCGCACATTTTATGCGTAAATTTTAGGGTTTTATGACTTTCAGAGCTAGCTGAAATAGTGTTTATTTGCAAGCATACATTACTATCTTACAAATTGAGTTAGTTTTGACACAAGATTTAAGCGAAAGAAGGTCTAAAATCACCAGCAGCCAATATTGCACAAGCAAATTTTGCTTCCGTTGTATTTTCAGCTGAAAATTACGGTCTAATACTATCGTGAAACCATTTTCAGTTTATTATTGTTTTGTGGCTACATTCACTAGCTTTCATGTGAAAGTAAAATATATCGTATTTCAGATGTTTTCAGGTTTTATTCGAAACATTTCCAGGGACAAAAACGCAAAAAAAAGATTGTTCCATTTGTATGGACATTTCAGGTTTTAAAACGCAGCCTGCCGGATTTTCTTTACATTTTTCAGTTAGACGATATAGTTATCTATAATATAATGTAGAAATGTTTCATGGTTTACCGCGTTTACAGGTGGCAGTTCGGCTTACCAAGTTTGTCAGTTCGAAATCGATAGTCGCACATTTTATGCGTAAATTTTAGGGTTTTATGACTTTCAGAGCTAGCTGAAATAGTGTTTATTTGCAAGCATACATTACTATCTTACAAATTGAGTTAGTTTTGACACAAGATTTAAGCGAAAGAAGGTCTAAAATCACCAGCAGCCAATATTGCACAAGCAAATTTTGCTTCCGTTGTATTTTCAGCTGAAAATTACGGTCTAATACTATCGTGAAACCATTTTCAGTTTATTATTGTTTTGTGGCTACATTCACTAGCTTTCATATGAAAGTAAAACATATCGTATTTCAGATGTTTTCAGGTTTTATTCGAAACATTTCCAGGGACAAAAACGCAAAAAAAAGATTGTTCCATTTGTATGGACATTTCAGGTTTTAAAACGCAGCCTGCCGGATTTTCTTTACATTTTTCAGTTAGACGATATAGTTATCTATAATATAATGTAGAAATGTTTCATGGTTTACCGCGTTTACAGGTGGCAGTTCGGCTTACCAAGTTTGTCAGTTCGAAATCGATAGTCGCACATGTTATGCGTAAATTTTAGGGTTGTATGACTTTCAGAGCTAGCTGAAATAGTGTTTATTTGCAAGCATACATTACTATGTTACAAATTGAGTTAGTTTTGACACAAGATTTAAGCGAAAGAAGGTCTAAAATCACCAGCAGCCAATATTGCACAAGCAAATTTTGCTTCCGTTGTATTTTCAGCTGAAAATTACGGTCTAATACTATCGTGAAACCATTTTCAGTTTATTATTGTTTTGTGGCTACATTCACTAGCTTTCATATGAAAGTAAAACATATCGTATTTCAGATGTTTTCAGGTTTTATTCGAAACATTTCCAGGGACAAAAACGCAAAAAAAAGATTGTTCCATTTGTATGGACATTTCAGGTTTTAAAACGCAGCCTGCCGGATTTTCTTTACATTTTTCAGTTAGACGATATAGTTATCTATAATATAATGTAGAAATGTTTCATGGTTTACCGCGTTTACAGGTGGCAGTTCGGCTTACCAAGTTTGTCAGTTCGAAATCGATAGTCGCACATGTTATGCGTAAATTTTAGGGTTGTATGACTTTCAGAGCTAGCTGAAATAGTGTTTATTTGCAAGCATACATTACTATGTTACAAATTGAGTTAGTTTTGACACAAGATTTAAGCGAAAGAAGGTCTAAAATCACCAGCAGCCAATATTGCACAAGCAAATTTTGCTTCCGTTGTATTTTCAGCTGAAAATTACGGTCTAATACTATCGTGAAACCATTTTCAGTTTATTATTGTTTTGTGGCTACATTCACTAGCTTTCATGTGAAAGTAAAATATATCGTATTTCAGATGTTTTCAGGTTTTATTCGAAACATTTCCAGGGACAAAAACGCAAAAAAAAGATTGTTCCATTTGTATGGACATTTCAGGTTTTAAAACGCAGCCTGCCGGATTTTCTTTACATTTTTCAGTTAGACGATATAGTTATCTATAATATAATGTAGAAATGTTTCATGGTTTACCGCGTTTACAGGTGGCAGTTCGGCTTACCAAGTTTGTCAGTTCGAAATCGATAGTCGCACATGTTATGCGTAAATTTTAGGGTTGTATGACTTTCAGAGCTAGCTGAAATAGTGTTTATTTGCAAGCATACATTACTATGTTACAAATTGAGTTAGTTTTGACACAAGATTTAAGCGAAAGAAGGTCTAAAATCACCAGCAGCCAATATTGCACAAGCAAATTTTGCTTCCGTTGTATTTTCAGCTGAAAATTACGGTCTAATACTATCGTGAAACCATTTTCAGTTTATTATTGTTTTGTGGCTACATTCACTAGCTTTCATATGAAAGTAAAACATATCGCATTTCAGATGTTTTCAGGTTTTATTCGAAACATTTCCAGGGACAACAACGCAAAAAAAAGATCGTTCCATTTGTATGGACATTTCAGGTTTTAAAACGCAGCCTGCCGGATTTTCTTTACATTTTTCAGTTAGACGATATAGTTATCTATAATATAATGTAGAAATGTTTCATGGTTTACCGCGTTTACAGGTGGCAGTTCGGCTTACCAAGTTTGTCAGTTCGAAATCGATAGTCGCACATTTTATGCGTAAATTTTAGGGTTTTATGACTTTCAGAGCTAGCTGAAATAGTGTTTATTTGCAAGCATACATTACTATCTTACAAATTGAGTTAGTTTTGACACAAGATTTAAGCGAAAGAAGGTCTAAAATCACCAGCAGCCAATATTGCACAAGCAAATTTTGCTTCCGTTGTATTTTCAGCTGAAAATTACGGTCTAATACTATCGTGAAACCATTTTCAGTTTATTATTGTTTTGTGGCTACATTCACTAGCTTTCATGTGAAAGTAAAATATATCGTATTTCAGATGTTTTCAGGTTTTATTCGAAACATTTCCAGGGACAAAAACGCAAAAAAAAGATTGTTCCATTTGTATGGACATTTCAGGTTTTAAAACGCAGCCTGCCGGATTTTCTTTACATTTTTCAGTTAGACGATATAGTTATCTATAATATAATGTAGAAATGTTTCATGGTTTACCGCGTTTACAGGTGGCAGTTCGGCTTACCAAGTTTGTCAGTTCGAAATCGATAGTCGCACATTTTATGCGTAAATTTTAGGGTTTTATGACTTTCAGAGCTAGCTGAAATAGTGTTTATTTGCAAGCATACATTACTATGTTACAAATTGAGTTAGTTTTGACACAAGATTTAAGCGAAAGAAGGTCTAAAATCACCAGCAGCCAATATTGCACAAGCAAATTTTGCTTCCGTTGTATTTTCAGCTGAAAATTACGGTCTAATACTATCGTGAAACCATTTTCAGTTTATTATTGTTTTGTGGCTACATTCACTAGCTTTCATATGAAAGTAAAACATATCGTATTTCAGATGTTTTCAGGTTTTATTCGAAACATTTCCAGGGACAAAAACGCAAAAAAAAGATTGTTCCATTTGTATGGACATTTCAGGTTTTAAAACGCAGCCTGCCGGATTTTGTTTACATTTTTCAGTTAGACGATATAGTTATCTATAATATAATGTAGAAATGTTTCATGGTTTACCGCGTTTACAGGTGGCAGTTCGGCTTACCAAGTTTGTCAGTTCGAAATCGATAGTCGCACATGTTATGCGTAAATTTTAGGGTTGTATGACTTTCAGAGCTAGTTGAAATAGTGTTTATTTGCAAGCATACATTACTATCTTACAAAATGAGTTAGTTTTGATACAAGATTTAAGCGAAAGAAGGTCTCAAATCACCAGCAGCCAATATTGCACAAGCAAATTTTTCTTCCGTTGTATTTTCAGCTGAAAATTACGGTCTAATACTATCGTGAAACCATTTTCAGTTTATTATTGTTTTGTGGCTACATTCACTAGCTTTCATATGAAAGTAAAACATATCGTATTTCAGATGTTTTCAGGTTTTATTCGAAACATTTCCAGGGACAAAAACGCAAAAAAAAGATTGTTCCATTTGTATGGACATTTCAGGTTTTAAAACGCAGCCTGCCGGATTTTCTTTACATTTTTCAGTTAGACGATATAGTTATCTATAATATAATGTAGAAATGTTTCATGGTTTACCGCGTTTACAGGTGGCAGTTCGGCTTACCAAGTTTGTCAGTTCGAAATCGATAGTCGCACATTTTATGCGTAAATTTTAGGGTTGTGTGACTTTCAGAGCTAGCTGAAATAGTGTTTATTTGCAAGCATACATTACTATCTTACAAATTGAGTTAGTTTTGATACAAGATTTAAGCGAAAGAAGGTCTAAAATCACCAGCAGCCAATATTGCACAAGCAAATTTTGCTTCCGTTGTATTTTCAGCTGAAAATTACGGTCTAATACTATCGTGAAACCATTTTCAGTTTATTATTGTTTTGTGGCTACATTCACTAGCTTTCATATGAAAGTAAAACATATCGTATTTCAGATGTTTTCAGGTTTTATTCGAAACATTTCCAGGGACAAAAACGCAAAAAAAAGATTGTTCCATTTGTATGGACATTTCAGGTTTTAAAACGCAGCCTGCCGGATTTTCTTTACATTTTTCAGTTAGACGATATAGTTATCTATAATATAATGTAGAAATGTGTCATGATTTACCGGGTTTACAGGTGGCAGTTCGGCGTACTAATTTTGTCCTTTTCGAAATCATCAGGCGCAATTACGTTGTGTAAATATCTAGGTTAAATTGCTTTCAGACTGGGCTGAAATAGGTTTATTAGATAGTTTTATTGTCTTACTTCAAGTTTCAGTCAATTTTGTTGCATAATTCCAAATAGAGTGTAATCTACTTTGATTTAACCTAACCCTTTACGATTGATTTCACTGGGACTTTTTCAGTGTTTTATATCATTATTATACAGTGTACACATTTCAGAAGGCGCCTGTAATGAATTCATAGAAGTTTTTAGAGAATTAGAGATCATATTAGCGTTGGCCGCTAACTTCACAAAAAAGTCATCTTAATTTGGTCGTGTTATAGGCAGCTACTTTTGGCTGCCAAATTCACACCGGTGCATAAGAAATGGATATCTGAAGGACTACAGAACCTACAATACAAGCACTGCTCAGTGTAGGTTCTGTGTACCAACAATAATATTGTTACTAAGCATAGACTAAATGTAAAGAAATCTAACCTATGTAAAGAAGTGTGCAAATAATTAATTTATTATTATTATTTATTTTGCACGATATCCTGGGATATTTGGCAACTTGCGTCAGTTTATGGCTTTTATAGTCATTTGCACGATCATCTACCACCAGATGAGACTCGCTAGCTAAGCGGAAGGCGGATATTTACGTCATACGTAACGACAAATTAAAATTTGCAATTATACTAACTTATTTGAGCGCGACGACAATCGCAACGCGAAAGTTATATAATAACCTAGGCAGGCCGCTCTACGATATTTGAATTTTATTACCGCTTCACCCACACAAATCAATTTAAAATCCAGTTCTCTGCAGATCCTAATCTCAATTTTAATTTATGTTCATTGTTTCTTCGTTAAGTAGCAGATTTTAAGATATAAGATTTTCTATTTTAGTCACTGTTTAGCATACGTTACGATGACGTGAACTGTCTAAAAATTAAAGCGGTGTCATACATTTTTTTTTATGTGGTCGTAACGAACGAAACGCTCTAAAAGTAACAAAACTAAGTCCAGGGCATCGCTGCTTTGGCACTCGTTACTTTGAGACATTCGATAGTCTCAACAGGCCTATCGTATTTTTTTTTAATGGCTGACAGGCTATGTGTTTGACCACAGCTCACCAGATGTTAAGTGACGGTGTGGTCGAAGATAAAAAACACACCTAGCCTGGAATGGAACTGGCTTTCAAGAAAGGCTGCCGGAACACACCGTTAGATGCTTGGCGGCAGATTTTCAACTTGAGGGTGGTAGCTAGCCAGCCGAGTACTAGAAAGTACCCTACCACCACGCTATGGTTTCCTGACGATGTTTTCCTTCACCGGCAGCTCAAGCTCATTGTTGGGGTTTGAACCCACGCCCTTCAGCATGCGAACCGACCGCGCTAACCACTGAGCTATCATCGCTAGCAGCAAACCCTTCAAACCGGAACACTGTAATGTTTACACACTACTGCTTGGCGGCAGAATATCTGGTACTGCGGTGGTACTTATATAGACGAATTCCTACTAAGGATATCTCCCACCGAGTAGGTAGGGAGGCTAGTTAGGTAGTTAGGATTAGGATGGGAACACTGCCAATGAAGCCGAGCGTCAAAAAGTATTTAAAGGTGCTCTTAAACTTACACTGGGATCGCAAGACCTAGGTACCGTAAGGGTTCCTATCCCTACAAGGCGATGGACCCGCCATCCGCAGAGCGATACCATTAAAGAAGCTAAAAAAATTCATCAATTTGAATGCAAATTAAAATGTCTAATTGTTGACGCAAACAGTGACTAAGCGGTTTTGTCTACCTTTAGAATGATCTTGCAAATTTTCGAGTATTTTATTACTAAAATGGACTTATCGTCTACAAAATTAATTAATTAAAGATGTAAAATAATAAATATCTAATATTAAATAATAAGAATTGGACACTATCTTGCAGACATCTACAACTATAAATAATGTATTGATGAACTAAAATTTTGATTACATGTATGTAATAATTTTTTAATTTTCTTATGAAGTTTCGCAGCCTTGTTAGGAGACAGACTGGCTTTCAATCCGGAGGTCCTGGCTTCGAATCTTATGGCACGCACTTTTGTGTTTTCTAAGTGTGTGTGAAGGAAAATATCGTAAACAAACCCACATGTCCGAAAAACTTTTTCTTTAGCTAGTTTTTTTACTTGGTGTTAAATCTTCTTAGCAGGAGGTTGTCTAGGTAGGTACCACCGCAGTACCAGATATTCTACCACCAATCATTAGTGTAAAAACATTACTAGGTTCCGGTTTGAAGGGTACTGCAGCTATTGAGATTTACCATCGAATGTCTCAAAGTAATGAGCGCCAAAGCAGCGATGCCCTGGACTTTGTTTTACTACTCAAAGTTCTGTGTATCACAGCAATGGTCATGGACAGGCGTTATCTCTTACCATCAGGAGAGCGTCTTGTTAGTCTCGTACTTTTACATAAAAAATAGCTCTTGAAAATAAGTTCTCGAAAATGTCTGAATTAAACCAACTCGCACTTGGCTAGGCTAGCGTGGTGAACAGGGACAGTTTATAAAAACAGGGCTGATAAGGAATAATAGTTTTTTTTAATTCTAGTAATTCAATATAATTTTTATTTTTCTGTATGTAAATTTTGACTCTACTCACAGTTATAATTAATATCTGGTATAACTTATTTTAATTTCTAATCTTAATATTGACATTGTTTTTATAATCAATAAATTGATTATTAATACAATAGTGATCGGATGTAGATTTCGCATAAAAGTCAAATAAAAAGATGTCTGAACAGTCACAGACATCATTAGCGACACCATTAGAAAAAAATATGTTTCACATTTGAATGCCAGTTGAGTTGACTGCCCTGTTAGCTTATTTGATTGTGTATCTGCTTCAAGAGCTGTAGACAGTGAGTTCGATCTAAACTCAGCACATCAAACATTTGTGTGACGAGCATAAATGTTCGTTCTGTCTCTGAGTGTTGCGTATTATAAGAAGTACCTGGATGGCCGAGCTTAGCTCGGCTGAAAACACGGATAAAACAACATTTTCTAAAAGTGAAACCTAGCTAGATCGATTTATCTCCCTCGAAACCCCCTGCATACTAAATTTCATGAGAATCGTTGGAGCCGTTTCCGAGATTCAGATTATATATATATATACAAGAATTGCTCGTTTAAAGGTATAAGATTTATTTACAAAAAAAAAGTATTTAAGTATTCTTTCAGTTATGTGGTTTCATAGCACAAGCTTAGTTTGGCGCTAGATGGCGCAGTGTACTAAGGATAATTTATTTATTTATTTAATCGTCTAATAACTAGCTATGCAAAATGTATATTTAATCCATTTTTTTTTCTGTTTATATTGTAGTCAGAAAAATAAACATAACACAGGTTTGACAACTGACCCCTATAACGTGCTGAATTATGCAATAATAGTTTTAAGTTATTTTGTAAGCTTTGGTATAACATATTTCACAACTGGGTCAATATTTACGACGTGACCTGTATTAGATTACAAATAGAAATCTTGGTGGAACTTCTGGAACTTCTTCTTATGGAACTTTTTACCGGTCCTTATAAGAAAATCACAGCCGTTTATTTTATTAGTAGATTTATATTGCTATTCTCTGTTTTACTTTTTTTTTGTATAGTAAATATAATACGTATTTTTGTAACATCGGACTAGTAATGTGTTTGGCCACCAAATCACCAACAAAGAATTTCTATCTATCTATAAATGGTTGTAAACAGTATTGCTGATGAAACTTATTTTGTAGCTTTACATCTGAATGAAACCGTTTTGTATGTTTGCCTAGCTAACATACAAAACGGTTTCATAAGAATCAATTAAACAGGTTCTATGCAGATGGTTATCGCAACGTAAATGTTTGCCATCCTCGTCCAGACTGCTAATATGTCTAACAGGTAGAGATTTACGAGTAGCCTCAGGATTATGTTTATCTGATTTTTTTGCTTATGCTAATGTGTCAAAAGAGTACTTAAAAACGGATTTGAAAAATTATCCGACCGTAAATTATCTAATACATAAAGCTACCAACACATTTTTGGAAATTCCTAATAAAAGATCTTGTTTTAATTTATGGACTTATGATTTTAATAGCCGCTAAAGTTCTGGCATTTAACCGGTATACGCTATTGATGACAATTTTAACTGTGCTCTTCCAAAAAATAAAACACAGCTTCGTTAAGTGATTTTTTTTTAATTGGTAGAAATATAATTCACTAGCTGTTATCTGCGACTTCGTCCGCGTGGAATTAACAAAAAGTTTATTTATTTGTAGGATAAAAAGTACACACAAGTAACAACTATATGTTAATCCGGGTCATAAACTATATGTGTGCTAAATTTCATTCAAATCTGTTCAGCCGTTTTTGCGAGACTGGGTAACAAACATTCATCCATCGATCCATTCATCCACCCTCACAAACAGTCACATTTATAATATTAGTAAGATTTAGTAGGAAGTAGGATTACAAAAAACCGGCCAAGTGCGAGTCGGACTCGCACACGTAGGGTTCCGTACTATTATCTATGAAAAATGCAAAAAAAATCGCGTTTGTTGTATGGGAGCCCTTAAATATTTATTTTATTTTGTTTTTGGTATTTGTTATTATAGCGGCAACAGAAATACATAATTTGTGAAAATTTCAACTGTCTAGCTATCGCGGTTCTTGAGATACAGCCTGGTGACAGACAGACGGACGGACAGACAGACAGCGAAGTCTTAATAATAGGGTCCCGTTTTTACCTTTTGGGTATGGAACCCTAAAAACGAGCAAAATTGTAGGGCCATATGGACACTTCACTTATTTTCTACGTAATTAGTAAATAGTATTAAATTTAAGATATTTTGTTATTCGCTTTTGTCAAATTGTAAATTATATCATTATTCAGACATGCTATGTCCATATATTATGATTGAAATGAAGTCGAATATATATTTTCTACGTAGTATTATATCGATACTTCTCCATGATTGCGTACGGTTAAACTTTTCAATGGTCAGTTTCACTGTAAAATAATATAATGTGGTAAAACATATATTTTTGTGTTTCTAACAAAGCTCCGTCGAAGCTTAAAGTTACCACTTCTTTACTATTTTGACTTTGTGTGACTTTGACTGTGACTTCGGTTTATTTAACTAGAATTATCATACGAATCAGCCGTTTTCATAAACAGTCCCAACGCTGGGTGTGGGCTCTTCTCATTGTGAAAAGGGTAAGGCCATAGTCCAACACGCTGGCGAAGTGTTTTTTTTAAGAACTTTTAGGTTTCCTCACGATGTTTTCTTTTATCATTTTGATGTTAAATTGATTTGATGTGATGTTCGGCAATACGCACATAACGTAGAAAAGACACTGGTATGTGCTGTGGGATTCGAACCCAGGACCTCCAGATGCAAGCCAGACGGTCTCCCAACTGGGCTGACAAATAATATATTTAGAACTTTCATCAAGCACTTGAAAGATAGCTTTATAAAAATATTTAAAACAAAAACTAACCATAAGATTCATGTTAGTCTATAAAACATCAATATCCTCTTAACACTTCCGACCCATTATGAGTTCCATTATCCACAGATTACGGCATAGTCAGTGCTGGGACAATGAGCCCGATAGCAGGTGCAACCAAGCGCGGCCCGCTGCAGATACTGCGGCCCATTGGAGCTGGAGTTGGGCGCCTGCGCCTCAATTACTGAGGAAATACGCTCGACTGGCGTTTACCTGAGCGCTTTGAGCATATTGTGTTGTAATTTAAATATTATGAGGGTAAAGCCCTTCGCATGAATAATAATTTCTCTCGCAATGAGAAACACATTTTAGCAAACTTTTTTAATGGTAGATGCCGAGTCTATCACGTTGCATGGATGGGAATCCGTACAGTGTCTAGGAACGGCTCAATACTCAACACTACTCGTGTTTCCATCACTGCTGAACCAAATTTGATGTGATCTTACCAACGTTGCTTTTGATACTCTATCCAATAGTTAACTTATGGTTGTTTTTAGCTGACAGAGGCCATTTCATAGATTATCTTGTATTTATTGCCCTCATAGCTCATTTGATAGTATATCTGCTTTAAGAGCTCTAGGGCTTAGGTTCGATTCCCATCCAGGTCAAATATTTATGTGACAAAAATGTTTGTTTTGTGTCTGGGTGTTCTATATTTTTCCCCTGTCTAGATCCCATATTAAAAACTTTGCTTAGTTTGGAGATAGATGGCGCTGTGGAAAAATTCTTAATCTGTAACGTATTTTCTTTATTGGTTACCTGAAAGAGATCGCTTTTAGCGATAAAGCCGCCACTTGTGGCACTAGTTTATAAGATTCTTTTGTTTTCTGTACCTTTTTTTGTCTATTTTTTACCATTAAACAAGGATTACAGCTTTTTAATCTGTCAATTATTCATAATTAATCTAAATAGTTTTATTTAAATTTTAATGTTCGACCAAACGTATGTTAGGCGCACAGTATGAGCAATAATGTGGAGGACAGGTTCGTTACTTGCGGCCACGGCAGGCAATGTGCTGATAGCGTACTCTACGACATTTTACGTAGCGTCGCTACGGCGCTACGAAGCGTAGTTACTTGCGTTTGTGGAGGCAGTAAAGAAACTTATGATTTTATGAGTCTCATTAAAATTACATAATAAAAATTTGACATGCAAATTTGTAGCGTTTCAAAATTTAAAGAGTAATCATGAGAGGTACCGGGTAAAAGCTTGAGGCGTATTATATAGATACAACATATTTTTTCGTGTCGTCTTTAAATACTTCAAAGCTTTCAATAAAGTTGGTAGTTCTGATAAACTACTGAGTATAGACTAGACTACTTTAGAATTGGACTTTTAGCCATTTGTATTCGATTTGAACTACTTTGTATATTTTTGACGGTGACTCACTTATTTTAATTAATTTATCATTAAACACTTTTTAACTAATTTATTTATTATATATCAACCTTAAAACCCTATTATCATTATCTTATCTTAGTATTTGATGCATGGCAATTTGCATTAGGTAGTTGGGTAAGTACCCTAGACTTAACACTAGGAAAACCTGCGTCGCGAAGTCTAGCGTTTCTCGTTCCATTTTATAACCAACTAGCTGTGCCCCGCGGTTTTACCCGCGCTAGATGCCTACGTCATAGTAGCTTTATGCATGCAAAGTCTCAGCCCGATCGGTTTAAAATTGACAAAGTTTCATACAAACTTTCATCCCCTATTTTATCCCCTTAGGGGTAGAATTAATCAAAATCCTTTCTTAGCGGATGCCTACGTCGTAACACCTACCTGCATGCCAAATTTCAGCCCGATCCGTCCAGTGGTTTGGGCTGTGCGTTGATAGATCACTATGTCAGTCAGTCAGTCAGTCAGTCAGTCAGTCACCTTTGAGTTATATATATTTAGATTTACATAGTATATCAAAAATAAAAGCAAGTTTGTGTGTGGGTGAATGTATCCGTGTGTGTATGTATGTGTATGTGTATGAAATTAAGTATGACAAATGTGTTTAGGGGAGTAAATATTAAGATGTGGGAAATGCATCAGTTAAAAAATATGATATCTATTCCTAAGACTAATTTCTAATAACTTGAAAGTAGGTAGGACGTCTCCAAAAACAAAACAAAAAAAACATGTTAACAACATACATAATCGCTCTCTCAAAAGCATAAATGTTACTACATTACAATTACATCAATCATTCTAAAATATTAATAGTTTAGTTGCAGTGCAGGAATTGAGGTACTGTTCATATAGGTATAGTGTTATTGTGGTGTAGCAACAGGTGCTCGTCAGTACAAACGTGCGCTAATGCTTTTGGCAAACGTCCTGGACGGGAAACTTAGATGGAGAACACTGTAAGTAGATACCACCTCCTTTTAGTTCAAAATCAAATATAAACTGAACATTTTATTGTTGTTTGGTCATACTCTGGTAACGATGCTATGTATATAAATATTGGTCATATAGAAATAAAGTCAACGATGTAGCTCAAATATTAAGCTGTGGTTATAAGTCCAAAACATTTCCCAAAGAATCGATAACCTAGTGTTTAAACATTACTGTGTTCCGGTTTGACTGCAGCTAGCAAAATTTTAAGGGTGTTGAGACTAACCATCGTAACTTTCAAAGTAATGAGCAGCGACGTCCTAGACTTTGTTTTGTTACTCAAAATTCTGTGTATCGCTGCAATGGTCATGGGCATGCGTTACCTCTTACCTTCAGAAGAAAGTCTAGTTCGTCTCATTAGTTTTATATCAAATAAACATTAGGTAAATTTTCATATTGATACATGTTTCTATTTGTGATTGTTTCATCAGAATAAGTTAAAAAAGTCATTAATTTATCTGAAAATTCAATTTTAATCTTCCAGTGCGGAAGACCGATTGATTTAATATCTATGGTTGTCACACACATCACATCACATCATCAGCCATAGGACGTCCACTGCTGGACATAGGCCTCCTCCTGGGGGGGTTTTGCCAATACTCGCCACGCTTGGCAGGCGGGTTAGCGAGCGCAGTTAGGTGTGATTGTTCAAGGAAGACGCTGCTGCCTGTCTTCCGTATTACATCCCTTAGCCGACTCTTACACAACCAAGGGTAGAGAAGCTGGGGTACAATTTTTACGTCGGCACCACCACGGCATACGGTTGTCACACAACCCATCCTAAAATATTTATCTCCTAGGTAGCTAAAACTTATTTTATTCTGAAATTTATCGAGCCTAACAGTACCGTCCAAAATCGCCACAAATCGCGCGCTAGTGATGTGCATAAGTATCGACGGTTCGCGGCGTTGACGGCGACCGATTGCACGATATCGTATGACGAACGAGCGAGATACGCGCCATAGGGGTGGCCATGTGAAAAATACGCCACGATAGCGGTATTAGTTCTCTTTGCTTTGAGTTAAAATCAATAAGTAAATAAACATGTAAAAATATACACGATATATTCGGTACCTTTGTGTTATTACTAGATCGAATAGCAAAAAAATTATCCATCTAAATAATTATATAAAAGTTATGTTGATCATTGACTAATGTTCATTTATATCTATTGTAACTTATTCGAGCGACATTATAACAAGGAAATTAGTATTGATATTTGAGAAGTAATGTTTGATTTATTTAGAAAAAAAAATTAGACAAAATATACATTTTGCCAATTTAACTACAAAACATTGTATTACTTTAATTATATACAAAAGTTTACTAAAGATTTACGAACCTTGAAAGAATTGTCGTAAAATCGTGTTTGTATCAAACTTTGAAACGCGATATAAACGTTTTTAATATATTTTTTCTAAGCTTTGAAGTAAGCGGAAATACAAAAACAGACAGGGGCTTAATTTTATACTACTTAGTGATTTATTATATAGATCTAACGTAGTATATAATATGTCTATATGAGTTTCAAAATTCAACTAACAAGACAAATTTCATGCGGAACCATCGGTGTGATAACAACGCGCACTTGACTTTATTTTTTACATTTCTATAATATATGTAACATTTCTATATAAGTATTAATAGATCAACTGCTATCGTTTAACTTATGATCGATAGTAAAAAATACCTAAGTAGCTACTTGGTGGGAGAAAAACAAGGAGCTATTAATTGTTACGATTAAAACAAGCCCTTAAAAATTGTAATTGATATCTTTGAACGCAAGTGCTACTTAATACACCGAGGACATTGAAAAGTCACACGCCGCAGGCATTTCAAGCACTTCATTAGACATTAATTTAATTTTAATAAAATCAGCTCTAATGGTCACCCTACGGTTATACTGGTCAATATTTTAAAATCGATGTTTTTATGAATCGATAATTTGTAGTTGCGAGTTTCGGCGCGGCGTTTGGCGACGTTCCGCGACGCGGCGCGACCCAATCGATGCTTATCGCGTTGTCACAACGCTTTGTTTCGATTCGCCCAACATCGGCCCATGTTTCTCTTGAAATGTGTTTCTTGCTAACGTAAGAATTGATACTATCTCGTCCACATTTGCAAAGCTATTTTTAACAACCGTCTGACTCGCTGACACTCAATTTTAAGCTTTATTGCGTTTCAGCAAAGTTCTTGTGATATTTTTGATGATATTTGTAGCGTTTTGTAAGGTTGTATCTGTCGTTTTCATATGCATGCCAAGCGGTCTGCCTTCAGGTGTGTCCGTTGGTTATTATTTGATACTTTCTTGTCCCTCGAGAGGAATGCGAGGGCCGGAGGTCCCGTCACTGCAATGCAACAAGGCTGACGGAGGTGCTCGGAAATGAAAACATATCTCGTGTCTTATTTCTTCCCGAAATGACAAAAAGAGACGTAAGACTGTCTGTTTTTGTCAAGATCAGGTTCGTTTTATGGAGTGTTAATTGATACATGGCATATGTATAAGGTGTTTATGTAGTAAATTTGACTTAAATGTCAGAATAACTGTAAACTCAATGTGTGGGTGAGCTTATGGCATGTTTAGTCAAATCGTTTCAAACTATTTTGTGAAACGGTCTTTACAATTAATATCTGTCATGTAAGCAGACTGTTTTTAATTTGGTATTTATGTTGATTTTATAATAATGGTGATTTATACCCATGCAAGCCGTGTGTTCTGGCTGTTAAATTCGAACGAACCATTGTCTGATTTAAAATTTCACTATAGAATCATAAAAAATACAAATTTCTGAATTTAAATGGAATCTAATATAAATAATCGAATTCTATTTTATGCTCTTAAGTATGCCTGTCTGGAATCGGCGTATGATTTCGTCCCGTTTGCTGTCGAAACAACGGGACCATGGTGCTCAGCAGCAGTACAATATGTGCGCGAGATAGGGTGTCGTTTGAGAGAGAAGGGAAGAGATCCTCGGTCGGGCTGGTTCTTGACCCAGCAAATATTCCTGGCCATCATGCGCGGGAACGCAGCCAGCGACCCGCGCCTTGGGGACCTTCGGGCGCAGGTCTCGGTGCGCGGGGGACTTTTTGAGTAGTTAGATTTTGACTGTATTAGATGGTTAGATTAGATTTATTTAGTACTAGCTGCGCCCCGCGGTTTTACCCGCGTGGTGATGTGTGGTGATGATGATGACGATGATGATGATGATGAAAAGTATCCCATGTTTTATTCCAGGGCTTAAAGTATCTCCATGCAAAATTTATTCCAGCCCGATCGGTTTAAAATTGAAAAAGTTTCATACAAACTTTCATACCCTATTTTATCCCCTTGGGGGTAGAATTAATCAAAATTCTTTCTTAGCGGATGCCTACGTCATAATATCTACCTGCATGCCAAATTTCAGCCCGATCCGTCCAGTGGTTTGGGCTGTGCGTTGATAGATCACTATGTCAGTCAGTCAGTCAGTCACCTTTGAGTTATATATACATATTTATATATAAGAAGATTATTATATTTGACATCTTTGTAATTCAAATTTTTATGATCTATATAATTTAGTGAGGAATTTTGAAAAAAGAGTAAAGGTAAGTTTCAAGTTGTAAGGTATTTTAGACTAAATACATTAATTTACCAACAGTTGTACATCTGCTTGCAGACTAAATAAGTTTGAAAACCTTTATTTGTTTGAATGAATTATACCTCTTTCTATAGTTACGACCACATCCAGTGGCCTTCATTATGGAGGATCATAAATTATCATTATTATTCCACGACTGCTTTAAACTTAATTTTAAATTAACAAGTCTTTCAAATAGGAATACGTGACATATTATAGACTTAAAAACCAGTCCCTATTTTAAGCTAGATATCTTCAAATACTCCGTCACATAGCATTAGAAGAATTGTGCAAATAAAATAGCTTGCCAGTCATAAAAAATAAGGTTGAGATTAAAATTTCCCTGTTAGGGTAATTTGGTAGCTCTGTATACTGAGCTGTAAGGCGTTGATTCGATTCCCATTCAAGACGAACATTAATGTTTTTTTGTGTCTGGTTGTACGGTATGTATTTACAAAAAAAAAGTTTATAAATATTCTATCAATATTAGTCTATAAATGGTTCCCATAGTACAGGTTTTGCTAATTTCGGGGCTGTGTGAAATATATATCGATTTTTTAATATTTATTGAAATAACAAAGCATCAAAAAATCAACAGTCAAACACAATACAATACACAAATCACGAAAAATTCGTCGGATCCGCGCGTAGGCGAACGAAAATAGGGACTCGGCCGCGAATAAATAAAGCCGTATCGCCGTATCTGCAGATACGCGAGATAATACGTATAGATTCGCTTTATTTATACCAAACTAGATAGTGAATATTATACGGGACCCATAAATAAAAACCGAGACAGATGCTATCGGTTGAATACCGAAATTGGACGGGCCCTAGTGGGTACGCTTCCTAATAAGATAAGCCAATATTCGCAGCTTAATGTTATTGCTTGTTTTCGATGATTAAGAACCGATTAAAATAAACAAATATAATTTTATTAGAGGATATTTAACACAGCGTTATCTAGCCACAAACTAAGCAAAACTTGTACTGAAGAAAACATTTTTGTAGCGACGATATCTCACGAAAGGCGGGGGTTCAAACCCCGACAATGAGCTTGAGCTTCCATTAAAGGAAACCATAGCATGGTGGTAGCGGTGGTAGGTAGTACTCGACTGCGGCCTAGCTACCACACTTAAGTTGAAAATTTAAGCACCTAACGGTATGTTCCGGCAGTCTCACTTGAGAGCCATTTCCATTCCAGGCTATGTGTGTTTACCATCTTCAACCACACCGTCACTTAAAATCAGGTGAGCTGTGGTCAAACACATAGCATGTCAATTATAAAAAAAATATAGTTTAACTTATAATAAATTGATTGATTCAGGCGTTACTTTGCGGAAGTTCATTTTGAGTGTACAAATACAAATGTTTTATTGATAACACCAAAGTTACAGGTCATTATTCCATTCATATTTAAAAATATCAAAATCATAACATGTCAATATAATGAAAAAGTCAATATACCTACTAATATGTCAAATAAATATATGTTCAAGGTATATATTCAGTTCGCTTAACAAGCGGAACAACGGGTAACTAATTATATACCTTGAACACCCTAACTTATAATACTTACAGAACACCCAGATGCAGGACAAACATCTAACACAAATAATAGTAATAATTATTATTTATCTTCAAAAGTTTTGTTTCACAAATTTTGTTATCAATGGGTTCCAAACTCGGCCAGGCCGGTTTCTTGGGAGTTTTGTTCCGATTTACCTTATTTGGCTGTTGCGCGCGCTTGCTAGTGTTTGCAAATGTTAGCCCTCAGTGGGAATCGATCCCACGCCCTTTAGCTCCCGAAGCAGAGATTCTACCTAATGCACTAATAGGGCAGTCGATAATTGTATGTCATAAGTGTGTGGGATGTGGCAGACAATCGAAATAATGATCGGTGATAAAGATAACTTTGACCTTTAAATAATAGATTAATAATAATGATGATGAATTTCTTCATTGACGACCCTGTTGGCTCATTGGTATCTGCTTTAAGTGCTGTAGCTGTTTGTTCTGTATCTGGGTGTTCTGTATCTATTGTAAATATGTATTTATAAAGAAAAGTATTTAAGTATTTTATCAGTTATCTGACTTTCACAGTACAAGCTTTGCTTAGTTTGGGGTCAGATGGCGCTGGGTGTAATGTTCTATTACACACAACGCCAGCGCCGATAATAGTATCGATATATATTACAATGTGGATATTTATTTATTTAATGGCACACTTCTACTTCTAAGTCGGTATCTTCATTGCTGAAGGTTGTGTCTAGTTTAAAGTGGTGATCACTTGGTGTATTATGTGACGGAGCGTCTTTATTAGGTCAGCTTTTCCTGGCTTTCACGGTTAATGACACGATAGTTTTTTTTAGAGTAAGGACTGTTTCTGTGAATAAAATAGCGTGTTGCTTTGGCCTTAAAAAAACATAAGGTTGTCACCACGGCACACTACACCAACTGTATCAGCAAATCGTTCTAAAACTACACCGCGATACGAGCACTTGCCTATAAACATAATTATATGTTCAAGTCGCGAAATTGATTGATAAAGCCACCACTCAACTCTTAGCGATAAGGTTGCCACTTGTGGCACTAGCTCATAAGTTTCTTTTGTTTTCTGTACTTTTTGTTTATTTGATGTGCACAGTAATATATTCATCTATAAATTATATTTATAAATCAATCACATTATTACAAAAAAGAGGTGCAGTTAAATTTATTATTTTCCAGTAGGTACGTTTGGTTAAGATCAGATTATAAAGTTTATATCCTGTTAGGAAATCGACTCATTAATAGAACAAAAAAAAATTGTAAATTAAGATCGAGCGATACGACCGTGACCTTTCAACGGATACTGTTGATCGCCATAAAATGATATAAATCGGCTGTCTGGCCCATTTGCCACCCTCGATACTGGCCACCCTAGCTGCCGAGATTTGATAGATTATTATTGCTCTGTGTAGTTAACTGCACCACCTTCCTTTTCAGTTATATGCACACTTCTTTTTTGTTTTTGGCATCGCACTTTGTGTATTTGCCAGTGTCAGGTCAGTCGATGTTTTAAAGTATTTCAACATAATTTAAATTTATTTTAAAAACAAGTTTTGAGCTGTAACAAAAAAAAGGTAAAAGGTTTTAACTCAGGTTTTAACATGAATAAAAAAAACAAGTCGCAATTAAAGTAAGTCAATGTCAAGTCTGCTCATGTCCTAGTATAGTAGACTTTACTACAAGCTTCGATAGAGTTTTGGAAGCAACACGAAATTGTCATGTTTCACAACATTTACTTTTCCAAACTTGGAACTTTATGAATAAAACACCACTATTTTTATACATAAACTTAAAAAAAACAAGAATTTTACCTTTTTTTTTACATTTAAGTGCGTCACGACCTTTTTGCGTTTCCGCTTCTAATATTAACTTAGAAATTTAAGAAACTCACTTATAGATATCAGCAGTGGTGCCAGTTAAAAAATTGGGCTATATCTGGCAAGATCGAAATATTATCTGTCACCTCATATGTACGAGACCAAACTATTTTACTAAGACAGCATGCGTTAGCGACACTCTTTGAACACCCTGATAAAATAAGGACAGGTATTTAAAAAAAAATGTATGTTGTAAAACAGCTTTACATAATTAACAATTTATACAAAAATAAAAAACTCAAGTCTACATTAATAAAAAAACGAAACGCAAAAAAGGTCCGGCTCTACCAACAAAAGTTAACTAACGTTTAACAACGGCACGAAGATTAATGCCGTCCGATATATCATTTGCGTCGCGGTGAGGTGCGCGAACTTTTAGCTATAAACTTTTAAAGACTCAACTTGGTACAGCGGCTATATCGTCACCGAATAGAATATGTGACAGAGCGCAGGTTATTGTTAGTATCGGGTATAATTAAGAGGAATCTGCATTGGCTTACGAACATGATTTTCTTACAATGCGGCTACCATGAAATAGGGAACAATTAAAGTATTAGGTAAATGTCCAGGAAAAGATTATTAAATCTCTGATCGTAATGATTCTTATAGAACTGTTAAGTTGAAAATACAGACGACAGTGGTTTGTAAGAAATTGCAACTAAAACATAAGCGTCGAGCGGTAACTCTGTGAAACCTAATTCTACTAAGCTTCTCGTCGAATACTATTTTTCTGGCTTCAAATAAAGGATGAATAGGGTCCTTAAAGGTAGGCAACGCGCCAACAATGCCCCAGGTATTGTAGGTGTCTATAAGTGGCGATGACCACTAACCATCAGGTGGCCCGTCACTATATGCCAAGTTTTCACATTAAAAAAAAATCTACTTTCGCGCGCTTTTTGCTGCTTAGAGCTGTCTCTCTATTCATTTTCTACTCGATGATATCGCCCTGAAAAATTGTGTATCAGCCTCGTAGCCTGGGGCAGGCGATAAAGCGAAAAAATCGCGGCCACAGTATTTGTTGGAGTAGAGATATTTGTCACAGGCTGATGTTAGAACTTCGGTAATTGCTCTCTTGGAACTTGATTGTCGGTGATTGACGGTCGTTTGGCTTACTGGGACTTGACGAGATTTTTTTGTGTTGGAACTTACTAACTTACTTACTACAGGAATATTTGGAAGATATTTAGTTAGGTACGGCTTATTTGGTAGTATAAAAGTAGCTAAAAATTCTTAAGTTTATATTTAGTCAGTCTTTTACAAGCTAAAATCAATTGAAAAGTCATGACATCCTTGGTTTCTTTAACCAAATCTGCAAAAAAAAATTGTTAAGATGAATATCTGATACTATCACTAAGCAAACGACTTATTAATTTTATTAAAATAAATGTATAACTTGCCAAAACGCTAAATTATAATAAAATTTCTACACAAAAATATGATACTTTTATTATAAAGCATTTATTCCCTGTATATCAAAGTATTCCTCGTATCACGAAGAAACTTTTAGACCGGCTTATCTCTCCGAGCGTGTGTCCCACGACAAAGTGACTTTATTAAACTTTTTTGCATTACTTTTTCGAGTTCACCTACAGAATAAATTGTGGCGCGATAACTCTGCCGAGTTAAACGAGGTTAATACATTAACTGGAGTTTAAGCTCTGGTTAACTCAGTGGTGCCTTCGGGCGATTTGCCGCTTGACTGATGTAATGGCGGAGACGGCCGAATATTTTTCTCACTAGTGATTATGTAATTATTTAACTGAATATTTTTCAAAAAAGAAAAATAAAACCTACGAAATACAGTAAAAACTCATTGAAACAAAACTGCAAGAACAAGGGTCGATAAAAAAGAAATAAATTTTAAATTAAGAACAAGTTGCGGAATCCTTTCGCGCCCTATCTCTCAATATGAAAATGTATGTAAAGCCGGCCACAGATGGCCCGACTATAAATCCTGCGGCATCGCACGGTATCGCGCGTCATTAGCGTAGAAAGTAATTGTGCAGATTTGTCTCCGCGAGTCGCCTCGCCTTGTGAATGGCGGGTTTTATCAGCTGTTTGACAAGATGTGGGCTGGTTACCAACCGATTACAGGAGAGTTTTGGCGCCATCGTGGAAAATCGAGTTATTCGTCATGTGGTCGCATTGTATTTATTAAAACTGTTTTAAGTAACCATTAATAGTGTCTTGAGTAAAATAATTATAGTGGAATGTTGCTTTTTTTTGTTTTTAGTACATTGTTATTTTTTTTAAAGTATTTCTTTTATAATTTTGGCATTGCACTTTGTACATTTATCAAGTATTTTGATATTTTTAAGTATTTTATAATAAATCAAGTGAGTAAGTCGAATCACACAGAGTAAGTCAAGTCCGGTCATGCAGTAAAGTAGTAGTAATTTTACTGAAAGCTTCGATGGAGTTTGGAAGCATGAGCTTTTCAAAATAAGCATGTATGTATAGCCTTCATCACGTTTTACTGGTATATAACTTGGTTTGCGACTGTAATTTGACTGTAAGTTTTTTTATAACACTTACACAAAAAATAGCGAAGAGCGACGTCATTTAAAACGACGACCTTTAAAAAAGAATGATTCTAAATTCCAATATCTAAATCATCAATTTTTTCCAGTTACTCTGTGACCTTCGTTCGGGTCGCTCAATGTCGAATATCGCATGGGGGCTTCAAACTTCTTCATGGTTTTAAAACTTTATAATCTTACAAGATTAACGCTGGATTTAAACGTTTCATAGGATTTAATAGCCATCTTAATAACAATACTACTCGTATTTATAAGAAATACCTGCTACCTTTAATCGACAATTTTTATTAATTTTTGTTTTTGCGTCTACTTATTTACCTAGATTTTATAGTTAATTTTATATATTGTCATTAAAAAAACAAATTGTATGATTAATAAATTATTTATCTCATAGAATATTTTAAAATAAATTAGTTTTATTTACTGAGCTTACTTATTTTTATGTCGTTTTGCTAATCGACGTAATAAAATTATTTATAAGCACCAGAATGACATAAATAAATGTCGTAGAACTTTCACATAGCGCCATCTAGCCATATTAAACAAAGCTCGTACTATGGGAACCAGATGACTGATATACTTTTGTTTTGTTGTAAATAGATACTTAAAATGGTGACTGTACTAAAAGCTTCTACGCAGTTTTGAAAGAAACACAAACAACATGATTCCTCACATTATATCTATTATAATATGCTCCAACAATTGTGAACATAAAACACCGCTTATTTTATACGTAAACACGAAAAAACACAAGTTTAGGAAAATAATAAAACCCGCCGACACGACTTTTCCGCGTTCCCCACAAAACCTCCTTATAATTTATAAGTATTTTTAATTAATTTTTACTATTTCGACTAAACACATCCTGTCTATATTGCCAATGTCAAACAGAAAACATTTGACATGAATAAAATTTTAAATATTGTAAAATTCTTTTAAATTTTAAGGTCATCATAGTGTTGGTACTGATTAGGTACTTAGTCACATATAAATAGTGAATTAGTGAATAGCAACTCTAATAATGATGTATTTCATGGCACAATACTTATTCACCGATTTTGGTAACAGCAGATTACAAAACATATGTATGAAATATGACCGGCTTCCGGTAATGAATCACATTTGCAATATATTAGCATTGCCTCCTTAATGTTGGTAGCACTTACTTTTTAATGCCGTGTGCGTGGTATCATTGATTAATGTGTGCAATTGGGAACTTACCTGAAAAAGAAATGCGAGAACGTAAAACATTTTTTATCATATAAACATTTCATTATGTTAGAAAAGTGATTTCACAAGATATTACAAGTTTAAGATGTGCGAGTGTCAGTAGATGTTGTTTGACAGATTACATTTATACTGACGTTTCTTACAAGAGCCTGTCATTTCTTCTGTCACGGTTATTTCGTAGAGGTCGCTTTCAACGATAAGGTCGACACCTCAGATCAAACACTACGTCGACACTAATGGCACAAGCTTATAAGTTTTTTTTATCTATATTTTTGTTTCTAGTGCAATAAGGAGAATATCAACTTTATTAATTCTGGTGTTAAATCTAGGCTTACAACGAGGGCGAAGATTTAATTTACCCTAAAAAAATTAAACTATTAACGATCTGTAATTTATGCAAAGTAAGTTAAAAAAAAAAAAACAATGTTTTTGTTTAATAAAGATTAAATTTATGTTTATTTTTTATAAATAAAATTTATAAAATTTTTGAAAAAACTATAAGAAATGTAATTTTTAAAATGTATAATTTAATTTTGGATATATTATTACAAATTATTACAGGTCGTTAATATTTTGTTTATATACGTATATTGATAAATTAAATCTTCGTCCTTGTCGTAACCAAAGCGGCTTACTAGCGGAAACAAACTAAAGATACCAGAATATCAACTTCTTATCATAAATGAATCTATCTATATCTAATCTAATCTAATACCTTTAAACGAGCAATTCTTGTATATATGTATATATATATTTTTTCTGAATCTCGGAAACGGCTCCAACGATTTTCATGGAATTTAGTAAGCTGGGGGAGCAATAAATCGATCTAGCTAGGTTTCATTTTTAGAAAACGTCGTTTTATCCTTGTTTTCAGCCAAGCAAAGCTCGGTCATCCAGGTACTATACAGTAAAAAGACAAAACTTTTGTTGAATTAATTTATAAAAAGCCAAACTTATTGCCTAAAACAACAATCAATAACTACACAAAGCGCACCAAAAACAAAAAAGAAGAATTACTATATGACGTTTGATGTCTTGTCACAGGACTCCAGACACATCTTTCGGTTAATAGTGGCTACTATGAATTATTCTGCGGTGGCGGTATTCCAAAAGCAGATACCTTAATTTATTGACCTTAGCCTCTTACGTCTATTACAATAAATAAAGAAATATTACAACTTGACATAAACACGCGCTACCGAAATTTAAAACGGATTGTTTATCGGTTATAGTAAATATTTGTATTACATGTTGAAACTTTAGCTTTTCATGTTCTGTCATAAAACTGTCATATTCTGGTATTTGTTAAGAGAATTATGGGTTTTACCAAATTTACTCCAATTGATATGGTGGTGGTGCCGGCGTAAGAATAGTACCCCACCCTCTCTACCCGTGGTTGCCGTAAGAGTCGGCTAAGGGATGTAATCCGATGGGCAGCAGCGTCTTCCTTGAACAATCACACCTAACTGCGCTCGTCAACCCGCTTGCCAAGCGTGGCGAGTATTGGCAAAACCCCCAGGAGGAGGCCTATGTCCAGCAGTGGACGTCCTATGGCTGATGATGATGATGATATGGACAATTATGAGCTGTAAATGATGATGATATTACCACCCATAAATAAAAAATGATCAATGATTGTATGATAATTTACTTATCACCTGAGTGAAAACACAAAAGGCTAGAGGGTGGATACAGGCCTCTATAGGAAGCTGTGAAGAGGAGTCGCGTGTGTCTGCTTATTACAACTAAAATGTTACAAGTACCGACATCAAGGACTTCCTCTTTGTTAGATATTAGCTTAGAAGAGATGGCACGTGTGGGAGACATTGAGTTATAACTTATATTTAAAACTTATGTAAAAATACGAGTATTCCATTTAAAAAAAAAAAACAGTTTTGACAGTTTTTTGTTTTTACTTAATAGTAACCTTAGCATGATGTCGTCTGACCACCACAGTACCGGATATTATATATGTTTAAACATCACTGTGTTCCAGTAAAGGGTGCTGCAGCTAACAAAATTACAGGGCTGTTGAGACTAACCTTCGAATGTCTCAAAGTAAAGAGCGGCAAAGCAGTGATGCCCTGGACTTTGTTTTGCTGCTCAAAGTTCTGTGTATCGCTTTAATGTTCATGGACAGGCGTTATCTCTTACTATCAGAAGAGCGTCTCGTCCGTCTTATTACTTTTATATTTAAAAAAACATGTTTATTGTATTCTGGTCCTGTATCAGTATTATCCAAGAGTTTTATTGTTCTCGATCCAACGAGTTGGTTCAATGTCCAACATTTATACTGGTATCACGTTACAGACAGTAACTTAATATCTATAACAGAACCTACATTTTATTACGAATGGATAGATGTTGAAACAGTGCGAAGCCATAAAAATAAACTTAAAACTTAGCGGAAAAAATCTTAATATAGTTTCAACTCTGATTCAAATTTTTATGGGATTCTAAATTGCGGATTTATAAAAATCTTATTATTGTAGGTAGTCAAGAAATAGCCGACGCTATACTTCAAATTTATCTTATCCTTTCTAAAGTAAAGTTTTCAGACTCGCGTGATCGGCAGTGTAGATTGCATTTTATGTAATCTTATCCTACTAATGTTATAAATGTAAAAGTTTGTATGTTAGAATGTTTGTTACTCAATCAGGCAGATTAACGGATTTGGATGAAATTTGGCACACATAATTATAGATTATTTAGTGGATCAACATAAATAATACTTTTTATATAAGAAAAACTACGAATATTATACATGTGAAAGTTTGTCTGTTTGGATATTTGTTCCTTATAACGCAAAACCAACTGAACGGATTTGAATGAAATTTCATTACCAGGATTAACTACATACATACTTTTCATACCAATAACTGTTATTTTACAAAGATTAAGGTGTTACGTGCGAGAAATACAGAATTATTAACTTTTCGTAAATTCTGCGAACTGAACAAAAATTTTTTTTAATTCCACGCGGATTATATCGCTGGCTAGTAAAAATATATGCGAACATAATGCATTCATGCTACTAACATGCATGATTATTTGTGCATCTTTCTAGAGCTTGCGCTCTGTACCCTGGACTGCGTTGGCACAACCCTACTGGCCTGCACTGGCACAACCCTATTAACGGCACTTAGCCCATTTCATAATGAGCTAGCAGTGGGATTAGTTTTCAAGAACAGGCTGATTCGGATTATTTTAGGTACTTAGGTACATACATATACTGCCCGTATTAACTAAGTGTCTAACGAATAAAAATTAAAGTTCAACGACTTACATTCATTAGAAGATTTAGATAACAAAATGTATTTATAATTGTAATTCTTATAAATCTATTGTTATCAAGGATTATGATATAGTTTATGTGAGACAATAATCACTGAATATCTATTCGAATACTTGTTTACAGATCAACTAATAAATCGTGTCGGTAACTTTAACAACTGTCAGACGGGAGTCGATCGAATCGATAATGTGACGAATATTCGAATTGTTTTAAAATCGATTTTTTATAATCGACTACAAATCGGGCCACCCGAAGGACGGTTAGATTGTCAGATTTCACTACAAAGTTTCTGGATTCCACCCACATTCTATTATTCTAATTAGATAGCATCATAGAATTCTTTTGCATTCATTAAGATATAAGCGGTTTTGGACAATAAAGAAATGGAAAATTTTTCGAGGTAACCATTTTAAAGAACATACCGATGATGCTCAGTGGTTAATATGGTCGGATTTGACACCGAAGGGCGTGGGTTCAAATACTAAGATTAACCTTTATTATTGTAATTAAAACAATACTAAGAATGAGCTTGAGCTATGGGTGAAGAAAAATATCGTGAGTGAGCTGCTAAGCGCCTAACGACAGCCTCACTTGAAAGCCAGTTCTCATTCAATTCCTGAGATTCCTGTTGCTTAATATCGTGAGTGAGCTGCTAAGCGCCTAACGACAGCCTCACTTGAAAGCCAGTGAGTGAGCTGCTAAGCGCCTAACGACAGCCTCACTTAACGGCCAGTTCTCATTCAATTCCTGAGATTCCTGTTGCTTAATATCGTGAGTGAGCTGCTAAGCGCCTAACGACAGCCTCACTTGAAAGCCAGTGAGTGAGCTGCTAAGCGCCTAACGACAGCCTCACTTGAAAGCCAGTTCTCATTCAATTCCTGAGATTCCTGTTGCTTAATAGATGCTCAGAATACGGGTGCAGGGTGCTATGTATATAATGATCTTCGACCTTCACATAATTAGTGAAACTGTCACAATGCAAAAATAAGACATTAGTGTCAATATAGCTGTCAGTTATAGAGAGAAAAGTTTATCTAACACTATATCTACCGTATAATCGTTTTTCCGAAATATTTCCATTGATATTGTGTCAGAGAAAAAATTAAAAGCTACTAGATTGTTTTTTTTTATGTAATGAGATGATCGAGATGCTCTTCTGAGATATAACGTCTGTCCATGACCATTGCAGCGAAAATTATATAAAAATTTGATAAGTAAGTTGTGACGTCACGTCGTGCGAAAAGCCATTGTTATCGTTATTTTTGTAGAACAACTGCTAAACGGATATGATTGATTCACACGACATAGCGTCATTCAGACACCGTGACGGTTCATGCCAGTTTTCGGTGTCTATTTTAAATGGTTTATAATTTTCTGAGAGTCATGCTTTATTTAAATTTAAATTGCAAAATTCGCAATGTGAATAAAGAACACATTTTTGTGTTAAACTAGATATCAAAACAAATTTGTAATACAAAAACGTATAATTTTATTGCTTACTGATCACATTTTTTATTTAATCTTTAATATCGGTAGCAGTTAGGAATTTTACGATGTTCCTCATTAGAGCTTCGATATTTCTTACTCAATAAATATCAAAATTGAAAATTATGGAAGAACCCACGACGGGTAATAAGTAATTGAAAAAGGATAAAATAATTTAAAACCTCCGACTAAAATAATAAATATAACGCGAGATAATAAACGTAAACAACTAGCTGCGCCCCGCGGTTTTACCCGCGTGGTGATGGATGATGATGATGAAAAGTTACTAATCTTATATAGCCTGCATCTCAAAATCCTTTCTTAGAGGATGCCTACGTCATAGTAGCTTTATGCATGCAAAGTCTCAGCCCGATCGGTTTAAAATTGACAAAGTTTCATACAAACTTTCATCCCCTATTTTATCCCCTTGGGGGTAGAATTAATCAAAATCCTTTCTTAGCGGATGCCTACGTCAAAACATTTACCTGCATGCCAAATTTCAGCCCGATCCGTCCAGTGGTTTGGGCTGTGCGTAGATAGATCACTATGTCAGTCAGTCAGTCACCCTTGAGTTATATATATTTAGAGATAGAGAAGATAGAGTATCAGTTTTCATAGAATTTCCCTACGTACCTATAAGTATTTGGTTCTCGATGATTGTAGATGTGAATGACATATTCAACTACCTATAACCTTAATAAAAATCCCAAGAATATCCGTCCGGGGCTGCCATTAAATAAACTAGTTTTGCAGTTTTATACTAACGTGAATAATTGGTGACATAACTGATAGAATACTTAAACACTTTTTTTGTAAATACATACAGAACACCCAAACACAGAACAAACATTTGTTTATATGTACCATAAAATGTTTGCCCTAGGTGGGAATCGAACCGACGCCCTACAGCTCTTAAAGTAGATATACTACCAACGAGCCAATAGGACTGTAAATTGTTTTCTGTCTTTTAAGCTAAAAAAAAACTCGTAGAGAACTTATGGTGCTTTCTTCTACTCAAATAACTACCACATACTGATCAGAACTAAGCTAAAATCTTGGTTGCTAGATAACTCGTTTTAGGACATTACTGAATATTTTTAACCCCCGACGCAAAAAGAGGGGTGTTATAAGATTGACGTCGATGTCTGTCTGTCTGTGTGTGTGTGTGTGTCTGTCTGTGGCACCGTAGCTCTCAAACGGATTGACCGATTACGATGCGGTTTATTTCATTTGAAGGCCAGTTTCCATGTGGTGGTTCTTAGCTGTTTGGTTAATTGCGTAGGGGGTTTTTTAATTTTTTAATTTAATAAACTAAATATTATTAAATTACTAGTACGTAATTATGATTTTTTTTGACATTTTATTAGACCCAACAGGGTCTAAATAATTATAGAAAATATTGAATTTCATTATGAAATTTAAAATAAATTGTCATTTATAATACAGCCAGGCCAAATATAATGTAATCTGGTAACACAATGTCTTTACGCCAAAACTCGGCTGAAGGACCAGAACCCATTGCGAAATAAATAAAATAAAACAAAAACGCCAAAACTAGGCTGAATAACTAGTATTCATGGCCAAGAATAAATTAAAAAAAGCGCTTAAACTCTTTTCGATGACAGCTCACTGAGATAATTATGACAACTTATTTTTTTACGACTTCGACGTAACGCCCAAAATTTTTATCTCATATATTTTATATGATTTTACTACAGGCATTACTTATGGACTGTTCTATAGACCATAAAGTTTGAATACATGTAACGATGTGGATTACCATATCAATGTGGCATCTATTGATGGGCAATATGCCCCCTGCTTGTTCAATGCCTGCTATTAAATACACAATGGTAGATGGCAGCCGTGAATGGAAGAAGATGTACTGCATTGCTACTGTGGACTCGAATTTATTTTTTAACAGTTCTGTTATATGAATTCTTTGCTTTGTGATTTTTATTTCAAAAACTTACTCTTTGTGTATAGATTATTTTTATGGTTTCTAGTAGAATTCCTTTACTTGCCGGGGAAGTGTTCTTTATACCCTAATATAAAGAACATGTAATTTAAGTGTCAAGGTTATTTTACTCCAATAAAAACAAATGAATATTCGTATTCAATCATTCATTCAATCACATCACATCACTTGCCAATACTCGCCACAATACAAGGGGTTTTGCCAATACTCGCCACGCTTGGCAGGCGGGTTGGCGAGCGCAGTTAGGTGTGATTGTTCAAGGAATGTTCTTCCGGATTACATCCCTTAGCCGACTCTTACGGCAACCACGGGTAGAGAGGGTGGGGTACTATTCTTACGCCGGCAGCACCACGGCACAACAATAATATGTAAATTTACAATATTTAAAAAAAAACGACTCATGACATGACCCTTAGGCCAACCAAACGCACTGCCCCAATGAGACAGCGAGGTTTCGAAGCAAACGAAAATATCATCGACGTATACAATTTTTAGATTTTTGTTGATTTTTTAAAAACTGCTCGATCGATATCGATAAAATTTATACAGGACCACCTGTAAAGTATGATCTACTAAACAAAAAAATTGACATTAAATCGATTCATAATGGACGGAATGATCGCGTAAAATACATAGAAAAAAAACATACAGTCCAATTGAGAACCTCCTCCTTTATTGAAGTCCAGGGCATCGCTGCTTTGGCGCTTATTACTTTTAGACTTGCGATGGTTAGTCTCAACATCCCAGTAATTTTGCTAGCTGCAGTACCCTTCAAACCGAAACACAGTAATGTTTACACACTACTGCTTGGCGGCAGAATATCTGGTGCTGCGGTGGTGCCTACTTAAACGGCCTCAAGCTAAGGAGACCTACCACCAAGTAGTATAGAAGTAAAACTGTAGACGCGGTATTGTTGAAGTAGGTACCAACGAGCCTTCGGAAAATCGGACATTACAGCGTTTGTTATCAGGTTACGTAAAGCGATAAGATGATTACAGTAATTTCATTACAACCACAATTTAATTGCGTATCTACTATTTGATTACAAGATACGGAGTGCAATTAATTTTATCGATAAAAATATAGTTAATTGATAAAATAATTGTTATTACAGAGAACGATATTGGTAACAGGTAAGCGATCGGAAAATAAAGAAGCACTTCTACCAACCGGAGCGATAAGATACATAATAAGTGATGTTTAATTGTGTTTATTTGGTTTAGACCAAATCATGCCCTCGATATTTATTTATGTACACATCATCATCAGCCTATCAAAGTCCACTGGAAATAGGACCCTCCCGAGACACACCACTCAGCTCGATCTTCGGCTTTTCACTTCCATCTACCGCCGGCTGTCCTACGTATATCGTCACTCCATCGTGTCTCAGGGCGTCCTACGCTACGTTTGTCAATTCGCGGTCTCCACTTTTGAACACGTCTACCCCAGCGGTTATCGGTTCTGCGACAGATATGTATGTCCACTTGTCCAGCCCATTGCCACTTCAGCTTGCTAATACGCCGAGCTATGTCGGTAACATATGTTTTTTGCAGGGTTACGCAGAACGGATAAAAATGTGATGTTTTTTTCACGTTGAAGCCAAAACATCATACCTATTCCACTTTATTTGCGAGTCCTATTTATAAGAAACAAAACGCAACTTAGGTAACTCTACTGTAACCTGTAACCGATAACTCGGGGTGAGGGAGTTAGGGGAGGGGGGAGCGAGATAAGAAAGAAATCGGCTTATCGCGTATAGCACGCAAAATCGAATGCATGCCTGCGGGCTTGCCCAGAGTTGGACCAAGTTTGCCAAGTGATGGAGCAAACTTCAACTAATAAATAACAATTAATATTGTAATTTTTTGGTACAGCATTCCGAATTCTGAATCTAAATCAGCCCTGTTGTGAGAAACGTAAGACAATAGTCCACCACGCTGGCCAAAGGCGGGTTGGCAGAGTTCAGAGTTTTACGTCCCAACAATATTACCAAAACATCCTAATTAAAATTATGTTTTTGTGTCTTAGACGACGATAACGGCCAATCTATTAACAAAGGAAGTGTATTGTAACTTAGGTGGCCTTATTCATTCTTATTTAAATGTAGCAGCCATGTTTTACTCGGAGAGAAAGGTCACAGGATGTGATCTAGAGCATAGTTAATGTATATACTAAATTAAACTTAAGTAATACTTTACATAGTTTGCCCATGACGGACGGCCTGAAATGCGGGCCAGTTGAAACAACAACGCCTGTTAAAGTTACCACGATTTGTGGTGGCGCAACGATATACTGAGAAATCTGTTCCACACAAACACGGTCTGTGGTAGCTTTTAATTTGTGGTCGGCACTACAGCCACTCAAGCAGACGCTCAAGTATGAGGCATCGTTAAATAGAACAAACCCCGATAGAAAAGCATTAAAAATGAAAGAAAAAAAAACTTTAAAATACTGTAGATTGTTGTCTGTTTCCATAGCTTATATGGTGTTAAGTGACGATGTAGTCGAAGATAGTAAACCACACCTAGCCTGGAATGGAACTGGCTCTCAAGTAAGGGTGCCGTAACGCACTGTTAGATGCTTGGCGGCAGATGTTCAACTTGAGGGTGGTAGCTAGCCAGCCGAGTACTAGAAAGTAACCTACCACCACGCTATGGTTACCTCACGATGTTTTCCTTCACCAGCAGCTCAAGCTCATTGTTGGGGGTTGCCGACCGCGCTAACCCCTGAGCTATTATCGCTATAAGATACATTCCATGCTTCAATATATGAGAAACTGATTATATTTCTCATAACAAAAATAATAATAGACAAGAAAATAAATTTATTTATAAGTTAAGCAGTTGAATATTTTGTCTAAATATTTAAATTTTATTCTAGACAGGAAATACATGATACCTAGATGAGACGACACTTTTACATCTGATATGAAACTTGAATTAGCGACATTGATAGCTTGACGCGTTATTAAGAGTAAAAGAAACAATCTATGAAGTATTCGGGAACATAGCACATTAAATTTTCAAAATAGATTCCGTTTAATCATACCTAATTTTTTTAATACTTAAAGACACTGAAATATTTGCGGTATGAAAAAAAAAACAGTCATGGGCACTGACGGCAGATGTGAAAACTTAAACACTCATATCAGCATGTCGGTGACGTGATGCTTCTACCAAAAATAATATATAACTCAAAGGTGACTGACTGACTGACTGACATAGTGATCTATCAACGCACATCCCAAACCACTGGACGGATCGGGCTGAAATTTGGCATGCAGGTAGATGTTATGACGTAGGCATCCGCTAAGAAAGGATTTTGATTAATTCTACCGCCAAGGGGATAAAATAGGGGATGAAAGTTTGTATGAAACTTTGTCAATTTAAAACCGATCGGGCTGAGACATTGCATGCATAAAGCTACTATGACGTAGGCATCTAGCGCGGGTGAAACCGCGGGGCACAGCTAGTTGCTCAATAAACGAGACAAAACCTGGCTACATAAAAGTAATTTACCAAGTATATTTTTTTCACTTTAAAAATTTAGAATTAAATTAGCATTGGACCAAAATGTGTTTCGTTATTAGTTGTTCTGGCACTTTAAGGAGTGCTGCATATGCGGTCTGCGATAGTGACGAAATGTTCGCCCAACATGTTGGCCGCTGCCGCAGACCATACCTGGGATAGGTTTGAATCAAACAGCAAACATTTGTCCAACGTTGCGCCAACATTATAGATAGGTAACGTGTTATCGGCTTCTGAAATTGTTAAAACACTTTTCCGATAAACAGACAATGTTATTGCTGTGTATTGCTGTAAAGATAAAAAACAGTTTATCTAAAAGATTTGTGTTACTTAACTAAGATAAACTTGTAATTTTATATTTTATGCTAGAATGCATAATAATATGTTAAGTTTATCTAGATAAGTAATTTTATAGATTCTCTTTATCGATAAAATATTTTAGAACCCTGACCTATTAGGTTGTTTGGTGTTGACCGTGTTTATATTAAAATGTATAATGATACTAAATAGTGAAGTGAGAAATAAAATATATTTTTCTTGTTATTTAACTCAATAAAGGAAGGCCATCAGTTCATATTTAAATATTTACACTGATTACTTCAACATTATTTGGCAATCAATTTCAATAGCATTTTAAGTATTCTCACAGAATTTTACAAACTTTGATTCAAAAGTAATTAAACCAACTACGGTAATAGATATAAATATTTGTTTTAATTTTTTAGGCATTATAGCGTCTATAGTATTATACCACTAGTTGTCTCATAAATTAAAAAACCTAAGAACACTTTAGAATCTCTAATTTATTTATACTTACAGTTTAAGTCAACTCATTTCTAAATACAAATATAATTTTTTACACATATATTAGAAAAACACAGTTAAAGAAAAAAAGTAAATTGAAAGAAAAGCGCAATACTTGAAACAAGTCTCAAGTCCCTATCTCCTATTGAAGATATTATGCCATTTGTAGTCAATTTTTTCAATAACAATTGCTTGTAATATTGAAAATAATTGCAATTTATTAGTTCAATGATTTTGTCAAAATCACAACTTCTGATTTCAATAATAAAATTGATATTGCCGTTTTATTAAAAAAAAAAACACTAATAATAACTTTTTTATCTGGACGAAAGTCTTTTTGTACCTACATTACATCGCTTTGGTATACAGTAAGTAGCAGTTTTTTTATTAAAACATATTTTTTTAAATATATATATTTTTTTCTTCGAAAGCCAATAAGACAGAGTAAAAAAAACATCAAACCTGCTATGAAAAATCCTCTTCCACGTAAAACACAGTCCTTATTCTGTTTCTTTGATTTCTGGCAACACAGTCTAAACACAATCAACAGAATTGACAACCAACAGAAATGGCAACCAGCTCTTACACGCGTGGAAAGCAACTACTGCGACTGGCATTCAAGCGCAGCGACACAGTCTTATCACGGAGTCGATAAAGCATTAATCGGGCGCGATTTTTACGATTCGCCTTATCAGACGACATGGCGGATTACACACATCGATAACGATCAAAATTATTGTTGGTACATAATTCGAGGTTGATAAGATTGTGCCAACTGTACGGTTTTAGCGTTCACAGTGTGCTGTGGAAATAACCGGTTATTGCTATGAAGCAAAGTTTTATGCAGTTAGTTGTTTGTGCGATGGGCACCTTTGCACCGGGAACGATGAGGGGCGGGTTATTTGATTAGTTTAAGAATATTGAATGGTCTTCATCATCATCATTATCATCAGCCATATGACGTCCACTGCTGGACATAGGCCTCTCCCATTGATTTCCACAAAGACCGGTTGGAAGCGGCTCGCATCCAGCGCGTTCCTGCGGTCTTTATTAGGTCGTCTGTCCACCTTGTGGGTGGACGTCCTACGCTGCGCTTGCCGGTCCGTGGTCTCCACTCCAGAACTTTGCAGCCCCATCGGCCATCGGTTCTGCGTGCTATGTGCCCTGCCCACTGCCACTTCAACTTGCTAATCCGCTGGGCTATGTCGGCTACTTTAATTCGTCTACGGATCTCCTCATTTCTGATTCGATCTCGTAGTGAAACTCCGAGCATAGCCCTCTCCATAGCTCGTTGAATGGTAATTTAATGTAATGTAATTTGACTAATTTGAATTTCGTAGTCCAACGTATTTCGCTGGCGATCCAGTTTGGTAGGTACTTTTGGTGGCGGGTTCGATCGGTGGACTTGGTTTTTAATTATGTTTATTCACATATTATAATAATAATTTGACATATATGCACATTTGTGATATTAAATTTGATAATTAAATTAGAAATTATATTAACATAAAATCATATTAGCAGATAAGCACCGGTAATTACATACAATTATTATTAGTTATTTGACATTAATATAAAATAATAATTTATATTCGTTTAAAGTTTATATTTTAATTGCGTTGCGATGTAAATTAAGTTTTAAGGTAACGAACGGTATAGCAGGAGTTTGCAGGAGGTCGTCTTGTAGGTACTACTACGTCTTGCTGCCAAGCAGTAGTATGTAGTAGTATATATATATAGGTGCTTGGCCGGGAGAATATCTGGTGTTACGGTGGTGTCGACCTAGACGATCCAGCTAAGGAGATCTACTACCAAATATTTTTTAGTACATCATCAGCCATAGGACGTCCACTGCTGGACATAGGCCCCTCCTGGGGGGGTTTTGCCAATACTCGCCACGCTTGGCAGGCGGGTTGGCGAGCGCAGTTAGGTGTGATTGTTCAAGGAAGACGCTGCTGCCCATCTTCCGGATTACATCCCTTAGCCGACTCTTACGGCAATCACGGGTAGAGAGGGTGGGGTACAATTCTTACGCCCGCACAACCACGGCAGCTGGCTAATTACCTACCTGATCTATCAAGTTAAAAATCGGTTGCCAAACACTAAACTGCGTATTCCGACAGTTTCCCTAGAAAGTCAGTTCCCGTCCCAAGCTAGGTGTGTATCTGGTAAGCTGCGGTCAAATACCTAGCTTGTCAACGATAAAAAAAATCGAAAGTTTCTTGTAGACAAGTGTTCCCCGTTAAAGAACCAATAGTTAATTTTATCTTTGGAACAAACCTTTATTTATTCAAACTTTTCCATTTAGAATCTTGGATTACCGGATGCGTTCTACGTACAAACTACAGAGTGTTTCAAAGTTGTAAACACTTATTTTATTCAAGTAGGATGTTTGTTTGTCGCATGTTAACATTAGTAAGATGTCCATTAAGATAAATAATCAATCGACTCTGAAGCTTATCTGTTTACGTACAAACCTGTTGTTAAAGTTATCTTTGTAGAATCTTTGGGAACAGCCTCTAAAGGCATGCGTGATTCCCTCACGCATACTTATGAGGATACTATGAATATGTATAGAGAAATAGATTATTTTATAGAACAAATCGATAACGGAAAATTTGGCGCTAAAGTAAAAAGAGAACCTGTTTTTTTTTTGTTAGTCATGTTTGTCGATTACTCCGACTATGTTTCGGCCAAATGCGGTGGACTTCTACAATCCAACTATAGTCGGAATATTCGATATCATTAAACGTGAGTAATCCCGCATAAGTGGTGTGGATTACCATCTTCGACCACACCGTCACTTAACATCAGGTGAGCTGTGGTCGAACACATAGTCTGTAAACAATATATTTAAAAAAAAGTAAAACAAAAAATATGTCATAATCACGTCACGTTCCCATACCTATCTCGTATTTTAATTTACCCAACCAATCTTGTTTTTTAGGATCGAGATGCGGAATAATGGATATACAAATATTTTATTGATAACACCAATGTTACAAGTCAATTCCGTAATATCATTTTAAATATATATCATAAGACAGCCCTGTTGGCTCATTGGGAGTATATTGTCTGCCTAAGCTGTAGGGCGTGGGTTCGATTCCCGCCAAGGACAAATGTTTGTTTGATATAAACAAATGTTTGTTCTGTGTATGTATTATAAGTATGTATTTACAACAACAAAAAAAGTATTTATGTATTCTATCAGTTATCTGACTTCCATCACACAAGCTCTGCTTAGTTTGGGGTCAGATGGCATTGTGTGTAATGTGTCCTACAATATTTAAAAGAGTTTTAAAACACTGATTACATGACAATGAATAAAAAAGAATTGGTTAATGCTTATGGGAGTTCGAATTGGGGTATAAAAGCGATTTATTATTATATTATTTTATTTTATTTTTATTATGGCTGACAGGCTAGGTGTTTGACCACAGCTCACCTGATGTTAAGTGACGGTGTGTTCGAAGATGGTAAAGCACACATAGCCTGGAATGGAACTGGCTCTCAAGTGAGGCTGCCGGAACACACCGTTAGATGCTTGACGGCAGATTTTCAACTTGAGGGTGGTAGCTAGCCAGCCGAGTACTAGAAAGTACCCTACCACCACGCTATGGTTTCCTCACGATGTTTTCCTTCACCGGCAGCTCAAGCTCATTGTTGGGGTTTGAACCCACGCCCTTCGGCATGCGAACCTACCGCTCTAACCACTGAGCCATAATCGCTACAATACTAAAGACTTGCGACTGAGGGGAAGGTTTAAATGCCCCCTTTCAAAGATTTGTTACATATTTTTTTATTAATTACTCACAAAATACAAAGAACTATAAATATTTTATTGATAATACCAGTAAGGTATAGGTAAGTTACAAGTCAAAATACGTAATATCATTTTAAATATGTCAAAAATACTAATTACATGCCAATATAAAGTATATCAATATAATATGTCAATATAAAAATATTGTCAATTTAATAAAATGACAAAAAAAAAATGTACTAGTAACTTAATAATCTACCCGAGGTTTCTCCTGAGGAAAATGGCTTAAATGACATTCTGCAAAAGTGACGTTTTGCGAATTTAAGTGACTTTGTACGAAAGTGACGTTTTGAGAAAATGACAAAATGAAAATGTCAACAAACGTCTGGGATGGACGCTCACGTTTTAGCTGTTTTAAACGTCGGCTCGATATTCACGATTTAAGTCATCAAAAATCGTATTTTTTGTTTATTGTTTTAAATATTCAAATGTTATTTTATGTCATTAATTTGAAGTAATTCAAAGAATGCAGGAAAATTTAGTAATTGTAAAAATGTGTCTGTCATTGGATGTTGCTCCACTTTATTTTCGAATTCAAAACGGTACATATTTTTCACCGGTTATAATTTAAAATAACTAGTTTTTTTCTACTTTCTATTTAGTTTATCATTAAATTTATGACAAAGATAAAAACTAAACTAAATACTAGTGCATATAAACCTGCAGTATCGTATTTATCAATTCCACGGAAACTAGAAATTCTAGTTATTTAACTTAATTGCGTGAAAAGCCAATTACCAATACGGTGTGATAGTTCCTGATAATACTTAAAATAAAATTACATTTTAAAATTGTATGTCTATATACAGGGATATAAGCTTTGAGTATACTTAATCGAAAAGGTCACATCGAACACAACGGTGTGTACATTTTTGACCACTAAGTAGTCATTTTATTTCGCATGTTTCAATTCCTCGCTCAATGTAACGAATCCATCAAGTGGTGTAATTTTGGATGATAGGTTAACAAACACGAATATTTTCGAAATATTTTTATATTGACATACTTTATATTAACATTTTCGTTTTTTTATTTATTCACATGACATTGACATTGACAGTGTGTTACTGACATATTTGAAATGATTTTACGGAATTTGGCTTGTAACATTGGTGTTATCAAAAAAATATTTGTATTTTGTTATCATCGGTTTTCTGAATTGCCTCCCACTTTGGAAGCAAATTTAAAGACATATTCACGTCAAAAATCTGCGTATACTCGTAAGTTACTAAGGCACATTTTTCTTAACCCAGAAAGGGTTCGACGCATTAGTTTAAAAAAGTCGCGCGCCGCGATGACTAGTAGAGCGCGCACTGGCGCGCTGGTTTATCTACGGGGACAAAAGAATTTTTGACGACTGAACACACATAATGCGAATCGCGATCCGATCGTCTGGACAGGTGACGTGACGAAACACACACACGGTGTAGAAAAAGTTATATTTTTTGAGGTAACATCGCGGATGAAAGATGACGCTGGCATTGGTATTTATGGCTATACAAATAGTTTTGCAAGAAAAATGTGAACGGGTTAAATGATTCAATTGGAGTTATGGTGGTGATGCGAAAAAATCATGTCGCTGCGTTGTATTATTTTACAAACATATTTCTCGAACGCGAAAAAACATGTCGTGTTGAATTATTTAACAAAACGGAACGCGAAGAAATATTGTCGTTTCGTTGTATTTATTTTACAAAACTGTTTCTGGAACGCGAAAAATATTATGTCATGCGTTGTATTATTTAACTTTTTTTGTAATGAGTTAAACAGTGGTGGTGTTTTAATTATTATTACAAAATGCCGAATCATACATGATGTGATGATATAATGTTATGAAACATGTCTTCTCGTGTCGATTACAGAACTCCGTAGTAATTTGCATTCTAGTTAAGTCACCGCTACTTTATTAGGGCATGAATTAGACAATTGATTGATTAGGCAAACGTCTAGAGGAGGCTACAGGTGACCAGAATGCTGGAATCTACTTTGGTCAAAAGTTTAGCATTACCATCCAGCGTGGCAATGCTGCCAGCATTCTGCCCACATGTTTCACTTTTTTTTTTATAATGAATAGGCTTGCGTTTGACCGCCATCTCGCCTGATGATAAGTGAAGATGCGGTCTACGATGGAGCACGCTCGCCTAGAAGAAACCAATTTACTCGCGATTTGAAGGCACCCACTTCTGACGGACTTTTAGATTAGGTTATTTTGAATAAATTGTAAATAGTATTAATTTAAAGATATTTTGTTATTATTTATTGTCAGTATTTATAGACTGATTCAAGCGTTACTTTGGGGCAGTTCGTGTTAAGTATTCAAGAGTTATATTTTTAGTGTATTTCCGCTTAAAAGTGTCACGTAACAGTGACGAGGATTTAATTTAATTTGAATATTATTTTAAATATTTATTTAATTTAAAGACTATTTTAAATGTTTATCCGACATATTCCTTAATACCGAAAACTAAAATCCGACATAAAGTAATAAAAAAAATGTTGCCGACACGTGTTTCGCCTCTACACGAGGCATCCTCAGGAGGTGTTGACACTTGGTCGGGAATGACTGGCAAAACGACTTTTAATACGCATTAAAAATATGTATGTATGTATATTGAATACTTAATATGTCTAAGACTTATGTTTCTTGATTTTATCTAATTGAATTGAAACTATAAAATATTTTTTTAATGTCTCAGTTCATAATATCTGATCCCGAAATGAAGGAAAAACTTTTTTTTTCTTTGCCTTAGCACTTTAATTCATTTCTCCGATTATTATCAAATTTTCAATGTATAATCTAGAGATTAATTACTCTCCATATGTAGAGCGACAAGTACGTCACACACATTATTTCAGATATTGTTAAAATAGATGTTTCAACGCTTTACTAATGTATGTACATTTAAAAAAATATATCATGTTCTCTTTTTATTCACACCAAAGAGAAATAAACTAAAACAGTCTAAAAAATCCAAACACGTTTGCAAAATTCGAGTGAAAATGGCTTTGTTATCACATACCACAGTCAGGAAGTTTTTGCCTGCGTACGGAATGAAGGCTTAGCTACTAGTGACGAAGCGAAATGGCAACACTGGAGGTAAATACGAGGAAATCTACTCTCGCCTGCCGCTCACAGATATGTCACTCACAACTTATTCTGTACGAGAATTGTCGACAAACTCAAAAAATGACATCGTCAAATTGTATTTTTTAACACGAGCAACCCGGAAGATATTATACTGGTCGCCAAAAAGCCATCTAAATCGTATAATAGTTTTTTTTTTTAAATCACTATAAATTTACTTATCTAGTTGTTTAAATGTCAACTTGTCAACATATAACGGACGACCGTAAATAAAGCCATTACAAATCGGTTTTGTGTTTTAAAAAAAACACTGACATTTACAAAAAATTATAAAGAATTCGCATTATAAACACGTTCCGTAATATAATATGCGATGCGTTGATAATAGAGTCGTCTACTCGATGGACTTTCATTTCCGCGCACACGTCGCACGATAACAAAGAAGTGTTGACATATTTAGAACAAGCCTGAAATCGAACTGGCAGCACTGGCGACACGTAGCGCGCGCGACAGCCGTCAGTGCTGCCAACTAACGCGAGATTTTAATTTTCGAATCCATCCAACGGATGACGCTTTGCTTGCCGCTTTTTATATCAACATGTCAAAGAGAGCTCTATTGCTTCCTCTGTGCGCGAATCGCGAATACTTTTAAAACCTGTCAAAGTTTGGAAGCTATGATTGACGTGCAGCGATCGCTGGCTTACAGCCGCCGTCATTTCATGTGAAATTGAAACTTGGGCCTGATTGATTTCAATTGAACTTCAGACAGCTGCTTCGCTGCCCTCGCGTAGCTGTTTGAATTCTTTTCTATTAAAAACTCGTATGTAACTAAAGATTTATTTTATGGTGTCAGATCAAATATTCTGATTGGAGCTGCAGATACATAACTCACATATACCATACTTAAACTGATTGGTAGATTTAAATCAACGGAATAAATGACGACACTAATACATAAATTTACACCTTCATCGACTTATTTGTGAGATATAAACATGTTTTATGTCTACTTTAATTAGGTAATTTTTAATACTGATTATCTTAATATGGTTATAGGTTTTATAGGTGTGATATGTAAAGTGCGCGGCTTACGCTTTAGTTTAAATATGTGTTGAGAAATTGAAAAATGTGAATAGTTTTCAAGGCTCTGGTATCGACTGAAGCCGTCCACCGGTCGTCACTATCTATGTTCCACACGAGCGGTTCGATATTCAGCATCTCAATACACCCACTCGATTAAAATAAGAATATTTTCAAAGAGCAACACTATTATGTCCGAAACTTAGTAGAAAATAACGTTGAAAAGTCACTAAAGTACATTTTAACTACATGTTGTTTTGTAGCGATGATAGCTCAGTGGTTAGTGCGGTCGGTTCCCATGCCGAAGGGCGTGAGTTCAAACCCCAACAATGAGCTTGAGCTGCCAGTGAAGGAAAACATCGTAAGGAAACCATAGCATGGTGGTAGGGTACTTTCTAGTACTCGACTGGCTAGTACCACCTTGTTGAAAATCTGCCGCCAATCATCTAACGGTGTGTTCCGGCAGCCTCACTTCAGAGCCAGTTCCATTCCATGCTAGGTGTGCTTTATCATTTTCGACCACGCCGTCACTTAACATCAGGTGAGTTGTGGTCAAACACAAAGCCTGTAAGCCATAAAAAAATGAAGCGATTCTTCTCGCTTTTATTATTCAATGATAAGTAGCTATAATTTCTTTTTTAAATTTAAAACAAGGAGAAAAGATGAAGTGCTGATATTCCATAACATATGGTTTCTGAAGGCGTTGTTAATGATAGAGCAAAAGTTGATATAATAAGCTGAGTTTGCTGAGTTTTAAAAACTATAACCCGACTGCGACTAAAATAGCTATAATTAAAGGGGGAAAAAACTTTTAAACAATATTTATTCTCCCTAATTAAATTTTAACATATAACTTATATACATTTATTTAATCCTCTTTTAAGCCTTTATTTAGATAACCTACTTAATTTTGTTAGTTTTTTTTAATTATAATTTCGCGCCAAAAACCCACCAACTTGTTTTTTTTTAAATCCATCTTCTAATGACACTTGGGTTATTGAGACAAATCTAACGATATCGTAATCCATTCGGCCGTTTCGAAGATACCAGGTAATAAAGAAATTTACATACATACAAGATATGCGCGAAATACATAACCCTTCCTTGGCAGTCGGTAAAAAATGAAAGTGTGAAAGGTAGATAGCGACTCTTTATTGTGCACAACAGTAATATAAATATGTACTAAAAATTAAATAATCTTATGAGCCAGTGCCGCAAGTGGCGGCCTTATAGCTAAAAGCGATATCTTCCAGGCAACCAAGAATGGAAAACACGTTACTGATAAAGAACAGACGAGAGATGCTGTAACACTATCAAGTTCTAAAAATGGAAACTAATTATAATAATACAGAATTATATATGAGGTATAATATTATACAAGTATTTAAAGATAAAATAAAAACTAACATTAGCAAACTAAACATATCTGATTCAACTAACAGCAATTCCCCGATGGATATAATCTGGGTGTCTTCAAGTCGAGAGTGAATCGGTATCTTCTAGGCAAGCGTGCTCCATCTTAGACCGCATCATCACTTAACATCAGGTGAGATGGCGGTCAAACGTAAGCCTATCTATAATAAAAATTAAAAAAAACTCAGCATTGTGACAAATAATTCAATTCACTGTTACCTTATAGTAAGAGTATAAAAACAAGTGGAGTGGGGTAATAATCCAACATGGCGCATGGTGCACGGAACTGCAATGGCAGATGCAATTGTCACGGGCGACTGACGGCGAGGCTGCTCCTTCTGTTTTTACTCGATTGCTCGATCACTCGATTTTCGTTTTTCGTCGTGCCCCGCCGCCGATACCAGCACCCTACATTGAGACCTGTCATATCGACTTTTTGTTCACCGTACAGCGAAAAAAAGTTGCAAAAATGAGAGATAAAAAGTCTCCAGAGCAAATTGGCCGTCTCTGTTATAAACAACGGAGGTGGAACGCTACGATACCAAACCAAACAATAAATGTCCGATGTGAATTTGTTGATTGTTTCAGCTCACCGGTGCTTTGTCAGCGGTAGTTTTGGCGCGAATTCCAACTGTCATTTTGACGTTTGTCTTTTATTACTTTTTTTATTTTTTTGGCTAGCATTTCCTTTTTGATTCAAACAATAAATTGTTTATGGATGCTGGTAGAATATTTTAGTTATATAGGGCAGTGCGGGGTGTTATCTGAGAAAGCTGGGCGTAGAGCCGAGGGGGGTCGATATGAATCACGAGGAGAAATGGCTGCAATATCACGTAGTGCACTTTGTCAACTGGTTGTAGCCACACAGTGGCAGAGCATAGATAATGCTGAGATCACAACCATTAGAGATACGCCAGTTAGCAATTCTACAATCTCTGACTGCAATAGTTATCTCTATTGGACACGTGCTCGGTCAAACTATTGACTTTAAGTGTCAATAAATGCATAACATTAGTTCGTAGAGGAACTGGAATGATCGATAAATGACTGGCATTACAAGTATGAAGCCTTTTATATGAACTGGTTTACTTTGTGGAATTCTACACTTTATGAGAGACTAGCATCGGCTCAATCAAATAAGATTATTCCACCTTACATATTAAAAATGTTGGTATGATGACGATAGTTTATCTACTTCTTCACTTTAACGAAATTTCGAACGAAGATTATTTTTTATACCGAAAACGCGGAAACGCCACAAGGCGCGTTGGTTCTAATATAAGTAGAAGAAAAATAACGTTTTAATTTTTTTAAGCGAGTCATTGCAGTCTTTATAGGTATATCATATTTATTCTTTTGCAATGCCGTTTTTAAATGAATCCTCACACACCTACAAGAAACAAAAAACGATCTACACTAGTAGAAAGCACAACGTGCGAAGCCAAAAACAAAAATCAAAATAAAGACGATCTGTCAAAACTTTTCCTCAGCAAAAGCGAAGACGTTCTTCCACTTGGCGCCGTATCAATAACCTCTCATAAAGGGCGAGCCATGGCGCGGAAAGAGCAAGACCATATCGTGAAATCATCACGGCCGGTGGAGGGCCCGCGCGCGGCCAATCGCGCTCCGCGGCCCGATCGCTGCTCAAGGGCCAGGGAATTAGGACTGCCGGATTAAGTACAAATAGCACGTTACTTCGATTGTCAGTTTTTGCAACAAAGGGGCTAGCATAGAAAGCAAGAAATACGATATAATGAAAGAAATATGTACCTGTATATAAAAACTGGAACTGCAGCGCCTTGATTCGGGCATAAATGGAAACTGCTATTTTTTAATGAGATTGTAGATCTGTAAATTACACATCTACTCAAGGGCCTTACTGATAAGCGTTGCTTAAAGTTAATTAATGCTTAACATGGTCTGTCAAACTTCCCGGTGACATGAGATGTCACGTGTGAAATCAATTCATATTTTACACATATTTAAGAAACGTTCGTGACCAAGATCCCCAGAATTTAATAACAAAAGATCAGTCATACTTATAGACTATTACTTAGTGTCGTTGTCATCATAATAAATTAAAAATACTACTGCAATATCCACTGATATTATCGCGGTCAACCTTTACCACGATTTATCACAAGCTAAGCTTCCCTCATTTAACAAGTTACCAACAGATTGTGGAATCAATAGCGCGATTAAATCCGACTTGCGCAAGATTCGGTCGATACCACGATTCGCTAACCGCTAGCCGACGCAATATGAAAGCGCAGATTTAAAAAAAAAAAGTTTTGGCGGGAACGCGGAAATCATATCGCTAGCATTTTTTTTTTTACGAACCTTGTGTTTTGTCGGGTGTTTATGTATTCGTATAGTGCCGAATTACGCGAGTGACTGTCAAAAAGTAAACATAAGAAACATGACTTTTGTTGTTCCTTCTAAAACTCGTAGTTTGTAGTCCACTACTACTTTAATAAGTCATCGAACTCAACCATGACTTACTTTGTGTTACTGACTTAGATTTATATAAATATGATTCTTTTATAAAATACTTGAAAAAATTCGAAAATTTGACAAATGCACAAAGTACGACGCCAAAAAAAACAAGTAAAAATAAAGTTTGACGTAGTCGAACGGCGTAGGTTCTATCTATGATACATGCTGATCTACTTTTTGTTCAGCGAAATAGTACTATGGATGTCACTGGTGCATGGTTATTTAGTGGGTAGCCTAATAACCTCTTTAGAGACAACATACACTTTTGCTCAAAGGCATAATAAAACAAATACGAGAACAAGAAATTTGAGTTGTTTGAAAATATACCCTCATTTACGTCTGAGAAAATGTATGAAGTAACAGACTAGATCTGTTTTTTTCCCGCAAATTTTAAAGTTTTAGAGCTTAAGTTACAAAAAAGCTGACAGTTTGTAGGATAGCTATCCATAACTCTGTATACAATAATATATAATGGGCAATAAAAAAAGAAAAATAATACGTGACAAACAAAAATAACTTTTATTTCATTTAATTTATTCAATAGTATACAAAACAGAATGTCATAATATTAAATTCATTTTAATTAAAAAATGACGTACGATATAACGATATTAATTTACATTTTACAGATCCGTATCACATTCCAAAACTATATACATACATATGTCTAGGAGTATAATCATTAGGTACATTTGAAAAGTCACCAGAGAATTAACATGTTAGTTATTAAGTCATTAATTATGTTTAAAAATTAAGTAATAAGTAGGCTCAACAGTGAAAATACGAAAAAAAAAACTCTTGTTTACTAGGCATTAGTGTTTTATTATTGTATAGTTTTATTATAGTGCATTGTTTATTATGTTTCGGTGCTGTAGTTATAAATAAGAAATACCAATGTGCTAAAATCTTAGAATGACAAATATTTTAAACGCATTTTTGTAGCGATGTTTGCTCAGTGGTTAGGGCGATCGGTTCACACGCCAAAGGGTGTGGGTTCAAACCCCAATAATGAGCTTAAGCTGCCGGTTACAGAAAACATCGTGCGGAAACCATAGCATGGTGGTAAGGAATTTTCTAGTACTCGACTGGCTAGCTACCCTTCAATTGAAAATCTGTCGCCAAACACCTAACGGTCCAGTAGCCATACTTCCATTTCAGGTTAGGTGTGCTTTAGTTTTTTCGACAACACTGTAACTTAACATCAGGGGAACTGTTTTTAAAGACCTTCAAAAAGACCTTGACAACCATCAAATAAGAAATATGCAAAACAAGAAGTTTTATTTGAAATGACATATATGGCTTTTTACGGACTTATCTCTCTCTCTCTCGGTATTCTGTGACGTGACTGTTGCTAAATGCTAGTTTGGTCTCACGCTGCCAGATTCTGGCATTTTGGTAACAAAACAATGAAGCTAGTTCAAAACATCTGTAGATAGAGACTCGAAGGTGAAAATCTAGACCAAGGCAACTTGTGATAGTCAAGTACAAAGTCTTGATGATAAATCATATTAATACTATAAATATTTATAGAATTGCCATTCAAATGCAGTACAATACAATATTATATTCATAACAACAACGTCTAAGTCAATGTCAGTAATATTATTTCAAATACATTATTAAAAATCTCAAAATATCGATAGCATGTTCTAGGTATATATTTAATTTATTTCCGCTTAACAGTCGTTCCAGCTACGACAGAAATGAGGATTTAAATTTTAAAAAACTATCCGGAACTTTACTTAATATCTAAAACTAAATTTGACATAAACTGAAAAGCTTAAAAAAACACTAATTAAAATAAAAACAAAAACCACAAGTCTTTATATCCTCTTCTCGCTGCAGTAACCACTTGCCGACACGTGTTTCGCCTTTACACGAGGCATCCTCAGGACGTGTTGACTCTCCGAGCGCTAGGTCGAGACTGAGACACTTAACATTTACACTCAAAATGGACGTCCGCAAAGTAACGCCTGATTTAATCAATTATCGATAGGCATGTTAATGATAAAAAATGGTTAAATTAATAATTTAATAAAATTTTAATAAAAATAAATTATTACCTGGTCTTTAGAAGTCAAGATATCAGCTTCGTTCTAAAGCATGCGGTGGTAAGTACATCCCGAACGGAAGCGGATAACGGTAGATCGCGGGCCCCAGAATGTATACCAACCTCTCCGACTTGACGAGCCAATGCGATGGCGTTACCAGATGGTCTTTCTTTTTATTACTGCGAATGTCTAATGTTCTGTTGACGCCCCTACGTTGAAATGTCTCTACGTGTGTGTGTGTGTGTGTAATTAGCATGGCTAAACAAATTTTGATAAGATATAAGAGCTTCGATTAATATTATATAATAAAATACAATAATTCCTATTTGACACCACAGAAAAAATAATTACAAATAGAGTGAAAAATATGTTTTACTTGGTGGTACCAGATATTCTGCCGCAAAGCAGTAGTGTTTAAACATTACTGTGTTCCGGTTTGAAGGGTACTGTAGCTAGCGAAATTACAGGGCTGTTGCTATCTAAAGTCTTAAAGTAATGAGCGCCAAAGCAGCGATGCCCTTAACTTTGTTTTGTTATTCAAAGCTCTGTGTGCCGCTGCAATGACCATGGACAGGCGTAATCTCTTACCATCAGGAGAGCGTCACGTTCGTATCAATACTTTCACATTAAAAAAAATATTTGTTTGGTTGCACTAGACTACTTCGTATACTTAACGGATACAATTGAAACTAAATTACAAATAAAAACGAATACCTATATGGGTATCAAAATGAATTATCTATGCAGAATGTAATCTCACCCGAGGCCGCTCTGAATGTGTGAACAGATGAGAGATTTGTTAGCTTATTAAATGGTGATCTAGAGGAAATGTATTTTTGTAGTGTTGCCATATAGGTGACGTGAACCTCCACGTGGGTGACTAACAAAAATCCCAGGTCATCAGATAACCTACTCATATTTATTTTTCTTATTATAATAAAAAAAATATTGGCCGAATTGATATCCTACCTCTTTTTTGAAGGTTGATAATATTTGTTTTACAAAATTATTGGACATACGAGTATTTTATTTACCATATACATCTTTAGTGTTGTGTTTAACCCATGTCAGTCAATTACAAAGTGTCAATCAGCTTAAATTTCAGCGATATTCGGTCAAAAAAAGCCCGCCCTACACTGTACCTGGTGCATAGGCACCCATGAGGCTGGCAGCATTCCTGCGCTGGATAGCAATGGCTAGCCTATGCACCAGGAACGAGCCAGAAGGAGGGTCACCACATTGATCTTTTATTCTTTTATATTTATTATATTATATATAATTGCCATATACACTTTTTAAAATTTTGTTTCATACTGTAGCAAGCAAAATTACTTATTTCTAGGTAAGCGTGCTCTACCATAGACAGCACTACTGCTTCAGGCAGTAGTCAATCGCAAACCTATACAGAGTAAAAAATCGGAGTGTGGCTGTGTCGTGGACACGGCCGCGTGTACGTGTACAGTTTTGAACACTAAGAAGTGTTTTGAATTCCCATGTTTCAAGACCTCATTCAACGTATCGAGTGACGTAGTTAATTTTGGATGCATTTTTTATTTATTATTGAAATGATTGCCTTCCTTTTTGGTCACAGGTCAACTGATGTTGAATGAAGATGTGGTTGAAGATGGTAAAGCCAACTTAGCCTGGATATGAACTGGCTCTCTAATGAGGAAGGTCCTTCGCGACAGAATTTCAAGTTGAGGTAGCTAGAGCTAGTCGAGTACTATAAAATAATCTACCACCATGCTACGCCAGTTCAAGTTTATTGTCGGGTTGAATCCACGCCATTCGGAATATTATTATTATTATTATCACCGGTGTTCTGACTTACCTTCTACTAACGAATCAAAATTAGTATTCACAACAATAATGCCAGTGCTTACAATAAATTTTCAACTTATTCAAAAAAATATATTCCTGGTGACTCCACCTTTTGAGAACATTCTAACAATCTGGCAACACTACCGGCCACCATTTTTCTACTTAGCATTAAAATACCGTTTCGAGAATTGATTACAGGGCACTAGTTGATATTTAATCACCGAGAAATCGGCCTATCGCATTACAATTCCGATCTCGTTATACAGCATGTCAACACCTAAGAAATTAATATGATAAGTTAAAATTAATGAGGGCTTTAGAAATCAGTTAACCTCTTGAAAAGGGCGATGATGAAATCTATCAATATTTATGTACGTGAGACAAATCTCTCAAGTTTTTTTACAAAAGTAATTACGATTATCGAGTCGCTCTCGTAATGGTAAGAGATAATGCCTGTCCATGACCATTGCAGACATGGCATAGCACACAGAACCTTGAGTAACAAAACAAAGTCCAGGGCATCGCTGCTTTGACACTTATTACTTTAGATAGTTAGTCTCAACAGTCAAGTAATTTCGCTAGCTGCAGTACCCGGCAAACCGGAACACAGTAATGTTTACACACTACTGCTGGGTAGAATATCTGGTACCGCGGTGGTATCTACCTAGACGCCTTCCAGCTAAGGAGATCTACCACTACGTATTCCGTATCTAGATACACATTTCTGCCATATAATTAAAGGATCATTTAATTATTTAATACAACTCTGGGAACGAGGACTTCGTAAACTTTGCGAAAGCATTTTAAATTAACAAGTTGCTGAATACATTGTAGTTGGTTGTGGCGATGTTCACCGATTAAAGAAAATGACGGATACTTTTCAATAACCTACTTTTTTGTCTGACCTTATGCAAGGATGTAGATGGAGCACGCTTACCAAAAAAGAACCTATCTACTCTCGATTTAAAGACACCCATATTGTTGAAACAATTGAAAGTCGAGAAATCAAATTTCATATTTTTTTTAATTTAGAATGTTTATAGTTTTCGTATGAAAAAAAGTTTTACTATAAAATCTAACAGCATGCAGTTTTACATATCTATTCAAAGTGGCAATTGCGTTAAAACTGCAATTTAAAATTCAAACCCCTATTACTTGTTAAAAAAAATGCTTGCTAAGATACTGTATTTAGTAGCGCTAACCACTCGGGGTCGAATCTCCCTCTTGCTAGGGACCACACAAGAGCGCGAGTGGTTAATCTACCATCAAGCCATACTCGACAGTGCCTAAGCAGACTTGAAAAACTTCACCTTTTCGCTTATCTGCTTGCTCTTTTGTACGTTGACAAATGTTAGTTTACACATTTAGAGTAATTTTTAAGACGGATGTCATAATTATAATTTGTACATTTTATGATACTGGCCACATGTATAAATTATGCTAAGATAGATAAAAAAGAAAATACATTTAACCAAGCCTTTTTTGGGGACATTTGTGGGTGTCAAGTCCAGAGTAAGGTGAACGCAAGCTTCTTCGTAATAAAAAAAGATTGTGTCAACATCACACTGTATGTTGTTAAAATTACGGGGCTTTTGAGATTAACCATCGAATGTCTCTAAGTAATGAACGTCAAAGCAGGGATTGTCTAAAGTTTTTTTGATTTTCTGTGTGTAATGGTCATGGACAGGTATTATCTCTTACCACCAGGAAAGCGTCTCTTTCGACTTAACATTTTAACATGAAAAAAAGTTTGTTTTTGTAATTTTTCAAAACACATCCTAGCATGGTGGTAGGGTATTTTCTAGTACTCGGCTGGCTAGCTACCACCCTCATAAAAATCTGCCGCCAAGCATCTAAAAGGTGTGTTCCGGCAGCCTCACTTGAGAGCCAGTACCATTCCAGGCTAGGTGTGCTTTTCCATCTTCGACCACACCGTCACTTAACATCAGGTGAGTTGGGGTCAAAAACCTAGCCTGTCAAAAATAAAAAATAAATTGAAATGGAAAACAAATGTAAAAGTAACGTATTTACGGTGCCTTTAGTATTTTTAATATCCAGGAACAGCGATTGTTTACCACCTGGAACTTGTCCGTTTATTTTCCGTGAAAATAGCAAGACATGAAAAATAGTTTAATTTATGCATAATTACCAAAAAGCATATACATACGCCGTCGATTAAAAACATAAACATGTATAATATGCATTCTTCACTGAAGCTTCGGGTAAAATACCGTCTATGTCACTTACCTGTAAAAAAAAAGAAAAATACTAATTAGTTCCTACCACAGATAATAAATAACAGCAAACATTCTCAAACATGAAATGATTAATGTAAACAGAGCAACATCCGATCGCGGCAAGAAGCACAATAAATACGAACTTGTACCGGTGCGAGGTGCAATGAATCAAAACAAAACAATGTGATTATCCTCGCGCATGACTGTGTGAGCGCCGAGTTGTAAGCGGAAGCGATTACATACGTTTAATCAGTTTTTTTTTAATTTGACTTGTTGTACTTGACCTTTTTCTTTCTTTTTGGCATCGGACTATATGTATTTTTCCAATGTCAAATAATTCAATAGTTTCTTAATATTCCATGAATACCTATCAACACTACATAGTATAAAACAAAGTCGCTTTCTCTGTCCCTATATCCCTATGTATGCTTAAATATTTAAAACTACGCAACAGATTTTAATGCGGTTTTTTTTAGATAGAGTGATTCAAGAGGAAGGTTTATATGTATAATACATGTATATGAACCACATTAGTATCTACATTGCACCTGTGTGAAGCCGGGGCGGGTCGCTAGTATCGAATAAAAATGAAAGTCATGGATAAGTCCAGTCATGCCCTAATAAAGTAGTGTAAACTTTAAGTTTCGACAGAGTTTTGGAAGCAACACGAAAAAACAGGTAGGTTTCTCCACATTATATCACCTTTAATGTATAATTCGGTAATTTGTGACATTAATGCTATTTTTAAACACAAAAAAAAAAGTCGAAAAAATACACAAGCTTTGGAAAATAGTATGTGGCGACATACTTTTGCCACGTTCTCGTAAAAAAACCTCTAATATAAAACTTCTCTAAAACAAAACGACTCTAGTGCTATGACTTTGGAATCGTGCAAAAAAAAAATAAGTATGACGTTTGTTGAGTTTATAATTATGATTATATTATCTATGGAACAGTCGACCTTTTTTGTCGCAAAATTTTAAGCTACAAAAAGAAAGTTATTGTTTTAATGACTTGTTAGTGACATGATATTTGGCCCTCTTTTATAGTTTCTCTGCGGGATAAAAAGTACCTACTTCACCCGTGACACCTAAAATAAATCTACATTTTAAAAGGTCTTCAACCTAGGAATACCTACACGTGTTTTACGTGAAACATGATTTAATCGAAGTAACATCTAAATTTTTATGTTAATTAATTTTGATTCATAAAAACTAAGATGAACGATAAGGTCGAATTATGCCAAATAGTTTACTTTATAATCAATACCAAAATTTGTTATTTTGCTCAAATTTTACTGGTTATTTCTGGTTTTGCGTCGGGAGCACGTTTTTGTTTTAATTTTAACGTACTTCCTTGTTTTCAAACTTGTATTTTTTGTAAATCACAGATGTCAAAAATCAGAATCCGCTCTTTTTTAAACCTCACGCCCGTTTCTAAGTTCGACAAGAGTGTAGCGCAGGAAATGAAGCCAGGCGGGAGGCGCGATAAATTCAACCGCGCTCAAGACAAAGAACTTGCCACTTCTTGTAGCTTTATTAACACGGCGCATGTGACAAATTGGCGCGAACCGGCCAAGATGGCCGACTGGAAATGGCAATTTGTACTTGTTTTACTTAAAAAGTAATCACGGAGTAAACAAAAAAGTAATGTTTGTTTCTGATTTTGAAAATCATTGTTTTGATAAAATTACCTATGCGATAATAAGAAAAATAAGACCGGCTTCGTTTCAGCAAATTCGGTGACCTTTTTCGAGGAGTCAAAGAAGAATACCATGAGCACTGTGCTTAAGACGAAACTATACACGGATTGCCTGACCTAATCAAACTTAACGTGAGTAATTTTTACGTAAGTCACGTGAGTAATTCTGAAGAATTACTATTTAAATTGAATTACTATTAAGAATTACGTTAGTAACTTTTAATAAGTAAAAAAAAAGTATAAGTTACTCACGTTACCTACACACCACACATGCTTATACACACTTTCTCATGCACACATTCACTCTCTCGTATATACATCAATTATAATAAAATGGGTCACTTGAGGAGACTCACACAGCTAAACAGGCTGCGTCAGAATCTAAATAGGTCTATCATTATTTCTAAGAAATTTGTAACATTTCGGTCTCTAAATTAGGTACTTGTAGAAACAGTGTTTGCTCGTTTCCTTCACATGTTATTTCTCCAACCAAAACATTTGAAATTGAAAATAGAAACAATAGATAGTCCCAATCTTCGATTACACAAAACAAACGGGTTGACTTCCTATTTTATATTCATAAAACAATCGTTTAGAGTAAACAGAAGTTTAAAATAGAGCCCGGTTAGCGTCGCGTCCCATCTGTAACCGGAAGCACAGGAAATTAGCATTGCTTTGCTTCCCGCGTGGATTATTGCAAAATAAGATATTGTTCACTCAATCTATTCGTTCACTTGTTCATTTAGTTCGTTTGAATGATGCTCCTTTGTTTCGCGATTCGATATTCGAATTACTTGGAGCGAATATTTGTGTTGATTGAAATACGCTGGGTGCGTCTCTGTATTTTTGATTGAATCTTATTTCATTGACTTAATTTAAAGTTTATATAATTTTTAACTTATGAAATTATGAAATTATTGATAACTTAGTTTTTTATTGTATTATTTTGATAGTTTTATTTTATTGACTGCCCTGTTGACTCATTGGCAGTATGTTCACTTCAAGAGCCGTAGGAGCCGTTCGATTCCCACTCAGGACAAGCATTTTGTGGTATAATAAAAAATGCTTGTTCTGTGTCTGTGTGTTCTGTACATATTATAAGAATGTATTTACAATAAAAAAAGTATTTAAGTATTCTATCAGCTATCTGACTTCCATAGTACAAGCTTTGCTTAGTTTGGGGTCAGATGGCGCTGTGTGTGCGCTTTTTTCATTTGTTTCGTAGTATTTCTTAAGCAAATAATATAGTCTTAATTTCCATGTTCCAAGACCTCACGCAACGTAACGTATTCTTTGAACCTTTAGCTATGGAGTGGTGTGATTAAATATTAAATATAGATGATAGATATGCAACTGGTGCTCTCCGATTTTGTTATCATCTGTTTTCTGAATCGCCTCCCACTATGATAGCAAATTTAAAAACGTATTCGCATCAAAAGATACTAAATTGTATTGATCTAAATTCACGACATAAACGCGGAATATTCTTGAGATAGAATCTCCATAAACCGTAATATAAGTCGTCCAAATCTGTATCCTGGATCACAAACACCCGTCGGCGTCGGCGACCGACATAACTCAATGCACACAAGATTTCAATATTTCGATAACGTGTGGCCACCGAGGCCGATCTCAGATGTATGCGTCGTCACGCCGCCGCCAATATCCGAGCCAGAATTGAAATATCTGACCTATACCCCTGGAGGACGTAGCGGCGCAGGGCCCCACTCAGGACGGGGGCGGGCATAGTAAATAAAATTAAATAAAAAAGGTATATTTCCAGTAACGCAAATAAGTTAACCTACTATAATACGATTGTAATTAAGTAATCAGGAACCCCTCTCAGATAAAAGTGTTCTCCAAAGAATGACATATTTTTTTGTTTTGAGCGATTTGTGAATCCCGCTTTTTTTATGTCTTCCTCCCTTTGAGTCTAGGGTCTTCCTTGGCAGCGGTTACCTGGTGGCCATTTCGATGTCGTTACGGATTTTGGTTCATCTGTAGACCCATTTCTATTTAAATTTTTGGGCGTGGGATAGAACGTCTATTGCTTTGGTCTTAGATCTTATTTTTGAATGTCTTTTCTTTCGTATTTTTTAACATTTATTAATATTCCAATAAAAGATAACATTATTTAATAATCCTGTCACATATAATACAGTTATATCACACTAGCAAGGTTCCGCAAATTTTTCAGGATAAAGAGTATAAGATATCTTCATTCCAAATATCATCTAAATCCGTTAAGCTGTTACAGCGTGAAGTGCCTTACATACATATCGTACATTATTATTTCGGATAAATATTTGAAATTATATACGAATTACATAAATCTTCGTCATTGTGGTAAATAAAACGATTTATAAGCGGAAATACATTAAAATAACTCTTAAGCTTAAAATGATCGGTTTTGTATGGTTGACAAGCTAAGTGTTTGACCACAGCTCACATGATGGTAAGCGACGATGGACGATGGAACTGGCTCTCAAGTGAGGCTGCTGGAACACACCGTTAGGTGCTTAGGGGGTAGATTTTCTATTTGAGGGTAGTAAACAACTCCCTCAAAGTAACAGTTGAATCCATCGAGTATTAAATAATTTAAAAAAATAGTCAAACCTTAAATTCGTCCCTGGCCACACGTTTCCCAAGGATTGGGGATATGATAGGAATGTGTAAATGTCACCGCATCTGATCGAGTGCGCGGGCGGGGGTAAAGGGTTGCTATCATTGACTACGTAAATACATTCTTTATGGATGTTTATTTATTTGCTTAGAAATATGTGGCAGGGGCTGGCGACCTAGTGCTTAGGTCTTTAGTTTTTTTTTTTTTCATAAGAATGAGTGGAAAAGCTATCGTAATAGTTGGAAGGAAATGAGGGAAACCTTTACCCGGCAATGAGATTATTTGATTATTTAGGTAGATAGGTTTTTTATGATGTTAAGTGACGGTGTGGTCGAAGATAGTAAAGCACACCTAGCCTGGAATGGAACTGGCTCTCAAGTGAGGCTGCTGGAACACACCGTTAGATGCTTGGCGACAGATTTTCAACTTGAGGAGGAGTACTAGAAAGTATTTTAACACCATACTATGTGTATGGTTTCCTCACGACGTTGCAAGCTCTTTGTTGGGGTTTGAATACACGCCCTTCGGCGTGCGAATCGACCGCGTTAACCACTGAGCTATCATTATAAAATCATATGACATTGCGAATTTAAAATTGATAATAAGTATCGTCGTTGTGCCGTTCTTATTATTGTAACTATTAAATAAATGATTACTACAATAAATAATTATCATATTTACTGATAATTCTAACATATAGGTAAATATTTATTGACAAAACAAAACAGCTGGCGCCAAAATGCGTATCCCTCATATTAAAATCTGTTTGACATTGACAGCACGATCGCGGCCGCAATTTCCTTCTGTCTGTCTGTGTCGGTGTTTATATTTATTCTAACATTTCACGTTTGCTATCTGGCAACATCGAGTTCGGAAATGAACTTATAATTCTGGATTTTTATGGAATACGACAACTGTTGGTGTAGATATCTACGCTGGAACGGCGTTTGACCACTGTACGTCCGATATTCACTGTATGATAATGGTAAATACATACCTAAAACTTTGAATGGGATTTTGGTTCAAAGAGATGTCTGTTAGAACAAACATTGTACTTAGAGTCACATTTTTCGATCAAATACAAATATTTTATTGATAACACCAATGTTACAAGTCAAATTCCATAACATTATTTTGAAATATGTCAAAAAAAACTAATTACATGGCAATGAATTAAGTCTCTATAAAAATTAGGCAATATAAAAATATTGTCGATATAAGCAATAAAATGTCAAAAGATAAGCAGCGCTAGTTTTTAGAACTAACCTTTCGAAACGCAAGGAATATATTGGAATTTATATTTATTTAGTATAATTAACATCGCTCTTTGGACATAAGCTTACCTTCACGTAATAAATACATAGGAAAATATTACAATGTTTAACACTGACAAACAATGCGAAAGTAAACTAGTGAACTCTTAACGCATGAAGCAGAATTGCACAGGTGTCCAAAAAAAAAAATAGTCTGAAGAGAGAAATATGCTCTACAAAATCGATAAGGGGAGATACTTGGTAAATTATATTTAAAAAAAAAAACTATTTGAAAAGTCGTGAAAGTTTGTAAGTAGGTATTTAACTCCTTCACACTGCAACATTTCCAATGGAGGCTGGATTGATGGAGCGGTCTCTCCTAATACTGATTGTTTAAACTTAGCAGGAGAGGCTAAACCTATGCAAATAGCAACAAGTCAAAACTTAAGTATTTTGTATTTTTTTTGTAATGGGTTTTGAATTAAATTTGGAATATAAATAACTGATTGATTCAAGCGTTACTTTGCGGAAGCTCATTCAAAACTTTTGGTTGTTTTAATTAGTTTAAGATTTAATTAAGAAATATTTCGGACAGTATTTTTAAATTGTCGTCAAATTAATTAAATTTGAATTTGAATCCTCTTCATTGGAACCGAAACGACTTTGAAGCGAAAATAAATAAAATATTTACCTTGAACATAGAAAAAACGGTAAACTGCGTTTTTTACAGCTTATTTCTTGTATTAACGTACAGGTTTTATATCCCAGAAAAATATACAATTCCCTTAGTATAAACCACTACGAAACGTGGTAGAAACTGTGAGATGTTACTAGCAATTTATAGATTAAAATATTAGTACTGAACCAAACTACATTTGAGCCCTATTGCCTCGTAATATTATATCACAGTCACAGATAAGCACTAACATAACCGTGACTGACTCACACATGACTCAGAGATATGTAGATAACACCCACACAGACATACCCCGCATGTACTGTGAGATAGCACATCTGCTTGATATTGTTCAGTGGATGAGTTATTTGCATTTGATATTGAGTCGAAAGGTTATATATCATACGAGTAGTAGATACCTACTACTATAACAATAACTATAAATAATATAACAATATCGGTACCAATAATACTGAGAATACTCTCAGTATTATTGGTACCGATATTGTTATTCTATAGAGTAGCGATGATAGCTTAGTAGTTAGCGCGTTCGGTTCACATACCTAAGGGCGTGGGTTCAAACCCCAACAATGAGCTTGAATTGCCGGTGAAGGGAAAACATCGTCAGGAAACCATAGCATGGTAGGAGGGTATTTTATAGTACTCGGCTGGCTAGCTACCACCCTCAAGTTGAAAATCTGCCACCAAGCACCTAACGGTGTGTTCCAGCAGCCTCACGTGAAAGCCAGTTGCATTCCTGCCTAGATGTGCTTTACCATCTTTGACCATGCCGTCTTTTAACATAAAGTGAGTTGTGGTCAAACACCTAGTTAGTGAAACGTTGTTTTTTTTGCTAGCGAAATTACAGGGCTATTGAGACCAACTATCTATTGTCTCAAAGTAATGAGCGCCAAATCAGCGATGCCCTAGACATTATTTTGCTACTCAAATTACTATGTATCGCTGCAATGGTCATGGACGGGCGTTATCTCTTACCATCAGGAGAGGAAAAAAAAGCTAGCTAGCTCAGTACAAGTCACACAAGACGAATATTGTTTTATTAAGCGGTTGAAATCTATCATGCAAGCCAAATGTAACTATACTTTTTAATGACTATAACGAATGTACTTACTTATTTATTTCATTTTAATAATAATATTTCATTAATTTTATTGATTCTCATAGAATATGTCTTAAGACGTAAGAAAGTAACAGATAACGTCTATCAATATATTAGAGCGGTATCTAGAATAGTAAATGGTATTTACTTAGACGACTTTCTGCTAAGGAGATCAACCTCCTAGTAAAAGCAGCTTGTAGTAACTTGATACTTGTCTGTCTTGTCCAAAGAAATGTGTGAAAGCTTGCATTCCACGACAAACCGATACGAAGTCTGCGCATCGTCTAGCTCCTAACTACTTATACGCAGACTGCTTACGCCCTAAGGATTGCATTCAAAGTATTCATTTAGCAATATTCGACTTTATGCCATTCGCATTTAGACTCCAAAGTGCAAATCATGCACAAATCAAAAAGTCAAATAAACAATTAATAAATATTGAAAATGAGACTTAATAACCGATTGATTGAGTTTAATTTCAATTGGGATTTAATAAAAAGAGTTGCACTCAACGTTCGATGGAATTTTGAATGGAGCACGCGTTGATGTCTTTTACTCCAATGTTTTGTTGATATGGTATTCTCGCCTCAGTCACCACGGGTTAGAGTAAGTTTTTGCGTATGTTATATCAACGTTTAGTACATTTGGTAAAAGAATATGTCGGTTTTGCAAAAGGTAAGTGCACGTGCATTGGTGACCAATTCTCCGGTATCGTGGGTTCGTATCTGAGATCGGTAACGGACCGACGCGTGTGACCCGACTTTTAGCAAGAAATATAATGAATCACGGATTCTTTATAAATGTCGTGTCTGAACGCAGTCTAACTGACTTCTATATGTATATATAAATTTAGAATAGACACAACGAATCATTCATATCACAGTAGAGATAATCAAAATTCTAGAATTTCTATTTTATGCGTTTGTCTACGTCAAGTATTTCGATTTTTTAAGTGTGTTAGGATAAATCAAATTAAAAAGGTCTAACTAATACAAAGTCAAATTCGGTCATATTTTAGTAAAGTAGTGTTAATTTCACTACAACCTTTGACGACGATTTTTACAATGTAATTTTCTGAATCTATAATGTAGGACACGTAGATCAATGCTGCCAGCATTCAAGCACTTACTTTCTCACGTGAACTTCCAGATACGTATCCAAAATATCTATAAAGCTTTTGGATACGATAGATCAATTACAGTATAATACAAAAAAATGTTTCTTAAAATAAAAGTTTTAGCATTGTGTTAATTTTAGATGTATATACATATCAAAATATTAATTAGTTGTAAATAGATAGCAAAATTAAATGTAGTAGAACTTTAGAGTTTCAATAAACTATAATGGAACTAATAAAGTTGGGCAGGACATGTTGTCAGGCAGAGTGATGGCAGGTGGACTAGAACGTTGACGGATTGGTGGCCGTGAACCGCGAAACCAAGCGTCGCCGCGTCGGGCGCTCACAAGCTCTTTGGGTCGACGACATCGTAAATATTGCGGGTCGAACCTGGACAAGATTATCACAGGACGGGTTTACGGGATGAAAACGATAAAATAAGAACACACAAAAAATATTAATAACAAAAAAAAAAGCTTTAAAATAGTGCAACATTTGTCGGCTTTATTGCTTAAAGTGATCTTTTAGACCCTAGTATGTAAAAGATTTGAATGAAGCTATAAGTTCCTATTATTTTAAAAATCATAATACAAAATCAGAATACCTATCAGACCTATCCAGGAAGTAAAAGTTGCCCGTCTGGTTCACCTAACAACACCAGTATATCACCAAACGTGTAGTGGGTGTGCTCACGACGCGACAGTGCGGCGGTCGCGCGACAAATCACATGCGATCTGCGTTAACAAGCTCGCGGCGACAACGCGCGCGGCGACAAGCGCACACCGATGGGATCGCGCCAATTTGTACGCACGTCTGCCGGGATTTATGAACCACGCGACGCCAGCATAGAGCGCATAGGTGGCCACGAGTCACCTATTGGAGTTACTTATTGCCATTCATGCTAGGCGAACATAAAAAACTATACGACCGCATACCCGCGCTATTTTTTCGTGATTAGTCGGAAGTTTTTGTGATGACCTAACTTGGACTGCATTAAAAGCCGGTGACTGACCTTTTGATTGTAGTTCATACTCGATAATACTTGATATATGCTTGTATTTTTACGATGGAAATGTATACATGTTTAAGCCATTTTTATTTTATTCTATTTTACTACCATCATCATCAGCCATAGGTCGTCCACTGCTGGACATAGGCCTCCTCCTGGGGGGGTTTTGCCAATACTCGCCACGCTTGGCAGGCGGGTTGGCGAGCGCAGTTAGGTGTGATTGTTCAAGGATGACACTGCTGCCCATCTTCCGGATTATATCCCTTAGCCGACTCTTACGACAACCACGGGTACAGAGGGTGGGGTACAATTCTTTCGCCGGCACCACCACGGCAATTTTAGTACCATCTAGATCCAATCCAAGCAACGCCTGTAATACTTTTTTTTATAATACAATACTTTTATTACATACGTTTAGAATAGACAGATTAAACATCTTTCGTCACATAAATGTTTATCCTGGGTGAGAATCGAACCCACGTTCTCACGAAGCAAGCTACAAAAAATAAGCTAATACGGCAGTCAGTAACCAATACAGTTTGAACTAAAAATGCTCTTGAGCCAATCTGACTAGTTTAAATATATATCTTAGAACATTTCACACAGCGCCATCTAGTACCAAACTAAGCAAACTCTAGTACTATAAGAAACCAGATAGCGCATAGAATACCTACTTCTATTTTTTTTTGTAAATACATACATACACAGAACAAAGATTTATTGTCACATAAATCGAACCCACGCCCTCCAACTATGAAGCAGATATTTTACCAAATGAGCTAACAGGGGAGAGCAGTTTAGATGACCTATAGAAGTAACTACTGATTTAAAGTAAGTGCGAACATTAACACTTCGTGCGCCAGGTTGTAATGATGGTACTCCACTGTTCAGATTTGTGCAGATTGCGCCTTCGCCGATAGATTGCGCCCGCGCGGTTAGATTGTACCCTCGCCGATAGGGCGCACCTTAACGTTTATATTGGCTTTCGTTCGTGTGAAATGAAACTTAGCTAAAATCACGGGAGATTCATCTAGTAATAGGGTAACTGCAATTTATTCTGACACCATAGGGAAGGACGGCAAAGAAGGGATAAAGTTAGGAAGTGCTCGAATAGAATAGATTGATATACTGATCTATTAGATACCTAATTATTACACAGTAATATGATATACATTTGTTTGTAGCGAGTATAAATCAGTGATTAGTGCGGTCGGATGACACGCTGAAGGGCGCGGGTTCAAACCTCATCAATGAGCTTAAGCTGCCGTTATAGGAAAACATCGTGAGGAAACTATAGCATGGTGGTACTCTCTAATACTCGGCTGGCTAAGTACCACCCTTAAGTTGAAAAATCTGCTGCTAAGCATATAACTGTGTTCAAGCAGCCACATCTGAGAGCCAGTTCCATTCCATGCGAAACGTGCCATCTTTGACCTTACCGTCATTTAACATCAGGTGAACTGTGGTCTAACACCTAACTTGTCAAGAGTTAAAAAAACTGTATGTCATCATTGAACCAGAACGATGTGTTATTTTCTTCAACTTGTTTACGTTTCGATAACGGTATTTTATGAAATACAAATTTGTACCAACATGTAATTTGTCTCTTATAAAAGTCAGATAAAAAAGTGTTGAAACAATAAAGTCAAACTCAAGTCAAGAAAACGTGAGAAGCGAGCGCTCGACCGCAGCACCAAAAGATAAAACTTTAAAATGTAAATGAGACGCGAGGAAAAATGAGATTATCTCGCTATTAGGTATAAATTAAGTACGAGGAATGAGGTATGCGGCACAATTATATTGTCACGAAGGTTCTGAAAGTTTGCGGGACGAGCAGAAAATTCTCGCAGAGAAACAAATCTTCTAATCTATATTTGTAAAGTATTTGTAAGGTTAGTGCGAAAATTAAAAGCTATTAATAATAATCGGCCATTATTTATTAAATACAAATTAAGAATAGATGTTAAAGTGGGAAACTTGTCATATATAAAATAATCCTTTATTAAAATCATAATTTTACTCACATATACGTCTTAAGCGAATCCTATCTTTACCACGGTTGACTAGCAGATATAACCTGTTTTTTTTTTTGTAATTTTGGTGTGTTCACTCAGATAAAGAGTTTTAAAACAATGGAGATGTAAGAGACGAACGAGCCGATCTCTTGATGGTAAGAGATAACGCAAGTCCATGACCATAGCAGCAGGACACATAACTTTAAGTTTATTACTTAAACATTTTCATTTTATTTATGCGGAATTACTCACGTTTAATTTTATCGGAAACTCCGACTATAAATACTTAATTTTATTTATTACTTAAACTTATGTGTATTGTTGCAAAATTACAGGGCTGTTGAGACTACCCATCGAAAGTCTCAACAGCCCTGTAATTTTGCTAGTTGCAGTACCCTTCAACCAAAACACAGTAATAATTACACACTACTGCTTGGCAGCAGTATATTTGGTACCGCGGTGGTACGACCTTAGCAGGAGACTTACCACCGAGTGAAATTATCACATTCGTTATCTATCTATCTATTTAGGGATGTGTCTTGTCTCTAGTTCTATATGTTTCTCTGCAAAGATTTTCTACTCTGCGGTTGCAAGGCTCAGTGTGATCGTGGTCGCACCTGCACGCGTTAATCGCGCGAGAGATCTGCGCGAGCGCACGCCACGCTGACAGCGTTCCTTTTTTAGGACAAAATCGGTATTAAAATATCTAATGAAGCAATTTTCGACGGCTGGGTAATACTTTCGCATTTATTGGCGCAATTAGAAAAACTTCTTTCTTTATAGCTTACGTTGGAGTCATTGCCAATTGTGTTCTAGGCATGCATGTTGTTCTGTAAACACACCAAAGCAGTTTTTTTTACTCTATAAGTTTTTCTTTCAAAACGTTTGTTGACTTGGTGGTGCCGGCGTAAGAATAGTACTCCACCCTCTCTACCGGTAGTTGCCGTACGAGTCGGCTAAGGGATGTAATCCGGAAGATGATGGGCAGCAGCGTCTTCCTTGAACAATCACACCTAGCTGCGTTCGCCAACCCGCCTGCCAAGCGTGGCGAGTATTGGCAAAACCCCCCAGGAGGAGGCCTATGTCCAGCAGTGGACGTCCTATGGCTGATGATGTGATGTCTAGGTGTTTGACCACAACCGACACACCTGATGTTAAGTGACGGTGTGGTCGAAGATGGTAAAGCACGCCTAGCCTGGAATGGAACTAGCTCTTAAGTGAGGCTGCCGGAACACACCATTAGATGCTTGGCGGCAGATTTTCAAGTTGAGGGTTGTAGCTAGCCAGCCGAGTACTAGAAAGTACTCTACCACCACGCTACGGTTTCCTCATGATGTTTTCCTTCACAGGCAGCTCGGATATACAGAACACCCAGAAACAGAATAAATATTTATTGTCACATAAATATTTGTCCTGGTGAAAATCGAACCCACGCCGTACAACTCTTAAAGTAGATATTCTACAAAATGGCAGTCAACAACGCGCTCAAACATTTACCATATTCTACAACTGTTCGATTTATTGCCTCTAGCTTTAGATATATCACGTGACCTACATCTATAACTTAGCCATTCGGATATTATTTATTGTTTTGTTATGTAAGCACTTTTTTAAAGAAAAGTCTATAATATATACCTGCAATAATTACTGTCGATATCCTCCCCACACTAGTAATCATTATTCAACAATAATGTCGACATTTCCCCTCCCTAGCCGTAACCGATACGGGCAGCACGAAGACCAAACAATATTTTAGTGTTGCCAATTAAAATTATTCTCTTCCTTGTTGATTGCACGTTTGCTCGCCGTTACTTATATGAGGTTGGGAGATTGCCTCAATAACTATAGCAACATTATGAACAAAAGATTTGCAACTACTTGTATGTTTTAATGATTAAATAGCCTTTTTCTGTCTTCAGTAACCAAACCAAAGTCAGTCTATTTTTTTTTTTATTGTTAACATGCTAGGTGTTTGACCACAGCTCACCTGCTGTTAAGAGATGTAGTGATCGAAGATGATAAACACACCTGCCTGGAATACAACTGGGCTCAAGTGAGGCTGCCGGAACACACCGTTAGGTGCTAAGCGTTAGCATCCTCGATTGAGAGCCAGTTCCAATACGGGCCAGATGTGTTTACCATACATATTCGATCACACCGTTACTTAAAATCTGAAAATCCAATTAATAAATACCTATGCAATGAATATTAAAAAAAGATCAGTAATAAGTGACTAAATAAAGAGAATGTTGCATTGCCTGATTTTAGCAATCGGTAGTGCCAACTTGACTTATAAAACTGGTAATCAATCGGATCATTTAGTTGCTAAGCAACCTAAGCAAATTTTATTAAAGAAAAATAACATTCACGATTGATTGTAGCGATGATAGCACAGTGGTTAGTGCGGTTGGTTCGCATGTAGTGCGGTTGGTTCGCATGCCGAAGGGCGTGGGTTCAAACCCCAACAATGAGCTTGAGCTGCCGGTGAAGGAAAACATCGTGAGGAAACCATAGCATGGTGGTAGGGTACTTTCTAGTACTCGGCTGGCTAGCTACCACCCTCAAGTTAAAAACTGTCGCCAAGCATCTAACGGTGTGTTTCGGCAGCCTCACTTGAGAGCCAGTTCCATTCCAGATTAGGTTTGCTTTACCATCTTCGACCACACCGTCACTTAACATCAGACGAGTCGTGGTCAAACACCAAGCCTGTCAGCAATAAAAATATTTTTTTAAAATCACATATTGTTTACAATACGAGAAGACACATCTTATTGACTTTGCTACACTTAGCAAGGTTGTTCTACAATTTCCATACAATTTGTATTTTGGAACTCTCTAGTTGCTGATAGACGTAAAATTGAACTTGCGAAACCAACTCACTAGAAAGAGATAGATTAAGACTAAAGCCTATCAAGGTTTGTATTGGAGGTCAAGACTCCATGGATTGCTGTGTCAGAACAACAAAATATTTATAAAACGCATGCTTCCCATTTTTCTTCTACAGTGAATTTTGCACATCGCCTGTGTTATCGCTTGCGGAAATTGCTATTGTCATCGGCAATTATCGCTTCCTAACTGAATACGGGGGTGACTCAACAGTCAACAATATCATGTGGGAAAATAGTGTACTTAGTGAAATGAAGTTTAAAGATGTGTTCGTCAAAGAAGTCTTAATCAACGACCTCACGCACACCTAAAACACACACACTTGCATAATCAACATATATTATAGTTTTACTAACTTGGTCCCGCGACTTCGACCGCGTTAATTTTAGAATGAGGTTCAAAGAAAAATGAAACATAATTATGTAAGTAACTAATAAGCGCTAGTTTCATCTACACTTGCGCTATTTTATTACATAGAACATATGAATTTACTCCCAGAATAATGTGCTAAAAGACTAGGTTTTTTTTTAGAAGTTTATGTTCAATTTCATAACGTGCTTGATTAAGAAAATACTACAATAAATACTGGAGACCCTGCCACTGCAGAGATGATTATAAAAAACATTTTATCACTTGTAAATAATAAATAAATTGAAATACAAGAACAATTTAATAATATAAAGGACAATTTTTTTTTTTAATTAACTTGATTAATTGGTAAAGTTTTGCCAATACTCGCCACGCTCGGCAGGCGGGTTGGCGAGCGCAGTTAGGTGTGATTGTTCAAGGAAGACGCTGCTGCCCATCTTGCGGATTACATCCCTTAGCCGACTCTTACGGCAACCACGGGTAGAGAGGGTACTATTCTTACGCCGGCACCACCACGGCAAATTGCTTAAGCTTTAAAAGCTTTGAAAAGCTGGGTTATAACTGTATAACTAACTGTCTGTCTCTAATCAATGCGTTTACTAGCTTATCAGAATTATATATTATTATTTCAATGGCACTAACGGATCACCGCACATAAAGATAATTAACTTGAGGCGCAGATTAAGTTACAGTATCTATACTGCGACACAGGTTAAGCAAGAGTTTCTAGAAAATGGGTCCACAATATGATAGGGGTAAAGAACCAGCAATCATACCATCGACCGCGATAGCACCCGCACACGCGTGTTAGATAAAAACAATTATTTCGTACATATAGGTGAGACCCGCGGTTTCTCTATTAATACTACAGAAGCCGTGAATTTTGTCAGCACTGGAGTCAGTGGAAAGGTGCGCTAAGAGGTTGATAGGTAATGAAACTTTCGTCAAATTTCAGCTGCAAAGCCTTGAGCATCGACGTAAGGTCTTCTGTCTATCGGCTTTCTACCGGATACATTTCGGGGATTGTGCCTTGGAGCACGACTTTGTCCCCCCTGACCATTATTATTACCGGACGGCCAGACAAACGCGACCAAAGCGTCACCCGTACATGGTTCACGTTCCCCATGTGCGCACTAAGCGCTTCGATTCCACATTTGTTATTCGCACAGCGAGGATGAACTCATTGCTGGAGTTTGTGTTTCCCGAAAGGTACAATAAGAGTGTCTTTAAGTCAAGAGTAAACAGGTTCCTTCTAGGTAAGCGTGTCCATCCCAGACCACATCGTTGCTTAACATCAGGCGTGATGTGGTCAAACGCGAACTAATACAGTAATAAAAAAAATAAGGTGGTTTTTAGGGTAGGTTGAATTTTTTTGGAATTCATTGCTGTAAAGTGTATGTGCCTCCCCCATTTTTGGGGGGGGGGTTTTGCCAATACTCGCCACGCTTGGCAGGCGGGTTGGCGACCGCAGTTGGGTGTAGTTATTAAAAAAAGACGCTGCTGCCCATCTTCCGGATTACATCCCTTAGCCGACTCTTACGGCAACCACGGGTCGAGAGGGTAGGGTACAAGTCTTACGCCGGCACCACCACGGCAAATAAGTTATCGAAAAAACGCTTTATATTGACCGCACTGTTTTGTAAAAAAAGAACTAGGTACCTAATAATAAATAAATAGATTGACAAACATTTAGTAGTTATAGAGTAGGATTTCAAATGCAGGCTAGTATAATGAAAAATGCTGAAAAACGATTAAACTTTATCGTTTCGCTTATCTTTCAGTTATTTATGCGAATTTGCGCTAAACCAGTTAGTGATAACAGTGAAAGTTAGTCTGGAGTCAGCATGTGACACCTTTTAATTTATATTGTCTAGCATGCAAACTGTACTGCGAGTTTAGAAATTAAGGGTATTGAATAAAATTGGATAAAGCACGATCAACGCACAATAGCTTTGTATAAGACGCTATCATTTTCGTATGTATTTTTTTTCGTTTGACAAGCTAGGTGTTTGACCACAGCTCACCTGATGTTAAATGACGGTGTGGTAGAAGATGGTAAAGCACACCTAGCATGGAACTGGTTCTCAAGTGAAGTTAGGTGCTTGGTAGCAAATTTTCAACTTGAGGGTGGTTTTTTTTAATGACTGACAGTCTGGGTGTTTGACCACAACTCACCTAATGTTAAGTGACGGTGTGGTAGAAGATGGTAAAGCACACCTAGCCTGGAATAGAACTGGCTCTCAAGTCAGGCTGCCGGAACACACCGTTAGATGCTTGGCGGCAGATTTTCAACTTGAGGGTGGTAGCCAGCGAGTACTATAAAGTACTTTAACACCACGCTATCTTTCTCTTTCACACGATGTTTCACCAGGTCGCCTAGCTGTGTTCCGGTTTGAAGAGTTTTGCAGCTATCGAAATTACAAGGCTGTTGAGGCTAACCATCGAAAGTCTCAAAGTAATGAATGCCAAAGCAGCGATGCCCTCTCATAGTTCAATAGTCATGGACATACGTTGTCTTTTACCATCAGGAAAGCGCCCCGTTCGCCTCATTACTTTTACATAAAAATATATACCTAATTATCGTATCATTGCACTAATATTTTGTCCATAGAGCAATATAACATTGCGCAACCTCGAAAAGTATCATTCTATTGAGAAAAAAAAACATTTGCATTCTTTAAATTTAACTCAAGATAAAAAAAAGAAGTCTATTGTCCCCAAACACATTTAAACGTTCAAAATATTCAACCCGCGTAAAACTATTATAAAAAGTCATTAAAACTAGATTCGTCTGCGATTACGAACAAAAAACCTTTTGAAAAGATACAGGCATGTACTCAGACGGGTATCGGGCCTCGGAATCGCGCGATATCGCAGGGGCGAATCTTGCCGTGAGATCCGCCCCAATCTTAGCGCGCTATCGGACCGTTTCGGCGATAAAAAACCTCCCTTCGCCCCCCCACAAGTGAAGTCTTTGAACAGACTTAGAACGTTACTGTTTCGACACTAAAAATATTGTAACTAGGAGATTTTGACATTTAAAATTAGATTGCTTAAAACCGTTTTTAAAATAGGTTAATTCCATAATTTATAAGGTTTTATGTTGGCAGTAATCTGTAACGGAAACTTAACCAGCGGGTTAATATCATTAAAACTGATTACCTCTTTAGTAATATTCAATATTTATAGTAATAAGATTTTAATTATTCCTATCTCCAGTTATTTTTAAGATGCTTATTTTTTATTTTAACACTGTTCTTGAATTTAATTAGTTTTGAGTCTGTTATCTGATGTTATTTAATAAAAGATTGTGATGTGATTATATAGAATACAGTTAACGTGTTTCGTTGCATTTTAGCGGATAGCCGTTTTTAATAGCAATTAGATGTACGATAAGTAGATAACATTCTAGTCGTTAATTTTATTTTCCCCTCAGACCGAAGCGTACTTCGTTCGGTTCTACGTCAGTTTGCAGTTACACTACATTTTATAACAGTATGGTTGATTTTGCTCTATATTTTGTTTTAACTCATAGTAGGTTGTAGTTTGTAGTCCTCTCCATACTGCGGTTGCCTGAAAAAATCGCTCTCGTTAAGTATTTAATTGTTCTACTAGTGTTAAGTATTTAAATTTGTTTGTAATTGGTGTGAACAATAAAGAGTCATATTGCTGAGTGCTTGCTGAGCTTGAGCTTGTTAACTCATTTGAAAAAGTTCTGCTTCTAGAGTGAAAAGCGTGGGTTCGATTCCTGCTCAGGACTAACATTTGTGGGACTAACATAAATGTTTGTTCTGTGTCTGGGTGTTCTGTATGTATTGAAAGAACGTATTTTTTACAAAAAAAAATATGTATTTATGTATTCTGTCAGCTGTCTGGTTCTCCCATAGTAGAAGATTTGCCTAGGTTCTCCAATATTTATTTTATATTATATTATTAAAAAACTAAGTTCGAGTCTGACTTGTTCACCGAGGGTTCCGTACAAACTTCTAGGTATGTAAATAGTTTGTTTATCGCGGGAACTATGAAACCACCGAACATTTATTTAATGAAAAGATAAACTGGATTAATAAGCAAACTTAATTAACTTCACCGTTGGAAAAATGTTATTCCCATTCATCGACATAGATCACAAACAAGTTTTAATTCGCAAAAAAAAAATTATTTATAATATTATGGTTTTTCTATTTATATCTTTACTTGTGCTATAAAGCATTGCTTCTTGCCAAATTTCATGATTCTAGGTCAACGGGAAGTACTCTGTAAGTTATAATTCCTTTGCAAGTATCAAAATAAATAAATGACCGTTTCTTTTAATTGCGTTGATTAAAAAGTTTGATTTACCACATCTCCAATGGATTGCCGTACCTGTGTATCTCATATATCATTTTGATACTTCCACGCGCGTACCGTCTCTCACTTGTCGCTCCTTTATGAACTTATATACAAACTAAGTAACCAATTCCCCAAAAACATATGAATTGAAATATAAGCCGAGGTACTCTTTGTGCAACATTTCATTATTTCAATATTATGTGTGTTAAAAGTTACTTCGTTTCATGGTCAACGTTCCAAGAACTCAAATGAAACTATTTGTGCGGACCGCTAGACAGTGGAATGCGCTGCCTGAGTGGGTGTTCCCCGTTGGATATAATCTGGGTGTCTTCAAGTCGAGAGTGAATCGGTACCTTCTAGGCAAGCGTGCTCTATCTTAGACCGCGTCATCAGTTAGCATCAGATGAGATGGCGGTAAAACGAAAGCCTATTTCTTATTTAAAAAAAACGTTGTAACATGTCATACTGTAGATATGTTATCCAGATGTTATCGCGATGGTGCTAGCGTTGCTTATCAGTAGCTCGCTTTCCATCTCAGATTAAGATCCTGAAATAAATGGAGGGAGGATTGGAGCATGACGGTGTGATACGCAGCCGATTGTTTCTGACCTTTAACGGTAGTGTGATGCTCTAGGGAAGCCTGTACTGACTCTTAATTTGGGTAGTAGGCATGTGTGGCACTGTAACAAAGTTACTGTTGATGTTGTTCCAGGCCAAAATGCCAGCACTTTGGTCATAAGTAGTCAAATCTACCCGTGACCAAAATGCTGGCTTTTAATTCAATTTCTACGGGACCAATCTGACCAATCCTTTACAATAAAAATATAAAAAACACATTATGCGTCCCTGTAAAATTTGAGGGTTGCCCTCGATTTTTCTGGGATCTCATCATCAGATCCTGACTTGGTGCCAATGGGACCACCTGGGAAGTATACCCTTTTAAACAAAAAAAGAATTTATCTAATCGGTCTAGGCGACTTCGAGTAATCGGGGAAAATACATTAAACGCCTACTTCACTTGTGAGCCAGTTCTATTCTAGGCTAAATGTGTTAACCATCTTCGACCACACCGTCACTTAACATCAGGTGAGCTGTGGTCAAACACATAGCCTGTCAATTTTTTTTTTTTTTATTGTAGCTAGCATTTCTGTCCAACCCTGTAGGTACTGTTATATAGCACGTAGTAGAGTTAAGACTACGCTAACTCTCACCGAACGATAGTTATTTATAATCAGGGGGCCGGTCGTATCACGCTAATTGATTCCGTGGGGGGCGTGGTGCGGAAAGGTCGCAAGTTCGATGCCCGATGCCGTGATAGCGTCTCACGCTAGATACTTGTAGATAGCTGCATAATGGAGATTGTAGAGATAGACAGTTTTAGAGGTGGTGTCTATTGTGTGACCTTTAAATATGGATGCTGGTTTTAGATGCTAAAGTATAAATGAACATACATTAGACGACATTACACACAGCGAAACACAGATTCAAAAAAAAAAATAGTACAGATATTTTTTTTTACAAAAAAAATCGACTACGTGTCACTAAACCCAAACATGGGTAGGTATTAGGGTTTTTAGTTTAAAAATTAAACTTTTGATAAAGTTTTTTTGGAAATCTGAAAGTATATTCTTTCAAATATTATTTTTTAAATAAGTTCATATATGACGGAGTTCTGAGGTAAGAAACAAAAAAAATACAATCGAATTGAGAACCTTCCCCTTTTTTTAAGTCGGTTAAAAATGTGGGATGTACCCTTGCTCTTTTAACTTCCACTCGTCATACTCAAATTATATTGTCCTTATACTATATGCGTACAATATAGATTTAGAATAATATTTTAAACAATAGATAAATTATTTTAGGTCAAATCTTATTCATTACAACACAATATTTTATTAATAACACTAAAGTTACAAGTCATATTCCAATTCATGTCAAAAATACAATTGAAAATGTCAAAATCTTAATAACACGTCATTATAATGACATGTTCTTAATTAACTAAACTGTAGTTTTACTATAGACACTGTCGTGGTTTTGATTTTTGTTTTACTTATGCGGGATTACTCACGTTTAATTATATCGGATATTCTGACTATAGCTCCGGCCACATCCGGTGGCCTTCTTCCTGGAGACAGAACTAAGTACAACGCGCGCACGACCTCGTCTTGCTTCGCACTGCGGGCCGCTGCGCGGCTCGCACGTGAAGATAGCGGTTGATGCGTGAGCGCGTGAATGGGAGCGGGTAGTGTACCGAGATGCGCCGGTGCGCTCTGGCATCGTAGTCCTCTTCTACAGTGTCAGGAATATTCCAGAACATAAAGCTCACTGCGACGTCTTCAGAACCGCGACCATACTCACGAGCTCCATGAAGACAAGGTCTAAAAGTCGGTGGCGGATCCACCTCACATCTCATTGTCAAAAATAGATTATAATTACTTGTTGTTGTGACCTTATAGTATCACAATTTATAACGATATTTACTTAATCAGAATTAATACGTTAAAGCTTCACACAAATATATTTGTGTGCGTCTAGTTCCCGTATTCGTATATCAAACAAATTTGTAGACCCAAAGAGTATTCACCCATTTTCTACGCAAAATTATATCTGTACTATTTTTTTAAATCTACGCGTAAACTAAAAATGTATCTTATATCAAACTCAATTCTGGCACTAAACCCACAAATTTTCTATTACTATTATATTATATTCAAATCAACCCACAGTCAAAATAAAATTTTAGAAATCACAAAAAATCCGGATAGATCATAAAATAGAAAAGATATTTGAAATTTTATGAACCACAATCTTAGCTAAATATTAAATATGTTTGAGGTTCATTTAATTTAAATTTTTATCACTATAAATTGGCGCAGTTTATTAAATATAATTTATACAATCGATTTTAATACAATAACAGTAAATAATAAAATGCGTCAAAATTCAACCTTGGTCTTTAACACCGATCTACTTTTAAATTAAGATCTTGTTGGAAGTATTTTATTATGCAGATGTGTACTTTAAAATCAAATTCAATAAATTGAATGCTGTTATATTTAACTAAACACATTTTTTTAATCCGTCAAGTACTTAGCACAATTATAGTGGAGTTCCGTACACGACGTTACGCGGAACAGTGTTAGTGGTCATCTAGGTAGGTACCACCGCGATACCAGATAACCTGCCGTCAAGCAGTAGTGTGTAAATATTACGGTGTTCCGGTTTGAAGGGTACCTATTGCAAATTACAGGGGAGACTAACCATCGAAAGTCTCAAAGTAATGAGTACCAAAGCAGCGATGCCCCAGACTTTGTTTTGCTCATAGTTCTGTGTGTCTTTGCAATGGTCATGGACAGGCGTTTACCATCAGGTGAGCGTCACGATCGTTTCATTACTCTAACATTAAAAAAAAGTCTAAGCTACTAGGGTTTCTTACTTTACATTTTGCTACGGGCCCCTATAAAATTATGTCCAATGGTGTCGATAATATACGTGGAGTGTATGTCTACAAGAGTGCTGACATGCAATATTGAATTATTTATTGTTCGACCGGTGTCATGTATTTTAATTAATATATAATATTTTACGATAAATGTCGGTCATAGTCTATTTAAATTAATAACTTCAGTCACAGTCTAGGCTAAGATTTATTAATAATAAATATAATTAATAATAAACATAATGTATTAATAATAAGTATAAATTATTAATAACAAACATACATAATTTATTGATAATAAATATAATGTATTAATAATTTATTGAATTGAGCGGTTAAGTAAGTGAAAAACGATAGCGGGCGAAGCTAAAAATGTAAAAAGAAGAAGAATAAAGTAGATAAACATTATAGAATTATTTATTGTTTTACTTATGCGGGATTACTCACATATAATTATATCGAATACTCCGACTATAATTACGGCCACATCCGTACACAAATAATAAAAATACATAAGTATTCTATTAGTTATCTAGTTCCTATAGGATAAGCTCTGTACAGTTTGTTACTTCTTTGTAAAAATGTCTAAAAATATTTACAAAGAGCTTTAAAAATCGTATGCCATTACATTACTAGGTGGTACAACTTATTACAAAAGATTGTGTAGATAGGTACCACTTCAGTATCAGATATTCTAACGCCAAGCAATAGTGCGTAAATATTGTAGATTATAGATCTACAACCTTCTAAGGATAAATTAACATAACCATTCCATCTTCTAAAAAAAATTGTAACGTACAATGCATTAATCGGAAAGCTATTTATACGGATAAATTCATTTTTCATTTTGTAGCGATGATAGCTCAGTGGTTAGCGCGGTCGGTTCGCATGCCGAAGGGCGTGGGTTCAAACCCCAACAATGAGCTTGAGCTGCCAGTGAAGGAAAACATCGTGAGGAAACCATAGCGTGGTGGTAGGGTACTTTCTAGTACTCGGCTGGCTAGCTACCACCCTCAAGTTGAAAATCTGCCGCCAAGCATCTAACGGTATGTTCCGGTAGCCTCACTTGAGAGCCAGTTCTATTTCAGGCTAGGTGTGCTTTACCATCTTCGACCACACCGTCACTTAACATCAGGTGAGTTGTGGTCAAATACCTAACCTGTCAGCCATAAAAAAAAAGGATACTGTTATAATCCCGTGCGAAGCCGGGGCGAGTCGCTAGTAAACTCATCTAAAGTTCAAATTTGAGATGTAGTTTATGAGGGCATGTCACTTAAAAAATAATTTTGATACAGGGACAAATTTTGGCCTTAAAACGGGTTGAAAATTGTTTACGAAATTCTAAGCTTTCGATGATGACAGGACAAGACAGGAGATAATAAAAACATTATATAACCGGTATGAAAACACAGAATAAATGATAATACTAAAAAGGTCAACTGCAAGTTTTTAATGTAAGCCTAAATTACTATTCTAGATTTAATGGACCTACCTCAATCTAAAAAATGATTCATTAATCAATTCTCGTGATATAATCTTAATTGCCGTTTAATTTTAAAACAAGGAAGCCTATATCAAATACTAATCGTTGGCATACTTAATTTTAATTTTAAATTGTATGCAAATAGCATGTAAAATGTCACTGAATGTATTTACAAAACAACAAACCCAATAAATAAGTATAGGTTTTGTTTGACCTTTTCATAATCAAGATGCGACACGTCTGACAAAATTAGTATAAATCAGAGGTGATATTCAATTAGATTTTTTTTAGTGCCGACGGCCGTGTTTTCAATATACATATTATTACGATTATTTTTTTATCAGCAATGGAATAAATGTGCCGTGGTGGTGCCGGCGTAAGAATTGTACCCCACCCTTTCTACCCGTGGTTGCCGTAAGAGTCGGCTAAGGGATGTAATCCGGAAGATGGGCAGCAGCGTCTTCCTTGAACAATCACACTTAACTGCGCTCGCCAACCCGCCTGCCAAGCGTGGCGAGTATTGGCAAAACCCCCCCAGGAGGCCTACGTCCAGCAGTGGACGTTCTATGGCTGATGATGTGATGTATGTGAATGGAATAAAATAGAATAATTAGTTTTATTACAATATATCATCTAGTTTGGTGAAGGAGCACTCGATGTGTAGCGTTGATAGCCCGGTGGTTAGAATGACAATTTTTTTTGTACCGATGAGAGTGCACTGAATAGCGCGGACAGTTCACACGCAAAACGGTGTGGGTTCAAACCTTCAATGAGCTTGAGCTGCTGGCAGAGGAAAGCATCGTGAGGAAACCAAAGCGTAGTGGGAGGGTACTTTCTAGTATTCGGCTGGCTAGTTACCAAGTTGAAAATATACCACCAAGCAGTAACGGTGTGTTCCGGCAGCCTCACTTAAGAGCCAGTTCCACTCCAGCCCAGTGTTTATCATCTTCGTCCACACTATCACTAAACATCAGGTGAGTTGTGGTCAAACAAGTAGCATGCCAGGAATAAAAAAATTAACAAAAAACCGACTTCATATGGTTTTCTCATGCCATTGTCAGAACGGGATCAAATTGGGAAGCACCAGCTTTCAAATAAAAAATGAATCATCAAAATCGGTACACACAGGCGAAAGTTTTAAGGTAACAACCATTTTTTTAAAATACAGTCGAATTGAGAACCTCCTTCTTTTTTGAAGTCGGTTAAAAAAGCGAGAGTATGTTATAGAAGACAGCTGCCATAGTTGCAGAAAGTTGCGCGTCTAACTGCTTTCATTTTGAACAGAAAGACGATGATATCGCACTTAAGTCTTTAAGTGTCGTTAAAACTAATTAGTAATATATGCAGTATAGAAACATAATGTAGTAGTGTGTAATACATTACCATAGTCCGGTTTGAAAGGTACTGCATCTAGCAAAATTACAGGGCTAATAAGTATAACTATCGAATGTCTCAAAGTAATGAGCGTCGAAGTTTGTAGAATAGCTGTAGGGCGTGGGTTCGATTCCCGTTAGAACAAACATTTATGTGACGATGAACGTTTGTTCTGTGTCTGAGTGTTCTGTATGTATTATAAGTACGTAATGTACATAAAAATGTATACAAGTGTTCTATCGTTTATCTGGTTCTTATAACACAAGCTTTGCTTAGTTTGGGGCTAGATGGCGCTGTGTGAAATGTTCCACGATAAAACGATGCCATGGACTTTGTTTTGTTACTCGAAAGTTTTACCACTGCAATGGTCATAGGCAAGCGTTACCTTTTATCATCAATGGTGTGTTTAGATCGTTTTTACATACAAAAGTTGGGGGGGTTGCCAATACTCGCCACGCTTGTCAGGCGGGTTGGCGAGCGCAGTTAGGTGTGATTGTTCAAGGAAGACGCTGCTGCCCATCTTCCGGATTACATCCCTTAGCCGACTCTTACGGCTACAACGGATAGAGAGGGTGGGGTACTATTCTTACGCCGGCACTACCACGGCACTAATTTTGAACATATAAATATATAAATATTTTGTAATCCTCTTTTAATTGCCTTTATTTAGATACCTCTACTTGATAGGTTTGGTATTTTTTTTAAATTAATGTATTATTATTTCGTTCCAAAAATACACCATCTTATTTTTTTTAAATCACCCTTAATGACACTTGGGTTGTGGAGACGAATCTAACGATACCTTAATTGTCGTAATCCATTCGGCCGTTTGGAAGATACGAGGTAATAAAGAAATTTACATACATACATACAAGATACGCGCGAAAAACATAACCCTTGCTTGTCAGTCGAGTAAAAAGCATTTACATTAAATACCCGACGACGGATAGATTAACTCAATATTGTTATCTATTGTATGTATATTTTTTTGTAATTTTAGCTAATCTATGTTATTATTAGAATGTATGTTTATCTTATAGTTATGTATTCCCCTATATGTGTATCCTAGTTATTCACACACCTTTCCATCCTAGGTTGCCTGGAATAGATCGCTTTTAGCGATAAGGTCGCCAGTTATTACATCAATTAATTAAGTTTTTTCTTCTTCTGTATTGTATACTTTTTGGTGTGGATAATAAAGAATTAATCAATCAATATGCAAAGGCCATTACACTGTGAAGAAGTTACAAACATACATAATGTATATGCAAAAAAACAAACTTTTGTATTTATTATATTAGTATAATAATTGACAAGAATTAACTGCCCAGGCCTGGAATCGATCAAAACAACTCACCCGTATAAGAGCACCGCAACACTAAGACCAGCCACTCAGCCTGCACAAGCAAGCTACTCAAGTTTATCGTCTGTTATCCAAAGTGGCGATAACGCAGCTTCGTTAGGTATTTGCTAATTAAGAGCACAAAGTCGCTATCAGCGAGCCTTATCACGGGTCTCTTATCAGCAAAGGAAGCACACTTCCACAATATGAGGGTAGGCGATAAGCCCGCCTAATTGATACCGTGAAATAAAAAAATAACGGTTTTTTTCCAGATCGAATTGATAAAGCTTCGTTTTGACAAAGTTGTGGCAGTGTAATTTGTATAATGTATGCACAAATTGTTCCATTAAGTATACTAAGAAATAATTTAAAATCAGGCGCCGATTCTGATAGTTATAAAATTTTATACTTAACTATTTTTTTTGTATCTTAATTATTTAAATCAAATTGTTGCGCTTCGGGAAACTTTTTAAGTGGTAGCTTTTAACTGTACCTAAAATGTATAGTATTAAATTGAAATTCCATTTTATTTTTATTTGTTGCTATGATAGCTCAGTTCTCTAACCGGTCGGTTTATACGCCAAATAGCGCGGGTTCCAACAATGAGCTTGAGCTGGTGAAGGAAAATTTCGTAAGAAATCATAGCATGTACTTTCTAATGCACTTTGTAGTACTCAACTGGCTAAAATCTACCGCTAAGCCAGTTGTGTTTACCATCTTCATATAACATCAGGTGAGTTGTGGCCAAACAACTAACTTGACAACCATAAAAAATTATATGATTTTCAAAATGATCATAATATAAATCAGAAACCCTAGCCTGGAAAAGCTAATGGTAATTGGTCAGATCGACGGGAAAAGACCGCTCGGTCGCTCACCTAACCGTTGGTCAGAAGTAATAAAGACGCTCATTGGCCATTTCCTAAAGTTATTAATACCGCCAAAGACAGTAACACGTGTGTGGAAGAGCATGGTACAACAAGTGATCGACATAAACACGACGTTCAAGTGAAGAAAAAGAAGAATTTGAATCAAATTCAATATGTAGTACCATTTACTCACGTTTAATTGTATCGGATACTCAGACTGTAAACGTGAGTAATCTCGCATAAGTGATATAAAAATGTGTCAAAACCACATCAGTTTTCATAATAAAAAAGTAATCGTATTATAATATTTATATTAAAAAGCTAAAAGGTTAAAGTTTTTATTTAATTTGTTTTTGCATTTAAATCGATTAAATAAGCGCCACACTACTTTATCCAAAGTCAATTTTATTTATTTTATTAAACTAGCTAATACGAATCGTTTTATTAGAATATGACCTTATGTTAATTCAGACTAATAATGTCATAAAAACGTTTGAATCTGTCACTCTATCTGATTGTTACCTTGTCACGCGTAAACGGCTGATCTTAAAATATTTTATTAATAACACTAAAGTTACAAGTCAAATTTCGTAAAACAAAACAAAATTACATGTCAATGAATAAAATGCAAAAATGTCAATATAACAATATTGTCGATATATAAAATCTCAAAAGTCTTGTCACAATGTCAACTCGTCAATGTCATAAAAAAGATCTCTAGCAGCCAAGATCTTAGCTTGGTTTGAAGCACGCGGTGGAAGGTGCAGGCATCCTCACATAAGCTACTTTTTTGTATATAATATACACACAAAATTACATCCAAATCGTTCCAGCCGTTTAGGAGGATTTAGGTAACAAACACACGTACAGAAGACATATATATGAAGAAGATATACATACATATGTCCACGCAAGCAAAGCGCGGGCAACAGCTTGTAATTAAATAATCATACTAATTTTCGTTTAATACAAAAATTTAAACTTACCTATCAGTAAAATATAGAAAAGTTTTAGTTTTTCCAAGACTTTTGGCTTTAGAACGTGTGAACGTGTCTTTCTGTGTTGCTTCCAACTCTCCGTTGAAACTTCTATATATCTATTCTATGTATATATCTATCTTCTTCTATAAGTTAGGGTTGACTGCTTTTGTGTGACTTTGACTGTGACTTGGACTTGATTTTTAACCAAATCCTTAAAAATATTGAAATACTTGATACTAGAATAAAGAACAAAGTATAAAGGAGAAGACCGAAGTGTCTTCACCCATTTTCTACGCGATGTTATATTTGTACTACTTTTGTTTTATCTGTGACTGCAACGACGGTACAAATAAAAGCACTGCACCCCAAACCAAACGTTCCCACACTTCCCACCGCACACCGACACCCCCACACCCTCACACATACAAACAGTTGATAATGAACGTGAAATCTGAGCAGAGATAGCGCTCCTTCCCCCGTTTTTATCATTTAGATCGGGGCCCATTCAAACACACACGTCATGCTTATCGCGCTTGATACCAGTTGGCGACGCTAGTGGCGCTTGTGGCGCTTTTCGGAAGATTTCAAAATGGAACGTGTTTTTCTTTTTGGTTATCTGGCCAATAACGATCAAAGGCTAGTTTTTTTTTGTTTAGCTTTACACAACTAACATTTTTAGCCTTTCTCAAAATTCTGGATATTGATGATTTAAGAGATCCACATTAAATTATACTACTTCTGTAGTCAGTCGCAAGCAATTTTAGAGAAAATAAATGACATCGACACAGGTGTTTTGCGTTCTCCGCCTAAATTCTATTAGGTTGAGAGTCAGTTCCTTTCCAGACTAGGTGTGTTCATGGACCACACCATCACCTAACATCAAGTTAGCTGTGGTCAAAAACCTAGCCTGTCAGCCGCAAAAGAAATATTTAGTACTGTTTCTAATTTACTAAGACAGTATGAAAAATACGAATATTTAAGAAAAGAAGAATATTAAAAACAGTAACCTATTTGTCAAAAAAATACAGTTCAGAAAAACAAAGATGTATTTGCAAATTATCAGCAACTAACTTTACAAAAGTACAATTTAGACGGTGAATCTGTATATATTTAAATACTAACTAATATAGTATAACTTTCATTTTTAAACCACAACACAGTTATCTAACATTGAATGATTTGTTTACATTGAGATACATTATCTTGTTATCTAGAGCAAATGTTGACTGTAGGCGATGCACTACTATTGATAGGTACGCATTCTCATAATCGAATTAAATAGATTTTTTTTAAATGTAGGTTCATAAAACAGGATAGGGACGGATTAATAGGTTTTTTCCTAACAATTACACTGTATTAGAAATGCATAAAATCAATATCAAACCATTCAAAGCAAAAAAATAGATTGAAAAAAAATTTTACTCTCAAAAACCACACACTGCCAATTTAGTTTTATTTTTATTTTTTATTGTTGAATTCGTTCTTTTTCAATTAATTTCACCTAAGGGTAACAATCTTCAGTTCAAGGAAATGGTCACATTTTATATTTATCAAGATCGTATGTTACTAAGTAAGCATCGTTGATAAAATCAGCGTAGGATTTAAATACCGAACGCGTGCGGCGTATTCTTATTTTGACAGCTCCTGTCAATGTCAAAACGTCAATGTCAATGTGTGCATGCCTTTGTCTATAGAGATTAGTTTCTTGACCACTTCAGGCAGAACTATTAGTTCTATAATTTATTCTGTGGATAAGATATCCATCACTTTTCAATCCCCTTCATGACACGCATGTCAGTATCAGATTCTACTTAATGAAATGTGATATCTGGTTACTGATAAAAATTCAAATAAATATCACATGAAGCTATCTATTCTGTTTTATTTAGATCGCAAATATGATTATGACTTGATTTGAAATATTTGCAAATTAATTACGTAGTCAGTGGTAGTTAGCCTTTGCTGCTTACGGATCTGAGTTACTTTAAAGTGCCTAATGTAGAAATGAATATCTTTAAAGTTCATATTAAATCTGTCTTATATGACAAGCTAACAAGTTTTTGAGGTGGATAAACCTATCAATGATTTATTATCATTGCGTGTACTGATAAGTATCTACACAGCAATAAAAATCCTGTATTTACATTAGTACCACTGTAACGGCTATCAGTTTCATACAAATAAGATAAAAAAAACAAACTTTAACGATGTTTTTATCGCAAATTCGAAGAAGATCTTTCCTTACAAATATTATGCAGCTTTTGTTGTTATTTCTGTTGTTGGTGGGCAGACAAAACAAGTGAATCATAATTATTACAGCTTATCTGCTTCATAAGTCAACAGAACGGTCGAACAAAATGATCGCGATGATCCAAATACAAGTAAAAACAGAGTTATAAACAAAGATAGCGAAGTAAACAAGCGCCTTACACATTGTTTTGAAGTCGGCAGCGCCACCTGGCGGCACCTGCGCGGCCCTAGCGCATGCGAGCTCCAGCTCCTTCAGATACTTGAGCCACAATAACATCACAGTAACATCCCGACCACTTTTCCCAACACTAGTTTTTAAAAAGTAAAACACAGAGTATATTCGATTCAGCCGTCATTCTTTTGCCGCGTAAAGTGAGTGACTGGCTGGTCGGCGGTCGGGCGCCCCTCTCCGCACACAGCTGCGACGGGTATCTGTACACGCACGCACACACCCAGCCCCGATCCCTTATCAGGTTGGTTTAACTAGCAATGGCCCCAGATGCTATCACGCCGAGCTCGCGGTAACGTTGCATTGAAAGATAACGTCTACGATCCTATCGTTACTGTTTGAATAAACTTGTATAAAATGTCAAATAAAAAAGCTGCACGCCATAAAAGTCGTATCTCCGGCCGGCGATTGTCTGATAGTGACTACGCTAGGTTAATTTCAGCGGTTTCTAAGTCGAGATTGTGTCTAAAAGGCTATCTCTGTTATGGATGACGTTTTTATAATGCAAAAAGAATGGCACGGGTGGAAGATAAGCAAACATAACCTTTAGGATTCATGTGATTTGGCCGTCTGTGGAACACCTTGGCAGGTTAGCAACGGAACCTCGAAAACTTACCTGCAAAATAGAAAATTGCTTTTAAAATTATGTAACACTATTTGGATTCCATAAAAAAATGCATTGCTTCTCTTATATATCAAACCGAATATATTTATAAAAAAGTGCTTATATAACTTCAGACCAGTATTAATTGAAACTTAGTATATTTTATCTTTTAAACTAATCAAAATAGTTAGTCACGGAACCTTGAGAACTGGTTAAATTGATTCAGCTAGCGTATATACGATACATACATAACAACTGCTGCGCACTTAGCACTGGCAACTAAGATTCGTCTTTTAACAGGGTTGGATTTAGACTTTGGATCCCGATTAAACTTAACATCAAAGCTCCGATATAATAATAATAAATATAGTGGGACTTTTTTTTTAAATGTTTTATAGGCTAAGTTTTTAACCCCAGCACATCTGATGTTAAGTGACAGTAAGGTTAAGATAGTAAACACACCTAATTTTGAATGGAACAAGCTCTAAAATGAGGCTGCCGTAACACATTGTTAAATGCTTGGCAACAGATTTTCAACTTAAAAATTGTAGCTAGCCAGCGGAGTACTATAAAGTACCCTACCACCATGCTATGGTTACCTCACGATGTTTTCCTTAACAGGTAGCTTAAGCTTATTGTCGGAGTTTGAACCCACAACTTTTGGCGTGTAAACCAACCGCGCTAACCACTGAGCTATCATCCCTACAAATCTACAATCGTTTCACACCATCAATCTAGACCCAAACTAAGCAAAGCTTGTACTTTGGGAATAAAATAACTAATAGATTACTTATAATATATTTTTTTTGTAAATACTTATAAGAACAAACATTTATCGTCACATGTTTGTCTTGGTGGGATCAAACCCACACCCTACAGCTCTTGAAGTACGAGTAAACAAGTCTTAAACATTCTACTCGTATGTATCCGCCTCTATACTGAAGCAATTATAAAATAGGTCGTAACTGAAAGTTTGATCTACATTACAATAATGTCAAAAACAAACAAAAAGTCACATACACTTAGAATGATGACGTGTGAGATGGAAATTGGAACGGAAAGAGGAAGGCAAACTTTATTGTCATTATTGGTGACACACACAACAGTAGGAAATTTACAATAAATATTTTCTCCAATTTAGACTCACATTCAAATTAATAAAAGTTTTCGCGCTTGATCTATTGGATTTTGTCAGCTAGTAATTTACTACAATTTTCCTTTTGCATGAATAATAAGTATAAGTTTTTCCTTATATTATTGTATCTTCAATGTTTTCTTTATTGAAACAATCAAAAATCTTTTTTTTTGCATAAATCATCAGGCAAAATCCAAAACGGCCCATTAATTAGCGTTATTTTTCTGTAAACTTCATTTTGATGTTTTTAGGCACTAAAAAAATATTAACTAAATTAATTTCGTTTCGTATCGCCATACGCAATTCTTAATTAATTTACAAAACAAACTCTAATTTTCATGCACATAGTACTAAACATGGTGTATACATATATATGTGTATATTTGCCGTGGTGGTGCCGACGTAAGAATTGTACCCCACCCTCTCTACCCGTGGTTACCGTAGGAGTTGGCTAAGGGATGTAATCCGGAAGATGGGCAGCAGCGTCTTGAACAATCACACCTAACTGCGCTCGCCAACACGCCTGCCAAGCGTGGCGAGTATTGGCAAAACCCCCCCCAGGAGGAGGCCTATATCCAGCAGTGGACGTCCTATGGCTGATGATGTGTGATGTGATACATATACTGCTCTACAGTCGAGCTGAACAAAATGTTTGGATCGCGTTATCTAGTACTTAAATTGCACTGAAATATTACATATCTCTTTGCATGTCATGTCATTCACTTCGTGGTAGACCTCCTTCATAGGTTGTCTAGGTAGCACCGCAATACCAGATATTCAGCCGCCAAGCAGTAGTGTGTAAACAATACTGTGTTCCGGTTTGAAGGGAACAGTTAGCGAAATTACAGGACAGTTGAGACTAACAATCGAAAGTCTCAAATTAATAAGCGCCAAAGCAGCGATGCCATGGACTTTTGCTACTCAAAGTTCTGTGTATCGCTGCAATGGTCATAGAAATGTGTTATCTCACCATCTTACCATCAGGAAAGGGTACTATTAGTTAATTTTATATTTAAAAAAGTCAGAACGCGCTCTTTGTTTTATTTATTAATGTATAATGTGTATTAATAGTACTGTAATTTCATTCAGCAAATCCATATTTCACGTTGTGCATGATGTAAAGGTTTTTGATACTTCAGGGCCTCAGAATTTAAATCAAGGGGCCCCATCTTTTAGCCTCGCTCCTGCTGCCGCTCCTGTTTGATGATACGATAGCAGCAAGGTTATGATTTCAGATAGTGGTACCTTCACAGCGTTCGTTCCGATGTACCTACTGATTGTATTATCTCGGCCCCATCTCCTTTGCAACGTTCATTTACATAAAAACTATTATTTTTCGACGCTTGCCTTTATCTACCATCGATTAAGTTTTTCTGTGTTGAAGAATAATGATAATGACTTTGTAAGTCGGTTTCTTTTTTGCGTAATAGAATTTTATTGTAATAATAAGGTGATATAGGTACGTTGAATGTGTTTTATTGTTTGACTTAGCATCATATTATATTAAGATTGAGAAATTATTTTTAGCACAAATATACATAATTATGTAAGTAAAAAACATCGTTGTAGTAAATATTTTTAATCAAATGCTATTTTACATTTCTTTCAATAATGTTTGAGTATTTTTGCTGTAATTATCGTCATATTTTTTTTTTTTACAATGCACGCTCTTCACTCTTACTTATTATAGCCCCAAAACTGTTTGTCTATACAAATGTTGTTTTCTATATCACTGTATTCCAGCTTGAAGGGCAACGTTTCTAGTTAAATTACCACATATCATTATCCATCTAAACAGATCCGCCCCACATACCACACCATCAAAAACCCCATCAAAAATCAAGTCCCTCTTGTTAACAACGTAGACAACATTCCTTCACACGCGTCAAAAAGAAAACAAATCGGGAGCATTCAAACGTTCCAGTTCCACTATCAAGCCACTTACTGGACGAATACTTCAAATTCATAAAAGAAAGTCAGTGTGTGGAGATATGAGTCGACGATGGCGCCATCTCTACAGATAACTGGTATAAATCAACTGATGGTACTTCTCTCGTGATAATAAGCAGTCCTCGGTAGATAAAACGAATTAATCTGTACGATTTCGTGAGGACCTAATGGATTCCTAATGCGGTCGGTGGACGAGACAAGTTTTTAGTTGTTTCAAAGATAACGATGTTTATACCGATATCAAATAAAGTATCTCATTAATGTTGATGCACTTCTGACTAAATATGACTTTCGTCATTCTAATGCAACATTCAAATGCCAGGTATATCATCATAATGCCTTATATCGACTCCCTGAGGCGATAGTCATTGCAAAAAACTTCTCATTCTTCAAACCAAAATTTAAAAAATGGCTAATTATACAAAGTCTTCGCCCAGTGTGTGTTACCAGTGATGATTTATGGCGCTGAAACGTGGTCTCTGACTATGTGCCTTCTTGATAAGCTCAAAGTCGCACAACGAGCTATGGAGAGGGGTATGCTCGGAGTTTCCCTACGAGATCGAATCAGAAATGAGGAGATCCGTAGACGAATTAAAGTAGCCGACATAGCCCAGCGGATTAGCAAGTTGAAGTGGCAGTGGGCAGGGCACATAGCACGCAGAACTAATGGTTGATGGGGGTGCAAAGTTTTGGAGTGGAGACCACGGACCGGCAAGCGCAGCGTAGGACTTCCACCCACAAGGTGGACAGACGACCTCATAAAGACCGCAGGAACGCGCTGGATGCGAGTCGCTTCCAACCGGTATTTATGGAAGTCAATGGGGGAGGCCTATGTCCAGCAGTGGACGTCTTACGGCTGAGATGATGATGATGATGATGATAATTATACAAGCCTATTATGACATAAACGATTTAAGTATGTCCACATAATGTACCAAATTTCATCCCAATCAGCTCTGTAGTTTTTGCGTGAAAGATTAACAAACATCCATCCATCCTCACAAACTTTCACATTTATAATACATACTACCTTACGCCCGCGACTTCGTCCGCGCTAACTTTAGAATTAGGTCTTTTTTAGAATTAGGAAATAGTCATGAAACTTGCGCTATTTTATTATTAGATTTCGATAAAGGATACTTATTATCCAAGAATGTTCCATAAGACACATCTATACCAAATTTCAAGTGGATATGTCCAGTAGATCGCTTTTTAATAATCGCAATGGAACTTAAAGAAAAATTATATAAAAATTATCCTATATATGTTAATCCAGGTAATAAACTATACGTGTGCCAAATTTCATCCAAATCCGTTCACCCATTTTAGCGTGATTGAGTAACAAACATCCAAACATACAAACTTTCACATTTATAATGTTAGTAGGAAGGGTAGGATAGGTTTTATTTTAAATTTTTTATTCCAATTTACTATCTGCTATCATTTACTAAAACGAAATCAGATGGAGATAATTTTAGTGCTATCAGAGAAGTACTTTATAAATTATTGCGGTCTCTGATATATTCATTTATGGAAAACCAGTAAAGTACAAATATTCAATTAATAACTTTATAGAAATGAATTGATTTGATCTTCGGGCTATAGCCAATTCGAATTCTTTATAGGTATCCACATAATCACCTAACATGCACAGCTGCAAGTAACTAATTAACACAAATACTTTGTCCATAAAAACCGCCCATAAAAGTTTTTATAACGCTTTGATTAAGAAGACAAAATTTAAAAACATGAAACGACAGCGTCTGACATCTCACGCCCAGCTATTCTCATCGCCCGGTTTGGATCAAATATATCAATATTACAAATATTTACACTGTTTGTCAGTTTGTCTTATGAAAAGTTAAGATAGAGCAACGTAAGGTACGATTTCGTTAAGATTCTGTACCTAAAGGGTGTCTATCGTGCTCGGTGGCGGATTTACCAGCGGGCTCAGTAGGCTCGAGTCTAAGGCGGCAAATTTAGGAATCTAATATATTTTACATTCTTCCGATTATTATTCGTTGGGGGCTGCAAATTGAGTCGTTTGCGTGCCTATTGTATGTAGAATTTATTGTTTTTACGTATTTTGAAATTGGGTATAACTAAAAAACAATTGCCATATAAAATGTTTTGTTTTAAATTTTATCAATTTTAATTTCATGTCCCGACATTGTTTGTTGAACATGTACTAACTTTAGAAAATATGCTATTTGTTGAATTGTAAAAATAATCTAGGAACTGCCAATAGACGGGGGCCAAAGTGTTTTTTTATTATTTTTGTTTTTGTTGTGTATTGTTGTTGGTAAATCGTTTTTAATTTTTTATCTGTATTTTGCTTTACCTACAAGTGCTCAGCGGAAGACCAGCGCTGGTCATACGTCACTTAGTTGACCAGCATTATGCTGAGGTGAGCCCCTATTTTCTAACTGGCTCTAATTTGTCTCTGTTTATGTGTGTTGTGTTACAGAAAAAAAATCTTTCTTTCTAAATTTAACAGCTTATACTTGGGAAACGTCAATCATCCATTGATCATGCCTCTATTACCTAGGAAAGTGTTCATATGTTTGTCTTTTGGAAGCGCCTATGTTGATGAATACATACGGCTATTTTGGTTTTATTACAAAAATGCCATTTCGAAGACAGTAATAGGTTTTTTATTTAAAAAAAAAACATTGGTACGTGCTATAGCGCAAGCGAAGCTAATGCTATACACAACGAAACAACTGCGATAGGACCCGCTTCATTTGATCAAGCGATAAGGCGGTCAATCGATACCTTATCAGCACCACCTACCCCCGTCCGCGCACGCCGGCTATCCCCGCAGGTGGTGTACCGTTAGAACAATAAACCTTCATGGTACCGACAAGTATTTAAAATTTCATGATAAGCTGCCGTATCCATCAAATACTCATTACTATCAAACAATTTTTGCTCAAAACACCATCTATTAATTTGACGGTTGACTACTACGCAGTCAACGTAAAGTCAAAACAGCTCGAACACACGTAGAAAGTAGCGCCATCTACACCCCTTTACTCTAGAAAATAGTCGGAGTTACCATGGTATGATGTATCTTTAATAATAATAATATATTATCTGTTGTAGACTCCCTGAGACCTGCTAAAATAATGGGAGGTTTTTTTAAGTAAAAGTAACGAGACTTATAAAAAGATTCCGTGATGGGAAGAGATAATGCCTGACCATTGCAGCGGTATGCGGTATCCTTGAATGCGGTAACTTTGAATAACAAAATAAAGTCGGAGCCGCTTCTTTGACGCATTACTTTGAGATATTCGTTAGTTAGTATGATTTCTATAGCTAAAGTACTCTTTAAACCGGACACAGTAATGTTTGAAAACTACTGCTTGGCGGAAAAATATCTGATATTGATGTGGTGCCTCCTCCTAATGAGATGAACCATCTCGTCGAACAAAGCAAACAAAACCAGAGTTAGATTAAAAGTAACTCGGCACAAAATAAAAGTCAACACAGGTTTATCGTATAAAAACTCGATTGAAATTTCTCTGCTGTCTGTACGTAGCATTTAGGCGATGCGATGGTGAGATGGTGGACGCGATAATCGGACGATCAAATTACCGCTCGCTGACCGTCCGACGCGGTTACTGCAGGAGTCGGGCTACCATCCACTACGGCTTACGTCACTACAAATCATCATCGTAATTTTATATTACAACTAGAGCGTCTTCTCGGCGAACAGTTTCTCTTTCACTAAGGTAACTCACCTAAAAAAATGCCCATTCTATACATTCCAAATAAATTTAAAAAATTCAACAACTGTGTCTCTTACGGTTTTTACATCTATAAATCTTTTCCATGCTAAAGTTACCTAGAAGACATATCTCTCATTGATAAGGCTACCGGTTTGTTCACTGTTTGTGTGAGATTCTGATTTCTCTAGAGGTCAGATTTGTTTCTGAATATTTAAGAGTTTATCCCAACTTTACCTTGTGTTAAGCAAATAATTATGTGGGTTCATCTGGATTCGTAGACATTAATAGGAAAAACTGAATTTATTGTGCGTGTCCTAGGTATTGTTTATTGTAATATGTAGAGTAAAGTTAGTATAAAAACTACATTACATAATTGAAGTTCACAAAATCCAGGCCTTCTTGAATGACAACAACTTTTTTTTAAAGCTGATGTCATATGCACGAATAATTTATATCCAATTATAAACTTTACTAAGTCAAACGTGACATAAATTCAGCTAAAATTCCAAATTTATATAAATTTGGATAAGGTTCAACTATTTTTTTTACTATTTTTGTCCAATGTAAAAATTGTTCATAATGGGTAAGTACAATAACCTCTTTTCAGCTTAGTCCACCACAAGCGCAAAACCGTGAATACTTAGGTACATTTTTTTAAGTATACCGTATTCTCCATATTCACCCAACAGAAGTAAAACTTAAAACAAGCATGTCATTGACGCGAAACCATAAGCCTGCCTAATGCCCCTTCCAAAAAATCACTCAACGCGGCTAAAGTACTAGTTTTCATTTAAAAAAAAAATAGATATATCCTAATACCTACTAGACTGAAATGTCCTATACTAATTTTAGATCCTAACTAATTTTTATCGTAACATCGTTTTAAGACACAAAGTATCCTAAGCGTCCCGTCATAACAGCTCGGCCCATATTGCATTGTAAGGCTAATTGGATTGAGATGTGTATCGCGCCGCGATAAAATGAAATAGATAACATTCTGTAGTGACTTATTAAGGCCGTTCCCAGAATAATATTAGATGGCGAGATACCACGCCAGTGTGTGCGCAGCGTCCGCACAAAACTATCATTAGGGTAAAAAAATAATATTACGCGCGTAAAGGTGCGTTGAAGTTTTAGGAACGCGAAAAAGTAATTTTATTCAGCAACTTTTTCACTTTCATTTTTATATAATTATTTATTCTGAAATTTGTGTTTTTTTTTCGATTTTTTTTTTAAATAAAAATATTGTTGTTTTAATCATATAATGCCGAATTAAGTGTATGCGTGAAAAAAATCATATAATGTTGTGAAAGGTGTTCTTCTTCCGTGTTGAGTCGAAAATTCCGTCAAATAATATCCACATGTTCACATAAAAAACCAGCTTGTTTTGTCTGTGACAATCTGCAGTGTTGCTGAGATGGCTCATTCGGCGTTAGTTTTATTTCGTATTTGTTTTTGGTCGAATAATAATTATTCTTTCTCTTCTAAAATAATAGGGCATGAACGGCATCGACTTTGATTTATTTTATGTGACTTTGACTCTGACTCAGACTAATTTCGCGGTCCCATTATAGCAAAGATCTCAAAAATAAAGATATGTCACCCTAATACTTCCCGATAAGTCATTTTTTAATGTAAAAGTAATAAGACTGACTAGACGCTCTTCTGATGGTAACGCCTGTCCATAAACATTGCAGTGATATACAGAATTTTGAATAGTACAAAGTCCAGTGCATCGCTGCTATTGCGCTCATTACTTTGAGACTTTGTACAACTCAATAGCAATGTAATTTCGCTAGCTGATTACCCTTTAAACCGGAACACATTAATACTTGCACACTACTCGTTGGTGGCAGAATATCTGGTACTGTGAGAGTATTTACCTAGATGACCTGCTAAGGAGGTCTACCACCAAGTAAAATTCATAGAAATTGTTCCGACGTTCTCTCTCGACTATCTTAACATACTCAAGAATAGTAACTAAATTCAGATTAAAAACAAATAAACATAATACTGGGGATATTATAATTGTAAGCGTTCCACATATTCGTCATCATAATACTTACGTAATAAAAATACCTTTAATGATGATTAAACGTGATTCTCTATGTTTTTGCCAACCGTACCCCAACCCTATCAGACGATCAGAACAACGGATCGTGTTGTGTAGTTTTTGCGAAATTGGAACCGATCGAGTTTTACTCAGACTAAGTCGATTCCCTGAAATATTGCTGGTATCGCGGCGTCAATCTGTAACAATCCTGAAAAGAATTCAAGGACTTGCGCACCACGACCAAAAAGTATATATATAAATATATGCTTAATTAGATTTTTATTGTAATAGGATTACGAATGATAGCTTTATGATTATGTTACTGTAATTGATTTCGGCCATGGCAATTATGTTTTAGTATTTTTTTTTTTTTTAGATATACTCCTGGCACTATAAGTTTAGAGAGTATAAAACCGAAAGAGGTTGTACTCACTGGTACAATTTTTACTATAAAAGAAACTCAGGAATCGTATAAAATAACTTTTTCTTTCTTTTTAGGGTTCCGCACCCAAATGGTAAAACGGGACCCTATTACTAAGACTCCGCTGTCCGTCCGTCTGTCTGTCTGTCTGTCACCAGGCTGTGTCTCATGAACCGTGATAGTCAGACAGTTGAAATTTTCACAGATGATGTATTTCTGTTGCCGCTATAACAACAAATACTAAAAAACAGAATAAAATAAATATTTAAAGGGGCTCCCATACAACAAACGTGTTTTTTTTGCTCGTTTTTGCTCGATATTGATAACGGCATCAGGTAGGCGCTTGAAATATTCACAGAATGTTTAGTTATATATTCACTTTAAATATAAATAATTCAATTAAAATAAAACAAATATTTAAGTGAGACTCCCATACAACAGATATGATGTTTTTGCCGTTTTTATAGATAATGGTACGGAACCCTTTGTGCGCGAGTTCGATTCGCACTAGGCCGGTTTTTTTATCGACTGCTCTGTTAGCGCATTTGGCAGAATATCTGCTTCAAGAGTTGACGGGTGTGGGTTCGATTCCCACCAGGAATAATAATTTGTTGTGTGTCTGGGTGTTCTGTATATGTATGTATTACAAAAAAAAGTTTTTATGTATTCTATCAGTTATTTGCCTACCATAGTACAAGCTTTGCTTAGTTTGGGTCAGATGGCGCTGTGTTCAACGATATTTATTTTATTTATATGAAAGCTGTTTTTTTATGATCTGTTATTCATAATGATCTTTCGACTAGTATACTTGAACTGGCCAGACTTCATAAGTTGGGAAAATGTGACACACAGTTAAGCTATTATAATAATTAATAATCAACTTCCATTGAAACTTAAACTACACAGGCGTTCTAAAGATTCTTAAGCAACGATGTGATATATAAACTAAGTATCTAAATCAAAAATATAATGTGAATTGGCACACCTTCAAATAATTATGACATTGTTCTAATCTCCGATCAGAAAACAAGTAATTTGATTTCAGAAAGGTCAAGAATGTTGTGTAGCTATAAATACTGTGAGATATAAATAATATAAAAAAAAAATATTGTTAATAAATTAATTGGTAAAGTTTTTTTTTAATGCCGCTCAAGAGATCGGTGTAGCTGATGTCATGTAAATCGTAAATATGACATCAGCTACTCTGCTTCGTGTAATAAAAATGAATATACTGTTCTATTTAATAGATATCTATTCTTTCTTAAAATCTACGAAAGCAAACGCACAACAGGAACCGCGGGGGCGCTAAAAGTAACTTGTACTCATAAATAAGCTCTTCGAGAATAATACAACTACCTAACGGTATGTATACAATTGATGTTGGATTTATAACATTGAACAAGTTGAGTGTGCAAGGTGTATATTATAGTGTCATCATCAGCCATAGGACGTCCACTGCTGGATATAGGCCTCCTCCTGGGGGGATTTTGCCAATACTGGTCACGCAGCCACGCAGGCGGGTTGGCGAGCGCAGTTAGGTGTGATTGTTCAAGGAAGACGCTGCTGCCCGTCTTCCGGATTACATCCCTTAGCCGACTCTTACCGCAACAACGGGTAGAGAGGGTGGGGTACTATTCTTACGCCGGCATCACCACGGCAAAAGAAGGAAAAAAAACTTTGCGGAAGTTCATTTTGAGTGTTCAATGTATATATGTAGTGTATTTCCGCATAAAACTCGTTATGGTTACAACAATAATGAATTACTACAACATTACAAGTGATTACTGCAGCGAGAAGAGGATTTAAAGATTTTTGTTGTTTGTTGTGTTATTTTATTTTAAGTTTACGTCGGATTGTAGTAATATATATTAAGTAATATTTCGAATAGATTTTTAAAAATTGTCGTCAAGTTAAATAAATTTTAATTTAAATCTTCATCACTATTGTAACCAAAATGACTTTAAAGCGGAAATATACTAAATATATACCTTGAACACTCAAAATGAACTTCCGCAAAGTAACGCCTGAATCAATAAATATTGAACAAGTTGTCTATATGGCTTCAGCATATTTCAAAACTGCGAGTGTTTTTAAACGGATACCGTTTGTAAAAGCGGAATCACAGAAATTACCTGCGTCATATACACTCATTTAGAATTGATCATTATATTGGGTTACTAAGAAAGGATACGCTCATCACGTGTACGAAAAAGGTTCCTTACACTCGTCATTGAACCTACTTTCAGTGTGAGACTGACATTTTTTTTATTTCAAATAAGCTTGCGTTTGTCCGCCAACTCGCCTGATGTTAAGATGCGGTCTACGGTGAAGCACTTTTTTAGGTTGACAGCCTAAATGTTTGATCACAGCTCACCTGATGTTAAGTAACGGTGTAGTCGAAGATGGTAAACACACCTAACCTGGTATGGAACTGGCTCTCAAGTAAGGGTGCCGGAACCCACCGTTAGATGCATGGCGACAGCTTTCAACTTGAGCCTATCGAATACTAAAAAGTACCCTATCACCACGCTATGGTTTCCACACGATGTTTTCCTTTACCAGCAGCTCAAGCTCATTGTTGGGGTTTGAACCCACGCCCTTCGGCGTGCGAACCGACCGCACTAACCACTGGGTTATCATCGTTACAAATGATCTGCAACAAAATTTTGTTTAATTTTTTTTAACTCTTTTTAGCTCTGCTTAACTTATTCATATAACCCTATAAATTAATTAAGTTAATAAAAGTCGTGATCATGTTGACTTTGATAGTGATCTCGTAAGGTGTGTTCCTAATTAAAGAATCAAGAGATCCAGCTGATATATTGGATGTCATATCAATATCGTTACTGAGTTTTAATGTTAATTTATCGCAACATTTAGTTTTTTACCTGTGGAATATTTGTGGAATGATTGACTATATCTTTTTGTTTCAAGGTAATTTATTTTAACTCTGTTTTTAAGATTTTATCACAATCTAGGTACGAATATATATCCGTATCATCTAGGTACGAACGTACGTATATCCGTATCATCTTGGTACGACTATTATATCCGTTTCATCTAGGTACGAACATACGTATATCCGTATCATCTTGGTACGACTATTATATCCGTTTCATCTAGGTACGAATATATATCCGTATCATCTAGGTACGAACATACGTATATCCGTATCATCTTGGTACGACTATTATATCCGTTTCATCTAGGTACGAACATACGTATATCCGTATCATCTTGGTACGACTATTATATCCGTTTCATCTAGGTACGAATATATATCCGTATCATCTAGGTACGAACATACGTATATCCGTATCATCTTGGTACGACTATTATATCCGTTTCATCTAGGTACGAATATATATCCGTATCATCTAGGTACGAACATACGTATATCCGTATCATCTTGGTACGACTATTATATCCGTTTCATCTAGGTACGAACATACGTATATCCGTATCATCTTGGTACGACTATTATATCCGTTTCATCTAGGTACGACTATATATCCGTATCATCTAGGTACGAGTATATATCTGTATCATCTAGGTACGAGTATATATCCGTATCAGCCCTGTTCTTTATAAACTGTCCCACGGCTGGGCATAGGCCTCTTAGCATTGTGAGAATGGTAAGGTCTATCATGACAAATTGCGAGTTGACAGACTTCACATTTCATCGAAAACTTATTTTTTTAAGAACTCTCGGTCATGTAGGTTTGTTTACTCACCATGTTTTCGTTCCTAAATCCGAAATCATCGGCAATACGAAGATAACTAAGAAAAGACAGAATTTTTCGAAAAATTCGAACTTAGGACCTCCGATTGGAAAGTAGACGGTCTCTCAACTAGGCCGCTAAAATTTCAAGTAACTATCAATCTATACAACAACAATATATTATATTTCCCATGTGGCGACAAAAAATTTAATAGATATATGTAGAAGTTTTGGAACAATTGTTCACACAATAGTAAAATTAAAAAAAAAAAACGAACTAAAAAAATGTATCACCATATTACATCACATTCGCGCATGTAATTTGACATTTTACATAACATACCTACTAATTTTATTCATAATTATTCACTATTTTAAAACATTAACGCTATTTTACTCGTATATACATAAATATTTAAAAATACGAGTTTTAAAATAAAATAATGTGGTAAAACCCCACTACAATTAAAATAATAATAAAAATAATAGACATATATTTCAGGTTACTAGGACGTAAAAAAAAACTAATACATTAATTAAAAACAACAATTTAGTGTCAAGAATATAAAAAAACTAAAATTAAATTTTGAATTCGTCATTTGTAATTTTTTTTAAACCAGACATTTTTTTACTACTTCGAACAAAAAAAAAAGATTTGTTAAAATGTAAACTTACCTATACACAACGATAAAGTAATATTATTCGTTTGAAGAAATAAGCGAGTATTAAAAGTGACCGCGATGGAATCTGAGTGAATCATTAGCCGATAGGGGGTGAAGGTGACGGTCGGAACGTTCTATCGCGTCGCGTGGTGCAAGCTACGAAAATATAGCGCTTATAAAATAAAATTGCTATAAAACTAGCCACATTACATAATGAAAGGATACGCAACAAGCATTAATTAGAAAATATTTATTGTGGACACTGGAAACTAGCAAAAGCTGAGCTTTGTGAGGGCTCGCATAGTTTTTCTAATGGGTAATAATTTTTAAAACAGTTGTTATTTTACAACCTGATTCTAGTGGTGTCATCTAGTATTAAGTAGATTAACTACGATGTATTGGAGTATTGAGTTTAGTTCTGTTGCAGCGATGTTAACTCATTGGTTTTCTATTTCTAACAGATGGCGTTAGTAGTACAATAACATTCTATCCAACGAATACAAAATTGCTAATGCTCATTTTTCAGTTTTTCAGTGGTTATAAAATTATTTGACTGATAACACATCTAGATATGTTGTTAAATTACTATGTTAAAGCACAAATCTATAGGCGTGATAGTTTATCAGTAAAGTGTACCACAAAAATGCTCAGGTTGTGGAATACTGTTAGGGCTTACTTCGCTAGCCCTGATTAAAAGAATATAGAAATATAAAAGTAAAATGTTATTGAGCATTTGCGTGCACATTTTCAACTAAATACATGCATACCTAATGATATAATTTATTTTGACAAATTAGGTGTTTGACCATAGCTCATTTGATGTTAAGTGACGATGTGGTCGAAGATGGTAAAGCACACCTAGCCTGGAATGGAACTGACTCTCAAGTGAGGCTGCCGGAATACACCAATTAATACAAACTTACGTACTATATGGATTCATAAATAAAAAGGATTGACTACAAATTTCGAAATCTATAATATTATCAAACCAGATCTAGGCATAAACAATAATAACAATTGTAACGCTTTTCATTAGTATAAATGTAAGCAGTAATTTGAAATTTTAGAGATATAAATATATACGAGTATGTTCAGAGAACTAAGACCGGCCGGTCTTCGGATGGGTGTCCGTGAGCGGTACCATTCGAAGTTAAATTGTAGGTCCCAGTTATTAGTTCCATTTTTCTTTGATAACATTTGTCGAGACATGTCGCAGACCTACGAAATACGTATTCACTTACATAAATAAATTGGTAGACTATAAGGAAAATGTGGCTATTTAGGTACACAACTCAACCATATTAATTAAAAACTGAAATCCCTGGCAGAATTTCCCTTACTACAATCAGAACAAAGCTGTTTTTTTGCATCAAGGTTTAATTTCTTAGGAACATTGGAAAAAAAACTATTATAACAGTTATGTCATGAAATAATCATTGTTATAATAAGATCTTAAATACAAGCACGCTTGATAAAAAGTGTATTTATAAAATTAGTTGATTTTATTCCTGTCAAACACGAGTTTATTTAAAACGAAATAAACAATATTTCCTTATTTCGCTTTACCTTGGAACTTATACCGTGTCTCACTGGCAACACACGGCCGATTACATCCTTTGTGCTGAAGAAAAATGGCAACACTGACACAGATAGTGTTACGCGGTGTTACTCGGACGTGATACCTGACCTGAGATACAATCGTGGATGCTGCGAGGTATAGGATGGTTAGGTCAAATAAATATGTATTAAGGAGGGCAAAATCCTACCATTTTCAGCCTAGGTATAGTAAAAAAGTCTTCAAACAAAACCTTGTAAATGGGACTTCTCGTTTTTTTAAATCTTTTTTTTATGGCTTACGGGCTAGTTGTTTGACAACAGCTCACCTGATGTTAAGTGTGATCGAAGATGGTAAACACACGCCTGAAATGGAACTGGCTCTCAAGTGAGGCTGCCGGAGTGCTTGGCGACAGATTTTCAACTTGAAGGTAGCTAGCCGGTCGAGTACTAGAAAGTATCCTACCAACATGAAATGGTTTCCTGCTATGTTTTTTCTTCACCGGCAGGTCAATTGTTGGGGTTTAAACCCAACCCTTCGGTGTGTGAACCGACCGCCCTAACCGCAGACCAATTATCGCTACATATTATTTGTACTTGGTTGGAAATATGTACATATTCGTGGATTTAGCTGTCACGAAATTGGTTACGAAATTAGTCAGTGAGAAAGCGTACCATCACATGATGCAGCCACTTCTTCTTCTTCTCTGTATTTGGCGTCGCACTTTGTGTATTTGCCAGTGTCAAGTGTTACGATATTTTAAAGTAATTTGTAAAAAAAAAAACGTAGGACAACACACAGCGCCATCTGACCCCAAACTAAGCAAAGCTTTTACTATGGATATCAGATAACTGGTAGTTTTTTTTTTTTTGTAAATACTTACGGAAAATACATACAGAACACCCAAAAACCCAGAACAAACATTAATCTCCTCCTTCTACCGTACGATTAGGTACATATAGGCAACGCGTAAAATGGTATAAAACTCTTAGCTAAAGAACCAGCGCCTTAATCAAAGCCAAAATCAAAAAGTCATTTATTCAGTTTAGGCCCTGGTAAGGTACTTATGAACGTTAAGTTACATTTTTGAATTTACCACCGGCTCGTAATAACACTTCAGCTGAGAAGACTCCGGCAAGAAACTCAGCAAGCTTATGGTGTTCTAATTTCTATAGGATACATTACACGTGAATAACCTAATTCACCATCACATCCAACAGTATGCTTCCGCCCGATTCCCGCTCCAGATCTCAAAAACCTCCAATCCCACTCTCTGGGTGGGCCAAAGAGGCCATTTGTCACTCTCGCCCCCACCACGGCACGGTACGAACTAGTTATTAATCTGTGCCGATGCCTTTGTGTGTTGGATAGCCATCTAACAACAATGACTAGTTCTCTCGCCTTAAAGAGTTAACACATTTGTTACTGGTTCTACTCGGGTTACTGTATTTCGGGAACCACTGATTGGATCTGCGATAGTGGACAATGTCCAGGGTTTACGAAGTTAGCTAAACGTAAGTTTTAACGTCTTTAAATTTGCTACCATTTTAAAAGGCAATTCAAAAAACTGATGATAACAAATTATAGTTTTTTTTTAATTTAAATCTAGCGACCCGCCCCGTCTTCGCACGGGTAGTAAGAATGGGTATACTAAACTTAGTAGATGGATATATGCCACCGCGGACTTTTTTGTAGATCTATAAAATAGGAATATCCCACCATGCTTTGTTTTGTTATATATATCAAAGGGATTAGGCAGCGTTTTCGATGAAAGCTCCCAGGTGACTTGAGTTTTTCCGACACTTCCAACAATTATTATCATATTTCAACCAATTTACACAAAACCTTGACAAATTATTTACCTAAACCTTCCTCATGAATCACTCTACCTATTAGTAAAACTCGTATGATCACTTGAGAGCCAGTTTCATTCCAGGCTAGGTGTGCCTTACCATCTTCGACCACACCGTCACTTAACATCAGGTGAATTGTGGTCAAACACCAAGCCTGTCAGCTATAAAAAAAATATATAAAAAAAAATGATAATCCGTTCAGTAATTTTTATGTTTATCGCGAACAGGCAGACAGACGCGGCAGACTACTTTATTTATAAATGTAGTGATATAGTACGCTCCACAGACACCGGGGACTTGTCAACTTTTTTTTTTTTTTTTTCACAATTCACGGTGAGGGTTACTTTAATCTTTTTTTTATGGCTGACAGGCTAGGTGTTTGACCATGATCACCTGATGTTAAGTGATGGTGTGGTTTGTGGTGAAATCCCAACAATGAGCTTGAGCTGCCGGTGAAGGAAAACATCGTGAGGAAATCATAGCGTGGTGGTAGGGTACTTTCTAGTACTCGGCTGGCCAGCTACCACCCTCAAGTTGAAAATCTGCCGCCAATCATCTAACGGTGTGTTCCGGTAGCCTCACTTTAGAGCCAGTTCCATTTCAGGCTAGGTGTGCTTTGCCATCTTTGACCACACCATCAGGTGAGCTGTGGTCATACACTTAACCTGTCAACCATAAAAAAACTGCTGAGGCTAGCAGTGTCTGGAAGCGAAAAGCCGAAGATCGAGCTAAGTGGTATGTTGGGAGAGGCGCATGTCCAGCAGTGGACTGTAGGCTGATGATGATGACGACGGAGGGACGTTTTTACTTTAGAACGGTCTGTCTAGTGTAGTTACCTAGAATAAACTTAATTATAATAAAATAAACTAAGTCTGTCAATTTTCTACAGGATTCATTTCGGAGAATGTGCTATTGAGCTGTACGACCTTATACTTCCATCCCCTTTTTACTACAGGACAAGTAGAAAGACGCCCTACCACACATAGTGGAATTTCCTTGGGTACGTACCAAACGTTTTAACTCTACGTTTCTCATCCGTACGGCCAAGGAATGGAACAAGCTCGGCAGCTTGTTTCCTGAGAGATATAATCTAGATCTTGTCAAGGTCAGGATGAATAGGTATCTTCTTAGTCTGCGTGCTTTATCTTCGACTCCATCATCACTTACCAACAGACATGTTGGTGGTCAAACGCGGACATATCCGTATTTAAAAAAAAACTAACTAAATTAATTTATTAAATTTTTATTAAGGAAATTGGTAAAATTGGTTCATATTGCGAAAATTACAGCGAGCTATATATGATAACTTATTATTAAAATCTTTTTTTTTTATCTTTATTTATTTATATAGGGTTTTAATACAATGACACCCTTATAGCAAAACAAAATATGTACAATTATTATATAAATTGAGCTCTTTTTTTAATAGCTAAATGGTATACGTCGAACAATCTTTTGGCATCCGGAGAGTCGGGCACGCTCAGTATACTATTAAAACCACCAATTTGCCACAAAACATGCTCCTAGTGAAAGAGTTGTCGGCGCATTCCCTTATTCCAGGCGCATTCCATCAATATGTGGTAAACATCTTCCATCGAGCCACACCTGTCACAAGCAGGAGACTCGACTTGTCTCATCATATACGCAAACATATTGCCCAGATCGGAGTCGTGCAGCTGTCACGATTTCATTCCTTCCCACGTCGGTTTTTAAAATATTAGTTTTAAAAAGGTGATTCAGTTATGAATGGACAAAATGAATAGTCAAAGCTTAACCACAGAAGGAAAATTCCAGAAAGCAAATCTAAAATATTAAATGATTAAAATGTTGACAATAAACCACAAAGTTGTGTCATATAAATGTCTGTGATTCAATTTGACACACCGTTTAGTAAACAATAAAGTATTAGTTACATTACAATCAAAACTCTTGCATATCCATTGCTCTCTTAAAACAAAACTGTAAAAATATATTTGAACAAAAACTTCGATGTTTTAGATGATCACCGATAAAGTACAACACTATTCAATATCACTAATAGAGAAAAGACATAAGTGACGTTATAAGGAGTTGATTTAAGTCTTTTATAGTCTGTGAACATCGTAGATGAATGTTGCTCGCGCGACAGTAGTCATATCTTTTTATTTTTATCAGCCAGCCTCTCGTTTGTTGTGTTATTGTGAACCAGTCACTACTCGAGTGTCTCCTTTTTTATTTGAATCGATAATATTGTTCTCTCGGATTTTATTCGATTATGATCGGGATTTGTGTTACAACTGTCACGTTATTAAAAGTTTTGTGGTTGTGTTCCTGTTTGGAAATCTTTCATCTTTTATATGATTGTCCTTCTGTATGTCGTTCTAATGGATGGCTGGTATATTCATTCTTTATGTTCTTCAAATGGTTTTACGGGTAGGTATGTTCGATGATCTGGGTATTAGCTAGTGAATCGTAGATAACTCAATGGTAAAAGAACAACCTTCTAAATTCTAACTAATATATATATGAAAATGTATTATAAAATTAAATTAAATTAATTAAAATATCGTAGGACATTTCTCACAGCGCCATCTAGTCCAAACTAAGCAAAACTTGTATTAAGTTATAAAAAAGGTATATTGACTTTTTTTTTCTAAAATATACTTATTAAACATACAGAACACCCAGACTCAAAACAAACATTTGTACAAATGTTTGTCTTGGGTGAGAATCGAACCCACGCCTTTCGGCTCTTAAAGCAGATATACTACAGCCAAAAGGACTGTCAATATCATATATAAGTGTTTTGGCATCTCCCGTCGATTTTTTTTGGTTGGTCCCATCCTATGGTTTCCCAAAATAGATCACTTATAGCGATAAGGCCGTCACTTGTGACATTAGCTCTTAAATTTCTGGTTCTCTGGTTTTCTGGTGTACGCAATAAAGAGTGTCTATTTAAAAACCTTTTTTGTATATAAACAAAATATACATTTTAGAACACAAGCACAGAACTACATGCTCGTTTAATAAATATTTATCCTGAATGGAAATCAAACAGTAATCGAATCAAATCTCGAACTTACAGGTTATATGCATATGTGTAGCGTTATGTGCATTTATTATTTACTTATTAAAGAATGCGAGTTCTACCAAAATACTCGTCTATCTTGGGCATCAGGACAGAGGGCCAGCATTAATCTGTGACGACTTATCAGCCATCTTATCGGCGCCTTTATCAGCCTAAGGACGCGGGTTATCAGCACCGTACGTGCTTCTTCGCTTTTTCAGCTTTCAAAGCACATTTAAATATGAACACAGAATATTTGTATATTTTTACTTTGTAGTTAGCTAATTTACGGTTACATTTTGTTGAGGCGTTATACAAAAACAATCAATAAACTAATCGGTATGGTACAACTACGGTATCCTAGTTAAACTACAGTAGCCTATGAAAGCTTTAGTAGCCTAGTCAAACAACGGTAGCCTGGGAAAGCTCCGGTAGCCTATAGTGAAGATACGATTGCCGATAAAGATATAGTAGCCTAATGAAACTGCGGTAGCCTAGTAAAGCAACAATAGCCTAAGAAAATTGCGGTAGCCTTGTGAAGTTAAAGTAATCTAGTTAAGATACCGTCTGACCACCAATCTGGAGGCCTTGGAATCAAACCCCTCGCCACACACCTCTATCTTTTTTAGTACGCATTTTTTGAATTTTGCAGCTAGCTTCAAACAGTGTTGCCAACCTATTACAATTGTAATACATCTATTACTTTTTTGTATGGATCAGTACGCTATTATGCCGCCAACAGGTCTATTCCGTTTTCCGTGGAGTAGATGGCAGTAGTGATCGTGTGCTACGGAGCGTTCATTTATATGAAATCGGACCTAAAAGCCTCAAAAAAACATTATATGTGGGTAATTTAATGTATATTTCTCTTCATTTGTTACGTTTTAGTACGTTTTTTTGCCGCCGCCGCGCCGTCTAGTACGGGACGAAATTTTCGAGTGGCAACGCTGGATTCAAACGCTGAAAGAAAACATACATTTATGAGAGTTCTTAATGCTCTCAGACAAACACACAAAGACAAACCAGGGTCCATTGCAAAATAGGGGCTCACCTCAACATAATGCTGGCTATACTAAGTGGTATGACCAGCGCTGGTCTTCCGGTGAACCCTTGTAGGTAAAGCAAACACAAATACATGAACAAAACAAAAAAAAAGAAGATCTCACAACGAGAAACGGCCTGTACCAAGCTGTGGGATAGTATATAAAAATAAGTACCTACTGATTCGGAAACTAATCCGTTCTAAATTTTGCCCTTTTTTTAATGATATAAAATCAAAGAACCATATGTTCGAAGGTCACTTTAGCTTTATGATTTCGCCAGTTGTAAAGCCTCTTAAAGCGGAACAGTAATGTTTATATACTACTGCTTGGCGGCAGAATATTTAATACTGCGGTAGTATCTGGGTGCCTTCAAGTCGCAAGTGTTTGCAAGTTTCTTCTTGCTCCACCGTAGACGCACCTTCGCTTAACACCAGGCGAGTTGGCGGCCAAACGCGAGGCTATTTGTAATAAAAACAAGAAAAAGAACCTGACTAAACAACCTCTTCCTAATTAAATCTACCAATTAATTTTTATCCGCCACCTAGAGAAAGTTAAGTTTGAGTTGAATATGACCAAAAACAATTGTAAACATTAATTGTAATAAACTAAAAACGTTACCAGACAATTTTCATTACCGAGATAAACCTGATTCAAACATTTCAAAAGTTTTATAGAGAGCGTCGATAATATCTAAATGGACCCGAAAATTTGAGATAAACAACTCATTCGATAAGGTTTCGTACTTAATTCATGTGATAAATATTACTTTGATAAAATAATAATTATTTATCAGTGAATCTGATTGCTTCGGCGCCAGTGGTTTTAGGATCGGCAGTTTTCGGACTTTATCGGTTGGTTTCGGTAAGTTTTCTTATCTGCACAGGCGCCACTGATATCGCATCTTATCAGAGGACCAATATTAAAACTTACTTGGCTAAGAGGGTGAAATGCCGGCTGCGAAATAAAGTGTTGTTGTTTTTTTTTCGTGTCAGTTAAATTAAAAATAAATAGCATGTTACACTTATGTATTGATGATGGCTCAGTGGTTAGTGCGTTGGGTTCGCACGCCGCCCTCGGCGTGGGTTTAAACTTCAACAATGAACTTGAGCTGCCGGTGAAAGAAAACGTCGTGAGCGAACCATAGCATGGTGGTAGGGCATTTTCTAGTAGGTACTCGGCTGGCTAGCTACCACCCTCAAGTAGAAAATCTGCGCCAAAGACCTAACGGTGTGTTCCGGCAGTCTCACTTGAGAGCCAGTTTCGTTCCAGGCTAGGTGTGTTGACCATCTTCGACCATGTTCTCACTCAACATCATGTGAGCTGGAGTCAAAACACCAAGCCTGTCAATCATACAAAAATAGCTGGCAAAGACAAGATGAAACTTTTTAGCATTCAATAGTATCACCGTGGTAGTGCCGGTTCCATTGCGTTGCTGAGACTGAAAGCCACACTGTGCCTAGGACTTTTAACCCAATTTAAGTAAGAACAAAGAAAAACGCCCAGGTTTAAGAGGCCTTTCCATACTTATCACTCACCTTCACATCTTTTGTCCTCATCCAGAATTTTTCGATGGATTGCGTGTATTGCAAATTGTCGTATAGGTACACCAGATAAATCATTCAAAATTATCAGGAGTTTTATGATGATCTTATCTATGAATACAAAACAAATTGCATGTAAATCTATGATATATCTAGCTAGCTCCAGTAAATAGTCGGTTTGAGCTATAAAATGTACCAACTACTCGTACATCGCGTATCGAAGGCAGAGCTTGCCAAAATCGCAGGGTAACGTATAGCCTGATCATGACACTAGTGCCAAAAAATCTGCTGAAAATGTGATAGTAGCAATATTTAGGGATATGTCTTGATTTACGCCGTTTAACAGTTCATTACTTTTTACTGGATAAGTTTTTAAAACTGACAAACTGGACGAAGTTTGACTTGTCCGTTATTCAATACAAAAATCTTCTAATTTTAAATAGCTTTATATTTATATAACTCCATTCAAATTTATGTTTTACTTAAATTCTTACTAAACATAAGTATCATACAAAACATCACACACACATCGCACCATTAGCCATAGGACGTCCACTGCTGGACATAGGAGAAGCCTGGGGGGGTTTTGCCAATACTCGTCACGCTTGGCAGGCGGGTTGGCGAGCGCAGTTAGGTGTGATTATTCAAGGAAGACACTGCTTCCCATCTTCCGGATTACATCCCTTAGCCGACTCTTACGGCAACCACAGGAAGAGAGGGTGGGGTACTATTCTGGCACCACCATGGCACTGGTCTTCTAGATTCGGGACCACCCGATTTCCCACCTAAGCTATTATAACCTTATAGAGGGTGGCGAAATTTACCTTTCTATTCTAATGATATTATAGCAGTTTTTCATTCACTGAAAACATGGATAAAACGAGGTTTTCTAAAAATTTAACCTACTAAAGCCGTTTCCGAGATTCAGATTATATACATATATACAAGAATTGCTCGTTTAAAGAATTAGTACCTGGTTGACCGAGCCTTGCTCGGCTGAAAACACGGATAAAACGACGTTTTCTCAAAATGAAACCTAGCTAGATCGATTTATCGCCCCCGAAACCCACTGCAAACTAAATTTAATGAAAATCGTTGGAGCCGTTTCCGAGATTCAGAATATATATATATATATATATATATATATATATATATATATATATACAAGAATTGCTCGTTTAAAGATATAGATATATATTTAAAAAAAAAACAGTTCTGCCTATTCTGTTGAGAAAACTTTGCTAAGCGTTGCACAATGTCATCCTATTCAAATTAAAACAGATAAATAATTAATTATTTGTATATTTTGATTCAAAAAACAAATATGTACCGACAAGTTCTCCACATATTTCGTTTATTACGACACCCAATTGAACTCCTGTGGAGCCACACATCGAGTTACTGCTAGGTGTCAACATTACCACATTTACAACATATCATTACACACGTAATTACCATAATTATAAATAATAATCTATTAAAATTCTAAAATAATTGATTACGTTACGTTGAGTCCCACAGAGCAATCTTTAGTGGTTCGTATTCGTCTGTCTTTATGTTTGTTTGTTTAGACGATTTCATGCGTTATTTTCCGAGAGTAATTTTATGATATTTTTTTATAGCTCAGTGGTTAGCGCGATCGGTTCGCACGCCGAAGTGCGTTCGAAGTTCACGAAGTTGTAAAACATGTGAAGGTAACTATATCATGGCGGTAGGGTACTTTCTATTACTCGGCTGGCTTCCTACCACTCTCAAGTTGAAAATCTGCCGCTAAGCATCTAACGGTGTGTTCCGGCAGCCTCACTTGGGAGCCAGTTCCATTCCAGTCTACGGTGTTTACCATTTTCTACCACATCGTCACTTGTCAAACATAAAAAAAGATATTTTTGGAGTTTTATCTTTCGTTTAAAAGTCGTTTTGATAAAAACAAGGACGAGCATTTGATTAAAACTGAAACAATTATTATTAATTAATTTATTTATCTATCAGCATGTCTTTTTGATTCAGAAATGTTTTATACTAAAACACGTGTAGATAATTTTGATTTCGTCACAAAGGAAAATTAAAAACAAATTTATGGTATTTTCTCATGCCTGACAGGCACCATATTTCAACTATTAATAAATTTAAAAAAATACCAATTAAACCAATTAATAAATAACCAATAAATTAATTAATTGGTTCAATAAATTAATTGAACCAATTAATTTAGAGTTTAAACTTAATAAATATGCTAGGGCTTTAAAACCTAAATAAGGTTTAAGTGAGTGTTTATTGGTAAATATTTAGGTACTTTTTCTGTTTTTTTTTTCGTGTGGTGAAATAAATACTTTATAATAAGTACTTTACAGTACTCGGCTGGCTACTATTTTCAAGTTGAAAATCTGCCGCCAAGCACCTATCTTTGTGTTACGGCAGCCTCACTTGGAGCCAGTTCTTTATCCAGGGCACCATCTTCGACCATACTGCCGCTTAACAAAAAGCATTTTGAGCATCTATCAATCAGAAAAAAAATTACATGGCTATGCGAAGCCCTGTCATGAGCGTATCACGACACGCACTTGACAAGTTTACAATCACAAGTAATAGAAACGTAAATAAGCAAAGCAATTAACAAAATCCGAAAACTTATGGGTCTTATTTAGCATATTTAAATATCTTTAAACAAACTCGGTGATTTCTTCCATCTGTATGACATTAACAGGCTTTCAAATAAAATGCAATAAAACACCCATGCAAAGCCGTTAAACGTTAAAATGTTGATTTTTTAAATTGAGCATGAATGGGCAGTATATTTATTTAAAAAAATTCAATTACGTTTTTTTATTTATCGACATTGTTTATAAACTATCCCAATTTGTCACATTTTAAAAGTGTTTAGATTTATGAACGTGAAATTTATGGATTTTATTGGTGTTATCAAATTTTTTATTAGTGAAGTCGAATGTATATTTTTTTAAATTTATGTTTTAAGTTTGTGAGTTTTTAATATAAATGATATTGTAAAGAACAGATCGCGAGCTTGTAGCATCTTTGGATTATTAAAATAGATTAGGTTTTGGGAGTACATTGTACCTATTTGTCAGTTTCATATGTAAATACTTTTTATCTCAACTTTTGCCAACAGCAATTTGAGCTAGAAATAGTTTTTTATACAAATGGATGACGAGACGAGTAAGGTGTTTAATAGATAGTAAGCATAAGGAATCACTAACAATGTCGAATTTCTACAGTAAAACTTATGTGAATTTATTACACACTAGCTGTGCCCCGCGGTTTCACCCGCGCTAGATGCCTACGTCATAGTAGCTTTATGCATGCAAAGTCTCAGCCCGATCGGTTTAAAATTGACAAAGTTTCATACAAACTTTTATCCCCTATTTTATCCTTTTGGGGGTAGAATTAATCAAAATCCTTTCTTAGCGGATGCCTACGTCATAACATCTACCTGCATGCCAAATTTCAGCTTGATCCGTCCAGTGGTTTGGGCTGTGCGTTGATAGATCACTATGTCAGTCAGTCAGTCAGTCAGTCACCTTTGAGTTATATATATTTAGATTTGGAATTGAATTGTAATATTAATATTGGTGGTCACGTGGTTTCACCCGCGTATTAAAAAAAAAAACTTTAATTCGCTGTGTTCCGGTTCAAAGGGTAAATTTCAGGGCTGTTAAGACTAACCATATAAAGTCTTAAAGTAATAAGCGCTAAAGCCGCGATGCCCTGTACTTTGTTTTGCTACCCAAATTTATATGTATTGCAATGGTCATGGACATGCGATATCTCTTACCATCAAAAGAGCGTCTCGATACTATTACATTTAAAAAAAAGATAAAAGTTTATATATACGTTTATCCGCTAAGTCCTATAACATAAACCACAGGCCATCGTCCATTTTTAGTTAGCTACGTGGCAAATTACACACATAAGAAATGTGCAGTTGCATTACAGTATTAACATTTTTATGGGCAATATATTTCGTTTAAGCGTTACTCCGGACAATTGATGGTCGGAAAAATGCGAATTTAATGTATCTTTTCATTGTAGAATAGGTTAAGCCTTGGTTAAACTGCCGATTAGGCCAACGTTTTGAACATGCATGGTTCAATGACTTTACGGAGTAATTTTGAATATAGTTTCGATATTTCTTGCACTTGGAGGTAATTATTACCATAGAAGTTCTTTGTAACCAGATAAAAGTGGCATCTTTTACCTTTCGCAGATTTAACCATGTTACCTTTTCATAAATATGTTCTCCTTATATATTTATATCTATATCAATTTCTATTCCATTAGTGACCTTTTAATTATTATTTTTTATAATTACCAATTTTTTTGTGTGTTATTATTAATTTTGCTGTTATACTGGTAATATTGCTAATGTAATTTATACCTGTAAATGGACTTTGTACTTTTTTAGGGTTCCGTACTCCAAAAAACGGAACCCTTATAGAATCGCTTTGTTGTCCGTCTGTCTGTCTGTCAAGACCCTTTTTCTCAGGAACGCGTGGAGGTATCAAGCTGAAACTCATATCAAATACTCAGGTCTACTGTCCCTTGGAGCTGTAAAAAATCAAACTTGTAAGCCAACGCAATCAAAAGATACAGCCGTTTATGCTGCAAATTTTCAAGGGAATCAGACCTACAGGGTACTGCCCGTGAACTCAGAATCTTGAAATTTGGTACGAAGCAACGTCTTACAGCACAGATAAAGGAAAAATTGCGAAAAGCATAAAACCATATAAAAAAATACCATAACTTATACTTATATACCTACAGGTTTGTACGGAACCCTCGGTGCGCGAGTCCGACTCGAACTTGGCCGGTTTTTTATAGTTGACAAGCTAACTTGACCTCAGCTCACCTGATGTTTAGTGATGGTGTGGTTAAAGCACACCTAACCTGGAATAGAACTGCCTCTTAAGTGAGGCTGCCGGAACACACCGTTAGGTTCTTGGCGGTATATTATCAATTTCAGGGTAGTTGCTAGCTAACTAAGTAGGTACTAGAAAGCATCAATACCCTACCACCATGATATGGTTTCATCACGATGCTTTCCTTCACCGGAAACTCAAGCTCATTGTTGGGGTGTGAACCCACGCCCTTCGGCGTATGAACCGCGCTAACCACTGAGCTATCATCGCTACCTGATTTATATTAACTGTATTAGTGGTTGCTTTGTCGGTATGACAATAAAAAAAATTTTTTTAGTGTATAAATCATAATTATGTATTCTCTGATATTTCCTCATTATTGACACACTCCGTTTTTTTCTTATTTGAATCCTTTCCGTCCTAAGGTTGCCTAGAAGAGATCGCTTCTAGCGATAAGGTCACCAGTTGTTACACCTATTTCTTAAGTGTTATCTCTAGTGTGTACAATATAGACAATAGACTATACTTTATTTGTGACAAAAACAAACAACAAACGATTTTTTTTTTTAAGTTAAACAAAATAAACAACATATTATACTGTAGGGGCGGCAAAAATTTGATAGCCTACTGGCGGCAAGTATGTAAATCCGTCGCTTAACGTCTGTCTATTATTATTGCAGCGGTACCCAAAACTTTGAGTAACAAAACAAAATCCAAGGCATTGTAGCTTTGGCGCGACATTTGATGGTTAGTCTCAATAGCCCTGTTATTTATATTTGGATGTATGAAGTATCAATAGAATTCTTACATCATCCCAAATTACATTGACTTTTTTTAAAATAGTGATTAATATTAATTTTCATAATTGTGCTTGTAAATAAAATGCTAGCCGTTCTACCACAATTAATTTCTGGGGTTGGCATCAAGGAAAAACGCTTTATCATTGAATTAATAATACAAACATATTAAATGTTCTATGAATTCTATTTCGAATACACACGACTGAAATATATTTCCAACAGCTGGCATCGACTTTGGTCAAAAGCATTGCCATCCAGTGTGGCATCGCTGCCAGCATTCTGGCTACATTACCCTCCTCTAGATAGCCTCTTAGATTAGGTTATTTTTATAAATTAGTAAATAGTGTAGGTAATATTAATTTTAATATATTTTTTTAAGTTGTTATTTGAATGTCATAACTGGTAAATAAATATATATTAAAATTGATTATACTTTTTGACATAGATTCATTTCTACAACAAATGAATCTAAAACAACAGTTCTAGGATCACACAGTTATCCCGGAGCAAAAGTCCGCGAGCTTGTTCGCAACACTTACAAACCGTATTTCAGACGCAAACTTTACTAAACAATGGCGCTGTGAAACGTTGGGCTTATAAATAATTGGTCTACGATAAGTTTAATTAGCAGTAAACAGGCTCGATGTTATCTATATCTCACTAGAGAGACAGGAAATACGTGCGATAGTGCGGCGTCTAATAGGTAAGCGATATTAACAAGGATAATGCTCGTTGGTGTAGTGACACGTGTGTCACTACACCAACGAGCATTGTTGTGTTCTAGTAGTCTAGTGTTCAGACACATCGTCATCGTAGCGGGGTGAGCTCGGGCTCCCCGAGGCGGGTCCGCGAGGACATGCGCTGTCGAGGCCGCGGAAGAGTGGGAAAGCGTGCCCGTAGCCTCGACACAAGTGCCGAGGTGGAACACTCCAGGGTTTTTAGTGGGTAGGCCGTCATTAGGACGGAGAGTCCCACATAGCCACTGTGCCCGCTCCAGGGCCAGTGGTATACATTAAGTATTATCCCTGGACAAAAAAAGGGACACGTTTCAGATGCGACTACAGTAAATTATTGAACTAGATGATTTTTAAGGTCTTATTTGATTTTAAACAGAGCTTAATGTTTCCTATATTCACGTGCGAAGTGTTCACAGATTAGAAAATACATATATAATGTTGCGTGTAAAACCGGTCCTCAAAAAAAAAAGGCTCTTATAATTGTATAATTATAGCGATGATTGCTCAGTGGTTAGCGTGGTCGGTTCGCATGCCGAAGGGTGTGGGTTCAAATCCCAACAAAGAGCTTGAGCTGTCGGTGGAGGAAAACATCGTGAGGAAACCATAGCGGTGGTAGAGTACTTTCTAGTACTCGGCTGGCTAGCTACCCTCGAGTTGAAAATCTGCCGCCAAGCATCTAACGGTGTGTTTCGGCAGCCTTACTTGAGAGCCAGTTCCATTCCAGGCTAGGTGTGCTTTACCATCTTCGACCACACCGTCACTTAACATCAGGTGAGTTGCGGTCAAACACCAAGCCTGTAAGATATAAAAAAAATTTGCTTAGTATTCAATTGCATACACAGAAATACCTTGATGTAATTGCGCGATATAAAACCTTGACGTACATAAATGTGAGCGTGCGAAAAGCTAAAATAGTAGGACCAAGGAGTCTTCACTCATTTTCTACGCCAAATTATATCTGTATAACTTTTTTAAATCCTTGAATAGTGTCTAAACTAAAAAAAAAAACATTCCATTTTTAAATACTTATAGACTTGCGTTTGGCCACATTCTACCTAACGTTAAATATTGTACATAGAATATTGATTCAACATAATTCATGTTTGCAAATAAATATTACAAAACTAGGCAATTAGATGCAATAGAATATCACAAACTTGGTATTTCGAGAGCAATGTTGATCAGAGAAAGATACTTTTTTTTTAAATACAAACTCTTTTAATCACCTTTATTCCTGATTTTATTATAATATTAAATTAGTTCCGGTAAAAAAAATTGATAAGCAGACAGTCACCGCCACCTACCGCAGTTGTTTTCCACAAAAGAGGTTTCACAGATAAAAACTACCTATTTACAGCACTCTATCTGTTGAGATACAGGCTCCGATTGGTTTTATAGCTCTCCGAGACAAACAGACAGCTACGGCTGCGTTTTAAGAATACAGACAGTAAGGCAAGTTTCTTCAAGAGCTTCTGTTCTCTATTTTTAAATAGTACAAAACAAAGTGCCTGTCCGCATCTATCTGGTTTTTCACACAACGGATTTTGATACGGTTTTCACTGTAATTATTATATTGTTTTTGCTAAAGGCTTTTTAATTATTTATGATAAATACGCTTGCGTATGATTGCCATCTCATCTGATGATAAATGAAGATGCGATCTAATTAAATTTCGATTTCGATATAAACATTTGTATAAGTTGAGAAGATTTGTCTACAGAATAAATTGAACTTGCTAGATATATTATAAAACACATCATTTATTGTACTTGGATATTTGTCATGTTTTGTCTGAAAAATATTATTCTGTTTTTTTAGTTTTAGGCTAAAACACACGCACATTTATAAGAGTACACGTTTCGGGGAAGTTTGGTAATAATGTAGGAAACTGATGTATACATCAATGTAAATAAATTTTACTATGAACTGATCCTGAAGTCCTAAAAATAATTAGCTGTACCATCTAAAAAATACACATACCTTCCTACCTACATATACACCTTCAACAAAATGCAGGAAACAGGAGATATTTTACAATTTCAGTGTCGAATTACAGCAATATGTATATACCTACACATTGATTTATAGAGTAACATCCTTCAATAATAAATACATTTTCAAAACGCCCTGTATATACTAAACACACAGGTCTTGTAACAACAGCGCAATGTACTCTTCATTTCACTTTTTTTACAATTAAAGAATTTTTCTATTTCAATTTAGCGAGTTTTTGACAATACTCTAAATAAACTTTTTATTAAATACCCGACTAAATAAGGGTTTTTACCTTTATTTAGGGGCTATAAATGATTATACATCTGACAGGAGAAGTCAATGACCAGGAATACTTCCCGATCGAAACGTACTACTCAATTTGGGGGCATTTTAATATCATATGTCTTCAGACTGGATAATGGAAAGCAATTGGACAAAACAACAATACTATTTAGGTTACTGTTTCTTCCCCGTACTGCGAGCAAAGCTTGGAAGTAAACAGATATGGACCATTATCAGTTTAACGTCGGAAAACAGATCGGCGCAGCGATAGAACACGATTTCGATCTCGTAACGATTAGTAGTTGTATTATTGCTCTTGTTTTATATTGTGGACATTCTTAAACGTGGGCTGACCTGGGTTTTACTAAAGTTTGAATTGGTTTAACCTACAATTTACCAAACATAAACAAATATTTTATTACAAGTGGGTTAGTGCTAAGTTTTGTAGCCATGATAGCTCAGTGGTTAGTGCGGTCGATTCACACGCTCAATGGCGTGGACCCCAACAACGAACTGAGCTGCCGGTGAAGGAAACCTCGTTAAGAAACTATAGCGTGGTGGTAGGGTCTTTTCTAGTATTCGGCTGGCTAGCTACCACCGTCAAGTTGATAATCTGCCGCCAAGCACCTAACGATGTGTTCCAGCAGCCTCACTTAAGAGCCAGTTCTATTCCAGGTTAGGTGTGCTTTGCCATCTTCAACCACACCACGTCACATCAAACATAAAAATGGACAACAGTCCTAAAAAAAGTTAGCAAGTACCGTGGATTTCAGACTGAGCAAACCCGTATCCCAAAATCCAGTAACTACGGATCCATAATAGTAGTTTTACAAGTGCGTGTTTTTTTTGCATATAAAAAGGTGCGAGTACTTTTGAACTGTTTAGTTTACTAATAAGGTCTTAATAACATTTACTTGAACCGAATACTTCGATAATACCATTACTATTATGTTTATACTAAAGTATTTCTCGTTTTTTCAGTGTTAGTAAATTTTTTATGATGATACAATGTGTGGATGTATCACGAACACGACCTTGTGGACGTAAATACGTGTTGTACTGTACATTTTTAAACACTAAGCAGTGTTTCGAATTTCCATGTAACAAGTCATCACTCAACGTAACCAATTATTTGATCTTTAAGTTAATAAGGTGATATAAAAAAAAAAAAAAATTGACGATATATACGTAGCTGCAGCAATAATCAGTATCCTAGTTTTGGAAGAGCCCCATGGAACAAACTTAAGTAATTTCACGGCACAGGAATGTCAAGTTGTACATTGGCAGAAAGCACAAAGTACGATGCCAAAATTGAAATTCAAAAAAAAACATAACTTAATTGTAACATTCCATCACCAGTGATGCTCATAAAAGCGTGTTTATTATGCCTGTATTTTTATTTAATGAGTAATTTCATTATAATATTTCATGTTAAATTTTAACCAAAAGAATAATAATCAAAATAATTCGTAGCACAAACACGAGCGCCCTTGAAAGCGGCGGATAAGAATGTATACGGAGTGTGATAACGCAGGGCGGCGATAAGCCGGGGGCGATAGCGCCCGCCCTGCGATGGTATCTGTGATTAAATAGCAGCGTTATCAGCGCCGCCCCGGGATCTTGGGCGGGGTAGAGTAAGCGTGTTCAGAGATTACACATAAAAATTATACGGCTTGAATTATTTTTGTATTTTCTTTAAAATTAAGTTTCTATTATAATGGTCTAATAAGTAATTGAATTTATGTCTTTTGTAAAAATCTGGAAAATGTAATATAAAAAATTATCTCAAAAAATGGTGAGAGAAACCTTCTTCCAGCAGCATTCCTAATCAACACTAGTTTTTAAAAAGTATTCCACTGCTGGGCGCGTTTTCTATTTTCATTGTAAAAGGGTTAAGTAGTTGGTTCCAATTTAGTTTTGTTTTTTGAAGAACTCTCGAATCTTTTTAGGGTTCCGCACCTCAAAAGGAAAAAAGAACTCTTATAGGATCACTTTGGTGTCCGTCTGTCTGTCTGTACAGACCCTTTTTGTCAGGAACGCGTGGAGGTATCAAGCTGAAATATATAACAAATATTCAAGTCTACTGTCCCTTGGAGCTGTGAAAAAATCAAACTTCTAAGCCAACGCAATCAAAAGATACAACCGTTTATGCTGCAAATTTTCGACACTCGCAAGGGAATCAAAACCTATCAGAATCTTGAAATTTGGTACGAAGCAACGTCTTATAGCACAGATAAAGGAAAAATTACGAAAAGCATAAATTACCATAAAAAAAAATACCATAACTTTTACTTATAACCCTCGGTGAGCGAGTACGACTCGCACTTGGCCGGTTTTTTTCAATGATGAATAAGCTTGCGTTTCATCTCCATCTCACCTGATGTTAATTAAAGATGCGATATACGATGGAGCACGCTCGCCTAGAAGATGCCGATTCACTCACGACTTGAAGACACCCAGATGTATCAGGGAACACCCACTCGGGTAACGTATTCCACGCTTACTATCCATAAGACCTCACGATGTTTTCCTTCATTGTTGAAAGCCATCGGCAATACGCACATAACTAAAAGACATAGGTGCGTGCTGTGGGATTCGAATCCAGGATCTTCAGATTCAGTCAAATATCAACGGAAGAAGTCAGCCGGTCTACCAATTAAACTGCCGAAGCATTGTTGTTTTAACAAAAATAAAGCTCATGTAGTTTAATTTTCAATTATGAAAACAAACATAGAAAAAGATACGTACAAACTACTACTAGTGAGTTTTAAATTTTCCATTTCACAATCCCAATCAACCATTCAATCTATATGACTTTAAATATATTGCCACTTAACACAAAATAAATGCACAATAAGTTCTATTCAAAACCAAATTAATCATAACAAAACCACTCACTTCTGTCTTTTGCTTATCTGCACGAAATATGAATACTCTTGTCTCTACGAATCCGTCAAACCGATGAGATAAGGCAACGTGAACTTTTGCTGTTTGTACCCCCTAACCCCCTAGAACACCCCACCCCCCTGCACCTCCAAAACATACATCACCCCCGCGTTTAATATATTTGAGTGAGGGCAATAAGAGGAGGTAAGCTGAGGACTAATAAGATTTACGTGTTGTAAAATTTAGAATACGACTTTTTGAATGTGATTATTTATGAGGTTAGTAAAAGAGGATGCTAGAGAAATTTATGGGTTTAAAATAATTACAGAAATAATTGCTTAGACAACTCGCGTTTTGCGGTTTTACCTATGTGCAATGTGAATGATCTTTCAACGATACAAGAAGTAAAATTAATACAATTACATTTCTGTTTTACTATAGTTTCGGCCTTATCCGGTGGCCTTCTTCATGGAGACAGAGCTAAGTACAACTTCGCACTGCGGGTCGCTGCGCGCCTCGCACGTGGAGACAACGGCGGCAATTACATTTCACACATAAACAGAACAATTGTTTTATTCAGCCTATTTTGTTGTGCCGTTTTTCTTTGTTGATTTTATTAATAGTTCCTGTGGAATTATGGCCACGGGTAATTCTTATCACATACTCCTTCAAAAATACAGATACCATAGACATAGTTATGGATACGAACACGAACAAGGAAACGGAAAAGGACAAGGACCTGGACATGGATAAGGAGATGGGCAAGGTCATGGACAAGGACATGGACAAGACCACAGACTACGAAAATGACACGGGCACGTGCACAAACATGAACAAGGATACAATTTATTTATTGACCAAATAACGTTTTTAAACTTATCGACTTGCTAATAAACATCTTATTTCTATAAAATTGGTAGTGATTACAGAAACTACCCATATGTGACCATGTGGGTATTTTCGAACTAATGAACAAGTGCTACCTCTTTGGTCATTCAATAATATTTCTTCAGTACCTACTTACTTGTTCCAGAAAAGTTTGTATGTAACACCTGTGATGGCCTACTTACCTGTAACAAAAAAAAAACTAAATTAAATAACATTAAAATATCATTGCGATCGTATAGTTAGGTCGTGACCTGCAATTGACCTTATATCGTGGGGTAAGTTATAAGCTTATGAGCGATCGATGTATAAAACAATTCATTTGACAGTTTCCGTTCCAGTTCACCGTATTATTGTACAATTATGTAGGTATATGTATATTTACGTATAATCACCCTTTGATATATTTAGTGTATATTTTTTATTTACTGTTAGCACGTTAATTATTGACCACATCATCATCAGCTATAGTACGTCCACTGCTGGACAATGGCCTCCTCCTGGGGGGGTTTTGCCAATACTCGCCACGCTTGGCAGGCGGGTTGGCGAGCGCAGTTAGGTATGATTGTTCAAGGAAGACGTTGCTGCCCATCTTCCGCATTACATCCCTTAGCCGACTCTTACGGCAACCACGGGTAGAGGGTGGGGTACTATTCTTACGCCGGCACCACCACGGCACGATATTGACCACAGCTTACCCGATTTTAAGTGACGGTGTCGTCCAAGATGATAAAGCACACCTAGTCTGGCATGGAACAGTCTTACAAGCGAGACTGCCGGAACACTCCGTTAGGTGCTTGGCGGCAGATTTTCAACTTGACGGGTGGTAACTAACCAACCGAGTACTAGAAAATACCCTACTACCATGTTATGGTTTCCTCGTGATGTTTTTCTTAACCAATAGCTCAAGCTCATTGTTGGGGTTTGATCCCACAACCTTCGGCGTGTCAATAAACCGCGCTAACCTCTGACATATCTTCGCTAAAGAGATCAACATCAGTATATAGATACAAACTAAATATATTATGTATTTTACGAGTAATAACAAAAACCGTGCCGTGCCGTGTGCCGTGGTGGTGCTAGCGTAAGAATTGTACTCCGCCCTCTCTACCCGTGGTTGCCGTAAGAGTCGGCTAAGGGATGTAATCCGGAAGATGGGCAGCAGCGTCTTCCTTGAACAATCACACCTAACTGCGCTCGCCAACCCGCCTGCCAAGCGTGGCGAGTATTGGCAAAACCCCCCCAGGTGGAGGCCTATGTCCAGCAGTGGACGATCTGTGGCTGATGATGATGATGATGAACAAAAACAATGGATATTGATCATATGCAAAAAAAAATACTAAACTTTCAGATCGCTTGTTTCTTGTACCCTACCCGACATTATCGCATAACCAAGTATAATTGTGAAAAAAATCTGCAGTATTATGCAAATCTTGGTATCGCAAGATCTGAAGTTTTGCACGCGTCGTGGCATGTTGTACTTATTCGAGTGTTCGGGAAAATGCAGCGACGATAATGCGTCACGGAAATACTTATGGTGGCTATTTTGATATGCTACGCGGATAATTTGTAATAGAGTTAAAAATTGTAGCGACGATAGCTCAGTGGTTAGCGCGGTCGGTTCACACGCCGAAGTAGGTTAGTTAACGTAGGTTCAATCCCCAATAATATTATCACATCACACATCACATCATCGTCCATAGCTGGATATAGGCCTCCTCCCCTTGGGGTTTGCCAATACTCGCCACGCCTGGCAGGCGGGTTGGCGAGCGCAGTTAGGTGTGATTGTTCAAGGAAGACGCTGCTGCCCATCTTCCGGATTACATCCCTTAGCCGACTCTTATGGCAACCACGGGTAGAGAGGGTGGGGTACTATTCTTACGCCGACACCACCACGGCAAATTGCTTAAGCTTTAAAAGCTTGGGTTATAACTGTATAATTAACTGTTTGTCCCTAAATCAGCGACGCCCTGGACTTTGTTTTGCTACTCACGACTCGCAATGGCCATGGACAGGCATTATCTTTTACCAACAGGAGAGCGTCTTGTTCGTCTCATTACATTTTACATTAAAAAAAATAACTTGGTGCAGCAAATCGGACACAGTGATATTTCCACACTACTACTTAATGCTACCTATCAAAGCTCTTGCTAAAGAGTTCTGCCTAGTATAGCTTCTGTCGGACTTGTGACTATGACGTAACCTATGACACGCAGCGGGAGTCACGCATGGCTGTCTCTGTGTGCCATTGAGTCTATTATTTATAGTATATTTTTTTTATTTTTGAGTTTTGTCCGTATAATTTTAATATTAATATCAATATTGTCGGATGTTACCGTTGCATTTATGAATAGTAAACGTGAAACAGTAAAAGTTTTCTTGAAAAATAAAACAGTATGGGAGTGAAGTCAAAGTCAAAGTTTTTTATTATTTAAAAACATTTACAAGTCAATTTTATATGTATACAATATAACACTTTAATTATAAATTAACAAAAAATGTACAATACCCCCAAGTTGAAAATCTGCCGCCAAGCATCTATCGGTGTGTTCCGGCAGCCTCACTTGAGAGCCAGTTCCATTCCAGGCTAGGTGTGTTTACCATCTTCGACAACACCGTAACTTAACATCAAAGTAGCTGTGGTCAAACACCAAGCCTGTCAATCATTTAAAAAAAACCTATTTTTATAAATGCATATTTTAATATGCATACTTGACACCTAATAAAGACTGCAGGAACGCGCTGGATGCGAGCGGCTTCCAACCGGTCTTTATGGAAGTCAATGGGGGAGGCCTATGTCCAGCAGTGGACGTCATGCGGCTGATGATGATGATGATGATGATGGTGGTGGTGATGATGATGATGGTGATGATGACTTGACACCCAAACATAAAACAATATTTTTTATAAAAAAAACGTGATTTTTGACAATTATTATAGTAAACGTAGCATTAGTAATCTGTCACATTCTACGTATAAAAGTGATTGAACTTGTTTCTATGAACAAAAATCCGTACTGTTCAAATATTTTGAAATTCTATACATCATAACTTTCATAGCCATTCCATTCCATTGAGAAAAATACACATTGCCCAGTAGGGGGTACAGTGATACTCTTAAAGTAAACATTAATTCTTAGTTAGCTATAAACAAAGAAATATACGTTCTTAATGACAACATCTCGGTCAAATAGCGCTTGTTTAAAGTCCAAGAATTTTTATTATGATCATATAATTCACGAAATAACAAAAAAAAACATATTATATCGACACACCTATTATTCGTACATTTCTAAAAACAAACTTACTTTTTTACTTGATGGTAGATCTTAGCACGAGGTTGTTTAGGTAGGTACCACCGCTGTACCAGATATCCTCCAAGCAGTAGTGTGTAAACATTACTGTGATCCGGTTTGAAGGGTACTTCAGCTAGCGAAATTACAGGGCTATTGAGACTAACCATCTAGTCTCAAAGTAATGAGCGCCAAGGCAGCGATGCCCTAGTCTTTGTTTTGCTACTCAAAGTTCTGTGTATCGCTGCAATGATCATGGATAAGTGCTATCTCTTACGATTACATACTTTTATATTACAGTGGTATCTGGACATTATCCTGCTAAGAAGATCTAACCTAGTTATATTGTAATACATATTATATAAGTAGGTATTTCTAGCATTTTTTGCTTATACTATATAATCGTATCTTAACCAAAGGGCAATTTGAATACGTAACACACGCCACAGTATTGTAAAACAAGAGTGCGCTATCTCTGCGGCCATGCGGCCAAAACTCGCTTATCACGGCCACTTTTCACGTTTTTCACCAATCCCACCCCAGGCCACAGAGAAAACAATTACACAGAAATACCGCTCACAGTTTCCTCAAAATGTGTCTACGCAAGATGTCGTAGAAATGCGTTAAGTTAAAATAATGTTAGGTAAAGTTTAGGTTTGATCAACTTGTAAATGTGTAATTTGTGATTATTATCCTGCAGTGGAACAATTTAAACTTATGTAATATTAGTCATTTAAATCATGTGAGCTTCTCGAACGCGCACGATTCGTATCAAATTATAAATAAATAGTTACGCTTCAAAGTTTCCTGAACTGTCATTTGTTTGACAATAACATGGGTGTGTGTAATAGTCTCCTTGCTACGCCGACATCAGAAGAAGCCAGGAATCTAATAAAACTGTACCTTTATATTTTTGGGTAGTGATAGATGTTGTGCGAAGTGAGGTGTACATGTAGTATGTTATTATGGGAGTGGCATAGTCGAATATCGACAAAACTCCAAAAAAAAGGAATATAAAAAAAAAGTTTCCTGTTTTTCTAGATCAAAAACTTACATTACTGAAATCTTGGTATAATATCGAAACAGATAGAGGAAGAGTCAACTTACAATTATTTTTTAAATGTTATCCCAATGAGACGAACGATACGCTCTCCTGATGATAAGAAATAACGCATGTCCATGACCATTGCAGCGATACACAGAACTTTGAGCATCAAAACAAAGTCCGGGGCATCGCTGGTTTGACGCTCATTACTTTGAGAGTTTCGATGGTTAGTCTCAACAGCCCGGTAATTTGCCCTTCAAACTGGAACACAGTAATGGTAAAACACAGTAAACACTACTGCTTAGCGGCAGAATTTCTGGTACTACGGTGGTACCTACGGACCTAGACGACTTCCTGCCCATTACCTTCAGTGTTGGCGTAATGTAATAAATAGTTTAAATAGTCAACAGAAAACAAGTGACATTGCAGGGTACCTATATACAAATAACATAAAACATGATGTCTTTATTGTTTGGCATATGCCAATACATTTCTATTTCCCTCAAAGCTGGTAACCCGACTATCAGTCTGAAAATCGAGACGCAATCTCTTATGTGTAAACTATTGACTTAGCGCGTCACTATTTGTGTAGTAAAGTTGTAATGTTCGTTTCAAGAGTATCTCTGCGCATTACCTGCTCAGTGCAAGGGGTCTCGTTTGCACCCACTAACCACCTCCTGCCCACCCGCCAGAATAGGACGCCGGCCAGATTCCCCCGATATGAGTTTATTGAAGCGTTTTAAAAGGGGTTATAATGTGTTTTTCTGATGCTGATAGTGACATTGTCTAGTAATTGTCTGGAGGTTTTGTGTTCTGTGAGTTGTAATGATAAACTAGAATAGAGGTGTTTATAATGTTATTCAGAGAAAAGCTAACGTAAATGAATAGTTTGAATTTAAAATTTAATTGGTGCAGATTTAGATACTAGTTTTGTTAGTGTTAATAAACGCGTATCCAATAAGATTTTAACACTTGAGTTTCTAATGATTAATCGTGATTGTAGGTAAGAAAAATAAAATTATTTGTTAAAAACGACTATAATTGAAATTGTTTAAAAAATCGCTATTCGGTCACGTGACTGTGACCACCTAGCAGTGTTACGTCACGCCGTGCAAAACGTCACTACTGTTGTTGACGTTTTAGTAGAATAAATTTCATACAGATATAATTGTTTCAGACGTTACAGTTTTAGAAGCTTTTATTTAATTTGTATATCAATATGTGAGTTGTCCGTTAGCAAACAATTTTTCCACTACGTGCTGGTTTCCAACTGAACGAAATTTGGCATATTTATGTATGTTTCGTGACAATCTAACATTATGATACTATCGAGCCGATCTAATGAAGAACCCGAGATGAAGGGATTGGAACTCCCTGATAGCAAATAGTAGGACAGTAAAATTTGAGCTAGCATTTTTGCTATCATTGTGCACATGATAAATATTTTTTTTGCTTATTTAGTTTAGGATTTTTTTGTTTGTAAAATATTTTTACTTATAGTTATTTAGATTGAGTCAGTGTTTTTATTATGTTCTTGAAACCTCTTCTACGTTTGATTATGAAATATGGCTATGAAAAACGTAGTTTTTTAACAACAACATCAAGTGAGCAGTGGTTAAACATCCTTCATAAAAAAAGTGTAATAATTATTATTAAGTCGGGAGACCGTCAGGTCAAAATCACGATAGTGTTCAGTGGGCAGCCTCATTTGAGAGCCAGTTCTATTCCATTCTAGGTGTACTCTACCATCTTAGACCACGTCGGTGAGCTGTGGTAAAACACTTAGCCTATCGACGGCAAAAAAATAGCTTTTAACAGACCTCTATTTATTTTACTTGGTAGATAACCATCTAATGCCTCAAAGTAATGAGCGCCAATGCAGTCTGCCTTGAACCTTGTTTTGTTATTTAAAGTTCTGTGTATCGCTGCAATGGTCATAGAAAGGCGTTATCTCTTACCACCAGCACAGTGTCACACTCGTTACATTACTATTTTATAAAAAAAAAAAAAAACACATAATCTGAGTGTATTTTGAATATATCAATCGAGTATTAAGCGGTTCATATCACACAACTATTGAAGAGGAAGGTTAGGTAAAACCGACCCTGAGTTAATTACCCGATAAGTATTCGCGAGTTGAGTCATTGATAACGCAATTGTTGGCGCGATAAATAGTTTAATGGTTTTAAGTACGTTGTTATTGAGGTCTTTTCGACTGATAACGTTAGTGTTTAATATAACTTAGGTATAACTTTAAACTTCGGCGACAACTTATATCTTACAACAAAGAAAATTACCAGCTTACGCTCCTGCCTACATATCTGCTTTATGAGGTGTAGGGTGTGGGTTCGATTCCCACCCAGGGCAAACATATTGTGGTATAAACGATTCTTTGTTCTGTCTGGGTGTTCTGTATGTATTTACAAAAAAAAAACTATTAGTTGTTTGACTTCCATTGTGCAAGCTTTGCTTAGTTTGGGTTCAGATGGCGCTGTGTGTAATGTCCTACGACATTTACTTTTTATTTACTTGTAAAAAAAAATTGCGTAAGTATTTACAAAGTTTAAAATTATATAAAACTTTAGAAATATCAAGATGACAAAATTTCTCAATTACGGTGCGGTAAACGGGTTTATCGCGTTGCAGGGACGGGAAGCAGTAAGGCTTAGCTAGAGCTCATTGTTGGGGTTTGAACCCACGCACTTCAGCATGCGTACCGACCGCACTAACCGCATCGCTTTACACGCTAGGAATGGCAACCCAGATGTAGGTTAAAGCCACCACCAATTAATCAGGTATTCTTAACAGGCCGAGGTCTTTTAGTAGATTATAGAAGGGTTTTGCTGGGACTCTTCTCCCTTCCAATTCTACTGCATTTAAATTGATCACGAACTGATATATGGTTTATTTATTTGCTAGGCTATAATATCTTTTTGGTATTGATATTTTTCTCCCATGGGACTAGTACTTGTATAGTATAGTACTTGTAGAACTTACTGTAAGCGACTGTAACTTTAACTGTAACTTACAGTATGTTCTACAAGTACTATGCGTTTGAGTAAGAAACGTTATGTTTGTGTATGATTCCTTTTTTTTTAAATAGTGCAATGTAAATCTAATAGAAGCAAATTTTCATAGGAAAGAGGTTAAATTTTAATTGATCATGCATAGTTATTGTGTTAATGACAAAATATTGAAGTTATTGAATAATTAAATTTTCAACACACATTAAGAATGATGTATAAATTTGTCTTATATATTTTGTTTTCAATTGTTTTTCCCCCTCTTATCAGCACAGCCCGCCCTTAACTTACTGTAGGAACTTTTCCATGCTGAAGTTGCCTGGAGGAGATCGCTCTTAGCGACAAAGCTGCCAATTTTTTACTAGTGTTAATTATTATTGTAATAACTTGCATTAAATTATTATTGTACTAATTGTTTGTAATTGATGTGAAAAATGAAGTTACATTGTTATTACTATTAAAATCGTTTGAATTTCCTTAAATGAGTGAGGATACAATTTAGTAGTACTTATTCAATGCTCGTGGTTAAATACGTACCTAATGTTGATAATAAAATAAAGTAGAAATTCGCATAAATTACGATTACCATCAATAAAGTGTCCGCCGAACTTACAAAGACGCTTATAAAGTATCTCGAAATCGTCGAATATCCTTAAGCAATTCTCGCTTACAGTATAATATAGTATAAACTCGGAAAACAGTATAAAATCTCGCGATTTGCTCGGATCTCGTATGAACTCGCACATGAAATATATTCAATCTGCGAGTCTGAGATAAGAACGCCCCTCTTTACCCCTGCCTACCCTCACCCCTTTACACCCCTGGGAACTACCCCTAAGCCGGATACAGGAGTCGTTGCCGGTCACTTCGTGTTTTTATATTTCTTGTACTAATAGATTTCGATATTGTGATAATGAGCTTGAGGTCGTAGTAATTGAAACTTAATCTGTGATACAGATATGAATAAGAACGACTTTTAGTTCGTATTTTAGTAGTTTATATGTAGTCAGAACTTGTCACAAGTATGTTATGTATTTTAGCATATATTATAATGATATATGCTAAAATACATAACATACTTGTGACTGATTGAACAGCTAACACGATTGACGTTATAAAAAAGGTGAATTATGTTTTTTTTTCACACAAATCGTAAAACTATCTCCTAGTAAAAATACTCACACTCGAAATACATATACAAACAAATAAGACTTTTAAAAGATATACATATTCGTGTGTAACTATAAATAATACAAAGATTTTCTTTGTATTTCGTAAATTTCTTGAAAATTTTTCGCTATCCAATCAATGTTTTATCTCCTAGAAGATTGTCAAAACAAACAGTCCACTACTCTGATAGCAGTGAGGTGGCAGCCCTGGATCGCGATAATAAAATTATTATTATTCGCGCTATCAGGGCTGCCACCCGCGATGGTATCTCGCGCTATCTCGCCGCGCCAAGCGGCGCTTCACCCCCTTCTGAGCCGTAGAGATGGGACAGCGATACTAGGTTCAAGGATTTAATATCGGTAATCTGTAATAAGTCCTTCGTTTTAATTTGTGCTACTTTCGTAAATGATTGATGTGAAGGAATTTACCATATTTTTAGTGTTTATAGCTTTATTGCTGAAGAAAAACTCGGATCACCAACCAAATTAATGATATTTATTATTTAACCTTTTTGTAATTCTTCAAACTTCCCATTGTAGTTGCGTCAGAATAAACTTTGGCGGCTCAAAAACTATTTGATCCATTATTTAATTAAATTGATAATTTATTTACTAATTAGTTCAATTGCTAATGAAATTTAGCAATTGAGTAAAAACTTAATGGTAAATATATTGCATAGCAAACTGAGTTTCTGTGGTTATTTATTATCCTGTTTGCCTTTATCATCCATACCACTGCTGGATAAAGAACTAACCTACATAATTGCTTTTATACCGATTGGTTATTTATTAGGTTTCGATAAAACTAAAGACATGAAACGATTAGAGTTAGTAAAATATCGAATTAGGTTTGTAAAACAACAAATATTCTAACCTGTTTTAGTTAAGTTTAAGTTTGAAAACAATAAATATGGATATTAGTTTTAGGTGTACTATTGTATGTAATATTGTAATTATGAATCACTAACTAAATTAAAGAATATACATAAGAACATATAAACTGAAACTATTTACAATGAATATTTGCCAGAATTTATAGCATTTTTGGGCGATTTTTATCGATACCACTAAAGCCAACACTAGCAAATAAACAAGCCTCCGTCACTAGGGGTGTAACCTGCCCCGCCAGATAACAACACAGTGGCTCTCGGAATGTGCTAATACATCCTTATCGCGACTCACACATGCAAACATACACACACAGCACAGGCCGATGTGTTTTTTAGGTAAGGGACAATTCGTACGGGTAATTTTCCTCGAAATGAGGTTTTGCCGAAATATGTCAACTGGCAAATCCTGTTTTGAAGGTTTTGTATAGGTGACAGGCTAGGTGTTTCACTACAGCTTACCTGATGTTAAGTGCAGACGCACCTGGCACTACCACACACACTAGAAATAGCTGCCGGAATACAGGTAGGTAGGTCTCACATTTCTCACGAAAATTTAAACGCATAGTATTCGTATTTCATAACAAATAAATTGGCCATTTTGAATTAGGTGTATGAATTATTCAATAAATGAATTATAAATTGTAAATGCTTGTTTAGTTATCGATTTATATGAATCTAGTGGCCCGCCCTAGCCTTACACAGATGCAATTTATTTCGGTCACTTGATTACAAAATATTGAATGTTTCTACTAATAAAAGAATTTAATTAAAAAACCTTCCGTTAAAACAATATGGTATAAAAACCGTGGCGTGATTTTGAAGAAGTAAGCAGAGAAACAGAAAGATGCAGACGGCGATTTTATTTTATGCTATTCAGAGAGAAGTTTTTTTTTTGTCAATTTTTTTTTCTTGTGCGCTGTAAATTTTCTGTTTATCCAAAGACATAACTTAAAAACATAAGTTCGTTGTTGTGTAGAGTACCCAAAGCAGCATTGATAGATTCATGTCATATTTGGTTAGTAAAAAAGATTTATTTTATTGTATTTTAATTTCAATGTTTGTTGACATTGATTTTAATTTGTTTTGCAGTTTATTTAATTTAGGTTAACATTGCTGTATTTAATAAAAGTATTTAGGCAAATCCTATTGTATGTTCACAATTAACTAGACTGTTGATACTCCCTTTATATTAAGACCTAAATCTTATATTTTTAAACGAGCAATTCTTCTATATATATATTCTGAATCTCGGAAACGGCTCCAATGATTTTTATGAAATTTAGTATGCAGGGGGTTTCGAGGGAGATAAATCGATCTAGCTAGGTTTAATTTTTAGAAAACGTCGTTTTATCCGCGTTTTCAGCCGAGCAAAGCTCGGTCATCCAGGTACTGTATGTAATCTAAGCAAGCGAAATTACTTTTTTACATCAGACTAGACATGCGTTAGGCCACGACCTCAGCTGATGGAAAGCAACGATGTGGCTGAAGACGGAGCACGCTTGCCTAGGAAATACCTATTCTTAATTTACTTTCCTATAACATTTAAATTGAGTTTACGGTCACTAGAATAGTCCCAATACAAGGCAGAAACCCTCCGTTATCAACAAGATAATCTAGCCGTGTTTGGGCTTAGTGGGAAAAAAAACGATTTTTTTCCTAAATATTATGTACAATTTTTTTATCGTAAAAGATGAATTATTTTAGATCAAAAGTTTTGGTTCTTGAGTGTATTTTGAAAATTATTTATAGCTTAACGATTGATTGTATTCTTTTAAAATGAAATTGCACCTCTTACAATCTTTGTGAAAACGAATTGTCGCCGATTGACAAGCGGAAATCGTTATCGATAAATAAAAAGGTTGTATGTAAGGTTGTACTTGTGTGTAAGGGTCTTAACGACTTCCTACTGATACGTTAGCCTTGTGGCTGACCTCAGTGATAGCTTGGTGATAGCATTGTCTAAATTTATTCATATTGTTTTAACCTGCTTAACATTGAAGTAACGAATGTCCATAAGGAACATTAAATATCATTAAAAATTATAAGAATGAGACTTACCATAAAATGACTTTGTTTTGTTATTCAAAGATTTGGGCATCGACAGTCAAGTGGATATGGGCAGGCATTATCTTGTCCAACCGTTAGAGTATTGCGTTATTAAAATAAATCTAGCTAAAAATGGCGTTAGAATTGAGTTTGCTAAAAGTGAAGTGAACTAAAACCTACATAAAATATCGATAAACTTTTAAAAATATATTTGTAAAACGTAGGCAACTATGTGATATCGATCGGAACAGACGAATTTCGTTCCTAATCCTCTTGCGGGATGAATTATATGTACAATTGTACATGGCATAGCCATCATCTTCATCATCAGCTTGTCGTTGCACACTACTGGACATAGGCCTCTCCTAAGACACGTCACTCAGCCTGATCTTCGGCTTTTAGCTTCCATCCACCGCCAGCTGTATATCGTCACTCCACCGAGTCTCAGGGCGTCTCCACATTTGACTATATGATCTAGTATGCCATCTTATATACGATTTTCATCTTAGCTACATGATATGAAGCTGTATTTTTAAATAAAATTACAAACTTTTAGCAAGAATGGTTATAGTAAGCTATCCTTAAAAGGTAGATATATGCCACCGGGGACTTTTTTATAGATCTATAAAAGAGGAATATCCCACCATGTATTGTTTTGTTATATGTCAAAGGGATTAGGGAGCGTTTTCGATGAAAGCTCCCAAGTGGCTTGACTTTTTTCGATACTTCCAACAATTATCATCATATTTCATTCAACCAATTTACACAAAACCTTGACAAAATATATAGCTAAATCTTCCTCATGAATCACTCTATCTATTGGTGAAGCTCGCAAGATTATCCGTTCAGTAGTTTTTAAGTTTATCGCGAACGGACAGACAGACTCGGGGGACTTTTTTTATAATATGTAGTGATGGTGCAATTTAATTTAGCAATTGAAAACCACGTTTCAAATACAAATTAGCTAATTTTACCCAAAATTCACACAAAAAGGACAAAATCGATAAAGGTTTTACACAAATACACTGTTTATCCGCAAATTACTCTACATTTCACAGCAACAAACACAAGTCGACCCTACACATCTAGCTATAAGGTGCGATATCATTTTGAAACGATGCAAAATATAAAGTCACTTAAAATCAAGGAAAAAAGAGACTTGCCCTAATAAGATAAGGTATATTTTGGTATGTGGGGCACAGTCGCCTGTTGCTTTGCCGGATATTACGCGCTCTATCACCGTCCTGACGGAATCACCCTGTAATTCGCCAAATTGCACGATACGATTTCGTAATTAAATACTTTAGATTTAGCTTAGACGTGTGCTTGAACTTTTGAACGGAGATTTGTAATCGAATGGACAGAATGATTTGAATCCAACGAATCAATGTTAGACGAGAATCTCAGATAGAACAACTTTTTTGAAAGAACCAAGAAAGGTTTGCAAAACAGTCAAAACTTCTGTGTGATTGTTCTGTAGATGATTTTGTCGTTCGTAATTTTTTTAAGATGTATATAAATTGACATATTTTTTTTTTTTTTTTTTTTAAAGTTTCAATGACATGAAATGCTGAGCTTTTGAGACTAACCATCAAGTCTCAAAGTAATGAGCGCCAAAGTGGCGATGCCCTGAACTTTGTTTTGTTACTTAAAGTTCTGTGTATTGATGCAATTGTCATAGACAGGCGTTCTCTTACCATCAGGAGAGCGTCTCGTTCGTCTCATTACTTTTACATAAAAAATAAAACAAAGTTAGAAGATATTTTTTAGAACCAACAACTCTTTTGAACGGTTTGCAAAACGACCAACACAACTGTGTTAATGTTATGTTAAAGATTTTGTAGTTTGTAATTTTTTTAAGATCTATATAAATCGTAATTTTTTAAGTTTATATGATATAGGTACAATAAAGTAGCAAAAAAGTTTTTATGAAAAAAAATATAGCATACTAACCTTATTTTAAAATTAAATGGATATCTTAAAATGTATAAGACAAAGGCCTATCGAATGGGTAATTCTAAGTTCAAGCGATCCCAACGTTGAAAGGCTAAGTGTTGTCTAAGCCAGCCTGGATTTTAGATTTTTAAAAAAACATGTGCTAATTCAGGTGATAAGCTATATAGTGTAACAATTATGTCCTCGGCTTTGTTTTCTTACTCAATGTTCTGGGTACGTTACAATGGTCATGGACATGCGTTATCTCTTACCATCAGGAGAGCGTTTCGTTCGTCTCTCTGATTCATAGCAAGGCTTTCTAAATCTTATATCTTAAACGAGCAATTCTTGTATATAAATATATATATATATATTCTGAATCGGCTACGGCTCCAACGATTTTCATGAAATTTAGTATGCAGAGGGTTTCGGGGGAGATAAATCGATCTAGCTAGGTTTCATTTTTAGAAAACTTCGATTTAACCGTGTTTTCAGGCAATGAAAAACCGAGCAAAGCTCGTTCAACCAGGTACCAAACATTAAGTGTAAAGAAACCTTCGACAATAGGTCCGGCGAGTCAGCCTTTCAGTGACAAGGCTATATAAACAGTCTTTCACCGTTATCAGAGGCGTCCAGCCGCACCTTGCCCAGATTTTATCTTTTTAATTAATATCCACAAACAGCGCCGTAAAAATACTGTGTGCTTTTCATAATACCCACGTCAAGGAGCGCCCTTAGCGTTCTTAGTTATTAATTACTTGAAATTGCCTAAATTAGAAATGTATATTATATATACATACTTTTTTTATTTAAAAATTACACTCCACAGACACCGGGGTCCACGACCTTTGTTAACATTTTTTTTTACAATATGGAAAGAGGAAATTTAGAACTTAACTCTTATACATACATTTAATATATATATATTTTATTATGCTCGTGATCGGGTTCTGCTTTCGAGTCGCTGTTCTGCTTGCGGTATACACCCAATCTAGTAAGAGGTTTCTAAACCTTAGGTTAAGATCAGATTACCTTACCTCTCCCTCTTTAGCTTTACCTATTAACTTTAAAAACTCACCGGAAGACCAGCGCTGGTATTACCACCTAGTTTGACCAGCTTAATGCTGTTCATACTAAACCAGCCAAAATAGTGGTTCACTTTACTATTTTGTAACTGTCCTTGACTTGTCTTTTTGTGTTACAAAATAATAACATTATTTCTTCAATAATTAAAAAAATATGTTTTTTTATGATAAGGTATTGAGACGAACGAGACGCTCTCCTGGTGGCAAGAGATAACGCCTGTCCATGACCATTGCAGCGATACACAGAAGTTTGAGTGACGAAACAAGGTCTAGGGCATCGTTGCTTTGGCGCTTATTACTTTAATTAGATGGTAATTCTTAACAGCCCTGTAATTTTGTTAGCTGCAGTACCCATCAAACTGGAACTCAGCAATGTTCGCACACTACTGCTTGGTGGCAGAGTATCTGATACTGCGGTGGTTCGACCTCCTGCTATGGAGATCTACCAGCAAGTAAGCAATATTTGTATTTTTTTCTGAGAACCAGTGCTTTCAATGTCGATTAAATCGATATCGATGGTTTTGGGAGCGACAAATCGATTTAGCTATTAGGTCTCATCCCTGTTAAAACACGTTTTTCAGATTGTTCATACAATAAAGACAATCAATTTCACATGCACAGATCAAAGCTTATTCGCCCAGGTACTAATAAATTAATACACAATAATATTCAAATAAATAACAGGCTTAATTGTGTTATTTCGGTCAAATCAGTCTTAATCATTTGAAATTATAAGCTTCTTAACTATTTTAATACGCGGATGCTGTCTTTTGATGCTAGTTTATTTATTGAATCATCATTTTAATACAAAATTCCGGAAATGTGCGCCAATTAATTTATGATTATCTTTTAACTATGATCTTCCAATCAATATTTAAAGAGTTATCAGTAAGTAACAGTTATGAGAATGGTGTTCTGTAGATTATAGATGTAATGTTCCCACGGAACTGAGGTGGAAAGTCAAATGTGTTGGAGGAAAGTCGTTTCAAAAATAGTTTTAACGTGGTTCCCTTATCGTAACTAGTAGATAGAAATCTTTAAAGATTATTAAATTGCAGATAATATAATAATAAAAATACGAAAAATAATACGTATAAATAGATAGATAGAAACTCTTTATTGTGCACACTGAAAAAGAAAAAGAGTACAGAAAACAAAAGAATCTTATGAGCTAGTGCCACAAGTGGCGGCCTTATCGCTAAGAGCGATCTCTTCCAGGCAACCAATAATGGAAAAACTATATTTAAAAAAAAGAGCAGACGGGAAATGTTGTAACACTAAAAAGAAATAATAATAATTAAAAAATAAATACACAAATGTAAATTGCTAATAAATAACATGTACTGTTAAGTTTTGGCGAGAACGCGGAAGAAATCGTGTCGCCCCATTGAATTTATCCAAAACTATAATAATATCGGAAACTTTATTACTGCTACTATAGTTTAGTTAATAATCAGAGTGACCGATATATAAAACGTGTACTCAAGTTTTATTATATCCCGCATAAGTAAAACAAAAACGTACTTACTTAGTATAAACTAACTCAAAATTATTTAAAAACAGTCAGCAGTGCAATCTACGATAAAACACGATAGCCCAAACTAAATAGTTTGTATATAAAGTGAGTTGTATACAAACTATTTATAAACATTTACGAATTTGTCAACTTGTCGTTGACATTCGTGCAAAGTGCTGTCTCTTTTATCGTTCGTTGACGTAAAAGAAATATGTTAACATTTAATGTAACAGATCATCTGTAAGTAGGTAGGGTAATAAGGTATTAATTATACCTATGAACACTTTCGATCAAGTCACCTTAAAGAAAAATAAAGTCGGCTTAGCTGTTTGTGAGATACGAAGCCACACAGATTCACACAAACTTATAACTATCTTTGCGTCGGGGTGTACAATGTTGTTTTTTTTTTTTTTACCATTGCTCTCCTGGTAGTGTATCTGCTTCAAAAACTACAGGGCGAGGGTTCGAAATATTCGTGGGACAACCCTGAATGTTTGTTCTGGATCTAGGTGTTCTGTGTGTATTATAAGTATTATGTTTGTTACATCTGAACTTTCGACTGGGTATACCGATTTTGATGATTCTTTTTTTATTTGAAAGCTGGCTTGCTTACTCCTGACGTTAAGAAATAACGCCTGTCCATGACCATTTCAGCGATACACAGGACTTTGAGTAGTAAAACAAAGTCCAGGGCATCGCTGCCTTGGCGCATTACTTTGAGACTAGATGGTTAGTCTCAATAGCCCTGTAATTTCCTTTCAAACCGGAACACAGTAATGCTTACACACTACTGCTTGGCAGCAGAATATCTGGTACTGCGGTGATACCTACCTAGACGACCTCCTGCTAAGGAAAACCACCAAGTAGCTTTGTTTAGTTTGGGGCTAGATGGCGCTGTGTGAATTGTCGTTAGATGTTTATTTTTCATTTTATACATCCCGCGTAGAAAACAGTTTAGCATTGACTTTCAAATCAAGAATACAATCTTACATTACTAACTCAAGGAATTCTTACCGCCTCACGCATTCAATTGTCACATTATAAACACCCCAAACAAGTGAGAACGTATCGCCAGCCTCCGTTATCTGCCGACTGCAGCCCCCGCCTGCTACCCCGGCCGCGATGGTTCTCCCCAGATAACTGATATTTTGATGTGAACACCTATTTAATGGGACGATGTAACTTTTAAGCTTTCGCGATTTGAACTCTAGATTGCTTCTATTACGGGACTTAATTGCGTTTAAAATCTATTTTATTTACATTTTCGTAATCCTAGTCACGTTTGATTAGGTCGGATATTACTATAGTTTCGGTAACATCTGCTTATCTGTTTTAAGGTAGCGATGATGGTTCAGTGGTTAGCGCGGTAGGTTCGCATGCCGAAGGGCGTGGGTTCAAACCCCAACAATGAGCTTGAGCTACCGGTTAAGGAAAACATCGTGAGGAAACCAACCGGTGTGAACTTGGCAGCCAAATTTTGCTGCCTATAATCCGACCAAATTAAGATGACTTTTTTGTGAAGTTAGCGGCCTACGCCGATGTGACCTCGGATTCTCTAAAAACATCTACGATATTTTTACAGGCGGCTTCTGAAATAAATACACTATATAATAATGAAATAACATACTAAAAAAACCCTAGAAAAATCAGTCATGAGGACTACGGTTAAAACAAAAATTACGTCATACACTACTTTTATTTACGCAGCAAAACTGATTGAAACTTGAAGTGAAAGGCTAAGGCTTATAATGAAACTATTTCAGTTCACTCTGAAAGTCATGCAACCCTAAAATGGACACATCAAAATTGCGAGTGCCGATTTCGAACAGACAAACTTAGCACGCTGTACTGCGACCTGTAAAGTTCTTATATCATGAAACAAATTAACTTCATAACATTCACCGGTATATGCCCTAACCAAAATTAGTAGTCAAAATCTGGCTAAGTACATTTGGAATACTGAAATGACCATGTAAATCGTATAAGTATTTTTTTACCATTGGCGTCGTGTGAAATAAATTTGATAACACCTGAAAACTTGTGAAATATTTAAAATTTCAACTTTCATAAGAAAGCCAGTATACGTAGCTATTAAAATATAGTACAATCAAAGTGGTCCCGTAATCACATCAGGCCGAAATTTTCAGCTGAAAATGAAACGGAAGCAATATTTGCCGGTGCACTATTGGCTGCTGGTGATTTTAGACCTAATATCGTCTGAAAAATATCATGAAACTTCCTGAATCGATAAGCGAACAATATAGGCTTGAAGATAAACACTCCTGCAGCTCGCTCTGAAAGTCACACAGTTCTAAAATGGACACATCAAAATTGCGAGTGCCGATTTCGAACAGACAAACTTAGCACGCCGTACTGCGACCTGTAAAGTTCTTATATCATGAAACAAATTAACTTCATAACGTTCACCGGTATATGCCCTAACCAAAAATAGTAGTCAAAATCTGGCTAAGTACATTTGGAATACTGAAATGACCATGTAAATCGTTTAAGTATTTTTTTACCATTGGCGTCGTGTGAAATAGATTTGATAACACCTGTGAACTAACCTTGTGAAATATTTGAAATTTCAACTTTCATAAGAAAGCTAGTATACGTAGCTATGAAAACATAGTACAATCAAAGTGGTCCCGTAATCACATCAGGCCGTAATTTTCAGCTGAAAATGAAACGGAAGCAATATTTGCCGGTGCACTATTGGCTGCTGGTGATGTTCCGGCAGCCTCATTTGAGAGCCAGTTCCATTCCAGGGTAGGTGTGCTTTACCATCTTCGACCACACCGTCACTTAACATCAGGTAACCTAACCCAACAGAGTATTCCGGCAGCCTCATTTAAGAGCCAGTTCCACTCTAGACTAGTTGCTTATCATCTCTATGACACCGCTAACTTAACATTAGGTAAGCTGCAGTCAAACATGTAGCTTGTCAACTATTAAAAAGAAGATAATTAGAAAGCGCGGGCGCCGGTTTCTTTTCTCGGAAAAATGGGGGAAAAAAGATGTCTACTCGATCTACCTTAAGACATGGAAAAAAAAATATATGGTCATTCTGAAAAATATTTTTAGTATAAACTATTAAAGCTTATGCAAGTACGTTGACGAAAATCGGGGTCATAATTTATTGTTGCAGCTTAATATTTATCACCTACATCCAATATTTAATTACACCACTCGATAGCTAAAGGATCAAAGAATTCGTTGCGTTGAATGAGAACTTGAAGCATAGAAATTCGAACGACTTCCTTGTGTTCAAAAATGTACACTTATTCACATAAACGCAACTAGGATACCTCAAGTTTTGTTCTATCAAGTATATAGGTTTTCTGTGGCCCATAAACGGCCTATAACAGATGTTGAGCCGATTCGTTGAGTAACAAACCGTCGTTCGAACAATTACGTTCTTTGTAAAAAGAACCGTAAAACGAGCCTAGAGCTGAGACTGAGGAACTTGAGTGGCAAGTATATATTCAGTCAGTAGCTGAGGTCACGATAAATATGCTTACATTGTTTTTTACTCTTCGTTAGTTTCGATAAACTTTTGATATATACCCCTATTGTTTGCGCATACAGTGCCATCTAAAATAGTACTATTATATTTTCCTAAATACATATGTATAATAATTATATAATAATAAATAATAAATGAATATTAGTTTTCCATTATTGGTTGCCTGGAAGAGATCGCTCTTAGCGATAAGGCCGCCACTTGTGGCACTAGCTCATAAGATTCTTTTGTTTTCTGTACTCTTTTTCTTTTTCAGTGTGCACAATAAAGAGTTTCTATCTATCTATCTATCTATCTATATATATCTACCTAGATAACAATGTATCTAGGTTAAAGATGTATGTAGTTTACTACTTTTTATATATATGTATCTATAGTATCTAATGTATTTCTTCTTGATAGCACACCTTATTCTTATTTATTCTGTAGGGTCCTTTCCTAAGGTGGACTGGAAAGAAGCGCTATTAGCGATAAGGCTGCTACTTGTTCAGCTTATGTTGTTTTTCAAGGTTAATTACTGTATGTAATTGATACGAACAAGAATTATTTTATAAATAACAAACAACTATGTTCGTTACAAAACTTTTGCATTAGATGGGAACTGAACCCTTAACCTACAACTCACATTGCCTACCCTCAGCTCAAACAACAGGGACACACTAACTGAGCAAATAAAAGATACATAGATAAATTTTTTCTTACGCTTTTGCTACGTACTTTTCGCAATGTTAGGTACATTGTGAAAATGCGTAGTGAATGTGTTGAACTCCGGTATTTGTCGGTAGTTTGTTCACTGGTTAACTCCGTGTAGAGTACCGAGGTGTCTCATTAGAGACTCAATTGAGTGTGAGAGGGATAAGGTAAGTTGTTGTAAGGTGTGTGCTTAGACGCGCGTTTATTAGGAAAGATTGAAGCACGTCGTCAACAAGAGCGTTTATAATAATACTTTTTCATCAGTACCTAAGATAAGAAAAAAGCTCAAAATCGCGTGTTGTATATTACATATTGTAGTTCTTTTTATATAAAAGCAATGAGATGGTCGATACGTATAATTCGGCAAAATATTACAAAGTTTCTTTAAAATCAATCGCAAAACTAATCAAAAATAAAGATAAAATTGTGACACCTAGATTCAGGTTATTTAAAGCTAATAAGTATTTTCTCGGGAATCGGGTTAGATTCTATAATAAAATCCCAATTGAGGTAACTAAAATGTCCTATAATAAATTCAAAGATTTATGAAGTAGAGGTTAATTGACAAAGCCTACTATAAGGTGGCTCGTTACGTGGAAGACAGGAATATATGGTTGTAGTAGCTTCTCTCTGCACTTGCATCCCCCTGGTTAAGTGACAATTGTAGTAAGCATAATGTATTAATATCTATAACTGTAAAACTGTAACCTAATATGAAAATAAAGATCCACAAAAAAATAATGCCCTGCTGAGTTTCATGCCGGAGTCTTCTCAGTTGAAGTGTAATTACGAGCCAGTGGTAGATTAAAATATGTAACTTAACGTTCATAAGTGCCTTACCAGGGCCTAAACTGAATAAATGACTTTTTGATTTTGATTTTTTATTTAAAAACAATATTCAAACCATTACACATTAATGTTTACCAAAACGACTTCCTAGTGCTAAATTACCTACCAAAAGTTCAAAAACACCAAATATAGGTCGTTGAGGTTATTGTTAAAAAGAGTCCGCATCTGTGCCCGATACGTTATCGCGTCACGGGCAATTTGGCGGCGCGCGCCGTTCGAACCAACGACGCGCATCTACATCGCTGATAGCGATGCTTTGTGGCTGGCTACCGGCGGCACCGCACTCGCTCGCTTGCCGAACAACCGAATCACAATTTTGGGACTTACATTTAGCAAATATATTTTTCGGAAACATATCATACACCATTTGTTACTGTCGTGGCATTCTTACAATTCACATGATTAATTTACTGTGCAAATCAATATAGTTTATTTTTTTTTAAACGTTATTAATCCCTAATAATATTTATACGTAACTTATTTATGGTGAAATAATTCACAAAAATGAAAACAACGAACAAAAAAAAATCCATTCATTTTTTAAAAAGGAGCAATACTGCCGCCGCCTTATGGAATTTATTTCCAAAAAATTAATAGCTAAGGGCACTCTGGTGTAAGGATTCTAATAATATTGAAACATTGAAATCTGTTCAGGCATTTTAAAGTTACGTTGGAATACACAAACACACACACACACATACACACTCTTGCACCAATGTTACATTGCTTCCGAAAATGGTAACGTATACACTCTTTATTCCTAAAAATGACGAAAATCTGAAAAAATACTATTAAAACCTAGGGCATAGACAGCCAAATTTCAAAGTCTTGGTAGCCTACTTAATAGACCGCATGGCTTTCAATCTGGCGGTCATGGGTTCAAATCCCACGACACCTCTGTCTTTTTTAAGCCATTGTTGATAATTTTAAAAAGGTAAAGGAATATTTCGTTAGCCTACATGTCAGATAGTTGTTAAAAAAAAAGGCTGGTAGATGTGTTAAGTCTGCCTAACCACACTTGGCCAGCGTGGAATATGGCTTTACCCTTCTTAGAATAGAAGAGGCCTGCACCCAGCAGCGGTACATTTTATAAAAACAGAACCGATTCAAAATCGGAATGGCAGCTAAATAATCTTATTTACTTTTTTGTAGTTTTATACATTTCTCCTTATTCTTTCAATATCCATAAAACATTAGCGGATTATCTGTAATCTTGCTTACTCACGTGGATTCACAAACATTCCATCATCTCGTATCTCGCCATCCGCTTCATTGTATCGCATTTTCATAAGAGATCCATTTAGCGCCGTTTTGCGAGCCATAGCTGAGCGTGTGCACGTTGTAATCCGATTTTGAAACTTACTAAATAATTCAAAAAATAACTAAAAAAGCGAAGCCCTTTATTTCAAGGTACTTAAAAAATATACTGCTAACGACTCATCATCATCATCATCTCAGCCGTAGTACGTTTACTGCTGGACATATGTAGGTCTCCCCTATTGACTTCCATCCAGCACGTTGCTGCGGTCTTCATTAAGTCGTCTGCCCACCTTGTGGGTAGACGTCTTACACTGCGCTTGCCGGTCCGTGGTCTCCACTCCTTGACTTTGCAGCCCCGTGGGCGCCAGTGTGAGCCCTGTCCACTGCCACTTCAGGTTATGTCGGTAAATTTAGTTCTTCTATGAATCTCCTCATTTCTGATTCGATCTCGTAGAAAAATAGAAAAAATCGAGCATCTTCATATTTCGTTGTGCTACTTTGAACTTATTGTTACTAATTACTTATTAATACTTAACTAATTACTACTATTAGTTAAACAAGCCAGGTATTTTATTAAAAATATTTTAGATGGCTTGTTTTTGGCTTGTTAAGCAATAAGCGGACTATGGATTGAGCACATCTAGAAGCCGAGTAACTGGAGTCTTGCACACAATGAAATTTTATTTAAGTTATTTTATCTATATGCTAACATATACCTTACCTTCATACGTATAAAAACTATTGTGTTTTACTCAAACAAATCATTTAGACGCTTGTCATCAACTGAAATCGTCACCATATTTTATTTTATAGAGTAATAAAAACACTAGCTAGACAATAATAGCCGAGTAGCCTGACTATTATTGTATTGTGCTTCCTGTAGAAATACAGAGGGCTCAAACACTAGAGATCTTCAAGAACAGAGTTAAGGTGCACTTTCTAAAATAATCTTGCAATTCGCTATCTCTTCTTATATGTTTAATGTTTATGTATGGTAGCTTATGTAAATGTATAATTATAGGTATATATGTATGTCTATAAGTATATATATGTATATTATATAAGGTATATTTAAGTATTGATATTTTATAATAGATTTAGGTATGTATTTGTGTCTTTTATATATTATGTTTTTAAATGTTATATATATATATATATATATTATATTATTTTAATTCTCTTACCAACACACCCCGTCCTTAACCTACTAAACCCTCTCCATACTTAGGTTGCCTGGAAGAGATCGCTCTAAGCGATAAGGCCGCCAATTGTTCAACTAGTATTAAGTTTTCACTTTAAAATTGTTTTTAGTAATAATTGGTGTGAACAATAAAGAGTTATATTATTATTATTATTATTCCAGTTATTTATTTTTTAACTTAATTTTTAAATTTTTTACATTAAATATATATAAAAAAAAAGACAAATAATATAAAAAACTTAAAAATTAGGGTGCCGCCGGCAGCGGGGCAGGGCTCAAGCTGCCGGTGGTTAGGGCTGCAGAGTGAGGAACCTCCTAACAATGCGCGCCGTATCAAGGATCACCGCCTTTTGGATCTGACCCTTGACCCAACCGTCTAGCGAGAGTCTCTTAAGATGTTGGTCGAGACTCTTCGCTATAAGACCGTTCACCGTGACGACTATCGGCACAATGATCGTCGAATCAACATCCCACATGGCAGTTATCTCGTGAGCCAAGTCAAGGTACTTGCTAAGCTTGTCCTTCTCGGCCTTCACGAGATTCTCGTCATGTGGGATGGTAATGTCGACGAGCACTGCCCGGCGTTGGGTTCGGTCGACCATCACGATATCAGGCTTATTAGCGACAATAGTCCTGTCCGTGATGATAGATCGGTCCCAATAGAGCAAAGCACGACCATTTTCAAGAACTGGCGCTGGTGCGTACTTATAGTACGGCACCTCAGACTCGACAAGGCCGTATTGAAGAGCAAGCTGCTGATGGATGATCCTGGCTACTTGGTTGTGCCTGTGCAAATACTCGCCGTTAGCAAGATGCGAACAACCGGAAATGATATGTCGGAGCGATTCTCCGGGACGGTGGCATGCCCGACAGATGTCGACCGTACCGTCCTTCATTATATATTTCCGATAGTTGTTCGTCTTGATGACTTCGTCCGCAATTGCACAGGCAAAACCCTCAGTTTCCCCAAAGAGGTCCCCAAAGCGTAGCCAGTTCACCGACGCGGGCATGTCCACATCGGGGTCCGTTAAGACCCGATAGAACCGCCCGTGCAGCTGCTTGCTCCTCCATACTTCCTTGCGGTCTTCGGTGCTTAGCACTGATGGTTTGCGCCAGTTCTCGTTCGCTAAGGAGAGCGGTGTGAAGCCCTTGTCAACTGCCACAACATCTCGATGCATCCCACACTCGTTGTCGCGGAAATAATCCCTGAGACTGCACACTTCACGATTATGGAGGTTCTTGGCGTTTAAGAAGCCACGACCCCCCCATTTTCGTGGAATGTACAGTCTCATAACTGACGAGCGTGGGTGTAGCATGCGATGAGTTGTGAGCTGTTGACGGACTCTTCTGTCCAGGGCATCCAGCTCAGTCTGACTCCACTTCAGTATGCCAAAGGAGTATATCAGTAGAGGCATCACCCAACCATTGAAAGCGCGCACCTTATTGCCACCAGACAAAAGACTATTAAGTACTTTTATTATTATTATTATTATGTCTAGTGTACATTTGAAATATGTTTTATTTGAGTTTCTCCTGAAGAGGTTGGGACGTACTAGTAAAATTGTCGTGCCGTCAGAGACAGTGGGACCTGGGCCTAAGGTGGGTGGCTGCTGGCTGACTCCGATAGCCTCACGTGCCTTTGTTCGGATCGCGTATCGCCCTCATACGGATCATACTCAATTATTTTATCCTTTTCTTCGCGGGAGAAAAGGATATAAAACCACCGATCTATGGAAAACTCTGTAGCATAGAAAACTATTATTTACTTTGATTTGACCTTGTTTTTTTATTTTTGTGCCAAGGTGGTGCCGGCGTAAGAATAGTACCCCTCTCTACCCGTGGTTGCCGTAAGAATCGGCTAAGGGATGTCATCTGGAAGATGGGCAGCAGTGTCTTCCTTGAACAATAACACCTAACTGCGCTCGCCAACCCGCCTGCCAAGCGTGGCGAGTACCGAAAGGAGGAGGCCTATGTCCAGCAATGGACGTCCTATGGCTGATGATGTGAGCTTGTTTTAGTTAATATTAATTCACTATTACCTCACGGGAAAATTTCATGCGTGCCCTAAAATTAAAATTCATTAAAATACTTCAAAAAATAATATGTAAAAAATTTAACGGCTTCAATATTTTATTTTCTATGTTCTTTTAGAATAATAACGGTTGGTGGTCAAAATTAATCAAAAATAATTTCGTTTACTCGGATGACATATTTTATTCAGATCTAGTTTTAAATTAGAACCGATTTTGTTAAAATGTTAATGGGATCAATCTAACAGTTTGTACTTTTTAAAGAAAGAAAAAACCCAAATCGATTTATTAATGTCAGAGTTCTGATGTATCAAACATTTAAAAAGTATAACCAAATTAGAAACCTCCTCCGTTTTTAAGGTCTTATTCCCGATTTTTTTCCAAATTAGCGATACAATATCGATGGTAATCCGATACGGGCTCGATCCTGACGGACGTTAGAAAAATCCCGCGACGCGTCCGCGGGCGGCCGCGATAACGTCGTTCTTATGATCAATCTGTGGGCCCTTTTCACGTGTAATCTCGGATAATATATTTTGCGATTCACCTGCCTGCAGGAGATAAAATAGCGCTGTTTAATGTGGTTATTTTTGGTAAGCTCCATGTTTGACGTGCTGATACTTACTCGTATATTTTTGTTGGCTAATTGTTTTTTGTAGCGTTGATAGCTCAGTCGTTGGTGCGGTCGATTCACATGCTGCAGGGTGTGGGGTCAAACCGCAGCAAAAAGCTTGAACTGCCGGTGAAGGAAAACATCGCGAGGAAACCATAGCATGGCTGTACTGTTTAGTAGGTACTCGGCTGGCTAGTTAAAAATCTGTCGCCAAGTGCCAAGTTCCATTCTACACTAAGTTTATTTATCATTTTCGACTACACTGTCACTTAACATCAAGTAAGCTGTGGTCAAACATACATACATATATCATGTCAACATTAAAAATATTGTTAAAAAAATATTAGGTTTAGGTTTAAATAACTTTATTATTAACAAAGATACAGTGTCACTTATTGTAATAACATATTTTAAACAACTAGTCGTTTGCGTATATCCGATCCATTCCACATATTTTAGGTACCTACATACTAACTCAACAATTTGTCTGCGATAATGTGTTGAGACATTAGTTACTTAAAAACGTGAAAAGACTCTTTAAAGTTAATTCAATAGTGCAACAAAATGTTAGTATGTAATTCTACCAATCCTATCCTATCGTACTAATATTATAAATGTGAAACTTTGTGAGGATGGATGGATGTTTGTAACTTTTTCACGCAAAAACTACTGAACGGATTTGGGAGAAATTTGGCACACATATATTTTACAATACAATACAACTTTATTATACACCAAACATACATACATTATAAAATACAAAACTTAAAAAAAATATGTTTTGATTGATTTTATGGCCTGGATTAACATATAGGATACTTTTTATGCTGCAAACTAAATAAACTTTTTGTTAAATTCCACGCGGACGAAATCGCGTGTAACAGCTAATATTATAGATGTGAAGTTTTATATGTTTGGATGTTCTTTTTTTATATAGAAAATTACACTCCACAGACACCGGGGTCCGTGACCTTTATTAACTTGGATTTATACAATATATATATATATATATATATTCTACAATATGGGAAGAGGAAATTTAAATCTTAACTAGGATTAAAGTACTAGTTTATGTGTATACCGCGATCAGACCAGCGACCGATGTTTGGATGTTTGTTACTCAATCATACAAAAACGGCTAAATAGTTTTTAACAAAATTTGGCATACATATAGTTTATTACTTGGATTTATATATAAGATACTGTTTTATATCAGAAAATTTTTAGGTTCTTATGGGATTATTAAAAAAACCAACTACTGGAAGTATTCATTTGAAATTCGTTATAAATGTGTCTTATGGAATATTATTCAGGAATAAAAGGTATCATTTATCTTAATATAATAATAAAATAGCGCAAGTTTCATGACTATTATTGCTTATTTGTTACTTACACGTTTCATTTCTCTCTGAATCTCATTCTTAAGTTAACACGAGCGTAAACGTAAACTAGTTTTTAATAAGTTTAATAAAACACGATCAGTGAAAACTTATTATAACGACAAAGATTCAAACCTTAGGCCCTTTCCATCCTAAGGTTGCCCGGAAGATATCGCTTTGATCGATATGGTCGCCAGTTGTTCTTATGTATGTAATCTTTGGTGTGGTCAATAAAGAGTTACTTCAATAGTTAATCAATCAAATCTGAACGAAAAACTATGATTAATATTCAATCACATATTTTCCCCAATATCCAACTTCCCATCTATCTATAACCAGACAATTGCCCAATCTCCAAGATCAGGTACACTAGCCTCCGCTTGGAAGGTGTCAGGGAGTCACCCCCCCGGCTGGAGTGGGGGGCGCGCAGGGGGGTGTTATCAGCCGTTCTCGCACCATTAACCCCCGCGATACAGTCGCCACTCCATGTAGAGTACGCAACTTTGATGTAATTGATAATACAGGTGGAATGAACCGCGTCTTAACTGGGATATAAAGCGCTTTAACAGGTTTATCTTTGAATGGACAGTCGTTTGTGGATTTTGGTGAGTTTTATTCGTATTTTTGTAGGAACGGAAAATAACTTAGTCATTAGCTTATTTTATTATATACTAACGATACTATACTTATCACGGGTAGTAAGAATAGATATATTAATATCCTTAAAAGGTAGATATATTATTATGTCACCGCGAACTTTTTTCTAGATCTATAACAGAGAAATATTCCACTATTCATTGTTTTGTTATATCTCAAAGGGATTAGGCAGCGTTTTCGATGAAAGCTCCCAGGTGGCTTGACTTTTTCCGACACTTCCAACAATTATCATCATATATCAACCAATTTACACAAAACCTTGACATATTATATACCTAAACCTTACTCATGAATCACTCTATCTATTGGTAAAACTCGCATGATAATCCGTTCAGGAGTTTTTAAGTTTGTCGCGAACAGACAGACAGACAGACAGACGTGGCGGAATACTTTGTTTTATAATATGTAGTGATGAAACTATATAAATATGATTAGGTACTATTCGATAGAATCTTTTCCTATCTACTAAAGAAAATATGTCAGGTTACTTGTTTACATAAACAACCATTTTGAAATCAAAGCCATTGAAAACGTCGTGCAAATTATAGATAGGCAAAGATTATGCTAATCATTAAAGGTTCTCCGCAAAATGCGTATAAACATAAATTACAAATTGCCCATTTGTAGGTTGCAACTTTGTATCGATGTTAGTATTTATATCGATACTGGTAAGATACTAATTTGCATATCAATATATTTAAAGATTGGCGACAGAAAGTCACGATTGATAAATAGTTGATAGTGAAATAACGGGCGATTGAGTTAAGAGGCTGCGCGATTAAACATGACTTTTGACATGATTTTGTAAATGAAACATAATTAGTATCGATTTAACACTAAAACATTTTAATTTTATACTTTTTTCTGACCATTGATAAGTTAAAAACACAATACATTTGCACCTGATACTATTGCTATTTCAACATAGTGTCGTTTTCAAATATGACTTCAGATATATTAGCTTTTTTCTTAAAAATACATTAAATTTCAAATTCAAAAATTTATTTTACAAAACTTGGGTTACAATTTTCATTGCGACAATGTGTTAGGTATAAGGTTAGATCGCCAAGTTTTCACCATTATGGTATGCATAATTTATTAGTAAGATATTAAATGTACCTATTACATGTAAAATAAAAAAATAAATAAAAATAGGTAGATTATCCAAGCTAAATCAATACGTGCTTACATAAATTACATAAACAAAAGAAACTTAACAATGAGCTTGAGCTGCCGGTAAAGGAAAACATCGTGAAGAAACCATATCATGGAGGTACTTTCTAATTATCTGCTGGCTAGCTACCACCCTCAAGTTGAAAATCTACCGCCAAGCATCTAACGGTGTATTCCGGCAGCCTCACTTGAGAGCCAGTTCCATTCCAGGCTAGGTGTGCTTTACCATCTTTGACCACATCGTCACTTAGCATCAGGTGAGCTGTGGTCAACCATAAAAAAGCTATATCAATAGATTATCTACGTTTACGTGAATGACCTATATTCGTCGAAACGATTAGCAGAATACTTATATAATTTTTAAACTTTCGCAACTTGAACAAGCGATATAGTATTCTTCTTTAGTACTTTGTGCGCGATTAAGACCCGGTGATAAACATAATTAGGTATGTGCAGTAGAAACACGAAATTTTGTGTACAATTTTTAATTTTGATTGCCCGTTTTACATTGCACCATTACTTGGTTCTAAGAGGTTGTTGTTTAATGATAACTATTATTTCATTACTTTTTTTTAATTATTTTTCTGTTCTAAAAAAAAACTCATTTAAATTTAATCAATGACCGAAAAGATAGCAAGTCTAGCATATAGATCTTCCACTATAGCACAAAAATTGGCCCGATAAATCGTCCTGTCCTAAAGGTCGTTAGGGCGTTTTAAAATTGTAATATCTGAGGATCAGTTAAGGTGGGCAGTTGGTAATGGTGCATAAATCAGTCCGTATCGGCTCACACCCGCCCTGTCAATAGCTGTGGAAGAATTGAGAGGATAATACTTATAATAATATAATAACATTTTTTTTTTAAAATACTGATAAGTCCACTTTTGACCACCAACTCGCCTGATGGTAAGCGATGATGTAGACGAAGATGAAGCACGCAGACTTATTCGCTCGGACCTTAAGAAATAAATTAGAAAATTTGCGCTCCCCCCTCTTCACTCTTTGTTGATACCCTCGTTTCCCTTAACATGCGGAGTAATTTATGACAACTGATTGTTTTTTTTCTCTTTTTTCTTGGCATCGCACTCTGTGCATTCCAGTTTCAATGTTTCTGTATTTTGTGTGCAGTCTTTATTTTTCACCTTCTTTATCTTTACAGTTAAAGTCCAGTCTTGGTCAAGTCCAATCCGTGCCGGTCGAATCCAGTCATGCCTTAGTAAAGTAGTGGCTGCGATGGAGTTTTAGAAGTAACACAAAAATTTCACCACATTATATCACTTTCCCACATTCGCGCTTGTAATTCGGCACTTTATGAATAAAACACCACTATTTTTATACATAAACACTGGAAGTAACACTAGTTTTAGAAAAAATACAATGGGGCGACACGACTCTTTCCACGTTCCCGTCAAAACTCATCAGATCAGATGGCGGTCATACGCAAACTTTATTCTTATTCAAAGTGGGGGCGATAAGTCCTGCACTGACGTCCCGCCTGGAGGTGTTTTATGCATTTCCCCCTACCAGCATCTTCCGAGCCAACCCAGCTCCTTGAAGTATCAAAGGCTCTGAGCCGCTGGCATAGTAGCTCCAGTGAGTTATGTGGAATGTTTGATGACGTTGATGACGACAAACATTTAAGATGTTGCGGCGACATGAATGATAGCGAAACAGCTTTATGCAGCCGAGTAGCAATTCTAGTGGCGTCTATGGCTTTGCAATGCAAAAGCACATGCTCTACAGTTTAATTTTCTAAACAGAAACCTATTTATTATTATCGACTCGACCAGTTTTATAACAATTTTTTTTAGGTAATGTCCACATTTTTTCAACAGCGTATGGAGTACATTATCGAGAGATAGAGATGGCGAGGATAAGAGCATAATTTGCAATAAATATAAGGGAGAGGTGTTCGCGTCAGCGTGCGCGGGTTCGAGTCCGAGACTAACAAGGTGCTAATCTCCTTGTAATCCTTTTGTACATTTTGGAAAAGGTGAGCATTTAACATGACTTATTTGACTTTAAGAAAAGCTGCTTCATTCGATCGCAAAGGCGAACTGGTAGCAATGTAGATACAAATTTGGTGTGGCCAACCTCCGAGATTTTGAAACATATCTAGACAAGATATGTTTCAAAATCTTCGACTGGCCCAAAAAAATTAGAAATGGTCAATTTATTTAGCTTTTTTTAATAATAATAATAAACACACTTGCACACTTCTCTACTTATGTTACATTTATTTACATTTACATTAGTATTTGCTTAGGATTTATTGTTGGTACGCAGAAACTACACTAAGCAGAGCCTGTATCGTATAAGGTTCTGTAGTCCTTCAGAGATCTACTTCCCATGCAGTATCTACATTTAAGCTATTAAATATGGCGATATGAGTGTGTGTGCATGTGTGTGCGCGTGCAGGTGAGTGGGAGTGGGTGTGTGTGTGCGTGTAAATATATAATTGCATCCAATGATTTGTAGTATTGCTTCAGTTTCGGTATAATTTAATTTAGATAACCATGTAATTAATAAAATCTTGGCATCAGACAGATTCATTGAATCGAAATTATTAATAAATTTACTAATTTTGCTATAAATAAAGGCACCTAAAAATATTTAATGCCTTTGTGCTGATCGCGGTCTGCAGTTAAGTTCACGTAGCACTCTATCCTTTTCGTCTTTTATAGGTGATAGGGTTGTCATTGGGTATTTTTGTGTGTCTATATTTTTCTAAAGTTATATTATAAATATAGAATTGCCTGACAGGAAGCAGCAACTACAATTATCTGTAGTGTACTTTTAATATCTAGAGTTACATCAGATTGAGTCTGTCATCCGTTAATTAGCAGTATTTATGCACATATAGACGCTTTCCCGCTATCTCCAATAACAAGTTTATCGGGACAATGCACTATCGGGTGCAAGTCGCATCGGTGTCGGAAGGCTAGGGTTGCTAATACTTTTAAGGACGTACTTACATCGATAAAAGTGGACATATCATGAAGTTAGAATTTAAGTGAACATTTTTTGAAGATAATTTAATAAAAGGAACATTTTAAACAGCGATTTTATTCTCGAAATATTCATTTTTTTTTTATGGCTGATAGGCTAGGTGTTTGGACACAGCTCACCTGATATTAAGTGACGGTGTGGTCGAAGATGGTAAAGCACACCTAGCCTGGAATGGAACTGGCTCTCAAGTGAGGCTGCCGAAACACACCGTTAGATGCTTGGCCGCAGATTTTCAACTTGAGGGTGGTAGCTAACCAGCCGAGTAGGTACTAGAAAGTACCCTACCACCACGCTATGGTTTCCTCACGATGTTTTCCTAAACCGGCAGCTCAAGCTCATTGTTGGGGTTTAAACTCACGCCCTTCGGTATGCGAACCATGCGAAAGTGGTTAGCGCTAACCACTGAGCCATCATCGGTACAAAGCTCTACTAACTAACTAGTCAGTAGGGCTCTAAAATCCCAAGAAATTCATAAAACTTTTAAAAATGTTTAGGTATAACACCACAGTTACAAGTCAAATTTCGTATTATAATTTCAAATATATCATTAAATACGTCATAAACTCTGACTACACGCCAATGAATAAAAAACAAAAATATCAAAATAAAGCATCACTATATATACATATTATAAAACAAAGCCGTTCGCCGCGAAAAGAAAAACGTAATAGTATTTTAATAATCTTTTAGTTTATTACTCGTCAACTTCGTTCTAAAGCACGCGGTGGCGCGGTGCACCCCGAACGGAGGCGGACGCCGTTGTAGACCGCGGACCCCAGAATGTATACCGACATCTCCGAGTTGACGGCGGCGACTGCGTTACCAATTGTTCTTTCTTTTCATTACTGTGAAGATCTAACGTGTTGTGGAAATTTATTAAAATTTGTATCACATCATCAGCCATAGATCGTCCACTGCTGAACATAGGCCTCCTCCTGGGGGGTTTTGCCAATACTCGCCACGCTTGGCAGGCGGGTTGGCAAGCGCAGTTAGGTGCGATTGTTGAAAGAAGACGCTGCTGCCCATCTTCCGGATTACATCCCTTAGCCGACTCTTACGGCAACCACGAGTAGAGAGGGTGGGGTACTATTCTTACGCCGGCACCACCGCGGCACAATTTGTGGGGGATTGTCGTATATTTAATGTATAAATTTCACTTTAATGTGAAAAATATATTAAAGCTTAGATTCAAACGAGTCGACAAGTGTTACTTATTATGTATAAGATCTTAGTGCAACAATTTATATTTTTTTATTCTGACAACCCTACGAGTATCGAGAAATTCCAGGTCTTCGTATCGCACAATGTAAAGCGATACGCAGTGTGATCGCATCATTATCGCAAAGACACCGCAACGCAGCCGCCTTGCAGCTTGTCGCATACACTGTTGTACTATAGTAATCACATGTCAAAGAAACTAAACTTAGAACAGATAAAATTAAATGTACAGGGTGTCCGGCCCTTGCTGTAGACGAGTGCGCAAGAGTTCCCGTTCTTTTTTCATATTGATGAGTACATAACGACCCCTTTTCGTCTTAATATATCCCAAGCATATAACCCTCTTGCCGTGGTGGTGTCGGCGTAAGAATAGTACCCCACCCTCTCTACCCGTGGTTGCCGTAAGAGTCGGCTAAGGGATGTAATTCGGAAGGTGGGCAGCAGCGTCTTCCTTGAACAATCACACCTAACTGCACTCGCCAACCCGCCTGCTAAGCGTGGCGAGTATTGGCAAACCCCCCCAGGAGGAGGCCTATGTCCAGCAGTGGATATAACCCTCTATATGATATATTTCAAATTATGTCAATGCTCCATACTTCATAAATTTATTTACGATACCAATAAAATGATATTCAAAATATTTTTTTCTTTTTTTTTAATTGCTGACAGGCTAGGTGTTTGACCACAACTCACCTGATGTTAAGTGACGGTGTGGTCGAAGATGGTAAAGCACACCTAGCCTGGAATAGAACTGGCTCTCAATTGAGGCTACCGGAACACACCGTTAGATACTTAGCGGCAGGTTTTCAACTTGAGGGTGGTAGCTAACCAGCCGAGTACTAGAAAGTACCCTACCACCACGCATAAAGTTAAAATTTCTTATTTGCGGTCGATCAAAAAATACGTTCCAAAAACCGCACAAATATAAGTCGTGCTTTGGGTGTAGATGATGTTATTATAGGGTCCACGTGACATAACACCCGGTTCGAACAGTCCACTCGAAGGCCTCTCATTTCCCGTATCAGGACACGCGCTTGAACGAACAGTAGATAAATGATGTTCAAGATCCTAGCTGCATGACATTATTAAAAAAAGACAGCTGTTACAAAAAACGTTTTTAAAAAGTAATACTAAATTAACAACAATCTGCGAAGTTCGTTTAAAAATGTTTTAATACTTCATCTGCAAATTTATCGCGACTTTCTTAACCATTTTTCTATCTCCATTAAGCATATAAACAGTATAAGACCATTCATGATCTTGACTCAACAAAAACATTAAGTAGGTACACGTTTTTTCAGTCTTAGCTTATCAAAACCAACAGAACTTCATTATACCAACAAGCTAAAATATCGTTTCACAAAAAAAAAAAAAACGTCAAAGCTTCCTATAACTTTCCACACGTGCACTACAATAGCCCAGAGATAGCCCACTTTGCCTCTGCTTTGCCTGTTTAAACCGGTTTAAACTGGCTTTAACCAGTGCTAACTGGCTTAGCCCATTGTTAAACTTGCCTCCAACGCATAATGCGCATTTGAATTGTCTAAACAGATTAAAAAGTTTGCGGCGTATGACTCTTCTTTGATTCCGTGCGAGCTCTGTGTGATGATAGGAGTGAAGAAGAATGAAATACGAACGAATGAACGAATGAACACGGATATCAACATAGGACAGTATGTTTACAACAGACTAAAGAGTTTTACACCACTGCTTGATAGAGTGGAAGTGAATTATAACGGACACATTATTCATATTAATGAGAATAATATATCATGTTCTGATTTAGGTACTTACCTGTCCTACCTAATCTTAGGTCTCAAACGATAGCAAGCTGGAATACTGTACTTACCTGAAATAAAACAAAATCAAGGTTAGAAAAGAAGTCATTTTTTTTTAAATGTTTGTCAAGCTAAGTGTTTTGACTGCAGCTCACCTGATGTTAAGTAACGCTGTGGTCGATGATGGTAAACACTTAGCTTGGAATGGAACTGGCTCCCTTAAATATTTATTTTATTTTGTTTTTAGTATTTGTTGTTATAGTGGCAACAGAAATACATAATTTGTGAAAATTTCAACTGTCTAGCTATCGCGGTTCTTGAGATACGGCCTGGTGACAGACAGACGGACGGACAGATAGACAGCGAAGTTTTAGTAATAGGGTCCCGTTTTTACCCTTTGGGTACGGAACCCTAAAAACGATTAAACGACTTGAAGGCATCTATATTGTACCTATCACGAACACCTACTCCAGTAGCAGTTAGATCATAATGCTTATGCTATATCCGTCTATATTTTAACTAAATAAAACTCCATTTTTTTTTTACAAAAGTATTTGTTTCATCTAAATCGATGCAGAAATGTGCAAAATTATGACGAATGAATTTTATAGGTATAGCAATGTTGATACACGGCCACCAACAGATGGTACCGTTAACCTTTAAGCGCGGTATCGCCAATCTTAAAAGTTCAACTCCGGGTAAATAATTTCATTATTTCGTAGGGCTCGCCATTATTTAATTTGGCTTTATAATTTCTTTATAAAGAAAGTTAAAAAGGCCTATAAAGTGTTATAGTAGGCTTTATCTGACTTAAAGTCAGAAAGTAAGTCAAGTCTGTACATGCAAAGTGGCGACTTTACTACAAGCTTCAAAGGTGTTTTGGAAGCAATACAAAAAGTCATGTTTCACCACATTATAACACGACTTTTTTTATAAGCACCACAAAAGTTATGGCAAATACCATAATGGCGATACGAATTTTCTGCGTTCCTGCCAAAACTTCCTAAAAAATTGTATAATTACTTCGTGGCAAAACCATCCATTATAAAGATGTCAAAGAGAAAAAAAAACAATTAGCAAAAATATTAATTAAAAATAAATAAAGCTATTGTACCTGATATTTACGCGTATACCTACCATACGTATTATGTATAAATCCAAAATAATTGTAGCTCTACCGCGGCAGTTAAATTGAAATATAGGTAGAACATAGGAAACACCATTTTAAAGAAAGTAATTTAACAAAATATGTTTTTAATTACACATTTTAATAAAAATCCGACGTAAGAACATTAGCAGAAATTGCGACGCTATTAGATATGAAAAATTCGTTTTGGAGACGTTTTTTCAATTAACCAAATTGTATATTTTTTTGTTATTTTCCTTGAATAAAGTAATCTTCCTTTTCTAAATGAAATGGGAAACAGTCTTAGACAATAATATTCACGAAGCCATGTTTTATTTTCGCTCGTTTGTACTTATTAATTCTTAGGAAGAATGTAAAAATAAAGTTATATGCTGAATATTCTTTTTTTTTTATATCTTGACAGGCTTGACCACAACTCACCTGATGTTAAGTGACGGTGTGGTCGAAGATGGTAAAGCACACCTAGCCTGGAATGGAACTGGCTCTCAAGTGAGGCTGCCGGAACACACCGTTAGATGCTTGGCGGCAGATTTTCAACTTGAGGGTGGTAGCTAGCCAGCCGAGTACTAGAAAGTACTCTACCACCACGCTATGGTTTCCTCACGATGTTTTCCTTCACCGACAGTTCAAGCTCATTGTTGGGGTTTGAACCTACGCCCTTCGGCATGCGAACTGAGCTATCATCGCTATAAAATATATATTCTAGAAGTTCTGATTTAAATTACTGTCCTGATAGGTCATTTGGCGTCTAGTGTACCTGCTACAATAGTTGTAGGGCATGAGTTCAATTCCCATCCAGACGAACATTTATGTGACTATTATGTTTGTTCTGTGTTTAGGTGTTATGAATATATTAACAAAAAAAAGTATATAAGTATTCTTTTAGCTATCTGGTGCTGGCGTAAGAATAGTACCCCACCCTCTCTAACCGCGGTTGCCGTAAGAGTCAGCTAAGGAATGTAATCCGGAAGATGGGCAGCAGAGTCTTCCTTGAACAATCATACCTAACTGCGCTCGTCAACCCGCCTGCCAAGCGTGGCGAGTATTGGCAAAACCCCCCCAGGAGGAGGCCCATGTCCAGCAGTGGACGTGCTATGGCTGATGATGTGTTTGTCATGTTGTTCAATTTGCAGTATAACAAGTATCCTATATCTTAATCCAGGCTATACATATATGCTTTCCATCCAAATCCATTCAGAAGTTTTTCGTGGAAGAGTAACAAACATCACACAAACACAAACTTTCACATTTATAATATTAGTTTGAGTAGGATAGGATTGTAAATGTCCACTTTACAGTTTTTAAACCAAACTTCCACTAAAAGCTATTTAAAGAGTAAACTGTCTCCAACTTTATCTGCACAGAACCAAACCCGAATACAAAACAGCTACATTATTTGATAACATTTTAATATCCTGCGAGCAGGTTCTTTTAATCATTTCATCATTTGGCTGTTTAAAATTCGCGATGACGTTGCCCGCGCGATTTGTAAACATGGCGTCGCTTCCGGTGAGGCCGCGGCGGAAATTCGACCTCCTGTCTTTAGAGGGATGAAAGGGGGTAACACAACCCTTGAAACAACAGATGATCGCTTCGTGCGATTGCTGTGATGAATAGTTTTTTGGTATTCCGTAATATGTCTAATACATACATACATAGACTAATCATAGTTTTGTTCCCTTTTACAATTAACTGACTAAATTAAATTGTTTTGTTACGTTTTACTACTAAATGGTTAATTTTTAGGGTTCCGTACCCAAAGGGTAAAAACGGGACCCTATTACTAAGACTTCGCTGTCTGTCTTTCCGTCCGTCTGTCTGTCACCAGGCTGTATCGCAAGAACCGCGATAGCTAGATAGTTGTAATTTTCACAAATTATGTATTTCTGTATACTAAAAACAAAATAAAACAAATATTTAAGGGTCCCATACAACAAACGCGATTTTTTTTACCTTTTTCATAGATGTACGGAACCCTTCGTGCGCGAGTCCGACTCGCACTTGGCCGTTTTTTCATTGTCTTTTTACAACTAGTCATATTTTTGTTATCTTTTACAACTAGCTGGTTAATTCAAGTTGTTATACCTTATACAAATTTGTGGTTAAATCAAGTTGTTTTGATACCTTTCACAAAATTTAAATATAATGCTTTGTTTTGCGTTTTGATGAGTCGCTAGACGACGAACGCAATATGAAATGGATCTTGGATTTTTTAAGTCATAATCAACGTATTTTACGTAGAATACTTTGCTTAGCTCATTTCCCTAATACGTTAAAAAATAAACCCTTAACTCAAACAAAAAATATACTTCACGATAAACATCATGAAAAATTATAAATCCCTAAAGCGATTCTTAAAGAAGCATTTTCCATTAGCCCGACATAGATAAAGTTATTGAAAACTGTTTAAAGATGCTTCGAAATTGCCATCATGGCGTCAATCGGCGATATTAACCGACTGTGAAAAATGAAAGACCATAATGTGTAAATCCGTAATTTATATGCGATGCCGCGGGCAACACTGCCACCCTCTTTCGGAGATCTTTAGGGTTGTCAACTAACAAGAAATGATAATTATACAATTTGGAAAAAAAAAATGGACTTAAATGTTTGCAACTTTGGAACAATTTCTTTTATGATTGACAGTGTAGAGGTTTGCCAAAGCTCACCTGATGATAAGTGTCGGTGAAGTTACCTGAGCCTGGAATGGATCTGGCTCAAGTGAGGCTGCCGGGTGGGTGGTTGACGGCAGATTTTCAACTTAAGGGTGGTGGCTAGCCAACCGATTACCAGAAATTATACCATGCTATGGTTTCCTCTCGATATTTTCCTACACCGGCAGCTCAAGTTCATTGTTAGGATTTGAGCCTAAACCTCTTGGCATGTGGTCTAAGCGCACTAACCACTAAGCTACTATCGCTGTGTTTGCTGTCTTAAATATATTAATTAGATCTATGTTTGGCCACCAACTCGCCTGATATGGAAAGCAATGGTGTGGCCAAGGATGGAGCACGCCGATCTAGAAGAAACATTTTCACTCTAGCCTTAAAACGTCTAAATTGTATCTACTAAATAAACATAATTTTTTGTGTTGTAAACAAAAGCAATATTTTTTTTATCTGTCACTCTCGTTGACTTGACTTAAGAGAGACAAGGATAGCAGCAATATCACTTATCTACAAAATAATGAAGTCACTCATCCCTTCCATCACTCATCCATCTTCAGGCATCTAGCTTTCTTAGCATCTTCTAAAACACGATCTTGCCACAATCTCACACTAAGTCTTACAAAGTATTGCATAACAAAAATATTTATTTGATTATGTTGCCTTTATTTATATATCTCTATACCTTTAATGGATGAAGCGTTTTCTCATTGTTTATAGACACACAGTACAGATTCATTGTAAAACTTTTTTTTAATTTAAAATAACTTGTCCACACTCTGCCTGGCGTAAAGCAGGATGCGGTCTAAGTCGGAGCACGTTAATCCTAACGTCCTATTTCCGCAAAGAAAGATACTTGTTTTGCTTATAATCTTTGTGGCAACCTTAAAGTGTCGTCCAATTTATTTCTTAATACCATGTCGTCGTTCGAAGGCGCTAATTTGTTTGTCGCGAACGGAGCCGCGGGCGACGGCGATCACCCGTCGGGAAATCGGTTTTTAAATAGCCTTTATCGATGATAGCAAAAAATTGAAAATTCTTCCCAAGAGTTTTTTTAACAAGCTCGGATATTTGTTCATTGTATTTACGTGACTATCTTTATGATCATTGACTCGTGTTTAACTACGAAACGTGTGTGTGGGTTTCGTTATTTCTTCAGATAGCACAACTTTTTTTTTTAATACCTATCCTGTAATGAAACTGGGTGTCAAGTGAGGCTGTCGGAATACTGTGAGGTGCTTGGCAACTGATTTTCAACTTGATGTAGTTCTGGGTGGTAGCTATCCAGACGAGTACTAAAAAGTACCCTACCACTTCTCCTCACGATGTTTTCCTTCACCAGAACCAATGATGATGATTATTTATTATTACTGATAGATATACTTTATTATTATTCATGGATTCACCTTATGATGCCTAAGCTTTGCTTTTTTATCTAAATGTGACAAAATTTTCTTATGTGCGACAACATTTTATTACTTAAAAACTTTTTAAAAAGTTCCCTCCATTCGTTTTTATTATATTTACCGACTAATATTTGTCTTTTGCTAATTTTCCACTAACATACAACATAATTGAAAATTTTTAACGTATCTATAATACATTATGCATTGGAAAACTTGCAATTATTTTCCTTTTCCTCAGATTCACGGGTATCTCGATAGATGACGCCACTAGTGGCGAGTGGCTAGAAGCTGCAAGACCTGTCTAGCCATGCTGTAAAGGGAGGAGCCTGCACCGCGTCCGCCTTGATAACTGGATACAAAATCAAGTATCGGCTTGCCTACTTATCTGTATTGGTGGCTTAATGAAGAACTAAAGTTTTATGAAAGCAGCTATTGCATTTTTACTCGGAAAATGCTATGGTGGCCCCCTCAGTCAAATTTACAAGACTTTAGTAGAGCTGTAAGAAATGTTGTGTACTGAACGAACTATGGAGGGATCTATCGTAGTTATGCTTGGTGTTTCTCTCAGAAATTGTATTCGGAATGAACTCACAAGATAATCAAATACACTTGAAGTTCAGAATCGGTGAGCTGAAGTGGCATTGGAACAACCATATCTCTCGTAGAACCGATACTTACGCGTTGATGTGGACGTATCCTAGATTGGAGATCAAAATCAGCACACGTAGCAATCGCCTAATGTCTTAACGAAGTGCAGTGTAAAATATATACAAGGAAAAATTTATACTTCACAACACGATTCAGGCAGTTTCATGGTAAACCTTAGTCATTGACCCTATAACATCATTATAAAACTGTAAAATACCTACTACGCATGACGTTCCAAAGTATTGCTTAGTTTTTTATATAGTACCTGGATGACCGAGGTTTGCTCGACTGAAAACACGGATAAAGCGACCTTTTCTAAAAATGAAACCTAGATAGATCGATTTATCGCCCCCGAAACCTCCTGCATACTAAATTTCATGAAAATCGTTGGAGCCGTTTCCGAGATTCAGATTACATATATACAAGAATTGCTCGTTTAAAGATATAGATAATATAAAGAAATGTATAGAATCTTGAACTTATCCTGTTTGATTTTTTCAAGGGACAATACGATTTTGCCGCTAAGTTTTGCTCTACTCCAAATTTATGTCCTTAAGGAAAACCTTAATCTTTGAGCCATGAGTAGTCTCTAAAGACGTCAGTAACGTGTGTTCTAACGCTTTTCCCTATAACTTATTACTAACTTGATTATTTTGTTATTGTTTCTATGAATCAAAAGTTAAACTTATAGTTATGCACAGGATGTCTAATAATAATTTTTATAGTTAAGGATAAACCAATTTAATTTACGACAAAGTAAAAGTTCAATACTCTTCTAAAATATTTGATAATGCATTGTTTAGGATTTCAAGTTGTATTTTAAATATAAAAGTAATGAGGCGAACCAGTCGCTTCCCTGTATTTTTTTTTTTTTATGTTTCAACATTTGTGTAGTGAACATAGATGTTTCTTCTATGTATGGATGTGCTTTTTATTATATGTATGTATATATTACTGTTGCCGTGGTAGTGCCGGCGTAAGAATAGTACCCCACCCTCTCTATCCGTGGTTGCCGTAAGAATCGGCTAAGGGATGTAATCCGGAAGATGGGCAGCAGCGTCTTCCTTGAACAATCACACCTAACTGCGCTCGCCAACCCAAGCGCCTCGCCAAGCGTGGCGAGTACTGGCAAAACCCCCCCTGGAGGAGGCCTATGTCCAGCAGTGGACGTCCTATGGCTGATGATGTGATGTGTGATGATTTACAAAAAAATTGGTAAATCAGTATTCTATCAGTTATCTGGTTCCTATAACAGCTTAGTAGCTTTCCTTAGTTTGGGGCTAGATGGCGCTCTATAAAATGTCTTACAATAAACGAAAAATTACAATCCTGAAAATTACAAAACTCGCTATCCTACCGGATCTTTTGGGATTAAATGGATAGTGGTATCTCTTTATTAATTATCTACTGAATTTATTAATTATGTACTGAGTTAATTAATTATCTTCTGAATTAATTTAATTTTATCATTTAAATTTTATTTAATCAATGTATTATTAATGGTTCCTTCCCCGATTTGATGAAACATAGTAAAATCGTTCCAATATTTAAATCTGGGTGCAAAAATAATCCTTCCGATTATAGACCTATCTCTGTTCTTCCAGCGTTAAGCAAAATCTTTGAGAAAATTATACTAAATCAATTATTAACTCATTTTGTCAATAATCAGATTTTACATGATCACCAGTTTGGATTTACGAAAGGCCGGTCAACGTCAGACGCTGGTGCTAAACTTTTAAAGCATATTTTTGAGGCCTGGGAGAATTCACAGGATGCGGTTGGCGTATTTTGTGATCTCTCCAAGGCGTTCGATTGCGTGGATCATCACACCCTAGTTCTAAAACTTCAACACTATGGAGTTCGTGGAGTGGCACTTGATCTTATATCATCTTATCTATCGAGTCGCCAACAAAAAGTAGGTATTAGCGGTATTACGTCCCTAGGGTCCTTAGTAAAAACGGGCGTACCTCAAGGATCAATCTTAGGCCCTTTCTTGTTCTTGGCATATATTAATGATTTGCCCTATATGGTAAATGAATTGTCCGATATAGTTTTATTTGCTGATGACACCTCGTTAATTTTTAAAGTCAATAGAAAAGATACAGACCTTACACAGCTCAATAACACCTTATCAGCTGTATCAAAATGGTTTGCCGCCAATAATCTTATGCTTAATTCATGTAAAACAAAATGTATTAGGTTTTCTCTCCCCAACGTTGCTAAGAGGGACACTCATATCTTAGTCGATGGTAAAAGACTTGATCTAGTGGATAAAACAGTCTTTCTCGGCGTAACATTAGATAGTAAAATACAATGGGGTCCTCATATAGAAAAGTTAGCTAGTAAATTGAGTTCCGCTGCCTTCGCGATTAGAAAAATTAGACAAATAACAGATGTGGCTACAGCCAGGTTGGTTTACTTTGCTTATTTCCATAGTTTAATGTCCTAAAGTCTACTGCTGTGGGGCTCAGCTGCAGACTTTGAAACTATTTTTATTCTGCAAAAAAGTGCAATTCGCGCAATCTATTGTTTGGGTCCTCGCGAATCACTACGAAATCGATTTAAAGATTTTAAGATATTAACGTTACCGTCACAGTACATTTATGAAAACATTATGTTTGTCCGGAAAAATTTAAATTCATTTGAAATTAATAGTAGTCGCCATAACTTAAATACAAGAAATAAAGATAAAATTGTGACACCTAGATTCAGGTTATCTAAAGCTAATAAGTCTTTTCTCGGGAATTGCGTTAGATTCTATAATAAAATCCCACTTGAGGTAACTAAAATGTCCTATAATAAATTCAAAGATTTTATAAAGCAGAGGTTAATTGACAAAGCCTACTATAAGGTGGCTCATTACGTGGAAGACAGGAATATATGGTTGTTGTAGCTTCTCTCTGCACTTGCATCCCCCTGGCTAAGTGACAATTGTAGTAAGCATAATGTATGTATTAATATTTATTACTGTAAATTGTAACCTAATATGAAAAGAAAGATCCACAAAAAAAATGCCTTGCTGAGTTTCTTGCCGGAGTCTTCTCAGTTGAAGTGTAATTACGAGCCGGTGGTAGATTCAAACATGTAACTTAACGTTCATAAGTGCCTTACCAGGGCCTAAACTGAATAAATGACTTTTGATTTTGATTTTGATGATTTTAATTAATTATGAACTGATTTTTTTAATTATCTACTGAATTTATTTCGTCTTTCCAACATAAATTATGAGTGTAAATAAAAATCTGAAATTGGGAAAATGAAACAACTTCATATGACTTTTTGTCAACTAAGCGTTTTGAGAGACTTTTTATCGCGCTGCCTCTAATCCATCTATTAGAACATCCTGTACTTACATATTTATTCATCTATAGGGAAAAAACTAGCCTACAACATTTGATAATAAACAGGAAAATAAGTACGCAACTGGACATAGTTAGAATAAATGATAACAAACAAATTTTACGGGAAATAATTCCATTGCATATTATTAATATCAATAGATAGGGCTTGTGTTTACTGGTATATATAACAGTTGTTTTAATAATCAGCAGCGGCCATTTTATTTCAGTATTATTATAATGAGTATAAATATTAATAAATTAGCAGTAATTAATAATAATAAACTACAGAATTAGTATTTATATAATAGACAATAGACAATAGACAATATTTTATTATGACATAAAACAAATTTCTTAGACATTAACAAAATAGGTAAAAAGAAACAAAAGAAATAACAAACAAAGATAAAACAAAACTAAATTACACACAAAGAACAAAGAGAAAGAAATACATTTTATGCCACAAACCGGCCTCAACTCAGCATAATGCCGACTGCAACCAGCCGGCGCTGGTCTTCCGTCGAGGCCGGCAGGTGACGTTACGCACGAGAGTGACAGGCGGTAATAAAAAAAGAAAAAATATGCAGAAATATACACAACAAAAACAATATTTAGACAAACAGATAAATAACACTAAATATAAACATTATCTATATAAATAATATGAGGAAAGCAAGTGACATATACAAGGAAATATATTATATACATAGAAGTAAGTAAATAAATTACAACAATTTTAAAGCCTATATACTTATGTATATCATCATCACTAAATATAAATATATCATAGGACACATTACACACAGCGCCATCTGACCCCAAACTAAGCAGAGCTTGTGTGATGGAAGTCAGGTAACTGATTGAATACATAAATATATTTTTTTTAATACATAGGTACTTATAATACATACAGAACACCCAGACAAAAAACAAACATTTGTTTATACCATAAAATGTTTGTCCTTGATGGGAATCGAACCCACGCCGTACAGCTCAGGCAGACATACTCCCAGTGAGTCAACAGGGCTGTACCACTTCATATTATATTACAAGTATTTCAATTAAAAAATTAATAACTAAGTAAATTAACTAAAAAGTAACTAAACTAAGCTGGAAACTGGCTTTCAAATAAAAAAAACCACATCGAAATCGGTCTATCCGTTTGAGAGCTACGATGCCACAGACACACACACACACACAAGACAAACATATTATATATATAAAATACTTTTTAATTAAGCCCACTGCAGTATATAATATATACACGTATATCCGAGTCAGTCCTGTTTTTAGGGTTCCGTACCTCAAAAGGAAAAACGGAACCCTTATAGGATCACTTTGTTGTCCGCCCGTCTGTCAAGAACCTTATTCTCAGGAACGCGTGGAAGTATCAAGCTGAAATTCATATCAAATACTCAGGTCTACTGTCTTTTGGAGCTGTGAAAAAATCAAACTTCTAAGCCAACGCAATCAAAAGATACAGCCGTTTATAGTGCAAATTTTCGACACTCGCAAGTGAATCAAAAAGGGTACTTCCCGTGAACTTAGAATCTTGAAATTTGGTACGAAGCAACGTCTTATAGGACAGATAAAGGAAAAATTGCGAAGAGCATAAATTACCATAAAAAAAAATACCACAACTTTTACTTATATACCTACAGGTTTGTACGGAACCCTTGGTGCGCGAGTCCGACTCGCACTTGGTCGGTTTTTTTATTTTATATGCCAAGCAAGCAAGCAAGCTGGTGGCAAGCAGGCAGATGGTTTGCTAGATGCTTAGCAATTACCGACGTCTATGGATAGCTTTAATACCAAGGGCACAACGAATATGTTATTAAGCTGCGGGATTCGACCGATACACATAATTAGAGAGTATGTAGCGATGATGGCTCATTGGTTAGCGCGGTAAGTTCGCATGCCGTAGGGCGTGGGTTCAAACCCCAACAATGACCTTGAGCTGCCGGTGAAGGAAAACATCGTGAGGAAACCATAGCGTGATGGTAGGGTACTTTCTAGTACTCGGCTGGCTAGCTACCACCCTCAAGTTGAAAAATCTGCCGCCAAGCATCGTAACGGTGTGTTCCGACAGCCTCACTTGAGAGCCAGTTCCATTCCAGGCTAAGTGTGCTTTACCATCTTCGACCACACCGTCACTTAACATCAGGTGAGCTGTGGTCAAACACCTAGCCTGTCAGACATAAAAAAAAGAGTATTACCTAAAACAAAAATGTGGTAATCGTTCTTAAAACAACCCTTTAAGGCGATGCTCTAAAATAAATTAATAATTAATCTTTATTACTGTTGATTCACCTCAACCGCAGATTAATTTCTTGATCGAGTCCACCCAGCCACGGCCATCAAGATTACAAGCTTTTTTATAACCAGCCTCAAATCTCATACGCTCGCTGAAACATCTTACGAGAGCTCAATCTTCAATCAAGCGTGCGTCAGCGTCAATACCAACATGACGAAATAAAACGAACATTGTTCTCTTGCCAACATTCTCGTTATTTAGTTAGCAGATCACTCCATTGTTGCTCTCGAGAAACCACGAAAAAAGCATGGGCGGAGCCGCTATCGCTTGCACCTATCTCGAGATGAAACATGCTCACCATCCAGATACATGCCTTCCAACACTGAATCGAGCACACTTTGAAAATACACCATAAATCTTGGCAGCTAAGTTGGATTTCCATTGAAGGATTACGAGAAGCTTATTAAAGAAAATTAAATTTGCAGCCACGCGAAATCGGAACGAAGGAGTTGCGTTTATTCCAACACGCAATAATACTCTCTATTACTTCTGAAAATTTCCAGTGAAGTTACTGCACTTGTAATGAATTATAAGGGTGGGTTTGCGCTGTGATTGTTCTGGCGGTTACGTTGTTCCCATAGTTTTGTTCATATTTATATAGTGCGTTGTATTTATATAGAGCGGATTATAGATAAGAGGCGAGCGTATTTTCATTTTATTACCAAATTACCGATGGGAAGATAGGGCCTGCGCAGATTGTGACAACAGCTATCGAGCATTTGCCAGCAGGTAATTGTACGTGTTACTTGTCTGCTCACGAATATAGCAACACTTGCTTGAAAGGTTTCGGGTAAAAGGTTATTTTTGATGATGAAAAGGTAAACGATGATAGCTTATTGGTTAGCGCGGTCGGTTCACAAGCCGATGGGCGTGGGTTCAAAACCCAACAATGAGCTTAAGCTACCGATGAAGGAAGACATCGTGAGGAAACCTAAGCATCGTGGTAGGATATTTTCTAGTACTCGGCTGGCTCAAGTTGTAAATCTGCCGCCAAGCACCTAACGGTGTGTGTGTTCAGGCTCACTTGAGAGCCAATTCCATTCCAGATTAGGTGTACTTTACCATCTTAGATCACACATCAGGTGAGCTGTGATCAAACATATAGCTTATCAAACTTTTAAAAAAAAGATAGGATTCGAATAATTTGAAATAATTTATTCGATCCTCTTCGGCGAGATTTCCTTTCTTCGGTTATAAAGGTCATGTTTACTAAACCCTCTGACAAAATAAAGATTAAAATAATATTATGTTAAGTTATTGCCTTACATATTTTATTCGAACTTACTGTACAAATACTGTGAAGCATCTGTAAAAAAATGCTAAAGTTCTATCAGTCTCTATCTATAGTATCCTAGAATAAACTTGCTTACAAACATTCGGCACAACGAAACCAATATTAATTACAACCGTCCATATCCCCGATCTGCACGACCTCTCAACACCACAAGCTCTTAAATCAAGCCAACTTTACTGCAGAGAATCCGAACTGATCGATCAACGCCTAGAAAGTGCAAGTGCAACCCTCCACAGCAATGCTCATAAAATTATGAGACTACGTGAGAAATACAGAAAATAAAGTAAATATCATAGGACATTACAAACAGCGCCATCTGACCTTAAACAAGGCAAAGCTTGTACGATGGAAGTCAGATAACTGATAGAACACCTTCATAATTTTTTTGTTCTAAATAACAAAAATAAAAACCGGCCAAGTGCGAGTTGGACTCGCGCACGAAGGGTTCCGTACCATTATCTATGAAAAAGGCAAAACAATCGCGTTTGTTGCATGGGAGCCCATCTTAAATATTGTTTTTAGTATTTGTTGTTATAGCGGCAACAGAAATACATAATTTGTGAAAATTTCAACTGTCTAGCTATCGCGGTTCTTGAGATACAGCCTGGTGACAGACAGACGGAGGGACAGACAGACAGACAGCGAAATCTTAGTAATAGTGACCCGTTTTTACCCTTTGGGTACAAAACCCTAAAAAGTATTAAGAACAAACAATTGTTTTTACCACAAAATGTTTGTCCTGATGATCATCATCATCAGCCATAGGACGTCCACTGCTGGACATAGGCCTCCTCCTGGGGGGGTTTTGCCAATACTCGCCACGCTTGGCAGGCGGGTTGGCGAACGCAGTTAGGTGTGATTGTTCAAGGAAGACGCTGCTGCCCATCTTCCGGATTACATCCCTTAGCCGACTCTTACGGCAACCACGGATAGAGAGGGTGGGGTACTATTCTGACGCCGGCACCACCACGGCAATGATCCTGTACAGAGTCCTGATGATGTACCAGTCAGACAGACCAAACAGACAGTCAAATTGAAACTCCTTTTTTGAACTAGATTAATAAAACTCGTGTTAAGCCTTCATTTGTTTTTTTATTTCTTTATTAAGTAAAGGACAATTAGCTTCATTGAAAGCTTTTGATACCACATAAGTAGATATACGAGTACTACTTTGAGACAGGGCTTAAGAGTGATTAATATCACCCAAGTGCTACTGGTATTAAATATTCGAACAAATAAGTGTATATACTACTTATATGCCGACCAACTTATCTGATAGATGTGACAAAACGTAGGAACTATATAATATTCTCCAGAAGCTAGTATATGTCAGAAAATACGATTGTGGCTCTCTCATTCAACACTACAGATAAACTAGTCACAGTAATGGTCTACTGAATTGAAATAAAAAACTACTGGCCGTTCGCGTTTAAATAAAACCATCTTTCTATCCAGCACTAGTTTAATGGCTTGATGTAATCTCTGAAAATGTCACACTATGACAGGTCACTGTTATTATGACAGGCATACTGTATCGCAAACGGAATATATTGAAAATCAACCTTACTACACACGAATACAGGTGAAATACGTAGATAATAGAGATGGTAATGATTATTTTGACATCCGGCGTGCGCGCAGCCGTTTCGTCGATTACTCGATAATTTTAAAAGATTATCATCGGATTTTGACAACACTACTTATTTTTAAGTACATGTTTACTATGTGACTTTTGATGGACATTTAATAACTGTAGAACAAGTTAACATCACAGTTCGCAATAAACATGAACTTTTGATTTTGTAAACTCATTGTTGAAGATATTGGTAGAACCAGTTTTTTTTATGTAATGGTAATGAGACGAACGATACGCTCTCCTGATGGTAAGAGGTAACGCCAGCCCATGACCGTTGCAGCGATACACAGAACTTTGAGTAGCAAAACAAAGTTCAGGGCATCGCTGCTTTGGCGTTCATTACTTTGAGACTTTCGATGGTTAGTATCAATAGCTCTGCAATTTTGCGCGATGCAGTGCCCTGCAAACAGGAACACAGTAATGTTTACACACTACTGCTTAGCGGCAGAGTATCTGGTACTGCGGTGGTACATACCAAGATAACCTTCTGCTAAGGAGATTTACCACCTAGCATGGAACTAGATAGCCGCAACGGTACTTAGAAAGAGCCGCATGCGGTACACGAGCCTAAGATTGCCAACCCCTGATCTATACTATTAACCGTCGAGGATTGCTTCGCGACCCTCAAAAAGCTAGCTTTACCATCTTCGACCACACCGTCACTTGACATCAGGTGAGTTGTGGTCAAACACATAGCTAGTCAATCATTTAAACACCTTTCAGCTTATTACACCCAAATCTTAAAACCTTTTATTAAATTCGTATATGCTAAATGTTCGTATAGGCTAATGCTGTGTTTGCATTTAACGAGTTAAGTAGCTTAGAATTGTATTTCACCCAGCTGCTTTCCACAAACAGTTTATCAGTTCTCCTGTTTGGAAGTTCCAGTAATGGAGGTACGATGCCTGGATAGCGGATAGAGGCAATCGTCGCCTACACAGCTATTGTTCGACTCTACGCTGAATGCGATACCATCGCTTGTACCACCGATAGCTGTATAAGGTGCAGCCAATTTGCCAGGGACGAATTTATTTTATAAGACTTCTAGAAATTGGTCAGAATTTTATGTTAGCATCCATAAGACAGACATAAGGCAGACATAGATCATTACTAACATTCTTCTTCTTTTGCGGTTTTGGTGATACAATTTGTACATTTGCCAGTGTTAGGGACAAAGACATTTCAAATCACCCGCCGAACCGCGCCACGACATCCAGGCGCTAGTGGCGCCGCCCTCGCGGGCCGGTCAGTAGTGAAAACATCACCGGCAAACAAGAACAGCGCGCGCGCTTTGTTTTTACAAAAAAAAAAATAGGAAATAAGTGTTGTGCACCAACATCGGCGGGTGAGTCTTTTAGATTTTTAAAGTCAGATAACTTACTTACAGAGAAAATACTTATTTTTTTCTAAATAAATACAGAACACCAATGAGCCAACAAGGCTGTCAAGTCAAGTGTTAAATATTATCAAGTGCTTCGTGAAAAATCGAGTCAAATAAGTCTAATTCACAGTCAAAGCCATACAAAGTAATTCAAAGTCAAATCCAGTCATTTCTTAGTAAAGTAGTGGTGACATCAAGCTTCGATAAAGTGTTGGAAGCAACATGAAAAGTCTTGGCCACATTATATCATCTTCCCACAAACAACTAAATGATAATTTCTTAATTTTCCTGCATTTTCTTTTTCGTTGTCGTCGAAAATCATGTTTTCTTCTATTGATGATATATGCTAGTTTTCTCAAAGTTCTTTTTTGTTTCACAATTCATTGGTGTTCTCAATCCTCCAATTTTAACATCTGTGATGACTAACATTTATCCAAACTAGTAGCCAAACATTCCATTACCAATAAGTAATAATTATTAGTTGTAACACAAATACGTAGACGTATAATTAAACTAAAACATTGTCTGACCTTATCTTATCTACCATCGGCCCATTAACAGACCTCAAAAAAACTATAACCTACCAAACAATATGTAATGTAAAACCTTTGAGACACACTGCCTTGTAGTGTGACAAGCCGTCTTAAACATAGTATAGTTCAGTGAAACAGCGTACAAATTAAATGACTTGTCAAACTCTGGTGCATTTTAGGCATTTGACTTATATATTTTAAACAAAATTTAAAATTTATCTAAAAAATACACGTATGGTTTATTCATAAAATTTTGACACAAAGGTCAACATTATGAAATTAAACGATATAATGAAATAATTTATTATCCTACATTTGCATTCATCAATTATATTACATATATTAAGATAAAATAAAATAATACATAGTTTTAAATTAAACGAAATGTAAAAAAAACAGTTTGGTGACGATAATAGCTTTTGAGACATTCAAACTTAAGAACTGGCACAGTGTACAAACGTGCTATGGTAGAATGTGAAAGAAAAAACCTAGGCATTGACAGTATTTTATTTCGTTAATTACTAAAGCATGATTAGATATAAGACATGAATTGCAAAAACGGAAGACAAGACAGTATGGTTTTAAAGCTTTAGCTTCCCCAAAAGGACAAATTAATAAAAAAAACAGTAAATTAATTTTTTTTAAATATCATAACTGGCCTTTTACTCCTCATAAATAAAGTGACATGACACTTATGACTGTTAAAACAATATATTGTTTCCAATATACTTATAAATATGTACCTACTTCGGCTTAGATTAGAATAAAGTAGTACAGATGTAATGTTGTGTAGGAAATGGTTAAAAAAAGGGCCTAAAATTTCGCTTAATAGCACACTGAAATCAGATGATGTGGCGTGAGGCCTTGACCTACTAGAGAGCGTGTAGTTTACATACAACAAACGAAAATTGTAGGACCAAGCAGTTTTCACTCATTTTCCACGCAGTATAACTATACAACTTTTTTCTAATCTGTGGTAGGCACTAAGCTATGTATATTATTTGCGAACCTTATCAAAGATGTTTCTATTCTATAAAGTCTTATAATCAAGCATTTCATCATGCAGCGTAGAAAAAGCTCTAGTTTTTATTGAACACTGTGTCCTCAAAGTTATATCTATCGATCTAAAACGTTCAGCGCAATCATACAATCTTAGTCACCCGTAACCGAGCACTGCCTGTCAAAATAAATGTACTGTCCTTTAAAACACACACAAAAAACATTCAAACAACTATATGACTTATTTTCAATAGTGTAGAGCACAATATAAGTAACAAACATTATAAAAACAATTTCAACATCGATTCTGACACCCGTATCCGTCATCCGAATCGATATGCAAGTGTCAAAATCCTAACCTCAAAATGAGATCGAGAATTGAAGACTCGATTGAATTCGATTTGACTAACGTACGATCGCCCGAGGGGAGAAAGGAACAAAACAATCGGAACTTTGCTACGAGAAAATAAACGACATAATCGATTGTATCGATTCACGAGAATCGAGAGGCTGTTAACAATTGACGCGCGTTCTCTAGTTTATGTTCTGAGGAGATGAAATGGATCTGGGGTTGAGGTCGAAAACTATCTCACATATTTTACTAGAATAAACTGTAACTTGTAAGATTTAAAGTGGGTTTTCGATTGTTCTGACAAAATGAACAATGGTTCGCTAGAGATGAGACAGGTGATTAGGTAACAAAATGCCGTAGCACCTAGACTGTTAATTTTGTTGTAAAGAAAATCTGAACATTTATTTTGCCGTCTTGTATTTATTTTATTGTTGCTTCAGTGTCTAACATCTTTATATTGAAGTGATTAAAGAAACCTATACCAACATACAACTAGCAACTTTTTTTCTTTTTCTTTTTTTTACTTTTTTTTTGTTACTTAGAGGAGATTTTTATAGATAGATTTTTTGCTACTTTTATAAACTAGCTGCATCCGCGGGCAGCGTTTTCAATAAAAGCTCCCAGGCGTCTTGACTTTTTCCGACACTTCCAACAATTATCATTATAAAAGATGAACATTACGCGAACGCTAAACTCTTTTTAGGGTTCCGTACCCAAAGGGTAAAACGAGTCCCTATTACTAAAGACTCCGCTGTCCGTCCGTCTGTCTGTCAATCCGTCTGTCACCAGGCTGTATCTCATTAACCGTGATAGTTTGACAGTTGAAATTTTCACAGATGATGTGTTTCTGTTGCTGCTATAACAACAAATACTAAAAAACAGAATAAAAAAATATTTAAAAATAATTTACAAAAATTGATTTTTAGCGTAGAAAAAATTATTTATTATTTATTCTCTATTCTTTTAATGTTTATGGTCTGGCTACTGAGGCCTTTGAACCATGTCTCTATTTGGAATTACAGCACTTCACTTTTATAATTTTGTCAGTGTCTTTGAACCGTCTTGTCTTCAGTTTTTGCAATATACGTATAGTTACAGTCGAAGTCCAGTCTCGGTCAAATCCAGTCGGTACCAGTCAAATCAAGTCATGCCTTAGCAAAGTAGTGGCGACTTTACTATAAGCTTCTGGATGGAGTTTTGGAAGCAACACGAAAAGTTATGTTTCACCACATTATATCACTTTCCCACACTCGCGCTTGTAATTCAGCACTTTATGAATAAAACACCACTATTTTTACGCATAAGCACTGGAAGAAAACACTAGTTTTGGAAAAAAATACAATGGGGCGACACGACCCTTACCGCGTCCCCGCCAAAACTCCCGTCAGATAAATTATTATAAATTGTCACAGATAAAATTAAGTCATGAAGTAAATGAAGACTTAGTTTATAATATATCACATTATAAGTCTTAATTTACTTTATAATAAGCACATTTTCTGTTTTGAATACGTCTTTAAGTTTGCATCCATAGTGGGAGGCAATTCAGACAATTTCGTGTTACAGCTAATCTATTAATTACATTAAACATTTAATTACACCATTCGATAGCTAAAGAATCAAAGAATTCGTTACGTTGATTAAGGATTTGAAACATGGAAATCCGAAGTAGTTTTTAGTGTTCACAACACTAACACACACTGATTTTCTCACATATCTTAGCTCTAGCGGGGTTTCAGCTCTAATCATACATATATGTATTATATGTACATATAACTGTCATGAATCTGTATCAACTATCTGGTAATCCATGTAATTGAACACTTTACAGATTGTGCCATACAAACCAGCACGTTCTGCGAAGCGCGCGGGTGGTCTGTTCTTGTGCAATAACTTACCACTATTTTTAAGTGGTTAAAATCATTTTAGTAAAGTCGGTTGAAAAAGATAAAATAGTAAAAAGATTGAGTTATAATTGAAATCAATAAAAATTTGCGATTTTGTAGCTATGTAGCTCGGAACGCACGCCGAGGGGCGCGAGTTCATTTCTCGACAATGAGCTTAAGCTGCCAATGACGAAAAATCATCGTGAAGAAATCATAGCATTTAGTAGCGATGATAGCTCAGTGGTTAACGCGGACGGTTCACACGCCGAAAGGCGTAGGTATAAATCTCAATAATGAGCTTGAGCTGTTGATGAAGAAAAATATCGTGAGGAAACCATAGCATGGTTGCAGGGTACTTTTGGTTGGCTGGCAAGCTACCACTGTCAAGTCGAAAATCTGCCGCCAAGCACTAACGTTGTGTTCCGACAAACTCACTTGAGAGCCAGTTCCATTCTAGGCTAAGTGTGTTTACCATCTTCGACCTTCATTCCGTCACTTAAGATCAGGTGAGCTGTGGACAACACATAGCCTGTATAAATATATATATAAAATAATACATAAATAAGTCATTAAAAAATACGTAGCGTATAAAAAAGGTGAAGACACCTTGGCCTCACAATTTTTTGATTTTCATACGCGAACTGCAACGCCAATACATCTAGACAAATATAAATGTCTGACCAAAATTACATCTGTACTGCTTTTTGTAATCTGTGCATGCAGGGGCGGATCTACATAGAGGCTTTATAGACTGCAGTCCAGGGCCCCGTGGATATAAAGGGCCCCAGCCCCAAACACAATGAATTTTTTATGCTAATTTATGAAAAGAAGCTTGTTGATGTTTACCCTAACTATTATTATAATATCGTAAAACGTTTTGAACGTTGCCACAACCTGTGAAGCGGAACGCACGTTCTCCAATATGTCGTATACAGAAAACAAATAGGATAACAATGTCAAACTTTCGTCTAAATCATTTATCAGTTCTTTACGTAAATTGTGATTTAACAAGGGACTTACAATGTGAAGAGGAAAATAAAGGAATTTGTGGCGCAAAAATGCAAAAATATTGCTTTATAATTAATATAACAAACACAATAATCTGTTGATTTCTTTTGCTATAATGTTGTTGTTTGTATGTCTTAGGCATACTAAATAAATAAACTATTTGATCGCCCTATTTTTTTCCTAAGGAGTGTACCTAATACGAGTACACATTATCGAAAACGGGTTTTTGACATATTGCAATTGATTGATTAATTATTGAAGCAGGCTCCTAAGTAGTACTAGTCCAAGGCCCCACAAATTCATGGTCCGGCCCTCTGTGCATGAAGGTTACTCTATCTGAGGATCGCAGCCAAATAATTTCAACAGTTTCTACGGCAATTTCAACTGAGCAACCTCACAATAAAACCAACTCCCAAAATTAAGAAAACCTTTTAACCGAAACCAAATAAAAAAGCGTAATCAAATTAAAAAATCCTACCTTTCTCCATTGTCTTCCCGAGCTCGATCAAGATAGTACGGCGAAAACAAATAGCACTAATTACGGCAGAAATTCGGTTAACAATCAGACAGTTTTATTCGGCAGATTAATACAGCACATCAATCTGGCCGTTCGGACAAATTAGGGAATTATTTTTTTCGATTAGAACTCTATTGTTTAATCGTGGTGTGTTAATAGGTATTAGATAACATCTGAAGTGTTTTAATTCAATTACATTTTTAATGAAATACAATCTTCTGAAAAATCAAGTTAAACAAGTTTAGTTAGGAGTTTAAAAAGACACAAATTTGATAAGATATTAAAAAGTTATGATGCAATAAAGAAACTCACGTACATACATGAACCCTGAAAACTTTTCTTGGGCAGTTTTTTTCTTCAAGTCACACAAAGTAAGTCATGGTCAAATCCGGTTATGCTCTAGTAACGCAACGGTAAAAAAGTCGAAACGAAAAGTCTTGTTTAACATTTTATCACTTTCCCACACTAACGCGCGTAATACGGCACTTTGTGAATAAAGCACCACAATTCTTATACATAAATACGGCGACATAATTTTTCTGCGTTCCCGACAAAACTTCTTTTTTTTTCTCAAAATGTATACTGTTTGTGGTCATTAATTCTCTTTGCTCCTTCACTAAAACTACTTTTTTAGGCTTCGTGACTTTACACATTTAGCCCAGCGTCATGTATGTTAAAACCGTACAGTAGACTCGCCCGAGATAGATAAACACTCATATCATCCAGTTATATTTGACGTAGATTCATTACCACTATCTTATCGGAGACTCGACAGAGTCCATTAAGAAAAATATCTGCCTTATCATTACAGCTGCTTATCTTCCAGATGAACTGGTATCCGAATTAGTTCAGTACTCAGCACAATATTGTATTTGAAATTTCTATTGCGTTCTTGCAAAATGATATTGATCAACCCTAGAGCTTCATTATGAAACTAAAAATACTAGAGATGTCTTAAAGTATAGATTATATAACACTATACTAGCACTTATAGCAACTAAGTAACCTTTTCACCGATAACTCTTTGCTCAATACCGAAGAGTATGTAACAGTTTGCATCAACCTCTTTGTTGATAGGGTTGGCCTGATAAGACACGCAGCACATTGTGTGATCTTGATTGTTGTTACTTTGTTAATTTATCGCTAAGGTGCATTAAGATAAACGGGAGTACCTAAGACTTATTTAAGTCAAGATAAACAGGTAGGTGGGTGACGTAAAATACGTGCCTTTCAATGTTTTCCATCTTCATGACGTTTTATTATTAGGTAAAATTATAATTTACTTAAAGTGCTTATAGATTGTTAGATTTTTAGATCAAGAAATGATGCTATATAATAAATAGCTTGATGGCGTATCAAGGAAAATATCATAGAATTACCATTGAATGTCTTAAAGTAATGAACGCCAAAGCAGCGATGTCCTGGACTTTGTTCTGCTACTCAAAGTTGTGAATAACTATAGCTGCGATAATATTCATGGACATGGGTTATAAGTATCTTATCTTCAGAAGAGCATTTCGTTTGTCTCGTTACTTTTATATAAAAAAAAAAACTATGATTTAAAAAAAGTATTTTATTTTTAAACATTACTTAAAGTTAGTCTATGCTTTTGTAACCTATTTATAGAAGAATATAATAATATACCGGGAACCACCTAATTCATTTCTACTTGTGACATTTCACATCTGTAAGAAGTTGATGTTGACAGAGCATTATTTTTTTCTCTTTTTTTCTTCGGCCATGGCACGTTCGTGCATTGTGCCAATGTTCGTGTTTTCTTTTTACTTTTAAAATGGAGAAACTCAATGTAAACCCCAAATGAAAACGATACGAAAGACTAAAATGGATCACACAAGTTTACAAGTTCTTAAAGTAATGTTCAACAGACCATTTTAAGCATTAGTTAATTTTAAGTAATAAAATCAAATGTCGTGATTCTATATGACTGCATAAAGTATCTCGAAAAGGCACAATTTCTTTTCGATATTAAAAAACCCACGGAGTTCGGCGGAGAAGTTTTATAATGAGACTGTTATCTTTGTTAAGAGCAGCTTATCTGCAACTACTAAGAATGAGCTGATTACCATGAAATATGTTATTTATTAGTAAAATTCATGATGAAACTGTTACTGAGCTTACTAATCAGGGTGCGGTCCAATACAAACCAATCAGAATTTTAAAAAAACTATTATGTAGTTACAAAGACTGTGTTAGAATTGGCTCAATACACCAACGTGCTGTGGCCGAAAAAAAAACAAGATTGTTTATTACCTCATAATATAAAATGATGTTGAAAATTTATCAAATTCTGCTTAAATAATTGAACAGCCCCTTGAAATTGCCGTTCTGCAGTACTGGCCATTTCAAATCAAATTAATTTTATTTAAAAAACATGAAATTCTTTTTTCAAAAGTAGTAATTTGTTTATTGATCAGTGTTATGTTTTCATCGCATTTGAATCTTTTTCGTCATCATGGATACCTTTAAAATTCGACTAATTATGGACTATGAGTCGGTTGTGGCAGCAACGCGGCATAAGCGGCGCGCAACATCAACGACGTTTACGGAGTTAAAACCGCAATCCAACGCACCGCCTGTTATTATTAGTGTGAAGGGCATCAATAAACTGCCACTGCGTTGACAAAGATGCATCGATTGCGTGATTATTCTGATCAATAGAAATAAAATTCGTTTGTTTTTTTTTTCATATAAAACGGCAATTTCGTAGGTAAAGATCTAATATGTTATGTTTATTCAAGAAACCTTTATTTGTCGTGGTGGTGCTGGCATAAGAATAGTACCCCACCCTCTCTACCCGTGGTTGCCGTAAGAGTCGGCTAAGGGATGTAATCCGGAAGATGGGCAGCAGCGTATTCCTTAAACAATCACACCTATCTGCGCTCGCCAACAATACAATACAATACAATACAACTTTATTATACACCAAACATTATAAAAATACATACAAAAATTAAAAACAGAAGAGAAAGAAAGTAACAAAACAAAAAATACAACATAGAAACAACAAATAAACGGTGTACAAGGGCGGCCTTATCGCCTAGAGCGATTTCTTCCAGACAACCTTAGGATGGAAATTAAAAGAATAGATATTTAAGTTGGTGTAAAAAAAAGCAAATAATAATAATTATATAAAATGACAGAGAGAGAATATTTATATATGTCGGAACGCCAGAGGGCGGAGGGGGAGGCGGCCGATCCGCATCAGACATTATTAGTAGGCGTGGTTGTAGCGGGCGAGGAGATGATCCAAACAATTTAGTTCTTTTTAAACAGTTTAATAACCACTTCACAATAATTGTAGTTCAACTTTATAACTAGGAATAATCACTATAGTATAATCACTATTGGGGACAAGACGTTCCGCTTAGCTCCGCACACTGCAGTGGTCCGACTCAATCTGCCACACTCAACTCTCGGTCTATCGCTCCCCGCAGCGCCTCTACCGGCCGACACGTGAAACTTTCTACTCGTGCTCTGATTGGTCTAAACCCAAACCAATCACAAGCAGCGCACGGAACCAGCGTTACGTCAGAGATGGCGCCATTGCATCTCTATTCCACCAAAACTACGCAAGATGGCGCTAAATTAAATTAAAAGCGAGGCGCCGTCACGGCCAGACTGACTCTCGCACGTCCTCGGGCGCACATCTCGAATATCTGTAACAATTGAATACAGTTTAGCATGGTTCTACTGCTCGTTCATCCTGACAAAATTATGATAAACTCTTTAGAATGATTGGTTCTGGAAGTTATATAGAAATATTATCCAGCTAGTGATGCTCTCAACCCTGGACAGAATACCAAACTGCACATAACTATAAACTTTCACAAGAGCAGTGCAAACCAGACACCAGAGCAGTGCAGACCAGACACCAGCGCCCCCTCAATCGACATCTGCCGCAGCAGCCTGCCCGACCCGGACAACTGTGCTCCTCCGTCTCACTCTCTGAACTCAGATAACAGCACCCCCTCAATCGACAACTGCCGCAGCAGCTTGTACGACCCGGACAACTGTATCCCTCACACTCTCTTCATACCACACCAAACTGCCGTATTCCTTCCATCCAGGATCAAGCACATCAAACAGCCCTGACAACTTTATTTAACCAGATATTAGATAGAATTTAGTATAGAAAATTGTAATGATAGAATTCATTTTCTTACCTAATAGGGTTAGACTATGCCATATCGGAAGAGGCGGTCAAAGTGTCACTACAAGTCGACAAAGTGTCGCTGCAAACTGACATAGTGGCGCTCGAGGAGGCTGATATAGTATCACTCTCAACACCATCGTTGGTAATGACCGCCGTCACGGGCTCATCATTGTCGTCGCTATTAGTCAAATCTTCAGAAATTTCTGCCAAGCCGGCATAACCTCTGGGTACCATGCGCAAATTTTCGTGAGAGTATTTGTACAAACGATTAGAACCAGTAACGCTTTTCAATTCATAACGGTCATTTTCTAGAACCCGTGTAATAATAAAGGGGCCCTTGAATCTCCTGTCTAATTTGGTTTGATTTCGCTCACTACATCTAATGAAAACAAAATCTCCTACCTGAAATGGTTTCACGTTCGCTTTCCCTTTATTAAAACGCAAGGTATCCAAAGCAGCAGCTTTTTGGATATTCTGAGATGCAACGTTTCGAATAGTTTCTATATTTAATTGTTCGTGTGAATCTACTTGTGGTGAGATTCTCGATTCACCAAGCGACAAAGCTGTAACACCAAACATGAGTTCTGTTGGGGAGAAACCGGTTATACGAGACCGCGTGCTATTTAAAGCGAGTTGTACGTTTCCCAACTCGTCCCGCCAAACTTTATGTGGGTCATTTTCTACAATAGTTAACAGGCTTTTGAGAGTACGCATTACACGTTCGACTTGCCCGTTAGCTCTACTTGAACCAGTTGCAATGAAATGAAGTTCTATCCCGTGGTCGTTACAAAATTGTTTAAATTCTAAACTAGCATAACTTCTACCCTGATCTGCTATGACACGATTTGGGGCGCCGAAAAGAGTGACAGCCTTTTTCAAAGCATTTACGGCACTACACGCGTCTAGGGAGGTTGTGTGCTCGAGAAGTACGTATTTTGTAAATCCGTCTATAATTACTGAAGCGTATTCTTTTCTGTCGCTTTTGCCAGTAAGTTTTCCCGTAATGTCAATATGTACAGTGTGCCAAGGTTTATTTGGCTTAGGAATCGAATGTAGTTCGATCTGCTGGGCCCCAGAGGGCCCTTTTGCGGCTTTACATACTATACACGAGTCTACAAATTTGCGAACATTTTTAGACATCTCGGGAAACCAATACTGATCATACAATTTGTTTAATGTTTTATCATGACCAAGATGTTGAATTTCGCAATGAACATGGTTGATGAGGGTCCACATGAGTGACCGAGGTACTATGGGTAGCCAGGAAGTACGTTTATTTCTGTCAATTTTCCTATACAGGACGTTACCCCTAACATCATATGTACGAGCAACGGATTCAGGAAGTTCGTTATTGGCATGCTTTTTGATAATGTCTTGGATTTCAGGATCTCTTTGTTGTTCAACTAGAAGCCAACCTTTATGTAACTCGACAAAGTTTACATTTTTCTTAGAGGACGTAAGCTGTTCTTTATTTTCCAGGGGGTGATTTCGTGAAAGAAAGTCTGCATGTTCCATATTACGACCTTCACGATAAACTATATCAAAGGAGTAGGCTTGTAAATCAGCCCACCAACGGTGTACACGAGGGGTCAAATCAGTTTTCGATTTGGAAGCTTTTAATGAGTTGCAATCAGTGAAAACGGTGAAATGTTGCCCATAAAGGTAGTGTCGAAAATGTGCAACTGCTCGCACGACCGCCAATGTTTCTAGTTCGTAAGAGTGGTACCTTGACTCCACCTCGGTTGTACGACGACTGAAATATTCGACAACATGTGGTACGTTGTCTTTTTTCTGAATAAGTATGGCACCGTAACCATCCGCACTAGCGTCTGTATGCAGCTCGACAGGCAAATCGGGGTTAAAGATTGTGAGAACTGGTTCGGAAGTTAATATTTTTACAATATTTTTATGCACCTCGTCATGTTTTTCCGTCCACTTAATAGGGCCATTCAACTTAGTCAACGGATATAAGGGACCTGCTACCTTGGAGAAATTTGGTATGAAACGCCGAAAATATGAGGCCAAGCCCAAAAATTGGCGAACTTGAGAGGCAGTTCTAGGCACTGGGGCCATAATTAAAGCCTGCACTTTCTTGGTATTAGGTCTCACTTCACCAGCTTGGATAGAGTAACCTAGGTAGTCTATTTTCTTTTTCATGAACTTACATTTGTGTATGTTGAAAGAGAACCCAGCTTCAGATAGCGATTTTAAAACCAGCTCTAAACGACGTAACCCTTCAGTAATCTCTAAAGAATAACAGAGTATATCATCCATATAGGCCGTAGCAAAGTCCTTAACAGGCTTAAGAGCACTATTTATACATCTCTGATACACAGACGGTGCGTTTCGCAAACCAAACGGCATAGCGAGATATTCGTACTGCCCGTCTGGTGTCACAAATGCTGTACGCTCAACAGAATCGGGGTGAACTATTATTTGATTGAAGCCAGAAGCCATATCAAGAGTTGAGAAGAAATGAGAGCCATTTAAACGGTCAATTTGTTCGTCAACACGCGGAAGTGGATAATGTTCAGGTTGAGTATTCGCATTAAGCTCCCTGTAATCCACACACATTCTATCTGAGCCATCATTCTTTTTGACCAGTAAGATCGGACTAGCAAATGGAGAGCTACTTTCACGAATAACGCCTGCGTCTAAAAGCGACTGTACCTTTTCTCGCACAATCTCTTTTTCAGACGCAGATAATCTATATGGGTGCCTGTGCACTTTCTTATCAGGATCAATCAAATTAATGTTCATTACACCTGTATTCACGCGACGAGTAGGGATGCCATCAATAAAATGATCTTTATACTTAGACAGGATTCGAAGCAGTTCGCTTTTATCCTCACCCTCAAGGTCAGTATCAATTTCAAATGAACTAAGTTCACACGTGTTACAACTTTTCACAATTTTAAATTGAATATTGTCGTCACTAATTTCAACGCCTATTCCCAGTTGTAGAATATCCCTGCCCAGGATAACAGACTCTGAAATCCCATCGGACGGAATCACGTGAAACAAAACAGCTAATTTAATACCTTCGATTGTTATGTCACTGAGAATTTGGGATTCGCATAAAATATTTCCTTGGCCTACCCCCGAGAGGAATATTTTTTCATTACGCATGGTACCGGGGAACTTTGCAACTAAATCAGATTTAACCAATGAGCATACAGAACCACTATCAAATAAAAATTGGACGGGCTCACCCGATGATGTTGCCAGTGTACTCCTTGCGGTCTGATGGTTGCAAACGTGGACCGCTTTGACCACCTTCTCCGGGCACGCTGGCGCGATGTGCCCTGGCTTGCCGCACATGAAGCAGGTCCTCTTGTCTGCGCCTTCCTTTGATGTGGATGGAGCGTTCTGGTCAGCTCGAGGTTTCTTGCAATCCACTTGCTTATGTCCCGTAGCTCCGCAGCGGTAACAGTTTCCCAGAAAACTCGAGTCGTTGCTTTTGTAGCTACTTTTGAAACGCTTAGGCTCAAAAACTGGTACGCTGCTATCGTGTCTTCTTTTATTAGAGATGCCATTCAGTTTCCGAAACAATTGTGCTCTTGTATTTATGTCTAATCCATTCAGTTCTTTCTTTATCATATTATCTTTGTAGCAGAGCACAGACATGACAAATCCAGTAATTATGTCTTCAGGCATTGCTACGTGAGGTATCCTTTCTATAATTGTCCACAACCGTGTCGCTGCTTGGCATGCTGTCTCTTTACTGGTGATATGAAATCTCAGGATATCATCAAAATAATCCTGAGGCAGCATAGGCCGGGCAAATTTGGTCATTAGTAGTTCCTTCACACGTGGCCAAGTCATTTCCGTTAAGTTAAGTGCTGTCAGGGCGGTAGCTGCACGCCCTCTTAATGCCTGCGTTAAAGCCAGAAGTAGATCGATCCCTTCTAACTGTTTGCTTGTAACGATTATTTCGGTAAGCTTGCACCAACCTTCAATATCAGCGTCTTCTTCATCAGGGTCAAACTTGATAAACTTCGTGTAGTTTTGGTTCATCGTTGTTGGAGTTTGTGTAGCAGCCAACAGTCGGGAAAGCAGCGCCTCCATCCCAACGAGAACGTTAGATGCAGCTGTTTGATTTTGTCGATTTTCCTTCTGCTCCTTAAGGTTAAGCCCTTCGAATCCCACTTCTGATGTCGGAACGCCAGAGGGCGGAGGGGGAGGCGGCCGATCCGCATCAGACATTATTAGTAGGCGTGGTTGTAGCGGGCGAGGAGATGATCCAAACAATTTAGTTCTTTTTAAACAGTTTAATAACCACTTCACAATAATTGTAGTTCAACTTTATAACTAGGAATAATCACTATAGTATAATCACTATTGGGGACAAGACGTTCCGCTTAGCTCCGCACACTGCAGTGGTCCGACTCAATCTGCCACACTCAACTCTCGGTCTATCGCTCCCCGCAGCGCCTCTACCGGCCGACACGTGAAACTTTCTACTCGTGCTCTGATTGGTCTAAACCCAAACCAATCACAAGCAGCGCACGGAACCAGCGTTACGTCAGAGATGGCGCCATTGCATCTCTATTCCACCAAAACTACGCAAGATGGCGCTAAATTAAATTAAAAGCGAGGCGCCGTCATATATATACAAACAGAAAAACATACTTACTATAAATAAATATGACGGCGCCTCGCTTTTAATTTAATTTAGCGCCATCTTGCGTAGTTTTGGTGGAATAGAGATGCAATGGCGCCATCTCTGACGTAACGCTGGTTCCGTGCGCTGCTTGTGATTGGTTTGGGTTTAGACCAATCAGAGCACGAGTAGAAAGTTTCACGTGTCGGCCGGTAGAGGCGCTGCGGGGAGCGATAGACCGAGAGTTGAGTGTGGCAGATTGAGTCGGACCACTGCAGTGTGCGGAGCTAAGCGGAACGTCTTGTCCCCAATAGTGATTATACTATAGTGATTATTCCTAGTTATAAAGTTGAACTACAATTATTGTGAAGTGGTTATTAAACTGTTTAAAAAGAACTAAATTGTTTGGATCATCTCCTCGCCCGCTACAACCACGCCTACTAATAATGTCTGATGCGGATCGGCCGCCTCCCCCTCCGCCCTCTGGCGTTCCGACATCAGAAGTGGGATTCGAAGGGCTTAACCTTAAGGAGCAGAAGGAAAATCGACAAAATCAAACAGCTGCATCTAACGTTCTCGTTGGGATGGAGGCGCTGCTTTCCCGACTGTTGGCTGCTACACAAACTCCAACAACGATGAACCAAAACTACACGAAGTTTATCAAGTTTGACCCTGATGAAGAAGACGCTGATATTGAAGGTTGGTGCAAGCTTACCGAAATAATCGTTACAAGCAAACAGTTAGAAGGGATCGATCTACTTCTGGCTTTAACGCAGGCATTAAGAGGGCGTGCAGCTACCGCCCTGACAGCACTTAACTTAACGGAAATGACTTGGCCACGTGTGAAGGAACTACTAATGACCAAATTTGCCCGGCCTATGCTGCCTCAGGATTATTTTGATGATATCCTGAGATTTCATATCACCAGTAAAGAGACAGCATGCCAAGCAGCGACACGGTTGTGGACAATTATAGAAAGGATACCTCACGTAGCAATGCCTGAAGACATAATTACTGGATTTGTCATGTCTGTGCTCTGCTACAAAGATAATATGATAAAGAAAGAACTGAATGGATTAGACATAAATACAAGAGCACAATTGTTTCGGAAACTGAATGGCATCTCTAATAAAAGAAGACACGATAGCAGCGTACCAGTTTTTGAGCCTAAGCGTTTCAAAAGTAGCTACAAAAGCAACGACTCGAGTTTTCTGGGAAACTGTTACCGCTGCGGAGCTACGGGACATAAGCAAGTGGATTGCAAGAAACCTCGAGCTGACCAGAACGCTCCATCCACATCAAAGGAAGGCGCAGACAAGAGGACCTGCTTCATGTGCGGCAAGCCAGGGCACATCGCGCCAGCGTGCCCGGAGAAGGTGGTCAAAGCGGTCCACGTTTGCAACCATCAGACCGCAAGGAGTACACTGGCAACATCATCGGGTGAGCCCGTCCAATTTTTATTTGATAGTGGTTCTGTATGCTCATTGGTTAAATCTGATTTAGTTGCAAAGTTCCCCGGTACCATGCGTAATGAAAAAATATTCCTCTCGGGGGTAGGCCAAGGAAATATTTTATGCGAATCCCAAATTCTCAGTGACATAACAATCGAAGGTATTAAATTAGCTGTTTTGTTTCACGTGATTCCGTCCGATGGGATTTCAGAGTCTGTTATCCTGGGCAGGGATATTCTACAACTGGGAATAGGCGTTGAAATTAGTGACGACAATATTCAATTTAAAATTGTGAAAAGTTGTAACACGTGTGAACTTAGTTCATTTGAAATTGATACTGACCTTGAGGGTGAGGATAAAAGCGAACTGCTTCGAATCCTGTCTAAGTATAAAGATCATTTTATTGATGGCATCCCTACTCGTCGCGTGAATACAGGTGTAATGAACATTAATTTGATTGATCCTGATAAGAAAGTGCACAGGCACCCATATAGATTATCTGCGTCTGAAAAAGAGATTGTGCGAGAAAAGGTACAGTCGCTTTTAGACGCAGGCGTTATTCGTGAAAGTAGCTCTCCATTTGCTAGTCCGATCTTACTGGTCAAAAAGAATGATGGCTCAGATAGAATGTGTGTGGATTACAGGGAGCTTAATGCGAATACTCAACCTGAACATTATCCACTTCCGCGTGTTGACGAACAAATTGACCGTTTAAATGGCTCTCATTTCTTCTCAACTCTTGATATGGCTTCTGGCTTCAATCAAATAATAGTTCACCCCGATTCTGTTGAGCGTACAGCATTTGTGACACCAGACGGGCAGTACGAATATCTCGCTATGCCGTTTGGTTTGCGAAACGCACCGTCTGTGTATCAGAGATGTATAAATAGTGCTCTTAAGCCTGTTAAGGACTTTGCTACGGCCTATATGGATGATATACTCTGTTATTCTTTAGAGATTACTGAAGGGTTACGTCGTTTAGAGCTGGTTTTAAAATCGCTATCTGAAGCTGGGTTCTCTTTCAACATACACAAATGTAAGTTCATGAAAAAGAAAATAGACTACCTAGGTTACTCTATCCAAGCTGGTGAAGTGAGACCTAATACCAAGAAAGTGCAGGCTTTAATTATGGCCCCAGTGCCTAGAACTGCCTCTCAAGTTCGCCAATTTTTGGGCTTGGCCTCATATTTTCGGCGTTTCATACCAAATTTCTCCAAGGTAGCAGGTCCCTTATATCCGTTGACTAAGTTGAATGGCCCTATTAAGTGGACGGAAAAACATGACGAGGTGCATAAAAATATTGTAAAAATATTAACTTCCGAACCAGTTCTCACAATCTTTAACCCCGATTTGCCTGTCGAGCTGCATACAGACGCTAGTGCGGATGGTTACGGTGCCATACTTATTCAGAAAAAAGACAACGTACCACATGTTGTCGAATATTTCAGTCGTCGTACAACCGAGGTGGAGTCAAGGTACCACTCTTACGAACTAGAAACATTGGCGGTCGTGCGAGCAGTTGCACATTTTCGACACTACCTTTATGGGCAACATTTCACCGTTTTCACTGATTGCAACTCATTAAAAGCTTCCAAATCGAAAACTGATTTGACCCCTCGTGTACACCGTTGGTGGGCTGATTTACAAGCCTACTCCTTTGATATAGTTTATCGTGAAGGTCGTAATATGGAACATGCAGACTTTCTTTCGCGAAATCACCCCCTGGAAAATAAAGAACAGCTTACGTCCTCTAAGAAAAATGTAAACTTTGTCGAGTTACATAAAGGTTGGCTTCTAGTTGAACAACAAAGAGATCCTGAAATCCAAGACATTATCAAAAAGCATGCCAATAACGAACTTCCTGAATCCGTTGCTCGTACATATGATGTTAGGGGTAACGTCCTGTATAGGAAAATTGACAGAAATAAACGTACTTCCTGGCTACCCATAGTACCTCGGTCACTCATGTGGACCCTCATCAACCATGTTCATTGCGAAATTCAACATCTTGGTCATGATAAAACATTAAACAAATTGTATGATCAGTATTGGTTTCCCGAGATGTCTAAAAATGTTCGCAAATTTGTAGACTCGTGTATAGTATGTAAAGCCGCAAAAGGGCCCTCTGGGGCCCAGCAGATCGAACTACATTCGATTCCTAAGCCAAATAAACCTTGGCACACTGTACATATTGACATTACGGGAAAACTTACTGGCAAAAGCGACAGAAAAGAATACGCTTCAGTAATTATAGACGGATTTACAAAATACGTACTTCTCGAGCACACAACCTCCCTAGACGCGTGTAGTGCCGTAAATGCTTTGAAAAAGGCTGTCACTCTTTTCGGCGCCCCAAATCGTGTCATAGCAGATCAGGGTAGAAGTTATGCTAGTTTAGAATTTAAACAATTTTGTAACGACCACGGGATAGAACTTCATTTCATTGCAACTGGTTCAAGTAGAGCTAACGGGCAAGTCGAACGTGTAATGCGTACTCTCAAAAGCCTGTTAACTATTGTAGAAAATGACCCACATAAAGTTTGGCGGGACGAGTTGGGAAACGTACAACTCGCTTTAAATAGCACGCGGTCTCGTATAACCGGTTTCTCCCCAACAGAACTCATGTTTGGTGTTACAGCTTTGTCGCTTGGTGAATCGAGAATCTCACCACAAGTAGATTCACACGAACAATTAAATATAGAAACTATTCGAAACGTTGCATCTCAGAATATCCAAAAAGCTGCTGCTTTGGATACCTTGCGTTTTAATAAAGGGAAAGCGAACGTGAAACCATTTCAGGTAGGAGATTTTGTTTTCATTAGATGTAGTGAGCGAAATCAAACCAAATTAGACAGGAGATTCAAGGGCCCCTTTATTATTACACGGGTTCTAGAAAATGACCGTTATGAATTGAAAAGCGTTACTGGTTCTAATCGTTTGTACAAATACTCTCACGAAAATTTGCGCATGGTACCCAGAGGTTATGCCGGCTTGGCAGAAATTTCTGAAGATTTGACTAATAGCGACGACAATGATGAGCCCGTGACGGCGGTCATTACCAACGATGGTGTTGAGAGTGATACTATATCAGCCTCCTCGAGCGCCACTATGTCAGTTTGCAGCGACACTTTGTCGACTTGTAGTGACACTTTGACCGCCTCTTCCGATATGGCATAGTCTAACCCTATTAGGTAAGAAAATGAATTCTATCATTACAATTTTCTATACTAAATTCTATCTAATATCTGGTTAAATAAAGTTGTCAGGGCTGTTTGATGTGCTTGATCCTGGATGGAAGGAATACGGCAGTTTGGTGTGGTATGAAGAGAGTGTGAGGGATACAGTTGTCCGGGTCGTACAAGCTGCTGCGGCAGTTGTCGATTGAGGGGGTGCTGTTATCTGAGTTCAGAGAGTGAGACGGAGGAGCACAGTTGTCCGGGTCGGGCAGGCTGCTGCGGCAGATGTCGATTGAGGGGGCGCTGGTGTCTGGTCTGCACTGCTCTGGTGTCTGGTTTGCACTGCTCTTGTGAAAGTTTATAGTTATGTGCAGTTTGGTATTCTGTCCAGGGTTGAGAGCATCACTAGCTGGATAATATTTCTATATAACTTCCAGAACCAATCATTCTAAAGAGTTTATCATAATTTTGTCAGGATGAACGAGCAGTAGAACCATGCTAAACTGTATTCAATTGTTACAGATATTCGAGATGTGCGCCCGAGGACGTGCGAGAGTCAGTCTGGCCGTGACGGCGCCTCGCTTTTAATTTAATTTAGCGCCATCTTGCGTAGTTTTGGTGGAATAGAGATGCAATGGCGCCATCTCTGACGTAACGCTGGTTCCGTGCGCTGCTTGTGATTGGTTTGGGTTTAGACCAATCAGAGCACGAGTAGAAAGTTTCACGTGTCGGCCGGTAGAGGCGCTGCGGGGAGCGATAGACCGAGAGTTGAGTGTGGCAGATTGAGTCGGACCACTGCAGTGTGCGGAGCTAAGCGGAACGTCTTGTCCCCAATAGTGATTATACTATAGTGATTATTCCTAGTTATAAAGTTGAACTACAATTATTGTGAAGTGGTTATTAAACTGTTTAAAAAGAACTAAATTGTTTGGATCATCTCCTCGCCCGCTACAACCACGCCTACTAATAATGTCTGATGCGGATCGGCCGCCTCCCCCTCCGCCCTCTGGCGTTCCGACAAATAAATAAATAAAAAAAAATAAAAAAAACATACAATAAATATACAAAAAATATACATATAGAATACAAATATACATTAACATGCAGATAAATAATGTTTATATACTAAATTATTAAATATATTAACAGAATTAGCCTGTCTGATACTGGAAGGAAGAGCATTCCAAAGCAAGACAGCTTCAACAGTAAAAGAAGTGTTGTTAGAAAGATCCGACTAGCCAACCCGACTGCCAAGCGTGGCGAGTATTGGCAAAGCCCCCCCAGGAGGAGGCTTATGTCCAGTAGTGGACGTCCTATGGCTGATGATGTGTGTGACGTGATTCAAGAAACCGACCTTTAAAACCCAGTTTTTAAATCCTCGTGTCACTTGACTAGTTTCCCAATCTAAAGAGATAGCGTTGACCCGAGATACCCTCCACTCAGATTATTATCAGATAGTCCAGTACTGCACGATATTGTGGCGTGTTTATAATTAAGAAAAACCTGAGCACATTTATGTTTAACATCGTCATCAGTCTGCGGTTATAAACACATAGATACACACTACAGGCACGCCCCTCTTATCGCATCTTTTTCAATCCATTCCAATCGCTTTCCGTAATAAATAAATAAATAAATATCGTAGGACATTACACACAGCGCCATCTGACCCCATACTAAGCAAAGGTAAAAAGTCAGAAGTCAGATAAGTAATAGAATCCTTTTTTTGTAAATGCATACTAATAATACTAACAGAACACCCAGACACAAAAGAAACAATAATAAATAATTTTCGTCTGTGATTCTGCATGCACTAGTCAAGCCGTCAAGTTTAACTAACCAAGATTTGTTATTCCTTATGTTTAATATGTTAAGTGTCTCGAAACAAAAAATTTGACAGCTTATTTCATTCCTTAGCTGCACTATTTGAAACGTAAAGTCAAAACGCTTTTTACGCATCCAAGAAATATCTACTTCGTTTGTGATTTTGATTTGTAAGTGGTAGTGAGACGTTTTTATATTTGCCATGTGGCAATCTGTTTTAAATTCTGTGCCGTGGTGGTGCCGTCGTAAGAATAGTACCCCACCCTCTCTACCCGTGGTTGCCGTAAGAGTCGGCTAAGGGATGTAATCCGGAAGGTGGGCAGCAGCGTCTTCCTTGAACAATCACACCTAACTGCGCTCGCCCACCCGCCTGCCAAGCGTGGCGAATATTGGCAAAACCCCCCCGGCCTATGTCCAGCAGTGGACGTCCTATGGCTGATGATGTAATGTGTGTGATGTGAATCTGTTTTAAAATGTTGGTCCTGTAGTTTTAAAAAAGTTTTTAGTAAAGAGGCAATGTGTATATTTTACAAACACAGCTGCCTTCGTGAATAGTAAAGCGTAGGTGGTAGATCTGCTTAACAGAGGGTCGTCTAAGTAGATACCACCGCAGGTATTCTGCTGAGAAGTAATGTGTGAACATTACTGTGTTCCGGTTTGGTAGGCAGCTAACGAAATTACAACGCTATTGAGACTAACCATCGAAAATCTCAAAATAATGAGCGCCAAAGCAGCGATGCTATGATAGCTTATGATGATGAGGTTAGCGCGGTCGTTTCGCATGCCAAAGGGCGTGGGTTCAAACCCCAACAATGAGCCTGAGCTGCCGGTGAAGGAAAACATCGACAGGAAACCATAGCGTGGTGGTAGGGTACTTTCTAGTACTCAGCTGGCTAGCTAGCACCCTCAAGTTGAAAATCTGCCGCCAAGCATCTAACGGTGCGTTCCGGCAGCCTCACTTGAAAGCCAGTTCCATTCCAGGCTAGGTGTGCTTTACCATCTTTGACCACACCGTCACTTAACATCAGGTGAGTTGTGGTCAAATAACTAGCCTGCCAGAAATTAAAAATAAAAAAACTTTATTTTGTTACTCTGTATCAAGATTTCACTAGCCTTGTCTCCCTCTATCTACTTTGCTTAACGTACCGGAGTATTGTTAGCTACAATTTTGACCACTGCAACAAAACAAACTCGCTATGGTTTGTTTCTTACTCAATAAACAAGGAAAACTATACAAGGCCATATCTCTTATAACTTCAAAAAACCTATGAATATTAAAAACGACTTTCGATTAACACGGCGCATCTTTTAGATAATAAAATTATAAAGACAGTATTGTTACACAATTTCTTCAACTACCCACCGAGAGATAAACCAATAGGCAGTTTATTTTGAAGCGTCATATCCGTGAGCATCATTTTTTTCCAGTAAACCTTATCGAGCGCGTTAAATTAGAGGTCATCACATATCGATAATTGACTTTCGAAACAACCTAATTGTCATCGATATTATCTCATATCAGTCCACCATGCGTCCATCACGCTACCTCTATCCCTCTCTGGCGCAGCGATAAGTATCGCTATCTCTCTCGGTTATCAGCTTCAAATTAAAAATATAGTATCGCTTGATAGCGGCCAGCATCCGTCGCGTATCTATAACGTTGATAAGAATACATCTGCTATGTCAACGGTCGCGATATAGTCTATTTTGTAAATGTATTTGCGTAATGCTGGCAGGTTTTGCTGTAGATTTTATCTACAGAATATTTTGTTTAATGATGATAAACTGTTAGGGCTAGCGTGAAAAAAGTGTATAAAGCGTATAAAAGCTTCCTGTAGGCGTCTTATGCATAGTCATGCGTAATTAGTACTAATTTATCAGTTCAGAACTATAAAAATCACTTTAAAATACTTGTAAACAAGTATATCTATCTCTAGTTGATATCTTTTATTTTCACACAAATTTAAAACTGATTTGAAACATCAATAAAACAATCATTGGCATTGCTGGATGCCTATAACCAATGCTTGCATTCTTTTTGTACCGATGATAGCTCAGTGGTTAGAACGGTCAATTCACACGCCGAAGGGCGTGGGTTCAAATCCTAAGTGAGTTTGAGTTGCCGGTGAAGGTAACCATCATGAGGATACTATAGCATGGTGGTAAGGTATATACCGCCAAGCACCTAACGGTGTGTTCCGGCGTCCTCACATAAGAGCCAGATCCATTCCAGGCTAGGTGTGCGTTACCATTTTCGACCCCACCGTCACTTAACATCAGGTGAGCTGTAGTCAAAGATCTAGCTTGTCAACCATAAAAAACTGTCCTAAAGTGTTTATTTCAAACAAGATCAACAGTAATTATCAGATTTAGCTAAATATCCTAACATTCTACCTAGATAGATACCGTTTAACCATACCATTTTTTGTCCATCATACCAAAACTTGAGATCAAAAAAACCTTCTCGATACAACCACTTAACCACAAATAAATTAAAAGATAAGACGCGTTATACGGACATTGAATTAGCAAAATCAAATAACAGATTCACACAGAGTGCTATCAGCACTTCGCATCCCGTTCGCCATTACTCAACGATAAGGCACGAATATTAGCCAATTGAAATCTGATGCCGATGTTACTAAAGTCTGCATCTACGGAGTTTTAATATCTAAGATTTGTGGAATCATGTGTCATTTAAGATAGCTCAGTAGTAGATCCGCGCGAACTCTCCGCCATGTGGCGTGGGTTCACGTCCAACAATGAGCTCGAGATATCGGTGTCATAAATGAAACGCACATATTTCTATTGCTCTCCATTTTAAAACCTGTTGCCACGCTTTTTTATGTGAAATGTCCGAATCACCATAAACAAAGGTACATTATTTTATTTATTTATTTTTGGTATTAGTAAAATAGTTTGTAACTTGATGCTTCAGTTCAGAACTTCAGTTAAAATAAATAATAATGACTTAACGATCATTTTCCCGATAGTCGTCACGGTGAACGGCCTTATAGCGAAGAGCCTCTACCGACATCTATAGAAGCTACATAGATCTATAGAGGCGGTTGTGTCAAGAGTCAGATCCAACAGTGATACTTGGTACGGCACGCATTGATCGGAAGTTTCTCACACTGCAGCATCAAACTCACTCACTGTTTCTTTAATGCAAATAAATAAAAAAGTAAATAAGTACGTAAATAATTTAGTTTATTAATTACAACAGCTTAAAGTCAATTACATTAATAAATACAGTAAATAGTTTATACAATAATTTAAAACTCAATGAGTACTGTGACACTAATATTATGCGAGAATTTATACGAAAATTAATGAGAAGTCACTAGGGTAAGTATTTGTTAATTCATCACACTCGGTTTAACAGGTTTAGGATATTTAAAATGAGGATTCGTTCTGTGATGTGACCTTTAAGCTTCTTGTTATGGTGATGGAATAATGTTAGCGGTTCCTATAGGATAGCGAAATACTGTACAGGCCGCTGCTAAAATAATGATTGGTACGCAATTAAAACTGTATAATCAGCAGCACTCATTATGGATTTTTATCGTGAAAAATATGAAATCGTTATCACAACATCGGTAGCTCGATCTACTTCCTGATAAGCTATCGCGGTGTTATCGATGGACAAACCTACATAACATGAAATTTGTAGTCAAACATAATTTACACATGTCGCCTAATATTATCAGCTTGATATAAACACTAGTAATAAAAATGCGGAATTTTGTGTGGGTCTTAATGTTTGTTTCTGTTTGTATTTAATTGATACAGAGATCTTGCCAAATTTTTTTTTTTTATGCTTTACAGCCTTGGTGTTTGACCACAGCTGGTAAAGCACACCTAGCCTGGAACGGTACTGGCTCTCAAGTGAGGCTGCCGAAACACACCGTTAGGTGTTTGGCGGTAGATTTTCAATTTGAAGGTGGTAGCTAGCCAGCCGAGTACTAGAAACTACCCTACCACCACGCTATGGTTTCCACACGATGTTTTCCTTCACCGGCAGCTCAAGCTCATGTTAGGGTTTGAACCCACGCCCTTCGGCATGTGAACCGACGGCGCTATTTAACCACTAAGCTATCATCGCTAAAAAATTTGTCTGACAGGTCCTATGCTTTACGTTAAGGTAAAAAATAGAGGTACAGATTTACTATGAGCACAACTCAAGATAAAAAATCCACACATTTGGTCAAGGGTCAACTAACATTTTCAATAGAATAAGTATTTTTTTTCTCACTTGAATATGACAACCAACTTGCCTGATGGTAAACGACGATGTAGTTGAAACTGAAACACTTAAACTTAGGAAATACCTGTACACGCTGACTTTGAAAAGTTTTAAATTAAATCTCTCAGGAAACAACTAAGCCTGCAGCTTGTTCCATTTCTTGGCCATACGGTTGGGAAACGTAGAGTCAAAGTGTTTAGTATGTACCCATGGAAATTCCACTATGTTTGGGTGGTAGTGAGCTGTCTTTATACTTGTACTGTAGTAAATAGGGAATGGAAGTACAAGGTCGTACAGTAGCAGATTCTCCGAAATGAATCCTGTAGAAAATTGACAGACATGCATTCCGACGACATTCCGACGATGTTCAAGGCTGAAAATGGTTATATATTAATAGGCTTATGTTGGAATAAAGAAATTTTCTTACATAGTACATACATGAACCCCGAAGCATTGCACTTCTTTATTAGGTAGTCGTGTAAAAACCGCATAATTATTGTTATAAGTAAAAATACCGTTCAATAGTAAATTTAATTAGCGGCCGGTTGCCCATACGTAAGAATCTTTAGAAGTGTAATAGTGAAATTTAATAACGCTAATCGTTGACGTCTTAAAATATTCTACTTGTCCATAGAAAAGGTTTGTTGGACCTCTTTCGCCTTAATGTTTACATACTTGGCGATAGAGTATATAGTACTGCAGTGTTAGTTGCCTAGACGATCTCCTGATATGGATATCTACCACCAAGTTAAACAAAAAATGTGTCATAAGTACAATACATGTTTAACATAATTATAAAAGGTTGAAAAAAAAATCCGTCAAGTTCCTTTTCACGAAGTCTCTTGCATTAACTGATAACCACAAATGTACCACTCTTTCGTGACTAAAAAAAATGGGCATCAAGTCAAACATCTTCATCCCACGTGAACACATGTCCAGCTTCGTGCATAAATCCACCTACATTTGACGACACAAACTTATTCCTTCATTCAAACAATGAAAAACGAACTCTAAATTAATAGTAACAAAGTACAGTATCGTGAATGAAATGGGTCAGATCATGACTGTGTTCAAAGATACCATCATACGTTTTATCAATGCACGACACAATAAATAAAATGGAATCAGAGCTTGCGATCTGTACGTTGAAGTAAACATTGCTAATGTTTAATTGGATTGCATGATCGCTTACGGGGTATCAGACACGATTTCACGGAGCATAGGAATTAGGAGGATCTCTCTTCAATACGTCATAGATATAGGTATAAACTAGACGTGTAATGTAGCCAGGGGCGGACCTATATAAGGGCTTTTTGGACTGCAGCCCAGGCCCGTGGATATAAAGGCCCACCCAGCCCACATTGAAAACAAAATGCATTGAAATGTTTATGCTAATTTATGAAAAAAAACTTGTTGTTGTTTTCCCTAATTATTATAATATCTTAAAATGTTTTTAACGTTGCCACTTCCTGTAAAGCGAAGCGCTCATTTTCTGGGATGTCGTATATAGAAAACAAATATAGAACAACAATGTCAACCTTTTGACTAAATCATTTATCAGTTCTTACCGTCAATTGTGATTTAACAAAAGACTTACAATGTGATGAGCAAATAAAGGAATTTGCGGCGCAAAAATACAAAAACTTTATAATTAATGTATCAAATGTATCAACAAACACATAACCTGTTGATTCTGTAAATTTCCATCCTACGGTTGTCTGGAAGAAATCGCTCTAACCGATAAGGCCGCCCTTGTACACAGATTATTTGTTATTTCTGTTGTATTTTTGTTTTGTTACTTTCTTTCTCTTTTTTTTATGTTTTTAATTTTTGTATGTTATAATATGTTTGTTGTATAATAAAGTTGTATTGTATTGTATTGTAGTTGTATTGTTGATTTCTTTGCGATAATATATCTCGGTCGCTATCTGTGTGTCTAAGGCAAACGAAATAAATGAAGTATTTGATTGCCCTCTTTTTTCCTCTCATTATCGAAAACAGGTTTTTTTTACAAAATGGCAATTGGTTGATTATTTAGGCAGGCCCCTAAGTAGTATTAGCCCAGGTCCCCACAAAGTCCTGGTCCGTCCCTGAATGTAGAACTACCGGGTTTTTTTTTTTTTTTATGTCACCGTAATGAGGCGAACGAGACGCTCTCCTGATGTTAAGAGATAACGCCTGTCCGTGACCATTGCAGCGATACACAGAACTTTGAGTAGTAAAACAAAGTCCAGGGCATCGCTGCCTTGGCGCTCATTACTTTGGCCCTGTAATTTCGCTAGCTTTAGTACCCTTCAAACCGGTACACAGTAATGTTTACACACTACTACTTGGCGGCAGAATATCTGGTATTGCGGTGGTACCTACCTAGACGACCTCCTGCTAAGGAAATCTACCACCGAAACAATTAGGCTTACTTTTGACCGCCATCTCACTTGTTGTTTATTTTATTTATTTAATTCAATGTTAAGTGATGATATGGCTTAAGATGGAACACGCTTGCCTAGAAGATACTGATTCTCTCTCGACTTGAAGACAACAAGAATGTATCCGTCGGAGAACTCCCACTCGGGCAATGCATTCCACTATTTTGTAGTAAAATGCTATAAACTAGGAAGCGAACAATCTCCAATAAACTTATGACACAAGTCATCGACATCGTTCGCGTGGAATTTAACAAAAAGTTTGTTTAGTTTGCAGTATAAATAGTACCCTATATGTTAATTAAGGCCATAAACTATATGTGTGCCAAATATCATCCAACTCCGTTGAGTTGTTTTTGCATGATTGAGTAACAAACATCAAAACTTTGAAACATTAATAATAATTTCACATTTATAATTTAACTAGCTGCGCCCCGCGGTGGTATCCGCTACATTTTTTGGACAATTTTTTTTATTGTAGCATGTGTTAATCCAGGGTGTCAGCTACCTCCATACCAAATTTCATTAAAATTGGTCCAGCCGTTTGAGCGTGAAGCAGTAACAAATATACAAACACACTCACAAACTTTCGCCTTTATAATATTAGTGTGATAAATAAGAAGTAGGATGGGATGGGATTGATAGGATTCTTTACTAATGACAATTCAAATTTGTAAAAAAAATCTGATATTTCATACATTTATGTTCATATATTTATGTTACAAGTTATTAAATTGATTAGATTACTAGTTACGTAACATTCCAGAATCGATTATCAAATAATTCCAATGAAGTTGTATCAAACGTTAAAAACAATGTAACCTACGTGGTGTCATATTTAAGAGTGACACTTCTTTAATTCTAAAACTAACATTCCAAATTCAAACGTAAATCTAATCTTTCTCCTACTGTATAAGTTATATCTTTCTTCTCTCACACTTGTTCATGAAATTCCACTCTATATTCTTGTCCAATTATCGGATCGTCGCCTAACATATGAAAAGTATCATATGGTAACCCTTCATTGTAACAATGTCGGGTCGCCCTCGTCCTTTAATGATGGCTGGCACATGCGTCATACTCGTGATCGTGCTCACAAAACTAGTAATAGAATAACTTACCACCTCTCCCTGCAATGCGTATAGTTTAAGAAGGAAAAAAGTGTTAAGTTGACAAAGGTCACGGACCCTGGTGTCTTTGGAGCTGAAATATAAGAAATAAAACTACAATGTTTTAAATAAATTAAACATATGTTTAACGTTAACTAGCTACAGAGGTACACACCCAAAAACATCAACCAACAAAACTTCTAATCAGATTAAAATCCAAAGGAATTTCTAAGCATTGTGAAGGTAAAATTATAAATCTCTCTAAGTGATAAGCATCGCTATCTAAGTTTTATATCAAGGAATGATCGATCAAGCGGTTTATCTGTAAATCCTCCGATTAGAGACCGATAGATATAGATCAAATTACACGGATAGAGAATGTTTTGGACGGATTACGCGTACTGGCGGGCCCAAAACGGGTTCGGGCTAGAAAGAGACGGAAGCTATCACGTGGATCAGGGTTGCTCAAACTTATGCCTCCACCAAAGTACAGTGGATCGCGCGGCCCCGAGTAAGTAAGTAAGAACATGTTCCCTCTAGCGTTGATTCACACAGGTTTAGCACGAGGCACTTGTAGGGATGTCGACATCGCATCTACGAACAAATCTTCCATCGACCTTCTTTTTCTAGCTTCGCTAACATCAAATCTCCTAAGACACCATTAAACTTCTGTGACTTTTTATTAACTTTTTAGTAAAAAGTCCTATTAAATTTTAACATGAACACCTACCTACTTACACACAGAAAACAATGACATATAAAAATAAATTTGACATTTGACTTTCCTATTCAATTTTTTTTTATAATTAATTAAAATTCGCATGACGTGCTAACCCCGACTGCTCTGCCGGCACTCACGTAGTGATCGCCGGCAAGCGTCCTCCGCCCCACCGCACGGCCTCTTTCCACTTGTGTCGCCTGTTTATCGCGAAGATGACTTATAAATATTTTACTTACTTTACCTGCACACACCCATAGACTTTCCTTTTAAAATGTTGACTATAGAAGTATAGATAGAACAAAAGGTAAATGTCAAAATTTTAAAAATTATTTCGTAATTTTGTCAAACTAGTTACGGTCCAGGGTTTTATTCGTGTTTTCCAGAATTACAATTAAATATATATACATAATTAAAAAATAAGCTATTTACACCCTGAAATTCATCTAAATCGTTCTAGCCAATTCAGCGCGAACATATAACAAAAAATACACACAAACTCGCATTTATACTAATTTAATGTGAAAACAAAACATTATTTGCAATTAGTAATTTACATTTAGCGAAATGGCCGTGACATAGATAGATAGAACTCTGTATTGTCCGCACCAAGATCACAGAACAGAATTTATGAAAACATATAACATTCAAGTGAAGGCAACAAACGGCAGCCTTATCCTTACATTTTATATCGATATTTTTTATATATCGATATATGGAAAAATATTTCTTCGACTACAACGTTAACGTTTGTCCTTTAATAATCACACTATTTAACCATAAGTTAGAGCAAATTTAACGAACAAGAAAGAACGCAATAACAAACATTTTTTTCCTATGAAAGTAGGGACTGTCACAGTAAAAATATTCATTCGTTCTTTTTACTATGAAAATAGGGACATCATAGTTCATCGTTGGTTCTCGTTCGAGACTCAATTTTCGTGATGAATCCGAAATCCGCTCAAATCAGATTCGCAAATGTTTAGTTTTTTTTACCTATCGGCAAACTAACTTTAACTGTAAGAGGATGCACGCTTAATTTAGACCCCCACCTAAACAGCATACCCCATACGTATGCACCTGGCGTGCCCTTCCTCAAGACCTCCTTCTGGCTGGTCCGGAAGATGACATTTTATTCATAGCACACCGAAGGGCGTGGGTTCAAACCCCAGCAATGAGGTAGAGCTACCGGTGATGGAAAACATTGTGAGGAAACCATAGCATGCTGGTAGGGTATTTTCTAGGCATATCCTCAAATTGAAAATCTGTCGCCAAGCACCTAACGGTGTGTTTTCTGTCAGCCTCCATTGGGAGCAGTACCATTCCACGCTAGGTATTTTTAACCGACTTCAAAAAAGGAGGAGGTTCTATGTTCGACTGTATGTATTTTTTACCATCTCGACCACACCGTCACTTCAGATGTGCTGTGGTCAAATACTTAGCCTGTCAACAATAAAAAAGAAGAAGACGATGATCAAGACGACGTTAAAGTGTCCTGAGGGTGCTCGAACTCCGCCCGTCGTGGGCGTGGAGGAAAACCTCCACACACCCTTTGAGCTCCCCGCCTTGGTAAAAAGGTCAAGACCGCAAGACCTCAAGACCGTAAAACCGATTTCCCTACCTCTCCATAGAATAGAGTAAAACACTTACTGTAAGCAGCTGTACCTTCCTATCTCAACGTTATCTGTCGATATCGATCGCTAACTCGTTTGACTCGTTCGATTATAATCCACCCCCGGATAATTTTTATCGACCATAATTATCAAAATTAATTCAAAATTCACTAGAAATAAAAAAAAATACAATTTATCAATTGCAACAAACTTGATCCTATTACGAAGGCTGTTGATGCGTGTAAAGTAAATTAAGCATTAATTTAATGTAGATAAGATTTGAAATTGCAATTGATAAGATAATAATCTTATAATCTTAATTCAGATCTAACCTTGTTTCTGTTTCCAGATGGAATAAATGGTTCACTGTTCAAAGATCACTATTACACCTTACAAGGTATGTATACTTATTAGACAATTACAATTGTCGAGGTTTTTTTTAAAGTGTTGACAAGCTAGGTGTTTGACCACAGGTTATGATGTTAAGTGACGGTGTGGTTGAAAATTTGAATGAAGCTGTTGGAACACACTGTTACACACACTCAGCCTCCGGCTTCGCTAGCTATCGCACGCTTGTTTACTCCAGTTTGTACACCGTTTCTCAAACTTTTCGCGAGATGTTTACGTGTGTCAGCTGTGGATCGAAACATACTGAAGGACCCGCGTGCTGCATCTGCAAGCAGCACTTCGACTTCCAGTGCTCTGGGATCACTGAGAGCGGCTTTCGCAAATTGGGAGACCGGAGAAACAACTGGCGGTGCCCGAAGTGCAAATCTAGTCCAACACCTTCACCTGCAGCGATGTCGCCAATGCCCAATCAATTAGACAAAATCCAGGAGCAACTCAACAATATGATGTTACAGCTGGCTCCGCTTACATCATTGTTAGAAGATGTTAAATCTATTAAGATTGAGGTTAACGGCCTTAAGGAATCCCTGGAAATGGCATATCAACTCATTAGCAACTTTTCCGGGACAGTCCAGGCTTTAGGGTCGCGAGTGACCAAGGTTGAAAAGACATGTGAGGAGATCCCTAGTCTCCGAGCAGAAATTACTAAACTACGCCAAGAGTTAGAGGATAAGGATCAATGGGCCCGAGCTAATAACGTCGAAATAAGAGGGATTCCTCTAAAAAAGAACGAAAATCTATATGATATTGCGCAGAAAATTGGCCAAACTTGCGATTTTCCAATTAAAAAGGAGGCAATTAACTACCTAGCTCGGGTCCCCACTCGTGTGCCCAACGCTGAGAAACCAATTCTGATCGCATTCCATAGCAGATACACAAAGGAGGAGTTTTTAGCAAGTTTGCGTAAGAAGAAGCCCACCCTAGCAGATCTGGGCTTCTCTGGGGATGGAATTGTCTTTTGTACCGACCACCTGACGCAACGCAACAAAATACTGCTTAGTAAGGCAAGATCTTTGGCGAAGGAAAAAAACTTCAAGCACATCTGGGTCAAGCATTGCAAGATATTAGCCAGGAAGAATGACACATCCCCTGCATTTTTTATAAAGTGCGAGAAGGATCTTTCCAAGATAGTTTAGTGTTCTTATCACATATATTATTATTTGAGATTAGTTTGAAGAACGCACGCAAAACCAGTGTCCTTTGTTTACCTTATCGCAGTGACAGCCTCGGTGAGCCGGCCACCCGGTTTTCGCACGTAAGTTTGCATCCATTCATACAAATCCGGCCGCCTATGGCCTGTGTGTGCGCGTCATTACGGGTGATTATTGCCTGTCCCGTTACGAACCGATGTCTTTGGTTTTTGCTTGTAGAAGGGTTGTTAATAGGCTGGTTTGTATTAGAATTGTCGCTGTCATGTTTTTATGCTACCCTATATTTTAGTAAAAAATCAATTTTATGCTGGAATTTTTCGTTTCAAGTTTTGCATTTAGCTATTAAACAATTAAAAGAAGTATCAGAATTTAATCTACTATTTAGTAACGCTCTTTGGATGGATTTTAAATTGCGTAATGGTTGTGGATTCATTGCAAACTCCCGTTATGTGTTATTTTTATTATTTATTTATACACATTATTATTTGACTCGCGTAAGCTACGTAACAATTTATTTTTAACAATGACTTCTAATAACTTTAATATATATTACCAAAATACTCGAGGGTTACGCACTAAGACGCATTTATTTAAAAGAAATGTACTTATAAATTCGTATGATATTATCTCGCTTTCAGAAACTTGGCTGCTTAATGGTATTAATGATAGTGAGTTGTTTGACGATAGGTATATTGTTTGGCGAAGGGATAGGAACTATGCAGTTACGAAAGAAAAGTACGGTGGGGGGGTATTATTAGCTAGAAGTAGGGATTTTATAGCGACGGAGCGCCCAGAATGGTCTTCATCAGCAGAAGATATATGGGTGACCGTTACTCACAAAAATAAAAAAAACAATCGTTCTAAGTTAATTCATTTCTGCACTATTTATCTTTGTAGCGAAAAATTAGGTAACTCTTTTAACACGCAACTATATAACTTTGCTAGTAACTTATCACTTATAGTGAATTCATGCCCGGATGACTTATTTGTGATTATGGGTGATTTTAACCTTAGTGGCGTCCAATGGGTACCTGGCGGTGGGGACCAAACACAGTACCAGGGGGCTGTAGGAGAAACGCAAATCTACTTTTTTAATACCTTAACAGAGTGTAACCTGACGCAATTTAATTTTTGTCATAATATTAATGACAGGTTGCTTGACTTAGTGTTGTGTAATAGCAACTTATCGGTGTCTGCCTGTGATGATCCCTTGGTACCTGAAGATGAACACCACAAGTCATTAGTTATTGCTCTAAATTTATTAAATTTTAATTCTTTAGAATCAAACATCAGAAACAAATATCTCTTTCAATCAGGTGATTACGATAGTATTAAGTTGTCACTAAATGAGGTTGATTGGGACAACTGCTTGCATGATATGCCCCTGGAGGATGCCGTAGACTATTTCTATAAAGTTTTATATGATGTAATAGATAAATACGTACCCTGTAAACGAATTACCCCTTCCACTTTCCCACCTTGGTTCAACTCAACTCTAAAGAAAGTTCTTAAAGAAAAAGCTAAATATCATCAAAAGTATCATAGGTATGGTAATAAATCAGACTATGAAACCTTCTCATTACTTCGTAAGAAAGCTAAATCGTTGGAAGAGGAGTGTTATAAATTATACATTAGTAAATGCGAACAGTCCATAGTAAAAAACCCGAAATTATTTTGGTCATTTATTAAATATAATAAAAATAATCCTAATACTCTGCCTTCTTCCATGACATATGAAGGGAAAACGGCTACCTCTGGAGAAGGCGTATGCCTTCTTTTTTCCGACTATTTCCAGTCCACATTTCTCTCTCCATCTAGTGTTCATAGTACTCAGTCCACCTCGCTACAGACAGACCCCTGTCATAGTAAAACTATTTGCAATATAGAAATAACACCTGATGCATTGTTTCGACTCTTAAAGTCGTTAGATCTTACCAAAGGAGCTGGGCCTGATAAATTAGCACCAATATTCATCATGAATTGTTCAGAGGCACTAACAACCCCGCTTGTATTATTATTCCAGCGTTCTGTTAACGAAGGCATTGTACCAAAAATTTGGAAATCTGCTTTTGTGACCCCGATTCATAAAGCTGGCAATAAAAACGATGTTAAAAATTATAGGCCAATATCTAAATTATGTATTTTTGCAAAGATATTTGAACGATTAGTATATACTCAAGTTTATGATGCATTGTCAGGGACATTTATTCAAGAACAGCATGGTTTCCTTAAAAATCGTTCAACAACCTCAAATCTATTGACATTTATTGACTTTACGACTTTGAGCATGGATGCAGGGGGGCAAGTAGATGCTATATTTACTGACTATAGCAAAGCGTTTGATCGAATTGATCACATTTTGCTGCTACAAAAACTTTTCTCTGCCGGTATTCACGGTAATTTATATAGGTGGTTTTCCTCTTACATTGCGAATAGATCTCAAGCGATAGTTCTAAATGGGTATTCATCTTCTTGGAACTATGTGCCGTCAGGGGTGCCCCAAGGCTCTTTACTGGGCCCTTTGCTGTTTAACTTCTTTGTGAATGACATAAATTCTTGCTTTAAATACTCCAATTTCCTTCTATATGCTGACGACATGAACATTTTTAAACAAATCCATAATCCTACTGATTGTCATCATTTGCAGCAAGACCTCCTAAGATTTGAAGAATATTGTCAGCTGAATAAATTAGACCTTAATGTTGCTAAATGCCACTCGATAACATTCACACGTAAATCTAATATAACGAAATTTATATATAAGCTTAAGGGTCAAGATTTAAAGAAACAGGACGAAGTACGTGACTTAGGGGTAATCCACGACTCGAAATTATCATATGAAAAACATGTTGACTTTATTTCAAATAAGGCTTATAAAATCATGGGCTTCATTAAAAGGTCAAGCTCCCAATTCAATAGCATCAAACTACTTAAAGTTCTCTATTGCTCTTATGTGCGTAGCATTCTCGAATATTGCTCCCAAATTTGGAGCCCACAGTACTATAAATACATTAACAGACTAGAATCTATTCAACGCAGCTTCTTGAGATATCTCCAATTTAGGTGCAAAAAACATGACAGTAGCTATGAATTGAGATGCAGCCGACACCATATGCTTCCTCTCTGTGAGAGACGCAAAATAGCAGATATCGTGTTACTATCTAAAATCGCTCAATGTCAAATTGATTCTCCTCATCTCCTTTCTTTAATAAACTTGAAAGTCCCTACGAAGTCTGTAAGACGTCTCGCAGGACATCATATTCCTCTTTGTTCTACAAATTACAGACGGAACTCTTTCTTTATAAGATCAGCAAACTATATTAACAATTTAGACTATTTCCCTGATTTTGATATTTTTAATACTCCCATACATGAACTTAAAACTACGTCCTCTAAGAACTGGTTTGGTGCAGTTTGAACTTTTTCTTGTGTATAATTATTGTTATTTCTAATCTCTGGTTGTCTAGTTCCCACAAGGTGTAAAATAGCTGTAACAAGTGTAAAACAATCAAAAAGTGAAACAAGTGTAAAATAGACATTCATAAGTGGAAACATATAAATGGTGTGTAGTTATCGCTCATGTTAATTTATTTAATCATAAGCACTGTATGTTTCCCTAAGAAAATAAAATAAAATAAAATAAATAAAATAAAAATAGGGTGCTTGGCGACAAATTTTCAACTTGAGGGTGGTAGCTAGCCAGTTCAGTACTAGAAAGTACCCTTCCACTATGCTATAGTTTCCTCACGATGTTTTCCTTCACCGGCATCTCAAGCTCATTTTGGGGTTTGAACCCACGCCCTTCGGCGTGTGAACCGTTCGCGCTAACTAATGAGCTATCTGTATCAGATAAAAAGTAAAAGCGCTTGTTTGAAACTGTAAAAATAAACACAAATAGATATAAACTTTTTATTGTATACAACAGAACTAACTGCCCTGTTAGGTAATTTTTTAGTGTATCTGCTGCAAGAGCCGTAGGGCGTGGATTCGATTCCCACTCAGGACGAACGTTTGCGAAATTAACATAAATATTTGTTCTGTGTCCTAGAACTGTATGTATAATAAAAGTACAAGCTTTGCTTAGTTTGTTGGCTAGATGGCGCTGTGTGAAATGTCCTGGGATATTAGATAGATAGATAGAAACTCTTTATTGTGCACACGAAAACAAAAGAATCTTATGAGCTAGTGCCACAAGTAGCGGCCTTATCGCTAAGAGCGATCTCTTCCAGGCAACCAATAATTAAAAAACGATACAAAATAAAGAGCAGACGGGAGATGTTGTAACACTAAAAATAAATATTAATAATAATAATTAAAAAATAAATACACTAATAAAAAAAATAGTTTGTTTTATTGTTGTCAAAACCAGAAAAGTTTAAAAGAAACTTAAAAGCTAGTGCCACAAGTGGCGGCCTTATCGCTAAAAGCATAAACTCCATTGTAAGTGTTACGCTATTAACATGAAACGCGTTTTCGGCAAGGAATCTCATTTTAGTCAAAGTATCCTAATAAACACACTAACATTATAAAGACGCGAGTGTGTTTGTATGTTACTTCTTTACGATCAAACGGCTGGACCAATTTTGATGAAATTTGGTATGGAGATAGGTGACACCCTGGATTAACAATTACTAACACCAGGTAACAACGCGTGGCGCATCTAGTATTACAATAAATAACAAATTCAAGTATACACGTTGAATATTTTATTATCAACCCACAAAGACATTTAACAAAACCAAGTTATGTATATTTGTATAAGTTGGCGCCACTATCGTATTTTATGACCAAACCTGACAATGAGCAATAGAATTGTTTAATTCTATAATTAGACCAACTCTACGTATAACTTGTTTGTAGTTTTTTTAAATTTTATCTCGCTTAGATAAAAAAAAACCTTCCAGACGGTTCTTCTCACTACACTGATAATTATCGCATTCATAATCAACTTATAAAAACAACGATAGCTATTCTTCAAAATTATTTATCTGAGGCAATTGTACCCTAATATCTTCAGACTTTGCTATAAGGTTGAACTAAGGTTTAATAAATTGAACTGAAACTTAAGTTTAGGGATATTCGTCCTAATCTAAATAGGACTGAAAGTCATTAATTGAGTCGAGTCATAAGTAGAATATTCATTATGTACTTTTATTTCTTGTGACACTTGGCGACATCTGATGGTGGGTAATAGTAATGCCCTTGAACGTTTTTAATAATTCCACAGAAACCTAACATTTTAACACTATATATTAATCCAGGTAATAATGACATACATATAATGTCAAATTTCATCCAAATCCATTCAGCCGTTTTTGCGTGAATGAGTAAAAAACATCCAAACATCTTAGCATCCAAAGATACAATTTTTTTTATAATATTGTAATAGGATGTAATAGATATATAAGTATTAAAAGAAACACAGCGTCATCTAGCCACAAACTAAGGTAAGCTTGTACTATGAACACCCAGTTACAAAACAAACATTAATTGTTCAATGTTCGCCCTGGATTGAAAATGAACCTATGTCACGAAGCAACGCTTCATCGCTCATAACAAATATGGATTATGGCTTTATCTTTAGCTATAGCCACAGTCCATATTTTGTATGAAAATTACATATGAGGTAATAAGCTGCAATTTCCCTACACATTTTTACGTTGTTATATTACTGTGATTTTGTAATCGACGATTACCAATAACAATACAGTTCCTATCAGAATTGTAAAGAATTCAAAATGCTTTGCACGGCGGTCGTCCGTTTGAGATAATGAAACTGTTTATGACCAATAGTGGCCTGTGTCTACTGGGTATAAAATTAATTAATTTGAATTTCTAATGATTAAGTAGGTAACAAAAAACAAAATGATTCATTATAAAAGATAAAGATAACAGTTATTTAAAAAAATAAATTTTTCAACATTAGTCACGTGTCCGTATACATCAAGCAGAGATTGTGACGTCATGGCTTGCGAAACGCCATAGCTGTTGTTAACATTTTCATAGAACAACTGCCATACAGATTTATTATTGTTTCACATAGCGTGACGTCATGGCTGTCTTGGCCGTTATCGCGGTAAATGTTGTTTGTTTTTTTTGTATTATGTACTTTGCGAATTTTTGAAAAAGAACACATGTTTGAGATATACTTGATATCAAAGTATATTAAGCAATTTTTCAAATTCCGTCATTTAACCTATTTCTGCAATAATTTAGCAGTATGACGATTTATTAGATCTCTCTCAAAGGGATTAGGCAACGTTTTTGATGATTTTTCCTATACTTTTTTTTTTTTTTTTAATGTTATACAGGCTTGGTGTTTGACCACACCTCACCTGATGTTAAGTGACGGTTCAAACAATTATTATCATATTTCAACCAATTTACACAAAACCTTGACAAATTATATACCTAAACCTTCCTCGTGAATCACTCTATTAATTGGTGAAACTCGCATGATAATCCGTTCAGTAGTTTTTAATTTTATCGCGAACAGACAGACAGACGCGGCGGACGACTTTGTTGTTTTATAATATGTAGTTATAAATGTATATACCTTAGTCTGAAGTGATCTCAAAAATAATATACAAACGATTCTTTACAGATTATCAGTTATCACGTGTTACAATGTACACTTTTGTTGGATACAGCATCTGTGGGCGAGGCCATGAAGTAAGCGATAAAAAAGTTCGTTAAGGTTAAGTTGTCAGAGGTAAGAAAACAAGTACATGAAGACGTGAAACAATTTCGTAGGGTTTCATGTCCAAACAATGTCAACGTGAACCTTTCCCCAAAATTATGTAGTCGGTTCGTCAGTTTGTGTATCTGTTCTACATTGAGGCGAAACTTCTTAGCATATAATGGTGTCAGCGTGCCGCTGCAGGCATCATCGCGTTGCACTGACAGGAACTAAAGGGTGCTTGCGACACAAGTAAAGGTTTCAGGGCCCCTTTAAATACAATACACAAAGACGTGTGGCTGCATAATATTGTTTTCCAAAACTTATGTTTTTTCGAATATTTATATTTGGGACTACGACTGGACCATGACATACTTTGTGTGACTATGTCTGTAACTTAGACATATTTAACTTACATTTGCGTAAAATATAAGTTGTATATAATACGTATCATTTAATATTTGTTTTGTTATTTTCCATCCTAAGGTTGTCTGGAAGAAATCGCTCTAGGCGATAAGGCCGCCCTTGTACACCAGCTCGAATGAACATAAGTTAATGAAAGAGAACAGAAGTTACAGTCAGTCGCTAGTTTAGGAGCCTACAACGGACCCAAACTCAGTTTAAACATACGCGATAAAATCTAAGATTCGTTTTAAGCCATAAATAAACACTCAAACACACTGCACGAGATATCAATCAGCACTTTATTAGTCGTAGCCTCCGGCGTTTGTATATCTACTTATATGTATAAGCAAATTTTTATATTATATATATATTTAAATTTCGCTCCACAGATATCAGTAAATTTAGGTTGTAGGTGTTTACAATATAGATTTTTTTTCTTCATAAAATCAAAATCAAAAGTCATTTATTCAGTTTAGGCCCTGGTAAGGCACTTATGAACGTTAAGTTACATGTTTGAATCATTTAAATAAATATATTTATTTAAATAAATATCGTAGGACATTACGATAGAATAAACACTGATAGAATACTTAAATACAATTTTTTTGCAAACCTGAAGCCTGTTTTTTCCAAATGTAAGTCATACAATTTTTATATGCAATGGCAAGATAAAGAAATAAATAAAACATCCCTGTTGGTTCATTGATATATCTGCTTTAAGAGCTGTAGGGACGTGGGTTCAATTTCTACTCAGGACAAACATTTTGTGGTATAAACAAATGTTTGTTCTGTGTCTGGGTATTCTGTATGTATTATAAGTAGACATATATTTAAAAAAAAATACGGGCTGACAGTTTAATCATTAGCAATACTCAAAGACATAATAGTTAGTGGTCATATGAAACATAAAAAGAAATAAAATTAACAAATACAAAAAAAAACTAAGAAAACCATGGTTAAAGTTTATCCGAAGACTCCATAATTTATAGACAGCGCGCAGCCTTACGCGCCGAGCTAGCGCAAGACATATCATACGTAGACTACGTAGTAACTGTTATCTAATCTGGGACCGCGCGCGTCTACCATGTAATTTTCGGTGCGCGTGATTTGAGTGTCCGTATTTTTGTGTTTGCTCAGGATAATTAGGTCAAATATTAACCACCTATTTTTTTATATTATTTAGAACGACAATCGAGTACTGAACCTCCTGTATCAATATTACTGATGTTCAAACTTTTATAAGTATTCCATCAGTTATCTGCTTCTCATAGTATAAAGCTTAGTTTGATGTCCGACGATATTTATTGTTATTTATACATATGTATAATTACGATGAGTAGGTACGACGTTAATCTTGCTTCTCCAGGATAATGATAACATAACAGTACCTAACGGGACTCTAAATAACTGCTCCTGGCCGGAAAACACGCGGTAAATGAGCGCTTGAAATGTTTATAATCCTGATATTCTTGAAACTATTCGTCACGTACATGAGTCTCGAGGCAATGACCGCACGGCATATTGAACTAATTGAACTAATTGGTAATTCACGTAAGGCACTAAAGCAGTGCCCAGTAACTATACAACTATGTTTATAAGGAAACTGAAATTCAATCAAAACTTAAGCCTCGCTTGATGTAGGTACGAGTATAATGTCCGTTACTTTTCAAAACAGTGCTTTACAATGTGTGAAAAATACTTTACAAAAAGATGTGCACACATCACACATCATCAGCCATAGGATGTCCACCGCTGGACATAAGCCTCCTCCTGGGGGGTTTTGCCAATACTCGCCACGCTTGGCAGGCGGGTTGGCGAGCGCTGTTAGGTGTGATTGTTCAAGGAAGACGCTGCTGCCCATCTTCCGGATGACATCCCTTAGCCGACTCTTACGGCAACCACGGGTAGAGAAGGTGGGGTACTATTCTTACGCCGGCACCACCACGGCAAAAGATGTGCAGATCTATATAAAAATATAAAAATTAATCCCTGTTTCTCTAGGCCACGCCATGACTTGAAAACGATTTCACCGAACTCATTCATCTTTTTTTTTTTAAAGTTTTCCAATACTTCTTGTAAGGTTCTTACGGAAAGAAAAATTAAGAAAATTGCGCGTAAAATTGGAAAGTTTAAATACAAATTCGATGCCAATTGTAAAGCGTACGTCAAACAGGGCTTTGAATTTTGTTGTTTAGTCGAACTGTCAATGCACAACGTTGTAAGTTACCTGGAAGAGATCACTTTTAGCGATAAGGCCGCTGTTTGTGGCAGTAACTCTTAATGATCTTGTATGGATTGTATTTATTCTGTTTTCTTGTAAACTTCTTGTGTATACGATAAAGAGTTTTTATGTTTGGCCTGTGCGTGTGTTTGTGTTTTGTGGCAAATTATATATATACGATTCGCTCTGAACTTTTCTTTTATAGTTGTCAGTTTCTCACACCATTAAATTTGTTAAATCTTTTCTATGTTGATCCCCTACAAACCAGTGTCAATTCACCCCACATAAACAAAGTTAAGGGGCGGCACGTGCGCTGCCGTGGGAACCAAGGGTCTTACACCCCAATATTTCAAAAATGGACGTAAATTGAATGCGGTCTGTTTAATTACGGATCTTGTAAGCTTGACAAGTCTTGAGCATTGTCGTAGAGTAGCTAGCTTGTCCGTTTTTGACCGGATACATTTCGCCCTAGCCTAATTTGCCCTAGCGAGATTGTAGATCGTAGATCGTGTTCCTTGAAAAGCGATATGAGTATCTTCAAATCCAGAGTAGCTTGTTTCTAGTTAACCATGCTCCATCTTAGACCGCACTTCTGCTTAACATTATGTGGTGAAACGCGTCATGGGCTCAATAAAAAAAGAAATGACACCAAAAAGAGACAATGAAGAGTGGCTATTTTCGACACATTTTCGGCGCATATTTCGACACTAACAAATGAATTAAACCTATAGGGTACTTCCCGTTGACCTAAATCCATGAAAGTTGGCAAGAAGCAACTATAATACACATAAAGGAAACAATCCGAAATGTTTAATTTAAGTACCAAAAAATTGTGTATTTATGCAAATAATGAGGACAAGAATTTATCCTACCTACTAATTTAATACGGCACCCTTGAGTGGTTGAGTCTGACTCGCACTTTCTCCACGTTTTATAATTCAATAAAGAGTTTCTATCAATCTAATTCTGTGTGATCCCATTTATCAATAAACATGAAAATTTTATAACAGATTTTTATATCAATGTCATCATTAAAGTTATTGTCAGTTTTTTTCACATATCACTATCAATGTACAATATACAAGCAAAACATAATTATTAGCACATCTCGGATAGATAAGCTATCGGTTACAACTACACGATGTGTCAAATTATTGCAATCTAGTGTTATCTGTCAACTGATGTAACTGTTATTTTTTTTACTGTGCAACCTCAGAAATTCAAATTATTCATTCATTAGTAGACACTAAATTTGCGGAACCTCACGGTCGCTACCGCAAGCCGCGTCAGTATAGAGCAGGCTTAAACAATTTATTATTCCTAATTAAATTTAAACATCATCATCACATCATCAGCCATAGAATATCCACTGCTGGACATAGGCCTCCGTCTTTGGTTGTGCCAATACTCGCCATTCTTAGCAGGCGGGTTGACGAGCGCAGTTAGGTGTGATTGTTCAAGGAAGACGCTGCTGCCCATCATCCGGATTACATCCCTTAGCCGACTCTTACGGCAACCACGGGTAGAATTCTTAAGCACAAATTTAAACATAACTTCAATATATTTTTGTTATCCCGTTTTAATTTCTAGACTTAGATAGGTACTTGATAGGTTTTTTTTTATTAAAGTGTTACCATTTCGCGCCAAAAATCCGCCATTTTTTTTAAACACCTATTTTGGATAAGAACACTTGGGTTATTGAGACAAATCTAACGATACCTTAATTGTCGTAATCCATTTGGCCGTTTGGAAGATACGAGGTAATAAAGAAATTTACATACATACATACAAGAAAAACATAACCCTTACTTAGAAGTCGGGTAAAAATGCATCAAACTGCTGTGCGATCTAGTTAGTAGTTATGCTTCTAGAGCTGAAAGGCGTGGGTTCGATTCCCACTCAGAACATATATGTGACAAACGTAGTTTGTTCTGTGGTTGGGTGTTTTGTATGTTATATTAAAAGTATGTATTTAGAAAAAAGTATAAAAGTATTTTGATAGTTCGAGCTTTGTTTTGGTTGGGGCTAGATGGCGCTGTGTTAAATGCCCTCCAATATTCATTTGTTATTTTTATTTTTAAAACCACGGCAGTTTTCTTAGTAGAATACAGTCTGATTTATTTATGCATTGAAACTTTTTTTTTTAATAACTGTTTTTAAATTTACCTACATCGATATCTCCATGTTGGTTGACGCATTAAAAATAATGATTCATTCGAAATCTGCTCAATTTATTATTAATTTCGTTATCTTGTAAAGGATGAGCGAGTCCAGAGTGGCATTATAGAACAAAGAAGTTGATCTTTGTTTTAAGATAAACACGTAAAGTTAACAATATCATATATGTTACCTATTCTAACTTAATTTTGCACTTTTTTTGTTTTAAATTTTTACAAAGACCGGGCACCGTGACCTTTGTCAATTTAACCGTTTTCTTTTAAACTTTAAATCAATAAAATAAATATCGTAGGACATTACTCACAGCGCCATCTAGCCCCAAACTAAGCAAAGCTTGTACTATGGGAAGCAGATAACTGATAGAATACTTATATACTTTTTTTTGTAAATTATGATATTATGAACATATGATACATACTTATGAACAAATATTTATCTTCACATAAATGTTTGAAATGAATCGAACCCAGGCCCTACAGCTATTGAAGCAGATATTCTACATTGAGCAAACAGAACAGTCAATAAACTTAAACTATATGAAATACATAAACTATAAGATAATCTATTACTAGTTTTTATGTTCCGCAAGCAGCACCCGAGCACGAGTATGACGCATGTGCCAGCCATCGCCCTCCTCAACCATATCTGAGGGAAGAGAGGGACCCGACACACGACGCCGCCGCAAGAAGGAGCATTTGACGGTAAGCAAGAATGCTCGGGGCATACAGACAATCCTTATTTCTGTACATTTAATACAATCAAAAATTACAAGTATGTATTTACAAAACGTCCACCAGCTCGTTGGGTAGACGATATAACAAAAATCGCGGGTCGGAACTGGACAAGACTGGCACAGGACCCGGAAGAGTGGCGTACAAGAAGAGAGGCCTATGCTCAGCAGTGGGCGATAACAGGCTGATGATGATGATTTAAAAAAGTATTCTATCACGTATCTGGTTTTTATAGTACAAGCTTTGCTTGGTTCGGGGCTAGATGGTATTGTGAGAAACGTTCCCATCTATTTATTTATTTATATGTAAACTTATCACGAAACGGTGTAACTGATTTTGTATTCCTTTGTATTATATAAAATATGTTAGCCATCAGAACAGATATTGCCCCTCGGAAAATGCGGAAAGCTAACTGGAACTGTGCAAAACCATGAATACATTTAGTACTTAATAATAGTTTAGATTTTACAAAATAAACTTTGGTGCATTCGAACTTATTGGCAAAACTTTTGGCAAACATTTATGTGAGCAATTCTTCCTACAAAATCTATTCAAAAAGTAATTTTCATACAAAAACCTTGTTATCGTTTCCCAGGCCGCCCGCAGCGGTTGCGCACGCGCAGTAATTTGCGTACAAGTTGGCACACAATAACTCTTTGATGTCGCCGCCCGCATAATTCTTGGATGACCATCAGGTGCTCCTTAAACCTTAAATCAGGTGTACTGTGCGTCGGGTAGGCTTGCAGAACATTGTAGAGTTGGACAAATAACATTCTGGGACCCGAAGTGACACACCCAAAAAGATTTTACATATTCTGCAATATAGATATTAAAAAAAAATTGAATAAAATTGAGTGATGGCAAGAGAGACTTCAACATCAGCGTAGTCCACTATTGGACATAGACTTCGCCTAAGACAAGCCATTCAGCTCAATATTCAGCTTTTCGGTTCCATTCACCGCCAGCTATCCTATAATACAGCTAAGTATATCGTCACTCCATCAAGTCTCAAGGCGTCCTACAACTTTTACTAATTTGCGGTTTCCACTCTAGAACACGTGTACCCCAGCGGTTATCGGTTATGCGACAGATATGTCCTGCCATGTTCCACTTCACCTTGCTAATACGTTGAGTTATTAGTTCTCTGACGAATTACTTCGTTCCGGATACGATCCCTCAAATCCCGCTGTAAACGCCACAAATCGGTTTTAATATTGGCAGCGGCACCAACATTGAACGGCACGGTGCCTTGAGATGGGATGCACAGATAACTGATATTGTTCTTTAATTTTACTAGAATCATTGGTATTTTAATCCGAATCATAGTAACTACCACTTGACGATTAAATATTAAAGCAAGATTATTTTCTGTAAGATTTAATTTAAAGTGATTCTGTTATAGGTGGGAAAATGATCGAAAGATGGCGTGTCCCGTATGCATTTCGTCCGTGTCTGGCAGTAACCCATGCCATGACAGACTTGTACAAGCATTTAGTCATGTAAAACAAGATGAACTGTACGTTTGTTCAAGCTTTTATGGTCGAGGATCGATGCATTTTGTTTGGTTGTATTTCTTGTTCTTGTAAGCTATTTTAGCCCCAACAAAGTCATTGAAAAATAAAATAAAATAAATATTGTTGTCAACCATTTCATTCGCTGTGATTTGTGTTACTAACAACGGCTACTAACAATTATTATTATTAATATTAGTTACTTATTGACTGACAGCTTTTTTCCTGTGAACCGAAATTTTGAGGTTTTTAAGGCTAGAGTGAATTGATTTCTTCTAGATCGACGTGCACCATCCTCGGCCGCACCGGCGCTTTCCATCAAATTGCGAAATTATGCGTAGTAGAGTCATGAAATTTTTCACATGACTTGTTTCTGACTTACACAAAAGTCAGACCAAAGAAATAAGATCAGAATAAAAACACCAAAGAATAAAGATTAAACTTTTTATGCTTTTAACTGAAAAACCAATGTTCAATTTGCAGATTTAATTGTTTATCTTCTAACAGTCATCCTCAATGCATATTTGGATTGGAGCAATCTTTGACTACAGTTTTGAGTTTGAGTATACGAAGTAACTTAATATAGCCATGTTTATTTTTCTGCAGGACTATAATGTTCTTTTAAAACAATCAAACACAAAGTTCAATTAATTTCGTATTGCACCAGCACTCTGGCCGCATTTTACTGGTTTACTATTAGATAAGGTCTTTGTTTTATTAAGGTATTTATATATTTAATTTTTAAGGTTTTTTTGTCTTGTATGGTATTTAGCTTTTTTTTTTTTAATTAAAATTGTTTAGTTGTTAAGTTGCATGTTTTATATATATAATTAGTTGCTTTTATTTGATGTCAGTATTTGAAAATAGTGAAATAAAATCTCATAAATATGATTATGATCGTTTTGTTTGTCATTTTAAACCTTCTTGATTCAATTTCAAAATCTAATTGAAATTGAATCGAATAAACGACACTCACTATATCGCTCACTATTTAATTTCACGATTTCTTTGGATCGTTTGGGTTTGGGTCTACAAATGTTTAGTTTTTAGTCTTACACGGCAAATTATTGAATCGGAACGCGTTCACGGTACTATTTGTGGTATTTTATCCCCGAGTGCTAACTCCCGGTCGGCGCCCGCCCCGCTATCAGATGTAAACCCAAATAACTACAAGAGCTTGTTATCAACTCCATTAGTACAAGAGCCGGTCACAGTACAGCGAGAAACAGTGACTAAGATAGAGCTGAAGTATTTTCGCACACTGGCCCCACGATAAAAGGTACATAATGGATGTAATGTGGTGTGCTGATGTGGTTTATACCTATAAATGAGGCAACACTTACATATATTTATCCAACTTTGTACTATATTTATTTTATAATTGAAAAGCTAGATCGATCACAGCTTACCTGATGTTAAGTGGTCGAAGATGGTACGCCTAGCATGGAATGGAACTGACACTCAAGTGAGGCTGCCGAAACACTGTTAAGTGCTTGACGGCAGATTTTAGGTGGTAGCCAGCTAGAAAATACCCTACCACTACCATGCTATGATTTTCTTACGATGTTTTCCGGCAGCACGAGCTCATTGTTGGGGTTTAAACCCACGCCCTGAACCGACCGCGCTAACCATTAAGCTATCATTGCTAAATATTAACTGTTTTTATGATTTATTGGTATGACAATAATATAAAATAAATACATTATCGCTTGGCGGTGATGCAGTAAGAGATTAATAAGCAACGACACTGCGGTAATGTCTCAGCTGCATAACCTTGACGTCGCCTGTTTATCGGTTTTTTATAGGATAAATATCAATAAACCAGCCAAGTGTGAGTTGGACTCGCGCAGGAAGGGTTCCGTACCATTATCTATAAAAGCAGCAAAAAAACTATTAAGTATTTGTTTTATTTTATTATAATTATTTATTTTCAAAATGAATATATAACTAAATATTCTGTGAATATTTCAAGCGGCTACCTGTTGCCGTTATCAATATCGAGCAAAAACGAGCAAAAAAAATCACGTTTGTTGTGTGGAAGCCCCCTTAAATATTTATTTTATTCTGCTTTTTAGTATTTGTTGTTATAGCGGCAATAGAAATGCATCACCTGTGAAAATTTCAACTATCTAACTATCATGGTTCATGAGATACAGCCTGGTGACAGACGGACAGACAGACAGACGGACGGACAGCGGAGTCTTAGTCCCGTTTTACCCTTTAGTTACGGAACCCTAAAAAGACGTTCCGTATCGATTTCAGTCACTGCTATGATCATACACCGCCGCAACACTCGCGGCTCCATTTATTGAATAATATCTGTAGAATGGACCAATTACATCTGTTTATCTACGCTTCGGCATCCGGCGATATCTATTGATTGTGGATATGGCCTCTTTAGACAGTGTTTTAGTGGTCACTGCCTTGTTTACCATTTTGTCGAAGAAGTAATGACGTAAAATGCATTAAACTCCTACCTAGCCTGTCAACCATAAAGAAATATCTTTTAAGGACAGGGCAGATAAAACATACAACATAATTTAAAGAAAACATTATTTTATGTACGTTGTTTCATGATGCATAACTCTAACTTCTCTCTATCTCGGTGGTCTACGATGGAGCACGCTTATCTAGAAGAAACCGACTATCTTCCAACTTAAAAACACCCAGATTATATACAGCCCTGTTGGCTCATTGGGAGTATGCCTGCCTGAGCTGTAGGGCGTGGGTTCGATTCCCGCCAAGGACAAAATAAATGTTTGTTTGGTATAAACAAACATTGACAAATGTTTGTTCTGTGTCTGGGTGTTCTGTATGTATTATAAGTATGTATTTACAATACAAAAAATAAGTATTTATGTATTCTATCAGTTATCTGACTTCCATCACACAAGCTCTGCTTAGTTTGGGGCCCGATGGCGCTGTGTGTAATGTGTCCTACAATATTTATATTTATACATATATCGGGAATTATTAACTTGGGCAAAACATTCCACTGTTAGCGGTTTGCACAAGAAAGTTTGTTAATATTAATAAATAGATAGACAGAAGTTTGACCGCCAACCAGCCTGATTTTAAACGACAATCTGGGTTACAGTTGAGCACACTTGCTTAGAAGAAACCAATTCTGAAGTTGGCCAGATTGTATCTATGTGATTTTAAATCAAACGGAATCAATAAAATGTAATTAAACTCCAACTCCGATCGCTTTTTATAGAGGAACTTTTCCTCTTAAACCGATCCTAGTTGCGTTTGGAATTACATCTCATCTTTGTCATCTCGTCTGGTCACCGCCACACGTGTCCAAAATGCTGGCCTCTATTTTTCCCAACGTATTGCCATACAACGCGACGCAATGGGGCCAACGTTTAGGGAATTATTCTCAATGATAGCGACCTTTTAGATTCATTTATAATTAATTCGTTTTTGTATGTAATGTACGTTGTCTATAATTTGAACATAGTTTTATATTCTTACAATAAAATGAATCCTAAAATTGGATCATATGGCATTTGGCAACGCCGCGAGTATTATGGGCACTTTTGCGTGGGCCTTTTCGACTAGGGATTTGTTGACTATTATCAACTTTAGCGGATGGGACATTGATGCACGTCAACAAACCTCTTTGATATTAATGTAAGGAATGCAACGAATGTACGACAAAAATACTTGTGTAATTAATGCATTGTTTAATATTTGTAAGATTGTATGAAATTAAATAAAGAAAATAAAAATTATATAAATCCGATTTTTATCTTTCTCCATTTATTTTCATACATTGTTGTTAACGCGCGTGTGGCCTAATTCCACATAAGTCTAATTAGCATAACTTAAATGATGTATCGCTCGCTCATGTTTTCATCTTAGCACGATACCAACATGACGAAAATAAGTGCTTATGATAACTTAATTAGATTACCGAGACTTACAAGAGTCAACGCTTTAAGTTACGTTCACCTTGAAGATACAGTATCAAATGTTTATTAAACTTCTATCAGGGGAAAGGTGAGATAGCACCAAGGTTAACTTGATAAAAGTACTGTCATTGTAGAAAGTTTGTATCTTCATTTAGTTCGCTGATATGTGTACTGTACTGTTGTGCCCAAGATAAATGTAATGTTTATTTTATAGTTATCTAGGGTTTGTTTGAGGAATGTTTTCTTTTTAAATTATATGATGCAACTCGCTACAGTCGCTTTAAAGTTTGAAATGCGACGCAATATTTGTCTTTGAAATTACGCCAATGTAATTTCAAAGACAAATATCGCGTATAATTTTTATTAAGCTTATATAGAATATACACATAATACTTACTAACAACAAAGTAGAACAATACGGGTGTGGCTGTGTCATGGACACGGCCGTGCCTACGTGAATACTTATACGTTTTTGAACACTAAGAAGTCCTTGGGGTTGTTATGTTTCAAGTCCTCGTTCAACGTAACGAAATACATGATCCTTTAGCTATCATGTGGTGAATTAAATTTTGGATGTAGATGATATGTAACTATAACAGCAAACACTATCCCCCAATTTTGTTACCATAAATTTTATGAATTACTTCCCATTATAGAAGCAAAATTAACGACGTATTCACGTCAAAACCTTTCTACAGTTTTAAAAACCAAAGACGAATTTACGTAACTTACATCTCCAAACTTTAAAAAAATGTTGTCATGATTTTTTTATAATTGCAATGAATGAGTAAGCAAAAATTTTAGATGAAACAATCAACTAAAGTTTACATAATAAAATAAAAATTCTTACTATTATGCAATATTGTTACAATGAATAAATAGTAGTAACTACTTGTCAAACACTCCCTTACTGTGAATGGCAAAATTGCCTCTAATCATAATGGGGCAGTTGCCGAAAAAAACTGATGATTTTTAATCTATAGTCGCCAGTCTCGTTTTCACTCGTGAGTTAACGTTAACGAGAAGTTGACATATTCTAATTTATTTATTAACTTTAAGCAATGTTTTTACCGTGTGTTTGCCGTGGCGGTGCCGGCGTAAGAATAGTACCCCACCCTCCTACCCGTGGTTGCCGTAAGAGTCGGCTAAGGGATGTAATCCGGAAGATGGGCAGCAGCGTCTTCCTTGATTGACACTTAACTGCGCTCGCCAAGCGTGGCGAGTATTGGCAAAACCCCTCCCAGGAGGAGGCCTGTGTCCAGCAGTGGACGACCTATGGTTGATGATGTGAATGTTTTTAAATAAAGCCCAAGACATGAGACTTGTAACGCTAAAATTTTTCACAATAAATTAATAATTTTTTGTACAAAATAAAAATGAAATGCGCATTACTATCATCTTTTTAATTTAAGTGGCTTTTAAAATTAGGCCTATTACTTATGTTTGCACAATTAATGATTATTTTTCTTGTAACTTTTTCTTATCTAAATTGTTAACTCGCAACTATTCTAGAAAGTAATTTTATCTATACAAACACAAGTGAGACAGTAACCCAAGCAAAATAATCAGTATTTTTCAATGCGATAAAACTACAAGTAGAAGTTAAATAACGATCAAAAATAATTGTATATGTATATTAACAGATAACGGGTCACATTCTTAACTTATCACTAACTTTCACTTCACTTTCTTTTGTTTTAACAATAATATTTATAGCACTGAGTGCAGGTTTGCGTCACTGCACCCTATATTATGTATCTTTTATCTATACTATTTGTCTACCCTACGCCCTTAGGGTGGGCAGTATATTAAAAAAGAAAATGCAACCTATGATCTTATTTGAAACTTTTTAGTTGTTTTTTCAAACTGGCGCGTGTTTTTTTAGCGACGATTATTTCATATTTGACAAGCTAACTTCACCACAGCTCACCTGATGTTAAATGATAGTGTTATCCAAGACGGTCAAGCTAACCTAGCCTGAAATGGATCTGGCTTTCAAGTGAACCAGCCGGAACACACCGTTAGGAGCTTGGCGGCAGATTTACAACTTGAGGGTGGTAGCTAGCCAGCCGAGTACTAGAAAATACCCTACCACCATGCAAAAATGCTTGCCTAAGAAGTACCTATTCAGGTTTTTCTAGAAACGACCCCAGGATCAAAAATTAAATTCTATTTAATTTTTCAATTTTTTATTTTACGCAGGCAACGACAAACTTTAGCAGTTCTTATAAGGAAGGTGGTGAAGACTTGCTTTTTTATCGAGCGAAGTCATGTTGTAGTAAAATGGTCAAGAGAACACAGAAAAGTTTTCTTTTCTTTTTCATCATACTTATCATTAGCCCATCGAAGTCCACTGCTGGACATAGGCTTCTCCCAAGACACTCAGACTGATCTTCGGCTTTTCGCTTCTTTCCACCGTTAGCTGTCCTACGAAAATCGCCACTCCATCGTGCCTCAGAGCGACTTTTCTTTTTAACCGCCTACGCGCCTTCAAAAAAGAAGGACTAACATTTTGTGGTATAATCAGATGTTTGTTCTGTGTGTTTTGTATGCTTTATAAGTATGTACAACAAAAAAAAGTATTTAAGTATTCTATTAGTTACCTGACTTCCATAGCTTCGCTTAGTTTGAGATCAGATGGAGCTGTGTGTAATGTCCTACAATATTTATTTATATATTTTATGTGTATCGCGTCATATACTGATACTCTATACACTTATGTTTTGTCTAATGAGAGATAAGAAAAAAAGACTAGTATTTTTTTCTATATCCTTTGCCAATATAAAAATATCAGGAATGGATTGCTTTAATACATAATTATTCTATCTCAACAATAACAAATGCGTTGTTTAAAAGTAGCATTTTAAAAGTTTTCATCATTCATCATCATCATCATTTTCCGACCGTAATCGCCCACTGCTGATCATAGGCCTCTCTTCTTGTACACCGTTCATCCCAGTCCTGTGCTAACCTTGCCCAAGTTCGACCCGCAACCTTTACGATGTCGTCGACCCAACGAGCTGGTGGACGCCCGACGCTTCGTTTCCCAGTTCGTGGCCACCGATCCGTCAACGTTTTAATCCACCTGCCATCACTCTGCCTGGTAACATGTCCTGCCCAACTCCATTTCAGTTTCGTGATTGTTGTTTCGACGTCACGTACCTTAGTGCGACGTCGGATCTCTACATTTCTCATCCGATCTTGTAGTTTGATACCGATCTTTTGTCATAATTTTACAATAGGGATACTTAGGCAAAGCAATAACGAAGACCTTAATAATGATAAAATAAAAGTCAAATCAATTTCTCGTGTAAAAAAATCTTAAGTAGCCAATCGGCCGTTTCTACATTAATAATTAACTGTACGAGCTATCAACAGCGTTGATAAGCAAACAATCGGAGAATACATTAAGCATAGATATCAGTTTAACGAACCCTCTTTGATTCGATCGGACAAACAAAATTGTGCCTATTTTTAACCGTTGATTAACCGTGGATGAATGTTAACCGGATTCTTATTAGTTGTTCTAAACTATTTTTTTTTAATGTTTGACAAGCTAAATGTTTTGACCACAGCTCTGATGTTAAATAACGGTGTCGTCGAAAATGGTAATGCACACCTAGCTTGGAATAGAACTGGCTCTCAAGTGAGGCTGCCGGAACGGTGTAGCTAGTCAGCCGAGTATTAGAAAATACCCTACCAAAAATTACTATTTAATTAGTCTACGAGATCATTAATAAATAATTGTTAAAAACAGAAAAGGGCCTAGATTTGAACCCTGTGGCACCCCTGACTAGACCATGAATGGAACGGAGTCACATCCGTACAATAAAACTACTCGTAGTCGTTAGAAGTTAAGAGCTCAGCCATCTGTGGAGATCACCATGAATGCCAAGATGATCCAACTTTTTTAATAATACAAAATGATCGATACAATCGAAAGCTTTTGCAAAACCTGTATAAATTATTCTGTTTCTTTAGCAATGTGCATCCTATATTCAAAAGACTCTGCTAATGTAGGTAATATACTCGAATAGATAAGTGGTAGTGGATTTTCCAGAGACAAAAAGCCGTGCTGATTAGGATTTAACCAATGTTTTGAGTGATTATAAATGTGATAGTAAGTTGAATTATTTATTATAGTATGTAAACCAACGTGATAATGATAATTTTATGTTGAAATTTAGGAACCGATTTTTTTATCTTGTTTTCATTTCCCGGAGATCACATAGATACGTATTTCATCAAAATCTAACTATTAGACTATAACAAACAATTGACTATTTAAAATATATTAGGCACTTGTGTATAAAATATTTGGCTATTGAAACTGTTTTAATAAATATTCTATGTAAGATCTGGTAAAATATACGTGATATCTTAATAATTAAGCAATTTATTTTAAGTCGTTGTAAGAAAACACAGAATTTTATAATCAAAAGATTAATGTTAAATGTTTTGTGTAAATTTGACACCAAAAAAAACACGAAATGTCTAAATACTTACGCAATTTTTTAAGGTGTAGCGGAAAAAATAATACAGTTTGAAAATTAGCAAATTAATATTAATAAATACAGTTTCATGTAAGTGGTTTGTCCTTATCATAATGTTTTAAATATTTATAAAGACCTTGCCATATGAAAAAAATAATTGATTTTTAGTCTTTTAAATGCAAAACATCCTGTTCGCTTTAAATGTTTATTAAAGTTTTAAACATATTTTATTGTGCTATTTAAATAAATGGGTACATAAATCATATTGGTAATATGAGACTTAGTAATATTAGAAATAAGAAAGTGAGTTTGGTAATTTGTTTGTCATGTCTTCACATTTACACAGAACAAGTCGACGCGTTGCGTTTTGATCCCATAAGACCAAACAAGGCCCCTTGAGATATTTATATTTCCATCACATATAAAAATGGCATGACTTATGCACTATATGTACCCTGTAAGGGTACCGCAAGTTACAATACAATGTATATAGAAAATGTAACTGTAAACATTTAAGAAAACCTTTTGGAACTAAATTAAGCCAGTTATAAAATATTGTTCGTCCAGATCTTGTTATTTATTAGCATTTGTTATGTAATAGTATTTCAGTTTATTTTAAAATATTCTTTTGTTTGGTTTTTGTCGTATTTCCGGAGGTAATTTGTTGAATACAACAGTAGACAGTAACAGCAGTAGTAGTTTTGTTTATTGTACAGTATTTGTTGTTTTGTTTGTTTGTTGTATATGTTTGTTGTTTGCTTGGGTATTTGTTTTTATTAGCATGTTCTCAGATCCCTTTCGAACAATTTCTAAATTAAGTTCCGGTGCTACAATTTTGTTTTGGTGTCGAGGATTATGGTCAATTTTAAAGACGTCAGTATGGTTTTTCACAAACAAAGCTGCTTCAGGAATGTATATAGAAGGTAGGTTCCATAAAGTGACTGCAATAAGCGTGTGGATGAATATTGAGCATTACCGCCATGACAAGGGCTACAGCTAATTTCATTTCATTACTTTTCAAATGGTCTTGTCGCACTTAAAGCAAAGCCAGGACGTATGACACGCCAGTACTTACAATTTTCATTTACAATAGCAATGCAATGCACGCGGGGTTGTGAACCGCAGAAAATTAGGATTTTATGTAATATTGAAATAAGCTGACAACGTGTGTTTACCATCACTCAAGTAACATACTCGTTTCGCCATTTAATTGAATCATAAAGTTTCGTGAATCTCTTGCTACACTAACCTCTTACGTAAAACAGTGTTTTTAATTATTCAAATTATATTCAAAAAACGTATAAAACATAGTTCGATCATAACATATGTGTTTTAACTTAAAAATATATAAATTACTGAATTTGGTTTCCACTGGTTTCTGAGTCAAGTTGGTGTATTAGCAATTCTATGTGATTTAGTGTAAGATTTATTTGATTATAAAGTTTTAGGTCAGTAAACTAATAAATAATTAATTACCCCACACGAAATGCTAAGAATTGTTTAGACATATAAAGGGTAGTTCTTTTTATTGACAAACTTGCGTTTGATAGCCATCTCGCTTAATATTAAGGTCTATGATTGAGCACGCTTGCCTAGAATAAAACCGTGTTCTACCGAGTCTGGCCAAAATGTTATGCTTACATTATTAAACTAATTTACACGGTGGTAGACCTCTTTAGCAGGAGGTCGTCTAGTTGGGTACCAGATATTATGCCGCCAAACAATTGTATGTAAACATTCTTTTTGTGTTCCAGTTTGAAAGATACTGCAGCTAGCAAGAGCATCAATCAACCATCGAGAGTCTCAAGGTAATGAACGCTAAGGCAGCGATGCCCTGGACTTTGTACCGCTGCAGTGGTCATGGACATTATCTCTTGCCATCGGGAGAGTGTCTCGTTTAACTCATTACAGCTAGGTACATAAAAAAATCCGCCCCGCCACATTTTACTTGCAAATTATACAGACTAGCAACAATTATGTTATCAAATCATCTACTTACACAAAATGCGTGCTTTAGAAGATGGAAGCGGTGAATCAAACAGATGCAGTCAGCGTCACCGTTTTATACTATTAAGAGAATATGTTAGACGTGTTTGTGATATTAAAAAGAAATGCCATATTGGATTTAATGTGACGTCATATACAAAGAACAAAAACGTGACGAAATACAACAATATAAAGACATGATATAATACAAAAATTATAAAAGTTTTTTGTGTTGTCGGGTAAAAATTAAACCGTCGTATGTTCACGCAGCAGAAGTACCAAATATCTTTTTTTTATGCAGTTGACAGGTCAGGTGTTTGACCACAGCTCACCTGATATACATAGCTATGTATATCCTCGTTATTAACACACACCGTTTTTGTTTCCTATAACCCTTTCCATCCTAAGTTTGCCTGGAAGATATCGCTTTTAGCGATAAAGTCGCCCGTTGTTACCTTTTAATTAAGTTTATTTTCTTTTTCTTCTGTATTTTTGGTGTGGACAACAAAGAGTTAATCAATCAATCATGTTAAGTGACGGCGTGGTTAAAAATGGTAAACACGCCTAGCCTGGAATGGAACTGGCCGTTAGGTTAACGACAGATTTTCAACTTAAGGCTGGTAGCTAGCCAGCTGAGTACCACCAATTTTACTGGTACAACTCTACCACCACGCTAAACAACAAGTAAATAGATACTTATGTACTATTATTTATAAAATAAATCAAATAATTTGCTGCTATTTATTTTACTACTTAAAAGTAGTAGTTATTCGTGTAGTTTTTAAGTTTTTACCGTAAACTATAACAATTTATTATTATTATTTTCAAAGTATTTAGTATACATATATCTACAATTATACAGTATTGTTTATGAATATAAATATAAAATATGTGGTGTAAAAAAAACTTTTTTACATCGACAATCATATTAGGTGTACCCTCTGTCCATCCAAAGGTTGCCTGGAAGAAATCGCTTTAAGCGATAACGCCGTCGTTTTACTACCGCTAATTAATGTTTTTGTTTTAAAATATCTATGTTATTATGTGCAATAAACGTAGGTATATTATATCAATGTTTATTGAATGGTTTATATATTAAAGAAAATTTCATTTTATATAATTGTCTTATAATAAAATATACTATATATATTCAATTCCTTAAACTAAAATAACTCGCCCCTGACCGTTCCCAGTGCAAAGACGCCCATCACATTTGCTGCATCTTCACGATGAACGGCAATGGCCAACCTCTGCACCAGGAACGAAAAATGATATTCTACTTCATAGCCTACACCATCTGTTTGTTTATCGGTCTTACCTTTAATGTCTCGTTGAACCCATATTAGATAGCCAATTTAAAATACTTCCATGTATAACGCAAAATATATTATCACTACATATTATTAAACAAAATCGTCCGCCGCGTCTGTCTGTCTGTCTATCAGTTCGCGATAAACTTAAAAACTACTGAACGGATTAGCATGCGTTCACCAATAGATAGAGTGATTCATGAGGAAGGTTTTGGTGTATAATTTGTCAAGGTTTTATGTAAATTGGTTGAAATATGATGATAATTGTAGAAATTGTCGGAAAAAGTCAAGTCACCTGGGAGCTTTCATCGAAAACGCTGCCTAATCCATTTGAGATATAACAAAACAATGCGTGGTGGGATATTCGTCTTTCATAGATCTACAAAAAAGTCTGCGGTGGCATATATCTACCTATTAAGAATAACTTACTATACTCATTCTTACTACCTGTGCGAAGCCGGGGCGAATTAATAATTATTTATTTGCGTGAAAAATTTACAATACATGTTTTGTAACTTTCACAGTTGTAAAAGTCCTAAGTGCAAATAGCACACAAATAGAGAACTTGGATTTTGCACTAGATTTTGATATAACCATGTCGCAATATCCAATGTCTTCCGTTTTAAATTTTTGTTTAAAAGTAAGCTACTTAGTATACGTTTGTAGTCATAATAAGAAAACCTTATGTAAAGGTATAAATATTTGTAACACCACTGTGTGTGTGTTTACGTGTGTATGTGTGTGCGTATATGAGTGTGCGTGAATGTATGTATGTCACTGTCGAGCATTCCAGTAAAATATTGCTTTGAGGAATCAATTTGTCATTACCATAAAGGAAAATATTGTGTTTAAACAAAGCTTTTTCGTGCATAGAAGCATCAAATTAATTATGATTAATAAACTCTACAAGATCTACAACAACAAGAAATAATTATAACCGGCAAAGTGCGAGTAGAGCTAGGCAACCTCGAACACTTAATTGGTTACTTAGTAAGTTCTGGAAATAGCATATTTATCACTGTACCATTTTTGTGTCATTAAATGATTGATTGATTGTTTTATTTATCTTTATCAATATATATCCATATAATTTAATACTTAATTACAAATTTAAAATACCTTTAAAACTTACTTAACTAATATTATTTTACCTTATCACCGACTCTTCTTATCGTAGATATAGAAACAAAACTTAACGAATATAAATAAGCGAAACTCGTGAATATACAAAAACCAACTTGAGACTTATTGCGGAAACATCTGACACAAAAAGTTGACAACAAACTTAGATACCGTTTGCAACATAGTTTCTAACTCAACGTTAACTTACAACTAGAGTACAAACTCACGTTTCAAAGGTTTTGGGTTGCTCTGCTTCCTTCGCGACATGACCTAGCTTGCACCTGGTTCCAACATGTCACATTCACTGCACTAAACTGATTCGTGATGCGAAGTCCCGTATCGAACAGCGAAAGACGTGCGCTCAACTACACGTTCGACGCGCGACTGGCATATAGGCGTCGTCGGAGGAAGGAGGGCCAGCCTAGCTCCGCCTCCTTGCTACCCCCTGCCCCCGCGCTACGGGCCGTAGCTCGTAGCCGTCGTAGACGTCTCTGTAGCATTTGGAAATGGCTTTCAGGTTTTTGGAAAATTCTTTTCACATTTTGTGCTTTGCTACGAATTTTTTATAGATAATATACCACTTAAATGTGTGCAAGTAGTTAACCAACGCCTTCTTGTGTGTTGATCTTTCTTCCTTAACCTTTTAATAGAAGAAAGATATAAACGCATAAGACCTTTTTTTTTAAAGTAACAGTAATGAGACGAACGAGACGCTTAAGAGATAACGCCTGTCCATGACCATTGCAGCGATACACAGAACTTTGAGTAGTAAAACAAAGTCTAGGGCATCGCTGCCTTGGCGCTCATTACTTTGAGACTAGATGGTTAGTCTCAATAGCCCTGTAATTTCGCTAGCTGCAGTACTCTTCAAACCCGGAACACAGTAATGTTTACACACTACTGCTTAGCGGCAGAATATCTGGAGCTGCAGTGGTACCTACCTAGACGACCTCCTGCTAAGGAAATCTACCACCAAGTAAAAACCTAACACCTAATGTACCTATATACGAGGTGAGATCAAAATGTAGTAAGAACGACATACTCCTTGGTAAGAAAAAAATAAATACTGGCAGGCATAGCTCAGATACATATTTGTAATATTAATAAAGAAAAGAATCTTCGTTTCTCATTTGGTTTTTTCTTAATGTAGTCATTTGTTTGCTTCGTGTCGGAACGTGTTCTCGAAAATGGAGAAAAACGAAGTGCGAGCTGTTATTATATACCTTTATTTAAAAAAGGTAACGATACAAGAAATTCATTGCGATTTGGAGGCACCATTAGGAGAGTCTGCTCCGCCGTATTCCACTGTCGCAAGGTGGGATTCTCAATTTCGAGTAGAGGAACGAGCACGGAAGACGTACATCGTTTTTTTTTTCTCTTTCTTTTTGGCACTCTGTGCATTCTGCCAGTTTCAATGTTTCTGTATTTTGTGAGTAGTCATTTTTCAGCTTCTTTATCATCTATAGTTACAGTCAAAGTCTAGTCTTGATCAAGTCCAGTCGGTCCCAGTCAAATCAAGTCATGCCTTAGTAAGGTAGTGGCGACTTTATTATAAGCTTCTAGATGGAGTTTTGGAAGCAACACGAAAAGTCATGTTTAACCACATTATATCATTCTCCCACACTCGCGCTTGTAATTCGGCACTTTATAAATAAAACACCACTATTTTTATGCATAAAAACTCGAAAAAAACACTAGTTTTAGAAAAAATGCAATGGGCCGACACGACGCTCACCGCGTTCCCGCCAAAATTCCGTGAAGATTACTGTGTTCCGGTGTGAAAGATACTGCAGCTAGTGAAATTATAGAGCTATTGAGACTGATTATCGAATGTCTCAAAGTAATGAGCGCCAAAGAGGTGATGCCCTGACTTTGTTTTCTCACTCAAAGTTCTGTGTACCGCTGCAATGGTCATGGACAGGCGTAACAAAACAAAGTTCAAGGCGACGACGCTGCTTTGATAAGCCCAATAGCCCTGTAATTTCATCAGCTACCCTTCAAAAATCGGAACATAGTAATTTTTACACACTACTGCTGGGCGGCAGAATATCGGATACTGCGGTGGTACCTACCAAAAAGACCTACTGCTAAGGTGATCTACTACTAAGTAAAATAACAATTAAAAAACGAACAACTAAGAATATTATATAACTTTAAATTTGCACCAATTGCGCACAATTTCTTACAAAAAAAAACTTTATACGTGCAGAAGAAATATTACTTTTAAATTTTACTGAATTTTGCAGAATTAAAACTTGGCATTTTTGTTATAATATTATTTATTTCACTCGTTGATGTCTTTTCTTCAAGCTAATTTTATGCAACACTTATTTTGAACTAAATTAATAATACCTATATACTTAATGTATTATTTTTATTAGTTAAACTTTTTGATTTTAATAGTGCTACAACATCTCCCGTCTGTTGTTGAGATGTGTCGTGTTTTCAATTCTTGTTTGCCTGGAAGAGATCGCTCTTAGCAATAAGGCCGCCGTTCGTAGCACTAACTTTTTTTTTGTTTTCTGTACTTTTTTTCTATTTTTGGTGTGCGCAATAAAGAATTTCTATCTATCTATATATCTATTATTTACCAACATAATGTTTACGAAAAAAATCTATTGCAAGCCCAAATACGACCAGATTAAGTACGTTGTTTTATTACGGAGGTCCAGTGCCTACCTTCCGGCTTCATCAGATAATGATGAATCCGGGAGGTAGGTCATTCATTGGGACTATTCCAGTGACCGTAAACATCATTGAAAAGTCACAGGAAACCAAAATACGCAATATCGTTTACTTGGATGACATATATTTTTTCCAATTATTTTGGTTTAATAATCAAACTAATCAACCAGTTTTGATGAAATTTCTATGGCACGAATCAGAAAGTATATCCTTTTAAATAAAAACATTTTCTTCTTCTAAATGGGTTTATAAATGACGCAGTTTGTTTTGTATCAAATTTTAACCGACTTCAAAAAAGGAAGTTTCTCAATTCGACCGTATATATATATATTTTTTATATAATTATATTCGCGGATAGCTCAAATCAAATCAAATCAATTTATTTGTCAGCTTGTGTAGCATAGGATCTTATGATATAAACATAAAACGTGCTAACGTGTAGCTTCGTCGTATATAAACCGATTTTGATTTTTTTTGTTGTATCTCTATATGTTATGTTCTCAAGGGTGGTATCATGATAAGGAAATCAGGATCTGATGATGGCATCGAGGAGAACCTTTTACTTTTTAGTTTACTGCTTGAAGGCGGTTTTTTTTTTTTAATTATTTATAGCACTCTCTCAGGCTATAATGGCTGTGGGCAGGCCACATAACCAGACTACATGAACAAAGGTGAAACAACATAACGGCCAAATGACTCGGGCCGGTTGGGTAGGTGACATGAAAAAGCTAGTTGAACATTCTTGGACTAGCTACAGGAAAAAAATGGGTAGCTCTAAAGAACGCCTTTACCCACCAGAAGTTCTCATTTCTCATTCAATGCCATACCCCATGCCCATTTTTCTATCAGATGGCCACAAGCTCGAAAAAGTGACATCGTTTCATAGTTGACATTCCAAAAACCCGAACGAAGCAATTTGAATCTACTTTCATTGTTGGAACGGCTAAAGCGTGGAATGCGTTACCCGAGTGGCTGTTCCCTGATAGATACAAAAGGTGTCTTCAAGTCGAGAGTGAATCGGCATCTTCTGGCAAGCGTGCTCCATCGTACATCGCATATTCACTATAACATCAGGTGAGATGGCAAACAAACGCAAGCCTATTCATCATTAAAAAAATCCAATAGGCTAGGCAAGTTTGTTACATTTTTTATTTTTTTTATTTACTTTTTGTCAGATAAGGTGTTTGACCACAACTCACCTGATGTTAAGTGGCATGTTTATATTATAATAACATTAGACGAATTTAATTATTAACATAAAATAATCCTACTATATAATACGTTTAGATTATAAGATTTCAAAGTTTGTATGTTTGTTACTCAATCACGCAAAAACGGCTGTACGGATTCAGAGGTACAAGTTATCCTTTATCTTAAACTAATAATAAGTTTATTTTAAATAATAATAAGAATTAATAGAGCAAAAATAATATAAATAAATAAATAATTTAAAAAAATATTAAATAGGTAATAATAAAATAGCGCAAGTGTCACGACTATTCCTTATTCGTTACTTACATAATATGTTTAATTTTTCTCTGAACCTGATTCTAAAGTTAACGCAGACGAAGACGCGGGCACAAGCTAGTGTTTTATAAGTATCTACATATTTACAAATAAAAAGTAGTACCTGGATGACCGAGCTTTGCTCGGCTGAAAACACGAATAAAAAGACGTTTTCTAAAAATGAAACCGAGCTAGATCGAATTATCGCCCCCGAAACCCCCTGGATACAAAATTTCATGAAAATCGTTGGAGCCGTTTCCGAGATTCAGATTAATTTAAATCGTTTACAAGAATTGCTCGTTTAAAGGTATTAGATAGATAGATATAAATATTCTATCAGTTAGGTATATAGATTCCATATTACTAACTAATAATAATAAAAATCTATAGATAATAATCTAACGATTATTTATAAAACTATTTGGTAGTTTGTGCGTATTTGGTAGTATGTAACTATGTACTTAGTTCAAACTTGGATCAAGAATACTATAAGGGATTCTTTATCGAAGAGTTCAAAAGTGTTAAGATTTAAAACATCTTGTAGTGACATCTACACAAATTATAGTGAACTTCTACGGAATATTAGCTAACTTTACTTTTCAACGGGCTGAGTGTAAAACTTTACTGCCACTGTAATTTGTGGCGCCATCTCTATGAAACTTGCTGGGCTTTTATGAAGCATTGCATTTCAAAAACGGGTTACCTTTCAACGTTATGTTTTAGTTCCACATATCGCCGTCCCCGGAGAATAAAATGATAACTTGTATTACCATAGTTTTAGTATTATGTCAAAGGCCAAGAATAAATATAAAAAAATAGTGTTAAAATATATAAAATATAAATATCGTAGGACAGTTTTATTTTTTTCCTGAAAAGTTGTATTATTACAGTCACTATTTTTGTTCCCTCGGTTAGAAATTAACCGATAAAAATCACCATTATTTTATTCCATTTCAGAATTTACAAAATATATATTAGACTAAAAAAAATACGTAATATATATATCAATGCACTTGTACATTACCACCAGCAATTAAAAATAAAAATAAATAAAATCCAATTAGAAAATAAAATCAGCACTATCGTTGTTAAGATCAGCACTGTTGTTATTTATGAAAAGTATTTACAGAACTAAAAATAAAATTATTATAATTAATTTTCTGTTGTATTCGGTGTTATCAATAAAATGTTGAAGGTACTGTTTTGTATTAACCAATTTTTTTTTTTGCCATCATTTTTAATTAATACTGTAGTGTCATCTACACGAACTGTAGTGAGATGACACCACAGTAGAGAAATAAACCTTAGCAATGGAACAAACGCAGATTTGTCAGTAACTTGGTTATTTACTAGTTTAAACATTGATCAATAGATGGCGCTTGCAAAAAATAGCGCCATCAGTACCCGCATGGAATTACGTGTGTTCCAAGAAAGAAACTAGAGTGCGCTCGTAAACGAAAAACTGTTTTCTGAATCGCGGTGACGAGATTCGCTGGCTATCACTGAGTGTTTTAAGGTTTAGTATTAAAAGTTACTCTGGTGTCCCTTCATCACGTATAAATCTTTCGCCTTTTACTAAAGATTTCCGTGGAGGGGCACACTCGAATGAGTCTATAAAAAGTTTTTAGAGGCTTTGCTCAAAGCAAAGCTCGATATATGCTAAGAAAGATACACTCTATATTTGTTAATTGGTTTGAATTTATCATACCGTGTAAATTATACGTTTGAATTGTTTGAAAGCTGGCATTAAATATTGCCGATTTAAAATTGAAACCAGTTCATACGGTTTTATGACTCACTTTTTAAGTCTTTATTTATCGTGTCTCCAAATCCACTCTTCAGGTAGTTTAGGCACTGATTATGAACATTTTATACATTATATCTTTGGGAATAACCCAAATCTATCAAGCCGATTCGTTGATGAAATAAAAAGGGACTTATTAATTTTATTGGTTGAAACTTTTCTTATTGGCTAGTAATCAATAATATTATATTAACACTATTTGCTATTTAGACCGGTGCAATTCGTTTGCGCCGATTGCGGACAATCCCGATCATCAGTCTAGCCAAAATGAGGGGTATTATCACCTCTCAAATGCCTAGGTCAGATCTGAACGTAGCGATGACAGTTTAGCGGTTAGCGCGTCGGTTCACATGCCTAAGGGCGTGGGTTGGTGAAGGAAACCATAGCATGACTGTAGGGTATGTTCTAGTAGGTACTCGGCTGGCTAGCTACCACCTTCAAGATGAAATCTGCCACCAAGCACCTAACGGTGTGTTTCCGCAGCCTCACTTGAGAGCCAGTTCCATTCCAGACTAGGTGTATTTTGTTGCACGCACAAAGTATGGAATAGGTTCTTACACGTACAAAGTATGGTATAGGATATAGGATTATAGCGGGAGAATCATTACGATTTTTTATTTCTTTTATATTCGAAATAAAAAGAAAGAAATCATTTATTATTTAAAACACTAGATGCTACAACAAATAAAACTACAAACAGCACACAGAAGTAAAAAGATTTAAGCTACATAATATATTACAAATATAATAAAGAAAGGAAGGTAGATAAGAGGATTATCGCTAAAGAAAAACAGAACTCTGCTATGTATAAGTTTGCATTAATATAAGCCATTGCAGAGATACATTAATTTAAGTTGCTAAACAAAGTCCAGGGCATCGCTGCTTTGGCGCTCATTGAGACTTTTAATGGTCAAGAACCCTTTAATTTCGTTAGCTGCAGTACACTTCAAACTAGAACACAGTTATGTTTACACACTACTGCTTGGCGACAGAATATCTAGTACTGCAATGGTATCTACCTAAGCGAAAGGAAATCTACCACCAAGTTAATAATATATGCTTAAAAAGCAGCCTGCCTCGCATCTGCGGACATTTCACGCCAGTAAGAAAGTGAGAAAGTGTTAATAACTTAAGCATTTATTAACTTTAAAAAGGTGACTATCCTCTCGAAACTACGGCGGTAATTCACGTCGTCGAAAGTCATGAATATCGAAGCAAGCTGCTTGTCTATCGGTTTTCTACTAAATTCAAGCAATCCCGCTCTATATTTGATATACAGTTTAAAGCGTCGAAGCTAGAATAAAATTTAATACGATTTGTGTTCTCTGCTCCACCTTTGTTGACGAAAGGTAGAAAGGTAGGTAGGTAGGTTTGAAAGATAGATACCTATTTGTCGTACTTATTTTAGTGTAGTGTCCTTCAGAGTATGATAAAGTCTCATTATAAACACCAGTCGTGTAGGGAATCCTGAATTGTATCTAAATTGTATGGAACCCGAATAAATCGTAGAGTAATAAAGTATACACCAATATAGCTCGACGTCTTCCAGAATATTCTAACAGGTTGAGCTGAACGGTTGCACGATATATTTACATCATACATACTGCGTCACAAGCACGACGCTTCAGCATGCTAAGTCGAATATCGTTTATAATGAAAATTACGTAGGTACTCCATAAAAGATTTCACGTAATTATGAGCTCTGATGCGTCTACTGACGATCAATGCTTTACTGAAAACTTGTGATATGTAGGTATTAGAATACAAACTTATCGCACTCGCTAATTCCGGTATTTATTGAATAAAATTTGAACCGATAACCCTTCACATAAACAAATTGTATTCAGTCATTCTATCACGCTGTTATGAAATGTTTTTTATTTACTATTTTGAGTGTGGGTAGCTAAAAGTACGTTGTAATTTCTTATCCGATAAGCTCGCTGATTCTCACGCCTCGGGCCGCGGCGTCGCCACAGAATAAACAATAATACCTTAACTTTGCATACCACAGAATGAATAACAGTCGACACACGATTACTGCTTCCGTAGTAACTGTTATTGAAACTGTGCCACGTCGGACGACATCCGCGCCACAGATTAGCTCGTAATAAGCTACACTCGGTGGTCGCGTGCTCGCGCTTTCACGAGACACGATGCGTCCGCGCATCACTCACACTTACTCATTCACGCACACGCGTGTACGTATGACTAACGTGTGTTTTCCTTTGTAACGGGTGCACTACCGTTAAATTAAATGTAATTTATTGTATTTTTTTTTAAATTTTATCGTAAATTTCAGTACGTATTATCATTCAAAATCACACGATGAAACAATTACATGACAGGTTCTTTTGTTAAAATTCTTGTTTTGGTTTTCAAAGACAATGACGATTCGTGTGACTTGATGTAGGTCATGTATTATATTTTATACAAATAAGTAGGTACATAATGATTGTCGATTAAACAGGACTCAATCATAACATTTATCTTTTGATTATGTATGTACATAATTTTTACCTATCGGTAGGAGTAATTTTCCTTGAAGCCTGTGAAAAATATTGTTTGTGTTTAATATTAACTCCTCGAACCTTTCCTCTCCACACAGCACTCATAATGTTTGCAGAATCAGCAAAACAGAATTAATGTTGCTTTTCTCATTACTTAGTAAGATTGAGGAATGTGACTTTATTGTTAAGGTGCATTCGATCGAGAGTCATTTCGACGTCGACCTCATTCGACGGTTCTCGAAACTTGAAAGTTTGCGGACGAGCACTGCCGGCCCCCACCGCCGAGGGCGACGACCTCAAACTGTCAAAATAGAGAAGCTAGATGCAAGTGTCATTGAGTGTGTGGTGCAGGCATGGCAGCGGCGGGCGACCTTGCCGTGCCCGCGCCCCTCGCCCGACGTCATGCGGGGGCGCGCCGATGACGTCACGCCACGACCTCGCACGCCGTCACTCCGTGTCCACGTGAAGAGCACGCGCTCCCATGCGCCGAGTGCGTGATCACTACGCCGCCATTGGTCCGCGCAGCCGCGCCGCCGGCTCTCATTGGCCGCCCGGCCCCCGCGTCCCGCGCCATCGCATGCCTGCAACCTCGACAGCCCGCGAAGCGGTTTATTCGTCTGCCGCCCGCAAACAGATCCACACGTCTCTAAAAAGCGGAAGCGCGGAGCGAAAACACAAGTTTTGTGAATTAAAAAAGAAAGTTTTATTCTATTGAATGCTATAAATCTGCCTAGAATGTCGACTCTGATCGAAGTTTGCGGACCTCTCTCACCGCCGTCAACGCCGCCGTTGATGGAAAACAAAGTGAGTTTTTGCAAAGTTTCGAAACTTTTAAAATGTTCTTTTACCCCAATTAATTATTTATTATAAAATAAACTTCATTGTCATGATTCCAAAAATAGTATTATGCCGTTTGTGCAATACGAAAGTATGGGCGTATCGCGCCGCGCTCGCGGGGCATCGAGCGCGATCACGCAGCGCGCGCGTGTCCGCCGAGCGAGCCAGCGCCCGTCACTTACGTGTTCGTCTTTGTCCGCAGGTCGAACTGCCTCTGAAGAAGGCCGCCCTAAAGCGAGCCCGGGAGTCGCCTCCGCTCGGGGGTCTGGTGACCCCTCAGCCCTCCGACTCGGAGGGAGAAGACGATTTCGCCAAGAGATCCCGATTCGAGCTGGCGCGCCTCGAGCTCACCACGCCGCCGCCGGAGCCCTGCTGCAGGCCCTCGGTCATCATGCGCGCCCACAAAGACGGCACATGCAGCCCGGAGCCGCTGCTACCTCCCCCGGCCAATAACATGAACATGCTAAAAACCCTGAAATTTAAAATGAACCGCGGCCACAGTTACTCTCAAGTTAAATACATTGCGAGCCAGGCTCAGGCCGCGCCAGCGGCGGAGCCCGTGCGCGTGCCGGCCGCGAGTCCCGCGGCCGCGGAGGAAGCCCGAGTGCCGTCCCCCCACGCGGAGCCGGCGCGGCCGGAGGGGCGCGAGGAGGCGCGCGTGCCGGCACCGGCGGCGACGCCGGGCTGGGTGCCGCTGGCGCCGCGCCCCGCGCCCGCCGTGCTGCTCCCCGGTACGCTGCTCCCCACCGCACACCTCTGGCTGGTGTCCCCCGCGCCGGCGCCCAGGAGACGACTATACGAGTGCTCCTACCCTGGCTGCGGCAAGAACTACTTCAAGTCGTCCCATCTGAAGGCGCACGCCCGCACGCACACCGGCGAGCGCCCGTTCCGGTGCGCGTGGCCGGGCTGCGAGCGTCGATTCTCGCGCTCCGACGAGCTGTCCCGCCACAAGCGCACGCACACAGGCGAGAAGAAGTTCGGGTGCCGCGTGTGCAACCGGCGCTTCATGCGCTCCGACCACCTCGCGAAGCACGAGAAGCGCCACGCCAAAGAGCGCGCGCCGCCGGCGCCCGTGCTGCGGCTGCTGGCGGCGCCGCTAGCGCGCGCCGACGCGCCCTGACCGCCGCGCGCCACCGACTGTGATCCAGATCTCATGATCGTTACCTAGTTGTAGCTCTACTCATCACTAAGACTGTTCTGACTACTTAAGTAGTTGTTAGTTCGTAAGGCAAATATGTTATCGCGAAGTTAAGCTTCTGGAGAATAAAAACTGATCGTTTTGTACTAGTCTGTTGTTTATATTCCTGGAGAACACTGCAATCCTTTAAGGCACCGGCCGCACGAGCACTGTCACTGGGTAAGATCGCCGTATCCAGGGTGAAGGGGTGACGAATGGCGAGATGCGTGGTGGTGGCGGAGGGCCGGCGGCCGACTGGTGGCGGCTCGCGCCCGACCCGCAGCCTGCGACGTCGCTGATAACGCACCCGCTAATACTACTGACATCAGACACTTCTTATCTGCAGCGATAATGCTGCTCACGATTTCTTTATAGGCTAATATAAAAGTAATAAACGAGCTAATTGAAAAATAAACTAAAGAATTTTTAATGCAATAAATTAGTTACCAAGCATCTAGGATAGCAAGAAAAAGGCTAAAAGTTACATCAAAAATTTTCGAAAATTTTTACACCAATATTATTACCATGGTAACAAAAAGTATTTGAGAGCAAACTATCAATAATTCGAAATTATTGCATCATATTTAGCTACAGAAAATGCTGCAGACCTTAATCAAGAACCAAACACATGGCCAATGGAAAATTCCCAAATATGGCCAAAAATATTACAGCCACGAAACTTTCTAGAAAACTATAATCTCTTACAAGGAACATACACATAACATACCTATTTATAATTGAGAAAATAAACTTTGCATCACTACAGTTGCGTCATATTTTGGTCCCGGTCCAAAGCTTCACGTTACCGGGGAATCGACAAGTTCGAGAACTACATAATTATACTTTTATTTTATACGGAAATCATTAAAAGAGTGTAAGTATCGGTCGCTGTTTCAAAACATTGTTTCGATCTAGTCATCGATTTCTACTAATGCTAAAACTACGCAAAGCACTTGCCACACCCATTTCAGTAAGAAACCAAAACAGTAGGTGTTGGTTGGCGGCCAATAACATTTTACGCAATATTTTGCTCCAAAGCCAATTGGATGCCTTCCTTGAAGGTTTTAATAATCGAAATCAATGAAATAGATTTCTATTTTTTAGAATCAACCTGTCTGTCTTGGATATCGTTTCAAAACCGATTCGATTATTATTTCATTAGCTTTCATTGCATCGGTATTCACAACAATCGAGTTTAAATGTATTTTCGACGATGATTTCAACTCGTTCAAAATAAAGTGAACTTTAGGTTCAGGGTCACAACTCGACACGCCCGTTATGCCATAGCCTTAGATATTATGGTCAAGCAAATTTTTGTTATAAGTCAACATTTTATTACCATCGATAGGCCTTATAAAACGTTCCTATAAATCCCTACCGTGGCATACACAGCGTCTTTTTTTTTTTGTCATAGTGTTTTGTTCTTTATGCCTATAAAATATTGCAAGGCTACTATTTTATTCCTTTGTATTAGGAGGCCTTAAACTCTGACACTAGGGGCGTGTACAACGAGTAGCAGTCAGCTATCGGCGCGCGGTGCACAAGCGCGGCACGCGGGGCCCATGTCGGTGTCACGTCGGCGCGTCGTGCGTTTGACGTCAGCACTGAAAACTACACTTTCACGCTGATAACACGTCGAAAACCACACGTTCGCCACATTTTTGCAACACTAGTAATTTTTTTTTGCGAAACTTTGTAACGAATATCATTTAAAAAAAAAAAAAAAAAATACTGGCTAATATGCTTCAAATGTCCAAAAAGAAAGGTAATTACAACACGGGGTTGTTCAAGAAAAACGTTAATCGGTACCTACTTCCCGGTCAAGAGTGCTCCACCTTCAGCTACATCGTCGCTCGTGATGGAACGTGTCTGTAATAAAAATAAACAAAAAAGCTGCAAAGTTCAAAACAGTTAACAAAACAAATAATACTCAAATAGGCAGTAATGGTGGCGGTGACCACTTACCATCAAGTAGCCCGTAGTTAGTTGCCACATTTTCACATAAAAAAAAAGCATTAGCTAGGCAGGGACGCGAGACGAAAGGAGATATATTGCTTTACAGATATTTTACTTGGTCGTAGATGTCCTTAGCAGGAGGTTATCTAGGTAGCTACCACCGCAGTACCAGATATTCTGCCGTCAAACAGTAGTGTAAACATTACTGTGTTCCGGTTTGAAGGGTACTGCAGTTAGCGAAATTACAGGGCTGTTGAGACTAATCATCAAAAGTCTCAAAGTAATGAGCGCCAAAGTAGCGATGCGCTGGCCCTCAAAGTTCTGTGTCGCTGCAATGGTTATGGACAGGTGTTATATCTTACCATCAGAAGAGCGTCTGGTTCGTCTCATTAGAATATTTAAAAAAAAAACGCGAATCAATAAGGTTTGCCTCTACCAAACATCGGTGAAATCTGCTAAAGAAGTTTTTACTTCAAAAAATAAAAATACCTATCCAATTGAATAAGGTTCTTGGTTATTATAATTACATAAACAGTTCAACTTTTATACTTCTGCTCCATAACTTGTAATAAAAAACAGATTCATAGACAACGATCGTTCAATTATTCGATAGTCTTGTGGCACAATTTGTTTGTTAAACTCTACAAATAAAATTGATCAGACAGCTTGCTAATTATGACCCTGCGTAGACTGACCTGCCCTAATGCCATCTGAAGATCTTTGACATTGATCTTTGAATGCTGTTATAACAACGTAGACCAATTCAGCTATATAAGCACCGGCTGGGTGCTGTCAGCTTTATCCTGAGTTGAGGCCGGTTTGTGACATAAAAATTTATTTTTTTCCATAAGATTTTTACAAATACAAATATTTTATTGATAACGCCAAAGTTACAGGTCATTTCTCCATGTTTCTTTATATTTGTATATTGTTTTTATGTCACAAATAAAGTGTTTTGTCTATTATCAAACTAACGTGGCAGTTGTAAAAGCCAATCCCGGTCATCCATCCGGAGATAGGCAGGATGCTCCCGCACTTCAAAAACGTTCCCACTAACTGTAAGAACAGTAAGAATCGTGACCTAAGCAAAAGGTTTTTTTTATGGTTTACTAGTTTGGTGTTTGACTACAGGTCACCTGATGTTAAGTGACGGTGTGGTCGAAGATGATAAAGCGCACCTAGCCTGGAATAGAACTGGCTCTCAAGTTAGGCTGTCGGAACACATTAACACATTTTCAAGTTAGGCTGTCTGACGATAGATTTTCAAGCCAGACGAGTACTAGAAAATTCCGTATCACCATGCTATGGTTTCCTCACGATGTATTCCTACACCAGCAGCTCAAGCTGATTGTTGGGATTTGAACCCACGCCCCTCGGCGTGTGAACCAACCACGCTAACCACTGTGCTGACACTTTTAATATAAACACTATTTAGGAAACAACTTAAAAAATCTTACGCTAGGAACGAGCAGCGTCGACGTTAAGCTTTACAAAAACGATTTGTTGGAAAATACGTTTGGCTTGGCCTCACAACTGCGGTTTCAGCTTCATACAATTCAACCAGAAATCGTTTTTATATCATTGTAATACGGTTCACTTTAGCGTCGTCATCAGTCTGGCTGGTGTTGCTACACGACTACGTAGAAGGAAGCTAACGTTGTCGAAGTATTTTTGTCTGTTTCTGTGCGACTTTCTAGCTTCCACATTTATAACGATACTAGCTGCGCCCCGATGTTCCTACGTGATCACTATTTTTTTTCGGAATAAAAAGCGTATATTTTAATCCAGGGTTTTAGCTACCTCCACACTAAATTTCATCAAAATTAGTCCAGCCGTCTGAGTGTGAAAAAGTAAGAAACATACATTCACAAACCTTCGCCTTTGTAATATAAGTTTGATGTCTAATTTATATGTAGTTTTAAGCCCTGTCTGAGTGGGTGTTCTGATGGATATAATCTTGGTGTCTTCAAGTCGAGAGTGTCGGTGTCTTCTAGGCAAGCGTGTCATCTTAGACTGCATCATAACTTAAAACCATGTGAGATTGCGGTCATAAGTAAGCCAATTTATTATATTTAAAAAAACTTCAATTTCATGGAGAGTTCTTATTTATATTGTTTGTAAGTGTGTGAACATAACTCCGATTAGAAAGATGCTGCAGCTTGTGAAATTGATGATGATGATGGTGTTTCCTTATACTTTTTCTTCAAGCTTATTGTTGAACCTACCGTGCTGGCTACAATCATCGCTACAAATTGGGACACGCTTTTGATCATCCCCTACCTGATGTAATGCGATGATGCGGTCTAAATAGAATACACTTGCCTAGATGAAACCTGTTTAAGCTGTGACTGTCTGTTTACTAGCCACGTAGATTAAATAGATTTGGAGCCAAGAGGGGAGGATTTAAATTAAAGACAAATTTATTAACGATCTTGGCAGCGTTCATTCGGGTTCAGTTTAATGGTATTGATGTCGATTCAAATTTCTTGGCAACGTCACCTTGGTTGCTGAGTGCCAGCCGGTACCGATAGATAATTGTCAAAATTATCCACAAAGAATAAAATAAAGGGTAAATTGAATCGAACAAAAAATCATTTAAAGCACTTATAACAGTGTGTTCCGGCAGCCTGACTTAAGAGCTAGTTCCATTCCAGGCTAAGTGCGCTTACTATTTAGACCACACCGTCCATCACTATAACATCAGGTGAGCTTTAATCAACTAGTAAACAATAAAAAAACTGAAATATTTTTTAAATATAAAAGTAATGAGACGAACGAGACGCTCTTCTGATGGTAAGATATATCGTCTGACCATGACCTTTGCAACGATACACAGAACCTTAAGAAACAAAAAACAGGGCTGATTCGGACAACTAGACAACCTCTTGCTGAAAAATCTACCATCTAGAAAGATGAGGACTGGTTCCGAGTTTTCCATTCTCTATCATCTCATAAAATTGTATTAGTTTAACTCCGATCATCATCATCATCCACAGCCTTCTTTATCCCACTGCTGAGTATAGGTCTCTCTCTCTTGTTATGCCATCTGCCTCGGTCCTGCGCTAATCTGGTCCAGGTTCGACCCGCGACGGTGACAATATCGTCAACCCATCTTGCGGCTGGAAGGTCAACGCTTCGCTTACCTGGCCACCACTCTGTTGCAACCTTACTTCATCTGTCATCACTTCGTCTTACAACATGTTCATAACTGTAATACCAACGTCTCGAACTATCTTTCGTCGCGGGATATCGCTATTGCGAACTCAGTCTTGGACTTTGATGTCGAGCATGGTCCTTTCCAAAGTGCTGCCATTTTAGCTCTTTCGGGACTTGATCAGCACTTTTTTAGTGTGCTTAGCACCCATCTGAGAATTTTAGCACCTAGCCCTAAATCTAGCCCTTTTTTAACATTAACACAGCAGCACAGTTTGTCTGTTACGTAGAGAATGTACGATCGTCTATGGACAATTCTATGCTCTATTAGATAAATTGTGGAGAAATCCCTTCGATAAAATTCGTATGTTGAGATTAAATTTAGGTACTTTACCCGATTACTCTCATTCTGCATGTGTTTATGAATCAAGCCGAAGCGAAACTAAAGAACTTTACATAAATTAAATTACTATTAAAATTTGATTATATTCATTAGATTTGTGAGCGTCTAATAGAGTTGTCTTTTAGTGAATTTAAATTTTAAAATGGATTGCCATTACCGAAATAAAAACAGTATAAACAAATATTTAGAGTGTATTATTTTTATTACTATATTGTCTTTTATACCATTATATTTATGGGTAAAATGTAGCCCTTCTTTGAGCCCTAAATTTCTTCAAGTCTTTATGTACTGTTCTTAGTTCCGGACCTATTCTTCGATCTTACAGCGCCGCCTCTCCATGGCTCTCTGTATGACTCTAATTTTGTCACTGCGTCTGTAATTCCGATAGACATATTTTATTCCCAGGCACCCAATCGCCGATTTGACGACACCAAGCCGTGCTAGCTATAAAATTATTTTTAGTAATGTTGTTTTCATGCCCCGCCCGAGTGTTACTCCGAACTTTGTACTTCGAAAACAAACCGATCGGTTAAAAATACACGTCCGTGCCACAGACTTTATAATAGTTTCTAATAAACGGGCGTGTCGACACAGCTTAAAGCATAGTTCTGAACAGCTACAAAATCTGTGGCGTGCCTTTTATAAATAGGGTTTGGGCGTTACCGTGGACTTTGAACTCCTGTTATGTCAGGTCTAGCATAATAATTCAAGAGGAAACTTTTGTCAAACTTTGCTGATATGTTTGACAAATTAATCAGCGCCTCTGGCGGGCGTAAATGAACTAACGTAACAAGCTGAAGAGTTTAAAATTATAACCCGACTGCGATTAAAATACATATAATTAATGGAAAAAACTTTTTAAGCAAATTTATTATTCCTAATTAAATTTAAACATTTATTAATTATACATATTTTTGTAATTCTCTTTTAATTTCATTTATTTAGATACTCTACTTTATATGTTCGGTTTTATTATTTTCTATTAACGTATTACTATTTCGCGTCAAAAATCCATCGTCTTGTTTTTTTTTTAATCCATCCTCTAAGGACACTTGGGTTATTGAGACGAATCTAACGATACCTTAATTGTCGTAATCCATTCGGGCGTTAGGAAGATACTAGGTAATAACGTACATGCGAGATACGCTCGAAAAACATAACTCTTCCTTGGCAGTCGGGTAAAAAGGTTGCTATTTTTCTTATATTTTGTTTTCCCAAGACGCCATGCCGCTCTTTGTTCCTTCAAAAGCTATATTTATACATTGCTGCAAACTTAACAAGCTGAAGGGGCTATAGACTGGCCGTATTTCCTGAAGAACGGGATAATTTAGGATTCAGGATAATTTAGTTTATTTAGTCTTTCTTTCTTTCCCAACCAGAAACCCTTTTGAAACCCCAGAAAGTTTTTAGTAAAGCAAGAAATATGAGTAAATTGCCAAGATATAAAGATAACAATGTGGTTATTTTTAACTTATAAGACATAACTCATGTTTGATTAGGTCAGATACTCTGACTGTAGTTTTGGTCCCTTTGAACTCATGTTTGATTAGGTCAGATACTCTGACTATAGTTTCGGTCCCATTCGGTGACGTTTTTCAAGGAATGTAAGCAGAGCGCGCGCAGCCTCGTCAAATGAAAAGACAGCAGTTGATGCGCAGGCGCAAGGTTGGAAGCGGATAGTTGACTCCTACTACAACTTCTACGTACTACTACATACAATTTACCTAACTACGTGCCACTTCAAAAGCATCGCTGCGTACGTGACCAAAATTATGTTACACTAATCGTTGGTTTAGTATTTAATGACTGTTCATTACGTACGAACGATAAAAGGTTAATTACGTGAGTGCTTGTTCTGATATGATTCTGTGGTACAGGTACAGTGCAACTAGATGACCACCAACGTCATTTATCGTCATACACTTGTAGATAGACGGAATAACTCCTGGAAAGTATAAAATCTTGTTTTCTGTGATAATCCTTTTATTTAGACGCCAGTGAGCTCTATCAATCTCACGCAAAATTCCCTTTATAACCTAGACATTTGTATTGAAAAAACCGATTCGAAGGCTACTTGAAGGCAACCAGAAAAATACACACAAGGGTAGTAAATTCCACCGTTTAGCGGTTTACGCGAAGAAAGTGGAATCTAATTGTTTCGTTCGAGTTCTTGGAACATCAAGCGTTTTTTTTTTAAATGTAATACAGTAATAGTAGACGAGCAATACGCTCTCCTGATGGTGGAACTATTTTAGCGTACTTATTTACTTTACACTAACTTATCTAGTGTGGCAATGCTGCCAGCGTTCTGGCCAATTTTCCCTCCTCTGATGAACTCTTAGATTAGATTGTTTTGGCTGTTATTATTATTATTATTTTATGTAATAGTAATGAAACAAACAAGACGCTTTTATGATGGTAAGAGATAATGCATGTCCCGTTGCAGCAATACACAGAACTTTGTGTAGCAAAACAAAGTACGGGGCATCACTGCTTTGGCGCTTGTTACTTTGAGACTTTCGATGGTTAGTCTCAACAGCCCTGTAATTTGGCTAGCTGCAGTATCCTTCAAACCGGAATACAGTAATGTTTACACACTGCTCCGTGGCGGTAGAAAATCTGGTGCTGCGGTGAAACCTACCTAGATGACCTGCTGCTAAGGATATATTCCAACCGTTATTGTCAGCAACTTGAACTAATCTAGAATGCCATGGACTTAGTTGCCAGATTTTCAATGCCGAATCAGACGAAACAGGTTAAAACCGAGTTCTTATCACCTAAGGACTTGCTAGTTAGCACACGGGCGAGGCGTGAAGGCTAAATATAGACTATTAGGGTTAGTGACTATGCCGTTTGGAGTCTTATCAAAATAGATGTAAACAAGAGAAAAGCAAAGCATGATGAAATTTTTGATTCAATTTTGAGTATTTGAATACTTGGTCCGTTATCTTGATACTTAAAGTTACAGGATTTCTGCGTAGTGTTTTTGGAAATATGTCACCTTAAAATGTTGTGAAAGTTTTGGTTTCAATATTAGGTTGACTTGGGACTCTCTTGACTCTTGACTTGAGTCACCTTGAGCCACCTTTACCCATTTATATTGGTTAAGTTAGGTGTTTGACCACAAATCATGAATTGTTATTGACGGTGTGCTCGAAGATGGTAAACACGCCTAGCCTTGTATGAAACGAGTGAGGCTACGGGAACACACCATTCGGTGATCAGTACTGGAAAGTACCCTACCACCATGCTATGATTTCCTTACGATGTTTTCCTTCACTGGCAAACTGGTCTCTATATGGTATGGCTCTCTATGGTATGCAGTCCGAACGCACTAACCACTGAGCTATTATTGTCTTTGTATAAATTCAGGTTGTAATTTCTATTCTATTGTAGGTCTATTTCCGTTTTAAATTTAAGTTCAATATTTTGTTCTAATTAATCTTTACGTATAGAAGCAACAAACAGAGAGAACCACACTCTTAACCACTAACTTTCGCATGTTAAGTGTCAATGGCAAAATGTAGAGCATGAAAACGTAGACCTTTGCTAGAGCTTTTCGGACAAAACGTCCATAAAACATTCGTGCAGAAACTGCCGAGCCCAGCTGGCAGCTGCGAGAGCTTCAATCGACAATCAGAGCCCCCTTTTTTTACCCATGGAAAATTCTTTATGGATACCACCGGCCCCGGTTGGGGACACACACGGTGGTTATGTGGGACTCTCCGCCTAAGTGGCCACTAAAAACCCTGGGGTGTTTCTGCCAGGCGCCTATATGCCGGGGCTACGGGAACGCTTTCGCACTCGTCCGCGGCCCGACAGCTCTGGTCCCCTAGGACACGTCCCTGTTGGATGGAGCTAATAAAACTCAATCCCTTTTTCCTCGAGGGGCGCGCGGAAACACCGCGCGCGCCACTTCAGGGGCTAATCTTGTCGGGTGACGGACTGACCAACATGCTAAGCCCACAGGACTCTTTTTTATACAAATAGTGTTGCGTTCGCCAACCCGCCTGATGTTATGCGAAGATGCAGTCTACAATAGAACACGCTTGCCTAAGAGAAACCGCGACACTCGCGACTTGAAGGCACCCATTTTATATCTATCAGGAAACGCCAATTCGGGTAGCAAATGCCATTGTTAAGCGGTTCGTACATTGAAGGTAGATTCGAACCGTTTAGTTCGAGTTTTTAGAATACCGATCATGAAACGTTGTCGCTTCTTAAAGCTCCTGGCTGTCCGATAGTAGAAAGGACAGGGTGGAAGATCCGAAGCGCACTCTCCAGTTTGTATCCGATAGAAAACCGACAGACAAGCCACTTTGCGATGATGTTCAAGGCTTTGAAGCCTTTTCCGAACAAGCGAGTCATTGCTAATGAGTTTCTTAGCACGTTTCTCGATAGACTTCAATGCCTCAAGCTGGTACTTTACCGATCCGTCCCAAAGGTGAGAACAGTCCACACCATGCGTGATCGAACTTGTGCTTGGTATAATGTAAGCAACTGTTCCGGTGTGAAGTACCGTCGTACCTTTGAAAGGATTCCCAGCCTTTTGGCAGCCAATTGGCCTTATATAGGACCCAAAGCAGAGGGTTGGACTCAAAGTAACGCCTGTGAGCTCAAGGCAGTCACAAATTGGAACAGATACACTTTGGAAAATAAGAGTCAGATCACATGGCCTCTTTTTGGCGGAGAACAGACACGCCCGGTTCTTAGCTGCATTGAATAGGAAGCAGTATAGTTTTGTCCAGATAAACCTTTAAAATGTAAAGTCCACTTCACAAAAAATGGTAATTGATACTCTATCTAATAAAAAATGTCGCTCAGTTTTTAATAGATTCAAGGAACAACAGGCGTGTTTGGTGGGTAGCTCTACAGACCGCGTTGCTAAAATAGCAGAATTGCGTCACGTCACACGTGTGGTCACGAAATGACGTCACTTCACTTCATACGCGACAATGATGCTGATATTTCAGGAAATCGGGACTAATAATGACACAGATGACTTCTGTTGTGACGATGACGCCGTTGAGCTCATTGGTGTCATACGTTGCCTCAAACAACTCTTGTCTGTTGTGTTTAAAAACAATGGAATATTGTGTTGTGTGAACCAACTCTGATATTATCGACATTGCTGCCTGTGCACCAAAATGTTTGTAGTGATGATGCAATTTGCCTTCGACGTATTTAAAATCCGCGAATGTTTTTAAAAGGAAGATGCCGTTTGTAAAAATCGAAATCATACAAACTACCTACGACATATACATTACGCTTCAACAATTTTGTAGATCCTTTACTTTGATTATGTAGAAAAGCATATAATCAAAGATCCTTTAGTATTTTTCCTACCAACACAGAGGTCGGTAATGTACGCAGGCACGGTGCCAAACGAGGAAAAAGTGGCACACAAGCTCGAACTTCAAACCATTGTATCGGAGCCAAAATACCTTCTCCACGGGGGAAAGTGTTGACCTCGGTCTTCGAACTGAGGTCAGGGTACTCTGGAAACTTACTTTTTACTTTATTTAGGGTACTTATTTACTCTATAGTAAGTTATCTAGCGTGGCAATGCTGCCAGCGTTCTGGCCACTTTTCTCTCCACTGATGAACTCTTAGATTAGTTTGTTTAGGGTGGACTGCGCTGTTATTATTATTATTTTATGTAAAAGTAATGAGACGAACAAGACGCTTTCCTGATGGTAAGAGAGCATTGCTGCTTTGGCGCTCATTACTTTAAGACTTTCCATGGTTAGTCTCAACAGCCCACTAATTTCGCTAGCTGCAGTGCCCTCAAACCGGAACACAGTAATGTTTTCACACTACTACTTGCCGACAGAATATCTGGTACTGCCGTGGTACCTACCTAGACGACCTCCTACTAAAGAGATCTACCACCAAGTAAAAGTGTTAGCTCATTTAGCAGTGTATCTGCTTTAGGGTGTGTGTTGGATTCCCTCTCAGGACAAACCATTTGTGTAACGAGCATAAATATTTGTTTTGTGTCCGGGTGTGTCATTAAAAGAGTCATAATAATAACGCGTAGTAATGTGTCACTATAATAAAATGACAATAAAAAAAAATATTATTATTGTTCTATCAATTCGCTTATGTTAAATTTAACTTGTATAAACGATACGGGCTATTTTAAATATAAAATATATAAATAAATTAATATTGTAGAACATTTTCACACAGCGCCATCTAACCCTAAATTACGCAAAGCTTGTACAATGGGAACCAGACAGATGATAGAATAGGTACTCAAATACTTTTCTTTGTAAATACATACAATACATACAGAACACCCAGACACAGAACAAATATTCATATTAGTCGCACAAAAATAACTCCAAACAAAGTTTTTAATTTTTTTAAGTAAGGCCCTTTTAATATACAAGTTCACATAGCTTTAGAAGGGGCGTAGCATCCGCCGTATTAGCCGTATTAATAAAACGGGGCCCCCGTGTTACGAGCCAACATGAGTAAACAAAAATCCGTAGGCCTCTTAGGCCGCAGCAACAATTGACGTCCAGAGTTAGACTTTGTACGATTATATGTTCGTTGACAAGTTTGTGAAAGAATTATAGACATGACCCCCGTGGAGTTATGAAATAAAAGTCGGGTAGAAGGCCCCGACAAATTCTGATACAGGGCCCGTCTAGGGCAAGTTACTTCACTGTATAGAATAGACCGTGTGGTTTTTGTTCTGTGCCAGTACAAGGCGCTACATTTCGATAACCTTAGTTCTAACAAAGGTAGTGACATAGAATAGGTAATAGTACTTAAAGGTAATAAACAATGTACCTTAGCATGCTGTTTCGAAGGTTCTGTATTAGTCACAGATTGGCTCCAATAGGTATTACGATCGCTTCAAGTAAAAGTAAAGTAACACACAAAACTTATTGTATCGCAATCTATTTGTAGTCGTAATTTTTACATGGTGGTAGATCGTTAGTTTAGTTTAGTTAGGTCGTCTAGGTAGGTACTGTAGTACTAAATATTCTGCCGTCAAGCGGCAGTGTGTATACGTTACCGTTTCCTATATCCGCACTTCCCGTTACAGGTAAGGTATTTACTATACTTCTGTGCCTCAAGCTTTTAAGAATATAGGTACCCACACGCCAAATACTTACCAGATTTATTATTAAATTTTTAGTTCATTGTCACAGAGAAAAGCTAGTTTAAAAAAAAAAAACTTTTTATTTATTCTAGTTTTCGTGAGCGATTAAGCTGCGTTGATAAACATAATTGAAGTTTGCAAAGCGTTACAAAGCGTAAGATTACGTGCTCAAGTGTATAAAATTGGTAGGATGTTTGTTACTCAATCACGCTAAAACGGTTGAACGGATTTGGATAAAATTCGGCACACATATAGTTTATTACCTGGATTAACATATAGGATACTTTTATATCAGAAAAATGTTAGGTTCCTGTGGGATTATCAACAAACGAACTACTAGACATATCCACTAGAAATTTGGTACAAATGTTTCTTATGGAACATTATTCAGGGATAAAAGGTGTCCTTTATCTTAATATAATAATAAAATAGAGCAAGGTTCACTACTATTGCTTATTTATTACTACGCATGTTTCATTTTTATCTGAACCTAATTCAAAAGTTAATGCGGATGAAGTCGCGGGCGTAAGCTAGTAATATTTATTCCAGTCCAGTCTCTCCAGTCATTCTGCCGTGGTCAAAACTGCAAACTTACCTGAAGCCACAGTGCTATATTGTACTATTATCTATTCTGTGACAGTGCTAAGAATTTTGAGAAGAGTAAATTTATGGGGAAACAAAAGACATAGAGAAAGCGAGAGAGAAGATGAAAGGGGCGGAATTGGTGCTAAAAATTATTTGTTCGGTGCATTGTATTTTGTGACTGATTCATATTATTTGCGCAACGTTGTAATTCAGATAAATGAATTTTTTTCCACACAGGATGCGATGTAAATAAATGTGAACTGCATTTTAACAAAGCTGTATCAGTATTGACTCATAGCAACAATAGAGAATACGTACTGTTTTTATCTGTTGTTGAAGGAGGTTTATGTTTTTCAAGTACATTGAAGGTTTTTTTATAATGAAATTTATTCATCTGAATTCTGTACTTGTATTACTAATTTTAAATAAAGAGGATTGTGACTTTCCTATAAATAATTGTTTAAACTTTTGTATTGTCCCTGACAGCCCTGTTAGTTCATTTAGTAGTATTATTCGCTTTAAGAGCTGTAGGGTGTGAATTCGATCCCCACTCAGAACCAAAAATTGTGGTAATAAATAGGTAAGTGTTTGTTCTGGGTCTGGGTGCGCCGAGAACTGTAGGGTGTGTGTGCGATCCCCACCCAGAACACAAAATTGTGATAAATATGTAAATGTTTGTTCTTTGTCTGTGTGTTCAGTATCTATTAAGTATGTAGTTACAAAAGTTCTACGATATTTAAAAAAAAAAAATATTTTCTAAAAACGGTAGCTTATAACGTATAGTGTTTTATTTAATTTCCAGAGTGTGCTTTAAATAAATTCTTCCAAACGCGAGAAAAATTTGCAGCTCTGCTCGTACCGTCCAGACCAGCACTACTCAAAGTGTGTACCGCGGAACCCTAGGGTTCCGGGATACCTCTGTAGGGGTTCCGCAAGAATTTAGAAAAAAAAAAAAAAAACACCTCTCTCTGGTCGAACGTTTTGACTCCGCGGCCGCGCGTAGTAATAATTAGTAACTGTTACATTGTACTTTTATTATGCTTATTAATAAAGAATACACTTGTAAAAACTATTGTTTTATTGTAGGGTTCCATCAAGTATTTTGCTTCCAAAAAGGGTTCCGTCACCAAAAAAGTTTGAGAACCACTGGTCGAGACTCTAGAGGATGAATTTTCCAAAATAATTTCTTAGCTGACGTTTTCTACATCTTACTTTTAGTAGTATTTAGTAGCCTGACTTAATCCAGGGTGTCAGTTACCTCCATACCAAATTTCATCAAAATTGGTTCAGCCGTTTGACTGTGAAGAAGTAACAAACACACACACACTCACAAACTTTCGACTTTATAATATTAGTATTAAGTATAATACCTACGTAATTCCTCTTAGTTCGGATATTCCGACCATTGTTAATTTTATGACGCATGAAACTTTTAACAATATAGTTAAACGATTACTTCGATCCTCATGTTTCCAAGGAGGAAACTCAGTAGTGACGTCAGTCAGTTGACGACAAATTGTGACCAAAACAGAAACAGTGACGTCATGTTGCACGGTAATTACCTACTTGATTAGATTCTGGCGTCCGGAGATAATAGACAAACAAATTTTCGCGTTAATTCTAATAAGTATAAAGCTGTTTTTATGAATTAGCTATGGCCTATAGTTTCACCCGCGTTTTCTGGGATAAAATGTTGCTTATATTGAAATCCAATCTAGTAATGTTTTTGTTGGGAGCTCAGTGGTTAGCGCGGTCGGTTCACACGCCAAAAAGCGTGGGTTCAAATACCAACAATGAGCTTGAGCTGCAGATAAATGAAATGATCGCGAGTGAACGGTGGCATGGTGGTAGGATTCTAGTAGGTACTCAGCTGGTCAGGTACCATCCTTACGGTGAAAATCTGCCTCAATCACTTGGATATGATCTGATAGAAAAGCGATTAAGACCGCCATTTACGGCATTAGCTCTAAAGCATTTTTTTTGTTGACTGTACATTTTTATTGCCGGATTACACAATAAAGAGATCTCTATTTAAATCCTTTTACTTGGTGGTAGATCTCCTCCAAGTGGTCGTTTAGGTAGGTACCACCGCAGTTCCAGTAATGCTGCCGCCAAGCAGTAGTGTGTAAACATTACTATATTCCGGTTTAAATGGTACTGCAGCTAGCGAAATTACAGGGCTGTTGAGACTAACCATCGAAGTCTCAAAGTAATGAGCGCCAAAGCAGCGATGCTCTGGACTTTGTTTTGCTACTCAAAGTTCTGTGTATCGCTGCAATAGTCAGGAACAGGCGTTATCTCTTACCATCATGAGAGCGTCTCGATCGTCTCATAACGTTTCCATTTAAAAAAATCCTTATGTACATTTTAAGAACTCTTTGGTACGAGTCGTGACCCAAACCATGCCTCACGATTTTACGATAGATATATTTCCATTATACCGACAACGGTTTATTCCTTTAAAAATAGAACCCTCCTAAAATATAATAGAATAGGAATCCTAAGAAAATAGAAGACCTTACCCTGAAAAGTAGACAGTGTAGTGCCTATAACCTGAAAATCTACCTGTTTGTCTCTTTATCTAATCTAATATCTTTAAACGAGCAATTCTTGTATATATACCTATATATAATCATCTGAATCTCGGAAACGGCTCCAACGATTTTCATGAAATTTAGTATACAGGCAGGGGGTTTCGGGGGCGATAAATCGATCTAGCTAGGTTTCATTTTTAGAAAACGTCGTTTTCACCGAGTTTTCAGCCAAGCAAAGCTCGGTCATCCAGGTACTTTTATATAAAAAAGCAAAAGGTCTAAAGCCATGGCTTAAATGCGCTGTGCTGTTTTGAGAATCATTGTCAATGCCATCTTTAGTTCCAAAGTCCAACCACATCATGCTGTGCGACCTACGTGCTTCTATCGTATTCTTAGTTTGAAATATGTAATATTATTGTGTTGGTAGTAGACTCGCTTTCGAGTAGGAAAGCCGGCACGTCTTGGCACTGGCCTGCGTGCGGTGGGCGTGCGCGCCACGCGACGGCTGCGTGCCGGTGACGTCACGCGCCGCGCCCCGCACGAACATTGACACACATCCACGCTGCGCCTCTGCTCAGCGTAATAACATTATACTAGTTGGTCAACGAAATCTACATATTATTGTGTACCTTGAAGAAAACTTCAAAACAAAGGCGTAGTACATGCAAAACGACGAACCAATTTGCATAATTGTCCTAATTTATGACATAAACCTAAAAAAAATATTTTAGTTTTTTTTCTTTGTTTTTTGACATTGCACTTTTTGCATTCTGTAAGTGTCAATATTAACAATACAATTCAATTATTGGTTAATCTCTACTTCTTAGTCGTTTACACTCTTGACAGAGTGGTCGTGGTCATCAATTCAAGTGCTGGGTGGCTCGCCTGACAATCCATCGCCATACTCTTCGGCGTATGCCGTATGGACGCCTTTCTTGAGCAAACATTCATAGGACCGTGCAGTGCAGCCTTTATCTGGTTGGTCCAGCACAGTCTGGTATGGTTTGACGCGGTCTTGTGCCCTCAGCTTTTCTTGGTTTATGGTTTTCGTGAAAACGTTTCACAACTTCGCCACTATCACGTAGAAAGACCATCAAACGCAAGAATTTGTACGGTGCCACAGAATACATAATAGTATTGAACGGTGCTGAGCCTTGGTTTTCGGTGAATTCATATAGCAAATATTTTTTGTTTCTCATCGTGAAACCAAAACATTTAACTTGCTACAAAACGAACACAAACATACATATACGTATAAAAGTAGTCAATATTTACACGTATACGATGGAAAATGTAGCTTCGGCAGCCTAGTTGAGAGATCGTTTGCCGTGGTGGTGCCGCCGGCGTAAGAATAGTACCCCACCCTCTCTACCCGTGGTTGCCGTAAGAGTCGGCTAAGGGATGTCATCCGGAAGATGGGCAGCAGCGTCTTCCTTGAACAATCACACCTAACTGCGCTCGCCAACCCGCCTGCCAAGCGTGGCGAGTATTGGCAAAACCCCCTCAGGAGGAAGCCTATGTCCAGCAGTGGACGTCGTATGGCTGATGAGGATTCTATTTCTCTGTTTTCAGGGCTAACTGTAGTGATACCACTTTGACGACCTACACTAGTATCTACTTCTTTGTAGTCAGAGTCAAAACATATACCGTATTCAACTATAATATATCTTAATTTATCAAGATTAGCATTTCCGATTTTTGATAGATATGCGATGCTAGACCTATGCAATGCATTATGCATAATATAATTATTATCTTATCTTTGCATGCGCTCATCACATGCTCTACGTATGCAGGTAAAGGTGTGAAACCGGTTGCTGGAATGACACACTACATTCGCATTATTGTTCTTGTCTTCTTTATTTGTATATATTAAGTTCGTAATATTGCGTTCTAACTAAATTTTGAACAGGCAACAAGTTTTTTGTTTTTACAATTTTCTGTAGTTTCTCTTCACCCTTTACTGCATCACATCAGCTGAAGAACATTTCGCTGCAAAAACTTATAACTTTGGTGTTATTAAAATATTAGTATTTTATTAGCCCATGTTCTATCTATTGGATCTTACTATGGAAACTAACGTGGTTTTTACAAAGTTTTGTATACATTATTGACTTAAATCACTAAATTTGGGGGTAGCTGGCGTTGTCGCTCTGTGACATTCCCGCCGACAAATACATTATTGACTTAAATCACTAAATTTGGGGCTAGATTGCGTTGCCGCTCTGTGACATTCCTACCGATAGATACATTATTGACTTAAATCACTTTTGGGGCTAGATGGCGTCTCCGCTGTAACATTCCCGCCGATAGATACATTATTGACGTAACACATTAAAAGCTTTGATTAAATATACTTATTACTCTATCATTCTTTGTCTCTAGGAGAAATACCACAAGATATGAGTTTACTTCAAAATACTTATTTCAATCTTCCTTTCCGTTCTCCTTACAGTTTTCTCCTAAACACTATTTATTATTAATGACATTAATCTACTGTTACATAGCAATCACTGGTAGTGTTATAACGACCACTAACAGAATTAATATGAATTATAAAGCTTATTAGTGGTTATTGCGGTCGGATCACTCGCCTGTGGGCCAACAATGAGCTTGAGCTGCCTGTTAAAGAAAACATTGTGAGGACATCAAAGCATGGTTGTAGGATACGTTTTTAGTACTCGACCGGTTGACCTACCACCGTCAGGTTGAAAATCATTCGGTGCTACGGTGCTGGCGGTGATTCGCCAGTTTCACTGGAAAGCCATTTCCATGCTAGGTTTGCTTAGCATTTCCGATCACAACGTCACTTAACATCAGGTGAGTTGTGGTCAAAAAACTAGCATGGCACTTATAACAAATAATAATACACGTTAACGTCACGGTGAACTTAAGAGACTCTCGCTAGACGGGCCAAGGGTCAGATCCAAAAGGCAGTGATCCATGACATGGTGCGCATTGTTAGGAGGTTCCTCGCTCTGTAGCCCTAGCCACCGGCAGTTTGAGCCTAGCGGCAACCTAGTTTTTGTTTTTTTGTATTATTTATGTTTGAATATTTAATATTAAACAAGTAACAACTAAAAAAAGAAATACATAATTGCATAATAATACTACACACCGATGTTCCTTTAGCCAAAAGCTCGCTAACATTAGTATATCCTCGATATCGAGAGATTTTCAAAAGAAAAACTATAAGTAATTATACAGCGTGCAACTAGTGTTTTAATAATACATATCTACTTTATACGCCCCCTAATTTTAATAATGACATATTCTCAATATCACTGTGATAAAAAGTATACATACGAGTACATTTATGCATGTATGATTTTGCAATTCTTCTGCTTACAAAAAATTTAAAATACTAAAGAGTTTTTTAAAGAAATGTTAAAGCAGGTAACAACGCGCCCGAGTCCTTGTATTGCTTTATGAACTCCTCCTTTGTGTTGACTCCTTGAAGAAGGCCACCGGATATTGTAACAGAAACTTTAGTCAGGGGATCCAACATAATTAAACATAACACAACACAAAAACAGTGTCAAAACTACGTCAGTTTCCATAGTACTAAAGACTTCATTTTCGTTTTACGCCTTTGTCTCTAAATAGTATAAAACAAAGTCGCTTCCCGCCGTCTGTACTCTTAGGATCTTTTAAACTACGCAACGGATTATAATGCGGTTTCCAACAATAGACAGGGTGATTCAAGAGGAAGGTTTATATGTATAATATAGTATACATGCATCTTATAGTAGAGAAAATCCCTGAAATTTAAAAGATTTGAAATGTAATCTTAAAAAGACATGTTTTTGTCCGCTTACATGGCAAACGCTGGCTAAACCTTACGAGACATATCAAATTAATGTACTTCGTTAGTATCTACATTGCACCCGTGCGAAACCGGGGCGGTTCGCTAGTTAATTATAATAAAGATTCTCTTCACGTATCCTGCATGACCCACCCAATCTAAATGCAACCAATGCGCTTCAACTCTTACATAAAAAAACGTAGCAAACCTTGGAAATCCGCAAGGGAATATTCGAGCAAGTTCTACGACTACAAACGAAGGAGAATATACATATTACATATTAAAATAAGAGTCCATTTGCAGTGCATTTTCTATGTTTAGAATACAATGTTACATTTAGTTCTTTTGTCATTGTGAAACTTTTGTGATATTATATGTCTCATTGCAATTCAAGTAACATAATTATGTTTCTAAGAATATTATATGGGCTGCCATCATTGCCATCAAAGTCATGATTGATCACTGACAGACTGTAACATCTCGTAATCAACCAATCAATATGAACTACTGATTCATAGATTAATTATTAGAGACATGAATGAAGGAATCGATGAATATCAACGAATTCTATATAGGTATAATAATGTTTATTACCGGGTCTTAATACGCACAAAATACTATGAAATTAGTTTTGTTAATAATCATAATTGTGTTCAAATCCCGAATGTTTAGAAATCAACAGGAGATCATGATCAGTCATCAGATGAGCTTTGGTCAAACTGTAAATATTCATAATAACAACTACAAACAATAAAAATCTTAACAAAATTAAAATCGGGTATTGTTTTGCATAGATACAAACTTCCCGTGTATACTGTGTACAGTGTTTTTGTATCCAGACAATACACGAATAGTAGTTGACATAGTATTGTGTGGGCGTAGCCAATTAACATTTGCGTAGTTAATTCTATTTACTACTATAATTGTAATGTTTTATTGTGGTAAACATATTACGAATGCCTAGTTAAACACACTCGTCGACTTTATAATAATTATGTTGATTTGTAACTGCAAGACAGGGCTATAAGCTTGGGGTATACAAGGTCGTTGTGTATAAAGTCGAAAGAGGGTCATTGTACTATGAACAACTCTTACAATGCGCACATCTGTGTTATAAAAAAAAATTACTAAAAAATACTAAAAAGTTTACATTGCTATGTTCCGGTTTGAAGGGTACTGCAGCTAGTGAAATTAAAGGGTTGTAGAGACTAACCATCCTCGCAATGAAGCGAGGCGCACGCGCGCGTTGTTCTCAGCTTTGTCTCCATGATGAAGGCCACCGGATGTGGCCGGAACTATAATAAAATTTTATCGGAGTTTCCGATAAAATTAGACGTGGATTACTCACGTTTAATTTAATATTCAATAGTAAGCATAAAAGTGATCTGTCAGTATATTTGGTTTTGATTATGACACTTCCTCTCACCAATAGAAGGTTCACCTGTTTACAAAAGAAAATAACTAATGTCAAATGAATGTAGATCTAACAACATGTAATTAATTAATGAGTTAAAGCTATTTACACTTTGAAATATTTAATTTTGAAACGTTTGAAGTTACTGTTTTTATCGATTATATTCTACTCGAATGTCTTAGATCGATTAAATTATTATTGGCGAACACATTATCAGGTTTATCTTTATCGTTTACCTTGACTTACATTAAATTACATTCATCACATTCAATCATATTAATTTTGTGTTTAAATAATATTACGTTAATTGCGGAAATATATACATATATAGTGACTAATATACTATACATATATGCTTAATTGATTCCCATTATTCGTGAATCATAATAATCATGACCTACACTAACACTTTCTTCGTCAATATCTGCCTTCATGTATTGTTTTTATCCTTGTTGTAATTATTGATGATTACTTTCTAAAGTTTATTATGAATGTGTTACTTAAGGTTAATTATATCATTGAATATGTTAAAGGTTAGGTTGTTAACTTCCGAGTCAAAGGTAACTTTTACAGTTTTACTACTACTGTTTACTACTTCATTCAATTTTATTTGAATCATCTTTTGTTTATTTACTTTGTTATCTAATTTATGTGTCAGTTTTCAATCAGGATATACTTCCTCGTTACTTTGGGATATACCCTCATATTTATTGAGTCATTATTGATTTCTGATTCATTCATATGAAATACGTATGTTAGTAACATTTAGGTTGATGTCATGCCTTTTTGTGTTGCTCATAATTTTACGTTATCTTACATGTGTTAGGAGCGTGTTCTGATAGTGATATTGTGTGGTATGTTTTGATATGGCTGCTTGTTTAGCTCTGATGTTTCCAGTGTGCCCGTGCGATCCGCACTGGGCACGGAGTGTTGCACGCAGCGCCTTTTATAGCTTCGGTCCAATGCGATATCGTGACACATTTACATCTTACATACATAAGTAATTCTTTAACGCCTACTATGTCGTGTTCCTCTGCTACTACCCTACTCTTAGCTTCTAGTCATATTCAGTTATTAGCATTCATAATCTGAAAGATATCTGACCTCGGATCTGAAATGCAACTTAGGAATTGTCTGTGACGCGATGCTGTACATCGACGGTTCGCGTCGGTGGCTTCGTTCGAAACCAACATTACGCAAAATCAACGGAAAAGTACAGCATTGCACAATACTACACCTGTATGGTAACGGAGTACGGTCGGGAATGGCGTGTCGTGACGTGTGGTGACGTCACTCGACATGCGGGCTATGCGTGATCGCCGGCTGACGCGCCCACCGCACGTACTAACATTTATATATTCTGTGTTTTTGTTGTTCTTGCCAACAGCGCCCGCGCTTCGTGTAGCAACAGTTCTTTTTTATGCAACACCTCTTTGCAGCGGTGAGTGGCCGCAGAACGGTTTAAAAATTTGAATTTAGAATTGCTGGAGCGATGTTTTTTGAGGTGTGGCAAAATATGAGTGAGATTGGTGGAGTTTTAAATATTGCAATAACAAAGCGAAATGAGAAAGTATAATTTTGATTCGTGTTATTAGCAAATATATCTAAATACCTTGTCACTGGCAAATGCATAAGGTACCATGCCAAAAACAAAGATGCCATTTGAATAACTGAATCAGTCGAATTATTAAACTGTTAGGTAATAAATAAGCTTCAATATGTACCTAGGTATAAAATTTCGTATCCATAATGGTAAAAGAACTGTAAAAGCAAGACAATATTCTAATAAGTAGGTAGGTATAGCAAAAAACAAAATTTACATATATTTTAGTGATATGTCGAATTAATCATGGTTCCCTGGTATTTCAACACGCCAGGGTAGGTAACCATTGCTTGGTACAAAATGTAAGTAATAATATTTTGGATATACATCATATACATCGATGTAGGATGTTTTTATATGGTTATCGTATTCAAATAAATATTTATTTTATACCATACAAAAGTAAAATAAGGAAAACTAAAATGACTTTCTAGAATCTTTGTTTCTTTGTTAGATTACTTTTTTCAAATTGTCTTGAATTTAGTAGCAAACACCTAAATAGGTACATACTTACATATGTGTTCCACAATGAAGTGGATCAAGACATACACATTATAATTACACACAAATATATAACTAGTTGCGCCCCGCGGTTTTACCCACGTGGTGATGGATGATGATGATGATGATGATGAAGATGAAGAGTATCCTTTGTTTTATTCCAGGGCCTACAGTAACTACATGCAAAATTTCATCCAGATCCGTTCAGCCGTTCTGGCGTGATTGAGTAACAAACATCCATCCATCCAAACTTTCACATTTATAATATTAGTGGGATAAAGTCAATATAGAGCCTTTAGTTGACAAATCTAAAGTCTTTCAGTTCAAAGCAGTTTTTTTTAAATTATAAATAGGCTTGCGTTTGACGCCAAATCATCTGATGTAAAGCGAAGATGCGGTCTACAATGGAGCACGCTCGCCTAGAAGAAACCGATTCAGTCGCGACTTGAAGGTAGAATGTCTCTATCAGGGAACACCCAATTGGGCGGCAAATTCCATTGCTAAGCGGTTCGCACGATGAAGATGGATTCAAATCGTTTAGTTTGAGTTCCTAATAGACCGCTAACTTTTAGGAAATTTGAATCTGTTTGCCTTCAAAATTGTTAACAAAGCATTCAATATAATGGATATATACAGGTATCTATATTTGTATTCACTGACCAAAATGAAGTACTTACAAAAGATAATCTACCTCTGTCGTATATTATATGATACTCTGCCAACTTGTGGCACTACTAAGAAATCATTATACCTATTAAAAGATAAGGAAAAGTTAAAACTAATGTGTTATTTAGAGTTTCTACCATACCATGTTTGTACGAAATTATTGCATCTACTGTAGATAACTTATCAATGATAATTATTGTAGCATATGACTATAGTTTTCATGTTTTATGTCAAAATAATGTTATGATTGTAGATAAAGTTCATGATTTTTCATTACAGCGGTGTAGCGATTGTACCGATGATAGCTCAGTAGTTAGCGCGGTCAGTTTATACGATAAAGGGCGTAGGTTCGAACCCCAACATTGAGCTTGAACTGCAGGTGAAGGAAAACATCGTGAGGAAACCATATTAAACGGTCGGCTAGCTAGCTAAAGCCCTCAAGTTGAAAATTTGTCGCCACTCACCGACATCGACAGTGCGTTCCGACTGCTTTAGTTAAAGAGACTAGGTGTGTTTACCATCTTTGACCACACTGTCACTTAAAATCAGGTGAGGTATGGTCAAACACTTAGCCTGTCAACCATAAAATAAATACTGCATATAAATTGACCATGAAACCATTTATGGCCAAATAATTTTTATAAATTTGTTGGTCAAGTTGTTTTCCCAGGGACATAAATTGGCCATGAAATGGTCAACTAATTTGTAAGATTATAATATCTGTTTAGTTTTATCGTGTGGTTTTTAGGGATATAAAGAGGTTTTAATTTCCCATGGTACAGTAAGCTCAAGGTAAGTATGTGTATATATATATATCTAAATATATATAACTCAAAGGTGACTGACTGACTGACTGAATGACTGACTGACATAGTGATCTATCAACGCACAGCCCAAACCACTGGACGGATCGGGCTGAAATTTGGCATGCAGGTAGATGTTATGACCTAGGCATCCGCTAAGAAAGGATTTTGATTAATTCTACTCCCAAGGGGATGAAATAGGGGATGAAAGTTTGTATGAAACTTTGTCAATTTTAAACCGATCGGGCTGAGACTTTGTATGCATAAAGCTACTATGACGTAGGCATCTAGCGCGGGTGAAACCGCGGGACACAGCTAGTATATATATATATATATATAATCTGAATCTCAGAAACGGCTCCAACGATTTTCATGAAATTTAGTATGCAGGGGTTTCGGGGGCGATAAATCGATCTAGGTAGGTTTCATTTTAAGAAAACGTCGTTTTATCCGTGTTTTCAGGCAAGGAAAAACCGAGCAAAGCTCTGTCATCCAGGTACTGATATTTAACCTAGTAAACATACTAAAACTAAGATATTGAGACCGGATACCATTAGTATTCATTGAATTGTAAACCTTTACTTATATACTGACATTATAACAACTAACATCCGTAAACACAAGGTTTACAACGAAGCTGGTAAATAAAAACAATTATTTACTGTTGTTTTTATTTCATCATTCGTGATGTTTAGCGTATCTGTTTCCTTTGTTGATTGTAAATAAATTACGTTTTAAATGTAAATTCAGATATTTGTAATAATTTGGAAAACTGTGAAACGTTTTTTCGTCTGATATACCTCAATGCCTCAAGTCGAAAGTCTTCGACCAGTGTGTGTTACCAGTGATGACATATGGCGATGAAACGTGGTCTCTGACTATGCGCCTTCTTGATAAGCTCAAAGTCGCACAACGAGCTATGGAGAGGGCTATGCTCCGAGTTTCCCTACGAGATCGAATCAGAAATGAGGAGATCCGTAGACGAACTAAAGTAGTCGATATAGCCCAGCGGATTAACAAGTTTAAGTGCAGAGGGCAGGGCACATAGCACTCAGAACTGATGGCCGATGGGGCTGCAAAGTTCTGGAGTGGAGACCACGGACCGGCAAGCGCAGCGTAGGACGTCCACCCACAAGGTGGACAGACGACCTCATAAAGACCGCAGGAACGCGCTGGATGCGAGCCGCTTCCAACCGGTCTTTATGGAAGTCAATGGGGGAGGCCTATGTCCAGCAGTGGACATCCTACGGCTGAGATGATGAAAGAGTATTGTAAAAGAAGGTACGCTTGATTGTCGAACGCTGGCTAGGAAATTTGTTTTATTTATTTTGTTTTTTTTTTCTAAAACTACTCAAATGAAATGTTATTTTTTCTGTTAAGCATTTAGATTTATGACATTATAAATTTACTTCGGCAAACGTATTTTTTTTTAAATATTTGACAGTCTAATTTGACCACCAGCTCATCTGATGTTAAGTGATGGTGTGATCGAAGATGGTAAACTAGCCTCTTAAGTAAAGCTGTCGGAATATATTTGGGTGCTTGGTGACAGATTTTCAATTTGATGGTAGCTAGCCAGTTGAGAATTAGAAAGTACCCTACCACTATGCTATAGTTTCATCGCAATGTTTTTCCTTCACTGGTAGCTCAAGCTCATTGTTGGGGCTTGAACCCACGCCCATCGGTGTGTGAACCAACCGCGCTAACCACTGAGCAAGCATCGCAACAAAACCGTTACAACATGAAGAAGTAACAAAAATATATGCAGAGAGACAATATCTTGTTCGCTTCACACTAAGTGTAATCTCTTAAGTCTTAATGTATCCTGTGCAGTTGTTAAACGACATATAAATGCGATGTCATGTCTATTCACCCATTATTACTTGAAACATAATTATTTATTTCATTTGGCAATAATGAGTTAGTAAATAGGTATTTAATCGCACATGTGTGGCAACAGTGATAAATTTCCAGTACTTTCTCTGGTCTTGATAAACATTTTATCAAGAATTCATGTCATAAGGATGAAAAACAAAAACCTAAATGCAATATTTTGTTAGCTATTGTTATTTTAGATACTTTAATCATAAAAACGACACCTGGCACCCAGGGGCGGATCTATATAAGAGCTTTTTGGGCAGCAGTCCAGGGCCCCACGGATATAAGGGCCCCTAGCCCCTCATTGAAAAGTAAATACAGTGAAATTGTTGTTAATTTATGAAAAGAAACTTGATGTTTTCCCTATTTATTATAAATGTTTGTAACGTTGCCACTATCTATGAAGCGGAGCGCTCTTTCTCCAGGATGTCGTATATAGAAAACAAATATAGGACAACAATGGCAAACTATTGAATAAATCATTTATCAGTTCTTTCCGTCAATTGTGATTTAACAAAGGACTTACAATGTGATGGGAAGATAAAGGATTTTTGCGGCGCAAAAATGCAAAAATATAGCTTTATATTTAATGTATCAAAAATAACTACACAATACATAACTTGTTGATTTATTTTGCGATAATGAATCTCGATTGCTGTTTGTGTGTCTAAGGCATACTAAATATATAAACTATTAATTGATTGCCGTATTTTTTTCCTAAGTAATTTTTTCACCTAGTACACATTATCGAAAACAGGTTTGACAAAATGGTAGTACAATTTACAAAAATTTCCAGTTATTAAACTAGACTAGAGACACTAAAAAAAATCTTTTAATATTATAGTATTTGCTGATATGTACATCTCCATGATTTTTTTATTTAATATAAATGAGTTTAAATATTTTATTATTTTAATTTTTGCGTATGAAACTGGAAAGCCGCAACTTTACATGGAAAGAGCCGCATGCGGCTCGCGAGCCGTAGGTTGTATTCGAGTACGGGGGGCCCTGGACTAATACTACTTAGGCAGGCCCCTAAGTAGTATAAGCCCAAATTGTACTTTTGGCTCTTCCGTTTCAACAGGTTGCCGCCTCCTGTACAATTTAACTACACTTATTATTATTTTTGGAATGTATGTTTATTATATACATAGTTATATAGTTCCTAAATTTGACAGGACAGACAGGAACGCTTGGATGTTGTCTAGCTATGAACGAGTAAATCTAGATAAATCAATAGTATTTGTAAATCGCAAAAGTGACAATGCCTCTTTACAGCAGCTTATTTAATAAAATCTATGAAAGTATATGTTTATTTAGAAGCCGTTTAATTTAAATAGCTCAGCACAGCATATAGTGCAGAAAACAGAACCGTTTAACGCAGTCTGGACACACGAAGATCTATCGAGCTGTTTGATATAGAACAGAATCGAACTAAAGCCATAGTCGTAAATAGCCTGAAGTCAAATTAAAATCTGCGGAGACGTGTTTTCTAATGACACCTATAGAAAATGCGTTGAGCCGATTACCGTAGCAGTCATTACTAATAGATGAATATACTATATATATTTATCTGTAGTAGGTACCTAACAATATAGATCTGTTCTCTTGCATAAACTATGTTCTCCGTAGCCGGAGGTTGTCTAGGTAGGTACCAGCACCAGATATTCTGCAGCTAGCGAAATTACATGACTGTTCAGACTAACCATCGAAAGTCTCAAAGTAATGAGCGCCACAGCAGCAATGCCTTGGACTGTGTTTAGCTACTCAAAGTTCAGAATACCACTGCAATGGTCATGGATAGGCGTTATCTCTTACCATCAGGAGAGCTTCTCGTTCGTTAAAATACATAATACATAAAAAGAAAAAAACAAGCTTCAAAATTTAAAAGTTTTATAAACTCCACCCAATAAATTCAAATTCGTAGAATAACAACCCTGAGTCATCGACTTAATGTTTTCCTTTAATTTAAACACCTACATTGTTTAAAATTCTTTAGCTGTATTTCAATGTTTTTTTGTTCTCTATAGTTACTAAAATTTGACTGAGAGACAGCACGTAGCGTAAAACTAGACTAGAAGTATGATACACAAGAGTTTATTATATGGTGTAATCGAGACCTTAGTTATTCTTCCTAATTCTCAAATAGGTAGGCTTAAAAAGTAAGGAATCCATTCTGAGCCGCACAACAAAGACAGACGTAAGAAGTAATCTTTGTTTATGTGGACAAGTATCAATGCAAATAAAGTTGCCTACCTAATTGCATAATGAAAACCATAGACCAGATACAGGTCTATGATGAAAACGCTGGAACTAGACTAGCCTAATAATGGATTAAAAAAACACTGGCCACAGAGCAAGCACAGATAAAAAATAAAAACAAACGACGCCCTAAGAACAAACGCCCGGCAGACGGAGCTGACAAGGAGCCGCGCCAAGAATTTCAAATTTGGAACGCGAGACGCATCGAATATGCGGGCGTGATTTTGAATGTTCAACAAGCCAGTTTAGAATTGATTGACCTCCCGTATCGAAATAGACGGGTTTGGTTGCAGTATTTCATCTTCAGCAGCTAAAGGAACTTGGTCTAGATAATTTTATTATAGGCCTGTTATTAGTCAGGTCTCAGTGGACTGGTTTAGTTTGGGCATGAACTCGCTGCGTTCTATTTTTAAACTACACACGACGCACGAGGGCCACGCGCCGGCCGCGTGGCTTTGTTTTGCTGAACATGACACTACGCTTTTAATCTGTGGTCACGATAAGACCGTTCTCACATACTTCTGCCGTGTACAATTTTATTGTTTTCCGTGCTTATCAGCTGTAACTATGTACTGGTGCTTTTCTTTATCGTCGTAATTAGAGTGGCTGCGATAATTAGGGAGCTGCGAAACGGTTAATTGGTTGATAAATAATGAATGAAAATAAACTTTTACCGATCGGCAACCGGCTTGTTTGTTTCTCACGGTGTTTTGACCGTTAGGTACTATATATTATCAGTCTTTTGTTAATTAGTATCGTATTTATTTGACTAATTGTCGAACAATATTTTGATGATGAAAGTAAATGTTCATACCCGATTAAGTATTCTGTACCTACTCAAAAATTTTTTTCTAGAATTCTAATTCAAAAGGTTTTTTGCTGTTATCATACTTTGCTAAAATAATTATTTGTTTGTTCAATGGTGTATCTTCATTTTTTTATAATACATCATGTATTATTAAATTTAAAAATGTTTGAGGAGAAATCAAAAACACTCTCCTGAGAGGTCCGGAGCCGACGACGATCCGCCGCCGACTGTCGTCTGGAACGCTTCCTACCCCCCACATCACCTACCTTTCTGATAACATTGACCAATCACATTAGACCTCACATAGCATACATATCTAGTAAAACAAGAGATCTTATTTGTCTGGCTGCGATACCTCTCCGATAAACAGCCACTGTTAGTAGACCCCTCATGGTGAACCGCACTGATATCACCGCAGCTATAGGAATATTGGTCGTGACAGTGATAAATCAAACCAACACTATTAGACACTTGTCAGCGAACTTTGTTACCACTACTAGGTGTCTGGTAATAATGGTAATGATAAGGCGCTTACGCAAATGCCTCCCGGTACAGAGATTGGCAAGTGTCAACATTGATAACGTGTCTGCGCCTGCTTCGGGGTCATGATGCTATATTTGTGTTTTGCTTTCATAATACAATTACTCTATGTACAATTGTACATACATATAATCTGATTTTAGTACAGTTTTAGTGCAATAGTCATTAAAGTTAGTACTTTTCAAACTAGGTATAATAATATGTTCTAAGGTATTGCTGTAAATTAAAAAAAAAAAATAGGTTGTCAAACTTGTCGGATAAAGCACGCTTACCTAGAAGAAATCTGTTTACTTTGACTTTTAAGACATTGTACTTTGCGGGAAATACAGAATCCGGAAGAGAGTTCCACATCCTCGCTGAACGTATAAACAATATAGATCCAAAGCGTTTAATATTTGCGAAGGGAATATTTACCATGTGATGGCGCAAACAAAGTTTCATATGTATAGCCGCTTTGATGCTCAATACTTTAAGACATTTGATGGCGATTCTCAATAGCACTTTAATTTAGTTAGCTGCAGTACTCTTCAAATATAAACACATTAATGTTTACACACTACTACTTAACGGCAGAATATCTTTACTGAAGTGGTAGTACCTACTTAGACGACCTTCTTTAAGAAATCCACCACCTAGTGCTTATTAAAAAAACCGGCCAAGTGCGAGTCGGAATATTTATTTTATTCTGTTTTTTAGTATTTGTTGTTGTAGCGGCAACAGAAATACATCATCTGTAAAAATTTCAACTGCGTAACTATCACGGTTCATGAGATACAGCCTGGTGACAGACAGACGGGCGGGCAGCGGAGTCTTAGTAACAAGGTCCCGATTTACCCTTTGGGTACGGAAACCTAAAAATAGAGTTTTTTATGTTACTTAGATCTTACAATGAAGCTTCGGACGCCCACCAGATCTTTGGATTGACGATATCGTAAAAATAGCGGGTCGAACGTGGAAGAGATTAGCGCAGGACCGGGGTGAGTGGTGTACGAGAATAGATTTATGATCAGCAATAGCCGAAGCATGGCTAAAAATGATGATGATGAAATGTACAAAATTCTATGGAGTTATCTCACATTTTCCGTGAGAAAAATATTTAAGGCGATACTTATAACAAACAATATATTAGTGGTTTTTCTTTGGTATACATTATGATTATTAGCCGTGGTGGTGCCGGCGGCGTCAGAATAGTACCCCACCCTCTCTACCCGTGGTTGCCGTAAGAGTCGGCTAAGGGATGTAATCCGGAAGACGGGCAGCAGTGTCTTCCTTGAACAATCACACCTAATTGCGCTCGCCAACCCGCCTGCCAAGCGTGGCGAGTATTGGCAAAACCCCCCCAGGAGGAGGCCTATGTCCAGCAGTGGGCGTCCTATGGTTGATGATCTGATGTGAAACATAATGATCAAATTGATAGAGAGTTCGTTACTTTAAAAGTGATGTTTGTGATATGGTTGATATTTTTTTACCAAGATATATTAAAATTCTACTAATATTATAAATGTGAATGTTTGGATGTTTGTTATTCAATCACGCAAAAACGGCTGAAAAGATCTTAGTAAAGTTTAGCATATAGATAGTTTATTACCTGGATTAACATATAGAATAATGTTAGGTGCATGTGGGAGTATAAAAAACTGACCACAGGACGTACCGACTTGAAATTTGGTATCCTTTAATAATAATAAATAACATCTTAAGAGACTCGCTAGACGGTTGGGTCAAGGGTCAGATCCAAAAGGCAGTGATCCTTGACACGGCGCGCATTGTTAGGAGGTTTCTCACTCTGCAGCCCTAACCTCCGGCAGCTTGAACCCTGCCCCGCTGCCGGTGGCACCCTAGTTTTTCAGTATTTTTATATTATTTATGTGTTTTATATATGTATTTAATGTAAAAAATTCAAAAATTAAGTGATTAAATAAATAATTGAAATAATAATATGTCTATTTGCATCATATTATTGTTTTATATTAATCGAGGTAATTAAGTAGCGCAAGTTTCACGATAGATAAAACTATTGCTCTTTTGTTACTTACATTCATTTCTTTCAGAACTCATTTCTTAAGTCAACGCGAACGAAATCGCGGGCGCAAGCTAGAACATAAATAATATTGACTCACTGTAAAGTCTGAAACCAGATAGTAGGTTGAAAATATTCCTATCCGTGTCATTATCAATAGGTATACGAACAAGAACGCTATCAAGTTTATCTTTAGTACTTTAATCCACAATGCTTACGTAAGCAGACCAAAGTGTCGTGCCAACGCCCAAACACTGGAATACATATAATAAATATAGGTAGGTGTATACGTAACTGAATGGAAAATTCAGAATAACATGGTCTGATAATGTTATTGATAAATTACATCATTTATCGCATTTCATGTCAACTTACATGTTTTTATGGTTCCGTGCCTCAAAAGGAAAAAAACTCTTATCACTTTGTTGTCCATCTGTCAAGATCTTCCATCTACAAAAACGCGTGGAGGTATCTAAATTAAAACCATATTATACTCAGATCTGTAGACCATTGCAGTTGTGAAATAATCAAACTTCTCAGTTGTCGTAATAAAAGTTACAGCCGTTTATTTCGCAAAAAACTGCATATTTCGACACTCAAAAAGGAATCAAAACCTATAAAGTACTTTCCGTTGACCTGGAACTATGAAATTTGGCAAGAACCATTGACTTACAGTACAAAAATAAAGAAAACTGTAGGTACATTTTTAATCACAAAAAAAAATTGCGAATATCAGGAAAAGGTCGAAAAAAACTTGAACACTTCCCGAACTATTATTTATCGTACTTACTAGTTTGTACGGAACCCTCGGTGGGCAAGTCTGACTCGCACTTGTCCTTGTTTTTTTTCCAAAAATCAAAATCAAAAGTCATTTATTCAGTTTAGGCCCTGGTAAGGCACTTATGAACGTTAAGTTACATGTTTGAATCTACCACCGGCTCGTAATTACACTTCAACTGAGAAGACTCCGGCAAGAAACTCAGCAAGGCATTTTTTTTGTGGATCTTTCTTTTCATATTAGGTTACAATTTACAGTAATAAATATTAATACATACATTATGCTTACTACAATTGTCACTTAGCCAGGGGGATGCAAGTGCAGAGAGAAGCTACAACAACCATATATTCCTGTCTTCCACGTAATGAGCCACCTTATAGTAGGCTTTGTCAATTAACCTCTGCTTTATAAAATCTTTGAATTTATTATAGGACATTTTAGTTACCTCAAGTGGGATTTTATTATAGAATCTAACGCAATTCCCGAGAAAAGACTTATTAGCTTTAGATAACCTGAATCTAGGTGTCACAATTTTATCTTTATTTCTTGTATTTAAGTTATGGCGACTACTATTAATTTCAAATGAATTTAAATTTTTCCGGACAAACATAATGTTTTCATAAATGTACTGTGACGGTAACGTTAATATCTTAAAATCTTTAAATCGATTTCGTAGTGATTCGCGAGGACCCAAACAATAGATTGCGCGAATTGCACTTTTTTGCAGAATAAAAATAGTTTCAAAGTCTGCAGCTGAGCCCCACAGCAGTAGACTGTAGGACATTAAACTATGGAAATAAGCAAAGTAAACCAACCTGGCTGTAGCCACATCTGTTATTTGTCTAATTTTTCTAATCGCGAAGGCAGCGGAACTCAATTTACTAGCTAACTTTTCTATATGAGGACCCCATTGTATTTTACTATCTAATGTTACGCCGAGAAAGACTGTTTTATCCACTAGATCAAGTCTTTTACCATTGACTAAGATATGAGTGTCCCTCTTAGCTACATTGGGGAGAGAAAACCTTATACATTTTGTTTTCGTGAATTAAGCATAAGATTATTGGCGGCAAACCATTTTGATACAGCTGATAAGGTGTTATTGAGCTGTGTAAGGTCTGTATCTTTTCTATTGACTTTAAAAATTAACGAGGTGTCATCAGCAAATAAAACTATATCGGACAATTCATTTTATTTTGTTATCAACTTTTAGTGTCCTACTGCAGGGCAAAGGTCTCCCTTCCCATTTCCATCTTTTCAGAGAAAACAAGTCAAAAAGAAGTCAAGTTCGTTCCACCATCTCCGTCTGGGCCGTCTAGGAGGTCGTTTGCCATCTTGAGGGTCGCTATCGTGAGTTTGGCTCAACGACCTCCCGGCATGCGGCTAACATGGCCGACGTCCCACTTAACAGAAGGCGACTTTCTGAGCTACATCGGCTGAGTCCTGGAGCGCAGTATTTCCTAAACATACGACTTCCATTCCTAATAATCTTTCACGTTGCATGTATATAATTCTATATACATATATAACCGAGAATAAAACAGGCATCACGAAATACCAAAAATGATTGAGTAACTAAACAAAGTCCAGGACAACGTTGCTTTGCTACTTATAATGTGATTAGGCTTGTAATTTAGCTAGTAGCAATATCTCTTCAAAACAGAACACAGTAATGAGTACAGCGTCCTTACTGTGAGCATCTTTAACTTGGTGGTAGATCTCCTGAACAGGAGGTCGTCTAGGTAGGTACCACCATGTGTAAACATTATCGTGTTCCGGTATGAAGGGAGGATGCAGTGACATTACAGGGCTGGTGAGACTAACCATCGAAAGTCTCAAAGTAATGAGCGCCAAAGCAGCGATGCCCTGGACTTTGTTTTGCTACTGTGTTTCGCTGCAATAGTCAAAGAAAGGACCTTACCATCAGGAGAACGTTGTGTTCGTGTCAATTTTATTACATAAAAAAAAGAATAGTAACAAATTTTTAATTAGGACTTTTACAACAAAATCTGAAATCAAAATCAACATGCTATGATTTATTTTATCAATAGTTAAATAATGGTGTTTTTGAAATGACGTCTTGACTCTTGACATCGTGATACTCAGATATTGTTATCTGAACCATGACAAAAACCATACACTATAACAGGGCTGTCCAGACAACGGTCCGCGGCTTGTTTTCATGCGGCCCGCGACGCATGTTTTAATTAGAATAGTTTTGTACATAAATAGTTGGGATGGCGAGTGGCGTCTGGCAACAACGGATGTTGACGTCGATATCGATATGATTGTTAAAGATAAATTAACAAAGAACCAATAAACGTATAAAAAATGTAATTGTAATGTAATGTACCTGTATTTTATATATTTATAAATTACCCTGTATTTTTTTACTTGAAAATAGAAAATATTTTTTTCTGCGGCCCTCCAGCTTTTGTTGTAAATAAAATTAGCCCGCGAAGGTAAGTAGTTTGGGCAGCCCTGCACTATAAGATATAGGGTTAACACTTCATAATAGTTGGTTATTCAAAACAGGATATTTTTTTGAAAAGAAGTCATACCTTTCCACAATTTATATTTTTATAGTTTGAGAAACAGATGCTGCACGTGTGATGAAAAGATCTTTGTTTAATTAATTAAGATATCATTACTAAAATGAAAATGTCACAATGACCAAGTCAGTTTCCATAGAATATTCCAGATTAGACCATAGCTCATCTAATTTTATGTGACGGTATGATCAAAAATGGTAACACTCCGTAAGGTGGTTGGCGGCAGATTTTCAACTCGATATAACAAGTCAGCCGAATACTAGGTATAAAGTACCCTACCACCTCGCTATGGTTTGCTCACTATGTACCTATCCCTTCAGCGGCAGCTCAAGCTTATAGTTGGGGCTTCAATCCACGCCGTTTCGCTGCGCTAACTTGTGTACGTGATATTATTTTCAGTACATACTACAAAGAAAATGAAATTTTGGCATGAATACCGTCAAACAAGTGCAAAAGAAATAGAAATATATGTTATCTCTTTCTTCCTAATTTTTCAGACGATTCAATTCAGTAGGGAATCTTTCGTAGCACCAAAATGCTACGATACGGCTACGGCTACGAAATATACTCGTGCATGACTTTCAGATTCAGCCTCCGTACTCTGAACTTCTTTATGCGATGGCTGTTAGGCGCTCACGAATAAGGACTTTATTGCGCGAGCATACGTTATGTGGTCGAGTAGCTTTTTCATGAGCGCCTAACAGTAGCTTAAAATACTGGCAGGTATTACTGCTTACGTCGTAAGAGGACTAAACTATTCTCAAAGAGTATATACAGACTTTCGACCGAAATCAAAAAAAGTATAGGTACCTATAACCATTCAGAACATGCGATAATACAAAAATTCGAAAGTTAGACTGATCAAATACGCAGGATTTTTCATCCTTCCTAAGTGGATTACACTATACGCCAGGGTTGGCATGTTTTTAAACGGTGTTTAAAACAGTCTTAAAAAAAACAATGTTTTGTTTGAAGTGTTTAAAACATGATTAAAACAGTGTTTCAAACTTGTTTAAAACGAAGTTCATTAAAACAAGGTTTAAATACTATTTATTACTATATTTATACCTACAATGTCTTACATAAAAACATATTTGGACTTTTCTTATTAACATTACATTTATTTATTTATTTATTTACTACATTTATTTACTACGATTCATTTATTTATTTTCAATCAAACTTAAGCATTTTAAAACAGCGCTTCTTATACTCTCTGTTGGTAAAATGCCGCCGGTAAAGTTCCCAATATGGGATAGTCCCTATTTACCGCACGCCGAAACGCGGTCGATAAAGTACCTAACTCTCCTTGGACTCCGCCATTGCGGAATTCCCCTAATTTTTACATGGTATGGTACAAAATATCGTAGGTATTTTCCCCTATTCTATCTCAAAGCAAAAGGGAATTCCCCGTGATTACTGTAGTTTCCCCTACTAAACAAATAAGCATTTTAACCTAAATTGTGTAATAAATATTGATTTATGGTCAATAAAAACTAGTCTATAAGATTTTAGTAAGCGTTTTAACATGACAATATCAAGACGGCATAAAAACTATTTTAACAGGGCATTTTTTTCTATTTGATTGAAATTCATGGAAAATTACTGAAAATAGAAAAAAAAACATCAAAAAACAAAAAAAAAAATACAATTGTTTAAATCATTTCGAACTGTTTGTTTTATGAAATAAAAAAAAAACTGTTTTTTTTCCAACCCTGCTATACACACCGACCGCATTTGATCTTGTTTTCAAAGTTTGCGTCAAAATCTTTAAATTGTCATTGTCATTCGTAAGTTATTTTTTTCATAATTGGCTTTTCTTTCGACGTGGTTAAAAGTTATAATTAGCTAATTTTTGTTTTTATACATTTACACTACGAAAACGTTTTTGCTGCGTGAAATGAAAAAAAAAAAAAACTGTCACGTGCTAGTCAGGTTCACCCACCGAGGGTTCCGTTCCAACTAGTTTGTGTGATAAATTCTTGTTCTCGTTCCTTGCATAAAGACCCTATTATTTGTGATTGAATTAAAAATGTAGAGTTTTCGGATTGTTTCCTTTATGTGTACTATAAGACAATGCTTCTTGTCAAATTTCATAGTTCTAGGTTGACGGGAAGTACCAGGATTTGATTTCCTTGTGAGTGTGAAATGTGCGGTTTTTTGCGACTGAAACTTTCTTACGACAACTGAGAAGTTTAAATTTTTCACAGCTGCAAAGGTTACAGATCTACATAATAGTTTAAATTCAAACTCGATAGATCCACGAGTTCCCGAGATAGGTCTTGACAAACGAACAGACGGACAAACGGACAACAAAGTGATCCTATAAGGGTTCCGTTTATTTCCTTTTACGGTACGGAACCCTAAAGAAAAGTATTCCAGCTTTCGAATGCTTGAAAATGCGTAAAGTTAGGATCCTTAAAATTCAATTTCATGTATAAGAATAAGCACAAATTGAGTCGTACAATGAAAAAATACAACCACTGTTCCAGTACGAGTTGGCGGATTCACTAACGCGTTTAGTATCGAAGCGACTGAAGCTATAGCTACGTCTATTTGGAAGCTTAGCTTACACCTACATGATTTTATCCACAATATTATATTGATATCTGACGTATAAGCAGTAAAAATAAGTGTTATCGTACAACAAAAAGATAACATCTTTGCAATATCACTTCACGTGCGAAAATGACTAAAATGCGTGAAAATGATAACAATATTCAAATACCTACTTATATAGTTATATGTTAGCAGGAACACAGGCGACCTCTTAGTTATTTAACAATTAAAATAATAAAACAATGTGAGAAATAAGTAAGCAATAGTGATCTGGTGATAACCTCGAGTTTGATGGGTAGTAGGGTTCCGTGTTCGTGATGTGCCTAACGAGACCCTATTACTAGTCCAATGCCCGCCGTGCTGTCTGTATCAAACGTGACAGATAACAACTTACTACTCTCGATTCCCTTGTGTCTGTGCGCGAGCGTATACTATACACTTCGCTGTTTTTCTGTGCCAGCTGCGTACTGTTTCAATATTTCACATTGGGCGTCACATGACGGCCAACTTTTTTTATCGAGAGTAATCTTGCTTTTGACCACTAACTCACCTGTTGGTAAGCGAGATTCACTCTGATCATAAAACGACCTATATTTATACCATCTCTCATTAACAAGAATTCCGGTATCTTATTCCATTCTATGACTATACAGATTAGTAAGGTTGAAACAAATTGTTTAATACGTTTTCAGGGCAAACCTTGTATACATTCTTAGCTAATAATATAAAATATGCAATTAAAAAGTTACCTAACTACTCGAATATGAAATAAGAAATACTAGCTGCGCTCCGCGGTGTTATCCGCTAGCCTATGTGTTAATTCAGAATGTCGGCTACCTCCACACCATATTTCATAAAAATTGGTCCAGCTATTTGAACGTGAAGAAGTAACAACCACACTTCACATCAACAGCCATAGGTCGTCCACTGCTGGACATAGGCCTCCTGGGGGGTTTTGCCAATACTCACCACGCTTGGCAGGCGGGTTGGCGAGCGCAGTTAGGTGTGATTGTTTAAGGAAGACGCTGCTGCCCATCTTCCGGATTACATCCCTTAGCCGACTCTTACGGCAACCACGGGTAGAGAGGGTGAGGTACTATACGTACACCGGCACCACCACGGCAACAATCACACTTACACACTCACAAACTTTCACCTTTACAATATTAGTGTGATTAAAAGATTACAATGTAACACAAGCACAAGTTCGATCATGCATGGAGTTACTATTCTCACCTTTGGGACGGATCAACCAAGTACCGGCTTGAGGCTTTGGAGAGCTTTTGAAACGTACTTAGAAACTCCTTAGCGATGACTCGCTTATTCGGAAAAGTCTCCAAAGCCTTAAACATCGCCGCAAAGTTGCTTGTATATCAGTTTTCCACCGGAAAACAGTCACTCACTCTGGAAAGTGCGCTTCAGATCTACATCACCTAATTCCACCCTGCCTATTTTACTATCGGACATCCAGGAGCTCTACCGCTTCATGGTCGATATTCCAAAAACTCAAACTGAGCGGTTCCAATCTACCTTCATTGTACGAACAGGTAAACAATGGAATTTACTGCCCGAATAGGTATTCCCTTATAGATACAATCTGGGTGCCTTCAAGTCACGAAAGATTCGGTTCCTACTAGGCGAGCGTGCCTCACCGTAGACCGCATCTTTGCTTAACATCAGGTGAGCTGGCGGTCAAACGCAAGCTAACATGCGTAATAAAAAAGATAATATGCATAACAAAAATGTGGAGGGGTGCAATTCATTCTAATATAAATTATTTTCCACTAATAATTCACTACATCCTGTTACCAAACTTCCACAAATGGCTTTCATTTGTATCAAACATAAAAGAAACGTGAAAGTACGGAACCTTAGACGTGCAAGGTTGATTCACACTTGATCCGATTTTTTTACTACAAAATTTCACGTTTCTACGTAGGCGAGATGCGTGATCGATGTGTTTACTATTTTAATTTACGAAGCCTATATTTTTATTTTGATAAATTGATGATGATATAGATTCTGTTAAAAGTTGCGTGAACAATTATTCGACGGTCATTGTTGAAGATAATACGTAGTTGTTACAATCAGGCGGCTCGCCTGCTCTTTCACTATATACTGTATGTATACATCTAATAATATCTATTGTGCTAAAGCAATCTGATTTAAACTTGATTTCAATAAATAGAGAAATCTGTAAAAAGACTTGACTTAAACTTGATTGATTCAGGCGTTACTTTGCGGAAGTTCATTTTGAGTGTTCAAGGTATAAGTATATATAGTTTATTTCCGCTTAACAATCGTTTCATTCGGTGATGAGGATTTAAATTCAACTAACTTTACAACAATTTAAAAAACTTATCCGAAACTTAACTTAATATCTAAAACTAAAATTTGGCATAAACTTGAAATCTGTTTTCTTTTTTAATTTTAGGATACATGTTTTGGCAGACACTTTTAATATTCAAAGGAAAAATAAATTAAGTTGAATAATAATTAATATTCGCCTTGCGAAAAACGTACACCTTGACACTGACAAGATATTTGATACGATTAAATAAACTATTTTTTGTTTTATGATATGCTAATCGTTATAATAATACAATCGCAAGCTCTTTTAATGTAATATTTATAGTCAATATAATAGTTAATATTTTCGTCACTTAGATGCGTCGGCCCATTAGCTCAGTTGGTTAGAGCGTCGTGCTAATAACGCGAAGGTCGCGGGTTCGATCCCCTCATGGGCCACGAAATCTTTTTGCATTGTTTTTTTTTAAATGAAATAATTTCGCTTTTATTGTTGATAGTGATTTTACTAGCAATTTTTTTTAATACATGAATAGAACATAACTAAGAAAAAAAAAAACTTACTAACTGCCGAACAGTGGAATGAGCTTTCCGAAAGGATGTTTCTTGACAGATAGATACAAGATGTATGCCTTCAAGTTGCGAATGGATCAGTTTCTGCTAGACAAGAGTGTTCCATCGAAGACCGCATCTTCCCGAGATAACGGTCAAACGCAAACCTATAAATAAAAAAATACTTCCTTAACAATATGTAAAACATTCATATGTATTTTTATTTGTTACCCTTTTTATAAATCAGTAGTATAAACTATAAATATTGACATAAATCTCTAAAGCATATTTGCTGTTTGCGCTCCGGATCGAACCGGACATATCTCAGGTTGTGACCTGCCCTGCACTTACTCAGTTACGAGTACCTACTTATTACGCCAATTCAGTACTAATAGGTACGCAGATGTACCTACTTACTTATCCTTTACCTACTATTATATTCCTTTCTGGTTCTTTTTTAGTCTTACGTTTGTTTGACCGCCATGGCCTAATGTGTGTGGCCTGGCATTGTTTGTTTGAGCCAAATAGGCTTGATAGGCCCTGCGCCTTTTTTGATGCGCTAAATTGTTCATGAAAGATTTTTAAAGATTCTTTGGCCTTGGTAGTCATTAGGTCTTTATAGTGATTTCATTAGAATTATTTTTCGTTTAAATTTAAACTTGCGCATATCAACAAATAGGTGTTAATACATCTATCTTATTATTTTTGGGCTTGAAACTGACTTTAAACAGATCAGTAGGTACCTAGCAAGTACAATAATACTTTATTTCTCCTTCTATTCTTTTATTCTATCCTTTGAATTAAATGTTTCATTAAGTTTATTTTTCGCTTTTTAGTGCTGATGTTTTTTTTATTTGAAGTCGGTTTTACTTTTTTTTTTAAAGCTTTTTTATCCAAAATATGCTAGATCCCCAAACTTGCCGCCCCCTAAAAGACTCAAGCCTACTCAGCCTGCTGGTAAATTCGTCACTATAACAATAGCAACATTAGCAACAACCGTTTGTACCCATTCGGGGCATTAGAATAAAATATCACGGAGTTAAACTGTTCGAATACGTCTTCGTAGGAATCTTATTATCGCTGGACATTTCGATAAAATTTTCGAGTAAAACTTATTACGAAAACTGTTTCGCATAATCAATAAATAAATATATATAGGTACGTATATTTACATAAACGTATATACATGAAGATAAAACAAAAATAAAATAAATAAAAACCAACATCAGCAACGACGTACAAAACATGTCTGATCCGACTAACAGGAACAGAACTGTCACAAATAATGTAATTACAAACAAAACTAAGCACAAAAATCGTTATACACACAACCATACTCAGTAAGCAGTTAATTTGTAGTGGTTAACACAGTCGTACGGCACGGCAACTGGCGTTCGGATACTAAAAATGAGTTTGAGCTGCCGGTGAAGGAAAACATCGCGAGAAAACCATGGCATGGTGGTTCTTATACAAAGTGGGGGCGATAAGTCCTGCACTGACGTCCCGCTTGGGGTGTTTTGTGCATTTCCCCCTACCAGCATCTACCCGAGCCAACCCAGCTCCTTGAAGTATCGGAGCGAGGCTCTAGGGCGCTGGCATGAGTGATAGCGAAGCAGCTTCATGCAGCCTAGTAGCAACTCTAGTGGTTTCTGTGGCTTTGAAATGCAAAAGCACATGCTCCACAGTTTCATTTTCTTGCAAGCGCCACGGCATAGCGGACTATCCGTGGCTCCCAGTTTAAAGAGGTGACTATTCAAGTTGTAATGACCGGTTATGAGGCCTACTAAGAGACGAAGGTCCTGTCGTTGCAGCTTCAATAGATTGTTAGTAATCTTCCTGTTAAGAATTGGAAAGGCGGTCTTACCATGTTTACAGTCGTCTTTCTTATCGCACAGGTTTTGTTGTTCTTTCTCGGTGTGACGGCGCAGTAGCTCTCGCACTTCCATCGCTGATGGTTTGTATAGAGCCACCACGTCGTCGCTTACCTGCTTTTCTTCACCCTCCTTGGCGAGAGAGTCGGCCACTTTGTTGCCCAAACATGATCCGTGGCTTTGGTGGCATGGTGGTATACTTCCTAATACTCGGCCGGGTAGCCACCTACAATATGAAAATGTACCGCCAAGCGCCTAACGTTGTGCTCCAGCAATCACACTTGAGTACTAGTTCCATTCCAAACTAGATGTTTACCATCTTCAACCACACCATCACTTAATTCAATCATATATTTAATTCAAATCAATTCCAAGCTTGTCCACCTAAAAGCAATCGTACCTTACTAACTATTGTCAACGGTCCTTAATATACCGATGCCTTCATCTGACTACAAAATTTGTAGCAATCAATTATATTCAACGATAAATCAGGTAAAATCTAGATATTTTATTATTCTTGCAATCATACAACTTTAGTAAGTAAAGCATGTTTACCATATTAATTCACGTGCATGGTGAGTTTATTTGAAGAGAGTCGTGCATTGCCATGTTTACTTAGGTATTTATTACAATAAAATTATTGATTCTATGCTATTTTTATGCCAGAGGGGGCAAACAAGCAAACAGGTTGCCTGATGGTAAGCAATCATTATGGATATATGAAATACCAGGGGCATTACTAATACCGACCTTTTAAGATTAACACGCCTTTTGAAGAACCCAATGTTGTAACTCCGCGGGAATACAGAAGAAGGAAGATCATTCCACAATTTGCAAGTGTATATTTTTATGAATTGGGAACATAATTTTATGCGCAAATAACATTCCGTCAATATTGCTCTGCACAAACTGATGTTTTTCTGCAAAGTAAAAGTGTCTTTCTTCTACGCTGAAAAATGTTCAAACATTGTAACATTAGGTGAGCTGTGGTCAAACACCTAGCTTCTCAACCATATAAAAAAAAAGCTTTGGCCATGGACTGGCTTGGACGAGCTGCTTCCCAGCCATAAGTCGGAAAGCTAATTTTGAAGTGAAGCAGCAAGAATAGCTGTTACCAAATCTAAAGTTAAAAAAAAAACGAGGACAGGAAGGCCGAACAAGATACACTAGAAAGTATGGACCGAAACCGAGGTGTGGAGGTCTTGGTGACAACAGGCGCTAAGTACGATCGTCAAAAGCTGCATTAAATTTAGTGCTGAGTGTTGCTCTGAGAATGTTCTCAAGCTGTTGTACAGCTAAAGGATTATTCCAAACCTGACAACATCTGAGAAAACACTTACTTAAATTTTGTCACAAAAAAAACTATATCGAATAATAAAATAAGCCATGAATATTTATTTTTTAGAGGCGATCCGAAACTGTGTTGTAACTTTGAAATTCAACGAAATCTATTCATCCAACATCGGCGACACTAAAAGAGAGTGAATTTTTAGAAAACCATTTTTTAGAAATATAATTACCCGGAGCAATTTATAGAAAAAGTTCAGCGATAGGTACCAATGTTTGGAATTGTGGTAAAATTTGAAATAAAAGATCACAGTTTGAAAATTCAACATATTGAGTAAAAATCTGTTCTGTTGTAATTTTGTAAGTCTTCCAAAAAATAATAAGTACCTCCTTAAGGTCCTATCACGTTCTCTAAATGTCACAATAATTGTATATAGCTGCTGGATTTCTAAGCTAAAATTGTAGGTCTAAACGGGTAGTTCTGCCATCCGATTTTTAAGCATATTTAATTTTTTAAATGCCACAGGTGGCAATCAAGCTGACGTGTTGAGTAAGCAAACACCCTCGCCTATGGATATCTGCAATACGCCTACAAATATGTTGCCGTCCTTTTAAGATTCTATTAACACGCCTTTTGGAGAACTCCATGTTGTAACTCCGCGGGAACACAGAAGAAGGAAGATCATTCCACAATTTGCAAGCTTATGGTGTGCGATTTCCATGGATCAAGTAATATTGTGTGGATGAGCTTTCAGACGATGGCGGGTAGTGCGGTGATGGAACCGTGACGCCGGAATAAGATCGAATAATTGTTTAGAATTTATTTTTGTACATTAATTTTGAAGGTGTGCCAAAGGATGGAAGGTGTGGCAATATACTGAATAACAACATTTTGCTGCCTTGGTAATTTAAAAGCATGTACCGCTACCTCACAGCCACTACGAGAGCCAAAGCCTATAATTGTAATGGTTAGAACTCTTGGGTTAGAGATTATTTACTATGCATCCGTATCTCGAACGGAAACGTAATTACAGTTTTTGTTTTACTTATGCGGGATTACTCACATCTAATTTTATTGGAAACTCTGACTATAGTTTCGGCTACATCCGGTGGCCTTCATCATGGACACAAAACTGAGTACAACGCGCGCGCGGCCTCGTCTTGCTTCGCACTGCGGACCGTTGCGCGCCTTACTCGTGAAAAACGAATCAGTTTTGTAAACATCATTTTATTATAACCTGGCATAACGTTGCGACGGTGCTACCAGTTGGTTTTTTCTTTTGATATTTACTAATAACTCACGTACTAAGAACGCCCCTGTGCTGAAATTTATCTAAGTTCGTGTAGCCAGAGCTACCTGGCGAATAAACTCCAAGAGCAAAGGCAATTCTGTTCCCGGGCTGTGAGCTTCTCATTGCCATTTCTGTTAGGCGCTCAGAAAAGAACAAAACGCCATCAACTTTGTTGCATGAACATACGATATACGGTTATGTAGCTATTTCGTGAGCGCCTAAGAAGAATTGCGATACAAAAGGGCTGGAGCTCAAATAATCGCTTTTAAATAAACTCTGTTACGATCGGTAAACGATCTGTTTACTTAGTGGTAGATCTCCCAAGCAGGAGGTCGCCTTGGTAGGTACCACTGCAATATCAGCCATTCTGCCGCCAAGCAGTGGTGTGTATACATTACTGTGTTCCGGTTTGAAGGGTATTGTAGCTAGCGAAATTACAAGGTTGTTGAGATTAACCATCTAATGTCTCAAAGTAATAAGCGTCAAAGCAGCGATGCCCTAGACGTTGTTTTGTTACTCAAAGTTGCAATGCGTTGCAAAGTGCCGCTGCAATAATCGTGGACAGGCGTTATCTCTTACCATCAGGAGAGCGTTTCGTTCGTCACATTACTTTTACATTAAAAAAACGACCTTATCTGCAAGCTGCCGAAGCACGATCGGTCCAGTTTCCCGCATAGCTAGTCTTTATGTGTCATACCTGTGAACGCGCCGTCAACGTGAAAATCCAGAAAATTCGTACTGATTTGAAATACGATATTGCCGACTTCAGACGAATAAGTCTTTGTCATGTAGCCATTGAGTTTGAAATCAAAGAAAAAGGCTCTGTCACTTCTCAATGCTAGTTCGTTCCATCCATCGAACACTTTTGCCACAATATTCAGTCTCGCCTCTCGCTCGCGGTGCGGTGCGTCATCGGTGTCGGTCTTGTGCTTGCGCACAAGACGAGGACTTCAAAGAATTACGGATACAAATCGGTATACCGTACGGTTAGTATCGTTGCCTACAACGACTTGCGTTTGTTTAGACATAAAGGTAGACGATTATAACAAGGCAGGTCCGCGCAATCACAGCTTGTTTACTATAAGACCGTGATCGGCGGTGTCGAACGTGTGCTTAAGTCGCAGCAAAGCAAGGGAACCTACAATCTTGCCACGCACGCGACCAACGTTCGCCATACCTCGCGCAAATTTTGGGCTGCATGCAGCACTGTCGCTAGACAGTGCTAGTGGCGCAGGCGCTAGTGGGCATAACGTGCGGTACAAAGGAGGTGATCGGTTTGCACCGCACGGGCGCATTACCTGTTTGGAGGAAAGTCTTTGCAATAATGTTCCAGTACATCTTTGTCAATATTATTATTGGTGATTTTAATCCTCCTCGCCCGTTTACCCACGTCCACCATCGGCGCCAAACATAAACCCAGACTCCAATGATGTGGGCTACGTGCCTTCAAATCTAATAATCATCATAATCTACTTTTCTCTTACTATATTTAGACTATTACAGAGTAAGAGTTGCTATGACAGGTTTGTGATCCGTATTTATGAATTTTGCTTCATCTACCGGCTTTCCAGCTTCATCCAGGCTGTGATTCTTCACATCCACTAGCAGGTGCTTCCATTTGTTGCTAATAAGAAAATGATCGATCTGACGTCGCTTGGCTCCTCTTCGAGACGTAAAAGTATACTTGTGTTCATCTGGGTGATCAAATTGCGACCCTCCCACCGACAAGTCATATTGCTCACAAAGCTGTAGCAACAATTTTCCGTTAAAATTCAACTTGTCTGTTTTATCTGCGTACAATGAATGAGTACCCATGTGCTTCTCGAAGCCTTTATTCTCCTTGCCAATTCGAGCATTGAAGTCTCCCATGACTATGAGACAGTCTCGCTTATGTTTCTTCTTCGCTTTTTTTATTACAGAGCTCAGCTCGTTGTAAAAAGTGAGTCTAAGTTTCTGATCTTTCTTATACTTAGGCAGAGTCAGAGCATAGACTTGTATAACTGTGAATTTGTGATTTCCAAACACAAACCTAGCTAAAATTATCCGTGGAGACACATATTTCCATTTGCGCAGACATCTCTTAGCAGCTGGACTCATTAGGATCCCAACGCCGTAATGGCCTTTTTTGTAATTCGCTTTCTTATATGCTTCATCTGCATGAGTATTTTCGATTTCTTCATATCCGCTGTAAATAAGGCACATATTGCCTTCGGCTTCTCGTATGTCTGACCCATCCCATCTCATTTCAGAAAGGCCAAGTAAACTCAACTGACATACTGACATGTATTTTGCTACTGCACTCAACCTCTCCTCGGCTTTCTTGTTTTTTTCACCTCTCATTGAACAAACGTTCATACTCCCAAATGTTAATCTGTTCATGTCACTGTGCATTTTTTAAATAACAATTTTTTTGAATTGCCTGTTTATTTATAGAACGCAGTTCATTTTGCCGAAACTGGCCGTTCCTCATCCACTCTGGACTTTACAGAATCGGTGTCGCTTTGTCTTGTAGTGCGCTCATCCATTCTGGACTTTACAGAATGGGTGACGCTTTGCCTTATAGTGCGCTCATCCATTCTGGACATTACAGAATGGATGACGCTTTGTCTTATAGTGCGCTCATCCATTCTGGACATTACAGAATGGATGACGCTTTGTCTTATAGTGCGTTCATCCATTCTGGACATTACAGAATGGATGACGCTTTGTCTTATAGTGCGTTCATCCATTCTGGACATTACAGAATGGGTGGCGTTTTGTCTTATAGTGCGCAATTTGTAGTTTCAGATTCCTACGTTATTAACAACCCTTTACTTGTTATATCGTATGAGACTTCTACGTTGGTTTGCATTTTCATAAGCCTTTATTGGTGTTACCCACTGAGCTACGCTCTTTCTCGAGGTCCATGATGAAATGTTTGCATTGAAAGCGTATTCGGCAGTATTAAATGCGCGCAAGTGGTCGTAGCGTAGCAATTCAACCTGCAAACAATCCTCGAGCGCAGCTTTTATTTGCAATACACTCGTTCCGATTGAAACGTGGAATATTGAACAGGACTCATTCTATGAAGTAAACCACAACTCTATTTTCCTGTTATTGCGCTATTACTACCTCGCGTTGTATAAACGTTCCAACACCAGATTGTATTCATTCTGCTTTACTATGACCATTCGTGATGGCGGTGACGCCCATTTATATCAAGATAAAGTTCGTTTTGTAGCAAGTTGTCGGTATGGGTCGATCCTCAACCACTTTAAATTGTTTTTGCTCTTTAGTTCATCTAGGTTTCGGATTGTAATTTACCTAGTTAACAATTATTAATTATTAATTATTTATCTATTGCTACGTGAGAGAGTTCTTTATAGCCTTAAGTGAAATAATAATAATTCATACAAAAATAAACCGATCGCCGCGCCGGAACGCGTACTTACGTTGAGTTGTATTTTCATATGCCTCTAATGCTATAAGTCACTAAGCTACGTTCTCTCTCCTTTATGATTTGAAATTAAATTACATAATTTACATTGACCACGGAGAGGTCCATGACGTTGATTGTTTGACCAATCAAATTATCAAGTCGTTAAACGTGTGAGTGGTGGGGACCAAAATATGGGACGAGATACAACAAGAGTAAAATGTGACGGAAAATCATTGTCGAAATAAGGAATGCATAAGCTTTAAAGAGTCTCATCGTAACACTGCTTGATTTCATCGCGCCTGTCCTCGTCCGTCCGCGTCAGTTCGTTAGCGCTTTGTATCGACGTCGTTGACGAAAAAGCGGCGATACAATGTTTGCGACTTCCTTATAGCCACTGCTATCCTAGTACTCACGATTTGAAAGATTTGCTTTTTCGCAGGTATTTATTTGGTTAAGTTATATTTTCTGAAATAAAGTTATTACTAATTTTAGGTCCAAGTTCATACCGTCGATGTACACACTACTTCTCTCGAATATCGAACTCTATTGCTTGACTCTCTAAGATTTTAGCTCCAATATTGACTTTACCTATCTCGTCTACGACATGTACAAACGCTCTAGCAAAAAAATAAAATAAAATAAATCACTGGTCGAATTAGGTTTTTTTTAAAATGATCTTATGTATTTTTTATGGCGAGGAAGTTTTTTATTTTTTCGCTTAGTCTATGAATCTAATAGTCTGAAATTAATCATAATCTACTTTTCTCTTACATTATTTAGACTATTCCTGCGTAAGAGTTGCTATGACAGGTTTGTGATCCGTATTTATGAATTTTGCTTCATCTACCGGCTTTCCAGCTTCATCCAGGCTGTGATTCTTCACATCCACTAACAGGTGCTTCCATTTGTTGCTAATAAGAAAATGATCGATCTGACGTCGCTTGGCTCCTCTTCGAGACGTAAAAGTATACTTGTGTTCATCTGGGTGATCAAATAGCGACCCTCCCACCGACAAGTCATATTGCTCACAAAGCTGTAGCAACAATTTTCCGTTAAAATTCAACTTGTCTGTTTTATCTGCGTACAATGAATGAGTACCCATGTGCTTCTCGAAGCCTTTATTCTCCTTGCCAATTCGAGCATTGAAGTCTCCCATGACTATGAGACAGTCTCGCTTATGTTTCTTCTTCGCTTTTTTTATTACAGAGCTCAGCTCGTTGTAAAAAGTGAATCTAAGTTTCTGATCTTTCTTATACTTAGGCAGAGTCAGAGCATAGACTTGTATAACTGTGAATTTGTGATTTCCAAACACAAACCTAGCTAAAATTATCCGTGGAGACACATATTTCCATTTGCGCAGACATCTCTTAGCAGCTGGACTCATTAGGATCCCAACGCCGTAATGGCCTTTTTTGTAATTCGCTTTCGTATATGCTTCATCTGCATGAGTATTTTCGATTTCTTCGTATCCGCTGTAAATAAGGCACATATCGCCTTCGGCTTCTCGTATGTCTGACCCATCCCATCTCATTTCAGAAAGGCCAAGTAAACTCAACTGACATACTGACATGTATTTTGCCACTGCACTCAACCTCTCCTCGGCTTCCTTGTTTTTTTCACCTCTCATTGAACAAACGTTCATACTCCCAAATGTTAATCTGTTCATGTCACTGTGCATTTTTTAAATGTCAATTTTTTTGATTGCCCTTATATTTATAGAACGCAGTTCATTTTGCCGAAACTGGCCGATCCTGGACTTTACAGAATGGGTGACACTTTGTCTTGTAGTGCTCTCATCCATTCTAGACTTTACAGAATCGGTGTCGCTTTGTCTTGTAGTGCGCTCATCCATTCTGGACTTTACAGAATGGGTGACGCTTTGTCTTATAGTGCGTTCATCCATTCTGGACTTTACAAAATGGGTGAAGCTTTGCCTTATATAGTGCGTTCATCCATTCTGGACATTACTGAATGGGTGGCGCTTCGTCTTATAGTGCGCAATTTGTAGTGTCGGATTCCTACGTTATTAACAACCTTTTACTTGTTATATCGTATGAGACTTCTACGTTGGTTTGCATTTTCATAAGCCTTTATTGGTGTTACCCACTGAGCTACGCTCTTTCTCGAGGCCCAGTTTCCATGATGAAATGTTTGCATTGAAAGCGTATTCGGCAGTATTAAATGCGCGCAAGTGGTCGTAGCGTAGCAATGCAACCTGCAAACAATCCTCGAGCGCAGCTTTTATTTGCAATACACTCGTTCCGATTGAAACGTGGAATATTGAACAGGACTCATTCTATGAAGTAAACCACAACTCCATTTTCCTTTTATTGCGCTATTACTACCTCTCGTTGTATAAACGTTCCAACACCAGATTGTATTCATTCTGCTTTACTATGACCATTCGTAATGGCGGTGACGCCCATTTATATCAAGATAACGTTCGTTTTGTAGCAAGTTGCCGGTATGGGTCGATCCTCAACTACATTAAATTGTTTTTTAGTTTATGTAGGTTTCGGTTTGGAAATTGTAATACTTATTTATTGTTACGTGAGAGAGTTCTATTTAGCCTTAAGTGAAATAATAATAAGTCATACAAAAATTAATCGGCCACCGGGACGCGTACCTACGTGGAGTTAAATGTTCATAAGACTTTAATGCGCTCTGACACTGAACAATGCTCTCTCTCCTCATTGTCAAGAAATTGACATACCTAATTAACATTTACCACGGTAGGTCAGTGACGTTGCGTATTTGAGCAATCAAATTATATAGTATTTAAATGTGACAGTAAGTGGGAGGACCAAAATATGGGACGGGATACGACAAGAATAAAATGTGACGGAAAATTATTTCTGAAATAAGGAATGCATAAGCTTCAAAGAGTCTCATCGTAACACTGCCTGATGCCATCGCGCCTGCCGTCGTCGTTTCGAACTAAGCGTTGGCGCATAAATTAAACGTCTGCCGCCGTCGTTCGTGTCTATTGGCGCTTTGTATCGACGACATCGGCGTCATCGGAAAAGGCGGCGATAAGATGTGTGCGACTTCCTTGCCGCTGCTCTCCTGGTACTCACGATCCGAAAAATTTGCTCTTTTGCAGTTTTTTTGCGTAAATTAAAACACATAAATGGGACAGTTTTAAGGTTTTACATAACATATTTAGACCATCGCTGTGTGCACATTACTTGGCCTGAATAAACTCAATCTCTACTGAGTAAGTCTCTCTCTCCGATATTGACAATCTGATTAGATAGGACGCAGTTCATTTTGCCGAAACTGGCCGATCCTCATCCATTCTGGACTTTACAGAATGGGTGTGACACTTTGTTTATATAGTGCTCTCATCCATTCTAGACTTTACAGAATCGGTGTCGCTTTGTCTTGTAGTGCGTTCATCCATTCTGGACTTTACAAAATGGGTGACGCTTTGCCTTATAGTGCGCTCATCCATTCTGGACATTACAGAATGGGTGGCGCTTTGTCTTATAGTGCGCAATTTGTAGTTTCGGATTCCTACGTTATTAACAACCCTTTACTTGTTATATCGTATGAGACTTCTACGTTGGTTTGCATTTTCATAGGCCTTTATTGGTGTTACCCACTGAGCTACGCTCTTTCTCGAGACCCAGTTTCCATGATGAAATGTTTGCATTGAAAGCGTATTCGGCAGTATTAAATGCGCGCAAGTGGTCGCAGCGTAGCAATGCAACCTGCAAACAATCCTCGAGCGCAGCTTTTATTTGCAATACACTCGTTCCGATTGAAACGTGGAATATTGAACAGGGCTCATTCTATGAAGTAAACCACAACTCTATTTTGCAGTTATTTTGCGTAAATAAAAACACTTAAATGGGACAGTTTTAAGTTTTTACATATTTATACCATCGCTGTGCACATTACTTGGCCTGAATAAACTCAACCTCTACTGTGTAAGTCTCTCTCTCCGATATTGACAATACTTCTCTCGTAAATGACACCTATACATTATACAAACGCCTTGACCGAATCTAAAGACGAACGGTCCATCCTAAGTAGATATCACACACACACACATCATCAGCCGTAGGACGTCCACTGCTGGACATGGGCCACCCCCATTGGGAGGGTTTTGCCAATACTCGCCACGCTTGGCAGGCGGGTTGGCGAGCGCAGTTAGGTGTGATTGTTCAAGGAAGGCGCTGCTGCCCATCTTCCGCATTACGTCCCTTAGCCGACTCTTACGGCAACCACGTGTAGAGAGGGTGGGGTACAATTCTTACGCCGGCACCACCATAGCAATTAGATATATCTATTTACAATTGAAGGCTACTGTGGTGGGTTGATAGTATGAGATGTTAAATTATTTTTCCTTTTGTTTAGTACTCCTACTTACTTATTTATAGTACTACTAAGATCAACCATCGAGCATATTAACTGTGCTACTACGGTTTGCTGCTCAGGTTTTAGGAGCATGCTGTTCTTAATATTTTTTGTATAGTAATGTAAATCATGAGTTTCATGAGATCTGAGAGTTCGTGATAAATATACAGCATCCGTTATTCAACGTCAAGTGATAAGGACAGCAGGTTATAACAAGTGATAAAACGTTGTAGGTGGCTTGTGGAAATTGACACTGTCGAAAACCAGCTGGCGTAGTCACTTGTAATCGTCGTGAAAATTTGCTTTGTATTAAATTTAGTTGTGTGAATTGACACGATAACATCATGTAGTACAAAGTCAACTCATCGGCAAATGCTTCGACGAGTTGACGAGTCAATTCAAGTTTAGAGAAACTATAAAATTATATACGACGATACGGTCTATGATGGAGCATGCTTGCCGCGAACAAACTGAATCGTTCACGACTTGATAACAACCAGATTGTAGCTATCGGAATAATACTCATTCGGGCAGCGCAATGTTCTTGTTGGCAGCTCGCGGAATAAACGTGAAATCAAATTTCGTTCAAGTTTGAGGAATATCAACAATTGTTCGAACCTTTAGCCGTAGGCGATCGAGTAGGGAGATAGTAGATTACAAAAATCTACAGGACACTCCGAAATGCATCTGACAATTCCTCCAAATAATCGGTCCCAGTATTAGACCATTGTAATCCGCAAAAAAACGACCTTATTCAGGTGAAGTATGGCGTAGGTAGTCGTGGAACACGCAGCTCGGGCTCCAGGACAGTGAAGACACGACAGTAAGTGAACATGGTGTACGCAGTATCAGTGAAAAGTGTAACTAACATATTCAGTACGTATCGGTAATAGGTAATACATCATATTGGGTTATTGAAGTTCTCGGTAATATTATGTGATTCTATATAAGTGAAATATTAGGTTCGCATTAGTGCACAGAACACAATGTTTGGCAAGCAATGCATCAACGACGTTCGAAACGGTACGGATGGATGAGGTTACCTGTTATTTGACTATTATCAGGTAAAAGATATCATATAATAATATTTGCCAATCCAAATCCCAAAGTTCTATAGAGACTATGAAGTTGCACTTGGCCACTCCTGTAGCAGCTTAGTTGGATACTGAATCGGTTTGACAACAAACACGTGCGCCTCGATAAGTTAGCGCTTGCTGAAGAACTTTCAATTCCAAGGAAGTTTCGCAAAATATGGATTATCGTCTTAAACAAGAATATAATTGTAAACGCTCGCTTTGTTTGCAAATAAGTTGGACTAGTCCTAAAGGATATGGAAAACATGCCAATGGAAAATCAAATATTCTAAAGAGCTATTTTATTTTATTCTGCCCTTCGTGACTGCACCACGGAACAGATCCGCCCGTCACAGTGAAAAGCGAACTTCATGTGGTATTAGTCTAATATAATAAGATTTACGCCTTTTGAGGTCTCTTGGAGATCCAATCACATCTACCTGATATGTATGTATATCTATAACATACTTATATTGCATTAGCATCGCTGCTCGCGTGGTGGTAGGGTACTTCTTATCATGTATACATACATTTTTTTCACCTTTTTACCGGACTGCCAAGGAAGGGTTATGTTTTTCGGGTGATCTTGTATGTTTGTAAATTTCTTTATTACCTCGTATCTTCTAAACGGCCGAATGGACAACGACAATTAAAGTATCGTTAGATTCGTCTCAATAATCCAATAATCTAAAAATGTGTCAAAATTATACCTATCTAACAATAAAATTGGTTAACCCTTTATTTAAAAAAGAAAACAATGAATTAACATAATTTTAATTTTATTGCTCCTTTACCCATAACAGCTAAAATATTTGAAAAGTTTATATACAACAAGATTTATATTTTCTTTGAAAAATATCAACTTCTTTGTGATGAACAAAAATAATTAAGACGTAAATATGTATGGCTATCAGTGAATTATTAAAAACTGTTATCTTCAAGGTTGATAAAAGAAACCCTATTTGCGCAGTATTTTGCGATATGACGCAAGCTTTCGATTACATCGATCATCAAATCCCGCTTAGTTAACTTAATGCTTATTGGGTGAGGGGTAACTGACTAAATCTGCTCAAATCCTATTTGCATGACAGAAAACAAATTACTGTCATTTCATGAGTAAAACCAAAAATAAATTGGGAAGAAACATTCACATCTCAAATACGCTCCTAGACATGGTGTCCCCCAAGGTAGCATATTGGGTCTTCTTTAGTTTATTATTTCTTTTGTTTATCTTTAGCCAGCTTTACAAAAACTGCTTTCTAGGCATGGGCCCTGTTATTTATCATATACCAGAAAGTATCAAGAAACAAGACACGCATCAGTTTAAAAGAAAATTTAAACAGTTTTTGACTACAAAATGCTATTATAAGATTGACGACTTTCGGGAGGAACCATTTAAATAATTTTATTTGACATTTATGATATTGACATTCATTTCAATAATTATTAATATTATTACTTTGACATTGATTACATTTGCTATTATTATTTTGACATTAAATTATGTAATTTGAATTATATTGCAAATCATCTCAGCTGTGACAACATTTGCACGCCCATTGAGGCAAAAACATGGTGAAACTTTTATAAGCTAAGACCAATACTATGTAACCACTCATGTTTATGCTAATAAATATATCTTTATCTTTATCAGCAAGCAGTTTGCAAGTTAGTGTAATGAACTTCGCCATAGAAGTAGAGTTTACTAAATTATAGAAATATTAGTAACACCAAGGCTACCACAAACTTGCGTACGTGACATAGAGCTCGTCCGCACCACATAATTATCTGTCAGTATGATGTCCCACAATAATGCGCTTTACCTACATACATACTTAACTTTAACCCATGATAACTTATTATACCATTATTAATCTTGAAATAAAACTAGAACATAGGTAAATAGTGTTTAGTTAGTTTACACACTGTATATGTGTGTGTGTGAGCTTGAGCTGCCGGTGATGGCAAACCTCGTGAGGAAACCATAGCATGGGGGTAGGGTACTTTCTAATACTCGGCTGGTTAGCTACTGCCCTCAAGTTGAAAATCTGTCGCCAAGCACCTAACAATGTGTTCCGGCAGCCTCACTAGAGAGCCAGTTCTATACCAGCCTAGGTGTGTTTACCATCTTCGGCCACATCTTCACTTAACATCACGTGAGCTATGGTCAGAAACCTAGCCTGTCAACTATTAAAAAGACATTACTGTGTTCCAGTTTGAAGGGTACTGCAGCTAGCGAAAGTACAGGGTAATTGAAACTAACCATCGAAAGCAACGATGCCCTGGACTTTGCTTTGTTACTCAAAGTTCTGTGTATCGCTGTAATGGTCATGGATAGGAGTTATACCTTACCATCAGAAGAGCAACTCGTCCATGACGTCGTCGACCATCTTCGACCACGCCAGTCACTTAACATTAGAAGAGTTATAGTCAATCAACTTGCCCGTCAACAATACAAAAAATTACGCTTAACTTAAAATAGCACGCGTGATATTTGACATCGAAAGTTTATAGAGCATTTTAAGTATCGGTTAACTTTAAGCAACGTTTTAAGCAAGTCATATGTTAAAAAGGAAAATCGACTATGACATATAAGAAGAATTGAAGAGATAAAGAGCTGTGTATCTCTCAATTAAGCAAGTCCTGCTGACGTCAGAGCAACCTCATTTTCTTCCCAACTAGATGTTTTCTATGAATACATGTATGGGAAAACAGGAAAATGTAGATGAAAAAAGGTTGCGTTATTTGTAACACCTTTCACAAAATATATCCAGGTTAGTAGTAACCTAATCATTTATTTATCGTGGAAATCATTGCTACTCAAGTATTGAACACACGATAAAACTATACCATTATTATGCTAAGAAGTTACTTATGTGAATATAACACTACCCAATAGTGAAAATATTTTGAATATTTCGAGCTCAAAAATAACTACTTATACATTAGCAAAAAAAATAGTATAATGATATGAAAACAGAATTTCTATTTAAAGAACCGAAACTGTGCGCAGAATTGTACCCCTTGACATTCAGAGCTGCATTTCAAGAGCAAGTTCATGTGCGATCAATGCTGCAAGTTCAGGGGCTGTGCCCCCCACGCCTGCTGAGGCCTTCCCCCGGCCTGCGGCGATGACGTCAGCGCGCCATTCATGCCCGCCTCGGTCGATAGCTCGTCCACCCGCCTACCACAGTGGCTCAAGCGGCAAGAGTCAGCGGTGGAAATATGTATACCATACCATAACCTCAATTCTGCAATCTTTTTACCAAAATAATTACAATCTAAGCGTTTTTAGCTTGAGTAATACTTATTCACGTCAATGAACGAAAATAGGGAATAACATACCCTTTTTAATTAATCTACAGGTATGAGAGTTAGCTTATTTTGTTAGAGTAGCTTGTTTTGTTTTCATGCGTGAATTCACATCGGCGAATAGTCAACAAATCATTTTATGTTTTTTTTTTGCGGATAAGTTGTCAAATGACCTGTCGGTAAGCTACGATGCGGCCAAAGATGAAGCATGCAGACTCTAATTCACTCTGACCTAGTCGTAGATATCACATTGCACACAATCTGGATGTCCTGAATTCAAATCCCACGGCACGCACCTCTGTCTTTCCTAAGTCTGATTTCAAACGGTGAAGGAAAACATCGTGAGGAAACCTACATGTCCGAGTGTTCATAATGGCCGTCCTCCTACTTCTCCTGTAATAAAATGGGTATGGTAGAATAAGATCGTTTAAGTCTTATGCACTTTTTCTGAATTGGGTCTTGTAAAATATTAACAAACCTTTCAGCGGTGTTCAAAACTCAGCAGCTTTTCGGGAACCAATTTTTTATTCCCAATATGTCAAGAACTTCGAATTATTATTTAACTGAACCCTCAGAGAGGTAGCAGCAGAATTGCATACACGACCGGACTTGTGTTTGATAAAGTATAAGTAACTACCAAAACCCCGATGACAAAAACCACACCCAGAATGGCTAAATTTTCACCAGCTAAATTAACTTTGGCTAAGTAGTGTCTGTAGTTGGTCATGAGTGTAAGGGAGAAAGCCGAGATGGTCAGTGGACGGTACAGGAACATTCCGTAATTATTGCAGATACCGTAAATGGACATCTTTAGAAAAGACAGGTTTCGGATTCGTTAGCGTTGAATGTTCAGGTTCACGTCACCCCATTTAGAAACGGTGGTGTGATTCTGATGCAATCGCTCAATAATAAGATAAGATAACTCTGCTTATCGCCTTGATGGTATTAGCATTTAAGACATGTCCACACATGTCCAAACATGTACCTCTCCATAATTACCTAATTGTTATCAGCATACTAAAAATATCGGATATAAGCAGGTTAATGTGTAGCAGACATAGAATTGCGGAGAGAACTGTTCCCTGAGGTACCCAGCAATAATAATCATTTGATCGGTTGAGGAACCGTCATTGACTACTCGAATCGATTTTCCCTCAAACAGTCAGCGATCCAAACGCACAAAACAATAGGTAGTCTGTATTATTAAAAAAAATAACTTGGCAGACCCTGTCAAAGGCTTTGGAAATATCAAGGGACACAATCGAAGCATCGACGTTTCCCTCTATAGCTTCGCACAGTTTGTTGCATAAACTAGAAGATCCCCAAACCACCGCTTTTAAGAAAAACCATATTGTTAGTCACTAAGGAAACAATTTTTAACCTTGTAGGTATTCCAGTACCTATTCAGATTAGTAATTAGTTTTGAGCAAGTAAGACCCTAAGTATATAAGTCATTGAAAGCAAAATTTATTGTGATTAGTTTTCTATTTTTTTGAAAAAAAACTTCAAATACAAATACAAATATTTTATTGATAACACCAATGTTACAAGTCAATAGTTATAGTCAACTTCTTTTGGCTCTTAAAAATCGTTTACCGACACTTGCTGGTCATCTTCAAATTTTATGCCTCTTAAATATTCATATAGGCGTGAAAATAAATAGAAATCACTGGAAGCCAAATCCGGTTAATATGGGGGAAGTTCAAGGATTTCAAACCCAGCATCTCGGATTGCTGCCATGGCAATGACAGATTTGTGTATGTCCTGATGAAAAAGATTTTTTTTCACGACTTTTCTGACTTAATTTTTTTATTTGTTCTACGTATAGACTTCCTGTTATAGTGGCCCTATGATCAAGGTATTAAATCATTACAACTCTTAGACTGTCCAAGAAAAACAGAGCCCATAATCTTACCGGCAGACGACTTTGTCTTGAATTTCTTTGGAGTTGGAGATTATGTTATTTTTTATGCCATTGATTGTTGTTTCGTTTCAGGGTCGTTGTGGTGAAGCCATGAAGCCATGTTTTCATGTTATCCATTGTTAAAAATCGAGCCAAAAAGCAATCAGGATTTTATTGAAACAGCTTCAATGATCTCTCCGAAATCTTCAGCCGCGTTAGCTTTTGTGCGTCTGTGAGCATTCTGGGTAACCACCGCGCGGATACCTAAATGATCTTGTAAAATGCTATGAGCTCTATCCTATCGAAATATTCAACTCATCAGCAATAAAACGACTGTTACATGACGAACATCCAATACAATTTCTTCAACTTTTTTAACCATTTTTTTTTAATGGTTAGGCTAGGTGTTTTGACCACAGCTCACCTGATGTTAAGTGACGGTGTGGTTGAAGATAGTAAAGCACGCCTGGAATGTTACTGGCTCTCAAGTGAGGCTGCCGGAACATACCGGTAGATGCTTGGCGGCAGATTTTCAACTTGAGGGTGGTAGCTAGCCAGCCGAGTACTAGAACCCTACCACCATGCTATAGTTTCCTCACGATGATTTCCTTCACCGGCAGCTCAAGCTTCATTGTTGGGGTTTGAACCCACGCCCTTTGTCCTGAGTAACAAACGTCGAAAGGCGGCCCGAACGTGGATCATCTTGAGTCGTTGTTCTTCCACGCTTAAACTCTGCACACTACTAACATAAATATATCGTTCTCATTACTTTTTGAACACCCCTCGTAGAACTCGTTCGTAACAAGCTAATTAGTATTAGAATAACCTACTGTAAGGATATGATTTAAAAGAATGTACACACTTCAATAAACAATTCTGAAGTCCTCTCTGCGTTTACAACTTGCACTGTAGATTCTGGAGAAAACAAGGATGTGGCAGCGAAAATATTTAGGAAGATTATAGATTTAGGACGAGTAATATGAACAATTCTGTCATATTGCGAAATCATTCCCTCAAAAACCCTCTCCTTGTTTCCCGTGGGACATAATCTAGATCTTATCAAGGTCAGAGTAAATAAATATATTATAACTGCATATTTTATTTTCAACTACATAATAATCTTACCAATAGGCCAATCAAGAGTCACCTGCGGTCATACGCGATAAAAAAAACATTATCAAAAAGAATTATCTTATCTTATCTATGACAAGAAAAGATAAGCGCCGTAATGCATAAAAATTGTAAAATCTCGGAATCCAGGGCAAGTCAATGAATCTTCGTAAAAACTGTTCGATTGCATTGTTAAACGCTCAAATAAAAAAGTTTTAAAAAAACCCCCCCGAACTTGATTACAACAATTTATAACAACAATTTACTGAAAAATAAGAGAGACAAGAGGAAAAAAAATGTTTACAATAAAGATTTCAATTTTATACCTAATAAATTATATTTGCATAGTAACTTTGATGTTAATTTATTAATATTAAGCAATAAATAATGAGTTACTAAAAAATTTATTAACAACTATATACATTTCTACATTATTGTTCATTATTGTCGTCGTCATCGTCATCGATCTCATTGATGGCGATTGCAGGTGAAGGATTAGTACAGCTGTTACCATTGCATTCTAAGCAAGTACATCCGCTTCTTTTCCACATAAAAAAACATCTATTTTTCCAATCAAAGTCAGTTGAAGTAGCCGTTCGAAGCTTTTTCTTAGGTGGAGAACATGCTGATGTGATCTTTCCTTTTTTTAAATGGCATTTATACATTCTTTATTGATGTATTTTTGTCTGCATACTGAATGCACGTAGACGAATTCGCGATTATTTAAATACTGAGACAACCCATCCGCTCTTTCCGTATAAGCAGCTTTCAGCGTTGATATTTCTCTAGTTACCTTTACAATTTCTCCTAGTTCGGAGCTAAATTGAGAACTAGATCCGACTTTGTCGCAAATGAGGTAATCATAACTTTGATTATTATCACTATTCGATGGTTCACTCATTTTGATAAGAGACTGTAACAACAAATATTAGTAATATTAATAACTGTTTATATAATGATTAAGTACCTGGTTGACCGAGCATTGCTCGGCTGAAAACATGGATAAAACGACGTTTTCTGAAAATGAAACCTAGCTAGATCGATTTTTCGCCCCCGAAACCCTGGATACAAAATTTCATGAAAATCGTTGGAGCCGTTTCCGAGATTCAGAATATATATATAATATATATAATACAAGAATTGCTCGTTTAAAGGTATTAGATAATTAATGTTATTGAATTTTACTATAACATTCTAATTTCCAGCATCATAATAAGTATATGTGCTACTTTAAATTCGACAGCCCTGTTGGCTCATTGGTAGTGTGTCTGCCTGAGCTGTAGGGCGTGGGTTTGACTCCCGCCAAGGACAAACATTTTATGGTATAAACAAATGTTTGTTCTGTTTCTGGGTGTTCTGTATAAGCAAGTGTTTACAAAAAAAAATATGTATCCTATCAGTTATTTGACTTCCATCACACAAGCTCTGCTTAGATTGGGGTCAGATGGCGCTGTGTGTAATGTGTCCTATGATATTTGTTTATTGATATATTTAATTCCAACTATAATTACATATATCAGTTATCATTGTATTTCAAATTAAATTAACAAAAAAATCTTACTTTATTTTGAATTGTTTTCATTACATTAAACATAAATAAATTTATAATTAAAGACACGACTGCCATGCGAAAAAATGCAATAAAAAGATAAAAACTGTTATCAACCAAACAACACGGAATGTTTTTAGCTGATATGATTTAAAAATTGGTTTATTAATCTTGATAATTATTATCTACAATATATATTGCATTAACTTTAATGCGCAGCAAATATTACATATATTTTTTTATTCGTTTAATATTATTTTTAAAGTAAGTGTAGTTTAAAGTCGTAAATAAAACATTCGGGAGACAATAGCTAAAATCAAATAAATCTAAAATCAGTTGTTTTTTTAAATTATTTTTTATGTTACAGTAATGAGACGAACGAGACGCTCTCCTGGTGTTAAGAGATAACGCCTGTCCATGACCATTGCAGCGGTACACAGAACTTTGAGTAGTAAAACAAAGTCCAGGGCATCGCTGCCTTGGCGCTCATTACTTTGGGACTAGATGGTTAGTCTCAATTGCCCTGTAATTTCGCTAGCTGCAGTACCTTTCAAACCGGAACACAGTAATGTTTACACACTACTGCTTGGCGGCAGAATATCTGGTACTGTGGTGATACCTACCTAGACGACCTCCTGCTAAGGAAATCTACCATCAAGTAAAAGTAGGTCTCCCGATAAAACTTACATCACTGGACTTATGTAGAATAATTCCGCATCTGAGTCGTCCGGAGAATGTTCGATACGTGTAATCTAGTACATTGTACATATAGACCAAGGTAGCAACAACTTACTTCTTAAAAAAATACACGTAGGTACAACTGAAAAACTGACGAATTGGCAAAAAAGGTATCCGCTTATAGAAAAAGAAATGATGAGCCAACTATTTGTATCTCTATCTATTTACTTTATTATTGTCGAAGTTATTATGAATCCAACGAATTCCATATTATGTGTTGGCGTAGGAGGCTTGAGGCCAACCGAGCGGGGGTCGAATTACTTTGGAAATGACGTAACCGGGGATTTGGGGACCTTTTGATGTCTTAAGAGACTACGCGTCGCGGCTAATACCTACTTAGACATACCTATGTTTCAATAAGTATGTTCTTATAGGTTCTTGGTAGTAATTTTCCTTAACAGAAGTTCGTCTAGGTAGTTACTAACGTAGTACCCGATATTCAGCCGCGACGCAGAAATGTATAAACATTGCAGTGTTCCGGTTTGAAGGGTACTGCTTGCTGCAGCTAGAGAAATTACAGGGCTGTTGGGATTAACCATCGAAAGTCTCAACGTAATGAGCGCCAAAGCAGCGATGCCTCGGACTTTGTTTTGCTAATCAAAATTCTATGTATTGCTGCAATGGTCATGGACATGTGTTATATCTTACCATCAGTAGAGCGTATCGTTTGTCTCATTACTTTTACATTTTAAATTTTAATATATATTGGGGACCTCCAATCGGACAGCACAGTTGTTGTCAGGAAAGTCAAACTGTTCGAGTATTCGGAGCATTGACCATGAAGCGGTGTTGCTTTTTAGACCTCCTGGCTGTCATCATCATCATCAGCCATAGGATGTCCACTGCTGGATATAGGCCTCCTCCTGGGGGGGTTTTGCCAATACTCGCCACGCTTGGCAGCCGGGTTGGCGAGCGCAGTTAGGTGTGATTGTTCAAGGAAGACGCTGCTGCCCATCTTATGGATTACATCCCTTAGCTGACTCTTACGGCCACCACGGGTAGAGAGGGTGGGGTACTATTCTTACGCCGGCACTATCCTGGCTGTGCGATACTAGAATGGGTAGTGAAGAATTAAATCCTGCAGGTCGGAAGTGCACTTTCCAAAATTAATCTAATAGAAAACGACAGACAAGCGAGTTTGCGTCGATGCTCAAGGCTTTGGAGTCTAAGACCAAAGTTTATATCTGATTATTTGTTGATCCGTCCCAAATGTGAGAACAAGTAAGTACTACATGCATGACTGAACTTGTGTTTGGTATAAAGTAAGCAACTGTTCCAAGTACTTGACGCATATGGTCAAATCTATTCAGCTCCGTTCCGTCCGACAGATCAGTGGTTAGCGCGGTCGCATGCCAAAGAACATGGGTTCAAACCCCAACAAAGGAGAAGGAAAACATCCTGAGGAAACCACAGCGTGGTGGTAGGGTACTTTCTCTAAAAATATTTTTCGATAGTTAATAAACCTTATTATTTTATTTATAAATGTAATTTAATTTTAATTACTATTGTAAACATATTAAATTATTATATATAGTTACGTATTTCTTAATTGTTTTCTTTGTTTTTTATTTTAATATACAATTGTATTCGACAATATAAATATGTGACGTCCGCACACAAATTAAAAGCAGGAGGGCCACCAAGAGATCGGCTTTGAAATAAAATATATGTAAAAAAAAAGTTAAATTATTGCTAGTTGAAGTAAAATGATTGCTTACTGATTGTTATAAAAGTAATAATAAGTTAGGCATAGGGATTTGCTTAACTAATATTACTATAGTAGCTATTTTGACTCAAATACAAATACAAAATTTTTAATGATAACACCAATGTTGCAAGACAATATATACCTACACACGTACTTTGAGAAAACAATTAAATGTAAATATTAATTTGTTCAAATGTAGTTTGGTTTATGCAGATAATTTTATCTTATCTTATCCATATCTACTTAATGCATGATAAATTTATATTCTATAGATACTTATTACTGGAAAGGAAACTACGTTCAGTTTCATTTTCAAAAACTACGCAATTCCAAAACAAAGGTCGTGAGATAGAGCCTCGAACTTCGCATCTCGATCTCCATCCGACCCGTGGGCGACTGACGTCATTCCCTCCCCCCAGGGGGCTGAGGGAGGCTGACCCCCCCTCCCTCAGTCCCCTTCAACTTGACATTCGTGGAGAGTATCGATTCGCAAGCGTCTGTTTACCCACACCCCATTCTAACCGGCCTGTGAATGAAATTCTGCCGGTTGAATTTGCGCGGCATCCGCATCTAGCTTGTTTGTGGTCGCTGCAGTCAATTAAAAATTATATTGAAAAAGTGTTAGTAAAATATTGTTAGTCCGGAAAAAAAAAAAAATTATTTGAAATTAATAGTAGCCGCCATACACCGTGACACCTAGATTCGGGTTATCTAAAGCTAATAAGTATTTTCTCGGGAATCGCGTTAGATTCTATAATAAAATCCCACTTGAGGTAACTAAAATGTCCTATAATAAATTCAAAGATTTTATAAAGCAGAGGTTAATTGACAAAGCCTACTATAAGGTGGCTCATTACGTGGAAGACAGGAATATATGGTTGTAGTAGCTTCTCTCTACACTTGCATCCCCCTGGCTAAGTGACAATTGTAGTAAGCATAATGTATTAATATTTATAACTGTAAACCGTATAAACTGTAACCTAATATGAAAAGAAAGATCCATAAAAAAAATGCCTTGCTCAGTTTCTTGCCGGAGTCTTCTCAGTTGAAGTGTAATTACGAGCCGGTGGTAGATTCAAACATGTAACTTAACGTTCATAAGTGCCTTACCAGGGCCTAAACTGGATAAAAGACTTTTTGATTTTTATTCTCATAACATCAACTAGAAGAAAAATTGTTGGCATGTACTAATTCCCATCTCTATCTAGGCTCCTTTATTTATCTATGATGATCTGTAGAGATGCCATTTAAAACTATGGAGGGTAACCAGTGGTGGATTTACCAGCAGGCTGAGTAGGCTTGAGCCTAGGGCGGTAGATTTTTAGGGCGGCAAATTTGGGAACTGAATTTTTATTTTTGACTACCTCATAGAAATAAAAAAGATTTCTTTATGTAAGTTTTTTGATGTCTGCAAGAGAGAGAGAGAGAGAAGTCTGCAACACATCTTGACTATGACCTTTTTTTTTCCTTTTTATTCGACATTCAAAGGTACAGCAAACTTCTATACTATATAGTCAAACAGCCAGTTATCAAGACCAATAATCTAGGAATTGACAATTGTAGAGGCAAGGGATACCTTGAAAATGTGTAAATCCGGCACTGAGGGTAACATTTTTGTGTGTCTGTTTTGGGTGTGTTTTTAACGTTATAAAATTGAAATTACTCGTCTATTGAGACTAACAATCGACCATAACAGCGATGCCCGGCCCCCGTACTCTGAACTACTTATTGTGGTTCATATAAGGAAATCAGAAAATATTTACGCGACCATACTTATATTATATCCCTGCGTAGTAAAGTTCGCAATCGCATAGCTTTTTATTTTCGTGAGCGCCTAACAGATATAACACGAAGCTCAGAGAGTACAATGACTGGACTTTGTTTTGTTACTCAAAGTTCAAATTATTTTTTATCAGGAAAGCATAACATTACACTCATTACTACACAATAAAAAAATTAACGAGAAAACAATATTTATAAATTTTATCTCTTTTAATTCCACCAAAATATTGTGACACAGTTTTATTTTTATATATCTCATAAATAGATTTAAAAAAAAAATGATCGCATTAAAAAAACTGATCGTGGCCCATGAGGGGATCGAACCCGCGACCTTCGCGTTATTAGCACGACGCTCTAACCAACTGAGCTAATGGGCCGATATCTGTAGTGCCGAAATTATGTATCAATATAAACTCACGTATTTTTTTTATTTTAGAACTTGGTTTGCTTGGTGACTATGCCTGCTCCATTTTGTACATTCCTTATACTTAACTCAACAAACAGTTTGCAAAGTGTACGTGCCGCTTCACTCAGCGACCATTTGAATCACGCCGACGACATCAAGACAATTGGAACCATACTGAAACTCACGTATTGCAATTTTTAATTTATTTTAATGGCACTCTTTTTTCTTATTCTGCATAAAATCTTACCTTCGTACAACTTTGATTCAATACTAGTTTTCATGTTTTAATGAAATTACAAAAACAATATTTAGGAAACAAAGGTAAGAAAGCTCTACAATGCTATGTGATTTTTAGTAGGCGTTTTTAAACTTGTTTGGTCTTATTTAAGAACTCTATATATCTCTCGTCTAAAATCCTAAAATGTATCGTGTTTTCCATTCTTGGTTGTCTTAAAGAGATCGCTATTGTGGCGCTAGCTCATAAGATTCTTTTGTTTTCTGCATTTTTTTTTAAATACGAGTTAGTCCGTTTTTTACCACCATCTCGCCTGATGGTAAGCGATGATGTGGTCGAAGATAAAGCACGCAGACTTAAAACATACCTATTAACTTGCCTTGAAAATATCTAGATTATATCTCTCAGGAAACAAGGATATTGGCCGTATATACGAATGAGTAACGTAGAGTCAAAACGTTTAGTACGTACCAAGAAAATTTCACTATGTATGGGTGGTAGTGGGCCGTCTTTCTACTTGTCCTGTAGTAAAAAGGGGATGGAAGTACAAGGTCGTACAGCTCAGTAGCACATTCTCCGTAATGAATCCTGTAGAAAATTAACAGACTTGCTACAATACATATGTACAATAAAGAGTTTTGGTATTGGATTGGATGTTTGTTTCTCAATCACGCAAGTACGGCTGAACGGATCTGGATAAAATTTTGCATGTAGATACTTTTGGCCCTGGAATAAATCATAGGATACTTTTCATCATCATCATCTATCACCACACGAGTAAAACCGCGGGGCGCAGCTAGTGTATATCCTTTATTATTTAATTAATTAATGACTCAATATGATATTCACATCATATTTTAATTTTAATTGACTAAAAGAATATTTTTTATTTTCTTTTACAAACTGTTTTGAATTGACGTACCCAGTATAACGAAACTCTGTTATAACGTGAATAAATAATCTGAATCTAAACCTAAGATTTTCGAGTGAACGTTAAAATTAGATTTTTCTATTTAAAGTTCATATATCAATCACTGTTTACTTACTAAATGGTAATCTATACTTCCTAATAACATTTTCATGATTTCACGACTCCAGCGAGTCTACACTAGTTACAAGTGGTCAACATTATCATCTGTTCTGTAAACAAGTTGAATGAGGATGCTACCGTCAATTTGACTCGGTTATCCATGGAACGGTTTTATTTAGCTTGCCAAGTGTTCGCATCCAGCGGGAGAGACGGGCGCTTGAGGTGACTTACCATTTGAAGAGACTGGATGTTGGTAGCTACAACAGGCTGCTGTCCGAACCCTGTTCTGAAGCAGCCAGGGAGATTTTCATTTGTGTGAGTCGCCTCAATTGACCTACCTTGAATTTTTAATGTGGATGCAGGGGAGTGAATGTGTGTATGAGAGAGTGTGTATATGTATGTGTTGTGTCAAGTTATTATTTTATTATTTTTACTTGTAAAAAAACTTTCTAGAAAATACGATGGGACTGCCATCTGGATGTCACAAAAGTCCCTTAACTAAATTGGAATTAAAAAAAAATATTAGCTTGCCCTGTTTGTTATTGTTTTTTGATAATAATGATGTAGATAATGTAATAAACGCTAAAAAATAATTCGGTAGGTCTTAGGAACCAGTCATCACATCTCCTAATCTCTCTCCTCATCAATCTAGGGCATTGATAATAATAATCTTTTTTTTTTTGTCACTGAACAATGGCCTATATTGATAATAATCAGACAAAAATATAAAGGCAAATAATTGAAAACACGACCTAGCTTAAGAACGGACGGGAGATGTAATACTATTAGGTCTTTACCTACCTAATAGCTGTTTTAAATGAAAATAATCAAACGATTTTTTTTTCTATATTTTTTATTACAATTAATCAAAATAATCACACATGCAATCGATCACGATTCTTGAAAAAATCTGCTGGAATTAGCACCAAATTCTTCAAAGGCATATTTTACTGCCTCTCGAGTATTTTAAGAAGTTATCCAAATTCTGAAAAAAAGTAAGTCTGTAGGCGCAAGGTCTGGTGAGTACGGCGAATGACGAAGAGCTTCCAACCCCAGCTCTTGCAACAAGACCGTCTGCTGTGCAGTATGAGGTCGCGCGTTGTCGTGCAGGCGCAGCAGAGACGAACGATTGACCAAAGCTAGTTGATGTGAGAGCTTCTCCGTCATTGTTACTTGTTACACTCGATGCGTATTGTGCCATTTGTTATTGTTTGTTAATTTAAACAAATTTTAATTGTCTTCTCAATACCGGTATCCCGGTATAGTTTAGGTATAATACCGAAATACCGATAGTGAAAAATACCTTCGGTATTGCAATCCCTAATTTGAAATTTGAATTCTTAGTCAAACAAAAAATATTTTGATTTCAAATGGCCAGTAAATGAAATTTAAATGGAATTTAAACTAATAAAAATAATACATTTATAGTAAATATATAAAATATTTATGTATTTAAAGAAAAAGAAATTTATTTTGACCGACTGCACAGGTAAGTTGGTTCGACATTTGTTTACATATCGAATAGACGCTAACACCGCGTCTCGATCATTCGTTTACATAACTATCGAATAAACACGATACTTATAACCTTGAAGGATCAAGCGGCTTTGAACCGGTAAACACCGATTTCGACACAGGTGCTAATATTTGATCCAATTCTGATGTGCCGCACTTACGTATGCCTTGATGAGGCACGATCGAGATTCAGTGCCCCAATAACAACACACTAATATTATAAAATCGAAAGTTTCTAAGGCTACGGCTGAGCCAATTTTGATCAAATTAGGTATGGAGGTAGCCGGCACCCTGGATTAACACATAGGCTCTTTTTTATCCCGAAAAATGCCGCGGAAATGTCAACTATAAAAACAATTAATTGTAAATGTATAAACTAAATAAAATAATTTTGTGTATCGATGATAGTCCAGTGGTTAGTGCGTTCGGTTTATACGCTGAAGGGCGTGGGTTCAAACCCCAACATTGTTTTTTACCGTAAATAGATACATAATTCTTTGTTATTCACACCAAGATTACAGAACAAATATACTACAAACATTTTAATTGAAGTGTAACAATCGGCGGATCTCGTCCAGGCAACCTTGGTACAGATTGGACTTGGTAAAACGACATAGTCGGGTTATAGTATTATATTTATTTTTTCTATTCCTGTTAGGCGCTCACTAAAAAGCTATGCAACCCCACGTTGTTTGTGTGTGGCTATTTCGTGAACCCACGAAGCCAAATACGGGGTTAGGTCTGTATTTTGTGTGGTACAACATAATCCTTGGTGAACGAGTCCTACTCACCCTATGCAGCTTTTACTAATGGTAATAACGAACAAGGTATAGGTATCTTGTTCCTGCCCACAACCATTGCAGCGGTATATCTATAACTTCTCTCATTCTGAACGTCTAACAATTTATTTTTTTCCATTCTTGTTGCGCCATCTAGTAGCAGACGGCAAATTTAATTCATACAATGCTTGTCATCGTGTATCACAGAACACATAGCAATATTTTTTTGCAAGTTTTTTTCTCGTCCACTAAGTGGCGCCACTCGACGTTAAAAATAAGGGAGTATTTTTAGTAGATATTTAGAATTGTACCACTTACCTTTAGGTTCGATCGATCTGACTGTAGTTTTCACCGCTGGTGGCGGTTAGCACAAAATAATACTTTATCCTAAACACCACAGTTGGCAGTTGGGTCAAACACATAATAATCAGTCTTATGAGGCCGTTCTGTTTTCGTCAAATCTATTTCGATCTGTTTTCTTTTATGTTATTTTTTTTAGATTATTATTGCTAGAAACGGTTGTACGGTCAGATCACACGCTGAATGGCGTGAATTCAAATCTTAGCAATAAACTCGAGCTTCTGGTGATGGAGGAATCTATAGCATGGTGGTAAGATATTTTTTGTTGTTCACAGGCTAAGTTTTTGACCACAGCCCACCTGATGTTAAGTGACGGTGTGGTCGAAGATGGTCAACACACCTAGCCTGAAATAGAACTGGCTTTTAAGCGAGGCTGCCGGAACACACCGTGAGGTGCTTGGCGACAGATTTTCAACTTGAAGGTGGTAGCTATCCAGTCGAGTACTAGAAAGTACCCTACCACCATACTATGGTTTCCTCACGATGTCTTCCTTCACCGGCAGCTCAAGCTCATTGTTGGGGTTTGAATTAAACCCACGCTCTTCGGCGTGTGAACCGACGTGCTAACCACTGGGCTAATATCGCTAATAAATACTTTCAAATACAACGTTTAAATTAAAAAATCTGCCGCCAAGCATCTACTAGTGTTCCGGTAGTCTCAATTGAGATCCAGTTCCCATTTCAGGTATGCCGTCTTTGACCACACAGTCACTTCACCCCGGCTGAGCTGTGGACAAACACCTAGCCTGTCAACCATATAAAAATCACAACATCCCACAGACGTCTTCACTGATCAACAGACGTGTTAAAAGTTAAACTATATGTCGCCGCGATGATTATTCAGACAAATTTATAGATCAAATATTTTGAGATCTAACTATGTTAATTATAATTGATAATTTATGTAAAGAATTATAGTAAGGATTACTGTGTTCTATCGCCACAAAATTGTTAATAAGTATCTCAATTGTAAATGCCGCATGGAATATTATTCAAATGTTGATTATGACTAAATTATTTCAATATTAAACACTATCAATTATTGTTAAAAAATGTTTAAGAATCTATGTAAATACTTATAACATTTATTGGTTTATTTAACTGTTAAAATTGTTTTGTTTCTTTAGTTTAAATTATCATTTGACTATTGTAACGCCATCTGTCGACTTCCGGTAAAAACTCCCCAAATGAAGGGGCGAACGGATTAGTGTAGACTGCTCAGTCCGGTGGCGATTCTCGAAGAGAGCGCATGTAAGTAAGAGCTAAATTATTGTTGGAATAAAATTACAACCTGTGTATTTTAATCTGTTTTTCTTTATTGAAATAGCTTTTTATAAATTAAATCCAGTCTGATAATTGGTGTTACTCCAGTAACACTACTGAGTATGAAAATAAATTATGTTTTGAAATAAATAGCCTTTTAGATGTTTGAATTGAATAGAACTGATGACCTGATGATGGGTCAGATGTTCTATTTCCTTTTTTTTTTAAATACCCGCTTTTCCGATTTTCGACATATATAAAATACAAATTATTATTTAAAATTAAACAAATTATATGAAAGCTGGTAAATACATTTAATTGCATTATAACAGATCTATTTTAGCGTAATTAAATTACATACTTATAGTACAAAATATAATATACAAATACATACATTTTTTTTACATTTGATGGAAAACATAACTCACAAAGATTTTCTAATATCTATAAAAAAAAAATATATTTATACAATACACAAAACAATACATTGGTCAAATAGTAAAACTAAATTAACTTCAACCAGAAATATATTCTAACAAATGTTTTCTCTTTTTTTATACAACCTTTTTTACCCGACTGCCATAGAAAGGTTATGTTTTTCGCGCGTATCTTGTATGTACATATGTAAATTTCTTTATTACCTCGTATCATCCAAACGGCCGAATGGATTACGACAATTAAGGTGTCGTTAGATTCGTCTTATTAACCCAAGTGTCCTTAGAGGATGGTTTAAAAAAATTAAGATGCTGTATTTTTGTCGCGAAATAGTAACCGTTATTTAAAAAAAAAACCTATCAAGTAGGGTATCGAAATAAAGGAATATAAAATGGATTTCAAAAAGATATTGAAGTTATACATTTAAATTTATTTAGGAATAATTTGTTTAAAAAGTTTTTTTAAATTATTTATCTATAGCTATTTAATTCGCAGTCGGGTAATAGAGTTTTTAAACTCTTCAGCTTGTTTACCTGTGATTTTGCACGTAATGCTATTTAAAACATCTTAAATGTTGATAGCTTTATTTTTTATGTGAAAAACATACGGTCAACGGTCCACACGATAGTAAGTAAATAGTCAATACAATACCCGGGGCATCGTCAGTGCATTAAATACCTTAAATTACCGTATCCACTCTTTCTTTTAAACAAGTAGATTATAATTAGATGGCTAAATCGAAACTTTAAAACTTTTACTTGAAACTTTTTTTTTGTATTGAATTTTATCCAATACCTTTAAACGAGCAATTCTTGTGTATATATATTTATATATAATCTGAATCTCGGAAACGGCTCCAACGATTTTCATGAAATTTAGTATGCAGGGAGTTTTCGGGAGTATAAAGTAGCACAACGAGCTATGGAGAGGGCTATGCTCGGAGTTTCCCTACGAGATCGAATCAGAAATGAGGAGATCCGTAGACGAACTAAAGTAGCCGACATAGCCCAGCGGATTAGCAAGTTGAAGTGGCAGTGGGCAGGGCACATAGCACGCAGAACCGATGGCCGATGGGGCTGCAAAGTTCTGGAGTGGAGACCACGGACCGGCAAGCGCAGCGTAGGACGTCCACCCACAAGGTAGACAGACGACCTCATAAAGACCGCAGGAACGCGCTGGATGCGAGCCGCTTCCAACCGGTCATTGTGGAAATCACTGGGAGAGGCCTATGTCCAGCAGTGGACGTCATACGGCTGATGATGATGATAGGGAGTTTCGGGGGCGATAAATCAATCTAGCTAAGTTACATTTATGGAAATCCGGAAATAGTTTTATCCGTGTTTTCAGGCAATGAAAAACCGAGCAAAGCTCGGTCAACCAGTTACTTATATTGGTATGTAATGTTAAAACTTATTTTGTGATTGTGTGGGTGTTTGTTCCGATAAATTCCATAACAGTTGAATAGATTTTAATAAAACTTCATATTAATGCCACAAACAAATTCCGTAAATAAGTAAAATGTACGACTTCAGCAGTATAGCATTTCATTCAAACTGCGATACCAATCATTTTTTTTTTTTTTTACTGCGGCAGAAAATAATTTGTAATTTATTTCTGAGACATACAAAAATATTCAATATTGACGATAACTATATTATAAATTATTTACATTGTTTATTTTTCAGAACAAGTAAGAAAAAAACAGGTATAGGCTATATGAGATACATTAGAATCCTTTCTCGGTAATCCTATTATTGAATATCACATAGATATAATATCATCCTATTATCCGATAATAGTCAAATAACATGTAACGCATAATCTTTATATTATTATTATTATATAGTACAATAATAATAGTATAATAAGTTCAAAATACTATGATTTATTTTGGTTATTTAATTAACATGTTCAAATCGCAAAAGTTTAAATATTACAATATGAAACACTCTCGAGTGAGCGTTCGCTTAATCTAGCCATCTCACTCATTTCGCTTGAACTTTGTGACACTGTCTCTTTCACCCGAACTGTTCAAAATAAATCAATTTTACCGTTTGCCAACGAGCGCCCGCGAACACATGCATACCAATTATTATTTGACTAATATCGAATCATCTATTACAGAGAACTTCGATAATCATGATATTCCCCTAAATTATATTACCAGTACTTATTATATTAGTTATACCTCTAGAATGACAACTTTCTCTTCCGTTGTTGTAGTGACATGGGTGATTGCAATTTTTTTGAATTTTTGGAGATTGTAATGCTCGTTTAGTTTTAAACTACCACAATTGTTCACTATAGTGATATTATTTACGGGATATTCATTATGATTATGTTGAGAATACAGTCTGTCAGGTTGTCACGGTACAAGGTTTACTTTAGTTGTCTATAATGAGCCAGCGGTGCGTGGTGGTCTCGACCTGCTGGTGTAGAAGAGGCGTACGCACGCGCAACTTGACTTCCAGCGAGCCGCCCGCGGGCCTCCGCCCGTCCATCAGCTAGAATCGCAACAAATTATGTTAGCTGTTGAAGTTTCGACGACCCATTTGGAAGACCGTCTGGCTTCCAATATGGAGGTTCTAGGTTCAAATCCCACGGCACACACCTCTGTCTTTTCTAAGTTATGTACGTATTGCCGGTCACTTCAAACGGTGAAGGAAAACATTGCGATGATGATTTTTGTAGCGATGATGGCTCAGTGGTTAGCGCGGTAGGTCCGCATGCCGAAGGGCATGGGTTCAAACCGCAACAATGAGCTTGAGCTGCCGGTGAAGGAAAACATCGTGAGAAAACCATAGCGAGGTGGTAGGGTCCTTTCTAATACTCGGCTGGCTAACTACCACCCTCAAGTTGAAAATCTGCCGCCAATGGGTTTCCAATACTCGCCACGCTTGGCAGGCGGGCAGTGTGACCATTTGTGGCAGATTTCTGCCATTTGGGCAGATTTTGCACCGAATTTTTAGATTTTCGAGTTTCGAGATTTAGTTCCATTCCAGGCTAGGTGTGCTTTACCATCTTCGACCACACCGTCACTTAACATCAGGTGAGTTGTGGTCAAACAACAAGCCTGTCAGCTATTAAAAAAAAACCTTTGAAAACGTAGTATTTATTTATTTATACCCGTCTGCATGGATTCATTAATATGATGGCATATTTTTGACATTTTCTGGATTCGGGTTTGGCAGATTTTGGCAGATATTTTGCCAGTGTTGGGCAGATTTGCCATTTTTGAGATGGTCACACTGCAGGCGGGTTGGCGAGCGCAGTTAGGTGTGATTGTTCAAGGAAGACGCTGTTGCCCATCTTCCGGGTTACATCCCGTAGCCGACTCTTACGGCAACCACGGGTAGAGAAGGTGGGGTACAATTCTTACGCCGGCACCACCACGGCAAAATGGCACGGCTTAATGGTACAAAATGGTTAAAATATACTTTAAAAAAGATAAATAAACTCTTTGTACTTTTTTTATAAATACAAACATATATTGTTACGTATTCTAATGAAAAGGTAGGAGTACTCACAGGGAATGACTCGTGTAAAGTGACCTGGGTCTCGAGCGGCGCGAGCTTGATGGCGAGCGCACCCAAGAGCGCGTCGCTCCGGAACCAGCCGCTGCAACAACACGTGTCCTCACTCGCGCTGCACACACGCAACACTACTGCTACACGATAACTAACCCACACATGCATGCAACGCCGACACACTACATAGATAACTGATGGTACCCAGATAAACAAGCATGCAAGCAAGCAACATTAGCTACATTTTTTTTTTTTTGTATATTCAATGTACGTCTGCCAGTACGTACGTCTGTAATGTACGAGAGCCAGTTCCATTACAGGCTAGGTGTGCTTTACCATCTTCGACCACAACGTCACTTAACATCAGGTGAGCTGTGGTCAAACACCTAGCCTAACAGCTCGTTTGGGGTCGAAACGAAGTGTCTTATTTTGCGAGCCATTTTCTATTCGATAAGCGAAAATATACTATTATTTTTACATTGCATATATAGCGAGCGATATCCTTTGTTTCATAGATCAATGATAGCAAATGACAATAAAACTTATTAACCAATAATACGTCATCCAGCTAAATTCAAAAATGAAACGACATGTAACCGACTTGTTTTTTTTAAATATAAAATGTATTTGTTTCTGATAACTAGAAATAAATGGGTTATTATTTTTACTAAAAGCAATTTCTAGACTCCGACTTGAGTCAACTTATAGGTTAGTAGTTAGTACTAAGTTTGTCATTGGCTGGTTTTTTTTATATTGAAACTGTCGACGCATGTCAACGTATTCATCCCAAAATAAACTTTAATATATGGTATGAACCGCGATAGCGAATGGTATGGAAATATACAAATAAATATTGTAGGACAATTCACACAGCACCATAGGCATAACCCCAAACTAAGCAAAGCTTGTACTATGGGAACCAAATAACTGATAGAATACTTGTATACTTTATTGTAAATATAAACATAACACCCAAACGCGGTAACGTAACGGAAAAGGGTACGCTGGCGTCGCTTGAGTCCTGTTAATCCTGCCATAGGCGTAGAACCCTTAATATTGGTTCTAGGGAAAAAGTTGTAAAGATCAAAATTTTAGACAATTTAATTCTCTACAACTTTGTTCATGAACATTTATGTCATAAAGTTAATAATAATCGAGATAATTTGATAATTATATTTTACCACTTTTTTCGCGTATAAATCGAAAAATATCGACCGTACGAAAAAACTTGCAACAAATAAATTGTAGAGATTCACATTTACAACAACTTTAGTCTTGACCATTTTTGTTGAAAAGATGAAAATGACCGAGATATTAAGCAAAAACCATTCGGTCCCCCTTAATTTCAAGATGGCGGCTAACGCACCGGCGGAATTTGGTCGCCATTTTGGATTTAGACTACATGGGCCACATATTAAAGGTTGCAGCAAAAAAATTGCTGCTGGGAATTTTTGTAATTTAAAATGCTAACCCGACTGGGCTACTACTCACCCTTTAGAATAGACTTCGAGTTTGATGGCGTGTCGTTTGAAGAAGCGCTGGCAGGCGCGCGAGCTGCGTTGTATGGGAAGCGAAAACACTGCGTTGTAAGTCGGAGCGTTCGTGTCTTTAACTGTAGCGGTGCGGTCTGACACAGGCGCCTCCTACAGATACCAATACTCATCTAAGAATGTAACTAGAATACTCGACGAGTCAAAATCAAAAAGTCACTTATTCAGTTTAGGCCCTGGTAAGGCACTTATGAACGTTAAGTTACATGTTTGAATCTACCACCGGCTCGTGATTACACTTCAACTGAGAAGACTCCGGCAAAAAACTCAGCAAGGCATTTTTTTTTTGTGGATCTTTCTTTTCATATTTGGTTACAGTTTATACAGTTTACAGTTATATATATTAATACATTATGCTTACTACAATTTCACTTAGCCAGGGGGATGCAAGTGCAGAGAGAAGCTACTACAACCATATATTCCAGTCTTCCACGTAATGAGCCACCTTATAATATAGGCTTTGTCAAAAGTCCAAAAAGAGTCCAAAGCAATACCGTCTTGAGCAGGGCCGGATTAACCCTATCGGGACCCATAGGCAATGCAATACTCGGGGACCCTTTCCTTTACCCTTTTCTTACTTTTTTAAAATATTTTTTTATTACAATAGTCGATGTTACTTTTTATATGGCAACATCACCAGATTTAAATAATGGAGAATGTCACGAATGAAACGTTTTTTTTTTCTTGGTGCGTGGCCCTCATCGACCAGGCCCCCCATGGGCCCCTAGTCGGTGCGGGGCCCTTAGGCAGTCGCCAGGAAATTCAGTTGGAAGTTTTTAAATAATATTGGAAGACACATATTGCAAAATTAAAATTAATTAATAATTCCTTAAGACTAAAGTTTGTCAGAGTTCATGAGTGTAATATATTTTTTTTTAAATCATAGCCATCAATTTTGCTATTCAAACATGTACTCTATTTACCTGTGGATAAGGAAACTCGAAGCGTACATAGGTGTCAATTTCCTTTGGATTGGGTACATTGTACGCGATGCCGCGGACGATTGTGAGCTCTAGATCGTTCTCGTTAAGGTCCGTATTGCATTGTACCACGGAGAACTGCCGCGATTCGTAGTGGAATTTCGGCGTTTGCCCTAATCTGAAATATAAATGATTTGAGATAGTCTTCTGTTTAATAACCAAACAAAAACAATTTTTAAAATTATATCTAAATATATATAACTCAAAGGACTGACTGACTGACATAGTGATCTATCAACGCACAGCCCAAACCACTAGACGGATCGGGCTGAAATTTGGAATGCAGGTAGATGTTATGACGTAGGCATCCGCTAAGAAAGGATTTTGATTAATTCTACCCCCAAGGGGATGAAATAGGGGATGAAAGTTTGTATGAAACTTTGTCAATTTTAAACCGATCGGATTACTTCTTACTACTTTTAATTTTCATCATCATCATCCATCACCACGTGGGTAAAACCGCGGGGTGCAGCTAGTCCATATAAAATCTAGTATGTTATGAGCTCTATACTGATCTCCGTAAGGTTTACATTACGATGGTAAGTTAATAACGACTATAATAAAGTTGTGTAGTCGGACTATAACCAATCGAGTGTAAAATTAGCGTCAAGTGCAATTTCGATTTTTTAAGTTTGCTAATTCAAATTAGCCGTGGTGGTGCCGACGTAAGAATAATACCCCACCCTCTCTACCCGTGGTTGCCGTAAGAGTCGGCTAAGGGATGTAATCCGGAAGACGGGCAGCAGCGTCTTCCTTGAACAATCACACCTAACTGCGCTCGCCAACCCGCCCAAGCGTGGCGAGTATTGGCAAGACCCCCAAGGAGGAGTCCTATGTCCAGCAGTGGACGTCCTATGGCTGATGATGTGTGATGTGAGTTACGTCAAGTGAATTATATCTTACCCTTTAGCAACAGCGACCAAATCCAAATCCTGTTTGACACTGACAGCGACGTGCTCGAACCTGTTGGCCTCGGCTACGTTCCCCATCTTGCTGTTGTGATCTCTATTCGAAAGGCACAGTTTGAGCTGATTGGTCAGCTGCTGATGAAGACGCGCGATGACGTCATCGTCGGACGCTAAAATGGGAGAAGAGGGGGAAGGGTCGCAGTCTTCTGCTGACACTTCCTCGAACCTGAGAATGGAATGTCAATGTCAGTAGGCTATCAATGTTTTTTTGGGGGGGATTTTGGCGGGAATCCGAAAAGAATCCTGTCGCCTCATTGTATTTGTTCCAAAACTAATGTTTTTTCGAGTGGTGTTTATGTATAAAAAACCGGCCAAGTGCGAGACGGACTCTCGCACCGAGGCTTCCATACAAACCTGAATATACTTAAATAAAAGTTTATAGTACTTTATGCTTTTCGCAATTTTTCCTTTATCTGTGCTATAAGACGTTGCTTCGTACCAAATTTCAAGATTCTGAGTTCACGGGAAGTACCCTGTAGGTTTTGATTCCCTTGCGAGTGTCGAAAATTTGCAGCATAAACGACCGTATCTTTTGATTGCGTTGGCTTAGAAGTTTGATTTTTTCACAGCTCCAAGGGACAGTAGACCTGAGTATTTGATATGCGTGGTATTGGATTTGATTTCAGCTTGATGCCTCCACGCGTTCCTTAGAAAAAGGGTCTTAACAGACAGACGGAGAACAAAGTGATCCTATAAGGGTTCCGTTTTTTCCATTTGAGGTACGGAACCCTAAAAATAGTGATGTTTTATTCATAAAGTACCGAATTACAAGCGCGAGTGTAGGAAAGTGATATAATGTGGTCAATCATGACTTTTCGTGTTGCTTCCAAAACTCCATCGCAGCTTATAGTAAAGTCGCCACTACTTTACTAAGGCATGACTGGCACGGACTGGACTTGACCAAGACTATAAAGATAAAGAAGCTAAAAATGAAGACTGCACACAAAATACAGAAACATTGAAACTGTCAGAATGCACAAAGTTCGATGCCAAGCGAAAAAAAAAAACTTTACACTCAGCGCCATCTGTCTCCCAAACTAAGCAAAGCTTGTACTATGGAAGTCAGATAACTCAATATTTTTTTTGTAAATACATACTTAACACACAGATACAGAACAAACATTTGTTTATACCATAAAATGTTTGTCCTGGGTGGGAATCGAACCTACGCCCTACAGATCTTAAAGCAGACACCACTATTACCAATGAGCCAACAGGGCTGTCAATTATTCAATTATTGTTGACAGCCCTAAAAAGCTATACAGTATTAAAGTACATAAAAAAACAACTTCTTATACGAAACTACATAAGGATAAGACTCACGTATGTTCTATGTCGTTCTTCGCTTTCGGCAGTAAGGGCAACGATTTCAAATCGATTTGGAGGCCTCCTTTGGCCGCTTCTATCACCGAATCGAAACCTTTCGCCGCGCGGAGATATTCCTTAGCTTGCTCTATGTTTCCTGAAAAATAAGAGGGAGATTTATTTGTCTGCAAACTTACAAAATCGTTAATAAAAGTCAGATTTGGATGTCGTTAGAATCATAACCTGTCATGACAATGCTTATATTTTTTTTGTTCCGTACCATTATCTATAAAAACGGCAATCATGTCTGTTTTATGGGAGCCCTGAAATGTTTGTTTTATTTTAATTTAATTATTTATTTTTAAAGTGAATATATAACTGAATATTCTTTGAATATTTCAAGCGTCTACCTGTTGCCGTTAACAATATCGAGCAAAAACGAGCAAAAAATTCGCGTTTGTTGTATGGGAGCCCCTTTAAATATTTGTTTTATTCTGTTTTTTAGTATTTGTTGTTATAGCGGCAACAGAAATACATCATCTGTGAAAATTTCAACTGTCTATCTATCGTGGTTCATGAGATACAGCCTGGTGGCAGACGGACAGACAAACAGACAGACAGACGGACGGACGGACAGCGGGTTCTTAGTAATAGCAGTATTCTAAAAAACCGGCCAAGTGCGAGTCTGACTCGCGCACGAAGGGCTCCGTACCATTATCTATGAAAAAGGCAAAAATCACGTTTGTTGTATGGGAGCCCCCCATAAATATTTATTTCATTTTGTTTTTAGTATTTGTTGTTATAGCAGCAACAGAAATACATAATTTGCGAAAATTTCAACTGTCTAACTATCACGGTTCATGAGATACAGCCTGGTGACGGACAGACAGACAGACAAACGGACAGCGGAATCTTAGTAATAGGGTCCCGTTTTACCCTTTGGGTACGGAACCCTAAAAAGCAGCAATTTTAGCAATTTACATATGAAGATACAATATGTAATTTTTTCACTCATATAATTTATCCCCGACTAAATGTATTTCAACAAAATTTATGTCTATCGACAATTCTTATCGCGTCATAAGATATATAACGTCATAATAAATTTAAAATTATATCGACTATTTCCAAACCAAAATACTGTAAAATTTAATATATGTACAAAACTTTTGTTAAAAATGACGTCCATTGTCTCTTGAAGCTTTTGATAAGTATGCTGTCTGCCGTAATACAGGAGTTAATCCTAGTTCGGTAGCAGCGATTCATTTGTACATGAAAAGTGCCAAAAATGTTATGTAAGTCAATATGTATAATAATTTTAAAAGTTTATGAATAAATTAAATTAATTAATTAATTAATTACTCCAACATGGCGGATGGCATAACCTAAACCCGCATATGTTCTGAAACGAAGTCATAGCGAGATGTCAAATAGAATTTTAACATTCCACATTTGATTTATAAATACTTACCGTCTCTTTTAGCTTGTATCGCGGCTTCCTTGAATTGCTTCTGCCGCTGCACGAGGAAGACTATCTGCTTCTCGTAGCGGGAGTGAGACGCGCGGGGTGTGGGCGCGAGGGGGGAGGGGGAGGGGGACGGGCGGGGAGCGGGGCGGGGGGCCGGCGCAGGCGCAGTGGCTGCTGGAGATGACTGGAGACAAAAGGATTAAATATACGCTGAATAAAGCGTCTCTCACAGGGTATCAGATTAAATTATCTTGCGTTTTTTTTTTTGCCAATTAAGTTTGTGACTAAGTAATGATCCTGGGACATTTCACACAGCGCTGTCTAGCCCTAAAGTAAACTAAGTATATATTTTTTTGTTAATTCAATTTAAGACTAAATAATATTTCACATAGCGATATCTAACCCCAAAGTAAGAAAGGCTTGTACTATAGGGACCGGATTACTGATAGAATACTTGTATAGTTGTTTTCTAAGTTATCTAATACATATTTTAAAATTAATGTTTTTTATTCGTATTTTATACGCTGCCGTACCATTTATCCGATTGCGATGAAACTTGGTTTACTTATTACTTGGTAAGGTTATAGGCATAGTGCAATTCTTTTTTATCAGATAAGTGTGTTAAATTGATACTGTAATATATGTGCAAAAATAGAAAAAAAACCGGCTAAGTGCGAGTTGGACTCGCGCGCGAAGTGTTCCGTACTATTATCTATAAAAAAATCGCGTTTGTTACATGAGAGCCCCTCTTAAATATTTTATTTTATTTTGTTTTTAGTATTTGTTGTTATAGCGGCAACAGAAATACATAATTTGTGAACATTTCAACTTATTATAATTTTATTTCAGAACCAGTCCATATTGGTTAGTAATAATTAAATGTTATGTTAAAATCTTAATAGTAATAATAATAAACGTAGACCCATATATAGATAAACACAAACATTATCTAAATAACAAATACAAGTGTGCAGGCAAAGATAATATTTAGAATAGGTACCTCATAATAAAAATTAAATGTATAGCAATAAAGATGTCAAATAATTAAAATGACAGATAATAAAAATGTCAAATAAACATATGTATATAAATTTGAAGACATTATTAAAAAAATCTGTTATTTTTTTAATCGATTTAAACAGTAGCAGTTTTTTGGTATTCTCTCTAAATTTTCTTTTGTCTTTATTGTCTTTTCGTTTATAGGTGTGGTCGATGTGTTTACTTGGGTTTGATATCATCACTGACCTGTGAGCCGGGTAATGGCGCGTACCCCGGTGGAGTGGGCAGCTCGTCTGCCGAGATGGGTTTCCCCGCAGCGTTGAGTTTGACAGCCTCCACGTACTGCTTGGTGATGCGTCCCATACGACGCGCTTTGGACGAGTTACCATCCTCTTTAGCTTTAGCTTCTTGTTGCTGGGGAAGAAATTTTTATTTATGATGGGAATTAGCAGTCGACATCGATGTCGCCCTCCAACACTATAGCGCAACGAACTTTTCATACATATTGGACAGTACTGGCATAGGAATGGGGCAATTGGAAGACATTTTGTAGCGTAATAGGTAAGTGGTTAGCGCGGTCAGTTCCCACGTCGAAAGTTGTGGGTTAAAATCTCAACCATGACCTTGAGCTGCTGTTGAAGGAATCATGAAAATTATTCATGAAAATTTTAATGGAATGATGGTGGGTTTAATTACTTGGAAGTATGAGAGTCTCTGCCGTAGGGCCTCGTCGACTGTAGACGCGGTGATAAGCGCTGGCGCCTCCGCCGCCGGCGGGGGCTCTGAAACATGAATTGTATAAGAGTAAGGATTCATCATAATCAGAGAAGACACAAGTCCTCCTGTGTTTGTAGCGGGATTGCAATCCCGCGGGATTACTCAAAGGTAAAATAAGAGGGTAAAATTAAACAGATCTATTGAACTATGCCAAACATTTAAAGTTGAATCTAAAAAAACAGCTTACTAATTATTACTTATACTTAATTAATAGAAAAGAAATAATATATTTTGCATAATCTAAGAAATGTTAAAATGGTTAACTTTAAGCTTTGTTTGTTGTTTAAATGTTGTTTTTGTAGCGATGATGGCTCAGTGATTAGCGCGGTAGGTTCGCATGCCGAAGGGCGTGGGTTCAAACCCACGCCCAAACAAAACAAACAAAAAAAGCTAATGAAAAATGTGTGTTTGCAAGACCTGGTAATAGATTTCATTATAAATCTGTTATAGCAATAATTTTTGTTTTTATTAGACTTTTTTCTACCTGTAGCTTGCTGCGTGCTGTCCTCTTCCTTAGGGCTCCGCAGTGTCGCCGCTATAGCCTCCACGGTGGGAAGTTCCGTTAGGTCCATATCTTCGCCTCTTTTGTAGGCCTCCACGACTATGTCGAATTGCTTCACCACTTTCAGGAACTCTAGCGCCGTGGTCTTGTCTCCAGATTGTTTGCTAGATAGCGCTGCTGCCATAAACTCGCGCTTACGATCTGGGAATGCCAAAAATTATCAAATAATAAACGAAACATATTTCAGTTTTAATTCAATTGACTCCTAAATCCCACCTGAGCTATTATAACCTTGTAGAAGGTGGCGAAATTTACCTTCGTATTCTAATGATATTGTAGTTTTTCATTGTCTGAAAACACCGATAAAACGACGTTTTCTAAAAATGAAACCTAGCTAGATCGATTTATCGCCCCCGAAACCTCCATATTAAATTTCATGAAAATCGTTGGAGCCGTTTCCGAGATTCAGATTATATGTATGTATATATACAAGAATTGCTCGTTTAAAAGTATTAGATAGATATAGATAGATTAGATACTTACTCATTATAATTTGCAATCCCTGTTGTCTTTCAGGGCTTATCACGGCACTGGGGCTGAGTTGAGGAGGTGGCTCCATCGGCTCTGGCTGACTCGGAGGGTCCGGCTCTGAGACCTCCATGCTGGTAGAGCGAGGCGGGACCGCCGGCGGTGACGAGGGGGTCTGCGGGGCTGGCCGAATGGGAACCGGTTGTGGAGCGGCGGGTTGAGCGGGTTCCGCCTTCCCAAGGCTTACTGCCGGCGGAATGTCCTCATCTTTGACGGGTTTACCCGCTTTGGCTTGCTTTAAAAGGTCGTTTAAAGTCTTTATTCCTCTTCCGAATCTGTAACGTAAGGTATTGTTAGTATAGAAAAAACATACATGATATCAAAATTATAAATAAATAAATAAATATTGTAGGACACATACACACAGCGCCATCTGACCCCAAACTAAGCAGCGCTTGTGTGATGGAAGTCAGATAACTGATAGGATACATAAATACTTTTTTTTTTTGTAAATACATACTTATAATACATACAGAACACCCAGACACAGAACAAACATTTGTTTATACCAAACAAACATTTGTCCTTGGCGGGAATCGAACCCACGCCCTACAGCTCAGGCAGACATACTCCCAATGAGCCAACAGGGCTGTCAAATGTTATGTTTCTAACTTTGTTCAATGTACAAATGAGTAATAGTTATTCATTAATTTTCATTTGTAGTATCATAAGCTGGGTGTCCTCTTGAAAGTGCCGACGCACTTTTTCATGTCGAAACAAAATAAATTTAATGTATGAAAAATGGACGTGGTAAGTGTAAACGGAAACAGATCTTCCAAAAGGCTGGATGGATTTCGACAGTTAAGGTATCGTTATATTCATCTTAAAAACGTAAGTGATATTAGACAGGTGTTTGAAAAAAACAAATAAGGCGGAATTTTTGTAGCGAAATATAATACGTTAATAAAAAAAAAAAAAAAAACCTATCGAGTAGGGTGTCAAAATAAAGGAAATTAAAAGGCGATTACAAAAATATGTAGTATGTAGTTATGTGTTTAACATATAAGTACCTGGATGACCGAGCTTTACTCGGCTGAAAACACGGATAAAATTACGTTTTCTAAAAATGAAACTTAGCTAGATCGATTTATCGCCCCCGAAACCCCCTGCATACTAAATTTCATGCAAATCATTCGAGCCGTCTCCGAGATTCAGATTATATATATATAAATATATTAAATATATATATATACATATATACAAGAATTGCTCGTTTAAAGGTATAAGATAAGATTAGAATTAGGAATAATACATTTATTTTAAAAGTATTTTTCCTTTAATATAGCTATTTTAGTCGCAGTCGTGTTATAAATTTTATAAACTTGTTGGAAAATAAATTCAGCAAAATAAGGCTTTCTGTGACGAGACCGTGAGCACCAAACAGAGTTCGACGTCACGCCGTGCGAAACGCCATAACTTTTATTGACATTTACGTGGACTAAGTGTTATAGAGATACGATTGTTTTACACGTTATTTATCCAGTAAATAGTACAGCCTGTTTACAGATAGGCAAACTTTAATTGATTTATGAACTCCCAAAATGTATAATGTATGTTTAATACAACTTGTTTCTGAGTTATCAATGAACAGGATTAGCCTTTTTTTTTTAAATTTAGTCAACTATTATTATCCATTGTCACACTAAACCCACTGAAGCAACAGAAAACGATTTTGATGATAGTGATACCTTCTAGCTCTGCTACTCTCCCCGCTGGCCTTAGCGTTCTTCTCAGCTTGCGTGTAGTTGGAAATCCTATCTTGCAGCAGGCTAACAGTGCTGCTCTCCGCGCTGGCTGAGGGCGGCGCAGGTGCAGGCCGGGGGGTGCGGGGCGCGGGTGACTCATCGTCCTCGATACCCAGGTCTTGAAGCTCACTTAGCAGATCTGGATCATCTTCGTCTCCTGGAAGATACAAAGTAACATACTTGTTCATTCTTTTGAGAAACGTTTGGGTATGACTGCTTTGTTGGCTCATTGGTAGTAGGTATGTCTGCATCAAGTGCCGTTGGGCGTGGGTTCGTTTCCCACTTAAGACAAACACTTTGTGGTATAATCTTAAACTGTCTGGATATTCTGTATATATTATAAAGTATGTACATATTTACAAAAAAAAAAGTCATCAGTTATCTATTAGTTATCTTCCATAGTACAAGCTTTGCTTAATTTGGGGTCAGATGGCGCTGTGTGTAATGTTCTAAGATATTTTTATTTATTTATTTTTATCATAAACTTTAATAATGAGATGACTACTGGTGGTAAAACCGCGGAATGCAGTTAATACAAAGTTTTTCCAGAAAGTTTTACATTATTGTTCAGGGTTTAACAACATTTTCTAAAAAAAACTAAATATAATCTATTTTTACTCTTTAAGAATTGCACTCAAACACTACTGTGGTTTGTTTTACTTATGCGGGATTACTCAAGTTGAAATAAAAAAAATTAAAAAATATTGTTTGTTCGAATTCGTTATTTGTTTTGTGTGAAAAGAAGCTACATGTGCGTTGTACTCAGCTTGGACTCCATGAAGAAGGCCACCGGATGTGACCGAAACTATAGTCAGAGTATCCAATATAAATAAACATGGGTAAAAACAAAAATGAGTCAAAACCACATCAGTTTCTATACTGTGTTGTTACTAATGATGAGTACAATGGGCCCCCTTTGATTAAGTACACAAAGCTTATAACCTAGTATAATATAATAATAAACAAATGTTTTCTCTTTAGAGCACTTATCACATCTACTCTAGTACTTATAGCGAGAAATGCCCATGAGTCATACTAAGCTTCATTGTTGTTTATTGAATCAATCAAGTAAACATAACTGTGTGAACAGGTCATTGACTTGACAACTTTTTAAGTATTGCATATTGTTCCACAAGGTCCACAGACTTCAAAATTAAGTATTTTTTTATGATTTTGGCCACCAACTTGCATGATGGAAAGTGACGGTGCGAGTAAGGATGGCACACGTTGATCTAGTAGAAATCTTTATGGCTGTATGCAACAATTTATGCAAACACAAATGTAGAATTGCATGTAGTTGCTTCGAGTACTTGGACACACACATCCCAAACAAAAAACAAGTATAAAATTGGCAAAAATATACTCTTATCTTTATTGAAATGAAAAAGAATAGAAAACTTAATGAATTAAGAAATATTAAGAATTTAAAAATCTAAGAAATTATAAATATATTATTAGTATAATAGTATTTTCAACAATGATTTACCTATATAAAAAATAAAAAATAGTAACATTTGCAGGATAGGTCAGATGATTCTGTCTTTAAACCTAAATCAATATTAAAATTTTAAGTCTGTCAATGGTTATATTATCTGGCAAAGTTATTTAAAAAAATTATAAAATCTACAACAATGATTAAAAATAATCTTTACCATCATCATCATCATCTGAAGGTACATCCTTCAAACTGGCAGCAATCATAGCATCTAAGTTAGCAGCCGGCACAGGAGCAGGTTTCCTTGGCCGGTGCCGGGCGCCTCCGCCGCTGATAGCAGCCAGTTCCGCTTCCAGATCCATGTCATCATCGGACAGATCCATAGGCTCATGATCACCATCATCCAAATCAATATCTAGGAGGCCAAACTGAAATAGGTTTTATAAATGCTTGAGTTTATGTCTAAAGTAGGTATATATTTTATTGTAATTCCATTTCACCTTCGGTTACTAGATAGAAGCCAGAAGAACTCATCAAAAGATCAATTAATATTTCTAAAAAGAGAAAACAACAGTACCAATAAAATAAGTATAGCTTATAACCATTACTAATCCAATTTATATATATATTTTTTTTATAATGGTCTAGGCATGCGTTTGGCCACAATCTCACCTGATGGAAAGTGACGATGTGGGCGAAGATGGAGCATGCTTGCCTAGGAAATACCTATTCATGTTTTTCTTGAACAACCCTGAGTTGTACTTAGTTGGAAACACGAACACTGGCAACATATATGCCTTAATATAAATTTATATGTCTTAATATAATTTACACGGAAACTTGAGTATTATTTTACCATAATAATCTATGCAATTGTGTTTCGTAAACAACAGTCCTATAAAAAAAATAATATCATCAAGATTAATACATATTTATTAGCTGCTTTAAAATGTATGCATTGGTAACAAAAATTTCAGGTACTGCCAAATTATTTACAATACCTACAGACCTATAGTATCTTAAAATAAAGGATTTTTCCTCCAACAGACAAGAATGTTATATGTTTTCTATCATAATACCAGTTGGGTGCAGTATTAGGGCTTTAAACCTTGTTCTTAGGATTTGCAATTAAAAAAAGTATTTTTTTAATGAAAATAAATTATTTTGCTAATGATTTGGTTGAATTTTATTTTTATTAATTTTTCAATTTGAATTATAAACATGGTTAGCCTGGAGAGGTATATGTAAACCTAGAAAGCCACATCCATATTGTAACACTCTTTACCTCCTTACACCATTAATATCAATGATAAATTATTGCAACAACATAGATTCTATCCTGGATATGTCCCAAAAATATTATGAAACTTGAAGAAATATTCTCATGAACAAAAAAAATTTTTTTTCTCTTTACTACATGATTATAAAACTACAACTTAGGTATATTACACCAACTTTAATGTGATACCTTCTATAGAAATTGATGTTCAAGAGACACAACACAAAGACTTTATGAAATAAATACTTATATTATTATAGTATAGAAGTTTTATTGTTCACTATTCCATTCATGCTGTAATACCGGGTACTAAACGGAAACCTCAGGTATTTAAGCTCAATCAATAAAACGTATAAACGAAGGTCAAAAACAAACGCAGACTACAATAGGTATCCATTGTTTACAAAATTCTAACAGCTGAGAGATACTTGGCCGTGGTCTGAAAAGTTTTAAATCGATCATATCCTTATTATCTGTTCCTCGGAGTCTATAAATAAGCGTAACTTGAACACAGTTACTGGGTAATAAACACCAATGATATCTAGACAAGTAAATAATGGTCTTAGAATGACTCACTTGCGACAAGTTCGTTTTTTTACCAGGATTCTGCTTTCGGGACATAATAATTTTCCGACACTACAAATTTACTAGTCTTATGAAGTTTGTAAACATTTATGCCGTCTATTTTTGTTTTTTATATAAATTTTTAGTGAAACAAAAAAAATATTACGCTAACTCCTTCGCTCACACTGACTTTTGATTTCTTTTGATCAGATTTCTGGATAATGCTGCCAGTGTCAGTAATTCAGGTAGCTGCTATTTAGCAAACGTAACGTAACGCATGTGGAGCCGTCAATATTTTTGTTCATTATTTTTTAAGTGCAGTTCATATTAGTTGACAGCCCTGTTGGCTCATTGGGAGTATATCTGCCTGAGCTGTAGGGCGTGGGTTCGATTCCCGCCAAGGAAAAATGTTTGTTTGGTATAAACAAATGTTTGTTCTGTGTCTGGGTGTTCTGTATGTATTATAAGTATGTATTTACAACAAAAAAAAAAGTATTTATGTATCCTATCAGTTATCTGACTTCCATCACACAAGCGCTGCTTAGTTTGGGGTCAGATGGCGCTGTGTGTAATGTGTCCTACAATATTTATTTATTTATTTATTTACCTTCATAGGTAGATCAGATCACATTTTAAACTAATATTATAAATTTAATGTTAAAGCTGAGGAGTGTGAATAAGCATTTGTGTTTGTTATTTCGTCATGCAGTAAGTAGGTAGGTACTCAACGGATTTGGCTGAAATTATAATGAATAAAACAGCGCACTGTATTAACAGACAGGCTACTTTTTATTTTAATGACAAATAGTGTCCTCGTAGCATGGTTGATGAAAGAACATGCTGGTACCAAATATTTCATGAATACTGTTTTTACTATATGTAAGTATGCTTCAAATATTGAACTTTTATAGAAGACTTTTTTAGTTAATGTATATTTTTATTAACCAAATCTAGCTAAATACTATTTGAAATGGCAACTTAGTTTATTTTATGAACGGCCATATATTATATTATGACAATGACAATGATCATAATTCTGACAATCATATCTCAATAGTGTTGTATTATATAAAAGTAGATAATACTCGACTTTCATAATAATTCGATAATATATTATATTTCTTCGTATTGACATACACTTAATTATAATAATTTATTATACAATTTTACTCTGTCTCTATAAAGGTTATTTACCCGTTTCATACCTAGGCCTACAGTATTGTAGGCGAGATAAACGTAAGACTTAAGATCTAAGAAATTAATAACCGATGTTATTCAATACCTTGTTTAGCAAGAAATTTGGATAGGTAGTATGACAAAAAGATTCTTTTCTATGACATAATACAGAGTTCTCTGCGTCGTCATGTTTATCGACTTAAAACATTTTTTTAAATCGATTTAGAAAGACTTATTTTTGTGCCATGCCGTTTTATTAATTATCTGTATTTAAAAGCCAACCAGTGTTGCCCATACGAAAAAGAAATCCCTACTTTAATACAAAATCTAATGAGTTAACATCTTAGAAAATCTGACAGGTAAAGGTTTTTTAACGTCTCAGAGTTTCTACTAGACCTATATACTAATAACTTTTTAGCTGGGGTTGTGTTTGGTCAAAACTTAAGCATTACTAATAAACGTGACAATAATTACTTTTTCTTTATTTCTATTTTGTTTTATGTAGTTAATAAAGGCAATTGTCAAATTTATTTTAAGCGACACTACTTTCGCCTTATTTGTATGTTAATTTTTTTCAATCATTGATAGTAAGCACACAGTTGAAAATATTGTTATTCTGAAAAAAACTAAACGGATTAAGAACAAGTCCATTATCGAGAATGAGAAGAAATTGGAGTTTCTATTTATGAAATTGTAACACTAACATCATCGCGATCGAGAGTGACGTATGAAAGGCAGAAGAAACGAAAACGAAAGAAAAGCCTTTCTGTGCCGTTGCTATCTTCTTGAATTCCTGAAGAATGGATACAAACGGCCAGACTAATGGGCTCAAATCTAAAAAGAAGGATAAAGACGACGCGAAGGACAACCTATGGTAATAGTTTACAGTTAATTTTACGGCTTGCATGTATGGGGATTCAATGTGTCACACCTACTGACAGAGGCTCGCTCCTGAGAAATATGTGACCTGGCTGCTACGTTTACCTTTGTATGTTAAATAAAGATGATGTATTTTCACATCGTGTCATGTTCCACCGCCGCTGCACTCTCATGCACCGAGAGCCAACCTCGCATAGTTGACGCATACTTGATGACATGAATACTTGTTGTTTTTTAGGTCTGCTATCCTAGAAGAAGTACAGAATCAAGGAAACACAAAACTACCTTCAAACAAAAATGTACTCGTTCTAGGCGACAATGAAACCGGGAAAACAACATTAGTAGCAAAATTACAAGGAGTTGAAGACCCTAAGAAAGGGTCGGCGCTCGAATATGCATATATAGATATTAGTGATGAATATCGGGATGGTGAGTATTATTTTTAGTAATAAAACACTCTAAACTAACTAATAATCAATATGAACATTTAAAGTAACAGGTCATGTTCTTTAAAAGGAAACCTTAAAGTAATTTAATTGCATTTATTTACTGAAAATATAGAGAGAAAACAAATTTTCTAACGGGAAGAGACTGACTGTATAATACTTTTTATAATTGGATATTATATTTTAAATGAGACTTTATGAAAATAATATATTGCTTAACTAAGTTTGTTAACCTTTACTAATATTAAATGAAAGAAATGTATTAAAAATTGATTACTGTGAAAATAATAAATTGTATGTATCATCAATTGATAATTTTATCAATAAATAATATGTGGATGTCAATCTGAACACAATTGAATTGCATAAATTGTTTTATTAAAGGAATTGACACAGAAGATTACTCTTTATTGTTCACATCATAAAATATTGAAACATCTTAATAATGCATCAACTGGCGGCCTTATTGTTTTAAGCCATCTCTACTAGGCAACCTTAGTATGGAAAAGATTTGTGCTAAGACTTTTAGCTTTACTTAGCCTGACTGGAGATTTTATTTTTATGCTTTTCATCACTTACTATTGTAGTGTCTTGTACCCACTTCCAACAGTGCTAAGATTAAAAATAGGTAATAAACTAAGCTAAGCCTTTTCATCACTTTATACTCTTAAACTAATTTAAGTTTATGTGAATGTTTGGGTGTATGTGTGTTCACCACCACTCAATCTTCAGTCAAACCTTTTAAATTTTTTTTATGGTAGACAGGCTCTGTGTTTGACCACAGCTCACCTGATTTTAAGTGACGGTGTGGTCAAAGATGGTAAAGCACACCCAGCCTAGAATGATACTGGCTCTCAAGTGAGGCTGCCAGAACACACCGTTAGACGCTTGCTGGCAGATTTTCAACTTGATAGTGGTAGCTAGCCAGCCGAGTACTAGAAAGTACCCTACCACCATACTATGGTTTCCTCAAGATGTTCTCCTTCACCGGTAGCTCAAGCTCATTGTTGGGGTTTGAACTCACACCCTTCGGCATGCGAACCTACCGCGCTAACCACTGAGCTATCATCGCTACAAACAAGTTACTTGTCATTGGTCACTTGGTCATGTTACTGTGACTTGTATACTCGGTTACATGTTCTCATTCTGTCTTATGATCACTCCATCATTATGGGTGAATTCTACACTCGTCTTCTTAAGAGAGATCATCGCACTTACTCGAATCTATAGCAAAATCTTGCAATTACTCCCTTTGTATGCAAGGCATCATTTTTCAAATTGTGTCCCATCCCTTTTGGACTTGATGTTTGTATCTTTCCAAATTAATGTTGCTAAGCATAGCCTATACTCTGCCAATAATTTTTCCTACCTTGATTTGATTTTCCCATAAAATTCGTCCACATATCTCAAAAACTTAAATCATTCTGCAACAAAACTTTGTGGTATGGATTGTGAAGCCCTTAAAGATGTGAGGAAGATTGACTGGAGCTTTGTTATTAACACTGTGTCAGTGAATGTTCAAATTTCCAACTTCAATTTATCCCACAATTATGTGATACTTATGCCCCCCTGCATATTTTGCATATGCAATTAATATAAAACATCTTCATGCAACTCACAGGCTCACTAAATAAATTAGAACCCACATTTAAGGATTCAAACATATTTAAAGATTCAAACATATTTATTTATTAATTAAAGCTTTTACTTTACTACCATTAAATTTAGTTTCGAAACTAAAAGAGTAACTAACAAAACAAAATGGTAACTTTTAAACTTTGCGATTTATGAACAAAATTATGTTTATCTCTGTGACTTAATCGTGTAACAAAATTTATGATGATGGTTAGGTGTATAAATAAATGAAATATAGGTAAATAAATAAATATTGAAGGAAACTCATCCAAAAGTTTATAATATTAGTTAGATTAATTAAAGATTTTACCTTACAACCAATAAATTTAATTTTGAAACTAAAGAGTAAAATTTTGTTTTATAGACAGTAAAAAAAACACGGTTATCATTTTTTTTATCTCTGTTCTTTTACCAAACTGTAAGCAGCAGGCTTATCGCATCCTATTTAGTGATAAACCTGCTTTCAATCACCATTTAGTTTATAACTCCAGTAGTCCATTAGAAGCTATAATAATGTTTCTTCTTTTTTGCAGATCACACACGTCTCAGTGTATGGGTGTTAGATGGGGATCCAGGTCACACAAACCTGTTGAAATTCGCCCTAAACACAGAAACATTCCCCCATACCTTGGTCCTCCTCACGGTGGCGATGACTACACCCTGGGGTATCCTCGACCAACTGCAAAGTTGGGCGGCCGTGCTTGGTGATCATATAGACAAATTAGATCTCTCACCTGGTAAGTACTTTATTCAATAATACTTTTTTAGGATCACAAGCACTCATCTTTTCTTCATGATACAATTATATCATCAATGAGTTGCATTGCATATTTCACATTTATTTATATTAAAAATGCCCTTATTAATGGATTAATCATTGCATTCAATCAATTCTCCAAAGATTTGCTCCCACAAAAAGGTCCACTTGTGGGTGGTACAGATAGCCCCAGACCTACAATTTTTTCAAACCTGGGCAGTAACGTGATTGTGGCGCTCTCTTTCTCCAGCGTTTGAGATAAATAGCTTCACAAACTCACAAATATGTAAATGTATGTAGGTATAATGGGTGGCATTTTTAGTGACCGGAAGAATAAGTACCCTTAAATAATTTTACACTCTTTATTACTTAGTACCTGGGAGATCGAGCAAAGCTCGGTGTATTCAGAATTAAAAAAAAAAAAGGCCAAGTGCGTGTCGGTCTCGCGCTCCGAGGGTTCCGTACAAACCTGTAGGTATATAATTAAAAGTTACGGTATATTTTTTTAATGGTAATTTATGCTTTTCGCAATTTTTCTTTTATCTGTGCTATAAGACGTTGCTTCGTACCAAATTTCAAGATTCCGAGTTCACGGGAAGTAGGTACCCTGTAGATTTTGATTCCCTTGCGAGTGTCGAAAATTTGCAGCATAAACGACCGTATTTTTTGATTGCGTTGACTTAGAAGTTTGATTTTTTCACAGCTCCAGGGGACGGTAGACCTGAGTATTTGATATGAATTTCAGCTTGATACTTCCACGTGTTCCTAAGAAAAAGGTCTTGACAGACGGACAGACAGATAACAAAGTGAGCCTATAAGGGTTACATTTTTTCCTATTGAAGTACGGAACCCTAAAAAAAAGTTGTAAATCATAAAATCACACTAGACAGTTACTTTGCAAGTTCTGTTAAGAACAAGACCGCAGGAGAACACTTGTATATGATTAAGTGGTTGATTAAGGGCTTTATCTTGATCGTCTATTAAGGAAATACGGGCATGACTCATTACAACAGAATAAAAATTTGTACTTTTGCTGTAAATGAAACAGAACTTGAAATTGCAGACATGGCCTGGATTACTTTTAAATAAAATAATAAATATTTAGGTACCTTTACGATGCCACCGCGTAATGAATCAACCATAACTATTTCTACTTTTATTTCTTCTAACTACTTTCTACTTTACTTGGTGGTAGTTCTCTTTAACAGGAGGTCGTCTATGTAGGTAGGTACTACTGCAGTCTCAGATATTATGCCGCCAAGAAGTAGTGTGGTAACATTACTGTGTTCTGGTTCGAAGGGACGAACGAGACGTTCTCCTGATGGTAAGAGATAACGCCTGTCCATAACCATTGCATCGATACACTGAACTTTGAGTAGCAAAACAAAATCCAGGGCATCGCTGCTTTGGCGCTCATTACTTTGCGACTAGATGGTTAGTTTCAACTGTAATTTAGCTAGCTGCAGTACCCCTCAAACCTGAACACTATACTGTTCTGCTTGGAGGCTGAATATCTGGTACTACGGTGGTACCTACTAATAGTGTGGTGGTATAATGATGATACATACTAAATAATTTTGTAGCGATGATGGCTCAGTGGTTAGCGCGGTAGGTTGGCATGCCAAAGGGCGTGGGTTCAAACCCCAACAATGAGCTTGAGCTGCCGGTGAAGGAAAACATCGTGAGGAAACCATAGCGTGGTGGTAGGGTACTTTCTAGTACTCGGCTGGCTAGCTACCACCCTCAAGTTAAAAATCTGCCGCCAAGCATCTAACGGTGTGTTCCGGCGGCCTCACTTGAGAGCCAGTTCTATTCCAGGCTAGGTGTGCTTTACCATCTTCGACCACACCGTCACTTAACATCAGGTGAGCTGTGGTCAAAAACCTAGCCTGTCAGCCATAAAAAAAAAAAAAAAAAAAAAACTGTTGATACCTATTTGATGACACCAACATGTAATACATAGCCTACAATAAATGATTTTGAATAACATCTGGTGAGCTGTGGTCAAACACTTAGCCTGTCGACCAAAACAAAAACTTGTAACAAATTTAAAGACTTATTCACGTATAAAATCCAATAGCCCAACCCGAAATATCAAAACATTCCTCTAAGTTGTCATCTCAAGAAACTTGTCGAATCTCATTATTTCCCAGCTGTGAGTCAGGGCATGACGTCACCTGTCGCGTAATATTTAATCAATGCTGCGACTTGACTACACAAGTGTTTTATCGAGTCGCCCTGTGGATATTGAATTGATATTAAGGTTTAATATCGTATAAAACCTCTTGGCTGTCAGTCATTGATAAAAATAACAATTATGATACCGACAAGAATCACGTTTAAGTTTATTTAAGGCTCAGATTATGGCGCGTGCTGTTTATTTTACTTAGTGCAACATTTATTTATGAAAATACTAATGAGCCGCCCCGGCTTCGCACGGTTGCAATGTAGAAAAATAGGAATATCCCACCATGCATTGTTTTGTTATATCTCAAAGGGATTAGGTAAAGTTTTCGATGAAAGCTCCCAGGTGTCTTGACTTTTTCCGACACTTCCAACAATTATCATCATATTTCGACCAATTTACACAAAACTGTAACAAATTATATACCTAAACCTTCCTCACTTCATCTATTGATGATACTCGCATGATAATTTATTCAGTAGTTTTTAAGTTTATCGCAAACAATTATGGACAGACAGACGCGGCTGTCAAGACTTTGTTTTATAATATGTAGTGATAGTGATGAAATCACTAGCTGCGCCCCGCGGTGTTAACTGCTACATTTTCTCGGGATAAAAAGTAGCCTATGTGTAAATCCAGGGTGTCTGTCCATACCAAATTTCATCAAAATTGGTCCAGCCGTTTTAGCGTGAAGAAGTAACAAACATACAAACACACTCCCAAACTTTCGCCTTTATAATATTAGTGTGACTAAAGGTATCAATTCCAGTATAAAGTTGCTTACAATAAAATACTTAAATCATTTTGAGCCGAATGTTTTGATACCTAAAAATGTGATTTTATATTTTCACCGTCGTGTGTGTTAGCTTTTCTAATTTAGGTTGTAGAAAAATTCATGAATTTATCCTCAAAATACGCTAGAAGCAATGTTTATGGGTGAAATCTTTACTATAATAATATAATAAAGAAGAAGAATTTGTTGTATTTGATACCTCATTTCTTGAGGAAGGTTATAAGCTATTTAACATCACGATACATCCTTTATAAGCCTAATGGGTGAAACCGCCTAACATAGCTAGTATAGTATAAAATGAAGTTACCATTACTAGGGCATGATTGGACTGACTTTAATTTGCTTCATCTGACTTCGACTGTGATTTGTCTGACTGATTTCTCTAATCTCTTTTCATTGATGTAAGTGTTAAAATCACTTAAATCCTTGTTCAATGTTATATTAAACTTAATCGAAGGCTTTGATTTAATGCTTCACTATATCAGACCTTATTTGAAACAAATTAGACTTAATGAGCGAATGCGGAGAAATACAAACTGGAATTGATGTTTCACTAATTGTTGCACCTAAACTGTGGAGCGTGAGAACTAAACACAGAGGCTTTCACTGAAAATATTTTAGACTAGCGGCCCGCCCCGGCTTCGTGCAGGAAGATGTATTTAATAAATATCTATATATTTTACTATTACATGAAAAAGTAGTTATTGTGACATAACTGTAATAGTTAGACATATGATATCGCGTTGCCGTGGTGGTGCCGGCGTAAGAATTGTACCCCATTCTCTCTACCCGTGGTTGCCGTAAGAGTCGGCTAAGGGATGTAATCGGAACGGAAGATGGGCAGCAGCGTCTTCCTTGAACAATCACACCTAACTGCGCTCGCCAACCCGCCTGCCAAGCGTGGCGAGTATTGGCAAAACCCCCCAGGGGGAGGCCTATGTCCAGCAGTGGACGTTCTATGGCTGATGATGTGTTGATGTGATGTGATGATATCGCGGACTTTTTTGTAGATGTTAGTTTGCTCTATAAAATTGTAGAACATCAACTTCGTTCTATCACAGTACACTAAGAACAGTAGGTCATCTTCATAGAAATTGGCCGCTGCCGGTTTGAATGTGTGCGTGCGTACCGGGCGCCGTGTACGTAGACACTGCCACGCACACATTAGCATAATCTCGGGGAGACTCGGGTGCCGGCAGTTTGGGCCTTGCCGGGAGCTTGGTCGCACGCGTTCCAGTACGCTGCACGCCCGCTCGCATTCGCCTGCTCTCACCAGCCACTTTATTATTTACACCTTACCGACCGTTTTATTAACCGCAGTTTTATAGTGCGGCTCATAATACGCAAATAATAATTTAACTAAAAATAAAAATGACAAACCCTAAGCGTCAACGCAAGAGTAGGCTATTAACTCGCCGACCGGCCTAAGATGAACTACTTTTCTCAGTGTGCTTTGGTTCTTTTTGTCAATAGATTTCGAATTAAGGGCCTTTTTCGGTAAAATTTTCACAACTTACATTATTGAAGTTTTCATCGGATCTCTAATTGTTTTTCAAATAAAATTTTGCTTATGTTTGTCACGGATAATGTAGCATTCTAATTATAAAAGAGTTATTTAGATTGTTCCAGTATTTTCGGAGCCTATTCAATACAAACAAACAAAAAATCTAAAAGAATGAGTAATATTCACTGTTGCATTGTCACAGCTTAAGTCACAGTGAGTTCTTTATTGTTGCAGAATAGTTAATAGGTTTTTCTATACAAACACGTAGACTATGTTATATCTGCTGCTATTGTGTCATAGCTTGAACAGTATATGTGTGACGTCTGTTTTAATTGTATTATTTCTTGTTTAAAATATGTGTTATCTAAAATATCTCTTTCGAAATTTTGAAATATCTTATTATAATATTAGATACGAGAATAGATTATAGCTGTATACACGCATGTTAGTATGATAATAGTATGAAAGTAGGTTATACAACAGTTTATAAACATGAATTCACTTAAACGAGTTGATACAATAGTTATCTCTAAAGAGTATGAGACAAGCGACAGCCTAGTTGGGAGACCGTCTAGCTTCCAATTTGGATGTCCAGGGTTTAAATCCCACGACGGGCACCTCTGTCTTTTCCAAGTTATGTGTTAATTGCCGAATACTTCAAACGGTGAAGGAAAACATCGTGGGGAAACCTACATGTCTAAGAATTGTTAAAAAAAAAAACGTTCTCGAAGATGTGTTAACTCTGCCAATCCGCACTTTCAACTTGAGGATGGTAGCTAGCCAGTCGAGTACTAGAAAGTACCACGCTATGGTTTCATCACGATGTTTTCCTTCACCGGCATCTCAGCTTGTATGTTACTCTAAAGTTCTGAGTACCACTGCAATGGTCACGGGCAGGTATTATATCCAACCAACAGGAGAACGTTTCATTCGCCTTATTACTTTTTATTATGAAAAAAAAACATAGTAACGTAAACAAAGAAACTGGCTTCGCACACACTACACGCGCACGCACATATCACACACACACATACACACACACACACTTACACACCCACACTTACACACACGAACTCACACATGCACACATATAGATATTTACCTATATATACACATAGGTTAATATTAATGTAATTGTTTAGTTTTTAAGTCTGCCTTTAGCATTTTGTGCTTGACTTAAGATATCAGGAGAAGGCATTGGTTTCCGAAATACAGTTAACACTAGTTCGGAGCCAATGGGTTCATTTTAATGTGTCCATTGTTAATGCCAAATAAATTGATTTTTATTTCTACCGCCCCTGCCATTCTGCCACTAGAAGTTAAATCAAAGCGTCCGCTAAGCGACTTAGACGTGACAGGAATGAATCATGAATTATATCGATGCTAGTATACTCTGGGGCATGTAAAAGAACTGTTTACAGTTTTACCGTTTTAACTTCAAATGCACTTCGGCGCTAGGTTAGAGAAAGTTAGAATTCGATCTGAAATCTAGATATCGTCGTTTTTACTTATGAATAATGAACAAATATTTTGACCTGTGTTTGTCTAGTATCCTTTAGCGACAAGTTCCCAGAGGAGTTTAGGCATTGATTGAAACATTTTTCATATTATATTCAATTAGCAACAAGCCCTGGCTTTGCACGGGTGCAATGTACATATCAATGGATACATATGCATGTATTATTGATGGAAACCGAATTAAAATCCGTTGCGTAGTTTAAAAGATCTAAGACGGCAAGAAGCGACTTTGTTTTATACTATGTAGAGATTAACTGCCCTGTTAGCTTATTTGGTGGAATATCTGCTTCAAGAGGTGGGCGTGGGTTCGATTACCACCAGTTCAAACATTTATGTGACGATAAATGTTTGTTCTGTGCCTTGTGTGTATTATAAGCATGTATATACAAAAAAAAAAAAAAGTATTATATCAGTTCTCTGGTTCCCGTAGTACAAGCTTTGCTTAGTTTGAAGGTAGATTGCGCTGTGAAAAATTGTCAACTCATATAAATTTTAATTTAAATCCTCATCACTTTTGTAACCAAAACGACTTTTAAGCGGAAGTACACTAAATACGTATATATCTTGAACAGTCAAAGGAACTTCCGCAAAGAACGCTTGAACCAATTAATTATAATAATACTAGCGACCCGTCCAGGCTGCGCACGGGCTAACACGAGGTTTTTCTTTCAAAGGGATGAGGCAGCGTATTCAATAAAAGCGATAAATTTGTAGCGATGATGGCTCAGTGGTCAGCGCGGTAGGTTCGCATGCCGAAGGGCGTGGGTTCAAATCCCAACAATGAGCTTGAGCTGCCGGTGAAGGTAAACATCCTGAGGAAACCATAGCGTGGTGGTAGGGTACTTTCTAGTACTCGGCTGGCTAGCTACCACCCTCAAGTTGAAAATCTGCCGCCAAGCATCTAACGGTGTGTTCCGGCAGCCTCACTTGAGAGCCAGTTCCATTCCAGGCTAGGTGTGCTTTACCATCTTCGACCACACCGTCACTTAACATCAGGTGAGTTGTGGTCAAACAAATAGCCTGTCAGATATAAAAAATAAAAAAAAAAACCTCCCAGGTGGCTTGACTTTTTCCGACACTTCCAACAATTATCATCATATTTCAACCAATTTACACTAAACCTTGACAATTATATACCTAAATTTACCCCATGAATCACACTCTATCTATTGGTGAAACTTGCATGATAATCCGTTCAGTAGTTTTATTTATAGTAAGTTTATCGCGAACAGACAGACAGACGCGGCGGACGACTTTGTTTTATAATATCTAGTGATTTGTTTGTAAAATTACGGCAGTCCAGTTTAATCTTACTCTTTTCACAATGAAACCAGCGCCAAACAGTTAGACAGTTTATGAATTATTAAGTATTCCTAAAACCTAAAATTGATGAATTTATGTTTATGTGAAATGGCTTTATATAAATATGTAGTTCCTGGATGATCGATTTCATATCGGTTTTATTTTTTCGTTTTTATAAAAATGAAACCTAGCTAGATCGATTTATCGCCCCGAAATCTAAATCGCCCTGCATACAAAATTTCATGAAAATCGTTGGAGCCGTTTCCGAGATTCAGATTATATATGTATTATACTAGCCGACCCGGCCACGCGTTTTTGTGGCTAAATTGAACACCCGCGTCTAACGTGAAATAAATTGTAGTGCATATGAAACGTTTGTACTTTAAATGTAGCGCCATCTATTGGATACTCACTCAATCCAGTTGATAAATTACCTTTAACTGCCATCTATTAGAATTTTATCGAACTCACAGATAATTATACTTCTTTGTCGTATAATAAACAAATAATTTGCAATAAAAAATATTGCGATTATAAATTGAGGTATAAACTATCCTACTCTCTCCTACTACTCTTAAGTTGGATCAAACTGCACACAGTGTGCAAGATTTGGTTTAAATCGGTCCAGTAGTTGAGGAGTTCATCGCGGACAAACAACGTGACACGAAATTTTTATATATAAAGATATATATACAAGAATTGCTCGTTTAAAGGTATTAGATGTATTGTAAAAGAAATATCTGATGCACAATATTTTCTTCTATCCCTATTACAGAAGAAAGGCTACAGAGTAAAAAACAGCAGGTGCAGAAATGGCAGAGGTATACCGAGCCTGGGGACGAGCTAGAGCCCACGGCTTCTTCTCCGATGAAAAGATCCTCCCGGAACCTCTCGGACGACCTCGAGAACGGTGATGATGACGACTGTCCGCTGCCCGAGGGGGTGCTCACTACCAACCTGGGGCTCGACATCGTCGTAGTGGCCACTAAGGTAAGGATCCCTGGACAAAAACTTGTGACATACGTATCGTCATAATAAGTTGAAGTCGTTTATGGGATGACTAATAAAGTAACAATGTGGTCGTTGTTACTTAAAATTAGAGGTGTAACGGAAGCTGTTTTAACGGTGGCGGAGTTACAGCACTTCATCATCATTATCATTTCAGCCGTAGGACGTCCACTTCTGGAAATAGGCCTCCGCCACCGGTTTTATTGAATAACTCTTTATTCACCACAACAAAGATAGAGAAAAAATTAAATTAAGTAATAGGTGTAAGAACTGGCACCTTTATCGCTAATAGCGATCTCTTCTAGGCAACCTTAGGACGAAAAGGATACGAGAAAGAGAAAGAAAACAAAGAGTCAATAACGAGTAAAAAATATAGGGGAATACATAACTATATCATAGACATACACATATTCCAATAATAATATATCCTAATATCTTTTAAACGATTGACAATAGCCTGTTATTTTGTTTTGTTGTAAATGTAATGATATCAACGACTCGCTCCTGATGGTAAGAGATAACGCTTGTCTATGACCATTGCAGCGATACGCAAAACTTTGAGTAATAAAACAAAGTCCAGGGCATTACTGCTTTGTCGCTTAGTACTTTGAGACATTCGATGGTTAGTCTGTAATTTGGCTAGCTGCACTACTTTTCAAAACGGAACTACACTATTTCAGTAAGGATTAAAATACTGTTTGTCCCCAGACTGACTACATGTCAACATTAGAGAAAGAACACGATTATCGCGACGAGCACTTCGACTTCATGCAGCAATGGGTGCGCCGATTCTGCCTCCAGTACGGCGCCGCTCTGTTCTACACCAGCGCCAAGGAGGACAAGAACTGCGACCTGCTTTACAAGTACCTCACGCACCGGATATACGGCCTGCCGTTTAGGACTCCAGCGCTTATCGTCGAGAAGGATGCAGTCTTGATGTGAGTACATCACATCACACATCATCAGCCATAGGACGTCCACTGCTGGACATAGGCCTCCTCCTGGGGGGGTTTTGCCAATACTCGCCACGCTTGGCAAGCGGGTTGGCGAGCGCAGTTAGGTGTGATTGTTCAAGGAAGACGCTGCTGCCCATCTTCCGGATTACATCCCTTAGCCGACTCTTACGGCAACCACGGGTAGAGAGGGTGGGGTACTATTCTTACCACCACGACAATGATGGCAATGATGTGAGTACATTGCAGCTTTATCGTAGAAACAAAGTTAAAAGTTACAAGGTTAATGAGGTACGCTACCGCCACACCACTTGGGTTACCAATAAGACACTCCCTATTAGCACTTTCTTGTTACCCTGTGCGAGCTATTAAAAATAGGCTAGACGACATATTTTAGCATTCAATGATATCACTGTGCAGGTGCAAGGTCCTTGAAGGGACGGAAACCAGGTGAAGGTTTAAAGGAGCCCTACACAATTTTGCAATGTTATGTTTTATGTTATAACTTATTACTAAGTATTCTATTCTGCACTTATATGTACTTAAACTATTGGTTTCTCAAAATATCTTATTAAAAAAATAAAAAACTTTAACCCGATAAGGAGAAAGGACCAAAAAATCATTAAAAGATTTTTAAAATTAAGGTTTCCTATAGTACAAGTTTTGCTTAGTTCGGTGCTAGTCGACCTTCCGGCATTGTCAGGTATTTTGTTGCCAAACAGTAGTGTGTAAACATTATTGTTCTTTTTTTTTAATGTAACATTAATGAGACGAACGAGACGCTCTCCTGATGTTAAGAGATAACGTCTGTCCAAGACCGTTGCAGCGATACACAGAACTGAGTAGTAAAACAAAGTCCAGGGCATCGCTGCCTTGGCGCTCATTACTTTGGGACTAGATGGTTAGTCTCAATAGCCCCGTAATTTCGCTAGCTGCTTCAAACCGGAACACAGTAATGTTTACACACTACTGCTTGGCGGCAGAATATCTGGTACTGCGGTGGTACCTACCTAGACGACCTCCTGCTAAGGAAATGTTCTAGCAAGACATTGGTGATTCCCTGAGTTGTTAATTGCAAAATTTCCGTTTTTTTCCCTAGACCTGCTGGTTGGGACAGCATGAAGAAAATTAGCATATTATATGAAAACATGCAGTCTTGCAAGCCGGACGACTACTATAGAGATGTCATCGTACAGCCCGCTATACGGAAAGTAAGTGATCCATCACTGTTTCTGTTGTTTTCCAAATTATTTTCCAGAGTAGGCGCAACCTGCCAACGTGATTTAGATCTTGGCATCTTCAGGAGACATTCATTCTAAACAGCATTTAAAAGCGAAAAGGAGCGAAGCATTCTAAACATCAAACTAAAAGATAAAATTAAATTAAATATTTTAAGAAACAAAACAAGAATTACAGATGTTACTTACTGCATTAAAAAACTAAAATGGAGGTGGGCAGGTAGGAGCAAAAAAGACAAATGGTCCAAAGATTTAACAGAGTGGTGTCCTAGACAATACAAAAGGAAAAAAGGAAGACAGCGTCGCAGATGGGAGGACGACATCAAGAGAACTGCGGGCACCGCTTGGGGAAGAAAAGCACAGAACCGTGTTTCTTGGCAAGCTCTTGGGGAGGCCTATGCTGAAAAGCAAAATAATCTTCGCGTACTAGTGTCGGATAACTAAATTGTAAAATAAGTAATTATTATGTAAGATTATTAAATAAAGGCTATTATTATTATTATTATTATTTATCTTCAGGAGACATAGCTTTGATTCTGTTCTGAAGCAGCCAGGGAGCTTTTCATTTATGTGAGCCGCCACAAGTGAGCTACCTTGATTTTTTAGTGTGTATGCAGGGGAGTGAATGTGTGTATAAGTATGTGTTGTGTCTAGGTATTATTTTTACTTGTAAAAAAACTTTCAAGTAAATACGATGGGACTGCCATTTGGATGTCACTAAAGTCCCTTAACTAAATTTGGAATTTAAAAAAAAATGTCGTCGCTTTGGGGTTTTGGGCGCATTCCGTTGAACATATAAACAGGGTAGTATTATGGAAATTTTTCGATGAATATTAGAAAAGATCTAATTTAAGAATATACTCGCCTTGAGCCAGTTGTATAAGCAATAGTAATAACACGTTTTCTTCCATAATCATAGAGGTATATTTATGGACGAGTACGACTTGCAACGCTTGTTACATGGAATTACCGTTTTGTGAGGTATAGTGTAAGATCTAGGACCCCTTATAAACGTTGCACAAAGTTAATGAATGCTTTAAGTAACCTATCTGGTTTTCACTCAGAACAATTTGCATCAGCGAGAAGTGTAAAAGAATGTTTACATTTAGGAAACATTCTTTTAAGGACTTAATATGCTCAACTTAGGAAAATACATCATGTTTTTTTGTATTGTATATGGAACATTTTTTGCAAGCTGAATTCTTGTGCAATGTCACCATAGATCGGACCCTAAAATTTAAGTGATCCTCATAGTTAACGACAACGAAACGAACTAAATTGTCTCGACAGAACAGACACTGGACTACCAAAGCCTAAGACCGGGTTATCTGGAAGGTGGGAAGAAAACCAACCCAGAAGTGGTGGACACTAGATCCTTCTAGTGAACCACTGCTGGGTTGGTTTTTTATAAATAAGTATAAAACATTGCAGAGTGGTTCCAACCGGGAAGCGGAAGTGCAGGCTGAAGACGAGCAGGCGTTCCTACAGCGGCAGCAAGCGGCCCTGCAGGCGGGAGCGCCCGCGCCGCGCGCCGATTCCCCGCTACGGACCACGCAGCGCACCACGCAACAGGTTCATTCATTTACATTCATTCATTTATTTTGTTCATTCTTTTATTTTGTTCACACATTTTTGAGTATTCCGAGCTTATAAACTGTATGCTAGCTACATCCAGTTTTTAAACTATCACAGTTCTTCATTATAATTATACAACAAACTTTTTTTTCCAACATGCATTACAAAAGTAATTCTTTTTTTTTTACTTTGTGGTAGATCTTCTTAGCACGAGGTCGTCTAAGTGGGTACCACCGCATTACTAGATATTCTTCCGTCAAGCAGTAGTGTGAAAACATTACTTTTTTCCAGTTTGAAGGGTACTACAGCTAGCGAAATTACTGGGCTGTTGGGACTAACCATCTAATGTCTCAGATTAGCGATGCCTTGGACTTTGTTTTACTACTCCAAAGTTCTGTGTATCGCTGTAATGGTTAGGCGTTATCTCTTATCAGGAGAGCGTCTTGTTCGTCTCAGGGACCATTCAAGTATTACGTAAGCAGAATTTTAGTAATTATTAACCCCTCCCTCCCCCTTGTCAGCAAAAGTAAGCAAAGCTCTTACTTCCCTCTCCTATGCTTAAGTAAATATTAGTTTAATTAGCAGCATTTCGCTAAAACGTGGTGTGTCGATAACAAGGAAACCAAACAATCAGCATAATTTATACGACTTTGCTGATATTATCACCATTCAGATCGCCTCATCCCCAATGTCGTCAAATATAAGCAAAGTAAAAATTCCTTCCCCCCTTTGGTGCTTACGTAATACCTACTTGAACGGCCCCTCATCACTACAACATTTAAAAAAAAAATGTTAAAGTAATGACACAAACAAAACGTCTTCCCTAACAGAAGTTAGAGTCTAATCAAAACAAAGTCCAGGTAATCGCTGCTTTGGCGCTTATTTATTATACTTATTCCCTACTTTATGATCGATTTTATTAACTACTTTTATGACATTTAATGGTTAGTCTCAATAGCTCTGTAATTTCGTTAGCGGTAAACAGAGCACAGTGATGTATACACACTATTGATTGGCGTCAGAATATCTGGTACTGCGGTGGTACCTACCTAGACGACTTCATGGGAGATCATCAATCACATCACACATCATCAGCCATAGGACGTCCACTGCTGGATATAGGCCTCCTCCTGGGGGGGTTTTGCCAATACTCGTCACGCTTGGCAGGCGGGTTGGCGAGCGCAGTTAGGTGTGATTGTTCAAGGAAGACGCAGCTGCCCATCTTCCGGATTACATCCCTTAGCCGACTCTTACGGCAACCACGGGTAGAGAGGGTGGGGTACTATTCTTACGCCGGCACCACCACGGCAATCAGTCGCGGAGATCATCAATAAATTCGTTAAAAAAAAACAATACTTAAAACTTTGTAAATTTCAGCTGGAAGGTGGCAAGATCGGAATGTCGCCTGGCACGCCGGGCAATGAAGGCGTCCTAGCGAACTTTTTCAACTCGTTGCTGTACAAGAAGACGGGTTCGCCGGGCGGCGGGGGCGCGGGGGGCGTGCGCGAGGGCGCGGGAGTCGCGGCTGCGGCGCGGTCGGACGCCGCCGCCGAGCTGGACCGCCTCACGCGCGCCAAGCGGCACGCACCCCTCGACCTGAACTCCAGCGACTGCTAGCTGCCGCGCGCGCACAGGTCCCTCACCACATTGATATCTCGTCCAGCTAAAGAATTAGGACATTTTACCCTATAATTTGCATGGTGGTAGGGTACTTTCTAGTACTAGGCTGGCTAGCTACCACCCTCAAGTTGAAAATTTGTCGCCAAGCTTCTAAACGGTGTCTAATCCTCACTTGAGAGCCAGTTCCATTCCAGGCTAGGTGTGCTTTACCATCTTCGACCACACCGTCACTTAACATCAAGTGAGTTGTGGTCAAATACATGTCAGACATTAAAAAAAAACATCGCTATAAGCTACGCTATGCTGTAATATAATCGAGATTAAAGTATTGACAAGTGGCTTATTTATCAATTTAATGTTGCAGGTAAATCGAGTAGTGCGGCGGGCACCCCCGCGCCGGCGCCCTGCTTTCCGCTTGCACCGCGCCCGCCCCGCCCCGCCCCGCGCACGGTAAGCGAACACGCACCACGGGGCACAGCGAGGACGATACTTACGTAGCCATAAGACGAGGCAGCTCCATATAAACGTCATACCCTCGCTCTCGCCGTAACTCTTTACAGGCCATTACGTCGTTACTTAAAAACGCCATTAAGCTAGATGTTACTTAACATTGCACAATTCATTTTCGTCTTGCGCAGGTGTTAAAGTGATGTTTCTTAATTTAAGCAGCGTTTTTAAGTAAAGTTGTGTATGTGCCGTTGTCGAAAGTCCGCAAAAGTGATCGCTAAATACTCAATATCAATTACTATGTATGTCTGACCATTAAAACTTAACATGGCATCATACTTGTGCTGTTTTAATAAAATCTTGAAGGTTTTTATGATTTTTTTATGAATCCTCTTTAGGAATACGTAGATGCAGTTGCTGAAGATACACAAAATAATCGTTTATGATATACATCTAAAATAAATTAACGAATGCTTAAACCATTAATGGTCTTTTAAGTCATTTAATGAAAGTTTATAAATTAATGCTCTAATAAGATATAACTATTACAACTTGATATTCATTAATGACCGTTTAAGACATATTAATGGAAATATAAGATACATTACGAACTGTTAAAGACAATCTTTTGTGCATTTTCTTCAGCAATTAATGCCTAATGATTTTGGCATAGAGCGTTATGGGTAAATGGCTATTAAAACATACGAGCTGCCCTTGGTTCTTAAACATTGGTATATTTTAAATAAGTAGCTGTTATATAGCGCGGATCCATGATAATATGTATTGTTTTTTTTTTTAATTTAAGCACCGACGTAAAGCTTCTCGTAAAGGCAGCTATTCAAAGCCAGTGTTTCAGAACCAAGTTTGTATTGAAAACGAAAACTATTGTAGTAATCTATATATATTGTTTACGTCTTTAAAAACATTGTGAAGGTAACAGGATAGGTGACAGGGCATTTTTGAATAAGGCTTGTAATAAAATAGAAATGAAATTACATTCAAGATCCATAAAGTAAACAAAAAACACTTTTTGATTTTTAATATAACACAGCAATATTGTTTAAAATGATATATCACTCAAAATTGCCCGTAAACCTAAATAAATTAAAATTAATATCGTCATACATAACTATACGAGCCTTAATCAATATCCTAATATGAATCAAATATCATTCTTCTTTCTAACATTGTCTATATTATAATAAGTATTTATTTAGAAATTGTTGTGATACAATTTCTTAGTTTGTATTAAATGTAAATGTGTACACGACACTTATTGAAACTACTGTTACTTAATAGGATAACCGAGCATCGAAAAAAATGTTTACTCGAAACGTTCGAGATAAATTAACAATCTTTTATGTTTACCTTATGATTTTATGAGAGACATTAATGATCTTTTAAGATTCAAATAATGATTGTTTAAGACACATTAATCACCAAGTTAAAAAGATGATATAAAACAACGATTATTTATAAATACATTAACGATCTTTTAAGTTTCCTTTAATGGCTTTTAACGGTATTTTAATAATTGTTTAAGACACATTAATCATCAAGTTATTATAAAGATGATGTAAAATTATTATTTAACATATTGACGGCTTTTTCAGACATTCAATGGTAGTCATTAACCAATCCGGTACTGCATATTTTGTAGTTGTAACCCTTGAATTCATATATATTTTTAAAACTCCTTAAGAATAAAAAAAAAATGAATATCGTTAAAAATATTCCTTACTAGATGACTTGGTGAGATTCGTATCACTTAAAATTGATTTCAAACAAAAAATAAAACAATTTTAAATGTAATAGTTTCACATAATTTTTTTTAATGTTTTAGATTTTTATAGCACGGGATGAAAATCAGTTATGTCAAATGATAGGTCCGATACGAACGCCATCTATTGACAGTAATTCAAACTGGCAATTCCCATACAAAATTACAATTTCGATTTATTGGCTATTCCTCTATAAATTTTTTTTATATACCATCCCAGTATTCAGAACGAATCGAAAAAAAAAATTCAAAACTGTCGAGCCATTTTCAAGTTTTTTGTTAACGCACGGCAATTGATTTTATATTTTACTAGCTGCGCCCTGCTAGCCTATGTGTTTATCCAGGGTGTCAGCTACGTCCATACCAAATTTCATCAAAATTGGTCAGCCGTTTGAGCGTAAAGAAGTAACACTTACACTCAAACTTTCGCCTTTATAATATTGGTGTGATAATTGAGTATGTAGTTTCATTAAATTTCGTGTCTACGTCTACGATTTGAAAAGTGAACGGTTAAAATAACTTGAGATTAAGATGTTGAGCAAAAATTGTGATCATCTTTAAAGACTGGCATTGCAGTGCAATTGAAAACGTTAGATGCACAATGGAGTCACTATTTGTACAAACCGATTACATGTGTATGGGTAATTATTATATATGTGTTATGCGATAATTATTTGCTCATTTGTGTATTTGTGTATAGAATATACAGGTAATTGTGTTGGCTCAGTTTATCTGATTTATATGGAGACGTTTGCGAATTCTTGATCGAGTATTAATTTTAGCACATAAATATACCATATGACGATGATAGCTCAGTGGTTAGTGCGGTCGGTTTACACGCCGAACGGTTCAAATCCCAACAGTTAGCTTGAGCTGGCGGCGAAGGAAAACATCGTGAGGAAACCATAACGTGGTTGGACACTTTCTAGTACTCGGTTGTTTAGCTACCACCCTTAAGTTGAAAATATGCTAAGCGCCTAACAGTGTGTTCCAGCAGCCTCACTTGAGAGCCAGATCTCCGACCACACCGTCATTTAATATCAGGTCAGCTTTGATCAAACTCCTAACCCCGCTATACTCAAAGTGTGCTACGTGGAAACGTAGGGGTCCGCAAAGCCTCTGTAAAAGCTTCGCGAAAATGCTGGTCATAATAAAACATATAAATAATCCAACATAAAATTAAAAAAAAAATACTTAAACTGCAAAAGAGTAGTAGTCGAATGTGCAATATGAGAGCGCGACATTTCAACCAACATAGTCAACAGTTCAAGATTCAACTGACAATAAAAAAAAAACGAAAACAGCATTTGATTACTTCAGGGTTCCGTCAAATATAACGCTTTCAGGAAAAGGGCTCTGTCGCCAAAAAAAGTTTGGGAACCGCTGACCTAGGCTATTATTTAAAAAAAAAAAACGTTTCTTCTAGTTTCACACAGTCTTCATTTTGAATTCACTGAGAACAGAAAAGTTTAATTAACTCCTAGTAAAATCTGGTCTGTACGAATAAAACGATAGTGACATGGTATCAAAGTAGTCTCCCTTTATTATGTAATCTATAAATTTTTAATACTTTCTATTTGCTATAAAGTTCGATGGGATAAAAGTAAAAATGATGTTTAAGTATTTAGCAAAAAAAAAATCTAATTGCTATTAATCACTTGTCATACTTAAAAACCGCTCTTTGATTGACTAAACATCATTTAAGGATTACTTATTTTATTTTTATTTATGTAAATGAAATGAGATATACGTGACGCTCTCCTGATGGTAAAAGATAACGCCTGTCCATGACCATTGCAGCGATACACAGAAGTTTGAGTAACAAAACTAAGTTCAGGGCATCGCTGCTTTGGCGCTCATTACTTTGAGACTAGATGGTTAGTTTCAACTGTAATTTAGCTAGCTGCAATACCCTTCAAACCTGAACACTATACTGCTCTGCTTGGAGGCTGAACATCTGGTATTGCGGTGATACCTAGACGACCTCCTTCTAAGGAGATCTGCCACCAAATAAAGTTCAATACAATCCGTGCTATACTATCGTTACTTAACTTTGTGAAGTATTTTAAGTTACTATATTTAAAAACGTCTTAACAAAGTTAAGAGATGTTAGTCAATCCTGCGCATTGCTCTTTTAAGACCTTACTTTAAAAACGTTTTACTATTGTAAGTTGACTTATGCATTAATTGTTACTTAAAATTAAGCAGTTGTTTTTTAAAGTCACGTTTAAAATCGCTTTACAAAGCTAAATAGTGTTAGTTAAAATTCCTCTTTACGTTTTATATTGCAAATTTAAATGACTTATTAATATAAGTGAAGTTTCTTATCAACACCGAGGTACGTCGAACGATAACAAGCGAGTTGGCGGTCAAACGCAAGTTTTATTCAAAAACTAGCTACGCCTTGCGGTGTTACTCGCTACATTATTTTGGGATAAAAAGTAGCCTATGCCTTAATCCAGGGTGACAGTTTCAACAAAATTCGTCCAGCCGTTTGAGCGTGAAAACGTAACAAACATACAAACACACTCACAAACTTTCGCCTTTATAATATTAGTGTGATAGTAAAAGAACGAGTGATGCCGCTGTCTTGAGTATTGTCAGCTACACTGGGCCAATAACGCTTAAGTTGCAACAAAGTATCGCTTTACCAAGCCAGAATTGTAATGGTGACCTTTATTGTGTTTGTTTGCCCGAATTTATTTATTAAACTCATTTATTTTGATTTTCGACCATTTTTTTAATAATATCCTAATGTAGATACAACTGATTAATTTTTATATTTTTACCTTGTGAATGTAATTTATTTAAAAATTGGTTTTTGTCTCTTGTGGTGCAATACTGAACATTCCAAACGTGGTTTGGTGCTTATTTTTAATAGTAAATGTATACAATATTAATATGGACTTTCATTTAACAAAACTTGCCCGTTAGCTCTCTCGATTTTACGAAATTTCAGCACTAAAGGTCACTATTAATAGTCACTAACAAGTCTTTAAATATACATTTATTTTGATAAAAGTACTTAAAATTTTCTGCATCATTTTCAATTAACCTCTAAAGTAATATTTAATAGCAGAAGCATAGCTTTCAATACACGTAAGTAGTTTATATCATTGTAAGGATTAAATCTATCTTGGGATTTATAATGTAACTTATTAATTTAGTTATTAAATAAAATAATTATCTAAATTGTTGGCAGACTTACTATTATGCTCAAAATTTAAATAGAAACATGAAAATGACATTTAATATTTTCATTTCCAAAACTAAAAGCGAAAACATCTTTTGCGTAAATCCTTATTTTTATGCGTAAAATTGCTCAATCAATTTCTCGATTATTAAAACTAGACACGGTAATGCGTAACAAAATAAATTATCTAAATGCATGTTGACATCCGCTTTTCCTGTTTCCAATACCTACCTTATAAAGATACTAGCTGTGCCCCGCGGTTTCACCCGCGCTAGTCCAGATCCCGTGGGAATGTCGAGATATGCCTACGTCATAGTAGCTTTATGCATGCAAAGTCTCAGCCGGATCGGTTTAAAATTGACAAAGTTTCATACAAACTTTCATCCCGTATTTTATCCCCCTGGGGTAGAATTAATCAAAATCCTTTCTTAACGGATGCCTACGTCATAACATCTACCTGCATGCCAAATTTCAGCCCGATCCGTCCAGTGGTTTGGGCTGTGCGTTGATAGATCACTATGTCAGTCATTCAGTCAGTCAGTCACCTTTGAGTTATATATATTTAGATTACAGTGAGTTTGGATGTGTGAAGTGTTCAGCGTTGAACGGTCAATTCACACGAATCATTTGTTTTGAACAAGTTCACTTATCTCGCCTAAGCGTCTAAATAAAGTTACGACTAATTACTTAGTTAGAATACTTAGACTACTTAGTTAGAATTAGACAACGCGGAGTCTTAAATTTTGGAAAATTTCGTTTTAAAAAAATAATTTTGCACGTTTAGCAACGTGTTAATTTTGAAAAGTATCTGCTATTGGAAGTGCTTTTGAGAAATGTTTTTGCATGGTGGTAGGGTATTATTTCGTACTGGCTAGCTACCACAAGTTGAAAATCTGCCGCCAAGCACCTAACGGTGTGTTCCGGCACCCTCACTTGAGAGCCAGTTCCATTCCAGACTAGGTTTGCTTTACCATCTTCGACCACACCGTCACATCAGGTGTGCTGTGATCAAACACCTAGCTTAAAAAAAACTTTTTGGGTAGTGCACCAATTGTAAATTGCACATTTTGGAATGGTGGATATTTTGAGACGTACCTACACATTCTGAAATCCATTCGGCGGTCATCATCAAAAAGTATATGGCGGCATTTTACAGATTGAAACGTGAAGTTTCATAGGTTAAATTCCCTTTCATTACTTACGCTTACACATCTAATCTGTGTATGTTTTTCATCTGGAAATTTCGGGGAATTACGCTTCCAGGATACTTTCAAAGGGACAAAGAGTAAAATAATGCACCAGGAATTCTTCTGTTGTTGCAGTGACCCATAACCGGCGATGATTTCTGACCATTAGTAAGAGGCCTGCTTGCTTTTTCGCCCTTCTATCTTGTAAGAAGCTGGCTTAATTCCATTCTTAGCTTTACTTTATGCTCATTAAAAAATTTAACACCTCTAAGAGATATATGAAGTACTATTTCCATTTGAATATCATAATCATTATAGTAAGTGTGTCGGCAAACAATGGTGTCAAGTCTGCTGTACCATTCTCTAAATCAAATTAGTCTAAGAATATTTATATTAACTGTATTGTAATTCGATTTTTTTTCGGTGTACTCGCGAAGAAATTCGTCAGATTTACGAAGTATTAAAAAACCGTTATGACTTTGTCGACGTGGAATTTGACAAAAATGTCACCACCGCCACCAGGTGTCAAGTCATGAATAGAATAGTTATTAGGTACTATTGTGTAATCTAAAACTTGACGACATCTGGAGGTGGGCCTTGAACATTTTTGGTAATCCCCCAGGAACTTATTTTTCGGGTATAAAAAGTTATACATATATGCATTACGTTACGTTAATCCTGGTTATAAACTATATGTGTGCCAAATTTCATCCAAATCCGTTCAGCCGTTTTGCGTGCTTGAGCAACAAACATTCAAACATACAAACTTTCACAATTTATTTTATTTTGACCAGTGAATTAAATGTACGTGGTACCACAGTACAGTAAGTCATCATCATAGAAATTGACCGCTGCCTGTTTGAATGTGTGCGTGCGCACTGGGCGCCGTGTACGTACACATTGCTACGCACACATTAGCATAATCTCGGGGAGACTCGGGTGTCGGCAGTCTGGGCCTTGCCGGGAGTTTGGTCGCGCGCGTTCCAGTACGCTGCACAGTATACTACTCTCACCGACCACTTTATTAAAAACCTAGTGCTGCTCATAATACGCAAATAATATTTAACTAAAAATAAAATTAACAACCCTAAGTGTCAACGCAAGAGTAGGCTATTAACTCGCCAACCGGCCTAAAATGAACTACTTTTCTCAGTGTACTTTGGTGGTACATTTAAAGAGATCAACTAAACTGCAGTATACACTTGTAAGTACGTAAAGAAAAACTTATAATGTACTGAATACAATAAGAATTTCATACCATGGCACAATACAAAATTAATTTAGTGCTAGTTTTTTCCTTCATAAAAACGTCTCAAGTGACATTCAAACCAAACACGCAAATTGGTTGACCGTTTTACACTCACTAGTTAACTTTGAAGATCTCTTTCTAAGCTCATAAAATTCGTGGATTTCGATAAGAGAATGTTAAAATAGTCCTGACACTAATAAAATTAGTAACTCGATGTATATACGGTGAAGATTTCGCAAGTTTTTGATATGAGACATATTTGTATGGAATTATGGAAAAGAGGAAGGTTTGTCTATTTTTATAATGGGGATTCAATGTTAGGTGGCTAAAATGCATAATTAATTATCTATAGGTACCTATTTGTAAGTATCTGCGATATAATGTGAGATATCGAAGTGTGCACTCCCTATCTTGTATCATACATACTTTTATATCTATTTAGATATGTATTTGTTTGTGTATCGCTAAAGATTAAAAATTCTACGCTAATTTTTTTCTGTGTCTATTCTGTCGTATTGACAAAATAAAAGTGACAGCTTTAAAATTGTTGCCATCTCTTTTTCTCATATCACGTGCATATCGGAATGTGAAAGAGACGTAGATAATTTTGAAGTTGTCTTTATTTAGTTTTAACGATATTACAGAATTAATCTTTGTCTTTAGGCAAGCGGATCAAACGGCTTTTCGCTAATGTAAAATGTATTATCTATATTTTTACTTTTGTTTTACTAGTCAAATGTCAGTTTGATTTTTTTTAATGAAAGTTTTTTTTTACATACATACATCTCTTCTGTGATATGATTTTATTTAGAACAAAATGTTTCTCTGGAATGTATTAGCCACGTAACATCCTCTTTAGGCATCAAGCATTTGTCTGTGATGTTTTTATTCATTTCATGCTATGTTTAAAGAAAAAAATTTTGAACGAATTAAACTCGAAAGTTTTGGCGATTGATGTCAATGAAAAAAAAATTTACTTTGTATTTGTTTTCCAAAGCTTGAGTTTTTACTATTAATATACTAATTAAGATGGAATAATGCTTATTAAGTGATCGAGTCCAGGGACCACGATTTGCTTCGCTAGACTTTGTCTTGTTTCCTAATATACGATAAACCTGAATTTCAAATCACTTGACATCGGCAAATGCACAAAGTGCGACGTCATAGTCCTCATTAGTTTATACTTTGATAAAAAAGCTTTCCTTGTGCTATAGAGCGCGACCATTTTTTTTTTGTAATTTATTTATCTATTAGATTGATATTGATTAAATTCTCACTTTAAACCAGAAGAGTTTTGTTTTTAGCTCTTAGTTGTTATTATAGAATGTGATATTTTTGTTATATTGTACTAAGATTATTTTCAATGTTGGAGTGAATAGGTCTCTTCTAAGTTTTCGTGTTCATCTTTAACCACAACGTCGCTTATCAAAATGCTAGTTTGTGGTCAATGTATGCGCGACAAAACAAAATTAAATTTCAACTTCAATTGTTTTTATTTTAGTAAAGTAAACATCCATTAGTTATCCTTCTATTAGTCCATCTATTAGTTAGTCCTCATAATGAAATGCAAAAATCAGAGTTTTCCCCAAATTTTTATCGAGATAAATACTCGATTACTCAAAATTCGTCCATAAGATGCATTCGTCTTGTCGCATCTTATCAATATCGGTACAGCTATTCTAACACGGCATATGGCGAACAGACGGACAGATTTTTGATAAAGTGCGATTTTATTTATTAATTCGCAAGAACATCGCAATGATTATCATGATTTTATTAAAGAGCCTTAAAAATACAGTCTAGCGTCTACTATTTTTTTTTTGTTTATATGAATTATATGAAAATTCATTTCAATAAAAGATATTGGCACAATGTACGAACGTGCTATAGTCGGAAATTAAAAAAAAAAAGTTGTTTTTTATTAAATGCAAGCATGAGATGAATTAAAACGATCAAGGACTTAATGCTTAACGCCATTTTGGTTGTAATAACAGAAATGCTGTTGAAACATAGTGATTTATTATTAAGTAGATTCTCATTCAGTAGTTTCGTTACGCTTCGCAATAGGTTTAGATTCCAATATTTAAAATAGTAAATGTTTTAGTTGTTATTACCTACGTTATTTAAAAAAAAATACTAATGAATTATAATTATTATGCGTAAGCGATAGTCGTATAAGTACGACTAGAAATCGAGCGACTTATTGAGTGTAATGAAATATTTAATATTGAATTTGAAAAAATATATATAAAAAATGCGAAGGATGGCTTTCCCAAAGTATTATAGTAATTTTTGTTTAACTTTTTCTACATGTGTTTTTATTTCATATTGTAGGTGTACACTCGCCTCTGTAATGTTTTTTTTTTTACAGAAGTATCGAAGTGATTAAAGAAAAACATGTCAAAATTATCCTCTTTTGCAACTTTTCCATCTCATGTGCGTATTTTTCAAATGTAAAGATATTAATTTGAGAAATGTTGCCAAGATCCAAAAATCGTTGTTTTCTTTGGTACTTACGTTATTTTTACGGCAATATGATTTCAATAAATTCCAAAGCTGTTCTGATCGACCTGTTGTTTCATTTACATAGACTCTGTAGGTGCATAGTGTATACACAGGGTTGTAAGCTTTGGGTGTCAAAGGGTTCATTGTACACGTCATTATTAACAACTTTTACCATGGGAACAAACTTGAAATAAAAAAAAATAGCTGTTCAATATATTTTTATGAATAATTTTACATGTCACGTATATAAGCTAATATTTATAAGCATAATGACCCTCTTTCAGGTTAGTACATCCCAAGCTTATACTCCTGTGTAATAATACACTAATTTCCTATGATTATTGTCCCTGGCCTTGCGGGCGCTGTACCAGTGTACCAGTGAGTAAAAATTAAAAGCAATAATTTAATAAGCCGCCAAGCATCTAACGGTGTGTTCCGGCAGCCTCACTTGAGAACCAGTTCCATTCCAGGCTAGGTGTGTTTACCATATTCGATCACACCGTCACTAAACATCAAGTGAGCTGTGGCCAAATGCCCAGCCTGTCAGCCATTTAAAAAAGCGAAAACTGCAGCTAAATGCAGCTAGCGAAACTACAGGGCTATTGAGACCGACCATCAAAATCTTAAAGTAATGAGCGCCAAAGCAGCGATACGCCGGACTTTATTTTCTTACTCAAAGTTTTGTGTACAGAACATAGACAGACGTTATCTCTTACCATCAGAAGAACATCTTTTTCGTATTATTATTTTAACATAAAAAACAATAGATATATTCCGTAATTATTTTGTATCTGAAATTTTATGAATAAAATATTCTTCACCTGACAGTACGGAACCCTCACCAGAGAGATTCACTCTCTAGTTTTGCCGATACATATTTTAAATCAAATCAATTTATTTGGCATTGAACACATTGAATATATGACCCATAGGCTCCGAAATCCGAATTAGCCGTGGTGGTGCCGGCGTAAGAATTATAGTACACCACCCTTTCTACCCGTGGTTGTCGTAAGAGTCGGCTAAGGGATGTAATCCGGAAGATGGGCAGCAGCGTCTTCTTTGAACAATCACATTGCGCTCGCCAACCCGCCTGCCAAGCGTGGCGAGTATTGGCAAAACCCCCCCAGGAGGAGGCCTATGTCCAGCAGTGGACGTCCTATGTTTGATGATGTGTGTGTGATGTGGCTCCGAAATAGTGATCATTGTATTTCGGAAACCAATGGCTTCTCCAAATATCTTATTCAAGAACAAAATGCCATAAACAGACTTAAAAACATAAATTATGTAAATTACATGGCTATTATTAACCAATAGTATGTGTATATAAATATGCTATGATTATGTGTGTTACAAGCGATTCGCTCCGCGTGGATTTAACAAAAACTTTGTTCTGTTTGTAGTATAAAAATAACCTATATGTTAATCCAGGCCATAAGCTATTTCTGAGCCAAATTTCATCCAAATCCGTTAAATAGTTTTTGCGTGAAAGAGTAACAAACATTTCACATTTATGAAATTAGTAGGGTAGGATAGTACATATGTGTGCGATAATACCAGTTTTGGTTGTGCAAGCGCTCGATGCTACCTAATTCAAACAGTATCTCTATAGTGACTCCATGTGAAGGACGCGCCGCTTGTACCTATTTGTTGATAAAAATTATTGCTTCACACGAAATTCACTTCAATCTGTTTTGTGTCCGTGTCTAACTATGAAGTGTAAAAGATACTTGAGCAATTCCTATTTGCTACTACCAACGAGAAATATTTATCGGTAGGTAATGATAACCTTTGTTAAATTATATGTCTCCTCTAAGATAATGACCTACCTTACATTGCTACCGTCTGAATTATATGCACCTAATTATGGACTTGTATTTTTAGTGATGGGCACCATAGACTGGTTTCAACACAAACATCGGCAAATGTAAAGCCATTTAAATCAATTCCGGGACTCTCGTCTATTCCATTTTTGGGGCCCTTACACCACTTCCTACCAGTGATCGGTAAGTATAAATAATAACTTGTAATCCCACTAATATTATAAATGTAAAAGTTTGGATGGATGGATGGATGTTTGTTACTCAATAACGCCAGAACGGCTGAACGAATCTGGATGAAATTTTGCATGTAGATACTTTAGGGCCTGGAATAAAACATAGATAGGATACTTTTCATCATCATCATCATTTATCACCACGCGGGTAAAACCGCGGGGCGCAGCTAGTTTAAACTATATTTAAAAAATATAATCAGTGTTTTTGACATAATTATGTACTTATTTGAATTAACAGTACGTAATTTGACTTTGGTGTTATCAATAAAATATTTGTATAATTTGTGTATTACCGATTTCAAAAATGTCGGAGATTCTCAATTCTGTCAGTATTTTTTATTTATATATGAACGCACAACTGTAACATCTAAAATGAAAAAAAAAAAAAACTCAGCTGTCCCATAGAAAAATGTATGGATGTCTTTTTTATTATTTTTTTGTTTATTCAAATTTTATTATGTCATTAGTTTATTATGTCCTTAGTAAAAGTTACCCATATCATAAGCAAAGTAGTTGGAGCGGGGCGGCCCGAGTAAGTAGAAAATCTTCCCTACTAGCGCAGGTTTTTGTAGGGATGTCGACATTGCATCTACAAATAAATCTTCGATCTATCTTTTTTGTTCATAGCTTCGCTAACATCAAGTCTATAAGACACACGTAAACTTCTGTAACTTAATTATTAAAAAGTCACTACCCTATTACATTTTAACATAACACCTACCTACCTACACAACAACAACAGAAAACAATGATGTAAATAAATTTCACATTTGACTTAGGTACCTATTTGAATATTTTTTTTATAATTAATTAGTATTCACATGACGTGCCAGCCAACCTCGACTGCCCTGCCGGCACTCTACTACTCGAGCTCTTCCTCCTCCGTTTCAGGGGAGGTAGGGGATCGGATTCGAGGTGGTACCTCATTTCCGAGGTAGGGCTCTAGGAGAACTCTGTCCCCTAGAGGGGGTGCCGGCACTCGCGAGCGTCCTCTGCCCCCACAGCGCCGCCTCTTCCCACTTGTGTTGCCTATTTATCGCGAAGATGTACTACTTATAGATATTTTACTTAAATTGTCATAAGTATGAGTGCATTGGCCTCGTACACTCCAAGCTTGTAACCCTGTATATAATGATTACTTACCTACTCCGGTTTTTAAGAACTAATTGCTTTCCTTTAGAGAATAATATTTACCCTAAGTATTTAAATATAAACAAGTACCTAATTATTATGACCCTATCTTAAGGTCATAGAGTGAACATAATTACCTACAACTGGATCTTATTTTACTCGTGTTGTATAGATAAAGGAAGCGCTCGAACCAGTCTGTAAAGATTTCACTAGTTTAGTACCCACATTTTTTATCATTGCAGTGATAGGTACACAGAACTTTCCGTAGCAAAACAAAGTCCAGAGCATCGCTGCTTTGGCGCTCATTACTTTGAAACTAGGTGGTTAATCTTAACAGCCCTGTAATTTCGCTAACTGGGTACTAGGGTACTGACCCTTCAAACTGGAACACAGTAATGTTTGCACACTACTGCTTGGAGGCAGAATATCTAGTACCGTGATGGTACCTACTACCTACATAGACGACCTCATTCTGAGGAAATCTACCACCAAGTGAAACATTTATCTCAAATATATTTTTTAATCCAATCTAATAATATGAATAACTTGGACGCTTATTAATGTGATGTTAGTATTTTTAAAGATAATTAAGTACCGAAAATAGTTTATTAGCAATGGCAACAGCCTGTTTAATCATTGTTTAATTCAAGGTGAAATAGGGCCAGAAGGGCAGTTGTTTAACAAGCTTGGTGAATTGCGTGTCAAATATGGCCCTATCATAAAAATGCCAGGAATATTTGAAAAGAACACTTTTGTTGTATTATTTGAGCCAGAACATTTTGAACAGGTTAGTAATAAATAATAAGGTGCCTACTCAGTTATTTAAAAGTATCTATATATTTATGGATTAAGCTTGTTTAAAAATCATTTTCGTATATATCTAAGAAAGATTGTAAGGCTAACTAATGAACCTTGTGGCACTCCGTACTTAGTTATAGCAGCAGTGTGTGCTGCACAAAATGTTCCGTATCCGTAAGTCTGTATGATAGCACACAGTGTGCCTAGCACCATTTTCATTTCATCATCATTTTCAACAGACAATCTGTTTAATTCTACCTAGCTATTTGTTTATTAAATTAGACAAATTATAATATGCCGAATTCGCCTTTCATGACGTGTTCAAGTTGTTATCAGTGTTGAAAAAGCGTTCTAAAGGTAGATTGACGATATCAAGAAAAGTCGATATCCGAAATGAGTGTAACTTTCATAGGTATTATGAGAAATAACAAATATGCTAACAATTCCCGCATAAGTTTTCCAACAAGTTTCCTTATTTGTAAAAGATACGGGACGATAATTCACTCGGCTCTATCTAGCCCTGGACTAAGTAACTATAAGTTATAGGAACTTAATAACTGATATACTTTACGTAAATACACACTTAAAATTATAATACATAAATATTTAACCACTCAGAACAAACATCTATGTTCATCACACAAATGTTTGTCTATAATAGTTGGGAAAGGAGTGAGTAGGTTTTGTTACGCATATAAAAATTACACACTTCTGTTAAAAGGTATATAAAGCTGAGGAGACAAACCCGACGAGACCTGGTTTTCAAACCCTCACATACTACAGAGAGGAAATGAAACATTCTACATTTCAGGGAGTTTATGGGCTGACAACGGCGTAAGGCAAATTTTTTAATCGTTATTCAAACTGTTATACATTTGTACAATTTAATACAGATAAAATTTTGCAGACAAGGGCAGAAATGGAGGGATTTTCGCACAAAAGTAAATCCTGCTCTTTTGAAACCTAAACTTATCAAGGTCTACGCGCCAGGTCTTGAAACAATTGCTGAAGAAATGGTTGCAAGGTAAGATACCTTTGTATGTTTATGTCGTAACCGTATCGCCGTGTTACATAAAGTGTAGCCATTTTATAATATGGGATCATTTTTTGTACGTTTAGCCGGATTGTATTACCTACGGCTAACTTAACGTCTGTCGCATTGTATTCGTTCGCGTCTTCCAACAAAGCTGGTCATAATGTAATCAAGTGGGACATGAGCCACCGATTTAGCAGTCTTTGTTAATCATTATGTTTATTAATTTATTTTCAGGATTACAAAAATGAAGGACCAAAAGGAATTACTTCAACAGAACTTTGAACAGGAGATGACGAAGTGGTCTCTAGAGTCAATAGCTCTAGTTGGTCTTGGTGCTAGACTGGGTTGCTTGCGAGAAGATCTCATGGAAGATCATCCTGCCAGCAAGCTGATACGATCTGCGAAGGATATAATGGATCTAACTTTTAAGTTGGAGTTAATGCCCAGCCCATGGAGATACATATCTACGCCAAATTTCAAAAAGATAGTGAAAGCTTTCGATACACAATGGGAGTAAGTAAATTATTTGATATTTAGTTCTAATATTATAATTTGTAAAAATTTTCAATTTTGACATTTTCATTGGGAAACCTAAAGGAGTTCGGGACACCGGACAATTAGGCAAATTAATAATTTTTATCACATTGACGAGTTATGAAGCAACCAGTAAACGGGCACATTAGGGAAATTAACCAGTAATTATATCGTATTCCAGTTTTTTACTTCTATGGTGTGTGAAGGCTTGGTTCAGAAGCCAAGTCTCAATAACATTCTATTAAATGCATTAAACTTGGTCCTTCACTCTCGGCAGACGAGAAAATAAGAGGAAAATTCAAAATGTTTTTGAAATATCGGTAGGCAATGATCCTGTTATTTCCACTGATGCGAGTCGTAAAAGTAGTAAATCTGGTATTAACGCTGAAGTCGCATGTTATAATTTGACATTACAGCGTAAGCAGTATCTATGTAAATGAAGCTATGAAAGAAATAAATTCAAGAGGTCATGATATCCCAGAAGAAAACAAAAGCATTATCGAGAAACTGTTGGCAATTGACGAAAAGGTGGCTATAATGATGGCCAGCGAAATGTTACTAGCTGGAATTGACACAGTAAGCATAAGTACATTCTTAACACCTCCACTGACATTCCCACATGTGCCTCCGTTGGAATAATATTTTCAATGTCCTCAGTATTTTAAACTACTAACATATGTACAGACGCCTAATGTGGTGAAACTTAGGCAAAACGTGGTTTTTGATATTATTTTCATAATTTCATAAATTCCCGTGTGCGGTATCTTCTTCTCAGGAGAATGAAAGTGACAAAAATCTATGCTTTATCAACTGTTACCAATCCATGAATTCAACGCCGTATTTTTACTCTCTATTGAAAGTGAAATCGCAAATCAAACGTGAATAACTTTCACACAGAACCAGGATGAGTGGCGTACAAGAAAATACTCATAGGCCTATTACTCAAAAGTGGGTTACGCAGGGTTAAAAATAAATACCGACAATGATCGAAGTTTCTTTCAGAGAGCTCTGGCTTTTTGGTGAAGAAAAGCGTCACGAATAATCTTGCTTATGTTTGGATATGAAATTTCTAGGCTTAAGTGAATTGAGCCATTCGCACAGAGCCTGGTGGAATATCTCCCAATGACCATTTTGGGGGTAAGCCTACCTATGTTACTAGCTGATGACTGATGTAGTAATGGATTAAATGAATTCACAGGTTACATTTACAACGATGAGCCTCTTATACCATTTAGCAGCTAACCAAAAGGTTCAGGATAAATTACGACAGGAGATACGTTCAGGAAACAGCAATCAGTACCTGCGAGCTTGTTTAAAAGAAGCCCTACGGATTTGGCACGTGGTACCAGCTAACCTTAGGCGGACGAGTAAGGAACACGTCGTTGGGGGATATCTTATACCTTCAGGAGTAAGTTGTGGACCTTTATTACCATCACCTATTGCCAGAACTCTTTTAATTTCAGACTACAGTTTTATGTGATCTACGTTTCTCTTTTTGGTCTGTCTCTCCAGCTCTGTTTACTTTAATCGATTAAACATAGCCGATCTTTCCGTTTGGCATATTATATCTGGAAGACTAACATAGAATAAGATTCCACGAGAAATATGAAAGACTGGAAAGTCATAAGACACGGGCGTAGATAAATCTTACCTATAAAGTATTCTCGCAGATTCGACTGCGGCTACGGGTACAGGAGAAGGGAGAAATCTTAAATCTTAAATATATATAACTCAAAGGTGACTGACTGACTGACATAGTGATCTATCAACGCACAGCCCAAACCACTGGACGGATCGGGCTGAAATTTGGCATACGGGTAGATGTTATGACGTAGGCATCCGCTAAGAAAGGATTTTGATTAATTCTACCCCCAAGGGGATGAAAGTTTGTATGAAACTTTGCCAATTTTAAACCGATCGGGCTGAGACTTTTCATGCATAAAGCTACTGTGACGTAGGCATCTAGCGCGGGTGAAACCGCGGGGCACAGCTAGTCTTCTATATATACTCTTTGTCGTTGGTCAGACGGGTGGTTTTTTTTTGTGTGGAAAAGTGGCAAAGTAGCTATGGGCCACCTGATGATAAGTGGTCACCGCCGCCTAAGGACACCTTTAATATATTGCATTTCATTGTCAATACGTTGCCTATCTTTAAATACCCTATTCACCTTTTTGTTTGAAGCGATGTGTAAATTATAATTCGGTTGGGATGTAATTTAAGTATGTCGTGTCATGGATGAATCAAATCTAATGAGATCTATTTCCCTTTTCAGATTGATGTTCTAGCTCCAAACCAATACCTATCAAATGACGAGAAATATTTTCCACGGCCCCTGGAGTTCCTACCAGAGAGATGGCTGGCAGACAGAAATGATCCCATATACCATGGGAATGCACATGCCATGGTTAACCTACCATTTGGGTTTGGTGTAAGGAGCTGTATAGGCAGGAGAATAGCTGAACTGGAAATAGAAATATTTGTCAAGAAGCTAATTAATGAATTAAAAGTGACATGGGAAGGTCCACCAGTTAAAGTTAAGAGCACCTTCGTCAACGCTATGGAAAAACCATTCCGTATCAGATTTGAATCAGTATGATATGTAATTCTATAGCTTTGGAGCCTATAATTATTTTTTATTTCCCATTGTAACTCTAAATTATGTAATTAGTATATGTATTAACAATTAAGTGAAGAAATGTGAAGAATAAACATATTTTAGAAGAAAATTCTGTGATGCTTTTATTACTTATTTTATCCTGGTTAGCCTCATTATGCTTGGAGTACCTACGAATATATATAATTTACGACGTAAGGTACATGTGTATCTAAATTACTTCACAAAAGAATTACCTACTATGTCTTGTCTTCCTATTGTACATAATATTATAGTTGTAAGTCTGCTACAGAAGCAAGTAAAGTCGCCACTACTTTACTAAGGCATGACTTGATTTGACTGGGATTGAGTGGACTTGTTCAAGACTAGACTTTGACTGTAACTATAGATGATAAAGAAGCTGAAAAATGAAGACTACTCACAAAATATAAAAACATTGAAACTGGCAGAATGCACAGAGTGCGATGCCAAGAAGAAAGAGAAAAAAAAAAGGTTCCGGCTGTCAAATTCACTCATTATGTCATTATATGTCAATCTGTCAATCAGTTGAATCAGTCATTGTTTCGGTTTTGCTGACGCGAAGGACGTGTTCTGTGTTGTAACAATTTATACAATTGTAATCATTTGAAACAATCGCTATTTTACCTTTTATTACGTGAAACTCATCCACGTGATGCCACAACAGGCTATTAAGTGAATTTGAACCAAATTTGTGTTCGTGAAAATAATGGTGCAAGTGCAGTAACGTAAGATTCTATTATTAGTTTTTTTTCAGAGAAAATGATAGTGTAAATGAGTGTTAGATAAATTCGAAGTGGCGGGTAATATAATGGGGCAAAGTCCTAGCTCCGTCAGGAGCAAAAGCCGACGGCAGCGGTCATTCAGAAGTTTTGTGCGCCGGAGTAAACTAAACAAGTCCAGTTTGAGTCACACGTTCAGTTTGCCGCCTTCTGAGGAGTATCCTGAGCTGATGAATGTGAACAGTGCCACAGAAGAGCAGCTGATGACCCTGCCGGGGGTGAGTCGGCAGCTGGCGCGGGAGATCGTCCGCCACCGGCAGATGATCGGCCGGTTCAAACGAGTCGATGACCTCGCTCTTGTCTCAGGTAATAAGGAAGGACGCGAGGTAAACTAATATTTGAACCGTCGATTATTGATTTTACAAGGCAATCAATAGAACCAGCTCTTGATTGCCTTGTTATTGGCTGTATAAATAACAATTTCTTCATGCTAGTTTCATACCTATAAATAACATAAAACAATAAGTTAAGTTAATCTTGCTAATAAAATAGAACAATAGAATGTTTGTTACTGTCACAATTACTTAGATAAAATTTACAAGGCTCCTGTGTCCTTACTGCAATTTTTCCGATGTCTTGTGTTGGTAGATAGATTTAATTATAGATGTCGAGTTATACAGCACAGCAATGGCTGTGATCAAACATGTGCTAACTTTTCTCTTATCAGTGGCATGTCTTGAATCTAATCCACTATCTCTAGTCTAGTTATATAAAGAATTAACAAGACTTCTTAAAAGGAAATTATTTATTTGTGTACCTAAAGAAAAATTGATATTTTTTTGGGATTTTGATAGTAGTGTATTTTCTAGTACTCCACTGTCTAGCTACCACCCTCAATTTGAAAATTTGTCAACAAGCACCTAATGATGTGTTCCGGCATCCTCACTTGAGAGCCAGTTCCATTGTGCTCTACCATACTCAACCACATTGTTACTTAACAACATGTGAGCTGTGGTCAAACACCTAGCTTGTTGATAACAAAAAATTGAAATGGTGCAAGTAGGTGGTTAAAAAAGTATTGAAAAAGTTTTTCTGTGTACTAGGCAATACTAAAATTGTTTCTGTATACTTCTTATAAGTGAAGATTAAATCATCTCTGTTATTTTCTTTTCTTTTTATAGGAATAGGTGCTGATAAACTAGAATTACTAAGACCAGAAATTTGCACAAGTACAAGAAAACAAATATCACGAGCCAGCTCATGTACACAATCCCTAGACAGTGTGCGTGTACCTTTTGAAAACAGGCTATGCTCTGTGAACTCTTCTAGTGTATTTCAATTACAATGTATACCAGGTCTAAACCAAGAAATAGCTGCAAACATTGTGGACTACAGAAATAAAAAAGGCCCCTTTAAATCACTGGATGACTTGATAAAAGTTAGAGGAATGGATATAGTTAGGTTAAGCACAGTAAAGCAGCATTTAAGTTTAGAGCCAAGAAAATGTGAGAGTGTTCAACATTTAACTAATGGACATATTAATGGCTGGTCTGATGTAATTAATGAATCAATTCCTAATGGTGTTTCAAGTACACCTAAATCACCACACAGAAAGAGCTTGTCAATGCCTATTAAGTTTCCTTTAACACTGCCAAATGGTTTTTCAACGGCTCCATTGAATGATATAATGGACTTATTAGCAGCATATTCACATAGACCGATAGTTGAAGAAGTGTTCACGTATGAGAGGAACGGAGTGAGGTGCTGCAGATTGGCATCGTGGAACCTTCATCAGCTTAGTATAGACAAGATTACAAATCCTGGAGTGAGAGAAGTCATTTGCAGGACTATTTTAGAAAACAAGTAAGCAAGCCATTTTTTTTTTCTTTTTCTGTCTACATCGGTCTAATGAATCTGTAAAAAAAGATTTGCTGTTGTCAAGTGAATCATAGATAAAAAGCTTAACATTACTTTCAGTTAGGTACCTATAAAAATAATCTCATATCACTGTACCTATAGTGATTACAACCATTAATAACATAGATAAATTGTAAATTTGACATTCCTGTTACATTGAGGCCTATCCATGTAAAAAAACGTAGATCTATAAAATATAATTAAAAAAAAGTGTGGGTAGTGTGGGGTGGCCCTTGGTTTCTAATTCCAGGCACCATACTGTAAACTCGTAAACTTTCTTATTTTAAAATTGCCTTGAACTTTTAGCAATTAGGTACGATAGCAATACAAAGTTTGATCTATGAAATAGAGTATGTAGTCTTGGACTGCTGGACTGCTAGTAGACAACATGACTAGCCTAGGTTTTGTTTAATTGCTTAGTAATGGTAATATTGAAAAAAATTACTAAAACTAATGTGTAAAGTACCAATAATAAAAGCGAATTTTATATTTGTCATCTGGGTTAACAACTAAATGTCGAAATTGAGGCTATAAGTATCAGGTGACAATGAACACAGGTGATTAAACTTGGTTTGGAAGTTTGCTCAATAAAGTAAACCTAATTAAAAGTCCTTGGCCATACAAAATGACAGATAGCAGAAATATAATATCATTATGAAATACTATAGACCACACACTTCCTGCCAGTATTTCAAGCAGCCGGGAGAAATCTAAAATGAGTAGGGTTTCACATAGATCTCTATAAAAATGGAGTGTTGAATTAAGAATTGTCCCTAATCACCTAGCGGTATGAAATATACTTTATAACCTACTTTCATACCTACCAAATATACATTAAAAAAACATAAAAATCTGTCAAGCTGTTTCGGAAGAGTGCGACCATAAACACCGTGACACGAGATTGTTATAATATAAGTAATCATTTATTTCAGATAAAGTACAATACCCATATTACACACATTATTTATTTATTTATTAAAAAATATAGAAATTTGAAAACGGGTAAAATATGTCATTAATAATTCAATAAGGAAGTAAAAATAAATTAGAAAATAATAATATAAATTAATGGATCTTAAACTCAAATTATTAAATCTATATCTTTAAACGAGCAATTCTTGTATATATATTCTGAATCTGGGAAACGGCTCCAACGATTTTCATGAAATTTAGTATACAGAGGGTTTCGGGGGCGATAAATCGATCTAGCTTGGTTTCATTTTTAGAAAACGTCGTTTTAACCGTGTTTTCACCCGAGCAAAGCTCAGTCATCCAGGTACTGTTAATTAAACAAAGTAAAGTATATCTATAAGTATTAAAGTTATGTGTATTTTAATAAATATTATGTTATGTTCAAATCATGTTAGAAGCTGAAAGAATTTGAACAGTAGCAGATTGTGTTCTATATTTACACATTATCTATGTGAGCTCGCACACTGATAAATTGGTTGATGATGGTCATAATATCACGCCATACATTTCCTCTGCAAGCCATGAATAATATTAAATAAATAATATGGAATTTCCTGCCAGAGTGGGTGTTCCCCGATAGACACAATCTGCGTACCTTCAAGTCGCTATATTGGTTTCTTCTAGGCAAGCATGCTCCATCTAAGACCGCATATTTGCTTAACATTAGGTGAGATGGTGGTCAAACACAAGCCTATATATTAAAGAAAACATGAGACTAATCAGAGAATGCAATGAAAGCTTTTCACAGAGACAGTGTGTGCCTTTGGGTTAACCATATTCTAAAAATCCCAGCTCGACCTGGATAAGATATGCACACAACCCCAGATAGAGATATGGTAACCGTACTGTACCATACAAGTGAGGCCTGTGCTCAACTGTGAACAATTGATCTGAAAATGATGATGAAAATATTGAGTATATAAGTTTTGCTTGTGTTATCTATCAAAATAATTTATTATCCGTAATCAACTGTGAATAGACTACTGGCATGTCAATTTAAAAAAAAAAAGTAATTTATTATTATAATAATTTCACTACATATAGGAAATTGATTATTTATAAAATATAAGGTAATTCACTGTTTCTATATACAAAAATTAGGTTTCTGGATTTTGACATTTATTCACTTAAGTGAATAAATGTTAAATGGAGCTAGTTATCGAGCCAGCCAGAACTGTTTCTATTTTTTATATTATTCTTTGTCACTTAATAGTTCCTAATCTGACTATTAAGTAAGTAATTAACTTGTTTGTCATTTATTTTTGTATGTATTGTTGATTGTTATGTTATTAATTTTGTTTTATGCCACAAATAAAGTGTTGTCTAATGTCTATTGTCTTATTCTAAGAAATATATGTTAAAAGTATTATAAACTTTTTAATGTTTGCTCTACTAGGTTATCACTAATAGCCATCCAAGACGTGGTGAACGAGGCTGCGCTGAAGATAATCTGCGACGAGCTGAACTCGCCAGCGCTGAGGAGGGTCAGAGAATGGAGAAGTAACACCCATCGATGGGAGTACTGCGTCTCTGAAAGAACGGAAGGGTAAGTGCGCTTTGAAAACTTCACACATTAAACTTTCAATATACTGTAGTTAGCGGACTGGATTGGGCTGAACGCGAATCTCCACTACGTCTTGGTTAAGCTTTGTGTTAAAAAGGTGCTTTCTTTATTGACGTCCACAAAACCAGGGGTGGCAAACCTATGACACGCTTGCCAGTGGTGGCACGCGACAAAATAATTCTAACACAACACTTAATTAAAGATTCATATATTTCATCCTCTCATCGTTTTATTTTTAATTGTATTTGACATCATGTATGTACATAGGAGCGTAATATAAAATATGTAGAGTCTAATTTGCAATAGAAAAAAATTACCCTAATTATTTTATTAAAATAAAAACTATGCAGAACAAAAATTGCAATTACTGTAAATATTTCCGACGCAAATAGTTTTCAGTTAATGGCATCTAGTTTTATTTTTTGCTTTCTATATTATTATTTAATCACTAAGCAAATTTAGCTTAATGTAATTAATTGTCATTTTTTGATAGCACGTCATGGCCATATTATTTTTGATCTGTAGAAAATGGCACATTGATTAATAAAAGTTTGCCACACCTGCACTATACTATAAAAAACCCTAAAACACACATTCTATGCACCTAGAAAATGTTTGTAATTGCATGATTCTGTGTCATTCGCAACGTTTTTTATGATAAATAATGATAATATATGTTTGAAAAATCATTATATCGTATCAGGTCCGTTTTAAACATGTTTACGGTAATATGTATATTGCCGTTTGGCGCTCCTAAAATCCAGTTAAATTAGGGTTTTACAAAGCCTAAGCTAAAAATAAATATGTGCAAGAAAACAAGCTTGTATTTGTATAAGTCTTCTTGTGGTACACCGTATAAATTTAAACCGAAACTTTTTACTCGTACCTATACATTTTGAACAGTGTGCTCTGGAATTCCAGCTGCCCTTTTCTATTATCGGACGCCAAAATAAACCTAATCAAACAACGAATATGGTGTTTATTCCGAACGAATGCTCAAAGCATTTTGATTTCACATTTTTATTTGCACAGTGGTGGTGTAAATGCTCTCATGCTCCCAAAAAGTATCAAAGTGTGAGTTTTCGTTTTTTTTTTTTAATGTACAAGTAATCATTTGGACGAGATGCTCTCCTTATGATAAGAGATAACAGTTGTCCATGACCATTGCAGCGATAAACTAAACTTTGAATAACAAAACAAAGTCTAGAGCGATTTGGCGCTCATTACTTTGGAGACATTGTTGATGGTTAGTCTCAAAAGCCTGCACTTGGCCAGCGTGGTGGAATATGGCCTTGTCCTTCACACAATAAGAGAGCCAGTTCATAACAAGTAAATTATTAAAAAAATTAAAAATCCTGACACAAAATCAAACATATGTATGTAGCTAAGAACACTACCGACTACACGTACTACCGACGACACATCGACTTGCACCTTTCAAACAAAAAAAAAATACAAAATCAAAATCGGTTCATCCATTCGGGAGCTACGATACCACAGCAGATACACACGCACACACACACACACACACAGAGAGACAGACACGTCAAACTTATAACATCCGTCGTTTTTGTGTCGGCGGTTAAAAACGGCTGCCTCGGAAGGGGATATAGGATCAGTCAATAAGTTTTATTGACTCATTATGTGATAATCTGAATCTTAAAGCCCTAATTAATTGAAGTAAAATACTTCATTGATAATATTTATACTTCATACTCAACATTAGTTTGTAATCTACAGACATACCTGCCATTGTTCATTGTATGTACCTAATCAATCGATAGCAACTCACGTGGAGCTCTCGTGTAGAGATAACGCAAAACATAACTATGTCGGCCGTTCTATTTTTTTATTGTTGACATGCTAGATGTTTGACCACAGCTCATCTGATGTTAAGTAAATGGTAAACATACCTAGCCTAGAATGGAAGAGCTCTCAAGTGAGGGATGAGGGTAACATCAGGTGAGCTGTGTCAAACACCTAGCCTGTCAAACATTTAAAAAAAACTATTGACACTGGCAAATCCACAAAGTGCCATGCCTAAAACAAAAAAAAGATGGTGGCTCAATCTTAGTATGATTTTAGAGGAATGAACCAATAACAATAAAAACCAGCCAAGAGAGAAATGAAGTCCCGCTTGAATAAAAAAAATACGTAATTAACAAACTTGTTTTTTATAAAACGTTGGGTACGTACCACCGCAGTACCAGATATTCTGCCGCCAAGCAGTAGTGTGTAAACATTACTATTTCCTGCTTTGGTAGTACCTACTGCAGCTAGCCAAATTACTGGGCTTTTGAGGTTAATCATCGAAAGTCTCAAAGTAATGAGCGCGATGCCCTGGAATTTGTTTGCTAGTCAAAGTTCTGTGTACCGCTGCAATGGTCATGGGCATGCGTTATCTCTTATCGTCAGGTGAGCGTATCGTTAATCTCATTACATCCACATTAAAAGATTAGGTAAATTCAGCAAATTTATGTGGTCGAACCCCTCAGCGCGCGAGTCCGACTTGTCTCGACTTGACTCGGGGCTGATTTTTATCAAGATCAACAAATGTCAAATGTGAGCCGAGTTGAAATTATTTAACGTCTGTCGCCTAGACGTCGCAGTGCAGGCTCACTGCAAATATTTGAAAAAAATTACTGCAGATATGACATCATACTTGAAATGTTCAAACTCCCGAAATGTTTCAACGTCTTCTGTGTCGATTACGCTAACTTTTCCACTTTTTATCTTGTCTGCTGTTTTTAAATTGTTTATTCTTGCATTATAATGACATCTGCTCAAATGTTCTTAGCACTTACTGACAGACTGCGAACATTTAATGGTCTACAATATTTTTAGACGAAGCCACTTTGTACCCCTCATTTACAGGATATTGTAAAGGATTATTTTTAAATCTTTTTATTTTATTTTATTGTTATTTTATCTTCCTATTTTCATCTAATATACCCCTATATTATTTCCCCCATTCAGGTATAAAGTAAGCGTTATAAGAGGGTATTTGCTTTGCTTATTTTTGATAACATGAGGGATTGGGGGATCTGAATGGTGATAACGTCAGCAACGTCATATAAATTTTGCTAATTGTTTATTATTAAAATGACATCTGCTTAAATATTTTTAACACTGACTGACAGGCATATAATGGTCTGCAACACTCTTAAATGACACCACTTAACGTAAATGAGGGTACATTTACAGGAGATTTTAAAGGATTATTATTTTTTACAACACTTTTTTTATTTTATCTTCTTGTTTATATTATTGGCACACCTCGTTTTCCACTTGTTTTTGAATCGTCTAGACAATAAGGTTGCCTGCAAGAGATTGCTTTTTGCGCAATCTCTTAGTTAGACCAAGGTTTACGTAAGCATTGGAAGGGGATTTGCTTACTTTTTCTGACAAGGAAGAAAGAAAGGGGTTAATAATGACTAAAATTCTGACTACATAATACTTGAATGGTTCCATATTTGTGATAGTAGTAAACGAAGTTTTACCAATATTTGGTAAAAAGCAAATAGTTTCATATATGCTGAGTGTCTAGCCTAGTGTCACAGTTAATATGCCGCCCAAATGACCTCTGAAATGATGTCATGGCTTGACAATTGTTGGTATTTGATCTATTTTCGCTTATAAAAGGAAATACACTAAAAATATTTCTCTAGAATATCATGATGAACTTCCACAAAGTAAAGCCTAAATCAGTCAAGTCAGTTGATTGAATTGAAATTTATCATCCGACACACGGTAGCGCTCAGAAGGAAATGCTACTCACGGAAAGCCATTAAACCACTGGATCGTCAGTTGGTGAACATCGGTGATCAATTGAGAACATTTGACAAGCTATGCCACAAGACTAGTACTATTTATTTGACTTTTGATTTACTGAGTGTAACCCACAATGGTCTCAATTAAACCAGTGGTTTACCAAGAGCAAGAGGTTAATCTCAAAGGTGTTCACTGCTCATCTATCTTCTCGATGCAATTGAGTTCGGGATCCTATCAGCTAGTCTAAATACTGATACATAGTCATTGCGATATTTAAAACTTAAGTTTTCATGATTTCTATTTTAAAATATTACTCAGTAGAACATGCGCTAAAAATGTAGGCAGCATTTTGTATAACCAGCACTTTTGTACCAAACATTTGTAGTCTAAAACAAATGATAATAACGGCACAGTATACACGATAGTAGTGAAAATTAGCATAGTTTATTCTTCAATAGGTTTTTATTTGAGTTCTTTTAAACTTTAAACACATTTTTAAGTAAAGAGAGTAAAAAATGCTATCAGTGAAACGATGCGATGTGAAGTAGCGATAGAGCATGCTTGCATACGATAACGATCACAATAGTATAACAGATTTGTGTCTTTATTATAAAACAAAATAACATAAATAAAAATATATCGGTAAGCACTGAATCGCGGTTGCATGCGAGTTTTTAATATTAAAACGGATAATGTATATCGAGGTCTCATGTGGTTAAAAACATTGTTTTTATTACAAATAGAATTGCGTTTGACCACCAACTCTCCGGTTGTGAAGCGAAGAAGCGATCTACGGTGGAGAACGCTCGCCTAGAAGAAACCGATTCACTCGCCGACTTGAAGGCACCCAGATTGTATCTATCAGGGAACACCCACTCAAGCAGCAAATTCCAGGTTTCATTATAAAACAAATATTGAATGCAAACGCATTAAAACAAAATAGACAGTTAATATAAAAGTATTCTAATGTAGTTTTTCGGTGTACGACTATATTACAGGTTTTTCTGTTTTTATCTTACAATTAGTATAACACAAAGTGGCACTCCGCGTCTGTCTGTATGACCTCTTATTTTTTCTAAACCACGTCACGGATTTTGATAGGTATGGTTTTCACAGTCATGTAGATATTTTTTCTAGAAGGTTTCTTTAAAATGTTAATGTCATGAAACGAACGAGACACAGAACTTTGAGTAGCAAAACAAAGTCCAGGGTATTGCTGCGTTGGCGATCATTACTTTGAGGCTTTCGATGGTAAGTCTCAACAGCCCTGTAATTTCTCTAGCTACATAAAACTTTAAAGGTTAGTAGAAATAGTAAATGCTTTGTAATCGAGTCGCCTAAAACAAATTGCATCCGTGCGAAGCCGGGGACGCCAGTAAAGTATATTTATAGCGGACGACAATTATGTTCGACTGAGCGAAGCCAATGTCTTTTTCTACTGAGACAAATCGGGGATTGTGTATACCTACGTTTGTTTCAGTTTTAGACGATGTATTCGAATGCTATTGATCACATTTTATAAGCAAGCCGTTCATTACAATGCGATATTTTATGTTTATATTACGAACAAGTAGACCTTCTAGCATTGTTACGAGGTTCCTCATTCTGCAGCGCTAACCTAACCGCCTGGGCACTGCCCCGCTGCCGGCGGCACTGTTGGTTTTGTATTTTTATAATATTTATACATCATCATCAGCTTATGGTAATCCACTATTTGACATAGGCGTCTTCTAAGATACGTATTTAACGCCAACTCTTCTACGTTTATTAACACTACATAAAGTCTAAGGGAATCTTACGCTTGGTTTGCGATCTCCACTCTAAAACACGTCTACTCCAGCGGTTATTAATTCCTCGACAGATACCTATGTATGTCCAGCTTACTGCTACTTCAGCTATGTCTGTGACTTTAGTTCTCTGGCGAACTACTTAGTTCCAGATACGACTCCTCAGAGAAATCCCACCTATAACTGTTTCCATAGCCATATATTAAAAAAAAATGACATAATTAAACCAGCAACAAAAGATAAATTAATCATTTATGACATCAGATGAAAAATTAAATGATTATAATTTTATTTATAACTCAGTTAGCTGATAAAACAATAGTACCAGATAATTGTAACTTTACCTTGAAAATGTTATTATCATAATAATGAAACCCGATTCAACTAGACAATTGATTTTCAATTGAACTTTAAAACAATTGAGTGGCAATTAAAAACTCTCCATAACGAAACTGAACTTTGACACTTATTACAAACATGTAAAGTAAATATGAGTAAACCCAATGATAATATAGCAATGTCTATTATCAAACGGTGTTAGTAGCTTGTAATAATACATTATCTGAGTCACTGTGCTACCAGAATTGTTTAAAAATAAATAATGAATATTTTAACCGAATACTTGCTATTGTTTTTTATCGTTAGTCCGCATTTGACCTCGAACTTGTCTGTTGGTATCCCAGGATCTACTATATTTTACATTACTATATATTTTTCTGAGACGAATTAAAATTTCTAGATATTCTTTAATACGCTTGCGTTTGACCGCCACCTGATGTTAAGCGCAGATACGATCTACTTTGAAGCACGCTTGTCTAGAAGAAGCCAATACACTCGCGACTTGAAGCCATCCAACTTGTTTCTATCAGGGAACACTCACTCGGGCAGCAACTTCTATTGTTTAGCGGTTTGAGCCTTTTAGTTCTAATTTGTAATATCGATCATGAAGTGGTGTCACTTTTTAGAGCTCCTGTCTGTCCGTTTCTAGAATAAGAAGGGTGGAATTTGGTCATACAGTTCTGAAGTGCACTCTCCAAATATTGGTCCCTTTCTTTTAGCATTAATATTATTCATTTTTATTTTACTTATGCGTGATTGTACCAGGAGTCAAAGCAGAGTACCTAAAAACCTAAAAAAAAAAAAAAAAATGTGCGCGGACTCGTCTTCGCACTCAAACAAGAATGTTTCAATACGACGTCAGTTTTTACAGTAAAATATTAAACTCCTATATTAACTGAATGGCTGTAATCAGCGATAGTTAGTGTAATTAAAATAATTTTAAGTGGAAGTAAGTACTATAGTAACTATAGTTGTCTTTTTGACAAACATACGAATTCGGTACCTCCTTTATACATTCTATAGAATAATCTCGAGTAGTAAAATTTCAAATGAATATAATACATATGTAGGTACAACAATTGAGCAAACTAAAAAATTATAAAATTTTATTATATGCTAATTACCTTCAGTATATAAATATATTAAATGACTTAATTTAAATATACGTTTTGGCTTAAATTTATCCCAACTAGTGTATTTATACAAAATGCAAAATGTATAACTCAAAAACAGTTTAAGAAAATATAAGATAATGAAATAAATAACTGCGAGGAATATCTTTGTTCTCTGTCCTTTTATATTAGAAATTTTGATTATAACCTGTTAAAGAAACCAGATGTAAGGACAGATACTCGTATTCTAATGCTGCCACAATCTGCTCATCATACTCTACTATTGTAAATAGGAAAGTTTGTTTGTGTTGTTTGTTATTTAGTGGTGTCTGAGTGCAAATGTTTTTATTCACAATCATTCAATTGCGACCCATTGGATATGTCTACATAGCATAACACAAAGTCGCTTCCCGCCGTCTGTACGCGCAGATATTTTAAACTACGCAACGGATTTTAATGTGGTTTCCATGATTAATAAGAAATACCACGTTAGTATTTACATTGCACCCGTGCGAAGCCGGGGCGGGTCGCTAGCGTAGAATAGACGACATTTGCGCAGCAATGAGACATTTAAGGCTCAAAATAATAGAACTGTTTCTAGACACTACCATTTATTCCAAGCTTATATTCTTGTTCCAGACCCCACCTGGGTTTCGTGTACGAGTCGTCTAATCGGGGAATCATATTAGAAGACATCCAACTCGACCAGGTCTGCTTGCTGACTGAAGCGCCTGAAGCGAGAAGGCTAGTCACAGAGCTGACCACCTTCAGAAGCCACAAGGTCACGATAGATGCTCAAGGTAAGTTTTAATTGAAACAATAAATAGAATGAGACAAACAAGACTAGAGAAAATAGATAAGTCTTAGACAATAGTTTTTATTTTATAAAAAGACTTAAAAACGATAAGTTACTTACTATACGACAGACTGATATGTTTACAAAAACTTTGGTGTGTGATTTAAAAATATTGAACTCCATGACGAATTAGTGGTATCCAGAACTTTGAGTAATTTAAGAAACTGTACAATTTAAGCACAATAAATTAAATTAACAAAAACTCAATTTCATTCTCAAACATACTTTGGAAGAGAGAGAGTAGGAGCACGTGGGATCATTGTTATTAACACAGAAATGAATTTAAAGTGTTATGTTTGTAAAAAGAATTTGCTATAAAAACTAGTTAGCATGGAAGAAACATTTTTTTAAAGTTTCAATTCAAGATGATACTTATTTTTTCCTTCCCCAACAAACGTACGTACTCCGTCATTAAGTTTTAACGATCGAAATCAAAATGTAAATTTTAATGTGCGCGTAAAGCTATTTCAGTCCGTCGTGAGTACTAAAGAACAGGTTTTTGGAGCTGGAATAATTTTAGCGAGTCTTATTTACCTCTCTTCACTCTATAATAAATGTATACACGATTATCTGCGTAAATTTCCAAAGCGATATGACCTACCTCAATAGCTATTAAAGATTCCTAAGCATCCTCCCAGATGTTACAAACAACAATGGCGCTAAATCATCTCCTTGAGGCACGCATGGCGGATTGTTTACCGCGCCGCAGTAAACATTCACGCTTGGCGGCGTAAACGGAAACCCGATAACCATTGCTCATAATCGCACGATGGTTGCGTGTTCCAAGTTACGTGTGTCGATATTCGCAGTCGAAATCATTGATTTTTGCTTGCACTCCGTATCGAAAGCCTTTGTTTGATAGAATTATTGGTTTAATCTTTAAATTCTAAGGCTGTTTAGAGGTTATATTAAATCTGTATGGTAGTTTTAGCCAACTGAGTTATGGGAAAAGCAAATCGTTTGCTTGATGGTAATATTCACAATTGCCCTTAATAATTATTTTTGTTCGCTGAATGGCCAGTTTTAGTTGCTGTTGTTGGAAAAGTAAAGTACGACTGATAATTAAACATGTCATTCGATCTATGGTAGCACTCAGCTTAAATGCCACTCGTGGTCACCTATTCAGTGACTGACCGGATCATCCGTTGCTTAACTTGTACTTTAAAAAAAACAGACTACGTTGAAGTTAACTTGATTAGTAATTTTAATGAAATTACGTAAACTGAAAACAAAGTAAACTAAACGGCAAACAGTGTACGCACACTACATAATTAAACACTAGGGACTGAGCAAACGAGAGGTGACCACCGTACGATCAATACTAATGGTGACTTTGTCATTTTAGTATTTCCGGGTAACAGAAAATGTGAGACTGTTATTACTTGATATCACGCTCAATCGACTTCTATTCTGTCTTTTATCTATCTAATACCTTTAAACGAGCAATTCTTGTATGTATGTATATATAATCTGAATCTCGGAAACGGCTCCGACGATTTTCATGAAATTTAGTATGCAGGGGTTTCGGGGGCGAAAAATCGATCTAGCAAGGTTTCATTTTCAGAAAACGAAAAATAAAACTGAGCTAAGCTCGGTCATCCAGGAACTGAAGTTTTATGGGAGCAAATCTAGTAAAATTGGCACAATAAGACCGATATAAAAGAAAGGTTGCGACAATAACATGAAATTGTCCACCATTGCGTGGCAGATTGAGAAAGGTCAAACTCATTTGGCACATAACAATGTGACCTCTACGCGATTCATACGCGACCGTGACCATGTTCTGGAGATAGGAAGCGTTCTGTCATATACGGAAATAACTCAACGCAAAATTTTACTTTTACTTTATATCAGAAATAATAACCTGTTATAATTGAAAGTCAATAAAAAATAGTTATTTAATAATCTTTTAGAATTATAGAATTCGGACCATTATAAAAATTAATACACCGTAGTATCAAATATTCTGCCGCTAAGTTATAAGTCTGTAAACATTACTATATTCCGTCTTGAAGAGTACTGTAAGTCTGTAACTAGCGAAATTATAGGGCTATTGAGATTCGAGAATAACCGTCGAACGAATCAAAATAATGAGCGCCATGCGTAGCGAAGCCCTAGACTTTGTTTTGTTATTCCAAGATATAAGTACCGCTGCAAGAGTCATGGACAAGCGTTATCTCTTACCTTAGGAGTTTCGGTAGCCTCATTACTTCTCTACATAGTAGATATAAAAGAAAGTCGCTTCCCGCCTTCTGCACGCTTAGATCTTTTAAACTACCGAACGGATTTTAATGCTGTTTCCAACGATAGACAGAGTAAGGTTTATATGTATAACATGCTGCCTTTGGCTGGAGATAGCTTTTACTCTTAGTTAAAGCTTATGGAGAGCAAGCAAACAGGTATTGGCCATGGCAAAAAATCATAATTAACATTATATTATACAATTTGCTCTATAAAACTGTAGAACATAACTTGTTCTATTGTCAATAGTTTTCGCAGCGCACGCGAGGTAACGATTTTTTTCGGTAAAATTTTCACAGCTTGGCTTACATTGTTAAAGTTATCACACGGATCCCTTATTGCTTTTTTAAAATAAAATATAGGTTATCTTCGTCATGAATAATGTATCATTCTAATGATGAAAGTATTATTCAGATAGGTCCAGCAGTTTCGGAGCCTATTCAAAACTAACAAAAAATCAAATCATTCCTCTTTATAATATTAGTGTAGATAATATATATGTATATGCACCACATTAGTATCTACATTGCAGCCGTGTGAAGCCGGGGCGGGTCGCTAGTTTAAGATATCTTCTAAATTGACAGCCATCTTTTATCTTGTTTTGAGATGTTATAGAAAATGAGAAAGACGTCTTTACATAGTCAATTTCGTCCGTACGTTTGTTATCTTATCAAATAATAATCTTATTTGCATTTTGATATGTATCTTGGAAATCCGCTCTATCTTCAAGACTTTACCAAGAATATCCTAAATGACAGTGGATTAAAGCCAAACTTATAAGTGCAATATGACGCCATTTGTATTCTACCTAGTACCTACAGCTTAAATCTGGAGGCCGTTACTCAACTAATTAGATTAGAATATTTTAATATGTACAATGAGGTGTGTTAAGTGTGAAGCTATTTGGAAATAACTTGGTGGTAGATCTCCTTAAAAGGAGGTCGACTAGGTAGGTACCACCGCAGTACCAGATCTTCTGCCGTCAAACAGTAGAATAAAATACAACTTTTTTGTACACCGTTATTGCCGTGGTGGTGCCGGCGTAAGAATTGTACCCCAGCTTTTCTACCCGTGGTTGCCGTAAGATTCGGCTAAAGGATGTAATCCGGAAGATGGGCAGCAGCGTCTTTCTTGAACAATGATACCTAAGCGCTCGCCAACCTGCCTGCCAAGCGTGGCGAGCATTGGCATAACCCCTCCCCAGGAGGAGGCCTGTGTCCAGCAGTGGACGTCCTATGGCTGAAGATGTTATTATACACCAAACATACAAAACTTAAGAAAGAGATAACAAAATCAAAAACAACATAGTCTAATAAATATATTGCGTACAACGGTGGCCTTATCGCCATAATAGTGTATAAACACTGTTCCGGTTTGCAGCTAGCGAAATTACATGGCTGTTAAGACTAACCATCGAAAGTCTTAAAATAATGAGCGTCAAAGCAGCGATGCACTGGACTTTGCTTTGTTACTCAAAGTTCTGTGTATCGCTGCAATGGTCATGGACAGGCGTTATGTCTTACCATCAGGAGAGCGTCTCGTTCGTCTCATTACATTTACATTTTAAAAAAGCAAAATACAAATCCTCTATTAATATCAATAGTAACAACGTACAGTATTTTGTTTTCTTTTTTTAATGGTTGACAAGCTATGCGCTTCTGATGTGAAATTACGATGTAGTCGGAGATGGTAAAAAGCACATCTAGCCTGGACTAGAACTGGCTCTCAAGCGAGGCTGCCGGAAAACACCTTTAGGTGCTTGGCGACAGATTTTCGACTTGAAGCTAGCCAGCCGAGTGCTAGAAAATACTCTAACACCAAGCTATGGTTACCTCACGATGTTTTCATTCACACAGCGCAAACTCATTGTTGGGGTTTGAAGGCCTTCAGCGTGCGAACCAACCGTGCTAAACACTGAGCTATCATAGCTACAAAATCAGTCAGTATATGTGCATACTATGCTCCAATCCGACTGAACCAATACTGAAATACATTATTAGAAAGCTACAGTCATTGTCCCTGACTACTACTGACTTCTTATTCATAACGTGAACAACAACAGGCATTAACTAGTCAAAAACATATTGTTGACGTAAAAGATAAAGCCTATTTGTACCTGTAACGAGATATAAAGAGAACGCCTTCACCCGATTCATTGTTTGATCTGATTGGTTTTATTTGGAAAAAAATCTGTATTCAATATATAAATGTTAGTCACGTTTAGCAGGACGGGTTTTGATTTTGTTTACTTTGTATTGTAATGCTTTATACGTATATTTAAGCGATAAAAAGTGCTTACTGCCTAGCTGGCAATACTGGCTTACTATTGTCGATGATCTCATTCTGATTGTCAGTATTAGTTCGTGAATCCGTTTTGATGGTTGATTGCAAAAACACGGACAATTGCGAGTCAGACTCGCCCACCGACGGTTTCGTACAAAGTAGTAAGTTTGATGAAATAGTTCGGGAATCGAGTGTTGAAGTTTATGGTTTTGATTTTGACCCTATTTTTTATGTGGTCATATTAAAAATGTGCAGTTGGATTTATATAAGACAACGCTTCTTGCCAAATTGTAAAAAAATATATGGTTTTAATTTCAATTCGATATTTTTTCCGAGTTAGGTCTTGGCAGATGCACAGACGGACAAAAAAGTGGTCCTATAAGGGGTCCGTTTTTTTTCCTTCTGAGGTACGGAACCCTAAAAATAGCCTTTATGTGAGGAATTTATTATACTGCTACATTTCGGAGCTCACTGAATTTGTCGCCTAGAATTGAACTCGGGTTTCTTTTGTTGCTTTTTTTGTGTATTTATTGTGTAGGGTTTCGTTTCCAAATGGACTCAATAAGGCTATGCTGTCATCCTCTCAACAGAAACAAAATTAATTTAGTAGTAACGATAGCTCCATGGTTAGCGCGGTTGGCTCGCACGCCGAAGACCATGGATTCAAACCCAAACAATGGGCTTGAGCTGCCGGTGATAGAAACCATAGCATGGTGGTACATTCCAGTTCTCGGCTGGCTAGCTCAAGTTATAAATCTGCCGTCTAGCATCTATCAGTGTGTTCCGGCAGCCTCACTTGAGAGCCAACTCCATTCCAAACTAAGTGTACTATCTTCAACAACACCGTCACAGCATTAGGTGAACTGAAGTCAAACACCTAGCCTGTCAAATATATAAAAAAAAGCTAGCGTAATTTTTCACAGATTAGGTGTTCTTTTAATAAATTTTCAATGAATAAAAAAATATTCAAATAAAGTAAATCTTGTGTAAAAGTATTCTATATGTTAAATCAGGTAACAAGCTACGTCATGTATTTCATCCAAATCCGTTAAGCCCTTTTTGCTTTGTTGATTAACTTTGAGTTGGTTGACTAACAAACATACAAACTTTCATATTTATAATATTGATAGGATAAACATGGTGCGTTTGTTTCGCATAGCTGTTTTGCATAATTGCGTTCATTTGTGGCGTGAATTGATTCCTTCACTCGTGAGTCGCCGGCTTTATTTCTCTTATTTGTATGAAACAGCTTCTTTAAGAGCTCTTTGTCTTTTATCTGCAGTGAGATCATCCCGTCCTGTTCTTAGGACTTAACTGGCATTATGAGAATTGATAAAAGCGTAACTTCAGTGCGATTCTATTTTTACCCGACTGCGGCAAAACCTGACTGACGTGATTTATGCGGGATTACTCACTATATCGGATTTTAATGATTAATTTTGTAGCGCGGTCGGTTCACACGCCGAAGAGCTTGGGTTCAAACCCCAACAATGAGCTTGAGCTGTCGGTGAAGGAAAACATCGTGAGGAAACCATAGTATAGTGGTAGGATACTTTCTAGTACTCGGCTGGCTAGCTACCATGCTCAAGTTGAAAATCTGCCGCCAAGCACGTTACGGTGTGTTCCAGCAGCCTCGCTTAAAGAGCCAGTACCATTCTGTGGTCAAACACCTAGCCAACGATAAAAAAATATATCGGATACTTCCGACTATAGTTTTGGCCTCACCCGGTGGCCTTCATTCTGGAGACAAAGCACGCGCGACCTCGTCTTGCTTCGCACTGGAAAACAAAAAAGATTATTATATGTGTGACTTGTAGTATGTTTGTCCGTCCCTATGTTCCCTCGTAATTACTAAACCGATTTTGATCGTCTTTGTTGCGGGAGTGTCGCTAGTATATTACAATTAAAAAAATAATTAAATTCCCGATTTTTGGCGCCATAATGTTATGTTTTCTTTCGTATTCATTCTGGTTTCAGTTTTTTTTTTTACTTTTTAGCTTGTTTATACAGTTACTTTGGAATACTTTTTAATTTTTTATTGTTGCTAAAGCCAAACCGCAACGGATACATCTGGGGAACTGAAACAAAAAGCAAACAGGCCATAATAAGAGATAACACGGACAAGTGTGAGTCAGACTCGCCCATCGAGGGTTCCGTACAAACTAGTAGGTATGATAAAGAGTTCGGAAATCAAGAGCTGAAGTTTATTTTTTTTTTTAATGTTTTTGTCATAAACCAAAAATTACACATCGGAAAAATAATTAAAAAAATGTTTTAGCTTGTGCTAACGAAGCTCTTTCATATGATATCCCACATGATACGGTTAAATCACCTTAAAATTTGGACCCTCATTCCTTACATAAAGTTTTTTTTGTGATTAAATTAAAAATGTACATTTTTTGGTTATTTTTCTTTATGTGTACTTATAAGTCAATGCTTCTTGCAAAATTTCATATTTCTAGGTCAACAGGATCTATAGTATCTATAGGTTTTGTTTCCCTTCACATCATCAACCATAGGACGTCCAATGCTGGACATAGGCCTCCTCCTTGGGGTTTGCCAATACTCGCCACGCTTGGCAGGCGGGTTGGCGAGCGCAGTTAGGTGTGATTGTTCAAGGAAGACGCTGCTGCCCATCTTCCGGATTACATCCCTTAGCCTATTCTTACGGCAACCACGGGTAGAGAGGGTGGGGTACAATTCTTACGCCAGCACCACTACGGCTAATTGATTCCTTTGTGAATGTCAATATATGCAATTTTTTATTACATTTTTTTACGATAACCGAGATTTTTTTTTTTTTTTTCACAGCTACAACAGACTACAGATCTTCATACTATATGGTTTTAATTTCAACTTGATACCTCCACGCGTTCCCGAAATAGAAGGTTTTGACAAACGGACAGACGGACAACAAAGTGATCCTATAACGGTTCCGTTTTTTTTTCCTTTTGAGGTGCGGAACCCTAAAAATAGCAAAAAAGAGAGAGAGACGGACATACTACATACATCTCTCTGTCTATTAGTTACGAGCCCTGACATTAAAAACATCGATCAATGTCATTAACAGTAAAAGCCTTCTGTAACGCTCGACTGGTTTAAGTAAATAGATGGCTATTTATATTGCAATTCAAACATGAAGGTATAGCCACAGAATAAAGAATATCTTCTACATACCTCATGCTTAAACATGTGAATGCTTTCTGCGACCAAACAATGTGTTATGCATCATGAATGATATTTTTTTATAGTCAACTAGCGACCCGTTACGTACGGGTTTATACGGGACTTTTGATCTATCTCAAAGGGATTAGGCAACGTTTTCAATGAAAGCTCCCAGGTGGCTTGACTTTTTCCGACACTTCCAACAATTATCATCATATTTCAACCAATTTACACAAAACCTTGACAAATTATATATCTAAACCTTCCTCATGAATCACACTATCTATTGGTGAAACTCGCATGATAATCCGTTCAGTAGTTTTTAAGTTTATCGCGAACAGACCGACAGACAGACACGGCGGACGACTATGTTTTATAATATGTAGTGATAGGCTTGCATTTGACCGCCATTTCACATGATGTTAAGTTTTTTTTTTTTTTTTTTATAGCTGACGGGCTTGGTGTTTGACCACAACTCACCTGATGTTAAGTGAAGGTGTGGTCGAAGATGGTAAAGCACACCTAGCCTGGAATGGAACTGGCTCTCAAGTGAAGCTGCCGGAACACACCGTTAGGTGCTTGGCGGCAGATTTTCAACTTGAGGGTGGTAGCTAGCCAGCCGAGTACTAGAAAGTACTCTACCACCACGAAAGAAAGTTATTAGACCACTTAGCCTGGATTGGAACTGGCTCTTAAGCGAGGCTGCCGGAACACGCTGTTAGGTTTGGTGGGAGATCTCCTTAGCAGTAAGTCGTCTAGTTAGGTTCGTCAGTACCAGATATTCTGCCGCCAAGCAGTAGTGTGTAAACATTACTCTGTTCCGCTTTGAAGGGTAATGCAGTTAGCGAAAGGCTGTTGAGACTAACCATCGAAAGTCTCAAAGTAATGAGCGCCAAAGCAGCGATGCCCTGGAACTTTGTTTTACGACTCAAAGTTCTGTGTATCGCTGCAATGGTCTTGTACTGGCTTTATCTCTGACCATCAGGATAGCGTTTCGTTCGTCACATTACTTTTACATAAAAAAAATATTGCAGTTTTTAACTAGACGGTAGCCAACTGAGTACTAAAAAGTTACCACAATGATATAGTTTCGTCACTGGCAGTAGAAAGACTTAAACCCACGCCTCTCGGCGTGCGACGCTCTGAGCTATCTGTGGCACTAGCTCATAAAGTTCTTTTGTTTTCTGTATTTTTAGGGTTCCGTACCTCAAAAGGAAAAAACGAAACCCTTATAGGATCACTTTGTTGTCCGTCTGTCTGTCAAGGCCCTTTTCTTCAGGAACGCGTGGAGGTATCTAGCTAAAATTCTTATTAAATACTCAGGTCTACTGTCCCTTGGAGCTGTGAAAAAATCAAACTTCCAACGCAATCAAAAGATACAGCCGTTTATGCTGCAAATTTTCGACACTCGCAAGGGAATCAAAATCTACAGGGTACCTACTTCCCGTGAACTCGGAATCTTGGTTACGAAGCAACGTTTTATAGCACAGATCAAGGAAAAATTGCGAAAAGCATAAATAAAAAAAAAAAAACAACTTTTACTTATATAGGTTTGTACGGAACCGTTGGTGCGCGAGTCCGACTCGCACTTGGCCGTTTTTTTTTTTTTAAATATTCACAAAGGAGTTTCTATTTATCCTATTTATCGTCGTTACAAAGCTTGTAGTGAAATATGGCTATACGTGAAGGCATGCCCAGCTGTGGGATATTAAAGACTGATTCAAACATCATGTATTCAATGTTACAATTCCTAACATTAAATCAATGTCTCGTCTACCAATTACAGCGTACGTCCTTTTTGACTTTGGCACTGCCAACGCAATTATTACTCTTACTGTAACTAAATAGAGGTCGATTCCGTTTGTCGCTGATGTTTTTTTATGAGTGGAGGGATATTTGCATGTTAATTACTTTTTTTTTTTTTTTTTACATGTTCGGTTAGCTGTTGCTGTCGTGCTATTATACTGAATATTCTCACTATAATTGAGAAAAGTTATTTATTTATTATTTATTTTATATGTCTAGACGTCGCTTAGGTTCACATTTTGTGTTTACTTTATTTATAATTATAAAAATTGATAGTTTTTTTTTATGTATCTGTAATGAGACGAACGAGACGCTCTCCTGATGTTCGAGATAACGCCTGTTGACCATTGCAGCGGTACACAGAACTTTGAGTAGTAAAACAAAGTCCAGGGCATCGCTGCCAAAAGTCAAGTACCTATATGTAGAATATTTATAATTTATAGGGTTCCATACCTCAAACAGAAAAAAAAATGGAACCTTAGTATTACTTTTTTCTCCGTCTCTCAAGACCTTCTGTCACGGGAACGCGTGAAAGTATCAAGTTGAAATTAAAACAGTGGCAGTACATGAGTTCGGTTCCCACTCAAACATTTGTGTGACGAGCTTTAATATTTGTTCTGAGTCCAGGTGTTCTGTATATATTTACAAAAAAAAGTATGTAAGTATCAGTCATCTGGTTTCCATTGTACAAGCTTTGCTTAGTTTGTGGCTAGATGGTGCTGTGTGTATTTAAGCTTATATCCCTGTATGATTAGGCTGGTAAAAACAGCCTTTTTGTGTAGTCGGTTATTAAAATACTATTAATTTAAAATGCACTTTATTTCAATTAAACAAACCACATTTGAGTTTCCGGGCTATATAGATGCCATATACTTATTTGATAGCGGCGAAGAACGGGGCATGCCGTGTTGGTGCGCATACTAATTAGTACTATGAATATTTTAGATTTGATGCTATCTTTATGTCTAATCTGGTTACGATATGTGCAGGCAAAAACTATCAAGCGAATGACCTGTCTGAGACATCGATTAAAATATTTGTTCAGTTTTTCAATCTACAGGTGATCAAATAATCGCAAAGCCACGAACCCATAAAAACCTTGTGAGCTTTTTGAAGGACATTTCGCACAGCGCTATCAAATCCCAAACTAAGGTAATCTTGTACTATGAGAACCAGATAGCTGATATATAACTTACATACTTTTTTTGTCTCGAAAACAGATGCTTATATGTACACGAGAACTAACGTGTCTACTATTCTACTTTGTGATAGATTTCCAGATCCCAGATCTTCTTAGAAGGAAGTCGTCTGGGTACCAAGTAATGAATTAATAAATGAATAACTCTTTATTGTACACACTTAACAATACATAATACAGAAGAAATAAACTAGTTAATAGGTGTAACAACTGGCGACCTTATCGCTAAAACCGATCTCTTCCAGGCAACCTTAGGATGGAAAGGATTAGAGAAAGAAAAACGGGTTGTGTCAATAACGAGGATATGCATACAGGATAATACAAATATATGACATATATCTACATTCTAATAATTATATATAGATTAACTCACTTGAAATTCTGCCGCTAAGCAGAGTGTAAACATTACTCTGTTCCGCTTTGAAGGATTCGGCAATTGATACTGCAGTTAGCGAAATTACAGGGCTGTTGAGACTAAAAATTGAAAATGTCATAGTAATGAGAAAAAAAAACAGCGATGGCATAGACTTTGCTTGCTAAACTCAGTTCTGAGTACCGCTTCGACGGTCATGGACATGCGATATCTCTTAACATCAGGGGAGGGTCTCGAACATCTAATTACTTTTTCATAAAATAAAAAAAACTAACCGGGCTGTCAACTATGTATCTAAAACTCTTTCTGTGCAAAGTTTCATTTCAATCGTTTATGACCTTCTCTTCCTTTTTTATTTTTGACTCCAAAAAGGTTTGCGTTCTGCCACGCTAGTCCTGTTGTTGAACAGTACTGCAGTTTAAGTTTGATCACGCTATTCTATAAGGAACTTATTTACTCTAGATTTGGAGACACCCGTATTGTATCTATCATTTGGAGAACACAGACTTCGGCATAGAGTTCCACAACCGCGCTGTGAATATGAGTCAATAAGCTTTCCTTCTGTAAGTCGTTCATTGAAACAGGGAAGATCATAAATTTTACGGGAAGTTTTTGTTCGTCATTTGTCTTTGTTTGACGGTAGCTGATGTACTCAAGTGGCGTTAATCCAACCTGCATTAAATTTGAGAAGCAAAAATGTATTCAATTTATTTTTCCAAATTCCGGTCCAAAGGATGCTAAAATTTCAGTGTCGCTAATTCTCAGTTCGTGCAAGAAATCAGATTCCAAAATAATGGTTGAAAACTTGAAATATAAGTTCGACCTTGACTTGAGTAAATTATGTAGAACAGGATATCTGCTTCAGAAATAACGATATGCAAGTTCTAGTTCGATAACGCCAGCATTCTAATGTAAGATAAAAAAGAAATTGTAATAACGAACTATGCTACCGATTTGAGAAAGGATATTGGGGAACGTCATAAAACCATTTAATGCTGATATTGATAGCACAAGCCAAAATTATAATTTCTATGATATCTTGTTGTATGCATGTTGTGATAAAGATGTGAGAAGTTGAAGATGAAGAAGTTGTGATGTCACTAAAGGGAGAAAGAGCCATAATCATAACCTTCGTTACATTACACGTATAAACTTTAAAACTACTGTTTTTAAACCCCGACGCCAAAAAAAGGGGGTGTTATAAGTTTGACGTGTTTTTAGGGTTCGATACCCAAAGAGTAAAACGGGACCCCATTACTAAAACTCCGCTGTCTGTCCGTTCGTCTGTCACCAGGCTGTACCTCATGAACCGTGGTGGTTAGACAGTACAAAATTTCTGTTGCCTCTATAACATACTAAAAAACAGAATCATAAAATTATTTAAGTGGGGCATACAACAGACATGATTTTTTGCCGTTTTTATAGATAATGGTACGGAATTCTTCTTGCGCGAGTCCAACTCGCATTTGGCCGGTTTTTTTTACACACAGATCTTTGAGTAACAAAACAAGGTCCAGGGCATTGCTGCTTTGGCGCTCATGAGACATTAGATGGTTCATCTTAATAGCCCTGCAATTTGGCTAGCTGTAGTACCCTTCAAACTGGAACACAGTAATGTTTACACACTACTGCTTGGCGGTACTGCAGTGGTACCTACCTAGACAATCTCCTGTTAAGGAGATCTACCGCCAAGTTTGTATGTATATACATATGTACTCGTATTACTTTGGGGTTATATTCGTTTTTATTTTTTTAACACTTCTATAGTCTTACAGAAATAATTTTTTTTCCAGCGTTCCTTGTTTGCAGCCGTCCTATCATTCTAGTCAACGTGCAGTGCCGAGACCGGCTGTCAGACGATGACGTCACCAGCCTGCGGAGCGTCACCGTGTTGGCGAGAGCCAGCAAACTGCACTGCGCTTTCATGGGAGAGTTCCACGACAAGGAAAATGTGCTATGTGAGTACGACATGACCAGCCACCACCATGTTTTGAAACAAAAAATACGCTATCAAACAAGCTTAATTAAGAAAATTAAAAAAAAAACATGTTTAAAAAAATTCCGCAATTGTTATTTTTTATGTTTGACAAGCTAGTTGTTTGACCACGGCTTATCTGATCTTTAGTTGAAGATGGTAAAGCACACCTAGGCTGGAATGGCTTTCAATTGAGGCTGTCGGAACACACCATTAGGAGCTTGGCGGCAGATTTTCAATTTGGGGGTGGTAGCTAGCCAGCCGAGTACTAGAAAGTACCCTACCATATTGCACAATGTTTTCCTTCACCGGAAGCTCGAGGTCATTTTTGGGATTTGAACCCACTAATTACTGAGCTATCATCGTTTCAATAACAAAAGTTTCCTACGGAACACTATTAAGCAAGTTACATTATAGTTTACTGTAAGAACAGATTCACAATTAGGTGGAAGGTCAATCGTGGTAAGTACTTGTTGAATCCTGATAACCAAATGGTCGTACCTTATCTTTTAATACCAAAAGTCAATCATGTACTATGTGAAGTAAATGAACGATTACAATGTTGCATATCAATTTAATTACAACCTTATCTGTAACATCACTAGGTTGGTAATCCTTAGTAACTGATTTTAAAAGTGATTTTATTGCGATGGAGACAAGAGAGGAACGTAGCACGCCAAATCCTATCCTAATATTATAAACTAGCGACCCGCCCCGACTTTACACGGGTGCAATGTAGATACTAATGTGGTGCATATGCATGTATTCTACATATCAAACCTTCCTCTTGAATCACTCTGTCTAGTGATGGAAACCGCATTAAAATCCGTTGCGTAGTTTAAAAGATTTAAGCGTACAGACGGCGGTAAGCGACTTTGTTTTATATTATGTAGAGATGTGAAAGTTTATGAGGATCGACAGATAGATGTTTGTTACTCTTTCACGCAAAAACTACTGAACGAATTTGAATTAAATTTGGTACACATATGGTTTATGGCTTGGATTAACATATAGGATACTTTTTATACTACAAACTTTTTGTAAAATTTCACGCAATCGCAAGTAACAAAATTCAAAATTCAAAACCATTTATTCAAACTAGGCTGAGAATCAGCACTTTTCGAACGTCGAAATTACATAAGACAGCCCCCCAAAACGCCCACCCGTCACAGTTAGTTAAATTATAAAAGCACTCCCATACGCACATGCCAAGGGGCGTAACTATCACATAATTACTTGTACGTAACCGCTTTGCTATCAATCCTGTCCATCCAAGAGTTGTCTGGAAGAAATTACTTTAGGCGATAAGGCCGCCGTTTTACTATAGCTGAATTCGTTCTGATCTATTATTTTCTATAACTTTTAGATAGAACAAAATCGTTTATTGTTATAACGGAATATTTTTGCGTTTGAATTAAGTGTTTGATGTCAGCTTTTCTTATCTTATATCTTTAAACGAGCAATTCTTGTATATATATATATATATATATTCTAAATCTCAGAAACGGCTCCAACGATTTTCATGAAATTTAGTATGCAGGGGGTTTCGGGGGCGAAAAATCGATCTAGCTAGGTTTCATTTTTAGAAAACGTCGTTTTATCCGTGTTTTCAGCCGTGCAAAGCTCGGTCAATTAGGTACTCTGATGTTAAGTGACGATGTGGTCGAAGGTGGTAAACACATCTAGCCTTGACTGGAACTGGCTCTCCAGTGACGAAACCCACTGTTAGGTGCTTGATTTTCAATTTGAGAGTGGTAGCTAGCCAGCCGTCAATGTTGAGATTTGAATCCACGTCTTTCGGCGTACAAACCGACCGCGCTAACCACTGAGCTATTACCGCTACATATACATACTACATTGCAAAGCCGGGCGAGTCGGTTGTTTTCCAGTAAATGAATCGTACGAATCAAGTCGACGCGTTGTAACTGCCATATTTTTGCTTCATTAAACGCGACACTGTGTATTGCTGTCTAAGTTTCAATATTAACTAAACTACTAAAACTTGGTCGTTATTTTAGTGTTGAATACCTTTTTTCTTTTTCTTTTCACATATATGAAAAACAGTAAAATACTAAGCTTAAGTAGGTATGACTATTATCTTCTTATACTATTTATAAGTTGATATATGTAGGTAGGTACATACATAGATATAAAAGGGCGGAATCTTCTGCCACAGATATTTTAATACTTACCAGAAGGTCCCAGCCAACCTCATGCTAAGAAAAAAAATGGTTACAGAAAATAAAACATTTTTCATTAATTATTTGTTTTCCAATTCTCTTTCAGCTATGAAAACTTGCGAGCCACTCCTGGACGAAGAAGTGGTGACAACCGTTGACGCCACAGCAACCGGTATGAGCTCCATTCTAAGTCCAGACAAGATCGAAACCAGCATATTCAACGGTTACTCGGGCGCTATAAAGTCAGGGCTGAGTCATTTGGCCATTCCTCGCGGCTGGTCCTGGGGAGGTCCAGCGTCACCATTCTGCCCCATCTGGACCGAAATTATCGTGCCTGATTGACGACTGACAGATATATAGATAGCTAATAAAATCCTGTTTAGATGCGGTATTTTTTTTATACATATAACATGAAATCTTTGAATTTGAAGTTGATTCTTTAAAAAATGGCGCTGAAAAATGTTTAAATGTCCAACAACAGGGCTGGTCAACCGTTTAACTAATAATATTAGTTTGATGTCCTCTGAGTTCATGTAGGATGAAAAAAAATAAGTTGCATAAGTCAGTGAATTAAATCTAAGGCATCGTTGTCCTAAAGTAGATCCAAAATGCATTATATTTAATGCATGGATAGGCGAAGTGTTAAATTTACTTGTCTATGCCATCTAGCGAACACCAGAAAAACTGCTAATCGGTAGTTGTTTTAGCTTTTGTCATTTGGCCGACGCATCGGTATGGAAGCGTAAGTCTTTGTACCGATAATTTTTATAATGATAAGCTACATACATGATAATAGTACTTCAAGAATTTTAATTTTAATGTGAAGCACATCTTGTAAATGTTTATATTGACAGTTAAGCGGCCATATTGTTTTAAAACATGATTTTTGCCGCCAAAACTTTCGCAGGGTTTTTTTTTTTTTTTTTTTATTTGTAATAGGCGCGTGCATTTACCGCACTAATATTGAAATGTAGATAATATATTATATTACCAAAATCTTTAAAACTATCTAATGAATTTAATTATTTAAGAGGGATATTGTAATTTTGTAAATATATTATGTAGGTTATGGCTAAATGAAATTGTTGACCATATTTTTTTAATGACATAGGTGATTGTAATTAATAAACGTCCTTAATAAGTTATTATGTGTACTTGTAAAATAAAATATTTTAGTCTTTGCAAAGCATAGACTGGAAACGTGTGCTTTTTTAAAATTAACTAATTTTAAGCTAATAGGAAAATGTAAAATACTAACTAATCATATTTTTCCGATGTAAATCGTTGTCTTGAAATAATAAATCATATCTGAATTTAAAACAAACAAAATTACACTAGGCAATAATTTCATGGGAGTTTGTGTTTAAATTTTTAGTACGTTTGTTCTCATGTTACCTCTTATTGGCTAATAACAGATTTAAATAATTTTGTATTCTTTTCGCTTTTTTTTTATTTTTTTATGTCTGACATTGTTGGTGTTTGACCAGAACTCACCTGATGTTAAGTGACGGTGTGGTCTAAGATGGTAAAGCACACCTAGCCTGGAATGGAACTGGTTCTCAAGTGAGGCTGCCGGAACACACCGTTAGATGCTTGGCGGCAGATTTTCAACTTGAGGGTGGTAGCTAGCCAGCCGAGTACTAGAAAGTACCCTACCACCACGCTATGGTTTCCTCACGATGTTTTCCTTCACCGGCAACTCAGGCTCATTGTTGGGGTTTGAACCCACGCCCTTCGGCATGCGAACCGACCGCGCTGAGCTATCATCGCTACAAAAATCAAAATCGCTTAATATCTCGAGTTAACACAATATAAGCTGCATTTAACTCAAGCGGGATTACTCACGTTGAATTATACTCAGACTAAATTTAGTCATATCGGGTGGCCTTTTTCAAGGAGACAGAGGAGAGTACAAAGCGCGCGCGGGCTCGTCTTACTTCGCACGTGAGTAATGCCGCTTAAGTAAAACAAAAATGTGTCAAACTATGTCCATACGTTTAACTCGGTACGAAATCTCGGGGCGCATCTAGCACTTATTTATTTCCGAACAGAAACTAAAAACTTCCAATGGTTTTTTTTTTATTTGTTTTTTTTTTTTAATAATATATTTTTATAAATTTATTATTGGAACAGCGTACCTGAGCGGATTTTTTATTAGTCTTTATTATTAGCAGATTAATAGGTTCCAGAAGAATTTTATAGTATTTTTAGTCAACTATTAAGTCAATTTCTAGCAAAACCATTATCACAAACATGTTAAAGTTATTCAGTACTACATAAATGAAACGAGCAATATTTGTATATATATACCTAGTAGTTTGTGATCTCGAAAATTACCAACGATTTCGATGCTATTTGCTGTAAGGAGGTTTTTGAGGGCGAAAAATCGATCTAGCTAAGAAAACCTTTTTTTCGTTTTTTTAAATTTGCATACACCAAGCAAATCACTCAAATTCAGTCAATAAATTTGTCGAATCTAGAATTATAATAATCAGTTATTTTACATAAAATTTTGTTTAATTCGAAACTGTAAAAAAGCTTTACGTTTTAGCACACTACTAATATTATAAAAGCGAAAGTTTGTATGTTTGTTACTTCTTCACGCAGAAATGGCTAGACCAATTTTAATGAAATTTGGAAAACAATGAAGGTAGTTGACACCCTGGATTAACACATAAGCATGTAGCGTTCACATGGGAAAGAACTGCGGAGCGCAGTTAGTGATTAGATAAAAAATTATATTGAAAAATACTTAAATATTTTTGTATGAAATTGGAATTGTGATCTGGTCGTCGTTCATTGTTTACATGAAAAAGAATTCTAAATAGCATAAGTATATTTAGTAACTAAATTAGTACTAAAACGATTTTTTTAATCTAAGTACCAAAACATTGATATAAATTATAAAGCTTTTGACAGACGCCAGAGTTATTTGAAATTGAAATATAAATATAGTTGTAAACACATTGGGAATAAATTTCTATTTACTTTGTTCATTATTTATGATTAAACTTTAGACTTTGTAGCGTGTTCTTAACTTGACCAAAACTTTAAACAAATACGGTGGAACGGCAAGAATAGTTTGGCCTTTGAGATGTGTTCAGTGTATAGATACGAAGGGTTGTAAAAGAGATTGTGACTCCAACAGCTGGTATATCATACTCCAGTAGGTAGTTTAGGTATTATGAATATGAAAAATAAATATTTTCAAAATATCTTTTGACTGGTAGTATATTTGCTTTAAGAGCTATAGGGTGCAGGTTCGATCCCACCTAGTACAAAAAATTGTTTTGTCTGGGCGTTCTGTACGTATTTACATAAAAAATATCATATGGTTCCTATAGTACAAGCTTTGCTAAGTTTGGGGTTGGACGGCGCGTAATGTCTTACGATATTTATTTATTTATATCTATTTGAATGGAAGAATGAATTGCGCCGATGTGCTATCAAAAACAATACTTTGCGAATCAACTTCCACACGGTAATGTTCTGAGTGATTTTTGACGGGCGACAGATTTAACTCTTAACTAGAGACACAAGAAATAGTGGCTTAGAATTGTACTCCACAACCACGGCTGCCAAATTCATCTGTTGCTGGTTGGCATTGCAATATAGAAATGCTGTTTTCAGCTTTATAGTTTAAGAGTAACGATGTTCCAGACCAAGTGTAAGGGAATACTAGGTTATAAGCTTTGGGTATATTTAGCCGAAATGTATCTATCGTTTGAAACGTCATCCACATATAACACACGCGATTCTTTTTGCCATACACTTGCAAATTGTGGAATGATCTTTCTCCTTCCTTATTCCCGCGGAGGTACAACATTGGGTTCTTCAAAAGACGTGAATAGAATCTTTAAGCTACGTATTTGTAATTCCCCTGGTATTGCAGATATCCATAGGCGACGGTGATTTACCATCAGGCAACCCGTATGCTTGATTACCACCTGTGGCATAAAAAATGTGTTAACTGTATTCGTTTATGAAAGACTGCTACGGGAATGGCATATCAATAATATCAGCTGATTCTTGCCCGATAAGGAGCAGCTGTTCTTTTACGATTTCAGCGTTGCCTCCATTGTAAAAGTTATTCGTAGCGATAAGTACAAAGACCCCGTTTCGGCTCTGTACACCTTAAGTCTAGAACCCTGCTTAAACCACGATTTACGATCTCTTGATATGCAGGAAAAATAAGAGATTTCAATGAACTTTACTTACCTATTTTGTGATATAAAAAATATTTTTACTATTTTATTAATTAACAATGTTTAGTGTTGTAATGTGTATGATTTCAAATTATTTATTATTATAATTACTCGGTGTAAATTTATTGGTGAATTTTAAATAAATTATTTAAATTATTGATATTTTGTTTTTATTCTATTCATGCTATAAGTACAAAGGATTTTATGTAGTACCTACTAGCTTTTGCCCGCGTAGTGGTCGACATCTGACATCGTATAGTATACCTATTTAAAAATGTTGATAGAGAATATAATTATACTTTGAGTTTGGAATCGATAAGTTAAAAAAATAGTTCCCTATACAAACATTAGTAAAAAAATATATTACTTTTAGTAAAGATTATTTAGTGTGAGTTTGAAAACGTTACTACCAAAAATAACGAAGTTTCATATAAATTCCCAACCTCTATTTTGCAGATTTTGTTTATTTTATAATAATAATTACATATATAGTGATAACTCAGATAGAACGTAGTGTTTGATCTGAGAGTGATAACATACCATTTACTAATTTTAGGCTTAATAAATAAACCTCTTTTGTTGTGCTCAATCAATTTTCTACAACCTTTTTGGCGAAACTATATGTACTTATATGTCTAAAAATCCTTTGATCTCGCAACAAATGAGACGCCATCAAATTAATCAGTCAATCTATCAAACAAAAAGCACAGTCTTTGAAATAATTCAAGAAAAACGCTTAAATAAAATAATGCCAGACACTAAACAACGACTGAACACCATGCTCTTCGACTACGAGACCACCAACAGGACAGACTACCGCGGCACTGAAATAAAGGATAAAATATTTACAAAATACAAACCAAAGAACACTTGTGTGATGGTCAGGCCTGCGCCCCTGAAGGATTGTCACACGCTGTCCGACTGGAAGGATGGTGTGGTACCATTCAGTTTGTTACACAGGCCCAAGGATATCACTCGCACCAATCCCGGTAAAATACAGGAGAAATACGTGAGTTTTTAATTAAAATCTTCGGGATTTTAACATGCATAAGCACTTTTTCATCAAGGAACTCACTTTCACTATTTTTTCCTTCGTTACAACCTAGGCAATCTTCGATCAAATCAAAGTTTGTTTATTTTTAAATTGTGTTCACGCCAAGAAACACTTGAACAGTATGAGTCTAGCCAGACTCGCTAAAATTCAAAAACGTTTTGCCAAAGACAATTACATCGCCACGTAAACAAAAATTTTGATTAAAAAAATTCATAAAATTAAAACGACTGGGCTAAACTATGTTACATTTTTATGGGACCAAATGGCATCAAACTAAATAAAAATCACGTAAATCGGATCATAAATCACAGCGTAATCGGTGTACAATGTACATACATAAAAAAAGACAATCAAGTTGAGAACCTCCTCCTTTTTGAAGTCAGTTAAAAAGTATTAGCAGACTTCAAAAAAGAGGATGTTTTTTTTCGTGATTGCAAGGTTTTAAAATGTTTTTGGGGTTGTATTAATATAGCTGGTATATAATATAGTAACAATTTTTTTTTTTAAATATTTACAAACCTGGCTAAATATGTTTGACTATGATAGTTTAGATTTATAACATATGCGTAGGTAGGTACACCAGTAGGTACACACATTACACGCGCGCTCATACACAAAAACACTCCGCATACTCACACTAACACACACGTATGCACACATAAACACACAGCATATTTATATACATACATACAGGTTAATAATCATGTAATAATTTTTAAAAATAGTTTTGTTTTGAAGGATGTTACTAGCATTTTATTCTTCAATAAGATATTGGGAGAAACCATTGGTCCCCGAAATACATTTAACACTAGTTCTGATTTCCAATAGGTTTATATTAATGTCCAAAATGTATGCCAAATAAATTGATTAGATTTGACAAGTAACTTTGTCTTCGCTAGACGCAAGAAGATATATGTATTGTTTCGTAAACAAATATTCCTAGGAGAAATGCACAGACATAGGCTTGGCAGAGGCAATACGGACACGCCCGCGGCTCGTGATGACTCCAGCCGTCAGTATGGATGACATCGAAGACGCTCGCGTGCGACTCTTGCTTCGGGACAGCATGTACACCAGCGCCACGGTTAAAACGCAGCGGGATACCGAGAAACCATATTTTAGTGTGAGGGCGCCACTTCCGAAACTTCCAGCGCCTGCAAATCCAGTAAGCTAACCTTAAATCGTCTTTTTCTTTCTTTCTGACGCAAAAAATTATGTAATAAACTTCTTTAAATTCTCGCTATCCTGAGCAAATCTGAATAGGTAGTTTTTCCACCGTCTTTGTTTCAGTCATTTCCCGGTGTTTTGAATTCAAGAAGGATTATTTGATACCTAAAACTTTTTAGGTTTGGCCAAATTCACAGCTACGTACTGATTCTTAAAAGTCAAGTCAGAAACAAAGCCCGAGCTGTTCTTTGAAATTAATTTGATGCTAGCTTATTTTATCAATCGTTTTAATTCTACGTTTCTGTACACTGTTTTCTACACTTCCTTAAAAATATTCAGTCATGAGTTCTCTAAATCCTTCGCTTCATTTTGTGTATGTGTGTGTTTGTGGGATATATCTGTTTAATGTGTCTTTGTATGTCCAGATGGCGTTGCGCAAACTTCAACCACCGCTGGTACCTCCTGAATGGAGGATGAAGTCTGTCGAGTGGGACCAGAGGCAGCTACGATCTTACTGCGATTCCACCAAAGAGTTTTGGTTGCGACGGGACCCGCCCCAGTACGTATATTTCTATTTATTGAGTGTATAACTTTTTCTAATTGGTAATCCACTTAACTTGGTGATAGATCGTTTAGGTAAGTACCACAGCTGTACAACAGTTAACATTACTATGTTCCGGTTTGAAGGGTAGTATTGCTGTTAGCAAAAATACAGGGCTATTGAGACTAACCATCGAATGTCTCAAAGTCCTGTTTATCGCTGCGATGGTTACGGACACGCCTTACTATCTGAAGAGCGTATCGTTCGTCTCCTTACATTTACATTAAAAAAGATATTCGCATCAAATATGTAAGTGCCAGAGAGCTTATTAGAAGTTTGACATCTATCTGCATGATACCACTGTATCAATACATAGCTCAGACGCATCTTCTCTTAGCTTCAAAACTGGTTGAGCCTAATTCGAGACCCTCGATTCGAGTCGTGCGTTTTATTACCGAACGCCCAGACAAAAACGACCAAAACGTCATCCATATATTTCGATGTCCCCACTCATGTACGCACAAAGCAATTTGATTCCACATTTTTTATTCGCACACCGAGGTTGTGGAACTTTCTGCCGGAGTCTGTGTTCCCTGTAATGTACAATACTGCGTCTTCAAATCTAGAGTAAATAGGTTTCTTCTAAGTAAGCGTGCTCCATCGTGACCGGTGACCTGGGCGTCAAGATCACACCCTCCACAGTGACCCCCCGGCGTCCAGCCTAGGCAATAATGACTACCTTGAAGCCAATTTCCAACCTCCTCTACAATGGTCAAGGAAGACACCCGAATGAAAAGATCAGGCAGGGTGTGGTCGAACACGAACCAATTTAGGTTTTTTAAATAGCTTTCTAAAGTAAAAATACCGTGCTTTTTAACATAATTAACCATTTAGCTGTTACGGGAAGACCCAATTCTACTCATTCGTCTTAACCACGTGCGGTCTTTCTAACACCGTCGGGTTCTGGGTTGTCTGGCTGGCGCCCATCTAGTTGTTGAAATTTAACTAAATCTTAAAAATTTGCAGGTGCCGAAAATGCGATGAATTTGCCGCTGTTGATGCACTTAGAAGAACGCAACGTGAAATGATGAAAAGGACCTAATTAAAAGAATAACGTTTATTTCGATTTAATTTCTTGTTGGATGAGATCTTATGTTGGTTTAATTCTGTTATTTTAATTTGAAGACTATTTCTGATTGTTGTTCCGTTTGCCGTTTAGAAACTTTTGTTAGGATTTAACTTTGTTGTAATTTACTTAATATTATTTACCTAGATCTACGGATAGTTTCTTATTGTGTAGTTTATGTTAATTTGTGATGTAAGTTTTGTCTGTTATTTTATGTTTTCAAATAAAATTGTTAGAATTACGTGCTAACGCATTATTTTATTATGGTGTTTAATGTTCCTGAAATCCGGCGTCGTTCCTCTGTGCCTTTACAATCAATGTGTACTACCCACCGTGACTTATGTTGCCGAGACATAGACGCTTACTTAAGAGGCTATGCACAAATTCAAAGTTGCATAGAGAGCCATGGAGCGCGTCGTGCTCTGCAACAGATTACAAGATCGAGTGAGAAATGTAGAGATCCAACGTCACGTACCTTAGTGCGACGTCGGATCTCTATATTTCTCTACAACAACAATAATGAAACTGCAATGGAGTTGAGCAGGACATGTTGCCAGGCAGAGTGATGGCACGTGGACTAAAACGTTGACGGATTGGTGGCCGTGACCCGCGAATCGAAGCGTCGAGCGCTCGGATGAGACTATAGTACTATAGTATATACCTCAGATAAAACACTATGTAGTCTTTCATCTGAGGTATATACTATAGTAGTGTTTCATCCTCAGATCAAACACTAGTTTCATCTGAGGTCGAGCGCCCACCAGCTCGTTGTCGATGTCATAACGTCAATCGAAGTAACTTTTATTACCTCTTCGCAATTCTCCATTAAGTTTTTTATACAAAACTCGATGTAGTTTAGAAGGATTGTAGAGATCTGTCATTATTGGCAATGATTTATACTTTTTCTAAAATTTATTCAAGATTTTAGAAGAATAGTTATTTCTTGTGAATTTATTTCAGAAGTTGTTTTATTTACGGTGTTTAGTTTGATATTGTTTTAAAGATGTCTGAGCAAAAGAGATTGATTTGTATGATGAAAGATAATGAGACCACAACGAAGTCTGACTACTTGGCTGTGAAACTGCGGCCTATAGTGAAGACTGAGTGGAAGCCGAAGGGTACTTGCCAGAGGATCCGACCGGCTCCGTTAAAATACCTTCATTCTATGACTGATTGGAAGGTGCCGAAAGTCCCGTACAATTTGTATTGGAAGGAAGAAAGCGATGTTGATAGTACAAGCCCTCACATACCTCAAAGAGCTTTTGTAAATATTCAGTTATTTTTCTAAATTTGGTATATATCTTAATCCAATCTAATCGACCTGCCACCTCAAGAGCCGAGACTGTAGGCGTGTATACATATATGTATGTATGAGTTGTACCTATTTCTCTGGAACATGTCATCCTTTCCAATTCTAGATCGGCTAAGCTGAACGTACAATGACTTCGGTCATTGCACTCATTATTACCAAAAACTTTTACTCTGATACCGACCATAAAATATATTACAAAACTGATGTGTTTTTGACACATTTTTGTTTAGCTTATGTTTAATAATTATATCACTCACGTTTAATTATATCCGATACTTCGGTTAAAGTTTCGACCACATCCGACGGACTTCTTCATGGAGACAAAGCTGAGTACAACGCGCGCGCGCCTCGCACGTGAAGGCAAGAACAAGTTTTGGGGCTAGATAACGCTGTGTGAAATGTCTAACAATATTTATTTGTTTCGCAGAGAACTCCAATAGACCATGATAGAGAACATGTTCAGAAAACTCGACCTCGCTTAGTGATGACTCCTGCTGTCTCACTAGACGACGCTGAAGAACCGTATATTTCTTTTTTTTTTGTCCTTTCTAAATTATGTGCGTATGGCCGCTAACTTCAAATTCAAGTTATTTATTTATTATGACAGGTATAACATTATAGGTTTCAAACTGTGAAATAAAACATTGTGTGGAAATCTGAGAGCCCGGTATGTTCACGAAGATTTGAACAGTTTTTCAACCCGCATTAACCAGCGTGGCCCTTCTCTTTATAAGTAGATCAAGAGTGGAGTAGTCTATACACAGGATTAATCTGCACTCAATGTTTTAATATTGAAGATATGAGCGCATACAGGCAGTATGCGAACACTTTTTTATTCCTTTTAATAACGTTTTTAAACTACAGAACGCGCCAGAATTTGCTGGAGCATGTATACATATCCGCCACAGAAAAAATGCTGCGTCAGCCGTACAAGATAACAGAGTCTCATTGTCCGAAACGCCGTAATGAAGCTCCGTTCCCAGAGAAGTATGCTCCTCCTAAACCGGTAACTATTCGAGTATTATTCATTACGCAGCATTAAAACAGATAATATGTGATTTTATGAGACGCCGGATCCAAAACCAGAATCGCAGTCTGAAAACGCCTTCCCCAAATAATTCATTATCGTTACTTGATGGTAGATCTCCTTAGCAGGAGGTCGTAAATCGAGGAGGTAGGTACCACTGCAGTACCGCCAAGCAGTAGTGTGTAAACATTACTGTGTTCTGGTTTGAAGGCGACATTACAGGGCGGTTGAAACTAACCATCGAAAGTCTCAAAGTAATGAGCGCCAAAGCAGTAATGCCTTGGACTTTGTTTTGCTACTCAAAAGTTCTCTATATCGCTGCAATGGTCATGGACAGGCATTCTCTTGTCATTAGGAGAGAGTATCGTTTGTCTCATAACTTTTCCATGAAAAAAAATCACTATAGTGGTTCTTTAATGAAAATCACGTTCTTTCTCTCTCTGTTCTGTCATTGTTTTAGTCGTTATTTTACTAATTAAAATATGTATGGAGATAAGACCAATTAAAAATTAACCGACGTCAACCCTTGTCTATTTCATACCTATATACAGCCAAACGATTCCGCCACTCTTAATAAAACTAGGTACCTATAGTTATAATTGTATTAAGGTAAATCTCGATAACGGCGGTAGGTCGGGCGAGTTAACCAGCCTACCGCCGACAAACAATAAATCAGTCATTGCTTACTACGCACGCTTTTCATTGACGCTCCCGATCACACAATCGATTTATCTCGGATATCCCAGTGTTTACGAAATAGCGTGATCTACGTTATCGCCGCGGGATAAAGCTTGTTGTGAAATGTTTGCGATGGTTTCTACTACAGATTAGTATTCGCAAACTGAACGCGCCGTACGTGTCTCCCGAGTGGCGCATGGAGACCATCTCGTGGGACACTAACGCAGACCGCACCTACGTGGCACCCACCAGGGAGTTCTGGCTGCGAAGGGGCCGTGAGAGTAAGTTCACTGGTGTGCCTTATGCATGCTTAGGCCAAGTTGTGTTTATTCTGTCCCACATCAGTCGTATTACTGAAACTACAGTATCCATCTACAACAGCTATCGCTATTGATTTGTAGCGATGATAGCTCATTGAGCAGCATGGTCTGTTCGCATGCTGAAGGGCGTGGGTTCAAACCCCAACAAGGAGCTTGAGCTGACGGTGAAGGAAAACGTCGTGAGGAAATCATAGCATGATGGTAAGGTACCTTCTAGAACTCGGCTGGTTAGCTACCACCATCAAGTCAACAATCTACCGCCAAGTACCTGTGTTCCAGCGGTTCACTTGAGAACCAGTTCGATTCCAGGCTAAGTGTGTTTACCATCTTCGACCACACCGTCACTTAACATCAGATGAGCTGTGGTCAAACACCTAGCCTGTCATCTTAAAACTACAGTGATTGCATTTCGATGAAATTCGTTCTGTACCTGAGTGCGCGAAACGCGGATTAATTGCGTGCACGCGACAAATACGATGGTCGTTTCAGGTGCCCACACGGTATCCAATTGTAAACCAATCACCATGCAAATAATAAGTTTCTTAGTGTTTATAAACAGTTGAACCAATGGGGAAACTACTGCGGGGCAGTTCAAAAAATATAAGATTCAACATAGAACAAAGAGAAAGAAATTCAAGACCTGTCTCTAGCAATAGTTAATAACGCATTTATTTTCTTCCCATTATTTTAAAGCGAGTAATCGAAATAGCTGTAATCAATTACTTAGATATCTATTTTAGGGTAGCGTGGTGTAGGATAGAGACAAATAGAAAAAATTGGGAAAGATATTTCTCACCAGCCCATTTATAAAATGGTTTTCTCTGCGCAGAAACGTGACGAAAGCTTACGTTTTTATTGTCTCCTCATTTCATTGTAACCTTTTTTTAAGTTATCGGAAGATTTAGTACTTAGGTATAATTAGGTAATTTAGCTTAGGAACAGTTATAAAATAAAATTATTTTGATTTAAACAGGCGACAAGATCGGAAGAAGACTGCATTTATCAACGTCATAAGAATTTGGAATCATGGAAAAACGGGCAAAAAGCAACGTATGCGGTCTCGGTTAAGTAGATGTTAAAAACATTTCATTACAAAACTTATCGAATGAACAAAACCTGTTTACCATCCTTCACAACAAAACACTAGTTCACTAGTGCACTAGTTCTATTTTAGTATCATTGCTACAGTAATGTGTGTATAGTTTATAAAATAGTCTGTACCTACATACCTCTAAAGCAGGGGTTCCCAAACTTATTTTGTCTACTGCCCACTTCGAGAATAAATTATTTTTTAGCGCCCCCATTTTTTTACCTACGTCTAAGAGGCCTCCTAGCTAAATAAAATTACAAATCACCCTCTCACACAACGCCCCCATTTTTTTTCTGGGTCTCTTACCGCTCTTACCTTTAGGCCTGCAGCGCCCACAAGGGGGCGTTATCGCCCACTTTGAGAAAGGCTGCTCTAAAGTAACTGTTATTACATGGCTTTTAGATAATACTAGTATAGCTTATAATCTAATACCTATTTCCCTATTGGACGTTTTACGTATTGTTTTTCATTTATTATTAATTTAATTTTTTTATAGCATGAGTTTTGTATGATTTTCGATTTCGTTTATATAGAAGGTTAATGTTAAATAAAGGTTATTTTCCCTAATACAACAAAGAAATTTTATTTGTTTTATAATTATGGACTGGAGTCGTTTAAGAAGTGATCCAAAGATACTAAGATCTTAGGAAATAGTCGTCTAGGTAGGTGCCACCACAGTGTTAGATATTCTGTTGCTTAGTAGTAGACGGCAGTGTTTAAACATTACTGTGGTCCAGAAAGGGTAATTGCATATAGCAACATTATAGTGCTAATGAGACTGAAATTTTTGAGAGTATACTGAGCGTCGATATACCCTAGACTTTATTTTGTTATGCTACTAATAGTTCTAGTTACCGAATCAATGGTTGTGGACAGGCATTATTTCTTACCAGCCATTTGTCTTATTAATAGGTTAGTATGTACCTACCTAATAAATAGCATTGTCCTTCGACGTAAGGTTTGCTTATGAAATACATTCTGGAAACTGCCCTGGAATACCTACTAGGTAAGTACCTAAATCGTAAACAATAGAAACTTGCATGAAAACTGTGAACGGCGTCTCCTAATTCTAATATTTTATTTACAATTAGATAATAGTAGAAAGCGAGCGCAGTCCCGAAGCGAGGACTAGCCTCTTTGAAAAATCTTTAACAATTTTTTTTGTATCATACGTGGTCGTTTCCATTGTTTTTACATGCTGCCCAACAAACTCATAATGTGCGCTAAGCGTAAATACTTTATTTGTTGAACTGTTGCGCTGTTCTGCTGCTGCTTAACATCAGGTGAGCTGAAGTCAAACAAATAACCTATAAAAAATTGGTACAGTTGATATGCCTCCAGCCTTTCAGGCCAAATACGTCTTTTTAATGACACAATCTTCCGATTATCGGAATAAAAATAAAAGAGTGGCGCAGGTCGCATTCGTAGTTCTCTGTTTCTGTGTGCGCGTGTGCGTGTGGTTGTATATGGATGCATGCGCGCGTGTGTGTGTGTATTTATACAAGTCAACACTTATAATGAGGGTTGAAAACGTTGAAAATAAGATTAATTTATACAAATTACAAACACAAATGTAGGTAATTATTTTATTGTCAAACAAATGTCTAATTTATGTGTTACACGAAATCAATTACAATAGTTATAAGCTAAAATAAAAGATTAAGTACTAGATACATTTTTAATAATGGAAACTTTTTATGAGCATATATTTTTTATTTCATTTTGGAAATAGTTTTTGAACAAATTTTTACACCGTATTTTAAATTTTTATTGATTTTATAAAAATGTATTTATTCCTTTATATCTTATACACTGTTCAAATAAATATATTTGAAGTATGTATTTTTAATTATTTTCCATTCTTATTTTATTCCATGACATGTAACTACGGAGTTAAATTATTAATAAATCAAAACCATTGAGATCTAATTTAAAGTTTGAAAATAACAATATAACATACTTACAAACCTAATATAATATTTCTTCATCTAAATATTATAATTCCTAGCTTACATACCTAAACTATTCCTGATTCTTAAAAAGCAATATCACATGAAATAGCACTGAATGTATATAATCAATTTGATTTAAAATGTAAATTTAAAAAAAAAACGAAAATATTAACCACTGTTCGGATTTGAACCTACGTCGTGTGGTTTAGATCAACAGTAATGGTTGTAAGTTCTACCAAAACTTAAAATTATAATAAAAGCATACAAACAAAAAATCAATTAAAACAATTCATTTAAAATTAATAAACATACAATTCTCGGTTGTGTCTTTAGTCGGGAGTGAATCAAGAGACACTTGATATGCCAGAAGCGATGATGAGAGGTAAAAAAAAGTTGCAAATTAATGTCCATTCTTATTCGAATTCCGAATAAGAATAAATGAATTTATCTAATAAAAATCAATTACCACGGGTATGACACGGCATCACTTGAGAACTTAAAAGTGACGAAAGTTTTTTCGACAATAATTTATCATTTTAGACTTTTGAGTCCCTACCAATTGTTAATCCCAACAAATCAAACAAACATTTCTTTTTAACTGTTTTATCCACAGCAGTCATTTTAACATTTTTGTTCTTTTTATCAGTCTCTTCTTACATTTAAGTGCATAACAAATAAAAATAAATAAAAAATATATAATCTAAGCAAAACACACGCTAAGCAAAATATAATATTTAAAGTGTGTATAAGTATATAATTCAACAGAAAACTAAAACACGTTCTTAAACGAATTCAGTTAAGGTAAATTCCGAACAAGTCCATAAGCCAATAACCGTAAAACAAGTTTTTTACACAACTGTCCAAAAATGAAGTGTAATGTTTTTATGATTCATGTATATACATATGTTAGTTTTTTTTTTTAACCTAGCATAACTTTTAAATGTCTGAACAGATTTAGATGTATAAGGAACTGTTAGAATCCTTACATCATCTCAAGTGACTCTGACTTTTTTAAAGCAGTAGTTTTTTTTGTTTCTCAATAATAATTCTTGTTTTTGAAGTTCATATATGTGTTTGTGAGTTTCTTTATTCCACCACAACTTTTCAATGCCTGAACGGATTTGGATGTGATTTGGTTATCATTAGAATCCTTACATCATCCCGAGTAACATATCTACATAGTATAAAATAAAGTCACTTCGCGCCGTCTGTATGCTTAGATCTTTTGAACTATGCAACGGATTTTAATGCTAATGAAACCGATTCAAGAGGAAGGTTTGAATGTAGTATAGTCTAATAATAATATTATTAATCACTCCAGTGTGGACTAACACATTAGTATCCATATTACACCCGTGCGAAGCCGTGGCGGGTTACTAGTAGTTTTTTTTAAACCGGCCAAGTGCGTTTCGGACTCGCGCACAGAGGGTTCCGTACAAACCTGTAGGTATATAAGTAAAAGTTATGGATTTTTTTTTAATGGTAATTTAGGCTTTTCGCAATTTTTCCTTTATCTGTGCTATAAGACGTTGCTTGGTACCAAATTTCAGGATTCTGAGTTCACGGGAAGTACCCTGTAGGTTTTGATTCCTATGCGAGTGTCGAAAATTTGCAGCATAAACGGCTGTATCTTTTGATTGCGTTGACTTAGAAGTTTGATTTTTTTCACAGCTCGAAGGGACAGTAGACTTGAGAATTTGATATTAATTTTAGGTTGATACCTCTACGCGTTCCTGAGAAAAAGGGTCTTGACAGACAAACAGACGGACAACAAAGTGATCCTGTATGGGTTTCATTTTTTTCCTTTTGAAATACGGAACCCTAAAAACATTCGTTAGTTGTTAGTATTATACCTACTGGTGAGATAAATTATTATGTGAGCTTTCGTGTCTTTTTTAATTTTCTTAATTAAGCTCGTTCATTTAGTAAATGTATGATCACAATTATATATATTTTGGTCCATAGTTTGGCTTTATAAAAAATCAGACTAGTTTTAGTTGGCATATTTTTTTTTCAGTCAAATCCATGAAACAAAAACCCATAGATATATTTTACATCAGGTAATGTTGCCATAGAAAAAAAAAGTAATATCAACTTTTGTAATAGAAAAAAAACATATTTTAAAAAGTAAAAAAAAGGTAAAGGAAAATTGAATTGCAAGAAATGCAATCCCGGAGAATTGCATTGCCTAGGGGCCCTAGATAGGGGTCTAGATTAACCCGATAGGGTTAATCTAGACCTGGCAACGCACCAAGAAAAAAAAGTTTAATTCGTGACATTCCCCATTAATAACATCTGGCAATGTTGCCATAGAAAAAAACATATTTTAAAAAGTAAAAAAAGGGTAAAGGAAAATTGAATTGCAAGAAATGCAATCCCGGAGAATTGCATTGCCTAGGGGCCCCGATAGGGTTACCTAATCCGACCCTGGCGGTGGAGCACGCTCGCCTAGAAGAAACCGATTCACTCGCGACTTGAAGGCGCCCAGATTGTATTTGTCAGGGAACACTTACTCGGGCAGCAAATTCCATTGTTTAGCGGTTCGTACAATGAAGGTAGATTGGAACCGTTTAGTTCGAGTTTTTTGGAATATCGATCATGAAGCGGTGTCGCTTCTTGGAGCTCCTAGCTGTCAGATGGAATTAGGTCTGAAGCACACTCAAAGTTCACAATTCCGAGTACAATAAACCATTTTTGGCACCCACCCTAAGCGTATAACCCTGTAGAGATGCTGAAGTTTAAATAACACAAGGAGCATTGTGCTATATATACACAACGCAAAAATTATTTACTGCACAGCTGCTTTTGACGTTTCTTAAATAGCACAAGTAAAATTTTTACATAAAATAAACCGACTTCGTATGTTTTTCTCATGAATGCCATTTTAAGAACTGGACCAAATTGAAATGGGACCACACGGGAAGCACCAGCTTTCAAATAAAAAAGGAATCATCAAAATCGGTTCATTCGAACGTTGTTTTTAAAAACATTTAAAAAAAAACAGTCGGATTGGGAACCTCCTCTTTCTTTGAAGTCGGTTAAAATAGCAAACCGCAAAATCTCTCGATTTTTTCGAGTTATATTTTACTAGCTTTTGCCCGCGACTTCGTGTCCGCGTAGACATGGAAGAGTATACCTACTTCTAATTATTATTATTTTTGAAAGAGAATATAATTATACAGAGAGTTTGGAATCGATAAATAAAAAAAAAATTGTTCCTCATACAAACCTGCGCCCTCTATCAATCTGACATCTGTCAATCTGACATCTTGAGATTTTTCGACAAACAATTTTTTTATCTTTCGTAAAAAATTAATTGTTATTATCTCAATAAAAAGTATCCTTTGTTACTTCTAATACCTCCAAGAATATGTGTACAAAGTTTCATGATGATCGGTTAAGTAGTTTTCGCGTGAAAGCATAACAAAAAAACTTACATTCACATTTATAATATTAGTAGAGATGTTGTAATTAGTGTCTGCCAGTGAATAAAGTGTATAAATTGTAGATCACCGTCAAGTTTTGTCAGAGACTCTGACGCTAGGACTGGCCAGTTGGCCTGTACGAACTTACTTATTAGTTATCCAGCGCACAGACGAGGCAAATGTTAGAGAGCGCCATAGCGGCGTTTTGTCTGACGCACGGGTTGTTGTCTTTAATCAGCTGCAGGAGCCGTTGGCGCGCCGTCCGGGTCACGTCCGGGTCTAGTTCCGTCTCCTCTGGGTTCTTGTCCCGGATGCGGTGCAACTCCGCATATAGGAGCCCTAGGGGAAAAACATTACATTATTCGTAGCGATGATGGCTCAGTGGTTAGCGCGGTCGGTTCACACGTCAACGGGCGTGAGTTCCAATAGTGTGTTCCGACAGCTTCATTCGAGAACCAGTTCGGCTTGTCTGCAAATTCTTAATATTTTCGGTGTGAAGTGGACTAGGAAAGTGGGGGTACCCTTCTCACCATAAGAAGCCCACGACCAGCAGTGGTATAGTTTATAAGAACAGGGCTAATCCGGTGGCAAATGGTTGAAAATTGCAAAATTGACACTGGCAAATGCAAAAAGTGCGATGCCAAAAACAAAAAAAGAAGATATCTTAAATATTAGTAGTTACCTAATAACAGAGGAGGATGAGGCTTCATATCTTCACTGGCGCAATGCAAGTAGTTCACAGCCGACTGCAGGCATTTCGCGATGCTGCCCGGCATTTCGTCCGCGAGTTGCCGCAGCAATGCCGACAGGAACTCGTCCAAATACAGCCTGCCTTCGTCCAACAGGTGCGTCTGTATCAGGTCGTTGGATTTCTTCACTTTGAACGTTTTGAACACTTGTTTGAGAGTGAACTTGCTGGCCTGAAAATCAAGATGATGTATTGATGATTGCTATAGGGCGAAGTGCATGACAATTATAAAAAATAATAAATTTTACTAATTTCACTGCAGGGCAAAGGCCATTCCATTTTTCTCTGTCTTTTGCAACTTGAGTCCAGTCTTTTTAGGCACGAGTCAAGTTCGCCCCTCCATCTCCGTTTGGAACGTCCACGTCCAAGTCGTTACCTTTAACGGAGGGATAACGTTCGTTAGAGTTGGTCCGCAACTCATCTAGAAAGGATACTTCAAAATCAAACCTACGTAAAGCTTCACAATAGGTGTCATAAGATGCCGTCTTACACATAAATAGTGGTCTTTATTCATGACTTTATTTTTATTTTTATATCTGACAAAATCTGAATGGAACTGGCTCTAAAGTCGAAACGTTTGTCCGCGATGAACTCCTCAACTACTGAACCTATTTTAACCAAATCCTGCACACTATGTGCAGTTTGATCCAACTTGAGAGATAGGATAGTTTATATCTCAATTTATAATCGAAATATTTTTTTATTGCATATTATTTGTTTATTATACGACAAAGAGGTATTTATCTGTGAGTTCCATAAAATTCTAATAGATGGCGGTGTAAGGTAATTTATTAACTGGATTGAGTAAGTATCCAATAGATGGCGCTACGTTAAAAGTCCAAACGTTTCATATGCGCTACAATTTATTTCACGTTACACGCAAGTAAGCCAAGTTCTTATCCTCCTTACGGAAGCATTGGTACAAAAAAATTGCTAACGTCGTTCACCCATCTATTAAACAAATAAAAAGTAGTATTACATGTATATGATTTCTATAGTATAAGTTTTGAATTTTTGGGGCTAGATGGCGTTAGTAGGGAATGGTCCTTCATTATTTATTTATACTTTGCGCAGTTTATCCTTAAAAAACTAGAAGTTTTTTTACTAGAAGTTGCTGCAAAATAAAAATGTTAGAGACAAAATAAAATTTTATGAAAATTTGTTTTACGTCTTGAAACTGTACGCTAGTGAAAACTTCTATATTTTAACTGGTGAGAGAAGGACTGCTTCGAGTGTAAATTGCAAAATCTACAAAAGTTACTCAGTACGATACTTACTCTGACGACTGGCGGGTTAATATCGCACAAGTGTAGCAGGAAGCAGGGCAGCGAGCTGATGGCCTGTTCCACCAGTGCCTCCGCCGCCACGTGCCCTGATATAATGCCGAATAACCTGCGAAGAATTACAATCATCTACTATAAGAAAGCGACAAACGACATCGTATCATTTATTTGTCAAACATGATTTACTATACAAAATAGTATATAGATCTTAATATTATAATAGAATAGAAATAACATGCCTTTGTCCATGATGCACACAAATCAATAGAAAAATTTCAAAAGCTGCTAGAATACCCTTTTTAACAGACTTCAAAAAATGGGAGGTCATTTTAAGGAGGAGGTTTATGTTTGCTAACTCAAAATAAACAATTCAAAAAATATTTTTCGATTTGATTTTTTTTTTGGCTGTCAGGCTGGGTTTCACAACTCACCTGATGTTAAGTGACGGTGTGGTCGGAGGTGGTAAATCACACCTAGTCTGGAATGGAACTGGCTCTCAAGTGAGGCTGCCGGAACACACCGTTAAATGCTTGGCGGTAGATTTTCAACTTGAGGGTGGTAGCTAGCTAGCCGAGTACTAGAAAGTACCCTACCACCACGCTATGGTTTTGTCACGATGCTTTCCTTCATCGGCAGCTCAAGCTCATTGTTGGGGTTTGAACCAAAACCCTTCGGCATGTGAGCCGTTCGCACTAACCACTGAGATATCATCGCTACAAAACAAATATAACTGTATGGCGAAAATACAGGGTTAACTCAAGTTACTCAAGAAAGTTAGCAAAGCTTCACCCTCACTGTGCTTACGTAAGCATTGTTACAAAACCAAGAAAAGTTTTTTTTTTTTTTTTTTATCATGATAGGAAAACTTACAGCTACACACACAAATACAATAAATAAATAAAGTGAATAAATATTGCTAACATTATCACCATTTAGATATCCCCCCCCCCTCCCCCCCCTTTCCATGAACCATGGAATGTCTCAAGCAACGCAACTACCCTAAACTTTGTTCTGTTACAAAAAAGTTCTGTTAAGCATGTCTTTCACCTGATGGAATGTTCTCGAAGCAAGGGGCACTCTGTGTTCATGAAGGGCCGTATTTTCTGCGCGATGGCGAGTAGTTCCCGATCGAACTCCTTGTCTAAGCCGTTCGTCTCGGTCAGCAACCGACTCAGGCCTTGGATGGCGGCTAACGGCACGTTCTCCGATGGGGGCCTAGCAAAATAAAGTCAAATATTAGATAGATCTCCTTAACAGATCCTTAACCAGATATTATTCCGCCTAGCAGTAGTGTAAACATTACTGTTTCGGTTTGAGCAACTAGAGAAATTACATGGCTGTTGAGACTAACCATTGAAAGTCTCAAAGTAATAAGCGCCACGGCAGCGATGCTCTGGACTTTTGTTCTTTATTTATTTATAAAAAGTTTATTTATGTAAGTGAGAGTGAAATTTAAAATTAAGTCCCTTCAATCATTAATTTCTGTAAATTTCAAGGGTATGAAAACTGTAGAAACTGCATGAATGTAATTATGGGAATGTAAGATAGCGAGAAAGAGACAAAATAAATGAGTAATTAGTATGTTTGAAAGAGCGAAAGGATATTTGTCTTTTTCATCCTCTGATCCTTTCATTCCTAAGGTTGCCTGGAAGAGATCACTATTAGCGATAAGGTCGCCAGTTGTTACACCTATTAACTAGTTTATATCTTCTGTATTATTTAAATTTAAGTTTGTACAATAAAGAGTTATACATTCATTCAACTGACCAAGATTTTTAACTGTGTGAAGTGGAGACAAAATAGTGTGTAGTGTGTGTATGATGTGTGTGTGTGTTTGTGTGAGTGTGTGTATGATGTGTGTGTGTTACCCAGTGTGGTCGGCGTCTACTCCGTGGCTGAGCGCGGCGATGGCTCGCGGCAGTGCGTGCTGGCGCGCAGAGCCGCGCAGGCGCGCCACGTTGGCCGCGCCGCGCACCGCCGCCGCGCGCACCCGCGGGTGCGCGTCCTTCCACCCAGAGTCGAGCGTAGCCAACACCGTGTCCGTGATCACTGTATTGTCGTTGCATCTACAAATTTACCAATTTATTTATTTTATTTCATAACACACAAAACAGAATGTAATAACATTAATTTCAATTCAATTTTCTACTAAATTCACTTTTTAACTAAAAAGACACAATTAACTCATTAACTACTATTAGGTGTTTTTTTGTAATATAGTAATATGCCTATTGAATTAAAAAAAAAAAAATTTTAAAAGTCTTTTCAATCTTATATACGAGGCTATCAGGCAAGATGTTAAATGAACTCAAATGACGTGAGGAAACCAACAAGTCTCAGAGTTCTTAAAAGAGGTTCTCAAGATAGATACTCATAAGTACTAGGTGACACGGTGGAACTTATTTGGTAGAGAAACTCTTTATTGTGTACAGAAATAGAAAAAACTACAGAAATCAAAAGTATCTATTTTACTGCCTCAAGTACTGCCTAACTATTGAGAAATGATTTAATTTTTCTTGGTGTAGTGTCAAAAATATCTATATATTGTTACAAGACGAGAACATCCGATAATTTGGATTACCAAACCTCATATCTTTATTTGCCTTAATATAGAAAAAAAATATTGAGGGGTAATAGATACATACCTATGTCTAGGCCAACAAATGTTATCACCTATATAATATGGAAAATCAATAATAATAACGCACAGCGACAGCGCCACAATCACCTATAGTTGAGCATATCTGCCAGTAGAGCGACGGCGGCGAGCCGCTGCGGTGGAAGCGCAGCGCGCGCGTACGTTGCCAGGCGGGCGGCGGCACGAGGCGCATGCCGCGGCGCGTGCTGCCACAGCGCGCCGCACAACAGCGGCGCCAGCTCAGCGCCCGCGCCGCCCACCGACCCGTGCTCCACGCTCAACCACAGCGAACACGCCTCACGCACCTACACAGATTATACGCCGCAAGTGAAAATATAATCCTGAACAACTAAAATATAATTTCTTAATATATTAAATTTTAGATTAGAAGTTAGACATCACATGGTTGTGCTCTATGTGCATGGTTCGTTTTTTTTTTCTATTCATTTTTAATATTTTTTTTATCTTGTGATTCCTATTGTTAATATTAGCGAGCGCGCGTAACGATAATCAAGCCAATCTGTAACAGTCTCCAAGAGACTGGTTTGGCTTGATTTGGCAGTTTGGGGCAAACTGCAATTTGCAAAGTGAATTGTATAGTATAATAGTAAGAATCCACAGCAAAAATCTTCCATCAAGATCGAAAACTGTATCGAAAAGTGTATCGTTGGATTTATACTGGTCTACTTTGGATTACACAATGCTTTCTCATTATGAAATAAGTAAATATACTTGTACTGTAATTATGTATTTACCATATATTTCTGATCAGATATTTGATAAAATCGTTATTTTATAGCCACTAAAGCCCTAACTAACAAGAATAATGTAATAACATTATTTTTAAACAACTTGGTCCTTCGAGCCCATATATTAATACAAGCCAAAAAATATGGTCTTAGACACTTTTTGGTATTTTGTAGGATAATACGGGTAGTGAAAGTGTTAAAGTACTAACCTTTTGACAGTCGGCCCTATCTAGAAATGCGTTGAACGTTGCAGCAGTGATTTTAGCCGGCGACAATCTCGCCACATCTCTGTTAGGCACGAATCCGAACCGCTCTTGCCCTTTATTCGCTGGTGGGATGTAAGCGGGTGGTTCTGCTTCGATATAGCATATTAGTGTGGTATATAGAACAGCAAATAGATCGGCAAATTTCTCTTCGCAAATCGATTTCATGGAGGGCTCTTGTAGCATTTCTCCTAAGGCACTTATTAGCTGGAAAAAGATAAAAATTTCCATTATAAAAAGGTATACTTGTAAAGTGATATATCTCAATATATTGATCAAGTTGCAATAGCCTGGTCACGAGGTTATAAACATAATTGTGTTCAATTGGGAAAGTTTAACAATTGATGATTTAGTGTTGAGGCGTTAAACTGATATTGAACCCGATACTTTGGTACTACCACAGATAATATATGCAATACAGGTACAGATACATCAACCCATCCACAAAAACGGTACGACGGTAAATCGGAGTATCCTTTGGGTTATTTTCTAATCATCATGTAAGGGTATGACACTAGATGGCGATACGTTCTCACGTGAGTTACGAGTTATTTTGACATGACGTTAGCCACTTCGTAGTAGTGTAGCGTTAAATTAATAGATGGCGCTCTTTTTTCAGTAAAATTCATTTCTTCTTGTAGAGACCTCATGCACTATTAATGTATAAGTACCTGGTTGACCGAGCCTTGCTCGGCTTAAAACATGGATAAAACGACGTTTTCTGAAAATGAAACCTAGCTAGATCGATTTTTCGCCCCCAAAACCCCCTGGATACAAAATTTCATGAAAATCGTTGGAGCCGTTTCCGAGATTCAGAATATATATATATATATACAAGAATTGCTCGTTTAAAGATATAGATATAATCCAGTTCTTACAGTAAGCGGCTGCAAAGCTGCAATATGGTTGTCGGTAACATGGTAGGGGTCTTCGTAGAGTTCTGCTGATGTCATCAGTCTCAGGAAGTTGTCAGTTATGGCGGTCGCCAGAGAAGGCTCGCTCGCCAGATGACGCCAGCATAACATGACACATCTATAGATGAATTAAATATTTTTATAAAAAGTAGGTTTGTTTAGGCCATCTCACCTAATGTTAAGTGAAGATGCGGTCTACGATGGAGCACGCTTGCCTAGAAGATACCCATTCACTCTAAACTTGGAGACACACAATTGTATCCATGGGGGAATACATACACAGGCAGCACATCCAATTTTAGCGGTTCGTACAATGAAAGTGGAATCGAATCGCTTCATTCGAGTTTTTAGAACATTAATCATGATGGGGTCGATGTCTTTTACAACTTATACATATAAATCTATACGTACTTATGTAAAAGTTGTTTGAGGTTGTTTAAGACTATCTAATTGGCATATTAACAAGATTTGATAACAAAGATACTTATTAGGAAATAGATATACTCACGGTTTCAAAGGCAATTTTTGACACAGAAGCACAGCAGTTACGGCGTTGGAGTGGAACCGCGTCAGCGCCGTCAGCGGCCTCATCAGCTTTGCCTTCGCTGCCTCTCCCACCTCGTCCATAGTCGACAACATTGCCTCCACTATCCTTTCCACACCCTGATACAGATCCTGCCCTTTATTCGTAAAGAACGCATCCAAAATAGAACTGATCCCAACACCCCTTAGCTCTTGATTATCGTACCCTTCTAACAAACTCTCTACAAACTGCATCGTGTGGTGATGAGGTATCTTAGTCGCTATAGCCTCGCATAAGAACATGCAGTAGTCAGAAATCATGTTTGAATCGTTGGTCAGAACATTGTTTTGTAAATGAGACAGACTTGACATCGTTTCATCATCCGGTTCGATAGTACGACCTTCGTATAAATCCTGAATCTGAATTATCAGTTTTATACAGTCAATGGTTGTTAATCTCACTGGGAAGTTTGTATCGGCAACTCCTGGCGTAATAAGTCCCAGCAAATATCCCATTTGACCAAATTTACTGGGCGTTTCGTAGTTTAGCTTCACGTTTTTGATGTAAGTGTCAAATATGACTTGTAGAATCAGTACTGAGGCAGTTCGGATCTCATCGTTTTCGTGACGTATCCATTCCATAAGTAAGGTGACTAAGTCATCAATAGTGCTCAGACAAGTTGACTGGATGATCAACTCTCTTATCAAATAATGGAGCAATGTGAGACTGTCGTTCAGAGTTTTTGCTAGCTGGTCATTCTTATCGCCGTTTCCTTCTATTTCGTACTTCCTCTTAAAAGAAGATAGCTCTCCAAATATGCTATTAAACAACACTCTTAGTATTGTATTGCGCTCTTCGGGTAATATACCTTTTTGCAACTTTGTTAACGCTTTCGAAGCCTTCACGATAATAGGGTACAGTTCAACGTTGCGCCTGTCCAAATTTGAGTTGTAGATTTGTTCTAGTACAGCGTTTAGAAGTTGCCATCTGTTTCGTAATGCAACATTATGATGAGCGGCCGGATGTAAAGCTTTACCGATCTCATAGAGGGTCGTGACACTAGCATTGCATAAATCAAAAGGCGGGTTAGATTTCAAAATAGCCAATAGACTTAACGTCACATTTTCCCCCAGTCTTGCAAGAACGTGCACGTCCAAACATTCGCAAGCCACCTTCCCGTAACAAGTGATCACTGCATACTTCACCACACCGAATTCATGCTCACTTTTGGCGTTCCTCGATGACAAGAAGTTTAAAATCTTACTACCCCGTTTTGACTCGTTTTCTTTATAAATTGCGTCCAGTTCGTTCATGACGAACTCCCCATGCTGTCTTGCGGCTATTCCCGCGGCTTTGCTCACGTATTCGCAGCTTTCCATCGGTATAGATTTTAAAGCAAGCAAGATTATCTTGAGGATTTTTTCCACGACCGCTGCGTTAGACATGTGACAGGATAAGACAGCTAGATATTGCAGCGAGACCCCTTTGATCATCGGAGACTGTTTCTTCGCCAAAACTTGCTGAGAGATGAGCGTAGCAATGACTTCAACCCACTTATTGCTGTTGACTTGCTCTATCGCCGATACTAATAGATCCAGCAACATCCCATGCCATTGTTCTTTAGATTCGCTCTTATCAACAAACTTTAGCAGTCTTTGAATCTCGATCGTCCACGAATTTTTTAAGTTCTTATGCACTTCTCCAGAATACTCCTCTAGAAAAATGAGTAAGTTCCTATTCCTCTCGATTTCACTTGGATCTACAATGTGAGTTAAGCATCGAACAAATATCAAGTCGGCAGAGATCATCGTTTCCTCGTTTTTTGCATCTCCTTCTATGTCGTTGGAATTGTTTTGAAGTAGGGACGTTAAGCAATGACTTACTGTACCCATAGACGCTGTAAACTCATCTATAGTTAGAGCTGAAAGCAATAAATTACGTAATTGGCTCCTTACACTTGTGACAGTGTTGCACATCAAAGCCAATGAGCTTTTGCAAGTATCATGTAAATCAGCTATATCAAATTTCGATACATTAACGTTAACCGGGGCTTCGTACCCGCAATGCTTTATAATGAACTCCACTAACGCAAACTCTTCCGGAGTTGCGATACAATTTCTGTACACAAGACCTACTATAGCTTTGACTAGCAACTTCTTCATTTTCAAACTTTGCTCCATAGTCGTCATGACTTTTAATAAAGCCACGAATTTCGGCGCGTAATTATCGACAAATACTTGAGAAGAGGTCGTCAAATGAGTCAGAATTATCACTGATTTCATTCTTTCTTTCTCTTGGTTATTCTTGCATTGGTGTAAAAGACTTTCTATCGTTGGACCTGAGAATTGATTCGCCATATGATCGAAGCATCGAAGCACTTCGAAATGATTTTTAACTGTATGAGGCTGATCATAATCCGGTTCAAGTAAAACTAGATTGAATAAAACGTGGTTTACATTATTGATGACATTGTCGTTCAGTGTAAGTTTGGGATTCAACGGCGATTGTGATAATATGTACGATATACATTGACTGACATAGTAGAAATTGATCGTCGGTTTTCTATATATAGACAGCAATGTAAGGATGAATTTATTGACTGTTTCATTAAACTGTCGCTCGGATATTAGCCTCGTGATCGGTCCTAAAGCTTCTAATACGGACTCAGTTACTTTATGCTCGTGAGAAGTGAGCCACTGGTTGTATAAAACGTCAAATATAATGGTGAACTCTGTTACGAAGTTCTCTTTTATAGAAGTTATGTCTCCGTTTTCAACGTTATCACCGATCTGCTCTGATACGGCGATCGCAAAATGGCCGAATGCTGAAAGGAAAAAAGTAAAAGACCTTGTTATGGACAATTCATAAATTCCTTAATAATCTGAGTAGTGTGCAGCATTGCCACATACTAGTAACATACCATAAGCAAACGCTTGCTTCAGTGCGTCATTCTTGATCAGAGATAGCAGAGGAAGCATCTTGCTAAGAATCTCTTTGATGTGGGGCACGACGGCATGAGTGTTGACAGCGGCCAGGGTCCCCAGCGTGTGCGCTATAGTGTAGTGAGGGACAGACGCGGGGGACAACTGGTTGATCAGGGAACGGAGAACCTGGGGGAAATGACTAATGTCATAAGTGTTTAAGTGTATAAGTTTTTTTTCTTGAGAAGATAACATGACACGTCTTGATTTTCATGTATTTTATAATAAGAAAGTATACATATAATAGAGAACAGCAGCCTAGCCCATGATGGAAATGAAAAGGCGAACTTGACTCCTAATTAAACAGGATTTCCAGATGAAGATGATAACGCAGGCTAGTAATTCACTTCTCACTTTTATTACAAATGAGATAGTTTGTTAAGACAGTTGTTAGTTAGGTAAGATAGTTGAGACAGTTTAATGGATTTTGATAAAATTTGGAAAACTAGAAACTTAATATCCTAATTAGGCTGACTACTTTTTATCCGTGGTGAAAAAACGAAGTAATTACAACATACTTTACGATTACGAGTAATAAATTCAAAAACGTCGACTGCAGTTAAGCATTGGATGATAAGATACAATGATTTGATTGCAATGCAGTTAAGATAAGGTTTTGGTAGGTGCGAACGGCATTTACATCTAAGCACTATGGTTTTGTTCCGTAACAGAAAGTGTCAGACATGTCAGAACTTTTGACGTCACACAGAAATTATTGATTGTGACATTAAAGCTGACCACTCCTATCTTTTGCTGTTTGTGTCCCACAAACATGAATTACACATTTCATAATCGTAATAAATTATTATGACTACAATATCTAATGTGAAATGTATGTACAAGCAACAAATGGTTCAATATCATGTTACATTAATGATCTATCATATACATATGACCACATGTCCTCTTTTATCTTTTAGCCATATGTATGTACATAAATGAATTTGTTAATTTACTTTACTAGTCAAATACTATCTTAATACATAAATAATAATTATCTATAAATATATAATAATCTATTTCTATTTTTAATTCAATTTGTTTTACAAGTATAAAAATCCAGAATCCTTTATAATCTAAGCCATTCTAAGCAATAAAATTTAAATTGTGTAAAAATAAAGTTAATTATAAAGCAACATAACCAGAGCGTAATATACGCCTCAACGAAAAAGCTATTTAAATTTGATATAAAAAAAAAAACTAAAATAACAGGGGTTCCTAATGCAACAGTGTAAGTCAATAAACAAAATTAATCAAATGATAAAAGTGGATAATAAAAAGTATGGTCAACAACAACATAATTAAATCAGCAGTCTTTTTAAAATCAGAAGTAGAATAAATAAACAGGTAATTTTTATTCCGTAACTTGATTTAGTTCTTGCAACATTTGAATAAATAGCATCCTAGAAAGTAAGTTAATCCCAGTACGCGACACCGAAAAAAAGCGTAAAAGCGTCTGGCAGCCATTCAGGTTGACACAGCCTCATTATTGAAACCCGGGATTGACAAAACACCTTGAAATACTCTTATCATACTACTATTATATGCAAATTTATTTTTATCTCAAATTTTTCTAAAAAACGTATCAGACAACCACATGGCTCTGTGAGCAGTTCATTATCCTAAGTGTGTTTTATATTAGTGATATAGGTACCGGCCACAGTTTCCAGTCTAGTTGAGAAGCGATAAACCTTATAATAATGAGACTGTAGTGTACTAGTCTAAGTGTACATACAGAATTAAAAACATATTCAGAGTCATCTTTGTTTTTTATGAGCTGGCCCTCTGCTGGGCGCAGGTCTCTTCAGATTGTGAGAAGGAAAATATGTCTTGGTACAATTTCAAGGTGTCATTTCTTGCTATCGGGAGAACATTTTGCACGTTTCATATAGTGGCATTCTTAAATTTCTAACCTCACACTGCTCTTCAGTTGCCCTTTATGACAGTTTTGCTTACACAACATCATACACCCTGATATCCCTTGACCTATTTCCCTTAAATATCTCCTACCTATAAGATTTTGAATAGATATAGGTATAACATTTTAACACACCCTATACTCTTACTTATATATGTTTGTGTTGATATTGTAGTTAATTAAATGTCTTGATTTCAGTATGACAAACAGAAACGTCTGCTATTCTTATTTACCGAACAGCGAGACACAACGCCATACAAATTCTCAATGATTTATGGTCAATCTTTCTATGTGACAGTGGCGGAGTTGTGAAACATCTTCAGAATAGCCATATTGTGACAGTATGACTATGGTCCAATCAATCTTTAATTGTACATATGTCCAGTAGTGATATGCTATAAGCTGATGCAGTAACATACCAGGTCTAAGTGCTCATGCCCCACAGCAACCATGACAGCAGAAGCTCCCATCTGCACACCAGGTTCATATGCAGGGTTCTCTGTCATAGCTCGGAGCATTGCTGATATTAACTCCCCTGCTACTGTCGGGTCAAGTCTTTTAACTTGGTTCACGCATGTTTGTTCTAATACCCTGTAATTACAGGAGAATCCTGTTATTATATTTTGGTAAGGGAAAAAACAATGTGCCTTTGAAGCAGAGCTAAATGAGTAATTGGATTCCCGTAGTACAAGATTTGCTTATGCATACTTGAATTAAAAAAGTAAAATTAAAAATTGCTAAATGCTTGCTTGCTTGCTTGCTTTAAATGCTAGTGTCCTTTTTTTAAACATCAACTTTTTAACAGATGTTTACCTATAATTCTTCCTATCCATTTTAAAGTTATACAACAAGAATAACCTTGCTTGATGCAGTTATTCTTGTTTAAAGTAGCCTGACTTCTCTAGTATAAAGAATAAGTCTAGGGAATAGAAATAGTAGTAATAGCTAAATCGAAACCAAGTGATATTATAACTTGTGTTAAGAGATTCAGTCAACAGGTTCTAGTTTTATGTGCAGATTGTGCAAATAATGTCATTTACATTCATTTGAATACATTCCAAGCTTATTCACTTTGAATCTAATACTTTGAATGCAAAAATTTGAGTGTGTATAAAATCAGAATGTTTGCAACTATCGTAAAACTAGCTATAGCCAACAAATCATTGACAAAAAAATCAAGAAAATAATCCCTAATTGAACTGAAAGGATGTTCCCAGGCATTTTAATGCATTTAATAATTTTTTTAATAATTTAATTACAAATGATGATGCAATATGCTTTTATAATACAAAAGATACAATTATTTCTAAATATATATGTATGTATATAATAATTACTGCATAGACGAGGTTTATTAATGTTATATATTATAACTCGAGGAAAATGCTGTTTCTCCTTATTCACTGTTATTAACATTAAATTCAACAAACCTACATAGTATCAAATGCTTTGCAAACTTCACAGATTTTTTAACTTCGCCAACAGTTCTAGTTTGGGATTTGAATCTTTTAACTTGGTGGTAAATCACCTTAGCAGGAGGTCATCTAGGTAGGTACCACCATAGTACCAGATATTCTACTGCCAAGCAGTAGTGTGTTCACATTACTGTGTTCCGGTTTAAAGTGTATTACAACTAGCAACATTACTGGACTGTTGAGGTTAACCATCAAAAGTAAAGAGCATCAAAGCAGCAATGCCCTGGACTTTGTTTTGGTACTCAAAGTTCTGTGTATCACTGCAATGGTCATGGAGAGGTCATGGTCTCTTACCATCAGGATAGCGCCTCATTTGTCGCATTACTTTTCCATTAAAAAAAAAACAAAAGATCTAAACTTTATTCTAAATATTAGGTAGTAGTATACAATGTACTATTACCTGGTTCACATTTTAGAGTTCAGAGTTCCTTAAAACAAATCTGCTGCCTTTAGGTAGCTGGCATATTTACCTCACCCTAACTTTGGAACAAGCCCATCCCTAACCTATTATTATAACACAGGCCACATTACAACAACTACAAATCCAACATAGATTTACAATCTTGCTTCATAGACTTGATCATTGACAAGTCAGGATAACTACTTTGCTCCTGTGATGTATATGTAAGTAATGGAAGACTGGTCTTTTGTAGTACTTACTTAATAATATTTCCCAATTGCAAAGGATTTGCCTTTGCGGTATCTCTATAGAAGTCACAAAATAGCTCGATCACATCATTAGGATACGAGTTGGCTATTTTAGTCAAGGACTTTATGACGACGTTGTTTACGGAATTCTCGCTATCACCGGCTGCATTTATTAACACCGTTACAGTATCTGTAAATGTGAATAAAAAGTATGTATATCTATAACTCGTGTGCTAAAGAATAGCTAGTAATTTATTGTTTACAAACCTTTTAAGCAGTCTACTTTTGAAGAAGACATTTTAACTTTATTTGAAATTGCGTTACATCAAGATGTACCTATTTCAAATTAAAAACACTTTGTTATTTGCTACAGTTTTCGATTAGGGATTTTAAAAATCTTGTTTTCACGGTTGTAACTAACACATTAATTAAGGTTTAGCTGGACAAACTCAAATAATAGTATAATAGTACTCCTACTCCAGCTGTATTGCAAATTAGAAACAGACAAACAAAAGGGGTATCGAGTCTTGAACGTCAAAATCTTGATTTGTTCAGAAAAATCGGTAGATTTAGGCCCAAAATTGGTATAAAAACAAGTTTAGGAAAAAAAAATCTTCTTTTTTTTATTGCTGACTGGCTAGGTGTTTCACCACAGCTCACCTGATGTTAAGTGACGGTGTGTTCGATGATGGTAAATACCTCTAGCCTGGAATGGAACTGGCTCTCAAGTGAGGCTACCGGAACAAACCATTAGATGCTTGGCGGCAGATTTTCAACTTGAGGGTGGTAGCTAGCCAGCTGAGTACTAGAAAGTACCCTACCTCCAGCAAGCTCAAGCTCATTGTTGGGGTTTGAACCCACGCCCTTCGGTATGCGAACCAACTGTACTAAACACTGAGCTATCATCGCTACAACATAGAGAAAATTCTAATAAAAATGAGAGTAATAGAGAAATAAATCCCGTTAATATCATTTTATGAAGGACACAAGGATATAAATCATATCCTTCGCTATATGATACATAAACGTAAGGAACTTAAGCCCTGGATCTCAGAAAAACTTTCTGCAACTAAGTTCTACAGAAGTTAAACATGTTTTTCTTCTTCTATTTTTCCTTGCGGCAATCCTTGTGAGGAAGGCATAAAAAATAAGGAAAAGGATTAATGATTCCAAATGTAAAATCCATGTATTATGTCAAAAAAAAAAACGAAAAGTGAGAAAATTCTTTCGCTGACAAGGTGGAATTTTAGCAATTTCGGTAGAAATACGGTTGCAATTTTTTATTGTATCAAGGTGTTTTGGCGGGAATGCGAAAAAGTCGTGTCGCCCCTTTGTATTTTTTTTCGAAAACTTGTGCTTTTTCGAGTGTTTAGAAATAGTAGTATTTTATTCATAAAGTGCCGAAGTGCCAAGCGTGAGTGTGGGAAAGTCATCTATTGTGATGAAACATGATTTTACGAGTTGATTCCAAAAGTCCACCGAAGCTTTTTGTCAAGTCGCATGTACATTGACTAAGGACCAGGAGATGACTGGACTCGACTGACATGGACTGAACTTGACCAAGACTGGACTTTGTCTGCAACTAAATGTATTAAACATAAATGACAAAAACCGAAGTAGGTACATATACAGAAGTAGCAACAAAGTCTCCATATCAACTTACTGAAAAAATATTTAAAAAAATTGCATCAACTGCTTAGCTGAGCGTTGACGGTTGCCATCTGTCAGCCACTTTTACCCCGGATGTGATTCGAACAGGATGAATAATGCTAATGCTCTATTCAAATTCAAATTCAAATTAAAAAAATATTTAATTGACATAAACGATACAACACAGCAATAAAAACAAACACTATATATACGTATAATATATCGATATGTCCTGGATCCCACACTAGGGTGACCTGTGTCGTGGGCTCCAGGCTCTTCCATAAAACAAATATTTAATACACAATTACATATACCTACATATATTATTTATATATTACGACACAAAGACAAGAAAACAAATAAATAAAAAATGAAACAGAAACAGAGACATCTATATACATCATTGAAACGAAGTTAGAGCCTAGAAATAATCATATTTATTGTTGTTGCCTGCTATCTCAGATAAATTAACCAGCCTTAACCATTATTTGGTTGTCTACTCGAAGCCTGCTATGCATAACCTTGTCAACAAAACCCGTAATTATGGCTAAACTATACATGCGTTATCTCTTCATAAAAAAATAATAATTGCATATTTGATTATTTTCATCGCTTCTATTCATATTCTGGTTTTTTTTATAATTCGTAAGCAGCGGATACAAAGTTCATCTTCTTTTAAATCACTACAATTCATGAACATGATTTATCAAAACTCGACATTTTTTCATTGACTTTTGCATGTTTATGCATTGTGCCAGTGTGTCACAATCCCCACAAGTCACAGTCCTTGTCAAGTATTTGAACCTTTGACTTATCTGACTTATATTTTTACTTTTCCTTGCCTTCACTCCATATAAAACTTAAAACATAACAAACTAATAAAACGCAAGAAGAATAAATTAATAACTAATAATAACTATTTGAATGTAGCAAATACAGCATAGCGCAAAGCCAAAAAGTCCCGAAGCGGAAGAGGAAAAAAAACTCCTTTAACTGTCTTTCTTCTTTGTTTTTAGCATCGTACTTTGTGTATTTTCCAGTAATAAAGTATTTTGGTATTTTATGACAAAATTAAGTTAAATTAGTCTATTCAAAGTAAGTACCATGATGCCTAAGTAAAGTAGTATTGACTTTACTATAAAATCTTGAATATAAGCTTCATCGAGTTTTGGAAGCATCATAATAAATCGTATTTCACCCAATTACATTACTTTGTCACACTCGCACACGTAATTTGGCACTTTTTGAATAAAACATTACAATTTTTGGACAACAAAAAAATAAAAACATTCAGTCGAACAAAGCCTCCTCGTTTTTTGAAGTCGGTTAAAAACACAAGTTATGAAAAATGATACGATTGAATTTTGGCGGGAACGCGGAAAGAGTCGTATCGCTTCATTGATTTTTTTTCTAATACTAGTGTTTTTTCGAGTGTTTACGTATAAAAATAGTGGTGTTTTATTCATAAAGTGCAAGGGCGAGTGTGGGAAAGTGATATATTGTGGTCAAACATGGCTTTTCGTGTTGCTTCCAAAACTCCATCGAAGCTTATAGTATAGTCGCCACTACTTTACTAAGGCATGACTGCATTTGACTAGCATGGATTGGACTTGACCAAGACTGGACTTTGACTGTAAAGATAAAGAAGCTGAAAAATGAAGACTGCACAAAAAATACAGAAATATTGAAACTAGCAGAATGCACAAAGTGCGATGCCAAGAAGAAAGATTTTTTTTTAAACATTTTTTTCGCATTCCCTCCATATTAATAGCAGTCTGACGAGTTTTGGCGGGAACGCAGTGAGCGTCGTGTCGACTGTCGCCCCATTGTATTTTTTTCTAAAACTAGTGTTTTTTCGAGTTTTTATGCATAAAATAGTGGTGTTTTATTTATAAAGTGCCGCTGAATTACAAGCGCGAGTGTGGGAGAATGATATAATGTGGTTAAACATGACTTTTCGTGTTGCTACCAAAACTCCACCCAGAAGCTTATAGTAAAGTCGCCACTACTTTACTAAGGCATGACTTGATTTGACTGGGATCGACTGGACTTGATCAAGACTAGACTTTGACTGTAACTATAGATGATGAAGAAGCTGAAAAATTAAGACTACTCACAAAATATAGAAACATTGAAACTGGCAGAATACTTAGAGTGCGATGCCAAGAAGAAAGAAAAGAAGAAGCAGTCTGACTTTGATAATTTTGACTGCACTCACGATTGAATATTCTACTAAGTTGCTAGAAACTTATCAAAAAAAACTTCTATTGTATAATATTAATTGCTTTTTATGTGTGGATTTTATTGAGAAAAAATAGTTTTATTTTGAAGCAATAGAACAATATTTATGTAATCTCATCCAAAATTCTTAATTTTGTTGAAAATTTAAAAAGTTTTTGGAGAAGTTTTGACCTAAACAGAAAAATCATGTAGGTACTGTGTTCTAAACCTTATGTTTTTCAGTATTTTTAGATAAACAATGTTTTGCTGGCAAGGGTATCCAAACCAGCATAGATATATATATAATAATTTAGTAAGGTTAGCTTGGCGTGGGAACACTGGCAGTAAACGTGGATGTTGATTTATATCTAAAAGGCATTTATCTATCATGATGTAAATCTATCTCACGTTAAACCTATGACTTAATCGCAATTCTATCACATTTTAGGCATTGTACAGGTACCCGTCTCTGCAACACGATAGGCCCGGACAGCGATACCATTGAATGCTAGAAGTAGTAGTTCTGTATTAGTTGGTACCTACGTAAACCTTCTAATATTTAGCTATCGCAATGTTTATAAAAATTCTTCTAATAAAGTAGAATTTTTTTACTCTACATTTTCTAGGTTGTCTTTGGCTTAGACGACTGAGTGTGTCTATGTTAGCTCACTAGTTGGCAAAGAGCGCAGAGTTTAAAGTACAGATTTATATTAGTTACCTACATAAAAATTTTTTTTTTCAACACATTTTTTATTTATTAACCTAATTGACGTGATGACTAATTACTATACTTCATATCATGATAGTCTAGAGTTTTGTTCTTCATATCGGAACACTATGAAAGTGTAGAAATAATTGCCCAATCACTTCAAATTCACTCTCTACTAATAACTTCGACCCTTATAGGAGTTATATTTATCAAAGCTTCGGCCGTCATCCTAGGAGACTTACTGGGCGTTTTGGTTAAGGTGATGAAAGATGATGAAAAGTGACTCTTGATATTTATCTCTGCTTGCTCGCTCTATAGCCATAACCAATTATATTTTAAGCCCTCCTCCGCTACTAACGACATTACATATCTTGTAATATATTTAAATACTGGGCAAATGTATACGTCATAATATTCTTGTTTATATACGTAATTAATAACTGTGTGTTGGCCACGAGAGCTAGACAAGACCGACCACGGGTTAAAGCTAATCAAACTTCATGGTTTCGTTTCGATACATCACTCTCCCTAGTCGTAGCTACTAGTGATGCAAAGAATGTTCACTATATTATTCGCAAATGCGAATTTTCAACTCAAATATTAGTGAATGCGAATATAAGTATCTAAATATCATTATTATCATTTTAAGTTGTGCCCAGTGCTGAGCATAGGCTTCTCTTCTTGTACTTACTTCGTGCTACAAAAAATGTTAGTCGATAGAACGTAGTGTTTTTTAAAATAATATTTGGCAGCTTTTCTTACCAATGCACATTATTTTCGAAAATGGGCAGTTGTTTTTAGCAAAAGAGCTCTCTTCTACCCAACTTGATAACAGAATTTTGTTAGTCTATGGTTTTGCTTCGGTACTCCGCGACGACGACAACGAACGGCGAGCGAGCCGAACGAAACGAAATATTCAGAAATCACGTTTGCCATTCCATTCTCGATTCCTCGTGAATATTTGCAGACGTGCTATATCGCCTGACAAACAGGAACATTTTCTATTTAACAAAAACGCCCTGGCATTACGCCATTTTTACAAAATCGTGAATTACTACAGCGCACCAAACCCGAAACGACTTTCACCGGATACATCGATAATTTGATTAACGAAAGGAGGGATCTAGCAATTTATCCCGGGTTAAATTGAATTGATACAATGTTCCCGTGTCTGGAGTCTTACACGGGAATATCCGAGTGATGTACTGTGTGGTTCGTTTATGTGACAAAGCAAAAGCGTCTGCTCCCGTCCTAGGCTATTATCCTATTCGTGATTACGTCGGGCCGGGAACTGGCCACTCGGTTTAGTCGCCGCGGGGACTCCAAAGCGGCAAATACGGAGGCGCGGATCCTGCTTCGCATCATTTACCGCCAGGATTGCGGTGAGTACGCTCCGCGGAGTGACCCGGTCGCCCGCGCGATTATTTCGACATCGCCGCGACTTGTAGCCGCCTGGCATCTGACATTGAATACGGTACGATCAGCTGCCCGAATGTCTTAAAATAGCCATAAAATATCAAGTCTGCCCTGGCAGCTTACAGATCAGCTGATCTACAAACTAATTATTCAATTAGATAACTGATTTTATTGTTCTTCGGCTTTTGTTAAGATCACCTTATCTTGTCTGCTGTAATCTATTTAATTCCGTGAGATAACGTTATCAGTTAGATAAATTATAAAATATATTGGCAGTCTTGACACAGTTTCTGTGATTTGAACTTTGTATTTTGTTTGCAGATTTAAAAATGGTGCAGCAAGATTTGACTTAGATTTGGGGACTCAGGACTTAGTCAGGAATGGGCGAGGGTGTGGTCCGCGTGTGAATCAAGGGACAGTGCAGTGCAGTGTGTAGTGGTGTGAGTGCCGGTATGCCCTCCGTGATGTTGTCCGCCGTGCTGGAAGAAGAGCCTGATCTCTACGAGGCTTTCCCTCCTCATGTTGACCCGTCTGGCATCACCATCCTTACTGATAGCCCTCCAGGTAAGTCTGCAATATTATTAATAGTTTATTAACATTAATTATGTTAGTTTCTAGCATGCCTAAAAGTCTCTAAAGTAGTACCTATGTGATGTCAGAGCATGAAATCAAAAAGGGCTTGCTCTGCAGTAAGAAAGCCTAATTATAAAAGTGAAACTGCATGATATTATGTTTTATTGAATAAATATTTGTTTACAGCTTTTCATTTATTGTAACTTGTGAATGAGGGTGGAAAAAATATTATTAATTTTCTTTCAATAAATTGTTTACAATTTCGACATAAGTAAAAGTCATCCAATTTTTTAAGTAAAATATTTTTTGGCTAATACTGATTATTTTAATATTGCTTAAGTTGTCTGTCAGCTCACTGGACAGGAGAAAAGCTATGATATATATCTGAAAAAATCTACTATTGATTGACTTGTTGATACAATGCAAATCAACCTGTACTTGGGTTTAGTTATATGCTGATAAATCAATCTCTATTTACACACTTATATTAAAATCTTAGAAGTGTTATCGCAGTTGTATAAAGGGTAACCAAATGCAATGAATTTGAATTAAAATATGTTAAGACATTTCTAAAATGTAGTTAGTGTAAATCAGAACTCATAATAGAATTGTCAGCTCCATTTCTTTTTGTAGCTGTGATCAGAGAAATGTATATGATATTTTTTAGCAGTTTTAAAAAATAAATGTGTAAGTAACTATGATCTCTCTTGTCTATTGTGTTCTATGAGTAATTTTTATTGTTACAGTTGTTTTAAATACATAATAGCTTACATAACAACTCATTATTTTTTACTTTTCAGTGTTTTTCCTATGAAAAATACCACATCAACATGTTTTATCAGCATTTGTCGATAAATCTGATTGTAGAATTATTATTAACATTAGATTAAATTCTTAAAAGTCATATACCTAATGTATAGCATAAGTGGAAATTAGAAATAGGTAAGTAGTTCAGATAATGACTTCTATAAATTTATGGTTACATATAAAAGATTTCTTTTTAATGGTTGACAAGCTTGGTGTTTGACTACAGCTCACTTGATGTTAAGTGACTGTGTGGTCAAAGATGGTAAAGCATGCCTAGCTTGGAATAGAACTGGCTCCCAAGTGAGTGCCGGAATACATGATTAGGTGCTTGGCAGATTTGTAACTTGGGGGTGGTAGTTAGCTAGCCGAGCATTAGAAAATACCGTACCACCATGTTATGGTTTCTTCACAATGTTTTTCTTCACCTGCAGCTCAAGGTCATTGTTGGGGTATAACAACCTTCGGCGTGCGAACTGATCGCGTTAACCACTGAGCTATTGTGGCTACCAAAGTAAAAGTGTAATAAAATCTTGTTTTTAATTTTTATTTTGGGATTTAATGTCTTGTATAGCTTTATGAGTCAAGATTGTGATGTGATGAGACATCTACTTTTTCTTTCATACCAAATAACAAGACAAACAAGACTGAGTGAGTGAGAGGTAGTACATGAGATGAACATTGCTGCGGTACCCAGAACTTTATGTAAAAAAGAACTATGGCACCACTGGCTTGGCACTCATTACTATAGACTTTTAATTATGCATCTTAATTGATTTTTTAACATTGTCACTCAACTATTGAACAAGTATGAATGATGATTACCATTGGGCTAACAACAAACTGGACTCAGTGTTGAATTGCACAAAACTTTTTATATTTTTAGAACAAAGAAACCAAACCATTTAACTTGCATATTAATAATGTGTTTACCTTTTTTAATTGCATTGGTAATAATAAGTATATATCTATTCACTAAGTTATATATACCTAGTGTTAGTTGTTTTTCACTAATAACCACTTTATGGTATAAAACATTGAACTTAAGTATACATTGTTTACAATGTTTTGATCTCTACTCATGCAATAATTGATTTTTATTTCCACTCGCATGCCCTTTTTGCATCTGACTGTTAATTTATCAAGCATGATTCTCATATTATTTTCGTGTGTCAGTGTTTTATTGTTATGTTTGCCTTGTTTTATTTGTGGACAAATAATGAAAGCAAATAACATTTTTACTTGAAGTATTGTTTTTTAATTTGGAACATTGTTCAAGGTAAATATATTTTTATCTCTCAGTACTATTTGCTAGGGACAAGCTGGTTTATTCATTAAAATCATGAATAGTCTCTTCAATAATGTTCGATCATGATTTTTCTTTTGGTCTCTTCATTTATGTGTTTTTTTTTATCATAAGATCTAGTTATTATATTAGTAAATACATAAAATAGGTATATTGCAATTGTGTTTTTTAAATAACATAAATTTACATTACGTAAATTTCTGTAAAGTTCTGGAGTGGAGACCGCGGACCGGCAAGCGCAGCGTAGGACGTCCACCCACAAGGTGGACAGACGACCTCATAAAGACCGCAGGAACGCGCTGGATGCGAGCCGCTTCCAACCGGTCTTTATGGAAGTCAATGGGGGAGGCCTATGTCCAGCAGTGGACGTCCTACGGCTGAGATGATGATGATGATGATGACATTTCTTTATTATCTATATTTAAAAAAAAAAAAACTCTAGCACCAAACTAAGCAGAGCTTGTGCTATGCGAACTAGACTGCTGATAAGAATACTCATACGTTTTTGTTATAAAATACCTACTTATGATACATACAGAACACTCAGGCACATAACACATTTTTTTTTAAACAAAATATATGTTAATCTTTGTATCTGTGACTATCAGTTTTACATAGGTGCCACTCATTTAATACGTAAGACGATTTTTGACAGTTTTAGATCCCATATGTAAGAAAAAGTTATATACTGACTCCCTCCCTCCCTGTTTAATATTTATTACGTAAGAATAAGGGAAAAATTAATACATATACAATCAACTTGTTTTTTGTTTTAAAGTTTTTCTTTATCGCTTCGGCACTCTCTATAATACTACTCTTAATACTATAGGCACTATTAACTCTTCTGTAGTATTATCTTAACAATACAAACTTCAGATTTATATGACCTAATTCCATCTTGCCTATTCTACTATTGGACTGCCAGGAGCTCTAAGAAGCGACACCGCTTTATAGTCGGTATTCCAAAAACTCAAACTAAACGGTTCGAATCTGTGTTCATTGTGCGAACCGCTAGACAATGGAATTTACTGCCCGAGTGGGTGTTCCCCGATAAATACAATCTGGGTGCCTTCAAGTCGCGAGGGAATTCGTTTCTGGGTTAGCAGTCAAATGCAAGCCTATTATGTAGTTTATATAATATATAAACTACATATAATATGCTTGCGTTTGTATAATATTTTTATAATATTTTTTTATCGTAAATACTTAATTATAATACACACAGAACACCCAGACACAGAACAAACGTTTACTTATACCACAATATGTTTGTCCTGGTTGGGAATTGAACCTACGCCCTACAGTTTTTATAGCAGATATACTATCAATGAGCCAACAGGGCTGTCAAAGTGACGAGAACCCGCACAATGTCTAGGACTTACGACTCAGAACTTGCGAACTTGCGTTTAAGCAGCCATTTTACATACATATCAATGCTTAACTTCACTGATGATCCTATCTGTCTCGCCAACTTGGATATGATTCTACCAACGTTGCTTTCGGTACCCTTAAAGTAATAAATTACTTCGATATCTGTTTATTATTGCGATACTTAATTATAACAAAGAGTTCTTTGCTTTGTCTTTCCTATGAATCATAAGGTATTCATGAGGATATATTTGCTCACAGAGGGGATTTTTTTATCAGCTAACTACAACAAAATTTACCTTAAACAGAATGCTTTGATCGTGAATTCAGATAATCTCTAGCTATAACCGTTATAATCCATTTTCCAATATTGTCACTTTTTAATTGTTATATGTCAAGTTTCAACAAAGTGTGGGTAGCAGTGCGGGCCCCGTATCAAAATTTATCGGGACTTTCATTTCATAGCTTCACGGGGTCATGTCTCTATAATTCTTTCATAAACTTGAACGAACATATAATCGTACAAAGTCTAACCCTGGACGTCCATTGTTGCCGCGGCCTAAGAAGCTTATGAATTTTTGGTTACACATGTTGTGGCCCCAGTAACACGGGGGCCCCGTTTTATTGATATGGTTGATACGCCACTGGTGGTACTCCATCTAGCGAAATTACAGGGCTGTGGAGACTAAGCATCGAAAGTCTCTAAGTAATGAGCGCCAAAGCAGCGATGCCCTAAATTTTGTTTTATTACACAAAGTTCTGTGTACCGCAGTAATGGTTATGGTCAGACGATGTCTCTTACCATCAGGAAAGCGTCTCGTTCGTCATCTTCAGACAAAATTAATTGTTAACACTGACCATATTCTTATTAGAAATTAGCTTGTCTATAAAGAACAATCCAGTTTACTTCATTGAGATTAAATCCGCTTGCGCTGACATTCTATGTCCTAAATATAAATTTAATATCCGTACCTTACAGTCGAATAATAAAATGTATCACAAAAGTTCGTTCATCACAGCAATAAAAATATAAAACAGCCTACCATAAAATATAAAATCTTTAAATGGAAACAAGTTTAAAAACACTCTAAACAAATGGCTAGTAGAAAAATCATTTTATAATATGAAATAATTGTATCAATTTACAGATAATTATATAATAAAGTTGTACCTAGAATAACAACCGATCTCTCAGCTTAAATTGTTTTTTTTTTTCAAATTAGTTAGTAAACCTAGTTATAACCGCTAGGATAAACAGGTGTGTCAAAAAACTTTTATATAAGACCTTACATAGTCACAGTTTTAAGCAATAAAGGTTATCTTATCTAGTCTGTCAAACGCTTGTTCTAGCGTTTTCTAGAAGCATGTTTCAATTGATACGCGTGCAATAGCCCAGCGGTATTCCACGAACAGCCATAATGTTCTGATGTTTGCGAAATGCGGAGACATCGACGATTGTGCTTTGTAAACAGTGCGAAAAGGCGAAGTCGGTGGTACTGGTCGGTGGTATATCTACAGACCACAAACAAAGTAAAATATAGAGAGACTTCACAATGATTTTAAGACTTGTTCGCGTTACATAAAGTTGCCAGTGTCAACAGATAACATACATCATTGATTTTCTTCCTCATACATATGTCGATTTCCTCACGAAGTTTTTTTTTCACCTAAAACTCCGTACTATGAGATTTTGAATCCAAAAGTAATTGATACATTCTAAAGAATTCATTGGCCACACTGAAATCGCCACACCCGATAACGACCCGTAAACATTATGTTGGAACGTGAACTGGGAGTGAATAAAAATAAATATCGTAGGGCATTTATTACACAGCGCCAGCTGACACTAAACTAAGCAAAGCTTGTACAATGAAATATATAGATACTTCTTTTTTGTAAATAAATATTAATAATACTTACAGAACAAACGATGATGAACAGCGATGATAGCTCAGTGGTCAGCGCGGTCGGTTCGCAAGCCGAAGGGCGTGGGTTTAAACTCCAACAATGAGCTTGAGCTGCCGGTGAAGGAAAACATCGTGAGGAAACCATAGCATGATGTACTTTCTAGTACTCGGCTGGCTAGCTACCACCCTCAAGTTGAAAATCTGCCGCCAAGCATCTAAGGGTGTGTTCCGGCAGCCTCACTTGAGAGCCAGTACCATTCCAGGCTAGGTGTGCTTTACCATCTTCGACCACACCGTCACTTAACATCAGGTGAGCTGTGGTCAAACACCTAGCCTGTCAACCATAAAAAAAAAATTACATTGACATTTATAATCACAAAATGTTGGTCCTGAATGGGAATCGAAAAAGAAGTAATTATTCTGGATTCAGATTTCCTTTGTTTTTACAAACTGGCTCACTGCTGAGGGCGATCTTCTCTCCTCATTGTGAGAAGGGTAAGTCCACTATGCTGGCAAAGTGCTGGTTGGCAGACTTATCAGCTCAGTAGACTTAACAGACAGATCTATTGAACTTAATCAAGCTAGTGTCAATACGCAAATAACTTAGAAAATACAGTTGCGTGCCGTGACATTTGAACTCAGGACTACTAGATTGGAAGTGAGACGGTATCCCAACTAGGTTGTTCTAGATATTAGTATTCAAGCGATATCTAGGTCAACAGCACAACAGGTTGTTATCAATATGCACTGCAAACAGTTCATCTCGATTAGGGCTTATCAGTGGAACAATCTCCGCCACTTAGATAAAAATAATGTTATGTCTTCAGTTGAAGTACTCGTATATCTATTATGAAAACCGATTACTTACCGTGTGAGGAAAATATTTATGTAGCAAATGCACGTGGCAATACTTACAATATTCTATTATGACTACCTACTTCAAAGAACTGTTTTTTTTTTTATTATGGTATTTTTTTCCTAAAGTTTTTATATCGATAAGCATTTTGCTTAAATTTGAGAGGTATGTGATTGGAGTTTTTTAAATTTAAAAGTAATGGGTCGAACGGGACGCTCTCCTGATGGTAAGAGATAGAATAGAATGTTTTATTGGCCTTATCCCACTAATATTATAAATGTGAAAGTTTGGATGGATGGATGGATGGATGTTTGTTACTTAATCACGCCAGAACGGCTGAACGGATCTCGATGAAATTTTGCATGTAGATACTTTAGGCCCTGGAATAAAACATAGGATACTTTTCATCATCATTATCATCCATCACCACGCGGGTAAAACCGCGGGTCGCAGCTAGTAACTACATATGTTACGCTAGCCACGTCAAAATTACAATTTCATAAATGTAGTTAAGTAAAATTAAAAAAATACAAATAAATGTAAAATAACACTTGTCCATGACCATTGCAGCGATACACAGAACTTTAAGTAACAAAACAAAGTCCAGGGTATCGCTGACTTGGCGCTAATTAAGACATTAAATGGACTAATTGCAGTATGTACTTACCAAACCGGATTACAGTAATGTTAACATACTACTGCTTGGAGGCTGAATATCTGGTACTACGGTGGTAACTAGACGACCTCCTGCTAACGAGATCTACCACCAAGTAAAATGTATTGTCCGATATCAACTAATAATATTGTCCGAAATCAAGTTATAATTTTTGTATCATTGAGATCGATGTATTCATGTATAGATGATAGTAACATTTATAGAAATTAGAACAGCGCATCTGGCGGGAATAAATGGAAATTGCTTTTTTCATATATCGGTCTATCGTTTTCGTACTTCGTAGTAGATCCAAGTTCGCTAGTAGAGCTACGGATAAATTGATGGAATGGAAATGTGGAGAACTATCTGACGGCAAACGTTAGACTCATCGGGTTTGGGACTCTATTTTTGAATCATACGCCTGAGTTTTCACATACAAAAATTGAACGATATTGCACGCCTGTAGTACAAAATCGTTCGAAAGTGGCGGTACGTAAGCCATATGAACGATTCAAATGTTGAGTCCCAGAGGAGAGCTCACACGCAGTTTAAAAATCACGATTCTTATGAATGAGATTTATAGCAAATTCTCAAAAACTAAGTCTGTATCACTACATCACTACATATTAAGCAAGAGTGCTCCATCTTAGACTGCATCATCACACAGGTGAGATGGCAGTCAAACGTAACCCTATTTCTAATTAAAAAAAAATATATAATACTAAGTCGTCCGCCGCGTCTGACTGTCTATCTGTTCGCGATAAACTTAAAAACTACTGAACGGATTATCATGCGAGTTTCACCGATAGATTGAGTGATTCATGAGGAAGGTTTAGGTGTATAATTTATCAAAGTTTTGTGTAAATTGGTTGAAATATCGGAAAAAGTCAAGCCACTTGGGAGTTTTAATCGAAAACGCTGCCTAATCCCTTTGAGATATAACAAAATAATGCATGGTGGGATATTCCTCTTTTATAGATCAACAAAAACATCCGTTAGAAATATTTCAAAAATATTTTTGAAGTGAAAACTTTTTTAGCCGCACGTTGAGTGATTTTTTGGTAGGGGCAAAACTTATTGATTCGCGTCACTGACTTGCTAATATAAAGTGTTTTAAATTTTCACTTCTGTCGGCAGTCTTCATGACTGCCTATTTCTTTAAATAATAAATAATACTTGCGTGTGACCACCATCTCACCTGATGTTAAGTAAAGACGCGGAGCCCGCTTGCGTAGAAGATAGATTCACTCTCGACACGAAGACATCTGGATTATAACCATCTGCGAACACCCAGTCAGGCAACGCATTCTATACCTGTGTGAACCTGGCACCCGACTTGCAAAAATCGAAATTTTTTTTTCGCATTCTTGAAGAGCTTCGTTTGTAGTTGATTGTAGTGAAAGAATTTTTGTTTGTAGTTTGACGAAAATAGATATATCGGTCACCCAAAAAAAGCCAGCACCCGGTTTTGAAAAAAATAAATTCTAACGGTTGATTTGTATTGGTAATCGTTAGTAGTTGTTTGTAGTGAAAGAATTTTCGTTTGTAGTTGAAATTTTTTTTAATTAAAAAAAATTAATTAATGAAAAATTATATAAATAATCAAAAATCGAATTTTTTTTTGACGCATTCTTGAAGAGCTTGGTTTGTAGTTGATTGTAGTGAAAGAATTTTCGTTTGTAGTTTGACCAAAACAGAGATATCGGTCACCCAAAAAAAGCCAGCACCCGGTTTTGAAAAAAATAAATTCTAACGATTGATTTGTATTGGTAATCGTTAGTAGTTGTTTGTAGTGAAAGAATTTTCGTTTGTAGTTTGACCAAAACAGAGATATCGGTCACCCAAAAAAAGCCAGCACCCGGTTTTGAAAAAAATAAATTCTAACGGTTGATTTGTATTGGTAATCGTTAGTAGTTGTTTGTAGTGAAAGAATTTTCGTTTGTAGTTTGACCAAAACAGAGATATCGGTCACCCAAAAAAAGCCATCCCCGGATTTCAAAAAAAAAAAAAATCTGACGGTTGATTTGTATTGGTAATCGTTAGTAGTTGTTTGTAGTGAAAGAATTTTCGTTTGTAGTTTGACCTAAACAGAGATATCGGTCACCCAAAAAAGCCAGCACCCGGTTTTGAAAAAAATAAATTCTAACGATTGATTTGTATTGGTAATCGTTAGTAGTTGTTTGTAGTGAAAGAATTTTCGTTTGTAGTTTGACCAAAACAGAGATATCGGTCACCCAAAAAAAGCCATCCCCGGATTTGAAAAAAAAATAATTCTAACGGTTGATTTGTATTGGTAATCGTTAGTAGTTGTTTGTAGTGAAAGAATTTTCGTTTGTAGTTGAAATTTTTTTTAATTAAAAATAATTAAAAAAAAAAAAAATATGTAAATAATCAAAAATCGAATATTTTTTTTACGCATTCTTGAAGAGCTTGGTTTGTAGTTGATTGTAGTGAAAGAATTTTCGTTTGTAGTTTGACCAAAAAAGAGATATCGGTCACCCAAAAAAAGCCAGCACCCGGTTTTGAAAAAAATAAATTCTAACGGTTGATTTGTATTGGTAATCGTTAGTAGTTGTTTGTAGTGAAAGAATTTTCGTTTGTAGTTTGACCAAAACAGAGATATCGGTCACCCGAAAAAAGCCATCCCCGGATTTGAAAAAAAAAAAATTCTGACGGTTTATTTGTATTGGTAATCGTTAGTAGTTGTTTGTAGTGAAAGAATTTTCGTTTGTAGTTTGACCTAAACAGAGATATCGGTCACCCAAAAAAGCCAGCACCCGGTTTTGAAAAAAATAAATTCTAACGATTGATTTGTATTGGTAATCGTTAGTAGTTGTTTGTAGTGAAAGAATTTTCGTTTGTAGTTTGACCAAAACAGAGATATCGGTCACCCAAAAAAAGCCATCCCCGGATTTGAAAAAAAATTAATTCTAACGGTTGATTTGTATTGGTAATCGTTAGTAGTTGTTTGTAGTGAAAGAATTTTCGTTTGTAGTCACTAACAACATTATTAGCATCGGAAGTGTTTCGAGCAGGGTCATATACCTAATACTCAGAATATCCAAAAGATATTCGCTGAAGGTCATTCAGGTGTATGCACCAACCTCGTCACACCCAGATGATGAAGTAGAGCGTATGTATGAGGACGTAAGTAAGGCCATACATACCTCCGAAACCCACTTCACTGTTGTTATGGGGGACTTCAACGCAAAGATGGGCATGAAGAGCGATGATGAGTGATTTGTAGTGAAAGAATTTTCGTTTGTAGTTTGACCAAAACAGAGATATCGGTCACCCAAAAAAAGCCAACCATGGATTTGAAAAAAAAAAATCTAACGGTTGATTTGTATTGGTAATCGTTAGTAGTTGTTTGTAGTGAAAGAATTTTCGTTTGTAGTTTGACCTAAACAGAGATATCGGTCACCCAAAAAAGCCAGCACCCGGTTTTGAAAAAAATAAATTCTAACGATTGATTTGTATTGGTAATCGTTAGTAGTTGTTTGTAGTGAAAGAATTTTCGTTTGTAGTTTGACCAAAACAGAGATATCGGTCACCCAAAAAAAGCCATCCCCGGATTTGAAAAAAAAATTAATTCTAACGGTTGATTTGTATTGGTAATCGTTAGTAGTTGTTTGTAGTGAAAGAATTTTCGTTTGTAGTTTGACCTAAACAGAGATATCGGTCACCCAAAAAAAGCCAGCACCCGGTTTTGAAAAAAAATAATTCTAACGGTTGATTTGTATCGGTAATCGTTAGTAGTTGTTTGTATTGAAAGAATTTTCGTTTGTAGCTGAAATTTTTTTTAATTAAAAATAATTAATTAAAGAAAAATTATATAAATAATCAAAAATCGAATATTTTTTTACGCATTCTTGAAGAGCTTGGTTTGTAGTTGATTGTAGTGAAAGAATTTTCGTTTGTAGTTTGACCAAAACAGAGATATCGGTCACCCAAAAAAAGCCAGCACCCGGTTTTGAAAAAAATAAATTCTAACGGTTGATTTGTATTGGTAATCGTTAGTAGTTGTTTGTAGTGAAAGAATTTTCGTTTGTAGTTTGACCAAAACAGAGATATCGGTCACCCAAAAAAAGCCACCACCCGGATTTGAAAAAAAAAAAATTCTAACGGTTGATTTGTATTGGTAATCGTTAGTAGTTGTTTGTAGTGAAAGAATTTTCGTTTGTAGTTGATTGTATTTCAAGAATTTTTGTTTGTAGTTTGACGAAAACAGAGATATCGGTCACCCAAAAAAAAGTCAGCACCCGGATTTGAAAAAAAAAAATTCTAACGGTTGCTTTGTATTGGTAATCGTTAGTAGTTGTTTGTAGTGAAAGAATTTTCGTTTGAAGTTAGACCAAAACGGAGATATCGGTCACCCAAAAAAAGCTAGCACCCGGATTTGAAAAAAAAAAATCTAACGGTTGATTTGTATTGGTAATCGTTAGTAGTTGTTTGTAGTGAAAGAATTTTCGTTTGTAGTTAAAATATTATTTAATAAAAAAAAAATGATTAAATTTTTTTTCATAAATAATCAATTCTAACAGTTGATTTGTATAGAAAATCGTTAGTAATTGTTTGTAGTGATCGATTTTCCGTTTGTAGTTGTTTTTTTTAGTTCGTTCACAAATTCGTTCACTACAAACTGTTTACTAACTGTAAAAGTATTTGTAGTCGTTTGTAGTGCAGTTTTTTTATTGTAGTTACTCGAAAATGTACCAAAAACGCCTTACTAGCTATACCAGCTCTAAAAGTATTTGTAGTCGTTTGTAAAGAAGTTTTTTTTCGATTGTAGTTACTCGAAAATGTACCAAAAACGCCTTAACGCCTTTTTTTTTTAATAAAAAAATATTTCAACTACAAACGAAAATTCTTTTACTACAAACAACTACTAACGATTATCAATACAAATCAACCGTCAGAATTATTTTTTTCAAATCCTGGGTATGGCTTTTTTGGGTGACCGATATCTCTGTTTTGGTCAAACTACAAAGGAAAATTCTTTCACTACAAACAACTACTAACGATTACCAATACAAATCAACCGTCAGTTTTTTTTTTTTTTCAAAACCGGGTTCTGGCTTTTTTTGGGTGACCGATATCTCTGTTTAGGTCAAACTACAAACGAAAATTCTTTCACTACAAACAACTACTAACGATTACCAATACAAATCAACCGTTAGATTTTTTTTTTTCAAATCCGTGGATGGCTTTTTTTGGGTGACCGATATCTCTGTTTTGGTCAAACTACAAACGAAAATTCTTTCACTACAAACAACTACTAACGATTACCAATACAAATCAATCGTTAGAATTTATTTTTTTCAAAACCGGGTGCTGGTTTTTTTTGGGTGACCGATATCTCTGTTTTGGTCAAACTACAAACGAAAATTCTTTCACTACAAACAACTACTAACGATTACCAATACAAATCAACCGTTAGAATTTATTTTTTTCAAAACCGGGTGCTGGCTTTTTTTGGGTGACCGATATCTCTGTTTTGGTCAAACTACAAAGGAAAATTCTTTCACTACAATCAACTACAAACCAAGCTCTTCAAGAATGCGTCAAAAAATATTCGATTTTTGATTATTTATATAATTTATCTTTAATTAATTATTTTTAATTTAAAAAAAATTCAACTACAAACGAAATTTCTTTCACTACAAACAACTACTAACGATTACCAATACAAATCAATCGTTAGAATTTATTTTTTTCAAAACCGGGTGCTGGCTTTTTTTGGGTGACCGATATCTCTGTTTTGGTCAAACTACAAACGAAAATTCTTTCACTACAATCAACTACAAACCAAGCTCTTCAAGAATGCGTCAAAAAAATATTCGATTTTTGATTATTTATATAATTTTTCTTTAATTAATTATTTTTAATTAAAAAAAATTTCAACTACAAACGAAAATTCTTTCACTACAAACAACTACTAACGATTACCAATACAAATCAACCGTTAGAATTTATTTTTTTCAAAACCGGGTGCTGGCTTTTTTGGGTGACCGATATCTCTGTTTTGGTCAAACTACAAACGAAAATTCTTTCACTACAAACAACTACAAACGAAGCTCTTCAAGAATGCGAAAAAAAAATTTCGATTTTTGCAAGTCGGGTGCCAGGTTCACACAGGTGCATTCTATGGTTTAGCGGTTCGGACAATTAACGTGGAATTAAATCATTTTGATCGAGTTTAGTTGACTATACTCGAAATAGCGAATAATAATATATTTAAGAGAAAATTGAAAATGTCTTGATTTTCAGGAGTGCATTTTATTGGTGCACTTGGTGATATAGAGTTATGATATATAGAGTTTATATTTGACATATTAGTATATATTGACTTTTTCATTATATTGACATATGTTATGATTTGATATTTTTAAATATGAATGTAATAATGACCTGTAACTTTGGTGTTATCAATAAAAGATTTGTATTTGTATTTGTGATAGGGTCTGGGGAGGTGTTATAAAATAAAGAAAGATCACGGAAAGAGAGGGGTCTTCCTTCTTGAATAGCGTGACCTCAATAAGTGTAATGTAAAGGTGTTACGAATATAGAATTCGGCATCTAAAACAAATAGGCAATAATTTACTTTCACAGATTTACAAGAACTTCTAGACTTCTACTAATAACATCGGGGAGATTAATCATACAATAGTCGTCGCATTAACTAAAGATGAAAAACACGCAAGTTGCTGTAATAATTGCTAATATTAAGCAACTCTTTCGCTTGGTTAGCTATATTAAATGGTCCGATTTTAAGTCGCAGAATAAACAACTATGTGACTAACTGGCCAATACAGTTACATAGCGAACAAGCAATAGTGGGGGAACCACGCCACTTGGCGAAAGGTGCTCGTTTATAAGTCGTTAGGGTAATTACAGAGATTTGCAAAATTATGCCTTGATCTGTATTCTCCTTTGTAGGTAGGTACTACCGCAGTATCAGATTGTCTGCCGCCAAGCAGTAGTGTGTAAACATTACTGTGTACCGGTTTAAAGGATGCTGCAGCTAGCGAAATTACAGGGCTATTGAGACTAACCATCAAGTTTGTTGTCAAGTCAAGTTGTCTTCAAATAATGAGCGCCAAAAATGGCTGCGCTTTTGCCTCATTTGGTAGTGTCTCTGCTTCAAGCTGGAAGGTGTGGGTTCAATTTCCACCCAGGACAAAAAAAAGTGTTTATCCTGTCTGGGTGTTCTGTATGTATTTAAAAAAAAATAGTATTCCGCTAGTTATCCGCTCGCTCCCATAATACAAGCCACCAAGCATCTAACGGTGTGTTCCGGCAGCCTCACTTGAGAGCCAGTTCTATTCCAGGCTAGGTGTGTTTTACCATCTTCGACCACACCGTCACTTAACATCAGGTGAGTTGTGGTCAAACACCTAGCCTGTCAGCCATAAAAAATAAATAAAAAAATACAAGCTTTGCTTTGTTTGGTGCTAGATGGCGCTGTGAAATTTCCTACGATATTTATTTATTTATTTAAAGCAGCGATGACGTGGAATTTGTTTTGTTACTCTAAATCCTGGGTCTGGGTTATGGGCAGACGTTATCTCATACCATCACGTCTTACACGTCTCATTATTTGAGAATCAAAAATGTTTTTTAAATTAAATTTCTCGATTTGTCCATACTGCTGCTGAAATCACAAAGTTCAATCTTTTATGTATGCATGACAACAAGAGATATCGACCAAAAAACATCTGTTGTAAAAAGAAAGATTATTTATTACGTGTCGTTTTACACGGCGCTGTCTAGACACCAACTAAGCAAAACTTGTACTGTGGGAACCAGTTAACTGATAGATAATACTTATACATTTCTTGGTAAATGTTACATGTAAATATGAGCTTGAGCTGTCGGTGAAGGAAAACATCGTGAGGAAACCATAGCGTGGTGGTAGGGTACTTTCTAGTACTCGGCTGGCTAGCTACCTCAAGTTGAAAATCTGCCGCCAAGCATCTAACGGTGTGTTCCGGCAGCCTCACTTGAAAGCCAGTTCCATTCCAGGCTAGGTGTGCTTTACTATCTTCGACCACACCATCACTTAACATCAGGTGAGTTGTAGTCAAAACCAAGCCTGTCAGCAAAAAAAAAAAAAAAATATATAGTGATGATAGCTTAGTGGTTAGCGCGGTCAGTTCGCATGCCGAAGGGCGTGGGTTCAAACCCCAACAATGAGCTTGAGCTGCCGGTGAAGGAAAACATCGTGGGGAAATCATTGCATAGGGTACTTTCTAGTACATGGCTGGCTAGCTACCATCCTCAAGTTGAAAATCTGCCGCCAAGCATCTAACGGTGTGTTCCTCTTGAAAGCCAGTCCCATTCCAGGTTAGGTCTGCTTTACCATCTTCGACCACACCGTCACTTAACATCAGGTGAGTTGTGGTCAATACATCAAGCCTGTCAACCATAAAAAAAACCTTGTAATTTTGTAGCTTAGTTGGGAGATACTCTGGATTCCAAACTGGAGGTCTTTGTTTCGAATCCCACGGCACCCCTGTCTTTATTAAGTCATATGCGTATTGACTTCAAACGTTAAAGGAAGAGGATGACAACATGAGTTAACACAAATGTTTTCAAAGTGAAGTCTGCGAACATGGACTTAGCCAGCGATGGCCTTACTCGTCTCACAATGAGAAGAGACCTGCGCTCAGTAGTTGGACATTTTATGAAAAAACAGGGCTGATTCGGAAAATTGAAAATTGCTAATAAACACACAAAAACTCACAAACTTTCACAATTTATAATATTAGTGTGATTACTAGCTGCGCATCGCTAGTTGTAATTATCTCAAAAATGTTTTTAAAGTGAAAACTTCTTTAGCCGCGCGTTGAGTGATTTTTTGGTAGGGGCAAAGCTTACGGGGTCGCGTCACTGATTTGCTAATATGAAGTGTTTTAAGTTTTCACTTCTGTCGGCAGACAGGCATGACTGCCTATTTCTTTAAATAATAAATAAGACTTGCGTGTGACCACCATCTCACCTGATGTTAAGTAAAGACGCGGAGCCCGCTTGCGTAGAAGATAGATTCACTCTCGACACGAAGACATCTAGATTATAACCATCGGCGAACACCCAGTCAGGCAACGCATTCTACGGTTTAGCGGTTCGGACAATAAAAGCGGAATTAAATCATTTTGATCGAGTTTAGTTGACTATACTCGAAATAGCGAATAATAATATGCCTATAGTTTAGCTCCAGCCGTTTACGCTTAGGTAAAGAACTAATACACAAACACAAACTTAATCCAGGATGTCAGCTACTTCCATACCAAATTTCATCTAGATCTAGCCGTTTGAGCGTGAAGAAATAACAAACAAACAAACAAACTTACTCACAAACTTTCGCCTTGAATAATAGTGTGTTGTACACAGACAAAGATCAAACATCTAAGTTAATAAATATTCGTTCTAGGTGGGAATCGAACATACTACATTTTACGAGGCTTGTTCTATCAATTGAACGATAAGGCAGATTCAAAGCTGCTGAGGTAAGACCACATGATGCAATGTAAGTGTACAACATGAAACAGCTTGTCTCATAGCTGACTATAAATTTCAATACAAAATGACACAAATGTAATAACTAACAATGAAATGAATAATTTACTACGCAATAAACTGCAAGAAAACATTACAATTAACAATAAAAGTATTACATTTCAAATGAACGTGCAATATATAAATATGACTAGCCTTCGACGTTTGGGAAATTCGCAAATACAAAAGATGAATGCGTGATACTGGACACGTTTCAAATCATAGAGATGCTATTCTATAGAGTGGCCCTAAGATTCGTCAATTGAGTCGACTGTATGTACACTCTGTACATTTTTGACTGCCCTGAAAGTTCTGCTTCGAGAGCTGAAGGGCGTGGTTTTGATTCCCACCGGGACAAACATCTATGTGACGATAAACGTTTGTTCTGTGACGATAAATGTTTGTTCTGTCTGGGTGTTCTATATGTATGTATTTACAAAAAAAAAGTATTTAAGTATTCTGTCAGCTGTCTGGTTCCGAAAGTACAAGTATTGCTTGATGACAAAGTGTGAAATGTCCACTAATATTTAAAAAAAATGGTTGCAACTTTGAGTCGCCACAGATGCAATTTGATTGCCGACGTGCACGGTCGAATTATATTTTACTGTCTACTTTCATTCAGTGTGTGAAATTTAATAGTACAAATAAAGTATATCATATACATATACATACATAAATACTTAATTATAATAGCGTTAGGTTTATTTTAAATGTACATTACTTACATTTAAAGCTAAACTTAGTTTGCTAATGTACTAAGACTATACAATTATTGAATTAGAGATTTTGTAGCGATGATTGATGCTTCGGCGTTGGTTCAAACCCCAACGATGAGCTTGAGCTGTTTTTAAATGAAAACAATCGTAAGGAAACCATAGCATGGTGTCAGGGTATTCGGATAGCTAGCTACCATCTTCAAATTGCGTTACGTGAGAGCCAGTTTCATTCCAGACTAGATGTTTTTACCATCTTCGACCACACAGTCACTTCACATCAGGTTAGCTGTAGACAAGCCTAGCCAGTCCTTGAAAAAAAAGAGATTTCGTAACTTTTCTTACATAGCAATTAAATAAGTACAATATTTTAGAAGTCATTGAACATGAACGAATAGTAAAGCGAAGTCCTGCCAACCGATTAATTTGTTGCGCAAGAATGGCGTTATTGTAAAATATCATCACACTACTCGGAACATATTCTTACTACAGGTAGGAATTACCAGTTGAGCATTCGTCATCATAACTTTAATTTATAAAAAGAGACTTTGAACTTTCTTTGTTAGGTTTCCATACCCAAAGGGTAAAACGGCACCCTATTACTAAGACTCCGCTGTTCGTCCGTCCGTCTATCTGTTCGTCTGTCACCAGGCTGTATCTCATGAACCGTGATAGTTAGACAGTTGAAATTTTCACAGATGATGTATTTCAGTTGCCGCTATAAAAAAAAAACATATTTCTGGGAATCCCATACAGCAAACGTGATTTTTTTTGCCGTTTTTATAGATAACTAGCTGTGCCCCGCGGTTTCACCCGCGCTAGATGCCTACGTCCTAGTAGCTTTATGCATGCAAAGTCTCAGCCCGATCGGTTTAAAATTGACAAAGTTTCATACAATCTTTCATCCCCTATTTTATCCCCTTGGGGGTAGAATTAATAAAAATCCTTTCTTAGCGGATGCCTACGTCATAACATCTACCTGCATGCCAAATTTCAGCCCGATCCGTCCAGTGGTTTGGGCTGTGCGTTGATAGATCACTATGTCAGTCAGTCAGTCACCTTTGAGTTATATATATTTCGGAGATGGTACATATATTTAGATGGTACATAACCCTTCGTGCGCGAGTCCGACTCGCACTTGACCCGTTTTTTTTTTCAATATCACATTCACATGATATTTTATGACATTTTAATTTTAATAGGTTTATTTTACAAACTTTTTGTATTGAATTGAAGTACCTATAACGAAACTTAGAACTGTTGTCACAATAGAAGGTGTACGCTAGTTTATGATTCATCATTCAGTATCCAAGAGAAAACCACTCGGTCATCGTTATATTACGCTTTATTTCAAGCTTTTCGATCCAGTATTAAGTTCAACAAGCTACGTAGTGTTCGTTGAAATACTTTGTGTAGTCGTCATATAAACTTATATCTAAAATCTAAAGTCGTTATATTCATTTGTTTTTTTTATTATCAGAGACTTAGTTTGGGCTAGGCCGTGCAGTGCAATGAGGCAAAGTGTTTCGTGCGCAAATAACGTTTTGAGAAATTGACATTGTGCGAAAGTGACATTATGCGAAACTGATCAAATTTATGACGATGACATTTTGCGAAGTTGACCTCCTGCGTCGAAACTATAATTTTCGCAACTCAGTTAAAAGCAATTCAAACTTGTTGGGAATTCTTCTAAATCCTTTCTGTAGTTTTAGTGTTGCCAACTTATTGAAAAGTTATGTTAATAGTGTAACTTGATAAAATCTAACCAATTTAGATAGGGCCCTATTTTTGATTTTTGGTTTGCCACTTTACGCCACTGGTGATGGAATTTTGTTTTTCATACGAGAAAGTGTATTAACGAAAGTTTATATTAAAATAAACTTTTAATAAAGGCCTGTGTTAAAGACTCATCCCCTTTGAAAAACATAAGATTTGTTTGCTATCCGTTCTACATCCGGCATATTTTCCAGCAGAGCCAATAAATAGTTCCTAAAACTGTGTGCGTGCGTACTCCTTTGCCGGAGCGATAAGGCTTAATTAATGGAGTGATAGTGAAATATCTAGAGACGATGAATCACTTTGTTTTATTTAGAATTGGTGAGTTAAGTTCATTAGATGTATTCGAAAACTTCCCCGCAGGAATAACTTGCAAAAATATTTTTATTACCTTATTTTCTAATAGTGTGATGCAAGTATTGCATAATCATTATTTTATTGATTGCTTAATCTTGCTTGTAAAAATAATTTCAGTGTGTTATCAAATCAGATAATTTATGAAACTGTAATGAAAAAAATATTTTTTTCTAGTTCCTCCCCGCGGTGTTACTCTCTACATATTTTCGGGATAAAAAGTAGCCAATCACGTAGCGGTATGAAAAATACTTTACCACCTATTCTGATACCAAATGTTTATTAAAATCGGTCGAGCCGTTTCAGAAGAGTGCGACCACAAACACCGTGACACGAGATTTTCTTATACCTAATCACGTAGCGGTATGAAATATACTTTACGACCTATTCTCATACCAAATGTTCATTAAAATCGGTCGAGCCGTTTCAGAAGAGTGCGACCACAAACACCGTGATACGAGATTTTTTTATACCTATATATATTTATATACGTATATGTTGTTAACATGGTGAGGAAACCATAGAATGGTGGTACGGTTCCTGGTGCTCGGCTGGCTAGCTACCATCTTCAAAATCTGCAGCCAAGCACCTAACGGTGTGTACAGGTAGCCTCACTTGAGAGCCAGTTCCATTCCAGATTAGGTATGCTTCCCATCTTCGACCACACGCAAGCAAGTTTTTCTATTGTATTAGATATAGTCTTTGGTGTAAACAATAAAGAGTTTTATACATCTATCTAGCTTGTAACAGGAAGGCCGTGTCAGCGCCCTATATTAACGATTACTTCATAGTTCATAACTTGTAACAGATTAATAAGTAGTGGCAGCTCCCTTTGCCATAGATTACTTAGCAGTTTGTATAAGAGTAGTTAAGATAAACAATCCTTATGTTCTGGGGGCAGACGGTGCCAAGCCTGTGACGTGATTAGACGATTTTAAAAAGGAACAAGTTGTTATTCATTTTTCTCCCCTTCTGTCATCAGAAAATTAAGTTTCTTTGGAAATTAATCTTTACCTTTCTCTTGTAAATAAATCGAAGAAGAATATTGAAGAAGATAGAGAATTGAAACAGTATGATTCATTAATTTGCTTACCTTATTATGTGTTTACAATTGTACACTATAGAGAAAAATATTTTAACGTCATCGCGAATTTTTTTATTGACGTTGAGTTACGTCTACATTTAAGTCATGTGTAATTAGACAATTTATAGCGTCACGGTACAATGAGCATTAAATGGATTTCATCATCAAGGCGTAATTTATCTTGATGACATATTAACGTATTTTCTAGTAAAATCCTCGTCACTTGTATGTATTAAGCATAATTTATTATTCATTCGAATAAATCTTATTATCTACCTATCTTCTAGTTTATCTGATATTCGGTATTGTTTAATTCATAGACATTTTGGTATGCGTTAATGGTTTTTGACGTACAGTTTTGTGATTTAGTTGAATCTTGTTTATTTGTATGATGTTGGTCTTTAAATATATCATATAAGATACATTTTGTTGTACATATTATTAATAAATAGATATGCTTGTGTTTGACCGCAATCTTGAGTTTTTTTTCTGGTTGACAGGCTTGATGTTTGACCACAGCTCACCTGATGTTAAGTGACGGCATGGTCGAATATGGTAAACACACCTACCCTGGTATGGTACAGGCTGCCGGAACACACCGCTAGATGTTTGGCGGCAGATTTTCAAGTTGAGGGTAGTAGCTAGTCAGCTGAGTACTAAAAAGTACCCTACCACCATGCTATGCTTTCCACACGATGTTTTCCTTTACTGGCAGCTCAAGCTCATTGTTGAGATTTGATGTTTTTCGGCAATCGAGCCGACCGCGCTAACCACTGAGGTATCATTGCTACTAAATAATTAATGAGTATTAGTAATAATATTTCAAGTTTATTGGGTTCATAGCATTATGGCAAGTTCATTATGGCATCGCTAACGTGAAATAATTATATTATTTATTCCTAACCTGGCTAGCTATATACTAGCCATGCTAGTCTGACTAGCTCTCAAGTGAGGCTACCGGAACACACCGTTAGGTGCTTAGTGGCAAATTTTCAACTTGAACCCTCAAGCTGTAACCTAACCAAAACCAAAGTAGCTAACCAGCCGAGTAGGTACTAGTATACTTATAGGGTAATTCTGATGCAATCACTTGTGGTGTTGAATAGCAGAACAGCACACAGAAAAATTGTAGTTTTTTTTAAATTAGCTAACAACCTTTTAAGGTCATTTCCTGTACATTACAACATTGCGTTTCCATTACTTTTATCATATAAAAATTCAAGTATCTAATTTTATTATTATTATTTTAGCCTACTTTGTCACACCGGTGGGCAAAACCCTCTGTTTGTTGCTATTGACGTCCAATCCATATCATGAGCATCGAGCTTGCTTAATTAATAAATATTCTAGGACATTTTTCACATAGCGTCATCTAAGCTAAGCAAAGCTTGCACTATGGGAACCAATAAATAACTGACAGTTTTTTTTTTTTTTGTAAATACATATTGAACGCCCAGACACAACAAACATTTATAGTTATATAAATGTTTATCCTAGTGGAAATCGAACCTACACCCTACAACTCTTGAAGCAGATATTCTACCAAATGAGATAACAGGGTAACAGGCTAACAGGGCTAACAGTCGAATTAGAGTCCTAAATAAATCAGAACACAAGATGACAATAACTTTGTGTTCCCAAAAATGTTTAACAAATAAAAAAACCGACTTCTTATGTTTTTCTCATGGATGCGTTTGTCAGAACTGGACCAAATTGAAATGGGACTACATTGGAAGCAATAGATTTCAAATAAAAAAAGAATTATCAAAATCGGTCCTCCTCTTTTCTTGAAGTCGGTTAAAAATAGAGAGATTCGTGCGAAGCTTTTGAGCCGACTTTTGTGCGTATCAAAAGAAAATGGTACAAACTTGAAACCTCCTTGAAGTTATTTTTTAAGTTAATATTATTTTTAAACCAGAAATTTCTATTCGCAGCCAAAATTTTTTACTTATTTTCACGTAAGTCAAAAAACAGCTCGACAAACGTTGTCAAAATTTTTTTTGGCTCTATACCTTGTAAACAAACATTGTGTAAACAATCTGCGCTAAATTGTTACCGTATTATAAATAACTTTACATGCATTTTGTAATTGCTAATTGCTTGCAATAAAAATATTGTATCTAGTTTTATTATTTATTACTCACTTTCATTATAAAAGAAATATTTGAAGTCAGTCACTTTATTTCTTTTCCCCGAAGAAATAAACAAAACTCTCGAATGCGCCAGCACAATTAAAACACGGCTATAAAAATCAGTGAAAGAGTGACACCTGCCAAACGATGGCAATGCTGCTGCCAACTTGTAGCCAAAACGTAGATTAAATACTGTCGAGCACTTTTTCAACATAAACAATTCAGTAAGCTATACTTAATTTGTTTGCTTGTTAGTTTGTTTGAACGCGCTAATCACTTGAACCACCTATCACAATTCAAAAATTGTTTTTGTATTTTTTAACTCATTTCTTGAGGAAGGTTAAAGGCTTTTTAGACCCTTCGAAGCCGATAGCGGGTGAATCCACCGGGCACAGCTAATAATTAATCACGTCACTTCACATTTTCTGAGGCACCATAAGCTATCCTTTTACATTACTTCTATTTTTATAGATCTAAAGCTGTTTACTTCGTTCTAGGAGTTTCTGTCGAAAAGGCGGAAAAATCATGTCATCACATTGTAGTTATATTTGAGCGTTTATGTATAAAAATTGTGGTGTTTTACTCCTAAAGTCCTGAATTACGCGCACGAGTGTGGAAAAATAATTTAATGTAATGGAACATGACTTTTCGTATTGCTTCCAAAACTCCATCGAAACATGTAATAAAGTCACTATTATTTTACCAGGGCGTAACTGGACTTTACCATGACTTACTTTGTGTGACTTAAATAATGTAATTAGAAATCATTAAAAAAAAAACATGTTTTTATTTTTACTTTCCTTAGAAAATCTTAGAGTTTACCTCGGGTTATAGACTTATTTAGTCTCTCGAACTATTGCCAAGCCAAACCCTGTCTCGGGACTAAATAAGTTACTTTCACCCCTAGGGTAACAATGTACTATTATCACTATTATCAATTTCATAGTATTTTGTGCGCGTTTAAGACCTGGTGAGACGTACTCACCATTCGAAACCCCTAGTCATCCATTTCATCAGAAATAAGCGAAGCATAGACCTCACAAAGGGTGCTAATTAAGTAAGCGCCAAAGGGGGATGCTTTGGTGCTTATTTCATATATGAATTACCTGTTTTTTACATTACAAAATGTAATGTAAGGTAATAAACAAATAAATACGCCAGCAATCATTGATTTGTTCACGTGGACGAGTTCAAGACTGGTTCAAATCCTAGCAAGAATATCCCCACAACTGGGCTAATGTTCGGTGTAAAGTGGGACAACAAACGAAGCAATCGAGACTGAAATAACAGATAAAACTGGGAATGTAGTCATGATATTACAGAAAGTAGAGCGATTGCTATCCACTTGCAAAATATATATAACAGGAAAATGAACATAATAATACGAATGTCTTACATAGTATGGAAGTACCGAGCGAAGCGAAAGTCGAAAAGAAATGTAATGTCGAAGAAACATATTTATATATTCAGTAAATTGGGAGGTCATCATACATTTTTAAGCTCCAACTAAAACCAGTTCTGGTATTCAATCCTTCCAAGTGTGGTGGAATGGAATATGACCCAGTCACCCTTCGACTACGCCTGGTGCAAATCTGACTCTGAAAAAAATATCAATCTATAAAAAATATTAGGAAGGTAGGCGGTAATTATAGTATGCTTCGGGACACCCCCCTATTTAATCCGCTTAAAGACAGCACCATAATTATATTCTTTTCACATATTCTAATAATATTAACACACTGGATTATATAATAGTTGTCAAGTTAAGTATGAACAGAGCTCATTTTATGTCAAAATACGGTGAGACCGCAGATAGCACACCTAGCCTGGAATGACAACTGGCTCTTATTTTTATTATTTCGACATACCTCGTTTTATGCAATACATTAGAAGTTACACCAAAATTACTGAAAATTGTGATAATCTTCAAAAATCTTAATTTTAAGTCACTAAGAACTATATTAGAACAAGTGGAATATTATGTATTTATACTACTTACTGTATTAAAGCAATGACTTAGTGTGTCAAACGCGGCGCTTGAATCTCAACTGCAATAGATAACCTCGTCTTATCACAGTTGTTTACAACCCTGCGGTGTGTGGATAGCTGGTCTGTGAGATCATTCTTGATAAAAAAGAAGAAAAGATTAATTCTTGATTTTTTGTTTGACATATCAAGGTACCTACTTCTCATTCAATTCTAATACTATGAAATGAAGTCGGGTCTTGGGTCACTGACTTATCAAAGTATTTATAAGTTTTGCCTTATCCGCTGGTAAAGACACAAAATTTAAAAGTTGCATACTTCTTCAATTACAAAAACTCCTAAAAGCTGTAAAAATATTTTTAAACTGATGACAAACGCATGGCTTACGATATGAATGTATTGTTTTTTTTTTTTTTTGAAATTGATAAATATATATATATGTATATGTGCAAAAAAAATACAAGTATTCTTCCAGTTATCTGGCCGGTTCCCATAGTACAAGCTTTGCTTAGTTTGGGTGCTAGATGGCACTGCGGGAAATGTCGTAGGATATATATTTATTTGGTTTTCTGTTGTGCCTTCCCAGTTTTAAAATGAAAGGACAAAATATCTATTATTCTTTCATTTTCAATATTTTTGCTAAATTATCCTTTTTGGTTAAACTTAAGTACCTAATCGAGCAATACGATAATCGCAATTGCTTACACTCTTTGCAAAGGTAGACGTGTTAATTCACGTGATGCGAAACATCTGTTGCACGTTTTCTGTTTTTAATGCCATCAAGAATAATGTGTATTCCTTCACCTCCTAAGTACATTAAACAGAGTTTATGCTTACTGCTTACAGCCTAAAATAACTTTCATCTTTAATGGATTAGATCTAAGGTGTCTTCTCATTAGCTCAAATATATATTAAATTTTTGATATTTTGTAACCTGTGACTTTCCAACTTTTATTTGGAACGCAAGGTACGATGACATCTAGAATATTGGATGTAAAAATTATGGTCCAAAATAGCTTTTAGTAGAACTTTAATAGATCATAGATTTTTTGTAGCGATGATAGCTCAGTGGTTAGCGCGGTCGGTTCCCATGCCGAAGGGCGTGGGTTCAAACCCCAACAATGAGCTTGAGCTGCCGGTGAAGGAAAACATCGTGAGGAAACCATAGTTGTGGTGGTAGGGTACTTTCTAGTACTCGGCTGGCTAGCTACCACCCTCAAGTCGGAAATCTGCCGCTAAGCATCTAACGGCGTGTTCCGGCAGCCTCACTTGAGAGCCAGTACCATTCCTGGCTAGGTGTACTTTACCATCTTCGACCACACCGTCACTTAACATCAGGTGAGCTGTAGTCAAAACACCTAGCCTGTCAACAATAAAAAAAAAATGATTATATAGTATGTTACCAAGTTGTAATTTTTAAAATTTATTTAATAGTAATAAAAAGAACGAGATGCTCTCATGATGGTAAGATAAAGCATGTCCATGACCATAGCAGCGATACACAGAATTTTGAGTAGCCGAACAAAATCCAGGGCATCGCTGCTTTGGCGCTCATTACTTTAAGATTTTCGATGATTTGTCTCAATAGCTGTAATGTAAATAAATGTAAATACATATACTCAAAGGTTGGATTAAAATGGTAGAGCATCAGTCAGAATGGAATGGTAGATCTTCGAATAGAAAAGATGTTTCTGTTAGTAGAATAGTACGAAATTTAAAAAAAAACTACTAAAAATGTAAAAATAATTGTTTCCAAAGTCGGAAATTTGTATACAACGTGAATACTGTGGGCGTCTAGGTGGTAATCAACAACACTGTTCGAGTAAATGATAAATTAAACCATTTCCGTTAGCTAATTATTAATCGATATCTAATACATTAGTAACCGTCGTGACGAGTCAATGGCCTTACCTAAGCGTCTAAATTGTTTCCTTTGTCATTTAAGGGCAAGGTAGCATTTAAAAGTAGCTTACTTGTAAAATTTACAACATTTTTTTTATATACGCATAAGCTTGCATTTGCACGCCATCTCGCTTGATGTTAAGCGAAGATACGGTCTGCGATGGAGTACGCTTGTCTAGAAGAAACGGATTCAGTGGCGACTTAATTACTGGATTACTTACCCAGATTTTATTTAATTAATAGTTGACTGCAGCTTAATTGTATTTAGCAATTCGATTCATAACTTGACTGTTGGTTACTTTATTTAACCTAGATTGTATTGCAGTTGATTAGAATTATTAAATTACTTGAATTCGTGAAATTTTTCACTTTTTATTTTGTTACGCTTCTGAGACGTGATCTTGAAAATGTATAATGCAAAGTTATTTTCTATGTAAAGTGTGTAAAATTAATACAGTATTGAGATCAATGTATATGGAGTTTGGCGAAGATACGTATTGTAAATGCTTGACGTTATACCTATTATGTTGATTTTTGCCTACACAAAATAAAGATTTGACAGCCCTGTTGGTTCATTGGGAGTATGTCTGCCTGAGCTGTAGGGCGTGGGTTCGATTCCCGCCAAGGACAAATGTTTGTTTGGTATAAACAAATGTTTGTTCTGTGTCTGGTTGTTCTGTATGTATTATAAGTATGTATTTACAACAAAAAAAAGTATTTATGTATTCTATCAGTTATCTGACTTCCATCACACAAGCTCTGCTTAGTTTGGGGTCAGATAGCGCTGTGTGTAACGTGTCCTACAATATATTTTTTTTTCTTTTCTTTCTTTCTTTCTTTGTCAGCATTAATCATCATGATTGTTAGCATATTATGACCGAGGACATTGTAAGCTGAATTAAGATAAAAGAAACAAATGAATCATTGTCTTTTATGTTTCTCTGATCGATGCCCTCTACGCTTTACGATTTTCAAAGATAATGAAAAACAATTTTTTGGTTATGTCCGATAAATTTGAATCATCATCATCAGCCATAGGACTTCCACTGCTGGACATAGGACTCCTCCTGGGGGGGTTTTGCCGATACTCGCCACGCTTGGCAGGCGGGTTGGCGAGCGCAGTTAGGTGTGATTTTTCAAGGAAGACGCTGCTGCCCATCTTCCGGATTACATCCCTTAGCCGACTCTTACGGCAACCACGGGTAGAGAGGGTGGGGTACAATTCTTACGCCGGCACCACCACGGCAAATTTGAATACTACATTCCTAATACTTGTATTTTTTTTATTATGTGATCGTGTATGTGTGTATGACTGATCTTGTCCGCATTTGCTCGACTGTTTGTTTGTTACGTGTGCTGTACGAAATCCGTTTGTTAGGTTGGCGCGGGTCCAATACGCTGCGTTTTGCTTTGATTTGATTTCTATTTATAATACGCAACCGTGCATGCTGTTATCGTGTGATATCTACGTAATATGTTTATTTTGTTTTACTAAATTTAGAAAATATTTTTAAATTAAAAAAAAGTTTTATTTTTTTCTTGAATAATTTTATTACTTAATTAATTTATTTTTATGATTTTAATTTATTAATCATTTTCAAGAGTCATAAAAATCGTTAAAAACATTAAAGCGTAATTATTTGATTACCGGTCTCGAAGACCACCGTTCGCGTGACACGGTCAAAATAAACAATCGAAGTGTGACAGTGTTGTCGCTATCGCTGTTTTCCCGCGGCTGGCGGCGGCCGGCACGCGGCCAGTGCCGCCGGCGCGCGCGCACCGACAGCATGTGCCCGCGACCGCGATGTACATAGAACCGGCCGCGTTCCGTGCACCCAGCGCCGAGTCGCTCGCCCCAGACTCGGCGCACCTCTGGACGCAGTGCTTACCGACCCCGTTATTCGCAGGCAAGAAAGCGCCCCTCAAGACCTTCGAGGAGGTCCAGCCGCTCCTCCAACAGGCGCGCAAGCGCGAACTCAAGCTCGTCATCAGAGAAAACTCTTGGCCCATCAACAGCCCCGTGCGCGCCTCGCTCTGGCCCGCGCTCTGCCGCCAGCACCAACATGGCAAGTCCACTCTCGACGGATTCTACTGGGATATGGTTACACAGGTCAGTGATCTCCACTCGAGTTGCGCAGCAGCTTTTTCCATAGTTTTTTTTCTCCGGTGTGCGTGCCGATTATCGTGTTATAATGTCGAGTCAAAGATTCCGCACAAAGAGGCGGTTATCTCGCAAAAAATACGAGCACCGGCACCGCTCTCCCCAAGGTCACGTCTGTTTACTTTGCGCATCACCCGAATGTTTGTCAGATATCGCGCCCCTGGATAAGGAGGTGACATCTCCGGCGAGGTCGAGTTTTCTACTTTTTATTCGAGCACGACATGAACAAGAGGCCGTAGGCAGAGTTGACCGAATCTCTTTGAAATTCAAGTCGTGCCGCCATTGTTCGTCGCCGGCCCGAAGGCCGCCCGCGCCCGCCGCTCGTGTCAACCGGCCGGTTCATAAAACCTTTGAAAAATAACGTAACGTTCACGAATCGTCTGTGGCACAAATACATTAGTTCCATATTCAAGGTTCATAAAAATGAACAGGTTTATGTAAATCGCGTCGTGTTCACGTAAATTTGTAGTGCGTTTCAGCGGCGTCGACAGCGCGGATTTCGGAGGCTCGAAGCTCACGCGCGGGCTCGCGGCGTCGCGTGCGCGGAGGCGCGGAGCATCCTCCGGCGGAGGCACGTCACGCGGCGGCGACGTCGTCTCGCGCATCTTAATTAACCGCCTCTGTTAACAATGGCCAACTAATTATACCGCAGGTGGCTCCCTATTCACGCTCTACATTATCAACCGGCTGTCATTATCACTGTTTACGAACACTCTTAAAATGAATTGACTGTAAAGGAAAAGTCTTATTATTTTGGCTTCATTGTGATTGAATAAAATGCATAAACACGACGTGTCATTATTTCTGCGGGCGCGCATTGGCACAGCATCAACTGTGCCTCGACTTGCTCACCTTCGCGTCGCGAGAGCTCCACATACATTCGTACAAACTGTACAACCGACACAGTGAATATGTAAACTATTTAACGCTTAGCCGTAGTGTAGATTCTGATAATTCCTTCGTTTGTTTTAAGAAAATGTACTTAATATTACTGCGACAAAGTACTAAATACATTGTTTACATAATTCAAGTAGTCGCCTGTGTGCAAATTAACATAATATATTTGTGTAACGCATGCACCGAAATTGCGGGATTGTACAGAAATATAGTGGAAAATTCCCCAACTTGCTGGCAACCGGTTGTGTTGCAGAATCGCAATATTATTTTTTTAAATCGATGAAGTATAAAGTTCTCCTTTCCTCTGATTATAAATACAGAACAACAACGGCACTGTCAGTAGTTAATGGTGTGATATTTTTGGATTTGTTTTTCAAAAGCACAACGAACCTTTTCTCTCAACGTCGATGCCATTTAAAGATATTATTTTAATATTACTTTCTGATATAGGTACATTGTCAATATTCAGTGATGTACAGAATATGATATTCTTTCATTATTCTTATCTTATTATTCGAAATTGTAGTTACACTATGATTCATGATACATTTGTATCTCTTTCCTCCCGCTGTCTCAATACTTGTATCTTCTATGTTTAAAACATTTCTTTCCTTTGACATTAAAATCTACTTGTTCTTACCTAAACGTGATTCAGTTCTGTGGGACTTGTGCCACGTGCTTGTACTCAAGGTGAGGGCTACGGGCAAGGACACCACGGATTACTGAGAAAAGCTAATAATAACACATCTAGGCGTATCAACATTGAAATCTCTCAATGAGTTGAGTCATGTTTTCTGTCAACATTCTTGAGATGTGACAAATTTTGAAATTTTTCGCACCTGAATAACGTACATAGATCTCACAAAATCTTCGAATGCATCTTGTTGTTGAGTAAAGGCATTAATTTATTGCAATGTTGGTGGATTTAATGTCATCATAATAATCGTCAGAGTATTAAAGTCCACTGCTGGACATAGGGCTCTCCCAAGACACGTCACTCAGGCCGACTTTCGGCTTATCGCTTCCATCCACCGCCACGTATATCACTTCATCGAGTCACGAAGTGTCCTATGCTACGTTTGCTAATTCGCAGTCTCCACTCTAGAATATGTCCAACGGTTGTCGGTTCCGCGGATTCCATGTAGGTCTTATTAATATTAGATTTATTATGTACTTCCCAACCGCACTATAAGAGCATAGCGAGTGTGCGATCCATTCTATGTGAAATAAATTTTAATCTTTAAAGTATTATTGCAGGCTATAGTAACTTTTTTACATCTTTAAGAGTTTTCAAAAATTGATTTATATATCATCAATTTATTTTACGCGTAATGAGTTGTATATTTTAATAAAAGAATCAAATCAAAATCAAATTTAATATATTTGGTATTTATGGACACATTAAATAACTCTCATTGGTCCCAAACTAGTGTTAACTGTATTTCGGAAACCAGTGGCTTCCGATACCTTAATCAAGCACAAAATGCCATAGGCAGACTTAATAAATAAACAATTTTTTAAAGAATTATATAAATATTATAACCTATATGTAATCTATTGAGTTTGGTTTAGAGTTGCTATGCATAGATAATTTGAAACATGGTAAAGGTAAATTATAGTATTTTATAATATCTGTCGTTAGCTACTTTTTTAATTCAATTCAAATCAATTATCATTTATTCACATAAATAAAGAATTAAAGAATTGAGAATACTCTTTGACATATATAATTATTAAACTTTCGCGATTTAAACACAACATATAGGTTACTTTTAGTGCCGGAAACAAATAAAAAAGCGGGACGCAGTCAGTTCATTCAATAATATTTAAAATTGCTGTATAATTTGAGCTGCCTGAGTGGATGTTCCCCGTTGGATATAATCTGGGTGTCTTCAAGTCGAGAGTGATTCGGTATCTTCTAGACAAGCGTGCTCCATCTTAGCCCGCATGATCAAGTGAGATGGCGGTCAAAGATAAGCCTAATTCTTATTAAAAAACAAAGTTTGGCAGACATCGCTAAGGTGCACTTCAAATCTCAGGAAACCTAATACGTCTAACAGGTGCTAACTAGGTCCACTGTGCGGTTATACCACTTGTGGTCACGATTCTGTCGGCATAGAACATTCCTGACAGCGGATTGCGGCCATGTTGTGCAATATATACGGTCCTTAATCAGTGTCGTAGGCAGGCTTAGATTCGTCACTTTTGTTAGTATTTTTTTTTTGGTTATCTTACCAACAAATGACGAAATGGTCAATGATGGCTTACGCACCTAGCCTGAAATGGAACTGTCTCTCAAGTGCGGTTGCCGGAACACATAAAACATAGATGTTTCGCGACAGGTTTCCAACTTAAGGGTCGTAGCTAGCCAATCGTGTACGAGAAAGTACCATACCACCAATACCGCCGCGCTAACCAGCATAAAATAAAAAAACTTTGATGTTTGCCATTGCCACTTAATATATAAATACAAAGTTAATGTTGTTGTCTTCGTCAATAATTTCTTAATATGAATGTCCAGCCAGACCACCGTCATAAGCCTTTGCGTTCTCAACTTCAATAATAAAGTCGACGAAAATTGACTTTCAATGTCAACCGGCTTAAATAGACTAAACAGTTAGTATGATTGGATTGATTAGGATAAGAGTAGCATCGGCCTCCAATTTTAATCTAACGATTTTCAATTTGAAGTGAGGTCATTGCACGAGTTAATTATATTTAAAAATATTTGTCGTCCTTTAACTATTTCTTTAGAATACCAGATGATTCATTTCGGAGAGTGTGCTTCAGAACTACATGGTCTGATTCCCTCATGCCCATCGGACACCCAGAAGCTCAAAAAAGTTCCATAAACTCGATCGTTGATTCCACGTTCATTGTGCGGGCTGTTAGACAGTGGAATGCGTCGTGGAAAGATAAGCTTGATGCTTGTGAAAAGGATTGGACCTCAATAGCCGCAAACAGAGAGGCATGGAAAAAAGGTCTTTGCTCAGCAGTGGGACAAGATGGGCTAAAATAATGATACATTCTATCATTGTAATGCATGTCAGCATTATTGATTCTAAAGGATCCCGTAGTTGTCACCTGAACTCTGGTGCGATGCCAACGACTTGCGTGTCTTGACCTCGCCCCGATGCACTGTCACACTCCGATAATGGTAGATCGTCATACATATGTATATGTATGTATGTATGTATGTATGTAAATATGTGTTTATATTCTTAATTGGGTAATAAATATCTTTAAACATTAAAAAATTGGTTCAAATTAGGTGGTTAGGTTTATATTAGGTGCCATTTTAATAAGTTCCGAGGCAAAAGTTCTTTCTTTATCCCAAGTTGCGTCTTTTGTTTTACGTAAAGTTCTTAAAAGTGCATATGGTCGGATTATGATGATTATGGCAGGATTATGATGATGGGATTATTCTAAGCTTTTTTTAATGGCACGAAATAATCTCATATAAAAGAATTTATGGTAAAGAAACTACGGAATTTTTGAAAAGGAAACTTATATTTATTAACCAGTAACGTTCTCGAAATTGATAAAATAATACAAACATAAGCTAGATAGAGTTGATATTTCAGATATAAAAAAGAAGATAAATAAAGGCAAGGTTGTAAACAGATTACCAGTCGGAGTCTCAATTTCACTTTGAAAGCTATGAAAGGACAAAATGAAAATAAACTATTGAAGCGATGTCAGACATCCCTCGTCATCCTATAATCTCATTAAATGAAATAGGATTATGAAGGTTGGACCCGAGATCCTCCAGTCCTGTACTTATTTGAAATGACTGCTAAATATCTTGGGAAATAAGTTATATTAGATTTGTCGTTTGTACTGCCCTCAAGTTACTTTTAGCAATGCTTATAAAATTAAGTTGCTCATAGACGATATATTTCTCTTTTATTAGTATTACAAAAAAGTTACGTCTTGATACTTTATCGGAAGTATGGACGGAGTGGTTATCTTATCACTAGCTTATGATCAAGATACATAAATTATTTAGTTACGAAATCAATATCTCAGTTAGTAACAGAAAGTTACAAATGAGCTATCAAACACTACAGTATAATCAAATCGATCAATGAAACTAAATCAATTAAGCATTCATTGCATTTAACGTGTCCATCGGCAATACCTAAGACTTTCATTCAAGCGGTATCTGTGCTGTTGGTCTAGTCTTCGTTGGGAAATTACCTTTCGTCGATCGATCAAGCCGTTTTTTATCGCAATTATGATAATGTGCCGCTGACATCACTGCATGCGTCGGACCTAGAACAACACCGTGATCGCAACACTGATCACTTAATGACCATGCTACATTAATATATTGCGATAACATTTAAAGAGGTGTGGCTTTAAATTTATTAATGTTCCGCGTGATAGCCTGGCCTCATAACATTTTCAAGTGTTGTTTCTGTAGTATTTGATTTTGCGATAGTTTGTGTGTTACGTAAATCCTCTCGAACCCATTAAAATTCCAATCGTGATCCGATATGACATTATAATAATAATTCTTACGGTGATTGATGTAAGTACCTACTTACTAACATAGGTAAAGCCGCCCGCGGTGGCCCGAAGCCAACTCCCGAAATAGTTGTAGGTACACCATTTTGTTTTTCTCACCTTCCACGGCTTGCATTGTGGTCACGTGGATCGGTCGAATTGATTTTTTATCTCCGTAAAGCTATTAACATGAAACGGTTTCTATTCGATTTTATAACAGTTGTACTGATCACAATCGGGTTCAAGGTCGATTCGAATAATGTGGTTTCGATTAACTCAAATAAAGTCTTACTTAACAAACAACGGCATTAATTAAAACGAGACGTCTCGTTTCCAAATATATTAGATAACAATACAAGAGCTTAGTCGGTGAAGCAGAAAGCTGGAAGACTGAAAGCATGTGTCAAAATTCGATTATACGGTAGAGCGCGCACGTCCTTGTAATCGAGTCAGCTGATTCGATCCAATTCTACCGGTTGGGAAGACGGCCGGTACTGACTAAGCATCGGCTGACACCGCAGGAAGTCGACGCAGACAGAATGCCTATTTCCTGCACTTGTGAAGTTTCTCACACATTCCCGAGACCTTGAGCTTGTTTGCTTCTTGACCTCTAGACTTAACTATAAAACCCACTGTTCCTTTTAACTCTGCTGTGGTAACCGTAATTGTTCTTGTATGTTATGTGAGTATTTGCATACCCGTATGCATGTTTATAAGAATTCAACTCCGTGGTCGGAGCAGAAAGCGTTGAGTAATTGCCCTGATTCAATCGCCTAACAGCTATAATTAAATAAAAGCGATCGGGCGATAAGACAAAGAGATTGAAATAGTACAGAATAGTGATTTAAGAGAAGGCATTTTATAGACCGACCAATGCATTAATTACAGAATTTTAATTACTGTCTAAACATCTCATGTTCTCTGTACACTTTAAATGCTCTTAAGATATATCATAAACATTCTGTCAAAATACGTAATATTGATAACACTTGTGAAAGAAAGATATGTAAGATATAACGTCTGCTCAAAAGAAAACGTCGATACGCAGTCCAATTTAATCAGCAAGACAAGATATTACATTTTATTCGATCAATTAGTGCTTACCTATAGCTGTGGTTTGGTTCGGGCAGACTTCCAAAGACTGGACGACCGCAAAGTACACAGATTTAATCATATTTAATTGGGAATACAATTAGTATTAATTTTAATTAAGTACCACGTAGAAAGCAATTGGATATATTGTTGCAAAAAGTGCGTTGAGGATACATGACTTATGATGGTTGAGTCTGCCTCAAATATTGCGAAGATATTCATGTATAGATTGTCGTTTTGCAACCAAACCTCAATCAAGCAATCAATCGTCAATCAATGAGGTCAATCGTTGAATCCAACCCGGCTGGGCAGCGTTCGAAAAACTGCGCAACGTTTACTCGTCTGAATTACCGCAGTGACTCAAGTCCAAAGTCTTCGACCAGCGTGTTAACCAGTGATTACTTATGGCTCTGAAACTTGGTCTCAGACAGCCTTCTTAGTAAGCTCAAAGTAGCACGAGCTATGGAGAGGGTTATGCTCGGGTCAGAAATGAGGAGATCCGTAGACGAACTAAAGTTACCGACATATTCCAACCGATTAACAAGTTGAAGTGGCAGTGGGTAGGGTATATAGCACGCAGAACTGATGGCCGATAAGACAGTAAAGTTCTGGAGTGGAGACCACGGACCGGCAAGCGTAACGTAGGACGTCCACCCACAAGGTGTACAAATTACCAATTGAAGACCACATGAACTAGCTGGATGCGAAACGCTTCCAACTGATCTTCATGGAAATCATTGGGCGAGGCCTATGTCCAGTAGTGGACGTTCTACAGTTGAGATGATAATGATGAACCAAAGTTCGGAAACAATCTAGATAGTTGTGGCTGGTACAGTGAACCGCTTGGGCACTCCGTATATACGAACTTCTACTGTGACAATTATAACGCGGAATGACCGTCGTGAAAATAGAGTATCATCAAAAATAGATTTCTTGTATATATTAACTTTATTGTGGTGACGTACATTGAAGATTAAATCAAGGCACGTTCTCACGCTTGCAATATTTTTATTGGTAGTAATATGTATGACACGAATGATAGTTAGCAGTTCAATGGCAGTTTGCCGATTTAACACATTTAAGAAAATTAAAAAAACACGAGAGCCAATAATAAATATTTTATTTTTTCAAAAATTTTATAACCATATCATGTAAGGTATATCTAACGATACATCAAAATCAGTTCAGGTATTTAATGGGTTTTTTTATGGTTGACAGGCTAGATGTTTGACCACAGCTCACTTGATGTTAAGTGACGGTGTGGTCGAAGGTGGTAAAGCACACCTAGTCTGGGACGGTGTACTGGCTCTCAAGTGAGGCTGCCGGAACACATCGTTAGATGCTTGGCGGTAGATTTTCAACTTGAAAGCTAGCTGGCTAGTAAACTTGATAGCTAGCCAGCCGATTACTAGAAACTACCCCACCATTATGCTATGGTTACCTCACGATGTGTTCCTTCACTGGTAGATCTAAAGCTCATTGTTGGGCTTGAACCCACGTCCTTCGGCATGCGAACCGACCGTGCTAACCACTGAGTTATCAACGCTACAAAATGATCGCGTCCGATCTTCTTTCTAAGGATAGCTTACTATATCCATTCTTACTACCCATGCGAAGCGGGGGTGGGTCGCTAGTTTAAAGATCAAAACAAAATATGTAATGTCAACAAATTATACATCAACGGAAAGAGAAGATTGTAAAAAAAGTAACACTTGAACCATTCAACCGCTGGCTGCGCTGGCTCAAGCAAGATAAACAATAGGTACTGCATTTATTGTGCAAAATATATAATAGCAAGTTATTTACTTTACATTGGAGAACGAACAGCTGCTAACAAACAAGGTAAATAGTAGATAAGTTGTAACACAAAAGTCAAAAAATTTCACTCATGCAAAATAGTGTGAGCAGGCGCAACAAGCCAATACCTTTAAACGAGTAATTATTTTTTAAAACACGTCACATTAGCATGTCGGTGACGCGAACCCATAAATTTTGCCCTACCAAAAATCGCTTAACGCGGCTAAAGAAGTTTTCACTTCAATAAATAATTTAAAACAACCATTAACAATGTAAATACACAAATTTAACATGTTTTAACATGTTTTTTGCTATCGAGTTCTTAGTATTTATATCCCACGCTAACGAGTTGCTATGAACTCTTTTGCAAAATTGCAATAAATAAACAAATGAGCTATCAGTAGAAACCATAAATTCAACCTGTCTCGGCGGTAACAAAATGCAATTACATAGTCTAGATCAGCCTTTCCCAAAGTGGGCGATAACGCCCCCTTGTGGGCGCTACAGGCGTAAAGGGGGCCACAAAGAAGGAAAAAAAGACCCAGAAAAAAAAGGGGGCGTTGTGTAGAGGCTTGAATGATTTGTAATTTCATTTAGCTAGGCCTCTTAGACGTAGGTGAAAAAATGGGGGCGCTAAAAAATATTTTTTTCTCAAAGTGGGCAGTAGACAAATAAGTTTGGGAACCCCTGGTCTAGACGCATACCGTTACACCATCTAGCAATTGAGAAATGAATAATATTATTAAGTGATTGCTTTTGGTGATTGATTGTATTGGAAAACTCTTTCGACTGCCGTGTTAGTTCAATCGGTAGTAGTTTTTTTTATTTAATACGGATATGTCCGCATTTGACCACCAACTCGCCTGATGGTAAGCGATGATGTGGTCGAAGATGAAGCACGCAAACTTAGAAGATACCTATTCACTCTGGCCGTGAAAAATCTAGATTATATATCTCAGGAAACATGGAAGCCGGCAGCTTGTTCCATTACTTGGCCGTACGGATGAGAAACGTAGTCAAAACGTTTGGTACGTACCCAAGGAAATTCCACAATGTCGGTGGTAGTGGGCCGTCTTTCTACTTGTCCTGTAGTAAAAAGAGGATGGAAGTACAAGGTCGTACAGCTCTACTTCATGTAGCGATGATAGCTCAGTTGTTAGCGCGGTTCAAACCCCAGAAATAAGCTTGAGCTGCCGGTGAAGGAAAGCATCGTAAGGAAACCGTAGCGTGGTGGTATGGTACGTTCCAGTACTTGCTCGTTAGCTACCACCCTTAAGTTGAAAATCTATCGATTTGTCTTGGGACTGATATTTGTGTTATACTATTCAATATATCAATATGAAACAATGTAACAATCAACTGTTGATGTAGAGGCAATATCTCACAGGTTACCAAAGTTATTGTGATCGAACTTTGGATTCATATCACACAGAGGTTTACAGCTCTTCTTTAGGGTTGCCACCCTTACTTTAACGTGTCGGTCTTCATTCTGTAAAGTAAAATATTTAGTATTGTGTTTTTTTTCTTTGTGGTAGATCTTCGTCTTCATTCTGTAAAGTAAAATATTTAGTATTGTGTTTTTTTTCTTTGTAGTAGATCTTAACAGTACGTCGGCTAGGCTTGCTTCTATCATGATAACAAACTCTTGTTACTGTGATACCTGGTTATAATTAATTAGAGTTGAAGAAGACCCGACACCGAGATAAACCTCGGCGAGCTTTAATCGTGTGTGTTATTTATTAAGAAAGATTGTAATAAAATATTAAATAAATAGGTAGATACCATTGCAGTACCAGATCTGCGGCCAAGCAGTAGTGCAAACATTACTGTGTTCCGATTTAAAGAGTACTAGCGTGGACTGTTGAAACTAACCATCGAATGTCTCGAAAGAGCGCCAAAACAGCGATGCCCTGGACTTTGTTTTGCTATTCAAAGTTCCGTGTATCGCAATGGTTATGGGCATGGTTATCTCTTACCATCAGGAGGCCGTTTCGTTCGTCACATTTCTTTAAAAATAAACCAGATCACATATTTATGTATGATCTTGTAGATTTATTTAGAAGTTGAACGTCTTTCTGCACGATATTACTCTGTATCTATTCCCTGCGGAGAACTACAACAACCAGTCGCGTCTTAGCTTCACTTGCAAAATTGCTTGTTCCCAATTAGCTGAGTATACGTATAATGCCCGAAGTAAACAATAATGGTGGTAGGGTATTTTCTAGTGCTCAGCTGGCTAGCTACCACCCTCAAATTGAAAATCTGCCGCTAAGCACCTTACGGTGTGATCCGGCTGCCTCACTCGAGAGCCAGTTCTATTCCAGGCTAGGTGTGCTTTACCATCTTCAACCACATCGTCACTTAACATCAGATGAGCTGTGGTGTCAAACACCTAGTTTGTCAACCAAAAAAAAGCTTTCTAAAAAAAACCGTGCTTTTTAACATGACCAACAATTTATCTGTCTTTATTTGACATAAAATATTGTATGAAAGTGGCAACCATATAATTCAAATCGGTCGCACTGAGGTTCGCGAACCCTGGTATGACAGCGTTTTGTGTTTAATCGAGAGTAATGTGTTGATGTCTTTCATTATTACGTAGGTACTTCTTCGATATCGCTGTTTACGTTTTCGATGCGTCTCGTTATGACCCCACTTCAAATGAGGGTAATTATTTTAAATTCTGATTTTGTTCGACCTGTGATTCAAACGTAAAACAGGAAAGGTGCGCAATCTCTTCCAAATGATTTTAGTGAGGCTTTAAAAGCTTTATACAAAAAAAAAGTTGCGTGGAAGTGATCGTTTAGCGATAAGGCCGCCATATGTGGCACTAGCTCATACGGTTTTTTTTCTGTACTTTTCTATTTTTAATGTAAAAGTATTGAGACGAATGAAACTCTCTCCTGATGGTAATCTCAATGACTATTGCAGCGATACATAGAACTTTAAGTAGTAAAACAAAGTCCAAAGCTTCGCTGCTTTGGCGCTTAGTACTTTGAGACTTTCGACGGTTAGTCACAACAGCCCTGTAAGATCGTAAGTACTTGTTATTATGTATATTTTCTTTTTTACTTCATCGCAATGTAGCATATCAAAGGATATCAGAAAAATTGCGAATTTACTTTTTATCCCGGAGGAATAGATGGGTTGAGCAATGTTAGTTCAAAGTTAAAAATTAATTTCTATATTTTTATGACTAGAATATAATAATGATTATTATATTATTTATATTATTGATTATTATACTAGAATTATACTTAGATAATTGATTGATTCAGGCGTTACTTTGCGGAAGTCCATTTTGAGTGTTCTAGGTATATATTTAGTTTATTTCCGCTTAACAGTCGTTTTAGCTACAACAGAAATGAGATTTTAAATTTTTTGAAAATTGGCAATAATTCAAAAAACTTTGACAATAATTCAAAAACTAAACAATAATTAAAAAAACTTTGACAATAATTCAAAAACTAAACAATAATTAAAAAAACTTAACAATAATTTAAAAAAAAATGTCGATAATTTAAAAAACTTGCCAATAATTAAAAAACCTAACCGACTTAAACTTTACTTAATATCTAAAACTAAATCCCACTAATATTATAAGTGTGAAAGTTTGGATAGATGGATGTTTGTTACTCAATCACGCTAGAACGGCTGAACGGACCTGGATGAAATTTTGCATGTAGTACTTTACGCTCTGGAATAAAACATAGGATACTTTTCATCATCATCCATCACCACGCGGGTAAAACCGCGGGACGCAGCTAGTTTGACATAAACTTAAAAACTCAAACAAAACACTACTTAATTAAATAAAAACAAAAACCACAAGTGTTTATATCTATGATGATGATTTGTATGATTGTACTCACCATACACTCGTAAGATTGTGTGGTAAATACAATATCCTTGTACCATACGCTTGCTTATGTAGGTAATATATGGACGTCCGTGACGTTAGTGGGTTAACAGCTTGGAAGTGAGAGGATCTGGCTCGTTTCGCGATTTGTATGATTAACAGGCAAACATGTTGAATGTTAAAGATATGCCACCCGAACATGTATTGTTAGTTTACTTGTTGAAAATTAACGCCATCTGTTATAATATCCATTAACTAATCCGCAACGTTCTCTACTACGTCCCATTACTCTAATTTACGATAACCACTTATAAACAAAGACGGTGTGCGACTTTGTTTATAAGCGGAGATCCACACTGGAGGAGGATACATACATATTTGTATGTAGGTAACTGTACACCATAGACTAGACGGTACCATTGAGAATGTTTAATTTATCATTTCCTTACAAAGTTACATGAAGTACCCAAGTGTCAACAGGGTATGTTGGCAGGCGTCATTGTCGATTCTTGTACTGTTCTTGCAAGGTATGATATATATTTTTAAATGACGGCTCCTCCTCTATTTTGTTTCCATTTTTGATCGTTAACTTTTTCATTAAAAATCTTTTGAATTTTGTCTTTCAAGATATAAACCCTTTACGTCCATCTCGAGTATAAGCTATCTTTATTACAATTTTTACTAAAATCTGGATAGCCGTTACAGCGTTAAGACGTAACAAACACCGGACTAAACGCTTCGATTCCACATTCTTTAAACGTACAGTGAGGACGTGGAACTCTTTTTGCCCGAAGTACAATTTGGGGGTCTTCATATCCAGAGTAAACAGGTTTTTTCTAGGTAAGCGTGCTTCATCTTACACTACATCCTGCTTAACATCAGGCAGGACGTGGCCAAACGCAAAACTATTAAGAATTAAAAAAAAAAAACAGACAGACATAATGTCGCATTAAAACATTAGTGTGATCTCAGTGAGTCACCTGATTCTGAGGTATAGGCCATTAAGGTCTTCAAACATGGCAAATTTTGCAACGGACCGTAATAAACATTCGATATGTAGGTGCAGCTGTTTATTCAAATATATGCCGTATTGTGCAATGGTCTCGGCACTGCGCTGCTGTAGCCGTATCCGCGTCGGCTTCGTTACGTAAATGCCGTCTAGTTTCCTATTTATTAGGTCGATCTATTTTGGTACGATAACACAGAGAGCCAATACGCATTGCCAATATTTTTATGATACCACTAGAAATGCCAACAAAAAAGAAATCGTGAGAAAAACACTCTTTGTCCAACGACCACGAATTTAATTTTTTGCTGTAAAATTGGAGACCTTCCTGCTCAACGCTACCTTTGTTTATTTCTTTATTAAAAATTTACTCGGTAATAAAAATATAGTCAGGAGGGTCTTTCTAATTCCCCCTATATGTATATTTGTTGTAATTTCATATATTTGAAACTTCTATTGAAATAAAATAGTATTTGTATTTAGAAATAGCAACCTCTAATTCAGATGCTAGCAACTTCTAATATAGAATCTGTCTGTTTAGTTTAGGTAAACACAAACATAGTTTATCCACATGATTTTGTTTGTATAGCTGAGTTAAATAGAAACGGTATTCTTGTTTACCTTGAGTTTTCAGTCTCAAGTACTATCATTCATAGGTGAAGAAAAAACTAAGAACTCTCCAGAATTCGGTATGTTAAGATATTGTTTTGTATTTACTTTATATTTTACACTTATAGTAAACTTTATTTTGAGAAACTAATTTGAATATTTTGACTTTATGCGTTAGTTGATTTTTAATATATTTTCAAACTTTTTTATAGCGATGATGTCATAAAGTAGAAACCATGTTATGTTGTAGTAGTTGCCATGTAAAACAAAAAAGATTACATAAGAAAACATTTGATTGACTTTGAAAATTGACATGAATTAAAACAAACTTATATCATAGCCTCATAAAAGCGATATCAGAGTACCGCTTAACCCATTACTTCCCAAGCATCGAAAACATTGGAATTTTTTGATCAATTCTTCAAATTAAGTTCATAATACATTAAGAAAAAAGAATATGACAAAAAAAATAATAAAAAATATACCTTCATCCCTGTTTCAGCCTGTCCTATAAATATGACACTGGGGACATGTGATCAGAAATAATACAAGTTAACAATTATAAGAAAATCAGCTTTATTTGAAAATTATGTCCACAAACAGTCTTAAAAATAAAATATTATGTATAAGCTTATTTTGTATGATAAGGTATGAAACAATCACTGCAAAGAGTTTTTTCACATTTAGCACGAAATGTTAGATTTAGGTTTTTCTTTACAACCTTGTCCTTGACAACACCTTTGTTTGTCCCTCTTTGTCATATAGTGACCAACATTATCAAACCTGACAGGTTGTAAAAGAACTTCTGAAGAACCGGGTGTCGGTTTACTTGCCTTGCCTTTCGATTTTTTCATCCAAGCAAAACAAACCCTTCGTCTGAAATCTAGCAGAGGGATGGTCTACTCTTTATGTATCTGGTTGTAGATAATCCATGCATACACAAGGGACATGTCTAAAACACGGATGACTAAAGGCCAATACCATTTTATCCACTCCTCCCATATTTTTATTATAATTATGAATAAGTATTGGCTGATTCACGGCTACTTTGGCCTTTTCTTTCTTTGAGTATCTATTCGTTTTTACAAAAGGTTCTACAAAATCAAAATTAGTCAAAAGACAAACAACATTGTTGTCATGCCATCTTACGCACAAAATTTCATTATTTTTATCAAAACGATAATCGGAAAAACCTCGGTCTTTCTTTTTCATCTCTTGTTTGATCATGATAGGACATTTTTTAGTCCTATTTTCTCTGACTGTCCCTGTAGCTCTGAACCCTTGAGATTTCAAATCAATCAACAATTGCATGCTGCTGAAAAAGTTATCGAAGTAGACTACATGTGCTCTGGGAGCTGTACAAACTGCAAGCAACTTCTTTACCACTGTTGCACCCAAGCCATCGTCACTACTAGCAGAGGTTTGAGCATCCTTTGCCTGTGTAAAGCGAAAAGTTATAACAATATCCGCTGATCCATGATCTATAAATAATAAAATATAGAAAATATTAATATATAGCCACACGTATACTTATAATCATACAGACAGGTATATTGTTTACAATTAGATAAAAAACAAAAATAAAATATTTTTACTTACCTAATTTCTCAACCTTGTAAAAAATTCACTTTTTTTACTATAAGTCGATAAATAATCACAATCGTTTCGTGTGACGAGATGTAATGTGTTCGGCGTAGACTAACCGACTAATGTAAACACAAAAAGTCAAGAAAAACCAGCAAAAAACAAACAATTGACCAGTTTGAACCTATACTTAGCGTGACAGGATTGAACACGCTTTCGCGGCAAATTGTACAGACAGGTTCCCGGTGTCATATTTATAGGACGGCTTATTTTGAATGTATATCACAAGTTCACAAACTATATTTTGTTTTTGTTTTTATTTGTTTTATATTTGGTAGAGATCTAAGAATAAGTCTTACGTACTTTGAAGTAGGTAAAGTTTTTCTTTTACGGTATATACAATCGGAACTGAATGCTCTCCTTCAGTCAACAAAAATGATCAATTTTAAAAAATTGCATTAAAATCACGTAAACATTTTTTACAGCGAAAAAAATTTATTCTATTAGAAAAATAGTGTAAAAATATGAATTTCATCAGAAATAATAAAAATAAAAGTCCTAACACGTAAAAAGAAATTTTGAAAATAGTGTCCTAAAAATATGACAGTGGGGAGGAATGGGTTAAAGTAAAAAAATCCAGATATTTGTATCAATAAAGCGAAAAACAACACGACGTACACGTATGGCAGAGGTTATTATGGCTGCCTTTGACTTGACATTAACAGATTTTATTTTGGTTTGCCATTGTTTTTTAAGGCACTGAAAGCAGCCCTATACAGCCTACTATGTGACGTCATTAGAGTTAAAAGTCAAGTTTATTTTATTAAAATAAACCCCATCTCATATTTTAAAGAGTTTGAAAAGTAAAAATAATGTACAAGAATGTAATATATCGAAATGGTTTTGGAATCAGTGAAGTATTTTTTTTTCTATACTTACCGAATTCTTCACTAAACTGGTAATATATGTATGTATATGCAGTTACAGATAATGGACTAATTAATATACAAACTTAAGTACTAACTATCCAATCAATACTGTAAACAAAGCAGTGACGACCATTTAGCAATAAATATGCAGAAATGACAGCATCTGCACTAACTATATTTGAATACGTAGATAACCGCGGGGTCATTCCGCCAATATCACTTTATTAATCAAACTAATTAGGTACTGTGAGCAGACCTGACTTGACGGAGGTTATCAGTACAAGCAGCGTTGCTATCTACTTGGAGACAGTTTCTAAACTTGGCCACTATCAAAACAGTAACGCATTCGAGTAAGTTTTTAAGGCATTAATATGAAGGTGTTTCAAGAATAATAAACCTTGTAACGTTACCATTGGTTCTGGCCTTTGGTTCTAGATTTGAATGTTGTTAATTTAGTTTTTTTTTAAAATGTAAATGTAATGAGACGAACGAGAGTCCTTATGGTAAGAGATAACGCCTTTCCAAGACTATTGCAGCGATAGACAGAACTTTGTGTAGGAAAATAAAGTCCAGAGCATCGCTGCTTTTGCGTTCATTATTTTGAGTCTCTCGATGGTTAGTCTCAACAGTCCTGTAATTTCGCTAGCTACAGTGCCCTTCAAACTGTAATACAGTAATGTTTACACGCTACTGCTTGGAGGCAGAATATCTGGTACCTACTACGGTGAGATCTACTTACACGACCTCCTGCAAAGGAGGTCTACCACCAAGTGGAAGTAGTTAAATCACTTCATCAGTTTATAAGTTTAAAAGAAATGTAATATTTTAATTTTGAAATTGACATTATTATCTAGCAAACAACATAAATGGTAAGATCTAATTTGTTGTTTGCTAGATATCAATCGAAACGGTCCAGTGGAATTTGCCGATAAGAATATCTGCTAGAGTTTTATTTGGCCGATATCGTTTTTATATATTTTTTCTTTATATTAGTATTTTTATATCAACATTATAATTGCGTTTAATGATCCTTCACTTGGCCATTATCTAACGTTTCTGTTCTTTATGATTGCTTTACTTTATGAAATGAAACATTGCATTAGTAGCATCTGTGTTATGTTCAGTTTGATTATATTTGTTTTATTCTACTATGTCATCATTATATTGAATCAAACCACTGCTTTAAGTGCTCAATGTCGTTCCACTCGAAACAAATATCTAGGTCCGTAGATAACAGGAGTGTTTTTCACAATCGACTCGCGCTCGCGAAAGATTTACAGTGGCTCACTGTGCTGATGGTAAAACACGAAGTTATTTCCGACGGAATCCGCCTTGTGGATTTGCTCCGACGAAAATAGTATCATCGATCTTATTCTCAAGAGAGAATAACAGCGATAGCATATTTATTTGTACAACGCTATATAGGAAAACTTTTGTCTTATTTTCAGAGTTCATTTACATATTCATGACGTTTTGGCATATACTATTAGTTTTGTTGTTATGTGAAAGCTTGTTGTATTGCGGACGTTTCTAACGAATCTTCATTCAAATCCTGTATAATCTAGATTTAAAACTTCTAGCTCAGAACAAAGCGCATCAAATTTGCAATTTGGCTTTTGTCGGCCCACTTTATTCAATAAAGCGTTGATTGTCGGTGGCAAGAGGTCGCGTCGGGGTTGTGTCTGCACTAATTAGGGCCTCGGTCCTCGCCCACGCACGTGGCTATTGTCATTCTCCTACCTATAATCCTGCCCGCTTCACGTGACACTTCATCTAATGATATACGGCAAGCATTGCTACGGACAATGGGACAATAATTGCGGTCGCTTAATGCATTTATTTATTTGTCCCGGTCTTGGATAATACGAGTAAAATCTTGACGAAATCAATCTTAAAAATTCGCAGCCACAATAAACTGACACGTTGAAAGCACTCAATAACACGTTACATTATTCATATTCGACGCCAAGGTTATATGCAAATTTCACTGTTGAAGCCGAATATAGCTGAAATGCTGCATATTTTCTATGTGGTCTGAGAAGGATTGTGATACGGTACCGCATGCGGGTGGCCCTCGAGCGTCGCTACTCGCGGACGCCTCTCTATTGCTAAATATCTTGTTTATATTGACGTCTGTGTTGTTAGACGCGGCGAGAACACTGCCAAGAAATACCGGTGTCGTGGCATCTGCTTCACCAAATTTACTTTGTTACTAAACGTTTAGTTTATATTGCGCTCTACTTTCACTTTCTTTATAATGCCTTGGTATTCTTGGCTTTATTCTGATAGATAGTCTTATCAAGAGAATCTCAGTACGTGACTCAAATGATTGTTCGCGTGTATTTGCATATATCTACGTGTGCTACTGTAACAAGCAAACGCCGAATTTTAATTGTAAAGTCATTGACATGTTCATTCTGCATTGTAATGTGACTTGTTCAAATTTATCTGCTGTGTTATATTGATGATATGGTTGGATACTGTCGATGATCACGTGCGTCTCACATAATGGGAAAACTGGTTTTGAGGCATTGTAAACACAACGGGCCGGGATCAGGTTTGGCCCGCGTCGTGTTCGCGTGGGCGGCCTTGACTGCGCGAAGGACGGCCGCGTGCGCACCACTCGCTGCGTGCGCGCGCATCGCGCCGTCGGGGGCGTGGCCCTCGCACCACACGCGATGTCGACAGATGTTTATATTAAATCGACATCATGTATTATATTGATATAAAATAGAAACTTGTCTTTCGCACGTTTAATTAACTTTTTAACTAGTTTCTTTGACGTTAGGTAATACACGAGTGTGAAACGATGTTAGCGATATTTACTAACGATATTATAGGTATTAAAAGTGTCACTACTACTAAAGTTTAAGACCATCTAAGAGATAGTTGTGCAAAGTAAGATGAAGTAAGAGATCGTTTCACTTACGTACATATATCGGAGTAATAGGTGTTCAAGTAGATATAGACAGAGATATATAGAGACCGACTGATCTAGAGGTCTGTTTTCAAATTCTACATCACGTACTTCTGTCTTTTATAAATTATGTGCGTTATGGACTAGTTACTGGAGTTATGATTATGTGCTTCAAACGGCGAAGATAACATGATGAAGAAACCTGCATGTCTGAGACTTGTTAGTGTTCGTTAAGATGTGTGAAGTCTGCCAACCCGCACCAGCGTGGTTATAGCGTTCTCACGAGAGCTCCGAAAGTAGAAAGACTTATCACGGGTACGTACGCGGGTTAGTTTAGATTGTAAAGATATCTTTTGCCCGCGATTCTTACACCGGTATCCAGAACATTATCTGGCGAGACTTGGAGCAATAAAAATCTATGATTTTTATTGAATATATGAAATTTATACATGAAAAAACAATAGAATTTAAAATTATATTAAAGTTATTCAAAATGTTCTACTAAAAATTACAAGCCCTCAGCCTCTGAAACCAGTCGTCAATCGCAGCATGCATAACTTTCATATCTATTTCAGCTACTCCTTCAGTCGTGGATGCTTTGAGGGACTCCTAATTGTGTTGAGGTTTAGAGCAGACTTTCTCCTTCCAATTTACCATATTTTGTTATCCAACGGATTAAAGTCAGGGCTGGAGGAGGGTATTTTGATACAAAACAGCAGTAGTTTTAATACCTTTCTCACAGAAAAACACTTCAGTTAACCTGAATGCTAGACTTAAAATCAAACTATAAATGATAAGTTTTCTAGTTCATAATGTCTTTACAAGTCATTATTGCTTCGATTGCTTAATTATTAAGTAGAATAATTAACGATGTTTATCCATTTGAAAAACAAAACAATCCCTTCATTACTCACAAGTACCTAATTATTGAAATTACAAGTGTCGTAGAAATAGTTACATACTTGTCTGGCACTCGAATACACAACAATAAATGAGGCCATCAATTCAGATAAATAATTTGTAAAATATATAAGTACACCCAACTCTTGTGATACAAACATCGTTACTTGAATCTAAAAGTGTCACGCTTATTAGATCTAAGACATATAGATCTATATTATATCCTCTACCATTATCTATATCGTTGGATCCGGACCGCCGTTGCCAGCGTTTTTATTTTTACTTCTAATATTCTATGTTTGCGAATCATCGAGCTTTGTTGGTGTGTATTTATATCTGGCGCGTCTTTGGCCAACAACCGGGTCTTCTTCGTCTGGTGACAAACGATTATTGGTTGTATTTATTTATCTTTTCAACCGATTTACAAACATTGGGAGTCGGTCGTTGCTCCGTGAAAGTTTACGCAATTCTTCTATTATTATTTTTTCTAGTTTTCACTGTTCTACGTGTGGTGTTCTCTAAATCCTTATCTGAACTAAGATTTATATCGTTCATTGAACTCTTGCAACTGTGTTGTAAAGGGGATTTCGTAATAGTTTTATATCAGTTTTGAATATATTGCTTTGTCCTACAACCGTTACCGTGGCGTCTTTATAGACCGACATTTCTTATCTCTCGAAAATATTGATCCAAGGCTGTTTGAACAGTGATAATGCCATGTCTAAACTTTTTAATTTCTTACTCAGGAAACGTGCCTTGACTTATGATAATGAAGATGTTCAGCAAAATATTTACGCAAGAGTGAGAATTTTTCATTAACGCTATTCATTATTTGCAAATGATCTCAGAACTACGGCTCGAATCGAAGATCGTGTGATATAATTATATTTTATAGTGTAACAAGGCATAGATACATTCCGAAACACCTACACAACGTTACATTAGATGTGGTGTAGTACATGAATATATGTATGTAAAAGCATAATCGGTCGGGTCGCAGCGTCCTTGCTCGTAAAGTGGATAATCACGACTCAACTCGTGAATGTGTCCGCAGGGGATTGAATAACAAATACATATATTGTATACTAAATCAATTGGCAGGGTTCAAATTTAAAAGTTTCCTCTGAGAATATTTAGTTAAGTAATTCGGTATAGTCCTCCAAAATGCGCAATTCTGATCGAAGTTTGTAGAACATCTCGATTCGAAATTATTATAATCTGTTTATTTCTAGGAGCACTTCTTTATTCATTATGATATTTAGCTACTATGTGACTTATGTATCACTCTTGTAAGTTGGGCTAGCATATCAATTCGAGAGATTCACGTAAACGATAGAAAAAATTATGGACAGCGCTTCTTGTTTTTAGTCTTGTAATTAGTTATTGTCATTTTATATACTATTATTGTAAATCTCGTCTTATTTATTGTACGATTCAATCATCATCACAATTATCTTGTGTCCCTGTCTCGGATCAGCCATCCACGTGTATTCCGATATTTGTATAGCGTTATATGCATATAAAGTTTATTTTGACAGTTCAAATTAAATGTGTGACACACCTCGTTCATAAATTTACAGTTGAATAGATAATGCCATTCCATGCGAATTCAAACCGAATTACGCTGCGTTACGTGTTTGTCCTAAAAGGAAATACGATCCCTAGGTTCTACTTCAGCTGTCGTCACCATGTATTGCCAATAAGATTTAATAAGTTTAAATTTAAAATTTTGTTCGCAGGTATTCGGCACGGTGGAGCTTCCCGACAAGCCGATCATGCTGCCTCCGTTCGTGGAGGCGACGCACTGCCTCGGCTACCACCTGACGCGCAAGGGGCGCGCCGTCGCCGACCGAGTCGTGTCCGTGCTCGGCTACGCTTGCCCCGACATCACTTACAGCCCCAGCCTCTACCCCATCACTGCTGCTCTGCTGCACTTCATGCCTGGTGAGTTCATATACTTCTTAGCCTGCTGCTTTGGCGCTTGTAACTTTGAGACTTTCGATGGCCCTGTGATTTCACCAGGTGCGAACCGGAACACAGTAATGTTTACACACTGCTGCATGGCGTCAGAATATCTGGTGCTGCGGTGGTATCTACCTAGATGACCTTCTGTTAAGGAGATCTACCACCAAGTAACGTAGTTAGTACAACTACTTAAATACACAACGTCACTTGAAGCGTACCTATAATTATCATCGAAAGCTACAGAAGTGTAGAATAATATCGTCTCTGTGCTACGGCCTAAGTTGCACATTAGGTATACAGGAAGAGGGTGCGTCTCCAATACGAAATCTGACACGTATACTTGCTTCAAACGTTATGGTTGCGTAGATCTGTCTGTGCGTGTGCCATATCATGGGTGCGAAGTGTTAGTTGCGTAGTTGACCCTCACGTTTTGTAGTCGTTTAAAACGTGTTAGTATTTTGATAATGATTGAAATTTCATATGGCTCCATTGATAAATTATTATTATCGATCATTGAAATCAACTTTTCTATGAATTTTATCGATCGCCAACATTATTCACACGTAATGGCTCCAATGGAGCTGTTAATTTTATTACTGCGGTCAGTTTATGAATAGCTGACCGAAGCCATTACTTTAATAGTTGTCATTACCGACATTACGACTTAAAATTTGCTTTAGTAATATCAAACATATGTATAGCACTCCAACGTTATTGCATATTTCATTACGTGAATTATTACGCTCTAGACTCGGGGTATTCTCTATAGTATTTAATTCGTACGTATTGCCAGCTGGCTTGATTGCATCGTTTGTATTCGCAAAGAAATCTACATGGCCATGAAAGCGATTTGTTTCAGCGCAGTCGGGTACCAACCGGTTACACGGAGCTCTCGGTTCTGGAGCAGTGCCGTCACAGAATTTATAGTCGGTCTCGCCTTAATTCAGTAATGTGTGCGGGGGGCGATAATTGAACTCGGCAATAGGCAAATTGCCGGAGCAGGCGTCCCGTCTCCACCGTTGTTATTACGGCATCTGCCATCCTGACTCTCGACCCTATCCCGATGTTGCAAGGAACGGTATCATCTGTTGAATGGCTGTATCCGCAATCGATATTATCAAGAAGTAAATTGGATTCTAGCAGTTCGCAAGAGAGTCTGTAATGTTTCGATAGTGATCTGAACGGGTTGACGTGATATTACATCTGATGGACGACGCTGGTCCACCACAGATTTGCATCGCGTCCGTCGCTGTCCATGTCACCCGTCTCACTTCCTATTGGGCACGTTTTCATACACATTATCGTCTGGAATGCGACCGGAGGCGATGCGTCCGTACTATCTGGAGCAAGCTTGTTTTCGTACCAAATCAGTACCAATCAAAGCGGTTAGCTCGTATTCATTGATATTGAAGACGGCTGGACGTAAAAATAACTACGCCACAATTGCACTGTATAATAATACGACACGCGAAGAGGCGGGAACAGGTCGTGGAGCCAATTTGGTGGCCGGATGGCTCCAAAAGTGACAATTTCCTCTTGAGTTCTAGAGAAGTCGTTTAGGTATTTAAATGTGGCTTCTGTGGCGGAGCTGTTTCGTACGAACAGAATATAAATCATTAGAATTTTACAACAATACCGAACTAAACCATACTGGTGCCTATACTATGCAATAACAAAGCGGTTTCTGCGGGACCACTTCGAGTACTTAGTATGCAATCCGTCTGCCTCGCCACCCGGGAGTGCTCTGTTATCTTAATGCACTGCTATATCCCGACGGAACTGGCAATCACGTTTCTCTTACGTAATATTGATCTAAAATTATCAATGACGTCTACTGGAGTCACGTGCGTCGCAGTTCACATTGGGAATTGATTCCCTCTCCAGTTGTGCTTGTGTTATTGCCTATTACCGGTGGCTCGATACCGTCCACTCGCATCGCACGAGTCCGTGACACTGCGAATTCTTTGACGGCGCTACCGTTAACTACGGAACGTAGTTCTGGTTCCTACCGGAACGTTGCCAAGAGTCATCGTCATCGACAGCATCGCTCTAATTCGTGTATTTTTGCGCGAATAAATAAAGTTTATGTTTTTTATTCGATTCGAAGTAGAGATGTCGATTGATAGGGTAACTACCAAGCAGACTATCGATAGACCGGCATTTTGAATATCGATACGTTGCATCATAATAAATACGGCAATACTCACTAGTATTGCCTACTAGTATACACTATGCCTACAGTAGTATAAATAAACCTGCATTTGTAAGTTCCTATATTTTCGATAGAATCGAGCTTAAAGTTCTGAAATACTTACACTAAACATTACTATTTACAGTAATGATAGTAAGACACGAAAATGTTATCGCCAGTTTCAATAGCGTAGCGATCGTCTAATCTATCAATACTGCAAGATGCCTTTGGAATAAATCAATAGTGTTGATACATTCTATACTTACTATTGACATACGAATTGCGACTATCGACAGTGGGATTGTAGGACTATCGATAGTTCGGCAACTCCACCAAGAACCGTCTACATAAATCGGGTCCTGGATGTTTAAGTGGTTGGCTCTCCGCCAGTGCTTCTGCGCTTGTACCGACCTGGCAGCGCTCGAAGCCGCGAGCAATGTGACCGCTGCGATCATCTCGTCCCCGCTGACGGCCATCCCTCTTATCTTCACGCATTGTTATATCAACAAACGTATCTCAGATAAGGCTGTTTGTTTCCACATTTAATCAAATTGCAAAAAAACAATGATCGAATTTGTATTCAATTAAACACGTACTGAATCGTGTTCCATTCACCGCAACTATCACAAAGGTCGAAAGGGCCTTACAAAAAACTTGAATGGAGTCGTCATTACATGCTGTTTGTTCGTTTTCTATGCGCATTGAAGCGAGTCGTTGCTTCCTGTTCCGTTCTCGCACACAAATGGTATCACCGTTGACACGTAGTTAAGGCTTAATAAAGTTTTCCTTATTAACACGTAAAAACTTTGCTTGAAACAATGCCTCGTCGGGAACAATAACTCTGTAACTTTCTCATGAAAGAGCTTTGTAATAATTTTAGGGTATGTAGTATTTAGCTTGAATTATTTGCTTTTGATATTATAATTTGATAAACGCTCCCGGTGGTTAGCCTTTGTAGATTTTCGTGTGCATGTTATGAAATGTTCATTTTATGTTTCTGCCGTACTTCAAAGGTTTTCGGAGTTTTAATCCATTCCCAGAATTAAATTTAACCTTGGACGAAGTTTTAATGAACCTAATTGGTCTTTGTTGCATCTGTTTTTGATAACTAATTTTGTTTAAACTGCTGTGGGGCAAAATGAAACAGGAATGCTTTGATTTTATTTAATTGGATAGGCTAGTGGCTAGCTCTAATGTTGGAGTAGGTATGCCTTTCAAAAGTGTTTAATAAAATATTGAACGGCAATTTAACATTGCTGACTTATCTATACCATATTACTTAGTTGTAAATGCCACTCTTAGACCGCTATTACCTTTGTGACAACCTGTAAAACTATATAAGAACAACAAACTAGAAAATAGCGTGTTCCATTTATTCTCAAATACAAGTACACCTGAAAAGGATTGGTTCAAGACGACGTCTCTTGTAACGAGCTGTTTAGTGATCTGCAGATAACTGCCTTTGCCGTGTGAATTCATTTTCCAAGTAGCCTTGTTCACCCATTCGAACATGGATAAATTTCATCGCGTCAGATTTTAGCTTGCTTCTGAAGCACTTGCATAAAACAAAACAAACAACATTACTTACATGACCAACAAACCATGTCCCGATTCTTTCAAAATCCACATCGCGACAATATAACATAATTAATTCTATATCTGATCACAATTGAGTTATCTCCCCACAACATCTCGTTATTTTATAGCGTTAATCAAAGAGCTGCGCGCCAAGGCCGTGCCTATTTCCATATGAGGTCCATTATTAGTACAGTGTCACTTGTTAGTCAGGCCTGTGATATCATTGTTGTTTTGGACTCTATCTAGATTGAAATAAACTCGTACGCGACGCTTTGTACTCTGTTTTTCATCCTCTTCTATTTCGATACAATCTGGGTGCCGAAATCGCGATCGAATCGATTTCTTCTAGGCGAGCGTGTTCCATCGTAGATTTCATCTTCGCTTAACATCAGACGAGATGGCTGTCAAACGCAAGTCTGTTTGTTATTAAAAAAATTGATTATTTTCGTTTTGCATTGTAATTATTCAAATTATAAGTCGTTGAGGTGATATTTACCTACTGTAAAGATGACAATATTCTATAAGACTTTCTCTTTTTTTTTTCTTTCTTTATTCTTTTTTCTTTTCTCATTTATACTTCGGATTTTTAATTCACGTAAAAAAAATTAAACAATGGTGTTAACAACAGCCCTGTTGGCTCATTGGTAGTATATCTGCTTTAAGAGCTGTTGAGCGTGAGTTCGATTCCCACCAAGGACAAACATTTTGTCGTATAAACAAATGTTTATTCTGTGTCTGGGTGTTCTGTATGTATTTTAAGTATGTATTTACAAAAAAAAAAAGATTTGAGTATTCTATCATTTATCTGACTTCCATAGTACAAGCTTTGCTTAGTTTGGGGTCAGATGGCGCTGTGTGTGGCCTATGATATATTCTATGATGATATTAATATAGGACAAAAATGGTCACGTGATAGTAGATTTTATAATTACGGGAAAAACTTTTTTTTTTTTTTTTTTTTTTTTTTAATTTTCTTGTATAGGCTCGCTTTTGACCGCCAACTCGCCTGATGTTAAGCGAAGATGCGGTCTAAACTCTTAAACTCACTCTCTTTTTAAACTCTTTTTCATGTGGCATTGTATATTTTAGCGATATTGCATTATTGATTTTGTTGTAATTTTTATGTTTAGGGAAATAAAAATATGTTGATAAAACTGGTAGTCATTGCAGGGATCGAAAACTTTTTCGTAATTTTGTCTATTCGTGTTTAATTTGGACTCGAATGTATTTCTGTCTGCCCGTTATTTGTTCGTAAAGTTTTGTTTATAATTATATTGTTATATGTATTTCACTATATACTACACTACATTCCATTTTCTTTGTCCGGAGTCCGACGGATTGTTATAATTGTGTAAAATTGATATTCACAAAATAAATTGAAAATTAAAATTGAATAGTTCTATTTCGTTTACTTTGCTGATATATAAACTTTGCCTATGGGATGGTACAGTTAGCGAAAAATGTCTCCCTGATCCTTTCCTAATGGTCATTTGGCGAAGGAAATTAAAATTCTCCCTTTTAGTAGTAAAACGTAAATTATTAAATGAAAAAAATTATAAAGGCTAAAAATGTTTATTAGACCTGAAATGTCACTTCTACATTGACATAAAGTGACATTTCTTTGTTTACTTTTTTCCGTGAATTTAAAAACCGGAGTATATGTAGTTGTAACTATTACAATAGTCTTAACGTTTGTCGTGAACTCTTACAACGCAATGTAGTAAAATAACATGTAAATGCTAGAATGTTCAAACCTTTCAACATTCTAAAAAGATACAAACGGGAAAACCTCTTAACACAGCCTACGTCAAAATTTGAAATGTCACTGCCAAATGTTTAATATTCTTTTGAATAGCAGTTTTGCATAATGGTGTTCCCAAGTCTCGTATGCCGAGGGTTTAATATTACAAGCGGCGAGAAGTTAAAACGTATGAAGTCTTTAGAAAACAGCTGAGTGTGAAAACCGTCTAGAGGCAGCCTCCGCTACGTGATAACTTGACCTAGTTCAATGTGAGTGAACGAACTCTTGCTTGCCTGCGGAGCGGCGAAGGTTTAAAGATTTTATTTGTGACGTTAGCATTGTACGTGTTTGTCGCTTTTACTTCCAAAATGAGTATTCCTTCTAAATTTTGCCGTTTTTGATGCCGTGTAAGAATTATTTTAAGTCGTATCGTTGGTGTTTTTTTGTTATTTAGAAGATTCACTATATCACTTTTTTACATGATTTTGCTGGGGTTTTTTTATGTAAAAGTAATGTGACGCACGAAACGCTCTCCTGATGGTAAAAGATAACGCCTGTCCATGACCTTTGCCGCGGCATACAAAACTTTGAGTAATAAAACTAATTGTAAGTCCAGGTTATCGCTGCTTTGGTGCTCATTACTTTGAGACATTAGATGGTTAGTCTTAACAGCCCTGTAATTTCGCTAGCTGCAGTACCCTTTAAACCGGAACACAGTAATGTTTACACACTACTGCTTGACGACAGAATGTCTGGTACTACGGTGGTACCTACCTAGACGACCTCCTGCTAAGGAGACCTACCACTCGATAAAATTGTTCTTACATTTTTTTCTTTAGTAAAAAACAAACAATACATTGGACAAGTCACACTAGAGCTTAATAATAAGTACTAGTGATATTCGAGTAAGTTTCTCTATGTACAATAATGTGTATTGGTTTTTATTGTACTTATATGTGATTTATTACTCACGTTTGATTAGACACTCCGACTATAGTTTTGGCCACATCAGGTGATCTTTTTCAAGGAACCAAAGCAGATAACGACGCACGCGGCCTCGTCTTGCTTCGCTCAATAAGGCGCAAACTAATTAAATTTGGTAAACATTTTATTGGTATGGGACTGAGTTGAAACTGACACCCGCACGAATGACGCGCGTTTTCTATAGAATTACGAAAACCAATTGTTTAAATCTTTATGAACAGAATCGCTCATAAAGAACGAACATTTGACTCCGGCCCTCAATTTTAGCTCCTTTATTGAGTCGAAAGCCCAATTGGCTGCCAAAAAGCTGGGTATCCTTTCGAAAATGCGACGGATCTTCACGCCGGAACAGTTGCTCACTTTATACTAAGTACAAGTTCGTTCATGCATGGAGTACTTACTGTTCTCACCTTTAGGACGGATTGGCGAAGTACCAGCTTGAGGCGTTGGAGTCTATTGAGAAATGTGCTAAAAAACTCATAAGCAACGATTCGCTTGTTCAGAAAAGGCTTCAAAGCCTGGAACATCGACGCACAGTTGCTTGTCTGTCGGTTTTCTACCGGATACACTTTGGAGAGTGCGTTTCAGATCTGCATGACGTAATTCCACCTTTTCCAATCTTTTATCGGACAGCCAGAAGCTGAATATAATCTAAAAATAATCCGCTAAATCTAATAATAATCTAATTGCCGCTTCTTAAAAGAAGCGGCACCGCTTCATGGTGGATATTCTAAAAACTCGAACCAAGCGGTTTGGTTCCACCTTCTTCATACGAACCGCTAGACATTGGAACTTACTGCCCGAGTGGATGTTCTCCGATAGGCACAATCTGGGTGCCTTCAAGTGCTAGTGAATCGGTTTCTTCTAGGCAAGCGTGCTCCATCGTAGACCGCATCTTCGCTTATCATCAGGCGAGATGGCGGTCAAACGCAAGCCTATTTGTTATAAAATAAATAAAAAGAACTTGTTATGAAAAGCAAAAGAAATTAAAACGTTGTGATGAGTTGTGCTACGACTACCCACATAAAGGCGGTTTATCGACGTTTTAGTGTACCCAGGTCACGTTGTACCGTTCAAGCTTTCCAATCATACGTTGTATTAAACAACTCCTTAGCCTTTCTTGGCATCTCAAGGTCTTTAAATTCCAATTTTATAATAAACTATAAAAATGCCCGCTCTGTGCTGCAGTTGGTATGTGTTCGAACACGTTCGTTTGTTTTTCGGATTGTAGATTTTTTAATGTTTGACAGGCTTGGTGTTTGACCACAGATCACGTGATGCTACGGTGTGGTTGAAGATGTCACACCCCTAACCTGGAATGGAACTGACTCAAGTGAGGCTGCCGGAACACTGTTAGATGCTTGGCGGCAGATTTTCAACTTTAGGGTGGTAGCTAGCCAGCCGAATACTAGAAAGTACCCTACCACCATGCTATGGTTTCCTCACCAAGTTTTTCTTCACAGCCAGCTCAAGCTGGTGGGGTTTGAACCCACGCCCTTCGGCGTGGGAACCGACCGCGCTAACCACTGAGCTATCATCGCTAAAGTTCAGTTGGCATTTTTGTCATTTTTTTAAATATTCACGATTTACACAATTCCACAGGGAAAGATGGTTCTCCTAGAAGACCAGTCAGACGATTTTTCCTCTCAGCTTGTGACCTCGACTAATGCAACATGACCGCATCGTCATGATAAATAAACAAAACTGAATTATATTGTATATTTGTACGCGATCAAATTCTTATGATAAACATAATTATGTCATTTGTTTGAACAGATAAAATACATTGTGTCACAATTATTGCTTTTTACTGCGCGCTATATTCTGTATTTCTTTGATCGATGATTATAAGAGATAAAGCTGGCTAGTTAAGTACGAGAACTTGTTCATGGTCTACCGACGAAAATGCCAGTAAATAGCATCCCTATTGTCAGAATGTAACGCGACGAATCAGTCTTCACGCTTCGCACGCCACGTGTTTCGTATAAGCCATTCATTTTGTGAGCTCCTGCCTACTTAAGGCTCTCGTTTGCCCTTGATATAAGACTGCTTTACATCTCGAGTCCTTCCTGTTGACTCCACGCTTATTGTACGGTAAGCCAGGTGTGCGAGCGGAGGTGATATGCTTCAATTCACACAGGAGATTTTGTATTCAAAAACGTAAATGAATGAATTAAGCGAAGGGAATGAATTTCTAAAAATAGTTATATAGACACTAGATTATTTTTAGGGTTCCGTACCTCAAACGACAAAAAAAAACTAAATTCTTGTAGGATCACTTTGTTGTCCGTCTGTTAAGACCTTCTATCTCGGGTACGCGTGGAGGTACCGAGTTGAAATTAAAACTATACATGCAAATATGTAGTCCCTTGCAGATGTGAAAAAATCAAACATCTCAAAACAGCTGTTTATGTCGCAAAAATACCGCATATTTATATATTATATGAATTATATTTATAATGAATCCAAATTAAAATTTATAATAATTAGTTTGTACGGAACCCCCGGTGGGCGATTCTGAATCGCACTTGCCCATGTTTTATGTATGTACATACATATATCGATAGACTGTAATGAATTCCGAGAGTTTGGTAAAGTTAATATAACTTCTACAGCACACTTGGGAAAACCGTCTAAAACTATTCCAATATCTCTTTACTAATAAAGTTTTTGATGTTGAGAGAGATAATAAATTTAATTATTTCTCTGTACACGTGTAGGTAATACTTTGTAATTAACGTTCATCTGTCTTGTTACATTATTTTAATACTTTTAGAGATTATCTTTGATCAACAGTACTATTATTTTCTTTTATACGTATTTATTTGAAAAAAGATAAATCTCATTTTACAAATCTAGAAACTTTACAGCGCATATTTCGACTTTCATTTTTTTCGCCCACGTGACATATTTGCGACTTTTAGGGTACGACCACACTGAAAGTAAATATATGCCGCTTTTAAAAAAAATCATCTTCGACTACTTGACTAAATTAAAAAAAAAATGTTTATATTGCACGTTGATATAGTTTGGGTTCTAGCTTGCTGGACTATGTAATACAATATTATGATGAACTGTAACACTGGTTTACTGAGTGCGTGTGAGGCGCTCGGTTGACGTTGTGCAAATGCCGAGTAGATGCCCCGCGCTCTCACTTCCTTTGCTACAACCCGCCAAGCGTCGGTGTTACAACAGATATCGAGTACCCTCAAAAATATGTTATTTTTTAACTTCCCAAATGTAAACTTTAGTACTTTTGCGATTTTAAAAATCAATCAAAATTTACCGCGTAAACTATAATGACTGTCATGGCGTTTAATGACGTCATACCGTGTATAGCAATTCTACAAAATGTCAATAACGGCAATGACGTTTCGGTATGACGTAACACTGCTTGGTGTTCACGATTACGTGACTGAATATCAAAAAAAATTGCCGAGTTTATTTTCGAAAAATTATGAGAATCTTCATGTTTTACATAATTTTGTTTTTTGGAACCATGGTTAATCATCAGTTTTATTCCTAGTGGATACAATTAACAATCTTTTGACACTCATTTTGTTCGTAACTTTCTAAACAAACATTATTATTATGAAATATAAGTGGCATGAATATTTCTCTCGACTCCTACATATCCATTTCAAGCTCTACTTGCAATTTACAGCTTTCAAAGGCTTTCATCGTAGCTGTAACTACAATTAAATAGTACTTAGTATGTGGGATGTGGTGGCTCGATTCAGCTTAGAAGAGCTTTAGCTCGCTCCCGACTGTGGTCGTTAGGGGTATGTGGGTCACGAGTCTCGAGTCCCACAATCCGACGTCGACTATTTGTATTTTACCTATATTTTTTAGGGCAACGATCTGACCCAATTTAATAAGCTGGAAATGTAATATGAATGTGGATGTGAGTTTAATTCATTGTCTTATACTGTAGACTAGTAGATCCGCAATACCAGATATTCTGTCGCCAAGCATTAGCAAATATCACTGTGTTCCAGTTCAGAATGTCTCAAAGTAATGAGCAGCCGTGGTGTTGCCGGCGTAAGAATAGTACCCCACCCTCTCTACCCGTGGTTGTCGTAAGAGTCGGCTAGGGGATGTAATCTGGAAGATGGGCAGCAGCGTCTTCCTTGAAAAATCACACCTAACTGCACTCGCCAACCCGCCTGCCAAGCGTGGCGAGTATTGGCAAAACCCCCCCAGGAGGAGGCCTATGTCCAGCAGTGAACGTCCTATGGCTGTTGATGTTGATGTGAATGAACGCCTAAATAGTGACGGTGCGCGCAAAGTTATCTCTTATCATCAGGATAGCGTATTATCGTTTCTTTTACATTAAAACAAAGTATCTGTAACTATAACCTTTAAATTAGAGACCTTCGTGCTGGCATCGAGGCTGGCCTATCGATCTAAACAATCAACTCGTTTTTGCTGCCAACATTACGATAAATATCATTTGCTTAACTTCCTCACATGCGTCGGCGCCGCGTCGATACTCTGTTCATACAGTCACTCTCTATCAACACTGGACTATTAGTGATGTATTGTCCATGCTGGTACTTTGTAAATGTAATGATAATAAAATGCCTTGTTTATTACTGTTTATTTGGGACTGCCGTGTTAGCTCATTTGTTGAAGTTCTGCTTCGAGAGCTGAAGGGCGTGTGTTCGATTCCCATTCAGGACTAACATTTGTGTGACTGACATAGATGTTTGTTATATGTATGGGTGTTCTGTATGTATTTACAACAAAAAAAAGTACTGAAGTATTCTGTCAGCTCTCTGGTGATCATAATACAAACTTTGCTTAGTTTGGGGCTAGATGGCCCTGTATGAAATGTCCTCCGATATTTATTTATTTCTGTAATAATATTTAATTTTTACATTATCACTTTTAATAACACATAAATTGTTGTCAGATATAAATTTAAAATAGCTCAATTATTGACATAATACAAAATTGATTCAAATAAAATATTAATATTTATTACATGCAATGTTTTTTTTTATTATTAATTTTTTTTTTTTTTTTTTTCAACATAGTTTATTTAAATGTATATTTATGTCAAACACTTTGTAAAAGTATATCCAGCTCTGTTTATTTATTAAGGACCTCCCTGGAGAGTAAAGACCTCCTCAATTTTTCTCTTTCTAGTTCTGTCTTTCGCCATATTTAACCAATTTATTCATGCAGTTCTTATAATTTCATCGAGAGAATTTCAAAATGAAAGCTCCTAAATAAGAAGCGTGAACGAGCTTCTCGTTGGGAATAACTTGAGCGTCTTAACGAATTACCCATTTAGATAATTTCAACCGTGAGGTGAATAAATCCTCTAACGATTTAAATAATTCATGTCAAAATGCGATGAGTGAAATTGGGCTTCATTCAATGTTGCTCAGAAATTCGGTTTTAATTTTCCCTTCTCGGTAATTTCATCTTGGCTGTTCCCGGGTGGCTCCTGAAAAAAATTAAACCTATTCAATAAAACCACTGATTTTAGAATTGTAATTTTTTGAATGCTTATTTTGTGAACATTTTGAAACGACTTTAATTTAGTCAGCGTTAACGTCTTTTTTCGTAGTTAGACTTTTTTAGAGTAGTCACTTGGGGAATATGCCACATCTTTTTCAGTTATTCAATGGCCAAGTAGTGATGTGCAAACATTATTCTGTTTTACAGATAGTTTGATATGAGTTGATTTAACGATTTTTATTCACGCAAACTAAGACCACCGTCTCACTAACAAGAAAAAGACAGAGTGAAAGAGCTATTTCCTTTTCTTTTGCTATGTTGCCAAGGAAGAGTTATGTTTCTTGCGCGTATCATGTATGTATGTATATTTTTAAATTTCTATATTACCTCGTATCTTCCAAACGGCTGGATGTATTTCGTTAATGTTATATTCGATAGTTATTGTTATATTCGTCTTTAAAACCCAAGTGTCTTTATATAGGCGTTTGTGCAAAACAAAATGGCGGATTTTTGACGCGAAATAATAATACGTTAATAAAAAAAATAACCAAACTATCGAGTAGGGCATCAAAATAAAGAGAATTAGAAGGCCATTACAAAAATACACATAAGTTATATACTTATGTTTAAATTAAATTAGGAATAATGAATTAGTTTAAAAAAGTTTTCTCCTTTAATTATTATAGCTTTTTTATGTAAAAGTAATGAGACGAACCGGACGCTGTCCTGATGGTAAGAGATGACGACTGTCCAAGACCATTGCAGCGACAAAGAACTTTGAGTAATATAACAATGTCTAAGGCGTCGCTACTTTGGCGCTCATTTTGCGACATTCGATGGTTAGTCTCAACAGCCCTGAATTTCGCTTACTGCAGTACTATTCAAACTGGAACACAGTAATGTTTGGCGGCAGAATAACATTTCATTTAACAGTTATTTTATACGCAGTAGGGTTATAGATTTTTTAAACTTTTTAACTTGTATCATTATTGCTTCTAGCCAAAAGATAAACTGTGAAAAGTAATTGTAACTATCGATCAATGCAATGTCGGTGTCGGCTCAAAATAGCATATATTTGTGAGTCACCATCGCCTATGTGATATCATTAGCTGCAGTCACACATGTATATGGGCAGTTAGCCTCTACTGCTGATATTGCAAGGACTTCGCTGAGCTCGTTGCTCTACTTAGCTTTGTTATTATGTTTTATCCGGCTGTAGTGTGATCGTTCTTATTTTATTTGTCTTAGGGGCAATCCAACATTACCACCTTTCTTTTGCCGTAAATCGAAGAATGCCATAGTTCGATATCCTATACTAATATTATAACTGTGAAAGTTTGTGACGATGGATGGATGTTTGCTACTCAATTACGCAAAAACGGTTCACACATATAGTTACGTGGTTTATGGTCTGGATTAACATATAGGATACTTTTTATAATGCAAACTGAATAAACTTTTTGTTATGTTCCACGTGGACGAAGTCGCGGATAACAGCTAATATATTAAACTAATATTATAAAGAAGAAATATTTGTTTGTTTCACACACATCATCAGCCATAGGACGTCCACTGCTGGACATAGGCCTCCTCCTGGGGGGGTTTTGCCAATACTCGCCACGCTTGGCAGGCGGATTGGCGAGTGCAGTTAGGTTAGGTTTGTTTGTTACCAATTAACTCAAAAATTACTCGACCGATTTTAAAAATTCTTTCAACGTTAGAAAGCTACATCTTCACCGAGTAACAAAGGCTATTTCTATTTCCAGAAATAATTAGGGATCCCTACTAAAACATGAATAATGTAACCCACGGTGTCAAAAAAATTGTCATAAAATGTCTTCCATCGCATGCGCTGCGAAAACTATTGATGATAGAACAAAACAATGTACTACAATATTAAAGAACATATCAATATCTATAAAAAAGTCCTTGATAGCATATGCCTATCACCGACGGATAACTCACAATAACTGCTTTTACTATTAAAATTTTACATTCACATCACATCATCAGCCATAGGACGTCCACTGCTGGACATAGGCCTCCTCCTGGGTTTTGCCAATACTCGCTACGCTTGGCAGGTGGGTTGGCGAGCTCAGTTAGGTGTGATTGTTCAAGGAAGACGCTGCTGCCCATCTTAGCCGACTCTTACGGCAACCACGGGTAGAGAGTGTGGGGTTTTTAGATTAGAAAGAATGAATTTTGGGATATTTTGTTACCCCATAATAATATAACATAAATGTCGTGTACAGAGAATCACTCTAAATAATTAAACATTAATTTGCTTCTTACGGATTTACATCCGTGCGAAGCCGGGGCGTGCTGCTAATATATTATAAGTATCTGGTTCCCATAGTACAAGCTTTGCTTAGTTTGGGGCTAGATCGCGCTGTGTGAAGTATCCTACGTTTATTTATATGTTTTTTTTTATGGCTGACATGCTAGGTGTTTGACCACAACTCACCTGATGTTAAGTGACGGTGTGGTCGAAGATGGTAAAGCACACCTAGCCTGGAATGGAACTGGCTCTCAAGTGAGGCTGCCGGAACACACCGTTAGATGCTTGGCGGCAGATTTTCAACTTGAGGGTGGTAGCTAGCCAGCCGAGTACTAGAAAATACCCTACCACCACGCTATATTTTCCTGACGATGTTTTCCTTCACCGGCAGCTCAAGCTCATTGTTTGAACCCACGCCCTTCGGCATGCGAACCGACCGCGCTAAACACTGAGCTATCATCGCTACAAATGTATATGTGAAGCCTATTTCAGTCATCGGAGGCCCAAAAATTAAGCTTGTATCGTTTAACAAACGACGTACTTGAGGCATACGCTAATATAATAAGTACACACGAGTAATTTTCGATGATTTCTCAGGTCATTGCCACAGAAATTAGTCTTATTTCTTCGATGTTGATAAGATATTCAGTGTATAAATATACAGATATTTTATTCTTAGATTTGTTTGATATGGTGCTGCTACAAGAATCATGTGACGTTGTAGATTCCAAAAAAGGATGTAAGATCCTAAAAAACTTATGTAACTTTTTTATACTTGAGTATTCGAAATTAATATTTTTTGTGTATTTCGGCTTTAAATTTAAGTCGGATTTTAAGAATATTTCGGATAGATATTTAAAGAGATTAGATAGGTCCTCGTCACTATTGTAACTTAAACAACTTTTAACCGGCAATAGGGTAAAAATGTATCTCTTGAATATTCAACATGAACTTCCGCAAAGTAACGTCTGAATCAATCAATATTTTTTTAAGCATGTTTTACATAGGAAAGGCCTTAGATGCTAAATCGCTAAAAGCCTTGTGGCTTCTAATAAAACCTTTTATGGCTTCCCATCAATACGATTCTGTACACGAAACAAAATATCTCTCGATTTTTTAATAACGACTAATAAATATTTTTTTATGTATAAAATATTAAATCCGCAAAGTTAATGACAATTTTTTTATTATTATTCATTATGATAATTTGAGTGCCAGAATTAAACTTTTACCATAATACATGCTGCGGTGCCTATGTATCCAGGGTGTCAGCTACCTCCATACCAAATTTCATTAAAATTGATCCAGCCGTTTGAACGTGAAGAAGTGACAAACATACAAACACATAAACTTTCGCCCTTAACAAAATATTAGTAAATACAGATTTGGTATGTAATAACAATTATGATAATTATATTATAACCGCTATTATAATTGTCTTGACTATTTATCTTCACTAACTTTTTATATGGGGTTAAGGTTATCATGTGTTATTATAGCTTTGTTTTGAGTTAATTAAATTGTATCATCTGTATCTATTACTCGAGTATAAATAAATTTGACATCATTATTGTCATCACTTATTTATTCTGTGAATGATGATCTTTAACCGACTTCAAAAAAGAAGGAGGTTCTCAATTCGTCAGATTTTTTTGTGTATATTCCCCGATTACTTCAAGACGGCTGGACCGATTCGAGAAATTTTTTTTTTTTTTGTTTAAAAGGTATACTTCCCAGTTGGTCCCATTGGCACTAAGTCAGGATTTGATGGAATCTCAGAAAAATCGAGGACAACCCTTAAATTTTAATATGTTTTATATATTTTCTAAAAGCTATTCATGTATTTGGGTCTGGTACTCATTCTAATGCCGTGGTGGTGCCGGCATAAGAATAGTACCCCACCCTCTCTGCCCGTGGTTGCCATAAGAGTCGGCTAAGGGATGTCATGCGGAAGATGGGCAGCAGCGTCTTCCTTGAACAATCACACCTAACTGCGCTCGCCAACCTGCCTGCCAAGCGTGGCGAGTATTGGCAAAACCCCCCCAGGAGGAGGCCTATGTCCAGCAGTGGACGTCCTATAGCTGATGATGATGATGATGACGACTCATTCTGAGCTGATGATGGAAAATATGAATCGTTAACTATTAGAAGTTAGTGGATAATTCTTTAAATAGAAGCTCGTATAGACCGCTGCTTATGTTCCTTTGAGTTATTAAGGTTAGCTGATGATGAAAGGTACAATTCCTTGTTATTTGAAAGGATATCTTTAAGATTGGTCCCCTTAAAAATTTCATAATCGATTCAGTAGTTTGATATTTAAACCTAAAACTTAGCCGTGTTTGGTTTTTTTTAAATTGCAAATTTTAACTTGTTCATATCTTATTTTTACATAATATAATCATTTATAATTGTCACTTTAAATTTTGCTGCTTTGCACAACATTTCTAAGCTTGGAATAAATTATCATGTAAATCCGGAGCTCGTCATTCTAAGTTCTAATTTCCACGAGTAAATTCAAGTTTCCTCCGACCCGGTTAAGCCACTTCGGCGTAATGAAATTTGTTGTTTCCATATTCAATCAACGGGGTTTAACTCTGAGGATGTTAAGCCGAAATACAAACTTAGATAATCTTAATGAACGTTCGCTTTATGTTAATTTTAGTTATATTCAACAACTTTTATATGCCCTTTATCAAGGGAACAAATTTTGAAATAGTGTTCTTTGTCACTACATATTATAAAACAAAGTCGTCCGCTGCGTCTGTCTGTGTGTCTGTCTGTTCGCGAAAAACTTAAAAACTACTTAACGGATTATCATGCAAGCTTCACCAATATATAGAGTGATTCATGAGGAAGGTTTAGGTATATAATTTGTGAAAGTTTTGTGTAAATTGGTTGAAATATAATGATAATTGTTGGAAATGTCGGAAAAAGTCAAGCTACCTGGGAGGTTTCATCGAAAACGCTGCTTTTTGGGATAGATCAAAAGCCCCGTGTAAACCCGTGCGTAGCCGGGGCGGGTCACTAGTATTAAATATAAAATAAATAATAAATGTGAAAGTTTGTATGTTTGAATGTTTGTTACTCAATCACGCAAAAACGGCTGAACGGATTGGGATGAAATTTTGTGCGCATATAGTTATTACCTGGCTTATCATATAGGATACTTTTTATATCAGAAAAATATTAGGTTCCTGTTAAAATTTTGTATAGCTCTGGTGTCTTATGGAACATTATTCCGTGATAAAAGCTATCCTTTACCTAAATCTAATAATAAAACAGCACATATTTCATTTTCTCTCTGAACCTTATTCTAAAGTTAACGCGGATGAAGTCGCGGGCGTAAGCTAGTTAAACAATAGGTATACATACTATACTTTATTAACTATTTGTATCGCTATATCTATTAAAAAGGCAAGGTTATATATCTGTCACTAGTCTTGCGTAAGAGTAAAATAGGATAAAATCTTACGTGAGCATTGTTTAGGTTTATGACTAACGGACATACCAAGATAAGTACGCACATTATCTTAACACGTATAAATAGATTTACTCACGGCTAATCTCTAAACCAGCCTTTCCCAAAGTTGGCGATAACGCCCCCTTGTAGGCGCTGCAGGCCTAAAGGGACGGTAAGAGACCCAGAAAAAAATTAGGGCGTTGTGTAGAGGCTTGGAGGGTGGTTTATAATTTCATTTAGCTTGGAGGCATCTTAGACACCGACCGCATGAGCTCTCGACTCTCAACTACAACTTGTCAACATCAACTAATATTAGTTAAGAGATTGCTCAAACTCGTTTCGATATTTCTCTCCGCGTAGTTCATATATCTGTCCTATTTAATTGAATATATAAAATAAAAATCATGTCAATCGGTCAAATAGGTCTGTTTGAATACTATAAAGTTGCGTTTCAATAATCATTATCATTGGCAGGTGTAGCCCGTAAGAGTTAACTTGAGACCTGAGCGCCGTTGTGTATCACCTACTGCGCTCAGGTTTCAAATTAACTCTTGCGAGTTATAGTAAAAGTCTCGTTTAGAATTAATGTTTAATCTCCGCTAATATAGCTCACAATAATTGATTAATTTAATTTGAAGTTATAGTGGTTTTTAAGTAGGTGAAAAAATTGGGGGCGCTAAAAATATAATTTATTCTCAAAGTGGGTAGTAGACAAAATAAGTTTGAGTACCCCTGCTCGAAATTTTCGTCATAGTAACCTGTAAAAATATGGTACCGGTAAATCCCCAATTTTTTACATAAATTTGGCTGCTTATCGTGGCATTGTTCCTACATACGTCAAAAACAAAGCATTAACCTGGCTCAAACTACTTTATTATCAGATACCATCTCTTCATCTATACACTCACGTTACGGTAATTCCACGTCACGATATTTATCAAATTCGATAAAATTTGACGTAAATACAAGGACTCTCTACATGCCGTCTGATATGAATGTAATATCATTATTATTAAGACTTAATTTTTATTACATCTGTGATAAAAGCTGATTTTTAATGTTGAAAGCAAATATGAGAGACTCAACTACTGAACTCACTTAATTAACTTGTTTTTGTGAGATATTTTTATGTTAATATTCATTCATTTATCCGCAGTTTCTACCAATTTAGTTATTTGTAGAGCACAGTTATTGTGATATTAGGTTTTTAAATTTCAATAAGTTGCTTTTATTGTAATAAAATAGATTATTATAAAACAAAGTCGTCCGCCGCGTCTGTCAGTCTGTTCGCGATAAACTTAAAAACTGCTGAACGGATTATCGTGTCAGTTTCACCGATAGATAAAGTGATTCATGAGGAAGGTTTAGGTATATAATTTGTCAAGGTTTAGTGTAAATTGGTTGAAATATGATAATAGTTTTCGGAAGTGTCGGAAAAAGTCTAGCCTTCATCTAAAACGCTGCCTAATAAATGCAAAACAATGCGTGGTGGTATATTTTTCTTTTATAGGTCCACAAAAAAGTCTGCTGTGGCATATACATATATATCTACTTATTAAGGACAGCTTACTATACTCATTCTTACTAGCCGTGGGAAGCCGGGGCGGGTCGCTAATACCTTATAAACTACAAAAAACTATAACTGTAATTTTAACTATGCACGTACTTAACGTAAATAAGATATTTAATTTGGAAGCACTTGTCCACATAATGCAAATAATTCGTACAAGTAATGTCTTGAAAAAGAATAACTTTTAAAAGTACCAATTCTAATTACTCACGAGTAATTTTAACAAAGCAAAGTAAACGAAGTGTTTCAATTACAACTAGCAGCTCATGCCCAAGATCACGTAACCATAAGCTCGATCGATTGAAACAGTAGACGCGACGTCTTTAATATTAGTTCTGTAATTATCAACGAACTTATCACAAGGCGGAGAAAGCTGTTCAATCAAGATTTAGATAAATCTAATCTAATACAACGATTTTTAAAATAATTAGTAAAGACAGATTTGAATGAAATACATTCACAAAGAGTTAGAAGTTCTGATAATAAACAAGCCAAAATTGTTAAATGTTTTTGAAAGTATGGCTCCTGTAAGAAGGATAACAAGTGACAAGAGATCAATGATTATAAATATATAATTTTAGATCGATAATGAAATACCCAGATAAGATTCGTAATCTAAGCCGGCTTTTTACACAAACGCAAATTCAATAAAGCTATGTTGAATAACCATAGTTATCAATTCCAAATCAACATATAATATGGCCTTGAGTAGATGAAATCTCCGATCTTAACAATTTTTGGTTTAATGTTATGTGACCAGTTAACCATGGTAAAGAAACGTAAAAGTCGTAAATTGAAACGACAATTTTATAATGACTCAATAAAATGATAACGATTTCGTAGAATTTCAAAATGTGCGACCTCACCAGGAATCGGACATAGATAACAAATCGCAAAGAATTTACAAGAAATCAGCGTAAGCGCACGCTATTCTCGTGAATCATCTTTATTATAGAACAAATAGCGTAATATTTAATTATTATTTCACATTGACAATTAATATATCAGACGATTCTAAGATGACATATATTAGTCATAGTTTTACAGACGATATCGCCACTGTGTTAATTTTAGAATCATGATTTGTTTTAGATATCTTATAAATTTGTCTAAATCTAAATTACGCTTTCAATCACTTATATTAAGTTTTGTAAAGTAGCATAATTATTGCAGAAATTTTGATCCCAATTTTTATCTTACGGTAACAGGTGATAGGAAAAAGCCTTGATAAGTGGAACGGGTTTGGTTGGTCTCGCGGCGATTTGTCGTCAGCTGATTACCTCTCAAATTACTCATGTGTTCTTGTCGGGGTGTCGGCATTTCGTAACTCGCGCAACCACGGCGTCACTCACGCTGTTCAAAGGTCAATGCTAAACCACGACCACGACCAACGGATGAATGACCACCCGAGTGTCACGAGAGTTCAAACTACCATTTCATTTACCATTTTATCTTCAATTTTTATTTATATTCGATTTTTTATTTTACAATGTCAAGTTTTCGACCAAACCTTTTTAATTTCGGTAATGCCCACGTCGATGTGCCTGGCACTTTTATTGTTGTTTATTTCGTCAAACTTCTCGTCCTTTCCACTTCCTACCGCAGATACGCCCGCAAGATAACGTAAATTGTAAATATTGACTTTCTTTATTTACTTATTAAACTGTTTTGCTTTATATGGACCCAATTCACATTCGTTTATGCACTCTTCCTGAATATATCTGACATAAAATTCAATTTAAAAATGCTCTGATCATTACGCGTCTCATCATTCATAATTAAGACTGACATTTATAACGACTTTATTATTTTCGTGTCTGAAATATTTTCGTAAATTCTTGTGATATCAAAGTTCAATGTGTTTTCGTTACGTGCTATTTTGTCTTTGAAAATAAAATGTAAATCCGTGTGATGACAGAAGCGAACGCGAGAGCGGCGTGCACTATTGATATGCGAAAAAAGTGATACACGTATTTCATTATTACACGACTGCAAAACAGAGTGGAATGTTATTCGTTTACTTATTCCACCAAATTTTTTAAATGCCTGAACGGATTTGTATCTAATTCCTATATCATCTCGAGACAGAGATAATTTTTTTTTTAAATAAAATGTATATTATTGGGCATTCGTGTTTTTTATATTTCTTAATTAAGCTTGTTTTCCTATCGCTTTTCACAGCTTAGCTCAGAAAAACACCCATAGTTCTTGTTCATCATCATCATCAACAACCTAACATATTCCACTGCTGGACATAGGTCTCTCCCAGGATACGCTACTCAGCCCAATTTTCGGCATTTCGCTTCCAGCTACTGCCAGCTGTCTTACGTATATCGTCACTCTATCTAGTCTCAGGGCGTCCTACACTACGTTTTCCGGTCCGCGGTCTCCACTTTAGAACACGTCTACTACACGTTTAATATTTCTTATAATTTAGCTAGAGTAACAACTTATGACGATTGGAATCACACGTCAACCAATGCTTGCTGTTCAAGCTTGAATAGTGTACTGATTATGCCAATTACGTATGAAGGTGATTACTGTTACAATTGCTGTTTTGCGCTTACGCTAATAGCCGGTGATTACGTCGTGCCACTACGTCACTCTTTGTACTGATTAGTCGATGTTCATCTCCTATCTAACCTTTCAGACAATTTACGTTGAAGATAGGTACATTGTTTTTTTTTTAAATTAATAATCGTCAACAAGCGGTTTTCTACTTTGTAGAGCAATAAAGGTGACTTGTTTGTGTAAATTAAAAACGTGTTTACTCATCTCTGGAGAGTAGGATTAAAGAATTTGTATGTTTAACAATAAAATTTAATGTGTTTACAAAGTATTGGAGACGTGTCGAGTCATTTCGGGACCTTGGTGTGGTTGGCTACAGCGTTTCGGCCTTCGGGTCGCTGGCACATGCGTTCTACATATACATATTCTGTAGGCGTTAATGAAAATAAAAAATTAAATTACCAACTAATATAAATAAATAATGTGGCGTTATGATATTCAGTATATATTCATATGGCGTTATGTTTTGTGTATGAGGCGGTAACTGGAAAAGAAAATCCAAATATTTAGAGGTCTAAATAATTAAATGTTACTCACATTTAGTTATATCGGATACTATATATATGTATATATTATACTATACTATACTATGACTAAATATATACTATAATATATTTACAGCGATGATAGCTCAGTGGTTAGCGCGGTCGGTTCGCATGCCGAAGGGCGTGGGTTCAAACCCCAACAATGAGCTACCGGTGAAGGAAAACATCGTGAGGAAACCATAGCGTGGTGGTAGGGTACTTTCTAGTACTCGGCTGGATAGCTACCACCCTCAAGTTGAAAAGCATCTAAAGGTGTCCGGCAGCCTCACTTAAGAGCCAGTTCCATTCCAGGCTAGGTGTGCTTTACCATCTTCGACCACACCGTCACTTAACACCAGGAGAGTTGTGGTCAAACACCTAGCCTGTCAGCCATTAAAGATCCCGCATAAGTGAAATTAAAATGTGTCAAAACCACGTCAGTTTTCATAATAAAATAATCGCTCTCCGATCTTCTTCATCCACCGTCATGACGCTTGATGAAAGAATTGCAGAGACCGCGACCGTTTCACTTGTTTTACGGCACCATACACAGTTTTATGAGTGCCATCAAACCGTGTCGCGTACGTGTGTAACCGACCATCTGCGTTTGTGTCCGTCGCATTGCGCGTGTGCTGTTTCAGATTTTTTTGGGGGTGTTTTCTCGTTGTAGTTTTGAGTCGTTTAATTTATTTTGTGCTTAGGACAAAGATGTTTGCTTTGCTTATTTTTAATGGCGTAGGGGATATGAATGATGATAACGTCAACGATGTCACATAAATTAAATGCTGAATGTTTATTTTCAATGTAAAATGTAATGTAATTGTAATTGGCACACCTCATTTTCTACTTGTGTTTGAATCCTCTCGATACTTAGGTTGCCTTGGCGAGATTGCTTTTAGCGATAAGGCCGTTAGTCAAACAAACGTTTACGTAAGCATAGGAGTTGAATAGTAGGAGTAGAAGCTTGGCTTACTTTTGCTGACAAGGTGGAGGTAAAGATTGATAATATTACTTAAATTCTGCTTGCATAATACTTGAATTTATTCCACTGGCAAAATTAGTTCTAGGTAACTTCGGGACTAGAGTTGCTCTAGTGGCTATTTAAGCCTTGTTTATTATGTAAAAGTATTAAGGCGAACGAGACGCTCTCCTGATGGTAAGAGACAACGCCTGTCTATGACTATTGCAGCGATACACAGAACTTTGAGTAGCAAAACAAAGTCCAGGGCTCAACAGCCCTGTAATTTCGCTAGCTGCGGTACCCTTCAAAACCGGAATAGAGCAATGTTTACACACTACTGAATAGCGGTAGATTGTCTGGTACCACGGTGGTACCAGACGATCTCCTGCTAAGGAAATCTACCACCAAGTAATTTTAATTTAACAACCCTGAAGTAGGTAATATTTAACAACATCTCCATGGCTAGACATCGATTCATTACTCCAATAACTATATTTACCGTCCATAAAAGGCAATACGACCAATATCTTATTTTTATGAATATCTCCGAGTAAGAAGCGTTAGATGGAGATGGGTGGGGACGCAGTATACGTCCAGCTGTTTAATATCTCAATAAATATACTTTATTTGTTCTTTACATTTGATGGAAAAGTAGATTAGTGAAAGGGTTCACATTCAGATTATTTGAAAAGTACGTAACGGCGGCGGCTGAGCTAACGAAATACAGTAATTGACTGACTGAGAATCTACTCCATTTGCGAGAAAATAAAAAACAAGCCCACCCATCACACTATTCAATAAATATAACGGAATCTGGAAAATGGAATCATTCTCGAACTCATCATGCCATTAAAAAAAAAACAAAGTTTTATGAAACAATGTTTGCTATGTCCAACCAGACTTGAAATCAGACCATCTGCGCCGGCGAGCTGCGCCGACACCTAAACATCTAGACCGTAAACGTCTTCAATGTTTACTCTAACAGCTGTTACCTCACCTCGCATGCTTCCCACTAAAATAAAACTACGATGTACTTCTTTACGAGCCTGGTTTAATTCAGAAACGCTCGCTTCTCTAATTTGTTTCAGCAGTGTCTAAAACTAATAAACTCTACGGTGTTTAGCGCGATTGTATCACCGGAAATCTCGGCATTTACTGTTACAAATCAATTGTGTGTGTGTGTCTGTGTGTGTTTCCAACATCCTTGTCTGCTGGAAGTTGGGGTTTGGCGCGTCACCAAAACCCAGAATTACTACGACTTAGTAAACTCACCTGTTTCACGAAGATGACATGGGATGTCTTGCCAGAAGTTGTTGAAATAGTATTTTTTTTTGTACAGAAAACACCAAAGTCAATTCAAAAAATCATTCAAATTTATGACAAAAATAATATACATAATATACTATAATGTAATATCTACATTGTACCCTTCACACGGGTACAAATCTGGTGCATATGCATGTATTATACATATAAAAACATTGAAATCATTAACAAGCGGACAAGCCGTTTAAAAATAGGTTTTGTCGGTGCTTCCCGAAATTGAATTTAATCTAAATTAATATCTTAAGCAATCATAGGGCAGTTTTGTAAACTTTGAACACCTGACATTAATTTAATGCAATCTCAAACAATGATACCGAGAGAATACCCAATCAAATTTTGCAAACTAGAAAATTCCATTCCAATTTCCAACCACAAGTTTGGTAGAACAAAGGCAACGTTTTGCATCGAACTTGAACACCAAGTTACGTAAGTTTCGGGTGAACGTTCTGAAAAGGTTCCGTCCCACTTATTTGTGTTCATTTATTCACGATCGGTGTTCAATGGCTGGGCCTTCCAGCTAACACACTGAAAGGTAACCGATTAAATTTTATTATTTAGCTGCTGCCGGATCACGATAGGTTCTGTAATGGCGTTAGAGAGTTAAAAGTTAAATTATTGCGTGACTCTATGCATAGCTATTTTGCAGTTATATTTATACAAGTTGCGCCCCGCGGTGCATTTTTCCAGGATAAAAGTAGCCTATGTGTTAAGCCAGGGTGTCAGCTACCTTCATGTCTTAACCTTTTGACCGCCACGCCATTGTCCTGTACGCCAAGGCCCAAAGTAAACAAAAATACTAACGAATACAATAGTGCTGCCAAGAGCCTTTATATTGGTAACACACAGTGTTTTGTTTTTATTGGATTTTATGACTATGACTACTTATAATCAAGGATGTTTTATTTAATCTTGTGATATATTCCACTCTCTAGATAGTTTCGAGTTTATTTGATGGCATTTATTTTATTCATGTGACTGATGATAGTCTTGTTTCTTACCTTTTGTTTTATTCAAATATCAATAATGATAAAAAAATAACACTGAAATTTGAATAGTTTTCAAAAAATCTATGCCTCCCGTATTACATCACTAACGGTCAACTATAGATGACTTTGGCGTGCTGGACATAGTATTTGCTCGAATAAGAATCCATGTTTTTTTATTTGAATATTTCTCAGTACTTGTGGCTCTAGAGACTTGTTTCTTTATACTCATATGTTGCTGAGATATTCTATTTTGAGGCATGTTGAATTAGAATACCAGTAATAACTTTTCAATATTTTTATTTTATATTATCGTGGGCCGGGTGTTTTAACGCCTATAGACGTCGTTGGCTCACAGGACCCGCAAGTGCTAGTCACGTATAGGTGACTTTGGCGCTCAAAAGGTTAAAGCAGATATGACTTAACAAAGCAGTTTATATATACATTTATCCCGAAAAAAAATCAGTCTTCACGTGGGAACAGTGGGTAACACCGCGAGGCGTAGCTAGTTTATATCTATATCAGTAAGTAAGAAATACATATTGATCTGTCATAGGATCGTAGAACCTCTTGTGTCTGCATTCAAGTCAGAAAACTAAATGTATGTCAAAGTCGATGCAAGGTTCCAATTGACTCACGTGTTGAATAAAAGCTCAATAAAACGTTCTCTAATCACGCATTCAACAAGATAAATCTACTAAATCACGAGCACGAAGTCAATTTCCCCTTACTTCCTTATTCCTGTCTTATTTCACTTTATTACGGTTTTCTTCTTCCCTTCGGGTCGGGTAATGAGTTTAGTGAAGTCCCTTGTTCCTTCCTTTGCCCCCATCCTTTTCTCACCCTTTCCTGGTGTTAAAAGCTTTTAGGTACATTACTTAAATTAATATCACGCTGTGAGTACCAATGTTCCCTCGCTATGGATTATTGTGTTTCTTTTCTTTGTTCGCCATAGTAGTTGCTACGTTCTAGTTTGTAGGTTTTATCTTTACCAGCAGAAAATGATATATTTTTAACAAGCTTTATGATCTTTGTGTGATTGACTCTTAAGACTTAATTGTACACAACATATATAACTTATTTTTAAATTTTTGTTGACCACAGCTCACCTGATGTTGTGACGGTGTGGTCGAAGATGGTAAACTAACCTAGCCTGGAATAGAACTGGCTCTCAAGTGAGGCTGCCGGAATACATCGTTAGGTGCTTGGCGACCAATTTTCAACTTGAGGGTGGTAGCTAGCCAGCCGAGTACTGGAAAGTACCTTACTACCATGCTATGTTTTCCTTCACCGGCAGCTCAAGCTCATTGTTGGGGTTTGAACCCACACCTTTCAGCGTGTGAAGCGACCGCGCTACCCACTGAGCTAGCACCGCTATTGGCGAAATGGTAAAAGTACGATGCTAAAAAAAAAAAAAAATATATATATATAAAAGTTATTGGACTGTCGAAATGCTGTCCTGATGGTAAGAGATAACGCCTCTCCATGACCACAACAGCGGTACTTAGAACACTGAACAAAAAAGGTATAAAAAATCGCTAATTTAGCGCTCACTACTTTGACTTTCGATGGTTGGTATCGTTGGCCCTGTAAATTGGCTAGATTCGCTAATACCCTTTAAACCGAAATATTGTAATAGTACAATATCTGGTGCTGCACTGGTACTTGCCTCCTGTAAAGGATATAACCACCAAAGTTGATGTCACCATTGCGTCATACGCGTTCCATATAATTATGTAAATATAAAAATAACAAAATACTGCCCTCTTTAGCATAGAAAATCATACTAATGGGAGTATACATGTACAGTTCAAACACCGGACCGTGAGTCTCCATGTAATTAATTAGGTCACACACTGAAACCATTACACCTGTGGAAACTAACGTCGGCGTCGTTGCGACAATTATCAGTGGTTTTTAGGGTTCGTTACTTCAAAGTGGAAAAAAACGGAACCCTTATAAGATCACTTTGTTGTCCGTCTCAACGTCTGTCAAAACCTATCTCAAGAAGCGTGAAGGTATCAAGTTGAAATTAAAAGCATATACACAGATCTGTTGTCCCTTGCAGCTGTAAAAAAATCAAACTTCTCAGTGATCGTAAAAAAAAGTTACATCTGTTTATGTCGCAAAAAACCGCATATTTCGACACTCGCAAGGAAATCAAAACCTATAGGGTACTTCCCGTGGATCTAGAACTATGAAATTTGGTAAGAAGAATTGTCTTATAGAACATATAAAAAAAACTGAAAACTGTACATTTTTAATTTAATCACAAAAATAGAGTCGTTATGCTAATATTTATTATAAATAGTTTGTACGGAACCCTCGGTGGGTGAGTCTGACTCACACTTGATTGTGTTTTTTTTTTGACGTATAATTAACGACTTATGATATATCTAGAATATTTTACAAAATTCTAATTACCGTAGAACCTCTTTAAGTCAAACTTGAAAGGAAATCCCAAAAAAATCGAGTATAGAGTTTTTGACTTATGGAGTGCAAATGTTAACGTCAGTCATAAATTCCTTTATCATTTCTTAGAATGGATTTATTGCATACACTTTACGTTTTCTAAGAAACAATGATGAAAACTATTTATCAGCATATTCTTAAAGTCGGTTTTCAAATAATCGAGTTGTATAGGTTATAAATCAAATATTGCTATGTTCGAGACACAGAGATCCAATTTATTTTTCGAGTTACAGAGGGAAAATAAGTACTGAATTTGCTTATAGAGACTCACTAATTATTTCGACTTATAGAGGGTTCCGATTCCGAGCAACGGAGGTTTTGGGGCTTGAAGGGAAGGAAACACACTTTTTTTTTCAAGTTTGGGAGGTTTTCGACTTATCGAGATTCGACTTAATGAGGTTCTACTGTATTACTACTGCGCCCGATTGGACTCTAATGTTGGACGCGTATGAAAAATGTTATAAATCCTTGAGAAATTGGTTCTGTCGCCGTTCAAACCAGATATATTTATTTGTAGCGATGATAGCTCAGTGGTTAGCGCGGTCAGTTCGCATGCCGGGCATGGATTCAAACCCCAACAATGAGCTTGAGCTGCCGGTCAAGGAAAACATCGTGACGAAACCATAGCGTGGTAGTAGGGTGCTTTCTAGTACTCGGCTAGCTACCACCCTCAAGTTGAAAATCTGTCAAAATCTTCCAGTCATTACGATAGACCCGCCAGTAGTTCTAGGTAACGTATGATGCCCTGAGACTCGATGGAGTGACGATATACATAGGAAAGTGTGATGATGATGTTGATGAAAAGCTAGTGTAACCAACGAGGGAGATACGCTATAGCCTCCTGTGCAAGTCAAGACAAAAACAAGATAATTAACATTATTAGTAAAATCGCATTGAAGGTAACTAATAGGCATTAATCCCACAGATGACCATGTGATAGCTTTAGTTAACTAAATTCTGATATCGACAAATATTTAAATTAAGCTTGGATTTTATATACCGAAGGGAAACCGAATTAATGAATTCACCAAAAACAATCACAGCGACCGTTTCCAATAATTTCAATAACGCGGTTGACAACGTCGAGTTTACTCTTGAATCCGATTAACGGATACCGAACGCAAATTGAGGTCGTGCTATACAGCCACCTTAATCACTGGGAACAAAGGCTCCGAACGGGAGCTGTCATTCTCGCGCTTGATTGGACGGATACTCATCTTCGTTGAGTTAGAACATGGAGCACGAGTATCTATCTATCCACGAGTGTTTGACATGGTATTGGGTTGGCTTGGATATAGGGCAGAAGTACTATGACAGTTTTACGGAATATATATACATATACGGGCTGACAGTTTGAAAATTAGCAATATTCAAAGACATGTTAGTTAGTGGTCATATGAAACGTATAAAGAAATAAAATCGAAACGAATAACCTTGGTTAAAGTTTTCCCTAAGACTCCAGAATTTATGGACAGCGCGCAGCCTTACGCTAGCGCAATACATAACTACCATACGTAGACTGCTAAGTAACTGTTATCTAATCTAGGACCGCGCGCGACCACCATGTCATTTTCGGTGCGCGTGATTTGTGACCGTATTTTTGTGTTTGCTCAGGATAATTAAGTCATATATTAACCACCTATTTTTTATTTATTTGGAACGACAATCGAATACTGAACCCCCCTGTATCAATATAGTTATGTTCTAACTTTCACGGATAATAGCACTGTTAGTTAAAAAATATTTTGTGGTTTCTCTCTTCAGTCTTGTGAAGTACGAAATATTCGCTATCGTCTGTTTTATTTGGGAGAGGAAACTCGATATATCCGCTAAAGTATCCTGTGACAGATATCGTAGTCGTCTACGATTGATCTTTGAATATTGCCTATCTCTTTTGATTCTCGGCTTTCAATTTGCAGACAAATCCCTGGTTCGAGACATCATTGAAAAAATTGATTTACAAATTCTTGTCTCCTTTTCTTGTGACTTACTTGTACTTTGCTCCCTCGAGAATCTTATTGCAAAGCTATGAAGTTTCGACACTCTAGTTGGGAGCCCGTCTGGGTTTCAATTTGCAGGTCCTGGTTTCGAATTCCACGGCACGCACCTCTGTCTTTTCTAAATTATTATGTGCGTGTTGTCGATGACTTCAAACGGTGAAAAAAAACATCGTGTAGAAACATACATGTCCGTAAGTTCTCGAAAATGTGTGTAGTCTGCGTTCCCGCATTTGGCCAGGACTAGACTATGGCCTTACCTTTCTCGCCATGAGAAAAGACACGCGCTAAGCAGTGGGACACTTTATAAAAATAGTGCTAATTCGGATTAATGTAAAGCTGTTAAAAAAAAACGAATCACGTAGTTCTCTATTTACATAAGTAACTAAGGAAAGCAACATTCTACATAGGTACTGATCGAATGGTCTTAGTAAAATGAGGGGGCAGGGAAGAGAGAGACGAGGGAGAGGTACGCTACAATAATTGAAAGTAAATTCTGTCGATAACAAAGCCTTTTTGTAATTTCCAGAGGAAGAATGCTACCACTGCATGGCGAGTCTCGTCGCCTCAAAGGACAAGATGTTCATCACACAAACGAAGCTGCTCAACGAGGTCACATGGAAAACAGTCATGCAAATCGCTAAGAAACATGCCGTAAGTCTTTTTCTCTGTTGTACAATATTGTTAAAAAAAACATTATAGAAACGTTTTCTCAAGAGAAAAGTATCCTATGTGATCTATGCGATCTATTATTGAGATCTTAACTGCCCTGTTAGCTCCTTTGGTAGATAACTGTAGGGTGTGGGTTCGATTCCCACCGGGACAAATATTTATGTGACGATAAGTGTTTATTCTGTGGCTGGTGGTTATCTAATATATCTATCTATCTATATCTTTAAACGAGCAATTCTTGTATATATATTTATATTCTGAATCTCGGAAACGGCTCCAACGATTTTCATGAAATTTTGTATCCAGGGGGTTTCGGGGGCGAAAAATCGATCTAGCTATTTTTCATTTTCAGAAAACGTCGTTTTATCCAAGTTTTCAGCCGAGCAATGCTCGGTCAACCAGGTACTAATACCTTTAAACGAGCAATTCTTGTATATATACATATAATCTGAATCTCGGAAACGACTCCAACGATTTTCATGAAATTCAAGTTTGTTTGAAGGGGAGTTTTTGGCGCGATAAATCGATCTAGCCAGGTTTCATTTTTAGAAAACGAAAAAAATACCGAGCAATCCGTCATCCAGGTATTGTTTGTAATACAAGTAGGTATTAACAAAAATAAATATTTATTATATTAGTTATCTGGTTCTCATAGTACAAGCTTTACTTAGTTTCGGGGCTAGATGACGCTGTGTGAAATATCCTACGATATTTATTTATTTCCCTGTATGAAAAAAACATAGCAAAATAGCAAAAAACGCTTTCTACATATTTCTAATATGAGCAAATATAAGAATGCTATAATTACTGTGACTCTGTCTCGTTGTATTGTTCTTAATGACTATGTATCTTAGTAAAAACTCGTGAGAAAATTCTACGCATCATTATGCCTAGGAAATTACGAACCGTGTGCATTCAACAAGATACAAAATACAATACTAGATTTAGATTTCCTGAGAAAATGATGACGATCGGAAATATGTATACGAACATCTAAATTGTTTAATATTTCGTGGAAGCATGTGCTACATCATTAATTTATTACATGCTTTGTTTTGCTACTCAAAGTTCTGTATATCGCTGCAATGGTTATGGACAGGCGTTATGTCTTACCATCAGGATAGCGTCTCGTTCGTCTAATTACTTGAGAGCCAGTTCCGTTCCAGGCTAGGTGTGTTTGCAGTGGACATCAATAGGCTGATTATGATGATGAATGATAACTCTAATAACGTATTGGTCTCTGTAATATCAATAATACAACTCCCACTTTAGTATTATCATCATCATCATCATCTCAGCCGTAGGACGTCCACTGCTGGACTAAGGCCTCCCATTTTATAAAGACCAGTTGGAAACGGGTCGCATCCAGCACCTTCCTGCGGTCTTTATGAGGTGGTCTGTCCGTCTTGTGGGTTGACGTCCGACGCTGCGCTTGCCGGGCCGTGGTCTCCACTCCAGAACTTTGCAGCCATCAGTTCTGCGTGCTAGTCTCCTTCCCGCTGCCACTTCAACTTGCTTTAGGGTGAATGCACTATAACAAATAATTTTCACTTATCCACGGTTTTAATAAAAATCTTTAACCTTAATCAAGAGTTATTTGAAACAAATTCTGTCTCATATATTCAAATCAAAACAATATTAAAAATAGCCCCTGTAAAAGCATCATAAAATTATGATTATGACATATTATGATTCCCTCGAGTAATCGGGTTGTAAAATGAAGCTGCTTTTTTTGAAACTGCGACACGCCCACGGAGTTTATCTGCTAAGCAAACACACCTATCATATATTTACTAAACATTTTTATGTAACTTTCCTCGTTCTGTTGGTTTTGCCGCATTTCTTGTATAAATTATTCTATATCAGACTTTATTACAGAGTTATTATGCATGAATTTCTGACTTCATTACTCCCTATAGTCGCTATCCTACCTACCACTAAACCAATCTAGTCTATATTTCAGTTTGAAATTTGTTTTGAAAATAACTTTTAATTAATGATGATAGATAGGACGTTACTGTAGTTATCGACGATCGAACTTAAGTTACTCATCATTCATCATCAGTCTATTGAAGTCCACTGCTGGACACAGGCCTCTCCTAAGACGCGCCACTTAGCCCGTTCTTTGGCTTTTCGCTTCCACCCACCGCCAGCTGTTCTACGTATATCGTCAGCCAAAGTCTGTAGGGTTTGGCGGCGTACCGCGGTAGCCTGGAGATTATTTGCACCCGGCCATGACTGCCGACTGGCCAGTAATAGCAAGCTGTTCGTACGTAGAGCTTATCATGGGAGGTTAGTGCCTATACTCCGCCACGCGGGGCATGCGGTTGGCGACCGCAGGGGCTTAACTTCTCGTACTGGCGACTCTGCTGCCCGTCACCAGACTAAAATTTAGCTACGCCGTGAGTTGTAAAGGTTATACCACCAGCAATCGGTCCCCTTCCATTAGGTTCCTACTACAGGTAGGGGATACCAGTGCCGTATTTTGTCGCCCCGACACCAGGGCCACAACATAAGTAACTAAAACTGTAACTTTTCTTTTCATTTAAGTAACTAAAAATAGTTTTTCTCAGAGACCTTGGCTACGCTCGATCAACAATGATCAATGAATACCCGCGACTTTGTTGTAGCTTTTTTGGAATCGTTTTAATTTCAGCTGTTTAGTCGTGAAAAGGTTAAGTGACAAAGTTGCTGTCATATCAGTGCGGTATGCATGTAGTATTTAAAAATAGCAAAACAGAAATGCGAACACTGAAAATTCCGTTTCCATTCCATTTGCATTCCATTTAATTTATGAACTTGTGTTTATGTAAATACTGTTTCTATTACTACTCGGTTTCACAATCACGTATTTAATAAACTGGCAGACGTTTCTAAGTCAGACGCGTGTTTGGTTAAAACGTAGGTTGAATTACGTGAAACGTAACGTATGTTTATAAGAATTGTTTTATATAAACTTTTGCAAATAAGGTTATAAAAATAAAAACAAATCACGTATGGCCAATAAAAAAATAAGTTTTTTTTTTTTTTTCAATTGTATCTTGTTAGTAACGAGATTAGGATTGTAACTATACTCCATACATCCAAATCTGTTCAGGTATTTAAAAGTTATGGTGAAATAAAGAAACTCACATGCAACATACATGAACCCTGAAAACATTTCACTTCTTTTTCGAGCAGTTGTGTAAGAATGTTTCAACAATCGTTATAAGAAAGTTCACATTTAGGTATTTAAGGAAATTACTTAATCATACAGTTTCCCTTCCTACCCTCATTATAATAGTTTAAGATTGCAGTCTAAAGCAAACGGCTCTCAACTTTTAGAATTGATTTCCCAAAGTAGCCAGAGGATGGAGTAACAGAATTACTTATTAATTTCTATAGTCTGTCCCAGGATCAGATAAGTATATGCTTCATCAAATCCTGCTAACCGATCGTGAGACAACACGTAAAAAAGATGTCGGAAGACAATAATAAAATTTTATAATTCCTAATATACCTTGCAAACTTCTAAATAACAAAAATCAAATGAAACATAAACACACATTATAGTTCGAAAAACCATCGACAAAAATTTAATCATAACGTTAAATAGCAACAAAAATTTCATCTTGTTCATTAAAAAAAAAATCATTAAAATACTTTTTACTTTTAATACGCTTTCCTTATTGTTAAAGATACGCATGTCCAATTGTCCATGCTCATTGCAGCGATATACAGAACTTTGAGTAACAAAAGAAAGTCCAGGGCATTGTTGCTCTGGCGCTCATTACTTTGAACCTCGATAGTTAGTCTCAATACTCCTGTAATTTTGCTTGCTGCGATACCATTCGAACCAGACGCATGTCCATGTTCATTGCAGCGATACACAGAACTTTGAGTAGCAAAAGAAAGCCCAGAGCATTGTTGCTCTGGCGCTCATTACTTTGAACCTCCATAGTTAGTCTCAATACTCCTGTAATTTCGCTTGCTGCGATACCATTCAAACCAGACGCATGTCCATGTTCATTGCCGCCATACACAGAACTTTGAGTAGCAAAAGAAAGTCTAGGGCATTGTTGCTCTGGCGCTCATTACTGTGAACCTCCATAGTTAGTCTCAATACTCCTGTAATTTCGATTGCTGCGATACCATTCAAACCAGAACAGAGTAATATATGCAAACTTGGCGGCAGAATATCTGGTACTTAGACGACTTCCTGCTAAGGAGAACCACCACACTAACCTAAGTCATATTTTGTTGGATTCTCGTCTTCTCTTATTCTCTCATTATTCTCCGAAACCTCAACATGTATAGTAATTTTAATTCCCTCAGCAAGTACGTTATGACATGCGTTATATTAGGAGAACGTCTCGTTCGTTTCATTATTTTTACATTAAGAAGAAATAAGAGTACCCGCAAAACTTTTTGTATACAATTGTCTGTGTGTACGCGCCGGTGCAGTTATGTTGCTTTCTAGCGCGAAATAAAACTCATTATTTGCCACTCCAGTTTATTAGCTTATCATTTTCTGGCTTAAAGTTTGAGAATAACTGACTCAGCGACTACAAAGCGTCGCGTGACTTCTCCACCTATAGGATTGACATTGTTGGGCATTTTTATGGCACCAGAAGTACGCGTCACGCGAGCAAAGTCAGGGGACTATGTAAGTTGTTACAACTTTGTTTTGGATTACACAAAGTGCCTTAGACAATGATTTAAGTGAATATTTTTGGTTCGACGTTGATAAAAATAAGTACCTGGTTGACCGAGCTTTGCTCGGCTGAAAACACGGATAAAACGACATTTTCTAAAACTGAAACCTAGCAAGATCGATTTATCGCCCCCGAAACCCCCTGCATACTAAATTTCATGCAAATCATTGGAGCCGTTTCCGAGATTCAGATTATATATATATACATATAGACGAGAATTGCTCGTTTAAAGGTATTAGATTGTAAAGCTTTATAAAAAATCAATATCTAAATATACTTACTATAAAATTGACAATAATACACTTTTATAACAAAAAAATATATGATAACATTGTTGATGCCAAAATATGTTTATAGCACCGATAAAAATGCTATTTACGGTCACGTGTCACGCATGCTTCTCGTTTTTATCTTTTGTTTAAACTATGACATTTTTTATGGGGAGATAGGTACAAGAAAAGAGAAGCCGTTATTAAATACTAGCGTATCCACCCCGGCTTAGCACATTAAATTTATCTATTTACTGCAGGTATGGGCAACCTTTGGCTAGTTGCGTGCCAAACTTACTATATTAATGTAGTCGCGGGCCATAACACAAAATAAAAAAGCCAATTTTATTAGGTTATTGGTGAAGTAAATTTACGTGTAACGGTTAATGTGATATTTTTGTTTGAACTTCAGAAACAAGTTTGTTCAAAATCCACTTGTACAGAGGCGTAATTTTACAGAGTTTCATCTGTGACTCTCTTACACTGGCATTTCGACTTATTAGTCTTCATCATCGAGAAAAATTGTTCGCATTTATATGTTCTTCCAAAAACGCAAACAATTCTTCTCGCGAACTCTCTCAGTTGTTTGTATTACTCTTCGCGCGAAATTTCAAAATGTCTCGCGGGCCGGGTGAAATGCCGAGGCGGGCCGGATCCGGCCCGCGGGCCGATTGTTGCCCATATATGATTTACTGGCTGTTACCCGCGACTTCATCCGCGTCGAATTTAATAAAATATTTCAAAGGGATTATTAGGCAGCGTTTTCGATGAAAGCTCCCAGGTGGCTTGACTTTTTCCAACAATTATCATCATATTTCAACTAATTTACACAAAACCTTGACAAATTATATACCTAAACCTTCCTCATAAATCACTCTAGCTATTGGTGAAATCGCATGATAATCCGTTTAGTAGTTTTAAATGTTACCCACAGATAAAATAAATTTGTAAACATTTATTTAAGATCAATTTTGTACATGTCTTTAGTCAATAAAAAAAATAATTTAAAATAATTTGAATTTTGTATGTGATCTTGAGAGAGATAATTTTGTAGGTACGTAAGTACTATTACTTATTCTGTGCTTGTGTGCAGAAGTCGGCGGCTCAACACCTGTCGAGGCTGTCCGGCGCCATCGGCCCCGAGCGGATCTATACGGACTGGCAGTGGTGGATCCTCGCCGCACTGCCCTTCCCGCATCTCGTGCGCGTACTCGACTGCTTCTTCCATGAGGGGATCAAGGTAACAATTTTGTACTAAAACGAAGATGATCTAAATAGATAGACACGATTAATTTATATTTAAAACTACTAAGGTGACCAAGATGTTCTCGTGCCACTCACTCACAACTTTCAGAAAGTCCATTTCATGCAATGACAATAAAACCTAATGACTGGTGGTTCTTCTATCCACCTCACGCCAAAAATAAGAGCAAATTTGCACAAGCAATGTCTGTTCGTTTTTCTAATAAAGTAAAATTCAATTTACTGACAATGTTTTACTGAAAACGTTGACAGCTTTACGAGATCGAATCAGAAATGAGGAGATCCGTAGACGAACCAAAGTTACCGACATAGCACAACGGATTAGCTAGTTGAAGTGGCAGTGGGCAGGGCACATAGCACGCAGAACTGATGGCCGATGGGGCTGCAAAGTTCTGAAATGGAGACCACGGACCGGCAAGCGCAGCGTAGGACGTCCACCCACAAGGTGGACAGACGATCTCATGAAGACCGCAGGAACACGCTGGATCCGAGCCGCTTTCAACCGGTCTTTATGGAAGTCAATGGGGGAAGCCTATGTCCAGCAGTGGACGTTCTACGGCTGAAATGATGACGATGATGATGATGATGTTGACAGCTAAAATTTACGTTATTCCAATCAATGACAAATTCAATAGTCGCATTACCGCTCAAACCCTTGGGATTAAAGACAAACGACTATTTACTCCAGTGGTAACAAAGATTGCTTATCCTGTCATTGTGTTTTAATGGCACATGATTCTAAAGACGTTACAGATGAGCCAATTAACACTGTTTTGGAATGTTTCAGGTGTTCTATAGGGTAGCGCTCGCGATCCTCATCCTGTTCCACAAGCACGCAAGTAATACAAATTCGGAGTGGTACGCGGAAGCCACCAAGAACGGCGTGGACCACGCCATCGACAAGTTTTGCCGGAACATGCCTGCCTCGCCCACAAAGCTGCTCCGGACCGCCTTCAGTATACGGGCACTAAGGTACAGCTTAAAACATACAGACAGATACAATAAACCGAAAAATGGTACATCAATCAACTGGTTTTTATATATGTAGATCCTGATATTAGTGATAAAATATGTGATTTTTTTTAGAACTTAGGTGTTAGGGGCGTTGGGGTGTTTTGTGATAATAGGTAATGGATCGAAGGTGACGCTCTTATGATGGTAGGAGATAAAGGCTACTCATGACCACTGCAGCACCACCCAGAGCTTTGGGTACAAACATTCCAGGGTTTCAATGCATTGGCACATACTTTGAGACATTCAAAGGGTATTTTTATTAGTCCTGTAATTTCGCTAAGAACACTACAAAATTCTGTTGATGAAAATGCAGTGTAACAAAATAATAAAAACATCATTAACTCTATTACAGCTCACAATACATATCCAGGGTGTTTATAAAGACAGAGATGACACTGAAATCGAAGCAAGTGATCACGGGATCGCGACTGGTACGGTCGCGGTCTTCCGACAATCTCCCCACAAGCCAGTCCCAAGTTAACATACAGATGATGTCACATACATTGACCATACGCGAGGTATGTCCAGTCTATTTATTTGTTACTCTATGGTATTCTAAAATATTCTTGTGTGTTCTATTTTCTATGAAAAGTATGTATTTATTTTATGTATGTATTTATGAAGATTTAAAAAGGCAATATTTTTGACCCAAAAGCCTAGTCTATATAGAAGAGAAATTGATATATTTATCTAATAACATTTTTTATGTATAAGCTTACAGGAAGAATCTGCCTAACTGCCACTACGACTACTCTATATTTTAACTCCACATGCACGAATACAGTCCTATATTGATTTATAATTCGGACCAAATTTTATAAACCGACTGAATTTAGCTAAAACGTCATATTTTCTATATAAAAGTTGGCTACTCGTTGGTAAACAATATACGACCTTGTTGCTTTTTTTATATAGAGTGTAACTACAGCTAAGTCCAGTATATCGGCCCGAATTATAATAGCATATGTATGTACATCGGAACATTTTACTTGGTTTGCAGAAATTGTCTGAGGAGACGTGCAAACAGATGGTATCGTACCCGACTCTAGGCGTGGCTTTGGCTTCTATTTCTCATTCGTTCATCCGATTGATTCTAACCAACTAACTTCACATATCGATTCTATATGATTCGATAGTCAGAGTGTCCCACTTTGTTTTGTTGTAAGATACATCTTTCTTTTTTCTCGTTTCATTTCCTGTCGAGCCCACGAGTTTTGTTATGTTTCGTCCGTGTAGCGACAGATATGTGAATGGTTAAGATGTTGTCTCGATGTTATCATATGTACTACGAGTTCTCACGAAAGAAAAAGATGGACAAAACTTCATTTCATTAGCTTTGAATGTCTCGAAATCATGTTTATTATTTTAATGTTTTCAATGTGTTATAAATCTCTTTGTAAGATATATTCTTAATAAAAGTTATCGATTGCGAGGCATGCGTGTGAATTTTGAGAAATGGATTAAAGTACAATGTGAAATTGCAATCGTTACTGATGAACATAGCTTGAGAATTAACATTTGTGAAGTCGATACTTGAATAGTGATGAGGCATGTTATCGATTGTTTTGTGTGAGTGCTAACCGTGTGTCGATTTTCCTGATTAGGGGTCGCATTCGCCGGGCCCGCGCGCCCTATCGATGGGCGTATACCCCATCCAATCCCTCAAGTCGCAGATACTAGACCAGAGCGAAGTAAGCCCAGTGACTGTCGCCGAGCCAGCTTGCGACCATTTTATATCGATGTTTAGACGCACCGCTTGTCACTTAGGTGTTTACTATTTTTTTTTCTTTTCGATTCTACATTCGCTTTGACGTTTTATTTTGCTATTTGGTAAGTACAGTGTTAGCTAGAGTGCATGGCGGCTGTTATGACTGTTAAATGTTCGATGTTGCCATTTTTTTGTACTTACTGTATTGCTAGGCAAAAGTGCCAGTATTCAGAAAAATATGTTCACTCATTAAAAAAAAAACTGAAATTAGTATCTCTGCTTTTAGAGTGTTTACGTTGTACTCTAAAATTATATAAATACGTGACATATTTAACTGGGTACTTTTTTATATTTTTTAAATTATATCTCAATCTTATAGTAATTGACTTACAATGAACTAAGTATTAGGTATTTAGGATAACAAAAAAAATGATGTATAAAATGTCGAGTGCATTTCGCAGAGCCCACGCTCCGCCCACTTGGCACTGTGGTTCCCATTCCCTAACGCGGTGTTCAATGAGCGGCAGCATTCCTCCGACCTCAGGCAAAAGGTTTGACTGAGTTGGAATACTGTGTACTTGTACTAAAATGTGTACCTTACAAGACAGTATGAAGATTTGATTCGGCTGGTGTTATTTTTTTTTTATTATACTTATTCAATTTAAAATTATTTTGTGACATAAAAACGGTTAATCAATTACATTTATGTCACAAAATTATTCATTAGTTAATGAGAAAACATATTATATTTACAAATTTATGTGGTATTTATTATGCCAAAGTAAAACCTATAAAACACAAACTGACAATAAATAACATCAAATTCAACATAAAATGTCAAATTAAAAAAAAAAACGAATAATTACAATAATTATGTCATAGATCAGTATTTTTTACTGGGATTAAAATATACAGAGTTATAACCTTAGGGCATACTAAGTGGAAAGGAGGTCATTGTACACGTCATTATGAACAACTTTTTCTACAAATAAAATAAATACATATTACACAACGCCATCTAGTCCCAGACTAAGCAAAGCTTATAATATTGGAACGAGATAGCTGATAAATTATGTATTCAAATACTTTTTTTGTAAATACATACAGGTGCCCAGACACAGAACAAACATCTAAGTTCGCCAGACAAATGTTTGTCGTAGGTGGGAATCGAACCCTTCAGCTTTTGAAACAGAGTTAATACCAAATGATCTAGCAGAGCACAATAACTGGACGCAACTCTGTATTAGCAAAAATAAAAATGAGCTGTTTCATAGAAGAATGAATAAAAAGGTGTTCATAATGATATAATTACAAAGAAGACGAAGATACGTTAAATAATACAAGAATATGAATTCTTGTACATGTCAAAGTCGCTGTTTTCGAAAAATATTAAACCACATTAAAACTTTGTAACAAACAGAAGGATTCTCAAGTAATCGATATTATTACGGAGTTTGCATAAATCAATTTGACTCGCAGATAAAATGATAATATTGCTAGAATCAAATTGGTCCGGTCCAATCTTATCTCCATACTGTTCGTTAAGTTTCTCATCCTAAGCAAAAACACCGTGATTATTTATCTATAAACTTGACGATATTTTCGCTAAGGACAGAGATGGTACAAAAAGAATAGTTGTCGTGGTGGCACCTTAACGGCGTATCGGTGGTTCTGATTAGTGCATGTATTTGTATCTATTGTCGAGTAAAAAACGGCGACGTCACAATTCGTAATGCACCCACTTAGCCTTTATACTGAGTTACGCAGAACTGCTATTCTAAACCAAATAGTTATTGTACTTATGGCTAAGAGCAACCACAAAATGCCAAAAATAGAAGGACAAAACACCTAACGGTGTGTTACGGCTGCCTCACAGACAGTTCTGTTCCAGGCTTGGTGTGCTTTACCATCTTCGATCACACCGTCACTTAACATCAAGTGAGCTGAAGCTTCAAACACCTAGCTTGTAAACCATTTAAAAAAACACATTGGAAAATTTTAAGCTATTTGAGTTAATAGTGTTCTCAAATTTGCTCCTAATTATTGTGCGCAATATGCACTGTTTGGTTTAGCATAGCCGTGGTCTTGTCTATGTAAATTAAATTTTCTTCAGCAATATTATTAAATATAATCCATAAAATGCGATAGAATTGATCATGAACATAATTTCAATGTTTTACCATTTCAATTTCGTTTCAAATGAAACATCCACAATCTTAGGTATTTTCGGAATTACGGAAAGGTTTTTTTTTTAGTAAATAATGTCCCATTGTCTGATAAAGTAAGTTCAAATAGACTGAATGTCCGGCCCTAGTGTCAGAGTTAATATGCCGTCTGAAGGTCTCAAAAATGGCTTGACGATTGTTGTTATTAAAATATAGAACCAATGCTCGGGATCTACAAATTAACGCGTCATCCAAGTCACGTACTCATTAGAAGTAAATGTCACTCACGGTCAACCGTTTGACTGTCCGTATCGTCCTTTGCTCAACGTCGGTCATTATTTGAAAACACTTAGGTTAGGCCAAGAGTTCTAATCAAATATTCGTATATAGCAGGAGCAGACTCCTCATCTTCCACGGTTGGTGGCATTGACAAAAGCGGCAAGACTGACATGTCATGTACGACAATTAATTTTGATATGTGTAGTATTTTAACTTTATCATCATCGCAGGAAGTCCACTAGACATAGGCCTTCCCCAATGATTTCAATGAACACCGGTTGGAAGCGGCTCGCATCCAGCGGGTTCCTGCGGTTTTCATTAACTATTATTATTTGTGTTTTGTAGCGATAATAGCTACGTGGTTAGCGCGATCGGTTCACACGCCGAAGGGCGTGGGTTCAAGCCCCAACAATGAGCTTGAGCTGCCGGAAACCATAGCGTGGTGGTAGGGTTACATTATTGTATACTCAACTGGCTAGCTACCAACCTCAAGTTGAAAAACTGTCGCTAACGGTGTGTTCCGCCAGCCTCACTTGAGATGCCAGTTCTATTCCAGGTTAGGTGTGTTTACCATCTTCGAACACACAGTCATTTAACATCAGGTGAGCTGTGGTCAAACACCTAGCTTGTCAACCATAAAAAAAGTATAACAATTCTAATTTCGAAAAAAGTCGTAGCATAATACAGTATCTTCATTAGACGAGAAATATACCGCACAAACTAGTAGGAACCTAATATAATATAGTGTTTACTTTAGAGGAAGTATTGTGCAATGTTGGATGATTAAAGATTTGGTAATGGGTAAATACAGATTTGAGCATGCAGTTTTTTTCATCTATTAGTGTACAGTGGTTGAAAAGTTTAGCTTAAACGTAATGACGTCATTCCTCTTATATTTATATGCATGTATCTGGAGTTATCTCCTTTGTAACGCAATCTACAACAAAGTAGTATTCTAAGCTTTGATAGTAGTAATCAGATAGAGAGTTTTGGACAAGATAGAGATAAATTTACTGTTACACTTATTTTTCCGATATTCTTGACACTTTCACCACATTATAGAATACTAGCAGTTATCCGCGAATTTACCAAACAGTATTCTATATGTTAATTCCAGTCATAAACTATATGTGTGACAAATTTCATCCAAATCAGTTCAGTAGTTTTTGCGTGAAAGAGTAACAAACATCCATCCTTCCTCACAAACTTTCATATTAATATTATTAGGAGGATTAATTGAAGGTTTGGCAGCGTAGTTGACCGTCTGTCTTCCAATGTAAAGGTTCTGAGTTCATCTCTATTTAGGTAGTTTTTTTTAATTTCTATTTCATTTACGCATCATATTATCATAATTTGGTAGTTATTTATTCAGCATTAAACGTCTGATTCTGAACTTTTTAATTCCGTGGATGATTTTTTTTATATTCTTTATTGCAATAGGCAAACTCCCTTTCATCTATATATATATATATATCTACTATTGATCTAAGAGACTAAATTGACAAGAAAAAAAAAAAAAAATGCCAATCTGATGTTAGAACATAGTATATCTGTGTAAATGATTTGGTAAGATTTTGATAATAATAATAGACGTGCAGATCCTAACGTAGCGGAACATATAGAGCTAAAGAGATAGAATTCTCTCTTTTCCTATTTTTGATCAAAAGGTGATCCGTATCACGAACCAAATCAACAGGCCCTGTTGATACTATTAGATCTGAGAAGCTACTCAGTAAACACTACGCGAATTGTTTTAAATTTGGCTCCCACTCAAGTATCGCTAGAACTAATTGTGTTGTTTGTTTAAAGACCGCTGTTTAATGTTGCATGCGATGTGCGCGTCGTATTCTTAGATGTAGAAAGGTGAAACACTGAGAGCATGCGAGGCGATGCGGGTCGAACAAGAAAAAAAATTGTAATACACAGATCAATTTTGAAAGCTGATAAAGATCAAAATTTACTAAGAAATGTTGCTGTCTTTATTTTATTTTACATGGAAAACGAATAGCTGCTAATCAATAAAATAAATAGGAGATAAGTGATAACACAGAAGCCAAAAAAGTTTTAACTTGTGCTAAGATAAGTGCCTCGAACGCACACAGACGCGGGGAGACATGTGAGAATACCATATTATACACAAACAAAAAATAATCAAAATATTAAATTAATAAATAGATTGGCAATAAGCCTCAATATACCCATTAAACAAGGACTGCAGCATTCTTATAAAGATTGGATCTGTGAACAAAAGCCTTCAAAATTGTCTTTAATATATTTATAAACAGATCTAGAAACGTGGAATCATCACCAATTATCGTGCATGATACTCTATTGTACACTTTAGCTGTCAAAATTTAAAGCACCATAACTTTAACTTTGTAAATATTCAGCAGAGGTTAGGTTTTGCAAATTCAAAATCATGAATTGAACTGTTAACAAATTCAATTTTGTTTTTATAATCTTGTGATATAATCGTTCATAGAGTTGTTTTTATATTCGCTGCGCATCGCTCGGTACCGATGGAGTTTTACCTGAATTATATATGTATATATTTATGTGTAGGTGTGCACAGATATATGCACAGGTCACCTGTAGATGTCTACTAATTTACACCACTAATATGTGTCGTATTGTTTCTGTTCTGTGTCATTGTGGCCCTACAACAAAGAAACATATTATTAATCTCTTTAGAATATCTATAATTATATCTAGAAAGTAGTAATTTGTAGTATGGCCATTTATCTAAATACAGTTTAGATTTATTGTAAAAAGAAAATTGTATGACCATTATTCATAAATAATATTTATTTTAATTATGTAGATTTAAAATTGAATCGTTAGTTTTAGTGAAAATTTAATAATATATACTTTTTTTTTTCAATTGATAGTAATATATCATGGAAGAATATAGAGCCTTATTTATAAACATTGCTAGAAGTTAACTAATGCTTAAAATACTCTGTCAATTTATTGCCATTGTCAAATGTCACGGATGAAAATTAGACAGACTAGTTTAAGCATAGATTAGCTTTAAACAAAATTTATAAGAGTGTTTAGTTTTAACACTTAAGCCGCTTTCGGCCTCCAACTCTTTTGCCCAGTTCTTATGATACAGATGATGTTTTACGGTCATAGTTATCATTGAAGTTATATAGTTTCTTTTGCGATAAACATTAAGGCTGAGACCGCATGATGGGCTTCAGCCTCATGTGGTTCCATCTTCTTTGTGTATTACTTATTAGAGATTTTATTTTTATAATTCTGTATTTGGACGTGATCAAGTGTAGTACCACATTGTTTAACAACTGCTAAGTAGATCATATCATACTCATACTGTATTCTGACTGGGATTAGAATTACCTTTTCTAGGAGCATAAATCGCAGGTGTTTTGATTAACTCTCAACAAATTTTTATTCTGTAGATAGCACACATGCATATTCTTAAAGCAACAACAATTTTAAAAGTTTCGTTGAGAGGTTTGTTTTGAGACCCCGATATTGAACGATGATTCTCAATTCGTCGGAATCTTTTTTTTTTTTTAATGTGTGTTTCCCGCCGAAGACGCCTTGACCGATATGAGAAATTATTTTTTTTGTTTAAAAGGCTTTATACGTCCCAGATGGTCCCATTGGCACCAAGTCAGAATCTGATGATGGGATCCCATAAAAATCGAGGGCAACCCTCAAATTTTGTAGGCACGCATAATGTGTTTAATGTGTTTCTTTATTTTAAAAGACTTTCAGATTGGTCCCATAGAAATTACATTAAGTATTTTGATTTTAAACCATAACACCTAAAACTTAGCCGTATTCGTGATGTAAATTTATATAAGCTGTAGAGCGCTAATGTTTTATCTGAAATTATTTACTCTATACCGGTTGTCTAATATTAGGCATTGATAAAGTTTGATGAATCACTATCTCTTTACTATGGAAACTGAAGTGGTCTTGACATAACTTGAAAACGGTCACGTAATCAAACGCGAGGAAGAAAGAAAATAAGATAAACTTGTCTCGCCCTTACCTTCGTAATAATTTATATAATTATATTAACAGACGCGCAGTCTCGGTTCTTGACGACCATGACGAACCGCCAAAAGATTTTTTTTATCCCTTTATTTTGGTATCCAATCTCCATAAAAAAATGTGTAAGTATCGGGGCGTTTATTAAGTAAAAAAAAACTATTCACAAGAAAAATTGCTTTAAACAATATATTTTTAATGACCTTTCTCCCATCGCCGCGAGCTCGGAGTGCCTCTTCCCGAACTAAGTGCTTGTGTTACGAGGACGAAGTGCTCCAACAAGGAAATACCATGAGATGATGGATTTCTCTACGCTAGTCAGAACTATATTAGAATCATTTTACAACAATAAAACTACTTTACCTACATATTTGACAAAATAAAACTGCGATTAATCTTCGTGCGCTCTAAAAAACAGCTATTCTAATCCCAACCAGAATATTTTCACCCATATAACTTCGTAAATAAAGCACTGATCGGTAATGGTTGCAGCTATTCACGCTGTGGTCATGGCTTCCGGTCCGCATCACGATGTACCAGCCGGTCCTGCTGTACACGACGGAGGAGCACGGTTGCTCCTTGACCACGTTCTACGTGCGAGTCGAGCACCACGAACCCACGCTGCTTATGATCAAAACTTGTAATAACGAGGTTAGTACTGTACTGTTTAAACGAAGTTTTGTGTGGTAAAAAAGCGCCATCTATTGTATGTGTGCTTCACTACTACGTTCTGGCTAACGTAAAGCCAAAATAAACCAAATAAGCTTAGAAACTGGCGCCATCTAGGCTCCTGTTTGACACTAGAAAATTGCACAATGAATTTGCTTGGTAACCTTTCGCATGTTCATAATCCCGTTCGCATTCCTCCATAGGACGACAAGAAACTCGGAAAAGAATTATAATTATAAAGCAAAAATGGCTAAGGTATGTAATCCGGAAGATGGCAGCAGCGTCTTCCTTGAACAATCACACCTAACTGCGCCCGCCAACCCGCCTGCCAAGCGTGGCGAGTATTGGCAAAACCCCCCCAGGAGGAGGCCTATGTCCAGCAGTGGACGTCTATAATGGCTGAAAAACGAGTTTCGCGAGTGAACTGCAGAAGTGAAAAACGTTCCCCGCCCCCCGCCTCCGCTTGCCTGCTCCGTAACACCCGGACGCCACTTACCTACGTAGGAATTATTTCATATTTCTCTCGTGTTGCAGGTTTTCGGCGCGTATTGCTCGACGCGATGGTTCGAACGCAACCAAAAGGACGAACGCGGCAACCGGCAGGCGTACTTCGGAACCGGAGAGACATTCCTCTTTAGGTAGCGTATAAATCTTATCTTTATCTATCTATCTCACTTATTAATATTGTAAACGTGAAAGTTTGTGTGTATTTTTGTTTCTTCTTGATGCTTTAAAAGCTTTACAGATTTGTATGTAAGTCACAATACAGGTTATAGGCTTTTACTTATAACCTGACATAAAGCGTAGGCTAATTTTTATTCCGGACACCATATGACGCATCTAGTTAACAAACTTACTTTTTTTTTTAAATAATATTTATACACCATGGCAAAGACCCTAACAATATTGAAATTATAATCAACCAGTATACATACTACTTTGTACGTTAATAACTAACATGGTAGGTACCAACCTACCAACTGCGTGCAAGTAATACAATCCTGCATGCCAATTACAGACAGAGCTTACCACTCACTCACCACCCGGCTTAGGATAGAAAAGCTTAGGCTACGAAAATATTATGTTTATCCGGAAAAATTTAAATTCATTTGAAATTAATAGTAGCCGCCATAACTTAAACACAAGAAATAAAGATAAAATTGTGACACCTAGATTCAGGCTATCTAAAGCTAGAAAGTCTTTTCTCGGGAATTGCGTTAGTAGATATAATAAAATCCCACTTGAGGTAACTAAAATGTCCTATAATAAATTCAAAGATTTTATAAAGCAGAGGTTAATTGACAAAGCCTACTATAAGGTGGCTCGTTACGTAGAAGACAGGAATATATGGTTGTAGTAGCTTCTCTCTGCACTTGCATCCCCCTGGCTAAGTGACAATTGTAGTAAGCATAATGTATTAATATCTATAACTGTAAACTGTAACCTAATATGAAAAGAAAGATCCACAAAAAAATGCCTTGCTGAGTTTCTTGCCGGAGTCTTCTCAGTTGAAGTGTAATTACGAGCCGGTAGTAGATTCAAACATGTAACTTAACATTCATAAGTGCCCTACCAGGGCCTAAACTGAATAAATGACTTTTTGATTTTGAAGTTGAAATTGTGAACTTGTGATAAATCAATAGGTTATTTCAGCCATCATCTATTGTATAATTTCATTCTCTAAACCTTTGTACATAAAATAACACCATGCCCACCGTAACCGCATGCCGTTTACAGTTTATACCCTGAGCGCGCGAAATATCCCTGGGTCGGCTGCGCGGCCTCCAGCGGCGACAAAACCGAAGAGCAACGGGTCGCGCACGGCTCCGAACTATTCATGGCAGCCGATTCTAAGATGATCACCATCGGAGGCGGGTCAGTGGACTTTATTACATGTTAATTAGAGCTTCTTTTTGTGTAGCCTTCACCCACAAAGAGCCAAGTACCCGTGGGTGGGGTGTTCGGAGGACAAGGAGGTGAAGGAAGGGGAAGCGGAGGCGAGAACGCCTCACGCCAACTCGCTGTTCATGGCGGCTGATAATACTATGATCACCATTGGTGGAGGGTAATGTTTGCTTGTGTTGGTGTTCGTTGTCTGTGTGCTGTCTTTTTAATGCTATTTACAAACACGAGATACGACACCTGGCTTCTGAAAGCATTCAATGTGATTCACCCGTTGTTGATCTAAAACTTACTTTTACTCGTAAAATTACAATTTCTGATCTATTGACATGTATCCAAGTATTGAATTTTGTGGCATTTGGCCATTCAAGTATTACGTGAGCAGAATTTAAGTAATGATTAACCCCCCCTTGTCAGCATAAGTAAGCAAAGTTATTCTCTCCTATGCTTACGTAAACATTGGTTTAGCAGCATTATCGCTAAAAGGGATCTCTTCCAGGTAATCTAAGTATCGAGAGGATTCAAGAATCACTAAATCCTGATGATATCACTATCCAGATCCCCTCATCCCCATGTCATCAAAAATAAGCAAAGCAATGACTCCTCCCTTTGGTGCTTACATAATACTTGAACGACCTTATCTGTGTTAATAAAAAATTGTACTGTTTTTGTAAGTTAATATTTACACGCTTGACACGAGACTAATAAACTTGTTACTTTTTAAATTGATTTCTCTATGAAATGTATTTTCTTAATATTCTTGCATGTAGTACGTAAAACTTATAATAAAAAACCAACCAAGTGCGAGTCGGACTCGCGCACGAAGGGTTCCGTACCATTATCGATAAAAACGCCAAAAAAAAAACATGTCTGTTGTATGGGAGCCCCCTTAAATATTTATTTTATTCTGTTTTGTAGTATTTGTTGTTATAGCGGCAACAGAAATACATCATCTGTGAAAATTTCAACTGTCTAACTATAACGGTTCATGAGATACACAGCCTGGTGACAGACGCACAGACAGCGGAGTCTTAGTAATAGGGTCCCGTTTTACCCATTAGGTACGGAACCCTAATTATTGTAATTATTAATATAAACCTAACATTATCACTTCGGTTGCTTTAGAAACTAAAACAAAATCGAAAGTTTATATGTTTCAATTGCATATTCCAGAGAGGGGCAGGCGATATGGATGGATGAAAACATCAGGTTCGGCAAGACTGATCGCTGCTCCACGTTCAACAACCCGCCGCTCTGTCCCAGCGGGGACTTCGAGATACGTGTACTCGAGGTGTACGGCTTCTCGGGCGCGTAGGGCGCCGGCGCGGGTCAGCTTACGGCGACGGTATCGCCCGACGTTGCGGACGTCAAACGGCACAGGCTTTTGGGTGCGGTAGACCAACTATTAACGAGGGTTGGTTTGTGCCATTTTCGAACGTAGAATGGCCTAAACCAACTACAGACGTGGTTGGCGTCGGCCAACTACGGGTTTAGTATACCGTAACTCAACTGCCGACGAAGAATGGCGTAGATCAACAACAGATTAGGTTGGCGTAGACCAACTATAGACGTAGGGTGCCGTGCTAACTACGGACGTAGAATGGCGTATGCCAACTATGGATTTGTGTTGTTTTATGCCAACTTCATATGTGAGCCAACATAGAGTTACACTGGCTTATGCTAGTTTCGGGCGTACTGACAGTAGGCCTCCTCCGGACGTAAACAAGATTAAGGCACAGCATCGACTATCGACAAAAAAAAAAAACAAACATATGTTGGAGGGAAAAGTTTGCATCGTCCTTTTCTTTGACCTCTTTGGTCGACTGAAAGAGGCTTCCGTTCTTTTTCATTCATTCACCAAAGAACGATCTTTTCGACCGATCTAATGTTCAAAAACCGTCTCTATGTCGTGAGTCGTCGCTTTGCTTTTAGTGTGCGTACCAAAACGGACTCTCGGAGTGTAATCTCGATATCGACGTGTAACAGTGTGCGTGTTCCCGCGTGTGATATGTTGTGATGTGGCTTGCGGCGCGCCCAGAGGCCGAGGCGAACGAATCTTGGAAGGTTCTAGAATGAATGAGAACGTTCACCACTAGTCTTCTAATGTCTGTAATGATAGACGTTATTGTGTTACAAAAACGCGATCCGGCATCGAATTAATAATCTTATTATGCTGACAAAAGAAAAAAGTACGCAGTTATGCTCCTTGCATAGCGATGACCCTTCGGCCAGCTATAACTGAGCGAGATCCCATTAATAGTAACGTGAAGTTAAGGTAAAATCACTTTTCCGCACTGCATTCAATGCAATGAATACTAACTACTTTCTAAGGCGCCGCGTTTAATACTGGAAAACAAAATAATAGATAATTTGCGCGTTTTGGTTCGCGGCGAAACTTCACAAATGCTCATATGTTGGCACAGAATAAATAGGCTTATTTTTTGGCGCGATCTGAAACGAGTAAAGTAACATTTTTGTGATCTAACTGTCGGATCGCGTTTATGGCATACTGGCATTCGTTCTTAACAAGAGTGCAGTTTTTATATTTATGGCGCTCTTGGCTAGGACGGTAGCATCGAATACATCGAACCCCGCATATAGCCACAATGCATTCTAGATTAAACTGAAGGCGAATCTATATGGGCAATCATTACACGGAAATATTTGGTTGCAATGTCTGTGGACTATACTGTATCTTACGCTGTTACTATAAATTTACTCATTCTATGCTGAGATTAGATTTTAAAGAAGAACTGTAACCGCAAATTCGTTAATTTTACTAGAGATGTTCCCAAAGACATTTTTTTAATTTCAAATTGGTTATATTTTCTGTTTACAGTATTATTTACGTTTGACGTAAAAACAATACTGTTTCGGCTTTTAAGGCCAGATTGCGCCTTGAAAGAAAACGATTCAGTTTTTCACAAAACATTGCGATTTTTAGATTACCTGAACAAAAAATATAGCACCCTCCAGTAGCAGCCAGTATTTCTGTCGTATACATTGCCGAATTATTTCACGTGTTGATTCGCTTTCTAACGTGACTGTTGCTATATTCTCGTTGTGACAGTGCGCGAAGTGTCGATCGCCCCTTGCCGTTCTATCAGACTGTGTAGATGTATTCCTGTAATTTATTATACGAAGATAAATCTCTGTGTGTCGCCCCGTAGCTGTAATGTAACATTACTGTCCTGTCAAGACAACGAAAGGGGAAGTAGGTTGTTTCGATTTAATACATATTTACTCGTGTTTAGATGTCTGTGTGTAAGTACAAATGCGACGTACCTACTCTCGATAAATACGCTTAGTTGGAAGCAATATGTGGGGAGCGGCCGCGCGGTGCGGACGTGGCGTATTCAATGCTGAGGACATTCCAGTGACTCACTCGCGGACTTGGGAGGTGGACGGAACGATACCCTCATCTACAGGCTGTGCGGATAGACGATGGACCTATTAAACACTGCCAAGATTCAAAGCTTACATAATACGTTAATCTTCACTGTGTGGGACATCTATTTAGCAGGTCGTCTAGTCTACCATCGCAGTACCAGATACACTGCCGCCGAGCAATATTGAGAACAATACTATAGTTTCGATCTGAATGGTACTGTATTTAGTGAAATTACCGGGCTATTGAGGCTAATCAACGTAAGTCTCGAAGCGTAAAAAGCAGCGATGCCCTGGACTTTGTTTTGTTCTAAGTTCTGGTTACCGCTGCATGGTTATGGACAGGCGTTGCCTTTTACGGTTTAGATAGTGTTTCAAAAAAATAATTGATGTTAACGTTAAAACTGCTTGACTTGATAAAACGGTGCGCGCTTCCCAAAAACGGCGAATATAATGTCGGCTGACTGAGTTGGAAATGGTTATAGTACCTGACTCAAATATTTTGGCGGATCAATTTTTTCAATAATATTTGTATATAAAATCGTTTGAATACCCTCCAAAACTATATCCATCATCTAACCGAACATGCTGTATGTTTTTAGGTTAAATGCAGACATTAGAGTGGACCGCATAGCGTTGCAAAAATCTTGCATACCGTCATTTTACGTGCTAACATTCGCGAGCTTTCACAAAGCGCTGACAGTCTGTGCGAGACGTGAATATTGTCTAATGTAACAGACAAATTTTATGTTACAGAACAAACATTTTTTATGGGTTATCTCAGAATCGGACCAAATTATCTCACTGCAATCTTTTGGGAGTATTATTTTTTAGACTTACTTTATTATCATCTTGTTCTATTTACAGTAAAAAAAGACGAGAGGGACCTTATATTGAAATACGAATGCTGTGAAGGATGTGGTCAGCTTAACTAGTTTGTCTGTTACTGTTGGAAAACCTCGTTCGACTTGTTAAAAATTTAAATAAATAATTTGATTAGCATTTAATCAAGCCCGCGGTATTTTCAACGTTATGTCGGCTATATGGTTCAAATCCATCATCGTTCACACACAGTGATCATAAATTGCTCACAAAATATTTACCAAAGAATTTAATTGTAAAATCGCTACTTGTTGCGTATACATTATGTTTTTCACTTCTGTTAATGAAATAAAATGAATTCACAATTTTGTATTACAATCATGTATGTATAGTTTATTTTTATATGAATTTATTTTAGGTTACAAAGGGGCGAATGGGCGTAATCCATCACTCAATTTGTTGATAGTGTTAATTTTAATGAAAACAAAAAGAGCTTTCTTTGCAGATAATTATAATGATTTATTTTTAAAGTTATGTACTATTTCGCAACAAGCAAATACTCGTGAGCAAAGAGATGAAAATATACTAATTTTCTAGTTTTCACAATAGTAAAGTTGTCCCATATACAACCCATGCATTCGTTTACTTTGACTAGGTATAGTATTGTTTTCCAAGGGACTTGTGCCAAAATTGGACCATTCGTGAATTCACCACATATTCGGTAGTAGTATTGTGAGATCATTACATTTATTCATAGTATTTTATTTTAAGTTGACGAAGCATAAGTGGATCGAAATAAATTGTGTTTTATTCGTTTGGTATCGACATTTTGTACAAGTCAAAACCTACTACGACAGACATTTCGATCTCACACTTAGTCTGCCAACAGTAACTAGTTTATTTGCCTCGTAGGTGGGTTTTGATCTTTATTCCTGACAAAATATTGGTTTTAGATAGAAAAAGGCGCTCAATATAAATTTAGCAACACAATTACTTATCCCTATTTTGCTATCTTACTATATTTTGGCAGATGCTATTAAATGACTCTTTACAAGATCAAAGATGTTACAAAGTTAGGTATCGGTTCAGAGTCACAATATGATATACATATCCCTATTTGGTACAAAGGGGTTTATATACCTGAATTATTAGTGCGTTCATATCACCCGCGGCTTACATTTTTATTTGTAAATATTTATCTCTATACATTTTGGTGTAAAAGTTTAGTGGAGTATAAACACTAGGATCCCGTTTCGTGAAACGCCTCTAAAACTAGCAACAAATGATTAAGACAATTATATTTTTATAATATTCTCGAACAAGCAGCCTTTGAGTGAGACGCTTTCACCCGGCGGGACCCTATAACTATGGTACTACAAAGTTCTTCGGAAGCCTAAGAATTTGTTTTGATTCAGATTATTTATGTAATTTATTGAGTAGGTAATGTTTTACGTATGTTACGCGTCTCTGCGCCGACGACTGTCTCTCTCGGTCACAGATAGTTTTATTTTCGTGTACAGTTATGTTGTAGTCAACGGCCGGCGATCGATTTTCAATTTCTAATAGTATTAACAGATCTGCGGACCGCTGTCTGACCAACGAGTGTGAAAAAAATAGAATACGAGTATATTTCTTTCTTTTGCTCTCGTCGAGTCTGTGCGTCTGTTAACAGCATTAGGGCGGCAGATCCCGGCTGCAGTGCCGATGAAGGCGGTGTAATATATTTTTGTTTTCCGTTCGTCTGCGCAGAGATCGCCTGCTGATGTTGCTGTTAGCTAATTTAATTCGTCGTTGTTCAGTGTAAAGTCTAGTCTTTATCCTGTTTTTATTATCTCTTACGATATGAATATAAACGAATTGATATTTAAAACAAAATATAATGCGATTTTTGCCCCGCTCTAGGGGCGCGTAGGCTCGTGGTTAGTTAGTTATAAGTACATTAATGTAAATTAAACAGTTATTAATCTCTAAATATTATCCTTTTCAGTATTGTGAATGTTTTTTTACGTGAGATCATGTAAATGGCAAGTGATGCGCGAGTGGCGTGCTTGGTACTGGTACATTCGGTTAGTGTAAGGCGCCGCACGCTTGACGGACGGTGTAAAACTCGTTTATCCTAATGTAAATGTTGCTTTACAATGTCTAAAAAATAAAATGTATAATCCCATCTATGTATTGTAGTTTCTTTTATGACCTATCCGCAGTCTTATGCGTAGACATTTCACAGTTACAAGTTACAACATGAAGTGATTGAAGGGCAACAACACAGTTAATCTATATCTTTAAACGAGCAATTCTTGTATATATATGTATATTCTGAATCTCGAAAACGGCTCCAACGATTTTCATGAAATTTTGTATCCAAGGGGTTTCGGGGGCGAAAAATCGATCTAGCTAGGTTTCATTTTCAGAAAACATCGTTTTGTCCATGTTTTCAGCCGAGCAATGCTCGGTCAACCAGGTACTGTTATTAATAGAGCTGAGGTGAGCTTATGTTTGTCGCTCGTACTACTTAAATGTTTGGTGCTTTTTCGCTTTTTAAGCTTACCTGATGTTACGGTGGCGGTGGTTAGATTGTGGACACACTTACCTTGGAATGAATCTAACTCTAAAGTGAGGCTGTTGAATCACCAAAGTTGAGTGCTTGTCAGCAGATTTTCAACTTGAAGGCAGGGATGTTAGATGGCCACCTAGAAATCCTTGTACCGAGCTGGCTGAAAGCTGGTATTCGAGACGGGAAAGCTGGTACGCCTATGCTCAAGTGTGTTCCGCTCTGGCGCTGCCAATTCTGGGAGACAAATCAGACAAATTGTGTGGGAAATAGCATCCTAGTAAAAAAAAAAAAAAAAAAAAGGTACATTTCAATTTCGTAGACCGTTAATAGAGGGCAGTAATTATCGAACACACGGAAGAAATATCACTTTTAACATTTTTTTTTTGATATTATATTGCATTCGGATATAATATGTAAAATATATTGAAAAAAGTAAATAAATGATTTATAACGAAATTTTTTTATGAAAAACGACGGTTCGCTTGAGCAAACAATAGAAAATAACTCAGACGATACAATTGATTGGAAGTTTTTTTACATGAATCTCTGAAATTTGTCGATTATTCTATATTGTCAGTGTATTTTTGTCGGTCAACGGCCAATCTTGGTATTTTTGCATACAAGGACTGAGTAGCCTTGGTACATGGTACGTGACACTAAAAACTGGTATGTATACCAAGAAGTTGGTACATCTGACAACACTGCTTGAAGGTGGTAGCCAGCCAGTCGAGTACTAGAAGTTACCGTACCACCATGCTAAAATACGAGTGTCGAGTGTCAAGCAGACGTAACACTGCTTGGTGTTCATGGTCACGCGATTGAAAACCTTATATTGCCGAATTTATTTTCCAAAAATACTTTGAATCTTTTATAATAAATACTTTTGTCTTTCTGTTATGTACCTACATATCATAATTAATAAATTAAAAACTCTTAATTCATTAATTTTATTCCTGCCTAATTCCAAGCCTATTGGTGCTAATTTCCTTAGCAGGAGATCTTCTAGGTAGGTACCACCGCAGTACCAGATATTCTGCCGCTAAGCAGTAGTGTGTAAGCATTACTGTGTTCCAGTTTGAAGGGTACTGCAGCTAGCGATATTACAGGGCTATTGAGACTAACCATCTAGTCTCAAAGTAATGAGCTCCAAGGCAGCGATGTCCTGGACTTTGTTTTACTACTCAAAGTTCTGTATCACTGCAATGGTCATGGACAGGCGTTATCTCTTAAAATCAGGAGTGTCCCGTTCGTCTAATTACTGTTACATACAAAAAAAAAAGGTTTTGAAAGTATAATATGTGCTGGTAGATAGTTTTGGTGTTTATTCTTATTAGATACCATTTCATCACAATACAAACAAAATGTTAATTAAATCATACTTAGCAACAACAATTATGAAAAATACTCATCATAAAACATAGCGCCAAGCCCCCATATTGATTTCTGGGGAAATAAATTTGACTGTACCCACACATGTGAGATTTAATTGAACTTAAAAAGAAATTACATTTACAGAATATGATCAGCGCATAACTAGGTTGTTAAATAAATCTGCTTTATAATCATATGTGTCCTTGAAAAAAAAAAGTTCTATCCATTTACAAACATCTAACTTTTCTCTGATTATTATCAATTAATTGGTTCATGAATCTATATTTTCAATCAGTCTGTTTCTGTAATTCAAAGCTCTATTTGCAATTTTTGCTTGTAAATCAGCATTACTGATTTGACTCACAATGCATCCATAATCATCTCCAATATCATCCAAAACTTTCAGTAGGTGCACATCGGGACATTTAGACATGTACACACACATAATGAGACCAAGTGCATCTTTTATATCATCCATGAATTGTATTTTCTCACTCTTCTTCTGTCTTTTATGGGGTACTAATATTTTCCACATATTATAACTGGGATTAAAATATTTATCAGGTGAGCAAGTTTGACTTGCTTCTATGTATTGAATAAATACTGTAGTTGCTTCTAAAACATCGAGAAAATCTTCATCGATTTTATAATATTCATTTATTTTGCTTTCATAACTGATTAGTATGTCTCGTAGCAAGCTTAAGGCATTCATATTGTCTTCTTCTAAATTCGGTGGTTCATTATTTTCAGTTTTATATAAATGTAGCATCATTTGCAAAGTTATAAGATGCAGTCTCTCCAACTTCTCTTCCGAACTAGATTGTCCACTGTATTCTTTATGTGCTGTATGTACAGCTGCAAGAGCATCTTGAGTCTCAAACAGTGAACCAAACTTTTGTGATTCATCAACTTTACAATATGTGCATATCGTATTTAAGTTTTCTAAGGCCGTCATCAACAGATCTTTATTTGTAGAGTTTGTCAGTATGAAATATATACTTTGAGGATATTCAACAGTTTCAAACATATCCATCCAAGTGCAAATATCATGTTGATCAGCAACATAGAGGCAAGAGTTGATTAGACGCAGTAATTGGTTCAATATTGTACTGTCATCTGATTTCAAAAAATCTAATAACAGCAATAACAGATCTTTGTTGCCCATGAGGGAGTTTACTGCTTCTTTATGGCAGCACATATTGGCGATGGTACCGATGATCACTTCGATGACACGCGAGGATTCTATCACTGGTAATGCAAAATAGAAGAGATTTAGAGTATCATGTTTCTGTAAATATAGCACAACGTCTTTTTCGGCGGTCATGTCCCAGAGGGTGCAGAGTTCGTCTTCGAAGGTCGGTTCCTTTATTTCTTCTTTAAGAGTATCTCGGTTGGCTAATTTCAGTAAGATCTTGAGTACGAAGCGCTCACTGTATGCAGTGTCGCCTATCACGTCCCCTGTGATAGGCGCCGCACACTCGCCATTTCTTACTTCGTTTTCCGGCTCGGCTTTCATTTCCGTGTTAAGAGTAGTACATACGACTATTTAATTAAACGGAAAAGAGCAAAACATTTAATTATAAGCGCAAAAGCTGCAGTAGGCTGGTCCTAACTTCTTTCTTTTGAATTTTTGATTTGACAATTGACAATATTGAAATATTTGCTAATGACATTTTTTTTTCTCTTTCTTTTTGGCATCGCACTGTGTGCATTCTGTCAGTTTTAATGTTTCTGTATTTTGTGTGCAGTCTTCAGTTCTTCTTTATCTTTATACTCAAAGTCCAGTCTTAGTTAGAGATGTGCCGTCTAGTACATACATTACATTTTAATTATATACTTATAATTACTATCCTTGATCATTTGCTCCCAATTATTTGCCATATCTTTAACTGTTCTATTTCTTGCAATACTTTTCCTTCCTTATGGAAAGATGCTCAAATAATCCTGTTGCCTAAGAGAGCCAATCCAGTATCCTTCACTGATTATCGTCCTATATCTATCCTTCCTTTTCTGTCCAAAGTCCTCGAAGGGTTAGTTCACAACCAGTTAAACCTTTTCTTAACAAAGAATGACCTGTTAAACCCTTTTCAGTCTGGCTTTCGTTCGGGACACAGCACGGTCACAGCACTTGTCAAAATTTCAGAAGATATACGTCTTGGGATGGAGAATGGTGATTTGACGGTGCTAGCGCTCCTGGACATCAGCAATGCTTTTAATTCTGTAGATTTTGATATCCTTCTTGCAGTACTTCGCTCGAGTAACATATCTTCAGCGGTAATTGGCTGGTTTCATAGTAGTACGGACGTCGGCAGAGGTTTCGCCTTGACGAATCTTACTCTTCCTGGTGTAATACATCTGCCGGTGTACCTCAGGGTGGCGTTTTACCTCCTCTTCTCTTCGCTATCTTCATTAATTCAATCTCGCAACACCTCACTTCTTCCTACCACCTCTATGCTGATGATCTACAGCTGTACTGTCAAGCTCCGCTGGGGTGGCTTTCTGAAGCTGTAGATGCAGTCAATGATGACTTGCGTCGTATATCTGAATGGAGCAAATCGTATGGTTTAAAAGTTAACCCATCCACAACGCAAGTCATCGTTGTAGGAAGCTCGCGTACTATCTGCAATGTAGATTGGGATACACTACCAAAAGTAGTTTTTGAAGGTGTAACGATACCTTTTAGTGAAACTGACAAAAACCTAGGCATAACTTTTGATCGTCATCTGTCTTGGGGTCCGCAGCTTGCTGAAACAAGTCGTAAAATATTTGCTTCTGGGGGTTCTTTGCGTAAGTTACGTAACTTTCTGCCTCTTACCACTAAAATTGCACTTGTACAATCTCTTTTACTTCCAATCCTAGATTACGCTGACGTTTGCTATGTAGACGTCACAGAAACCTTGCTGGATAAGCTTGAGCGCCTTCAAAATTACTGCATAAGGTTCATATTTGGCTTGCGTAAATATGACCACGTCTCCAATTTTCGCGCTAAGCTCAAGTGGCTCCCTATCCGCCGGGATGCTCACATTCTGTCCCTCCTTTACAGCACTCTCTTTAACACTTCTAACCCGTGCTATCTTAAGGAGCGATTCAAGTTTCGAGACTCCATCAACGCACGCTCATTGAGATCGGCACATGTTTTTTCGCTAAATACCCCTTTACATAAAACCTGCTTCTATAACTCCTCTTTCACTGTGACAGCTATTAAATTGTGGAATGAGCTTCCTGTAGAAATACAGAGGGCTCAAACACTAGAGATCTTCAAGAGTAGAGTTAAGCTGCACTTTCTAAAATAATCTTGCAATTCGCTATCTCTTCTTATATGTTTAATGTTAATGTATGGTAGCATATGTAAATGTATAATTATAGGTATATATGTATGTCTATAAGTATATATAATTATGTATATTATATAAGGTATATTTAAGTATTGATATTTTTTAATAGATTTAGGTATGTATGTGTGTCTTTTATATATTATGTTTTTAAATGTTATATATATTAATATTATTTTAATTCTCTTACCAACACACCCCATCCATAACCTACTAAACCCTCTCCATACTTAGGTTGCCTGGAAGAGATCGCTCTTAGCGATAAGGCCGCCAATTGTTCAACTAGTGTTAAGTTTATACTGTAAAACTGTTTTTAGTAATAATTGATGTGAACAATAGAGTTATATTATTATTACATATGATGTCTATGGATTTCAGTTGCTTTTCGGAATCTTGATGCAAGGTAAATACAGGGATTCTCCAAGTAAGCCAATTGCTTTCAAAACAACAGCTAAGCCCTTTAAAAAGGCTGACTATAATATATACTATTTTAACTTACTTGATAAGTGGTTTTTTTTTGGCGTGCACATCTAGTGCCTGCTGAATCCTTAAAAGTAGTTAGTATTCCTATGTATATCCTCATTATTGGTTTTGTAGGCACCGCGATCGACCAGTCATAACGTAGCACTTGGTGGGGTCGAACTCAATGTTATTAGTATCAAAATTCGCATCAATATCTCGTTGCAGTTTTCTGCAGCCCACATAGACCATCTCGGCATGTACCTAGCTCTAGAACAACGCTCACAAAAATATTTAGGTGTATCGATTGTTCTTTGCCGCTTAAAGCAACGGCTACCAAAATTCCTTAGAAATTCAAAACATGTGAATGAGACCGAATGTAGCAAGTCACCAAATACAGGAGTCAGTCGTAAAATAGCCTATCGCAGTGTGTGCATATATGTGTATCATGTGTGTGCGCTTTGATCCCTATGTGATTGGGAGTTAATTAAAAAGTTCCTACATATAATCATCATGAAATTTTTTATTTAGGTAATTAAAATTGTATTAAGTAACACCAGTTTACTTACAAATAATCACAGAAGCATAATCTGGTACCTAAATAGAACATGTACTCTATGCTTCGATATTAATAAGGGAAATGTGTAAGAGCACTTACTAAAAAGTTGTTAATTTTTCTTATGTTTAGCTTATTGACTAACTATCCACTTTGACTTTGCTCGGTGGGCCATCGTCGCCATCTTGTTTCCTTTTTCTATTTTGCTTGCCCTTGTAACCTCCTTTACCCTTATTTTTGTTGAAATTATTCTTCCTCCTGTTTTTCATATTTGACATTTCTTCAATGGTTTTTTTTAAATATGCAGTCTCTTCTTCTCCTTCTAATAGTTTGAAGACGACATCGTTTTCGCCGATTTTGAGCTTCCCGTCTGTGAACTTTTCATTTAGTTCTTTAGCGGCATTTTCCTTAGAGAGACGCACCCATCCTTCTGTGTCGCCTACTTTGAAGTCTATGTACGCTACTTCAGCTTCTGTAGAAAATAAATTATGTATTACACCACTGTGGCTCTAATGGTACCTTATTATAGTTTTGGGTCTGTACCAAATATCATGATCTGTTATTCTATTGGTGTATGTAAGAGTAATTAACAATATTTTTATAAGCTAGCTGCTGTGCCCTGTGCTTTCACACAGTCGTTGATTATGATTGCATCAAGATCTGAAAGCCATTTGAAAGAAAAGAAAGTTGGTAGAACAAAAACTTTTAAGCCTTGAACACCGCCGGAAGGTAGCAAGTCTGTCAATTTTCTACAGGATTCATTTCGGAGAATGTGCTACTGAGCTGTACGACCTTGTACTTCCATCCCCTTTTTACTACAGGACAAGTAGAAAGACGGCCCACTACCACCCATACATAGTGGAATTTCCTTGGGTACATACCAAACGTTTTGACTCCACATTTCTCATCCGTACGGCCAAGGAATGGAATAAGCTGCCGGCTTCCTTGTTTCCTGAGAGATATAACCTAGATCTTTTCAAGGCCAGAGTGAATAGGTATCTTCTAAGTCTGCGTGCTTTATCTTCGACCACATCTTCACTTACCATCAGGCGAGTTGGTGGTCAAACGCGGAATTATCCGAATAAAAAAAAAAAAAAGGAAACTGACTTTATAAGTTAAGATACATCAACATGCAATCAGGTTTGTTTGGCTTAGCATGTCTCTATATAAATGCATATGTAAAAAAATCAACATACCCAAAGCAGTCAGTGCTGCTCTAATATCCTCCCTTGTCATTTTGTCCGAGCTTTCACTAAACTTGAAACAAGATCCAGTTGGTAACTTGAACTCTGGCTTCTTAGCAGTTTTGGCCTGAAAACAATATCAGAAAGATTAGAAAATAATTAGTACTAAATTTATTAGGTTGTTTAATCTTCATTGTGGCTCTACAGCTGCACATGATTTTTATGAAGATATTCTAAAGCCACATAAATATGGTTTTGACATACACTGCTCCGTTTTATTGAAGGGCAAATACCTCAATTCCAGTCTTTCATTGCTACCTATCTGTGCAATTTGGATCTAAACCTTTCAGACCCCGATTCTTTAATCAACATGAGATTCCTTATCACCACTCGAACTTTATGTAAACACTACCCGATACTCATTCATGTACTCGTAGCGAATAAGGATTCACGTAAGAGTCATGTTCATCCCTCTGTCTCCATTTAGGTAGTCCAGGAGAGTCCATTTTCCATCTATTACATTTAATTAAAAAGTAATTGGTTCAACATGAGATTTTGAGGTTACCCTTGTCCTGTCCTTGCTCACCTACACCGTTACTTTTAAGTCATATATTTTTAGTTACTCAACATACCTCTTCCTTCTTTTCCTTGCCCTTATCCTTCTGTTGTTTTCGTGTTGTATATTCCTCTTGTTTCTTATTAATGTAGTCCTGTTGCCACATTATTAGCAGTTCAGCGTCCCCATACTTTGTATCTTTCAGCTCAACAAATTTCTCTGCCTGAAATATTAAAATATGGCAATGCCAATTTAATACGAACTGTTCACACTTTGCGTAAATGAGTATTCTGATTCGGCAGCCTTGTTGGGAGACCATCTGGTCTTCAATCTGGAGCTGTTTCAATCCCACAGCACGCAACTCTTTTTTTTCTAAGATATTTGTATATTGCCGATAACTTTAAACAGTGAAGGAAAACATAAGGAAATCTATGTCTAAGAGATATTGATAAAATAAAAGGTCTTGAAGATGTGTGAAGCTAACTCGCACTTGGCCAGGCTATGACCTTACTCTTCTCACAATGTGAAGAGATCCATGCCCAGTATTGGGCCAGTTTATAACAACAGGGTTGACTTGGATGTAATACTTAATAAACTTCTATTTAGTCTCGAAGTAATGAGTGCCAAAGCAGCAGCTTCGTTTTACTACTCAAAGTTCTGTGTATTGCTGCGATAGCCATAGACAGGCTTTCTGTTATCATTAGGAGCGTGTCTCATTACATTTACATTAAAAAACTAGACTACAAATTTGGCTAAGTCTGAGAGAGGTTCAGCCAAACGTTGCAACAGTAACCAACTTGCAAGTCTTAGATATTTGAGTCAATTAAGGACATGTGAAGTTACCTGTTCCTTAGTTCTAAACATGGCAAACACGGAGCCCTTAAACATCTTCTTTTTGGTCTGCCTGTCTTGGTACCTTCTCATTATGACATTCTCAACCTCTTCAAACTGCTGGAAGAATTTTAGTAAATCATCTAATATTGCATCTTTGGGGAATCCTTTAGCGTATATTGTGCGGCTAGCAAGTTCTTTGCGCCGGTCTTCATTCATCTCTGGAATAGGCAATTCTGGATTCCTACGAACTTTCTTATTGTCATCTGAAACCTGAAGAGTAAAGAGTTGATTATTATTAGCAAATGTGTGAAAAGTGTAGAATATTTTGCCGATGTTACTGAAATGTTTTTTTTATTTAAGTTTTATCATGCGATCAGCCTTTTTGACTATGAACAGATGTGGTGAGAAGATGGTTACATACCAGGTCCCTTATTCACTAAGAGCACATAGCGCCTAAACGTTCACAGTCAGCAAAAAAATCTAGTTTAATTACTTGCTCATTCATCTAGCAATATTTATTCTTGCTCTTTTCTTATTTTTATATCAAAATAATAATTATAATCTTATGCAACCCTTGAAAGTGAAAGGGGTGGATGTAAGCTTCACTTACAAGGGATGGGTGAAAATGACTAGATCATATTGGCATGCAGGTACCATGTCCATCTCATTGCATGGATACTTGTAGTGATTAGGACTTTATCATCTTTAACATTAATAAATTATGTAGGTAATCATAAAATATACCTCGAGTAAACCAGATGTCGATTTAAGAAGTGATTGAGCGATAAACTCAATGTCCGTGGATAGTTTAGCCAGGCGATTGAACTTTAGCAAAATGTCCAGTGGTACCCAGCCATCATCAAGCTGAGTTTGCTCACGAAGAAACTTGTCACGAGGTATGTTGATATCACCTGAAAAATGCAATAAAATTTACTGAAACATATTAACCAAGGACAAAATACCAATTTGTTACTCAGCTTTTTTTATAAACGGACGAAAAATACGATAGAGGTCAGTTTGATGATAAATAATAGCCGTCTATGGACAATTAGCCATTTGCCATTGGTGAATAAAAATAAACGATTACCACATAAACTCATTTACAAACGGATGGGTGTATGTATAAATATATTGCCACATGAAACAATCGGATGGGTTTATCTTTAGTTTCATCTGACTCACAGTAGAAATGACATACCAAAGTAATATTCTACTTGTCGAATAATACTGCTTTCCAACTCAGTCTTATCATCAGGATTACTCTCCTCCTCTTTATTCTCTTGGCCGTTGGTATCTGAGATTTCTTTTTCTTCAGTCATCTTGATCGCTGCAAAAATTCAATGAAATAAAAATAGGTAGGTACGACGCGCGATGGGACGAATAGCTTTGAAATAATCTATTACGTTTATCATATATTTGTAGAAAACTACTCAACACAATACGATTGGAGGATATTGGAAACCAAAATATATTAATTCTGATGTAATGTCGTGGAAACGAACCTGAATTATCAGAATAACTTTATTGATTGAAAAACACGTGTTTCAAATCTTTCTCTCGCACGCGGCCGGCAATATACACAAAGTACGGCGTTGCCAGGTTAAATTTCTGAAAAGTAATACTGTCATAAAAATATTGTAGACAAGTTTGTCATTTCAAATGAGGATAACATGAGTGAATTAATAACAGTCGTATTATGTGCTATCATAAGTAGTATCTATACTAATAATAATAATATTATAAAGAGGAAAGATTTGTTTGTTTATTACGTTTTAATTCAAAAACTACTCAACCGATTTTAAAAATTCTTTTTCATCGTTATAAAGTTACATCGTCACCGAGTAACATTGGCTAAATTATATTTAAAAAAAAAATTTAAATCCCTTCCTAAATTGGAACAATGTAACCCAAGATATCAAAAATTCATTATTTTGCGGGCAGTGCGATATATAAAATAGTGTTCTATATAATAATAGTACTCATGATCAAAATTTCCACCATGGTTCAGTGCACCATTAAAAAAGGTCCTCAAAGAAAAATTTAAGTACCTACAGAAATACAAAACGTATGGCAACACAACTGATTACGATACTTTTGCTATGCTTCGTAAGAGGGCAAAACTGTTAGAAGACCAATGCTATAAAACCTACATTGAAAGATGCGAAGATTCAATAACGAAGAATCCAAAACTATTCTGGTCATTTATAAAATCCACAAAAAATAACTCCAACACCCTTCCCGCATCTCTTTCCTATGATGGGCAATCAGCAGACACAGGAGAAGAAGTCTGTCGACTTTTTTCGGCTTATTTTCAATCCACATTTCTTCCACCTTCTGCCACCCAAAATGCTCAGACTAGGACTGACTCAGACTCTAATTCCTTAATATGTGAAATAGAAATAATACCTGATACGTTAAACAAATTACTTAAGTCACTAGACCCCACAAAAGGAGCAGGACCAGATCAAATTTCTCCTCTGTTTATTATAAAATGCGCTGATGTCTTAACGAAACCTCTTACAATACTATTTAAACGCTCCTTAACAGAAGGTATCCTCCCAAAAATCTGGAAGTCTGCTTTTATCACTCCTATACATAAGACTGGTGGTAGAAATGATGTTAAGAATTATAGGCCCATCTCTAAGTTATGCATATTTGCCAAAGTTCTCGAACGACTAATATACACCCAAGTTTATAGCAGTTTATCAGCTTCGTTTATCCCCCAACAACATGGATTCATTAGAAACCGCTCAACTGCATCCAATCTGTTATCATTTGTGAATTACACAACCGCCAGCATGGATTCGGGGGGTCAAGTGGACTCTATTTTCACTGATTATAGCAAAGCATTCGATCGAATTGATCACTCTTTACTATTACAAAAGCTTTTCTCGGCCGGAATCCATGGCAACTTATACAGATGGTTCACCTCATATATCGAGAACAGATCTCAGGCTGTAGTTCTTAGTGGATACTCCTCAGAATGGTATAATGTACCCTCTGGGGTACCCCAAGGCTCCTTACTGGCTCCATTGCTGTTTAATTTATTTATTAACGATATCGCTGCATATTTCAAAAATTCAGAATTTTTACTATATGCAGATGATATGAAAATATTCAAACAGATAGGTAATATCGATGATTGTTATCTGTTACAACAGGATCTATGCAGTTTTGAAGAGTATTGTCGCCGCAACAAACTAGACCTGAATATTGCAAAATGCTATGCTATAACATTTACCCGTAAACCTAAAGCTATCGAATTTAAATACTCGCTTCAAAATTATCCACTCAAAATCGTAAATGAGATACGCGATCTGGGCATAATCCACGACTCTAAGCTTACTTATGATAAACACATCGATGACATCGCTAATAGGGCCAACAAGTCGTTAGGATTTATCAAGAGAGCATGTTCCCAATTCTCTAGTATTAAAGTTATTAAAACGCTATATTGTACGTATGTCCGTAGCCTACTCGAGTATTGTTCGCAAATCTGGAACCCCCAGTATGATATATATGTTAACAGGTTAGAATCAATCCAACGTAGATTTGTGAGATATCTTCAATTCAAATGCAAAACATACGATATCGACTATGAGTCGAGATGCAGGAGATATCATATATTACCACTTGAAGAGAGACGCAAAATAGCTGACGTTATTATTCTAACCAAAATAGCGCAATGTTATATTGATTCTCCGCATCTCCTCTCTAACATACATCTGAATGTTCCCAGAATAACCGCAAGACATACTAAATACCTACATGTCCCCTATAGTGCGACTAATTACAGACGAAATTCGTTCTTCATAAGATCATCTAACTTCGTAAATAAACTGGAAGGCTTTCCTGAATTTGACTTATTTAACACTAGTACTTATTTGATTAGACAAACTATGACTACAAACTGGTTTGGTGTGCCCCCTGTCTGACTTTCTTACTTTAAAAACTTACTTTTCATTTTCTTATATGTATTCATAAACAAGCTTTAGATTCTATATGTGAAAACTGATTAATGGTGTTGAGTTAATAATATTGATAGTAATTAAGATATTTATCACTGTATGTTTTCCAAATAAAATAAAATAAAATAAAATAAATAAAATGATTGCTCATAAAAAAGTCCGCGATGGCATATGCCTAACTATTATAGTTACGCCACAATCGTTACGTCAAAGTACGTCACATCACATTGTTACGTCACAGTTACGTCAAAAAGTTACGTCTTTGTTTAAATTATTAAGTTCAAATACGGGTGGAATCAAATAGTGGTGATAATCACTGTCCCGGTCAAAACATATAAATCAATAGACACCGTTACTAATATCGAAGACACAATATATTATTCACAGGAATGTCTAAATGCTCTTAGCCAACCTGGACTCCCGCTTCATGAATTAACGCAAAAAGTTGGAACGTCTATTACCAAATTTAAGCCCCCCGAGAATATGCAATGACACAAGACTTCTTGAATTGAGGGACAATATTATTTTATGAAAATAATTTTAGCTGGTTTTTTCTCGTTAATCAACATGTGAGCAAAATTCAAATGCTTTATTTGCATGAATATAAGTCAGTACCGAGTACAGGTCACATTGAAGTAGTAATAACAATGTGTCTTTTATTTGGCGAATAATAGGCGTGCATGATACAACGAAGTTAAAACAAAAGTCGAAGAGGTTCTCCAGAGAGATTTTATTTCTTGGGAAACCTGGCTTTTTGTCTCATATAAGACATATAGTCTTGTCGGAGGTAAAAATCTTAAAGGTAATAGATAAGTTAGAATAAGGAATTTGGCGTAAAAATTTAATGAGATAAAAAAATGGTTAACACAAGACAACTTTGGCATAATTATTGCAAACATTATTTAGGGTCTCATTTGTTTTTTATGCTAAAATGTTAATGATCAGTCATCCTATCAACGGGTACCATAAGTACTATAAACATTATAAAAGAGTATCTACTCCCATCCCATACTCGTATAACAGTTCACCTATAATATAATTGATAGGTGATTGGTAACTGGAAGTTAAGGTATAAAGGTGATGTAATTAAAAGTAACGACGAGGGGTTAATAGTTACGCAATTCTTTAATGAAAATAAACATTCTGGCAAGAGTGATACCTAACGCATGAAGCTATAATAGCTTCATGACCTAACGTCACCTAAAACAAATCACTGTAAGCGTGGGAAAGTGATTTATTTGATTTATATATAAGTAGTGAACCATGACTTTTCGTATTTTCGTACTCCAAAAATGTAGTGTTTGATCTGAGCCAAAACTCCATCGACGCTAACGTCGACACTACTTTACTAAGACATGACTGGACTTAAACGGCATCCATTTGTAATTATTAAAAAAGTCGCATAAACAGAAAGACGAGAGCTTTGGCGGGAAAACCATGACGCTGCATTATTTTATTTCATAAAACTTGTGCTTTCTCGAGTATTTGTGACTATAAATGTTGATGGTTTTGTCATATAGTGCCAAATTATATGTATACGTATATGCCAGTTATATAATACAGTAAAAATATGTCATTACCATATTTTACTTGAGGCTTAAATTTATTTTTAATTACACATACAAATGATGACTAGCAGAATCTAATAGGAATGTATAAAACATTTTGTTTTTGACCTACGGTTAAATATATCTTTTAGTGTTGCTTCAAAGTAATATAATGTGGGGAAACATAACTTTTCGTGTTGCTTCCAAAACTCCATCCAGAAGCTTATAGTAAAGTCACCACTACTCTACGGCATGACTTGATTTGACTGGTACGGAATGGACTTGACCAAGACTGGACTTTGACTGTAACTATAGATGTAAGACATGAATTGCAAAAACTGAAGACAGGCAGTATGGCTTTATAGCTTTAGCCTGCCCGATGGGGCAAATTAATAAAGAAAAAAAATTGTAGGTAATAATAATAATATTAAAAATTTAAACAACACAATATAATTCAATATATTATGTTACAGGCTGCAAGAAATTGAAAGAATTCAGTAAATAATAAAAATGGGTGTTAGAGGCCTAACTACCTATATCCATTTCAATCAAGAAGCTTTCTTGCAAGATTTTCTGCTCCACGATTGTTGTCTGGTCATCGATGGACATAGTTTGTGCGCCCAGCTTTATAGAAGACTGAACTGTTTCTCAGCATTTGGTGGTGACTACGACAAGTTTGCGTCATATGTGAGAAGTTTCTTTAAGAACTTGAGAAAATGCAACATAACCTCATATGTTCTATTTGACGGAAGTTACGAGCAAAGAAAGCTAAAGACTGCGTTCAGTCGGCTCAGGTCGAAGATTTACGGCGCTTCTGCTTTGGATCCTGTCACACAAGATAGCTTGCAAATATTTCCATTGCTCCTCAGAGATGTGTTCATTGAAGCTCTTACTGATATGAACGTGGCTTATACAGTGTGTGAATTTGAGGCTGATGAGGAAATAGCGTCAATGGCTCGCCACCTAGAATGTCCTGTATTAAGTTACGACTCTGATTTTTTCATTTATAATGTTCTTTATATTCCATTCAACACCGTAGAAACTAAACCAATACCTGCCGAAGTAAATGGTAAAAGAATTTATGCATTAGAATGCAAAATATACAGAGTGGAGCACATGACAAGTCATTTCGGAGATCTGAAAGAAGAATTGCTGCCCTTACTAGCAACACTTCTAGGTAATGATTTTGTTAATAAAAAAGTATTTACAGAGTTTTTTGCACAACTAAAGCTACCAAAAGGGAAGAATAGCAAAAATGAACAACAAAGATGCATTCATGCATTGTTTAAATGGCTTCAAAATGAAACTCTAGAGACTGCTATTGCTAAAATACTGGGACGGTTAAAAAAGGCTCACAAACAGAAAGTATTTGCAATAATTAAAGGAAGTATTAACGGATATAATAGTAAACATTGTGAATCATTGAAATATTTCAATATAGGTTCAGAAACTGCACAGCCTATAGCACTAATTGAAGACAAGCTGGACTCTATAAAGTATGATAAAATTACTGAAGGCATATCAGACAATGAAACAGCATCAGAAAGTGATGATGATGAGTCGTCAAATTCAGGTGATAGTTCAGATGATGTAGATATTAAGGATACATTTGCAATGGGGCTGCCCCTCTGGATGGCAGAGAGAATACGTTGCAATCATATTCCAAAGCCTTATTTAAACCTATATACCCACCATTTATACTTTTGTTCGCCACAAGCTGAAGATTACAATGCTGATGATAGTTTTCTCTGCACTTTGGCTATATTGAGATATGCCTTCGATATTATGACAGATTTCTCCGAAGACAATTGTGTTTATGTCAGGCGTGAAAAAATAATGTATAGAAGAGAATATATTGACCAAGAATATGCTATATCCAGGCCTTTAGATATACGGTTTCAAGACCTTACAGATGAACAACTAAAGTCCTATTTTTATCATTTTCTTATGACAAAAATGGAGTTACTAGACGTTACGGTGCTAGAGGTATTGCCTCCTAACTTTCGGTTATTTATGATATCTATACTATGGTGGGTAAATACTTGTGATGTACCAATGGGACACATTCATAGCTTATTGATCTGTTATGTAATGCTTGAAGTCATTGATGAAAAAACGGGTACTTTTCGGGGACACCACCATTTTAACAATAAATATGCAAAGAAATTAGAAGAGTTGAAAAAATCTCTAGAGGTATGTACTGAAGAAAATGAGCTCTATTTGAATAAAAATAAAGTGCAATATGATGATTGTCTTGTTGCAGCTAGCAGTTTGCTAAAGCACTTTGAATTGGATGATAAAATCAAGAAGAAGCCAAAAAGCTATGATACTAAAATAATGCACTTGTTTGCTCAGTTTCAGTGTTGCTTATTACAATTTAACTCTTTAAATACTCTATGCTGTTGTCCATTCGAAAGTACAAAATACTCAAAAAGTTTCAATGGAACGTTTGTGTATAATGTTGCTGTAAAATTGGAAAATCAAATTCATCCTGAAACATTTATTGAACAATACCTAAAAGGGTCCAAGACTGTGTTGATGTTTTACAAAAGCTTATATAGTATCTACCAAAAATGTGCAGACGCAATGAATTTAAAGACAGCTGCAAAAGTTACAAGAAAGAAAAGGAAACAGAAGAAAAATTTTGAATCAGAGGAACAAAATTTTATTGTTAAGGGTTTTGAATCAGAAGTAATTATTTAAATGCAACAAATACAACATTTAATAAAATATATTTTTGATACATAGTTACCGATTAATTTTTTTTACTTATAACTTACATGTAAATTAAATATAATTTTACATATACTAAATTTCATTTGACATTTATAAAAAAAAATGCTATGTCTATTTTTTAACATGTCGACAGTATCATAAATGTTTGTTTTACTGATGCGGGATTACTTGTGTATAATTATGTGGATATTCCGACTACACGAGGACACGTGCGTGTTGTGCTTTACTTTGACGCCTTGAAGAAAGCCACCGGATGTGGCCGAAACTATAGTCTGAGTATCTGACATAATTAAACGTGAGTAAACCTGCATAAGTAAAACAAAAATGTGTGAAAACTATGTCAGTTTTCATTGAGTATCATAATGTAATTTAGGTCTTAGATATGTATCTATGTACAAAAAAAATTGTTTCATTGATCTTCTGCTTTGTAAATGAGGTACAAACTAAAATATAGTGAATGCAAAATACAATTCATTACAATGAAACACTGTAATGAATAGCATTTGTTTACCTGAGTTTGTTCCTGTCGCAGTAAACTGTTTTCGTTTTGTCATTGAGGTCAAAAATTAATTTCTACTAACGCCCAATATTTCCTTATTGGTTTGTGTTTTTGAATCCTTCCACTAACGGAAGTATCTGCTCAAGGGATTTCTGAGGTTAATTTCTCATTCTAGGCTAGCTTTTTATTATCTCTGACCACACAGTCCTTCAACATTATGTGAACTATTAATGTAACCGCAACATCAATAATTTTGCCGTCAAGCAGTAGTGTGTAAGCATTACTTTGTTCCGGTTTGAAGGATATTGCATTGAGCGAAATTACATAACTATTACTACTAACCATCAAATGAAAAGTAATGAGCGCCGAAGCAGCGATGCCCGTGACGTTGTTTTGTTACTTAAAATTCTTGGTATCGAAGTACCTCTGCAATAGTTCTGGTTTGTTTCATTACTTTTACATAAAAAAAGAAACATTGGTACATAACACGTAAAAGCATTTCGTTATTATCTATCAATGCTTTTTAATATGGCCATTTACTCCATTAGCATAAGACTTTGTACTAGGACTAACTAAATTATTCAACTTTTCGCCTAACACATAAATACTCAACGCCGCCCCCGTGCTCGTCACACAGAAGATAAACCTCATGGCCCAGCTAAGCTGGTTCATAAATGGATACACCCAAACGTCAGTCTTAAAATACAAGTAAAACACAAAAATTGTGTATGCAAAAATAAAAGACATTGTCAAATTAATACCGAATTTTCTGGATGGATAGTTCCGTTTCGTTACGAAAAGTTCGATAAAAATGAAGGGGACTATCGTAGTGTGCATTACTTGGTTCATCCAAGGTGGCATTAAGGATTCAATTTCAGGGGGAAAGATGAGATCTTTCTGTATGGTATATATCGTCCAGAAGACTATAGATACGTATATGGCTACAGTGAAAGTGAGGCTGAAGAGAATGTCCTTTAATCTTCTGATGGGCGGCGTGTGCTTTGGAGACGGAGCGTCGGTTCCAAAGATGTCATTTAAGAATGCGACGGTGAAGTATACTATTTGCAGCATCTGGAAAATAGATTTATGCCTGTTTTTTAAGCATTCCAGTATTTAGGTGATCTAGCTGGTTGTCTCAAAGTAATGAGCGCAAAAGCAGTGATGTCCTGAACTTTGTTTTACTAAACAAAGTTTTGTGTACATATCGCTGCAATGAACATGGACAGGCGTTATCTCTTACCATCAGGAGAACGTGTTGTTCGTCTCATTACATTGGATGGTGTACACATTTATTATTTATGCGGAATTCGGTATGTAAAGTTTTTTTTTGGTATTTATTTTATATTTTTTTCTGATAGTAAACTTTATTTCATGAAACTAATTTGAATATTTTGGCTTTTTATGCGGTAGTTGATTTTTAATACGTTTTCAAACTTTTGATAGCGATGACGTCATAAGGTTGACTGAATATCCCTAGTAGGCCTTTGCCATGTAAAACAAAAAATAATATTTTGACACATTTGATTGACTTTGACAACTGACATGAAGTAAAGAATTTTGTTTATCAAAGCTTCTTAATGTTGCTAATCTATTACTTTTTTGTATGGATTATTACGCTATTACGCCGCTGGCAAATCTATTAAGATTTTAAAAAATATATGGATCTATTACAGCTGTTTTACAGAAACATTAGAACTGACAGAATGCACAGAGTATGATGCCAAAAAGAAAAAGGACAAACCCAATGAACTTTTTTTTTACGTGATTTGGCAATGCACGGGTGTTATATTTACCTATTTTGGTATTTTATAAATGAAGTAACGAAATTATAGTATTTTTCCGTACTATCCTTAGATATGGATAGTATCTAGTACGGAGCATGAAATAGTTGTACAAATACTGTAATTATAGTAAAAATCCAACGCTGCGTTGACTTGACATTGACAGCTTTTGTTTAGGTTCGCCATTGCTTTTGCACAGCGAACTACATGACGTCATTATGGGACTCATTGAAAGTCAAGTTTATCTTGTGTATTTTATTGAAATATACCCCATCTCATAGTTTAGAGAGTTTTAAACGTCAAAATAATGTACAGGAATGTAATATTTCGAAATGGTTTTGGAATCAGCAAAGTATTTTTTTTCTTTACATACCGAATTACCTACTCACGTTTAATTACGTCGGAAAATCCGATTATAGTTTTGGCCATGTCCAGTGGCCTTCTTCAAGGAGTCAAAGTAGAGTAGGTAATAGGTACTACGGGAGCGCAGCAAGACACGCAAGACTAGGCCGCGCGGGCGTTGTTCTCTTTGACTCCTTGAAAAAGGCTACCGGATGTGGTTGTAACTATAGTTGGAGTATCTGACGTAAATAATTATAAGTAAGTAAAATAAATAAAAAATCTAAATGAACTCTGTTAACTACGCCAGTTTCCATAAATAAATATACCGTAGGACATTACATAGCGCCATCTGACCCCAAACTAAGCAAAGCTTATATGACGGAAGTCGGATAACTGATAGAATACATAAACACTTTTTGTTTGTAAATACGTACAGAATAGGATGTTTTTTTTCACAGGCAGATTAAGCTCATTGTTGGGTATTGAACCCACACCCCACGGCGTATAAGCCGACCTCGCTCACTGAGCTATCATCGCTACCAAAACATAAACACTTGAAAAATACACAAGTTTTAGGAAAGTTTTTTGTAGCGATGATAGCTCAGTTGTTAGCGCGGTTGGTTCGCATGCCGAAGGGCGTGGGTTCAAGCCCCAACTATTAGCTTGAGCTGCCGGTGAAGGAAAACATCGTGAGGAAACCATAGCGTGGTGGTAGGGTACTTTCTAGTACTCGGCTGGCTAGCTACCACCCTCAAGTTGAAAATCTGCCGCCAAGCATCTAACGGTGTGTTCCGGTAGCCTCATTTGAGAGCCAGTTCTATTCCAGGCACGTAGCCTGGAATACCATCTTCGACCACACCGTCACCTCACATCAGGTGAGTTGTGGTCAAACACCTAGCCTGTCAGTAATACCAAAAAAAAAAAGGAAAATCTTAGGCGGCGTGATAATTTTTTCACGTTTCTTCTGACACTTTCGCCACTTCATGATTTTTTAAATACTTTACTACTTTTAGCCAATTACCTAAGTTTAGGGTTGCCAGATGTCCGGTTTTCGATCGGACAGTTTGGTTTTTCTTACGTCCGCTCAAAATAATCTTGTTAAGCCGGACAACAGAATAGCCTGTCCGGATTTCATGAAACGCGTTTCGAGATCAAACGGCCTATTATACTCTCGGGGTTATTCACTCTATGTTCGACGACTGTTCTGCAAGCTGTAATCACTATTTTTTATAGAAATAAGTTATTATTTATGGTGATAAAACTTCAAAATCGAATATCTCCAAACTAACTTTTACGTACTTATCGGGTTTTACTACTTAGCCCTCGATTATCTTAGTTTTAAGAAAAGTTGACAATAAAAAAAACACACAACTCACATCAACACATCTAGCAACCCTAGTTAAGTTGCTTACTTAAAAATATGTTAGGTTTCAACTTACCAAGCACCAAACGGTCAGAAAGATGTACCGAGCTTTGAACGGCAATGCCTCTATGTCCTTCGATGGAAAAGGGAGATCCACATACATTTGGTCATACCATATCGAGTATGAATTCAACGCTGCTACTGAAGCGTGAAAAATGTTCAAGAATATCTTCGTTTTATTCATTTTCAGTCGCTTTTCAGGCTTCCACGTCTGTTATGAGCGATAGCCTATGAGATACTGCGACTTCGAATCGTGACTTTTGTGATAGTAAAATGTTTAACGATAAACCTTTTGTTGTGGCTCGCTTACAAAGCCAAGGCTTCTCTTTTATCTCTTCTGTGGCGATGGTTGCTATATTATATCTCTTTGACAGGGGTAGTCAACAATTAGGCATACGAGTAGTATGGATAGTATAGAGTTACACAAAACGTTGGAGCTATGTTAAACGGATGACAGCGAAAAGATTTTTGTGAAGATGTATATATAAATCTATAATATAAATGTCTTAAATATAGATATAATTTAAGAATAATAGAGATAATAAATATAGATAGATAGGTGATCTTAAGATGTTCTGAACTAGTTGTGAATAAGTCCGTGTGAGGAATTTTAATTATATTGAAACTTTTCAGGGATTAACCCAAAACTATACAAATATTTTTTTAATAACACCAAAGTCTTCCTTACCTATAAGACAACTCCATTTTAACTTCCATGACTTTTAAATAGAATTTTCTATAAATTTAAAATAATTTATGATATTTTTTAAAATTGATATTTGAATTTAAAGGACAACAAGAAGTTTGGAGCGGTTTAGATATCTTTTTACGTGAAGGTACTAAAAAAAAAATGATTGACTATTATGTCCACACCAAACATTACCTACATAGTACTGAAGAAAAAGAAAATAAACTCATTTGTAACAACTGGCGACCTTAACGCTAAAATCTCTTCCAGTCAACCTTATAATAATAATAACAAATCCTAATTCATAGATCAGCTAAAATGATTAAAAATATAGTCAGTCAGTCAGGCTTCAATTTTGTCATTGAACAAATATATGCGATAGTATATTAAACAGGGTTAAGCGGAACGTTAGTACTAAACCGTAACGAGGCTGTTGAACAGCTTTTACAAAGGGCACAACTCAGAAACCACAAAAAAAATAAATCAGCTATGCTATAAAAAAAAACTTCGGTAGTTCATAAACATTTTTTTTATGTTTGACAATCTAGGTGTTTGACCACGACGTGTCTGGTGTTCTGATGTGTCTTATCGTTGCGGGGTGAGTTCGGGCTTCCCTAGGCAGGTACGCGAGGATATGCGCTTTTGAGGCTGCGGAAGAGTGCGTAAGCGTGCCCGCAGCCTCGACATAATGCGCCGAAGTGGAACACTCCATGTTTTTAGTGGGTAGGCAGTCATTAGGACGGAGAGTTCCACATGACCAGGGTTGGTGGTATTCACAAAGAATTTTCCTTGGAAAAAAGTTTTATTTTATTTTATGGCTGACAGGCTAGGTGTTTGACCACAACTCACCTGATGTTAAGTGACGGTGTGGTCGAAGATGGTAAAGCACACCTAGCCTGGAATAGAACTGGCTCTCAAGTGAGGCTACCGGAACACACCGTTAGATGCTTGGCGACAGATTTTCTACTTGAGGTAGCTAGCCAGCCGAGTACTAGAAAGTACCCTACCACCACGCTATGGTTTCCTTACGATGTTTTCCTTCACCGGCAGCTCAAGCTCATTGGGGTTTGAACCCACGCCCTTCGGCATGCGAACCAACCGCAGTTACCACTCAGCTATCATCGCTACAAAGATGTTTGACCGCAGCTCCCCTGATATGTTAAGTGACGTTGTGGTTAAAGCCTACCCTGAAAAGAAATTGGCTTTGATTTTCAAGTGAGGCTACCGGAACACACCGTTAAATACTTGGCTTGGCGATTTATACAGGGTAACGCGGGTTGAGAATTATGATGAACATCTTCCAACTTAAACTGTCAATCCGCATAGAATGGCCTGAGATGTAGGAACAAACAGAAGCTGCTACAAGAGGTAATTATTTATAGATATCATGAAAGTTTGCGTTTGGCTAGTTTTGCTTGACTTTTTGTGTAAATTCCTAGTTTTGTATAATTGAGTTGTAGGTATTTTTTCGTTATGGCTATCATTTTGGTATTTATCTTCATTTAAATTTTATGACGTCTACTTTACAAAGCTGTTAATATAGTTTTCAATATTACCATATCGTCGTTGCGCGTGCAAACCCGCGGAAGAGCAGTTTGTAAATACCGCGTATCTACATTTTTAGAATTTTACAGGAAGAAGAAAAAACTTAATAACTTGGTAATTTATAATTATATTACCGACTGAACCTTGTAGCAGCTTCTTAGCTACTTATTATATAGAAATTTAACGTAAATCTACTAAGAACTTATTTAGGTTTCGAGTAAAATCACTTACGCGGTTTTGTACCAGCAAATTACATTAAAAATACTACGGTTTTAGTAGATACGCGGGCTAGAAATAAATTATTCTAGAACAAAAAACATACATAATTAAACAGGTTCTTAGAAAAAAAAAAAAAACTGTTAGAATTAATACTAAAGTAAATAATAAGTAAATAAATAAGTGATTAAGTAATGAATACGCTAATAATTTTCGCAATGTATATATTATTAACCAAATTTAGACATTTTAAATCACACAATCCCTGAATTGCATTAATTACGTTAAAAAAATAATGTGCAGTTATGTAGTTAAGAAATAAACTAAACAGTCTCTTCGATCTTCTAAAATCACAGTATTTCAATCTTTGTTATTTATCTTGGATCCATCATTACCTATGCTCTTATATTCTTATTATCTTAAACTCAAAAGTATTTATATTAAATCAACAATAAAAAATAGTGTTTAGCTCTTAAGTTCTCATTAAAACTATTAATAATCACAGCATTAAAATTTTTGGTTATTAGGAACATTATTTATATGGTAAATTATCATAAAAACTATGACAGTCTTTGGGTATGACACTCTTCAGCTCCTGTAGGTGATCATACTTTGTTTTGGTTATCTGGATATATTGGTTGTCTGGATTCATACAATGAACCAACGCTGTCAATGAAATAGTTAGATGATATATTTTTTGGTCTTCTAGGCAGAGGAACAAAATCGTCTGCAAAATAGAGTTTAAAATCGATTGTTCCACTTGGATTATACCTTAGGGCCCTTATGTCCACGACGACACGATCACCTACCCCACGACCAGGTCTTATTGACTCATAAATGAGGTGATCTTTACGAGCAAAGTTTTTGAAAAATGTATGTTCAGGTGTAATAACTTGGTAAGGACTCGGCACTTTTCTGGCCTCCTTCGTAATTGTTGCGTATTGTGAGGGTAGAAATATTTCTCGATTTTTCAATTTTCTTTCGATCACCGAGTGCACCGAATCTACTTCCATCTGCGTGTGGCCCTTTTCCAAGTATTTTTGAGTTATGAGTATGTTCTTGGCCATAGCCAATCCCAACAAAGCATTTGACACAATATTATTCCTATTCTGGGCTGTGCAGCCATCTGTGAACAATACTACATCCTTGGGATCATTTTCCAGTAATTTAGTCAAATAATCTACAAGAAATGATGCGTATGTAGTAGCTTTTAAGTCGCATGCCGTCTCGTCGAACCAATAACACGTCCATTGGTTCCCAGGTTGTAAATTGTAAAGTTGTGGATGGCAAGTTTTTTTAAAAATAAAGTGCACTGGCGTTGAGTGAAGCACACAATTTGACTGCCTGAAGATCTGCTGTTAATGCATGTATCGTCCCTTTCTGTGCTGCTTCTTTGTCAAGGGTTTTTTCATTTCTAGCTAAGTCTTTTAGCTCAATATGTATGATATACTGCTCATCTGACATGTTACCTGCTTTATGAGCACAGCACTGGTTGCATGCGTCTTTCTTTGGTTGAAATAGACCGATGTTCTCTTCGAATAAAACTTTCTTTACTCACGTGGTTGTAATTCACTACAAAATAATTATTTTTATTTATTATTATTTTTTTTAAATATTTCTTGTTCGCCCATTCCGTAAATAAGCGGACTTGCCACCAACTTCAGACACAAGTACTGTTCCGCGGTATTGTTTTAATTCTTTATGAGGTTTCTTACTGGCTAATTCAAATTATGTGAGAAGTAGTATTAAGCGAATCAGCGCTAAGAATCTGTAGCCGCGATATTTCAATTTTGCACCTTTTGCTGTTACGCGGTATTTACAAACTGCTCTTCCGCGGTATTGCACGCGCAACGACGATATGTTGCTGTTCGAAAAATAATGTAGACACATTGTATTATTTTTTTTAAATGTTTTTTCAAGTGTTTATATAAGTAGCTACGAAGATAGTGCTGTTTTTTTATTTAATAAAGTGCATAATTACATGAGTAAGTGATATTATGTGGTAAAACATGATTTTACGTGTTGCTTCTAATACTTCATTGAAACTTTACTAGGCCAAAGCCGGGCTTGACTTTGAGTTTATTTGCGTGACTGACTGTGACTCATTTGATTTATCATAATTAAATAATTATGATAAATCAAAATCTCGAAATTTTAAAATCTTAAATAATTATTTAAAACTATCTAACTTCCGTGACTTCGTTCGCGTTAACTTTAGAATTAGGTTCAGAGAGAAATGAAACATGATGTGTATTTCTAAGTAATAAATAAGCAATAGTCATGATATTAGCGCTATTTTCATGTCAGATTAATATAAAGCATACCTTTTGCCGTGGTGGTGCCGGCGTAAGAATAGTACCCCACCCTCTCTACCCGTGGTTCCCGTAATAGTCGGCTAAGGGATGTAATCCGGAAGATGGGCAGCAGCGTCTTCCTTGAATAATCACACCTAACTGCGCTCGCCAACCCGCCTGCCAAGCGTGGCGAGTATTGGCAAAACCCCCCCCCAGGAGGAGGCCTATGTCCAGCAGTGGACGACCTATGGCTGATGATGTGATGTTTGATACCTTTTATCCCTGAATGATGTTACATTAGACGCAACTATACCAAATTTCAAGCGGAAACGTCCAGTAGTTCATTTTTTGATAGCCCCACAGGAACCTATTATTTTTCTAATATAAAAAGTATCCTATATGTTAATCCAGGTAATAAAATTGCTAATGATGTTTTGATTTCCAGGTTATTTTGGCTATTTGTGTGCCCATGCGTTCCGAAATCCGTAAGTCGTTTTTGCGTGGTTGAGTAACAAACATCCAAACATACACATATTTACATTTATAATATTAGTAGGATATATTTATACTTAAGTAGTTAAAGCAAAACAATCTTATTTCAGATATTAAATAACTTTTTATGTTAACCTTTTACAGTAGATAAAGCGTTATCGATAGAGATGCAACGCCGCGCCGGATCTCCGGCTTCAGAGGTCAAAATGTCATGTGTTTATCGAAATAACTGTCTGACAACAATATTTCTACGGCTAATGAATAGTTACTATTTCATGCATACTAAACATTTTGGCCCTTTTAATAGGATGTTATAATCTGCCGCAAAGCATCTAACGGTGTGTTCCGGTGGCCTCACTTGGAAGTCAGTTCCATTCCAGGCTAGGTGTGTTAATCGGCCATACCTTCCCTTAACAACAGGAGCTGTGGTCAAACACCACGCCAGTCAACCACAAAAAAGTGGCACTGAACTGAACTGATTTCGATTTAGTTCACAAACACAGTTTTTCTTTGAAAGTTAAGTTGGAACTGTGTCAATTGTTCTTAGCTGTGATTTAAGAAAATTTGTTCAGCCGTGTAACATCAGTTCTTTTCTAGGTGATGAATGGATGTTAACATCTTACATAGGTCTGATCGAATTTGGGTATTATGTTAGTGTTGCCGTGTTAGTTAAAAATTAAATTAATATATGCCTGTTGAATTTATTAATTTATTTGTGCAAAAATCAATCTTAAAAGTATATTAATTGATTTGAACTGTTAACCGCCATCTTAGTTTTTCCCTCACACACTTGTTTCGCCTCTGTGCTAGGAGAAAGTCGCATTACTTATAAATATAAAATAAGGATAATAAAGTGCAACCAAAGTCATTGAAATCCTTAATTAATAGTTTTATTTCGTATCGACCCTCACATAACCTACAATGCCAACTCTAAATGAGTAAAAAAAAACAAATTTCAAATTTTTTTATAAGTGAGTTTATCAAATGTCTGGTTTTTAATTTCAATCAATAAAGTTCAATCTAGGTTAATAGGGACGAAAGTAAAGTTAATATTGTTTCATGAAAAATGTTCAAGCGTAATAAATAATTTGCTAGAATTACGATAATACAGTAGCAGTTTCCATTTACACCCGTCAGAGGCGCTGTCCTACTATTCATATTTTTTTAAATACTATTTTATAAGCTAATTAACTATACAGACGACTGAGCTATCATCGCTTCAAAAATTAATGAGACAATTTGGTTTTTGATATTTCAAAATGAAAAGTTAGATTTCCATGAATACTTGGCTGGAGTAAGTAACTAAATAATATCTATTATTATTAAGGGCACAAGTACCTAAGACAAGATAAAACGGTCTTGGGACTTTGATCTGTGATATCACATGTAAACTTTATACGCAAATCATTAATCAGTTAATAATTTGCTAATCTATATAATAATATAGCCTTTTATTCAGATCTTGTACAACATAAAATAATAAATCTTATTCTAGTATTTGTTTTTTTTTTGTGTTTTGCAGATCTGTTTGCCTGTCGGCAAAGTCCTCTAATATACATATTACGATCCAATTTTTTTTGGGTAATAATATAAGGCAAGTTTTAGATTATTTCATATACTGACTTATATTTATAATTATGTTGGGCCTGAATTGATTTCGATTCCTGATTCTTGATTGTGTTTTGCTACAAGATTATTGGCAGGTGTTTTTACAATCTTTTTTCCAAATTAAAACGGAAAACAAAAAAAAAATACACAAAATCTTATCATATAAAACCTCCCGTCCCAAGTAATCTTCGAATGTCTCAAAGTAATAAACGATGCTTTTGACTTTGTTTAGTTACTCAAAGTTCTTTGTATCGCTGCAATGGTCATGGACAGGCGTTATTTCTTACCATCAGGAGAGCGTCTCGTTCGTCTCATTACTATTCCATAACAAAAAACAGTGCCCTGGGATCAGCTTCTGTATAGTATAAGAAACAAATTTTAATCAACCCCTTTTGTAATTTAGTCTTTCACAAAAATATTCATTTATCTACGTGATGGCAAATGTATGAAAAAACTGTTTTTTTTTTTAAATATTAGATTGACTTGTGTTTGACCGCCATCTCGCCTAATGATAAGCGAAGATGCGGTCCATCGTGGAGCACGCTCGCTTAGAAGAAACCGATTCACTCTCAACTTAAAGGCACCCAGATTGTATCTATCAGAGTACACCCACTCGGGTAGCTAGTTCTATTGTTTAACAGTTCGTACAATGAACGTAGATTCAAACCGTTTAGTTTGAGTTACTGTTGTTTGTAGTTTGATATATCCACCATGAAGCGGATGTTTTTTATGCTGTGTATTGTTAGTTACTAGCAACCATATATTATATATGGTTGCTAGTAACTGTTAGCCGTAGTGGTGTCGGCGTAGTACCCCACCCTTTCTATCCGTGGTTGCCGTAAGAGTCGGCTAAGGGATGTAATCGGGAAGATGGGCAGCAGCGTCTTCCTTGAACAATCATACGTAACTGCGCTCGCCAACCCGCCTGCCAAGCGTGGCGAGTATTGGCAAAACCCCCCCAGGAGGAGGCCTATGTCCATGCAGTGGACGTCTTATGGCTGATGATGTGATATATGTATAAGTTAACTAATATAATTGGTAATATGATTTTACTTTTAGTCAATCAAAATCAGATATAGGTACATAACCCACACTTAAAATTTGTGTTGACTTGTAATATTTATCATCAGTAAATAATTATGTCCAAATGAGACAGCCGCGATACGGCTATAATATGTACGTTAAGAAAGGAAGCCAGTTGCTTCAACAGGTCCAATATCTAAATCTAGTTTATTTAATCCGACCGAGGCCATTTTACGATACGCTTGTGTTCCGTACGGGTTTATCTTTAAACCACATGGACCCCTAATCCGCGTGCATCAGAGTACGGCACGAATGTGTAATGTGACCATCATTTGGCGATATTTTAACACCGAAAAGTTATAAGAATAACGGAACTAACTACTGCACTACTCTTGAATACATTATTGTTTACACACTACTGCTTGACATAATATTTAATAATGCAGTGGTACCTACCTAAACGACTTCGTTTTAAGGAGATCTACTAAGTAATGAATAAGTTCAGGGGAGACAAACTGCCAATCCGCACAGTTTTTTTTAAACTTAAATGTAATGAGACGAATGAAACACTGACCTGGTGGTAAGAGATAACGCATGTCCATGACCATTGTGGCGGTACTCAGATTTTTGAGTAGCATAAAGTCCAGGGCATCGCTGCTTTCGCGCTCATTACTTTGAGACTTTCGATGTTTAGTCTCAATAGCCCTGTAATTTCGCTAGCTGCAGTACCCTTCAAACCGGAACACAGTAATGTGTACACACTATTTGCTTGGTGGTAAGATATCTGATATTGCGATGTTACCTACCACCAAGTAAAATTACTATCACTATTATTACTACTTGTTGTTTATTGGCACAGCGCGGTTGTGGAACTCTCTGCAGGAGTCTGTGTTTTTCCAAAGACACGGACATCTAACAATGAATCCAAGAAGTTCATAATTCAAATAGCTAAGAACCGAACCTTTGAAGACAGAGGTCCCTTCTAGTTTCTAAAGGCAACATGCCATTATAACTCTTATCAAACATTTACATGATGTAGTGTAACATGCCATTTTGCTATAAAACTTCATTCAAATTATTTATTACAATATGTATCTATTAAATTTATTTTACGCTAGTTTTAGTTTTCACTTTTCATACATTTTTGTATAGCAAACTTGTGTAAGTTTTTTCACATATTGCCATACAAAAAAAACAATAGTTATCCACTCGATATGTTTATTGGAGTCACCCTACAATATGACCGCATCGCAGCCAAGAATAAGGTATTAAGTTTTCTATTAACCCTCATCCTTTTACAATATTATTGCAAACAGTTTCCATCCGGGCTTGTGTTTTCAGCAAACTCCCTGTAGATATACGCTGTAATAGTACGCTGTCACGATTTTCTTATTTATCTGAGTACAAAATAAAGGGAGTTACGAGCTTAACAATCCATGTACGAGTATGTATTTTTTGTTTTACTTGAATTATGTCGGATACTCCGACTATAGTTTTGGCCGCATCCGGTGGCCTTCTTCTAGGAATCAAGGTAGAGTACAACGCGCGCACGGCCTTATTTTGCTTTGCAATAAGGGCCGCTGCATGCCTCACACATGAAGACAGTGATTGGTGCGCGGGCGCGGAGATGGGAGCGGTAAAATTAGCGAGATGCGCGGGTGCACTCTTGAGCCCTTCCTCACCGGAGTTCTTCTGTAAGGTGTTAGGTATATTCCAGCTTTTCCAGAGCTGATTGCGAAGCCTACAGATATGCGACCTTAAGTTAGCTGTAAACGAATAAATATTTTTCTGTACGTTTTTCTATCGCTTACGTAATAAGTCAGTCACATAAATTAATATCATCTACTGTTCTCATGTTAAAATCTATGATTAGTACATTAATGATGGTTGGTACAATAATATCATAAGCTTCACAGCGAAATATTGCATTTTTCTCTTTCTAGCGAAATGTAAATAGATACTTGAGAGGACCTCAAAGGAACAATTCCTTGACTTTCGGCGATTTTGGAATTATAACCTGGTGAATATTCATGAATATCGACCGACATTAATCTTGCATTGTCTGAGATGCTCCCAGTCTCGCTTAGCTTACAGCCGCGCTTTGTAGGATAGATGTCGTTTGTTTCTGAGCTAAAATAACTCAAAAATTCCTTTGATGTGAAGATCATAATTAATGTGCCACCCGAAAGCGTCTGACATGGCAGGTTATTGTAAAAATACATATACTTAATGGTTTTTTTATGTTGTCATACTTTATTGTTTTTTTTTATTCATTGACTTTTAATCAATGTTTAAAACTTTTTAATGATATACAATTTTGAAATTATATTACGGAATTTGACTTGTAACATTGGTGTTATCAATAAAATATTTGTATTTGTTTTGGGAGGACACATTTGTTTTTAATTTATTTTTTGTTATGTATTGTGTTGTTGTTGGTGAGTAGTTTAGCTTTACCTACAAGGGTTCACCCAAGGGGTTTCAAGGGGTTTTTTGCTGAATGTTAATAATTATCTTGTTTAAGAGATTCTTGTGACTGTATAAATATTCGATAGATCTCGATTAAGATTTTTTCGTGATTTTTGATTTTTATTTTGACTTTGAATTTGTTAGTTTTTTTTTATACATCGTAAGTATATTGGCCAGTTTTTCCGCTAAATGTATAAGATTTGAAAAAATCTAATAAAATACAGCGCTAGCTAAATAAAAACTAACCTACTATTTACTGGCTGCCTTGCGTTGTGGTCTTTAAAATTTAATAAATAAATAAATATTGTAGGACATTTCAGAAAGCGCCATCTATCCCCAAACTAAGCAAATCTTGTACTATAGGAACCGGATAACATAGAATACTTATATACTTTTTTTTGTAAATATATATACAGAACACCCAGACAGTGGGAATCGAACCCACGGCTATTGAAGCTGATATTCTATCAAATGAGTTAACAGGCCAGGTCAAACAACCTTAATTCTAAAACGGTCAACCCCTGAGCAATTATTGCTTTTCAATAGTTTCAAACACGCATGCTTTATCCATAATCGTTTTAGCTTATACAATCTATATACGTAGCAGGCAGTTGCAAACTCTTTAATCTAGGCGAGAACGGCATCATAAAATTTAATATTAATTCATAAGTTCGGACACAGTACAGCCAGTAGGTATTATTACTAGATATTCTGAGTCCAAGGCATCGCTGCTTTAGCGCTCATTACTTTGAGACTTTGAATAAGTTAATCTCAACAGCCTATTATGGGAATGCTTAATATTAAAAATAAAATAAAAGTATCACTGATTACAATTTTATTTATAAGTATAAGAGTACAAAATATATTTCTCATATTAGTTAAAGTACTAAGTACTTTGAACAAATGCAAGTAGTGTAAATGCAGTAATAAAAAAAAACATACTTATTTAACCCTATTTGTCAAATGACTATCAGAAAACGTCATGCAGTTACATTTTTTTTAAATAATTAAATAATATCGATTATAAATTGTGACAATAAAATAGTTTAAACAAGTAAGTATTTGGTAATTAACTAACGACTTCTTAAGATGTTTGTTCAACTTATGTGAGTATTCGTACAGCATTCCAAAAATCTATTGATTTATGAGTATTAAAATTCACGAGAAAAAAAATCTGATGACATTTAGAAAAAAAATGGAACGACAATTGTTATTCAAGCGATTTTAAAATTAGCTACAGTATTTTTATAGTTTTTGTTCTCTGAAAGATGTTAGCTAGTTACCTATATACTTGTTCAGCTCGTTACTTAGTTAGCTTTCCCTTATGCAGGATTCGTAAATAATAACTGAATAGCGCAATAAACAAAGTCGCCTGTTTGATAGCAAGTGTAATCTTAAATTTGAGACTCTCTATAAGCTCTTTTGACGGTAAGAATATACAAAACTGTAACAGTACGAAGAACTTATAGAAATAAAACAAAGTCCAGGATATTGCTGCTTTGGCGCTAATTACTTTGTGACATACGATGGTTAGTCTTAATAGCACCGGAATTTCGCGTAAAGCGCATCTCTACATTAACTATTCTATAAGTCATTTTGAGCATATTCTCAACCAAAAAATATACACTGGAAATTCTGTTTTAAATTCGGAATACAGCGATTTAAGTAAGTTTCTTTACTATATGTATGTATAACTGGGATAAATGTAGTCCTTCCTCCAGGCGACCTCTACTTAAAAGTCTTATAATTAACATTGAAAGCTATACCTTAATGCGTTATTGAGACCTTTTTTGAAGGTTTTAGATTCCAATTTACTTATTAAAAATATAGCTGTCTTTTTCCTTGCATTACATTAGACAAGGACAGCAACATTTTTAGTCACTTTAAATCTATCATCTAAAGCATTCGAAATTGATCTTACTATGTGATTAAATACATTGTTTATAAGATTATTTATGCATATGCTATAAGTATTATGTATGTATGTACTTTGTATCTCTACATAGTATAAAACGAAGTCGCTTCCCGCCGTCTGTACGCTTAGATCTTTTAAACTACGCAACGGATTTTAATGCGGTTTCCATCAATAGACAGAGTGGTTCAAGTATATATAATACATGCATAATGAGAAAACCCACATTAGTATCTACATTGCACCCGGGGCGGGTCGCTAGTTTTCAATAAAGAAAGCAGCGTACAAGCTGTTAGTTTAAATTTTTTAAAAGTTCGGTTGCGTTTTTGAACGATTAAAAAATGTCGAGCAATTTTTTTTTTAACTTGTGTAATATACGGACACAGCGTTAATGATGTTAATGGTATCCACAGAAATCGTTTAAATTGAACCAAGTGTTTAATTATATTTTTCATATAATTATTGTGCTTTTTTGTTGGTACCTGGTTCCTACTTTGAAAATATTACACTTATTTTTTCTCTGATTTTTTTCTGTCACAAATTGCTCGCGTTGCTTCGTGTCACCTAGTATGAATTGTTAATTGTTATTGAGTTTTTTTTTTTAAGTTTAATTTGCGTATTTTTTTTTAAACACGCAAGTTTTTTATTTTTTTTTGGTCCTTATGTACTTAGATATTCAAACGTCGCCGTTTAAAGTAAAAACCTTTGTTAATAATGTGCAATTAATTTTAGTATTCTGCAAACGTTAAACAACGTAAAGGGACTTATTAAATTAGGTTATGATATCATTTTAAATAGGTAAAATAGCGTCATAAGCCACGGGATATGAGAAATATCATAAACTTTATAAGTAACATCTTTTGTGTAAATAGACACTGAGATCGATATTAATACGCTGGACTATTTATTGCCACGCAATGAGATCAAACGTAAACGCAATGGTGGTCAAACGTAAGCCTATTTATTATTAAAAAAAAAACATTTCATTATCGCCATTTTGGCGCTGGCAGCTGCGCTCAGTGTGGGTCCACGGAACTAATTTTATACAAGCAAATATATATACTTTTATTTTAATTTCTGGTGTACAGAATGAAGGGTTTTTTTTTATAAAACACCATGGTGGAGAGAAAAATTGCCAGAATTCTGGCGGCATTGTCATGTTGAATGGCAAGTTTTTGACCTCAATAAATGACATGGTTTTATGTTATGTCGTTAGCATAGATATTATAAGAAACATCAACAATCAGTGGTTATTTATAGTTATGCAACGGTTTTAAGGACGCTTGTAGAGGGATTTTCAATTAGGTACTAAAAAGTGGCAATCTCTGCCCAGCGTATTATTACTATACAGAGATATACGCTCAGGGCGTACTCACCGAAAGTGGGTCATTGTATTCGTCATTATGAGACTCTTTAACTTCGAAATCGACAATGGAATTGCCAAAAATCAGCTGTTCCAAAACAAAATTGATTGATTTAGCAAGATTTATAGAACAGAACATTTTTATTTTCAATTTCAGGTTTGCATTAAAAGTAGTTTTTATGACAAGTGACCTCCTTTCGGCTTACACTAAGCTTATATAAGTGTAGTGGTCAGTGTGTGTTTACAAATTTACAAATTTGGTCAAAGTGTATTGCAACTTCATCGTTGGCTTCCTCCCGCTGTGCTGTGAGCCGCATGGGCTTGGCGAGTTCATGTCGAGCCTGTTGTTGACGAGTGTCGTCATATCTAAGACGTCGTGCTGCTGGTGATGTTTACTTACGACGTCGCACAACGTTTCCAAGAACAGGCTCCCACGTCTGGAGTACAACGATGCGCGATCTAAAACCACATTAATATTGTAAAAGGCGAATGGTTATTTGCTACTTTTTCAACCTAAAATAGCTGGGCGTATTTCGATGAAATTGGGATCGATGACAACTCATACCTTGGATTAACAGATATGCTATTTATCCCTAAAAACGCGAGTCTCGGATAAATCTCGAGGCGTAGTTAGTAACGATTTTAGTATATTAAAAATTTTAGCTTGCGTCTCATATACTTTTATATAATTTTTGGTCAAACACCAAATGTAAAAGTGTAGAATTTAAAACATATTGACCGGACTTACCTTCAAAAGATGACATGGCGAGAAAGTCCGAGTGTGTTGGGATGGTATACGCAACTCGACTACTGTTAAATACTTGATGGCCTGCATCTTGGTTATAATTACTACAGACCTGAAAACACATATAAAACAATAATAAAACTTTTACATTTTCAGTAGCCCACTGACTTTCTTTGCAGTTATTGAAGGGACTATGGAAATCGCGAATCACTAAAAAACTTACCAAACAATCTTTTTTAAATTTACTTTGTACCATGTCATCAGTATTAGACCACTGATATTTCGATAGACAGAGGCTCCGGAGTCAACGTTGTTACCTAAAATAACAATTTAAGAGGTCAATATTATTACAACAAATTCTTTCGATGATTGTTTTTTATCTAATTTGCACCGTTCAAAACGAAGAACATTTATTTTGAAACAAAACATCTTTTATTGCAATTTTTTTTTACAGTTACGAGAACTTATTTGTTTAAAAAATGTTTTCTCATAAACGGACAATGCTCGTCTCATGTGTAGTCATGTTTCTTTATGTTATTTTACCATTAAAAAAAAAACTATTTTGAAATAGTAAAAGTATCGGTTTAATTTCTATCTATAGTGTTTTTGGCTTATAAATTGAAACATATAACTTATATATATTTGTAGTCCTCTTTAAATTACCTACTTGATAGGCTCCGTAATATTTTTAAATTAACGTATTACTATTTCCGCTATTTCTCGCCAAAAATCCACAATCTTGATTTTTTTAAACCAAGTACTCTTGGATAGTGAGACAAATCTATCGATACCTCAATTGTCGTAATCCATTCCACCGTTTGGAGGATACAGGTAATAAAGAAATTTCAAAAACATACACACAAGATACGCACGAAAAACATAACCCTTCCTTGGCAGTGGGGTAATAACATATTTTAGTTTTAGTACCTGGATGACCGTGCTTTGCTCGGTTTTTTTTAAATTGAATAAAAAAAGGGAAACAACTAATCATATGGACTCGAACCGGGATCTTTTGGATTCGGAACCGACTTGTAGAAGGTAGCGAAATTTACCTTCGTATTCTAATGATATTGTAGCAGTTTTTCATTGCCTGAAAACACGGATAAAACGACGTTTTCTAAATATGAAACCTAGCTAGATCGATTTCTCGCCCCCGAAACCCCCTGCATACTAAATTTCATAAAAATCGTTCGAGCCGTTTCCGAGATTCAGATTATATATATACATTTATACAAGAATTGCTCTTTTAAAGGTATTAGATAGATTATTTATTTATTTATTTAGACTAAAACGGCAATCGCCAATTACAGTAGTCTTAAAATTATAATACACAGTTTATCTAGAAATAAAAATGTCATAAAATTAGAATTACAAATACATACATAATTACAATTATCTTAATCAATCAAAAAATAAATAATACGTTAATAACAATAACAATCGGCAAATATTAAATAAAAATATAATAATTAAAATTGTAAAAAATAATAATAATAATAATGTCAAAATAAAAAGAAAAAAAAAATTGAGAAAATAATAACAATAATAATAATTATAATTTACCAAAAGTCAAAGTCACACTGACACAGAAACTCCCATTCATCATCATCATCCATATCCTTTTTCTTTCCCGCTATCATCTCACAGTATTCCAAACACTTCAACTGCATGCTCGTCCACTCATCCGCAAACATGTCGCAATCAGGTGCCCAGGCCAAGAGATTATTGAATGCAGTCAAGGAGCGTGGAATAGGGGATAGATTAGATAGGCAGATAGATATCTTTCTGGTTCATTTATTATTTTAGAGCAAAAATTATGTATAATCAGTGTAATCACACAGACTCCTCTTAACTTACTTGATTGAAGAACAGCTTTGGTTTGCCGGCGAGGGAAGGTGCGTGTAACATGTGATTGTTCACGTCTTTCAGCAGAAATGAAGTGTCAGCCGCATACACTCTACCAGTGGAATTTCCGTGAGCTAGGAACACCACGGCAACGCTAGACGTGTATCTATGGTTCATTTCGCAGACTGAAACAAACATGTACAATTTAAAAAAACCCGACTTTATTTTACGAAGCCCAAACACGACTATAGGTTATTCTTTAATCCGGTGCTAACCTTTTCCAATAGTTCGAAACCGTAAGATAGGTAGTTACTATTCTAGTGACCGGAAACATCACAGGAAAGCAAAATACGCAATGAGTAACTTTGAGTAGCAAAACAAGTTCAGGGCATCGCTGCTTTGGTGCTCATTACTTTGAGACTTTCGATGGTTAGTCTCAACAGCTCTGTAATTTCGCTAGCTGCAGTATCCTTCAAACCGAAACACAGTAATGTATTCATACTACTGCTTAGTTGCAGCAACTTGGTGGTACTTGGCGCACAACCAGAGTGCGCCAAGTACCACCAAGTAAAACAAGAGTATAAAGGTTTGAACGTCTAACCGCGATTTAATTATTTAAGAAGTGACATCTAAACTAACACTAACGTGACTGACAACTAAATCGCAGCTATGGGGTTTTACATTACTAGAAATATCTAAAATATTACTCATCGAAAAATCATTTAGATAAATAATAACTACCAAAATTTGCATGCGATGACGTTAAATTGTATGTTTATTAAGAGTGTATTGAATTCCGATTTTTTTTGTTTAAATTTCTGGTCGTCTGACACCAGGGTCCGTGACCTTTGTCAAGTTCCGCGATTTGATCGGGTCAGGTGACTCACAAACGCAGCGTGTCTGTTGTGGTCTGACAAGTCTCTCGACTCATCCAATCAACGGAAACATGTCTATGTAGTAGTAGTATAAAAGAATAAGGATGAAAATAGAATCTACCGCTGGACCGTATTGTTGGTCAGAAGTACGCAAATGTAACTCGCAAATCTAATCAAATTTATTAAGCGTAAACGGATAAGATAAACGGAAACACTTTATAAACTGATAATGAATGGTACGCTTGTTCTTGAGTATTTTCTTTGTTTATGTAACTTATGTTTCTTTTTAAGGAATAAACTAAACTATCTGAAAAAGGCACTAGTTTTTTAATAGTATAGGTATCGTGTGAATTTCTATCTATCTTGTTTTTAGCTTGTCAACAGACAGAAAAAGTTTTAAAAATAACATCGATTATGGTTAATTTTTTTAAATGTTTGATAGGTTTTTAAGAACTTCATCTTCGAGAACTTTTTTTATGAACTCTCTTTCCTCACGATGTTTTTCTTCACCGGCAGCTCAAGCTCATTGTTGGGTATTGAACCCACGCCCTTCTTCGTGTGAACCGACCCGCTACTGTTATCATCTGTTATGTCTATCATCGCTACAAACTACTGCAGTTTATGTCATACGTTATTGGAATTTTTGAGGATCATCGTTTTGCTTACGTTGCTCGGGCCTCCATGCTGTCACAACCTGACTCCACCTGTCATTACTTCAAAATAGATTGTACTTACTCTCGTCCAGTTTCGTAAAAACTTGTTGTTTAGTAAAGTCTTTGTAGGGCGTGTGCACTGTAAAGCCAACGTTCTCAAAGGTCTGTCGCAATTTTGTTTCATCGTAGGCTGTCGCGCCCATTGGAGAACACCTGAAAACCATAGAAATTAGATATAATTTTATTTAATCAGTAGCGTATCTTATAGAATGTTCTCAAATGAAACCGATGCTAAGCAACGGACGATCCAGATTTCCGGATGGGTGACCATAAGTAGCACTTTTTCTAAGCCGCGTTAAAATGTGTGTTTTTTTATGGTTAACAAGTTTGATGTTTGACCACAGCTCTGATGTAAGTAAGTTCTCAAAGATTCTTCTATCATATCCATATTAACAATGGCAGATTTACCAGCAGGCTGAGTAGGCTAGAGCCTAGGGCGGCAAATTTTAAGCGGCGGCAAACTTGGCTCAATATTTTATTTTGCCTTACAAAAATAAAAATAAAAATTATTATATACTCGGAGAAAAGAAGTCTCGAAAACTTAACAAAATTTCAATATTTTAGTACTATACAGAATATTCCAACGTCTGTAAATGAAAAATTAAACGCAGTGTAAAGTATACTTTTGTGAATATTGATTTTTTTAATATTCCAATAGCGTTTAAATTTTCGTAATTTTGACCTATTTTTAAAATTAAATACTACTTTTCTTTTTTTTTTTTTATAACTAATAGGCTTGCGTTTGACCGCCATCTCACCTGATGATAAGCGAAGATGCGGCCTACGGTGGAGCACGCTCGCCTAGAAGAAACCGATTCACTCGCGACTTGAAGGCACCCAGATTGTATTTATCGGGGAACACCCACTCGGGCAGCAAATTCCATTCTCTAGCGGTTCGCACAATGAAGATTAGATTCGAACCGCTTAGTTCGAGCTTTTGGAATATCGACCATGAAGCGGTGTCGCTTTTTAGAGCTCCTGGCTGTCCGATAGTAGAATGGGCAAGCTGGAATTAGGTCATGTAGATCTGAAGCGCACTCGCCAAAGTGTATCCGGTAGAAAACCGACAGAGAAGCGACTTTGCGACGATGTTCAAGGCTTAGGAACTTTTTTCGAACAAGCGCATCATCGCTAATAAGTCTCTTAGCTCGTTTCTCGATGGATGAGGTCCACTCACACAATTAGCTAACGCGCGAAGATCTGTTAGCGGAATATTCTAGAAACTGACACAACGATCCTTTAGTTCACAATCATATTAATGACGGGAAAAGGCCGATGTAATTATGACGATAGAGCACAAGACATAAAATTGCAATTTTAATGACAAAAAAAATATTTATTTTATTGTAAACTAGGATTGTGAAATTGATTGTGAATTTTCGAGGTTAGTAGGGGCGGCAAATATTGAATAGTCTACTAGCGGCAATAATGTAAACCCGGCACTGCATATTATATCGTATTTTCACAAAAATATATATGCTAACAGAACACGGAACACTACACATATTACACTCACGGAAGTTGAAGTGTGTTTTGGAGTGAAAATGTGAACATGTGTTTATCTCCATTCATGTCGTACTCGTCACTGTTGAGGTCGTACGTGACCCATTCCCTCGGTGGTAGATCCATGTCTGGCTCATCCGGCATAGACCTGTGAAATAAAAAATAGCTGTCAGTGTTTCGCACCCGAAGGATGTCCAACAGGATCCTATTAGGAAGGTACTAACTCACAGTATCTGTATGCCTGTCATTATATGGTCAGTATTTTTCGAACCGTAGTAGTTAAATGAAATTACCTTTTATCTTTTGTTTAATTTATTTTCTTGTTTTACATTACAATAAACGAATATAAGTTTCGTTTCGTAAATACCATTCTAGTGTACTAGTGTACCTATGTATAATTTATACGTATATTTTATTATTATTTTTTCTGTATTTATATATTTTTACACTGCTTTCATTAATAACTGTGCCATCATTACTATCCATCTAAAGGTTGCCTGAAAGAAATAGAAGAAATGGTCTCTAGGCGATAAAGCCGCCGTAGTACTAGGTACCATATATTTAGTCGATGTTGTTTTTCTTTATTTTACTTTTCTCTTTTAAAGTTTTTTATGTTATAATGTATGTATAGTATATATTTTGGTGTACAATAATGTTATATTCTATTCTAGTTTTAATTTCTCAATAAAAACCATTAAAAGACCTCATAGCAAAGAACAATACTACCTATATCAATTACCGAAAAGAATTTATAAAGTTTGGTTAGGCACGGAGCTTAAATTTACAATATTTGGATAAAAAGTGGCAAAGTCATTCAAGTTCCGCCATTTTGTTTTGTAATCTGTGCAAGCGCACGGGTGGCGCTACCGTGATGTAATAACTAAGTCCGGATTTTCTTTAAAATAGTGTAATTTAATGAAATTATATTAATTTTATAATCTGTGCTACGGGAGGACTTCAATTATTGCTCTTAAAAAATAACAGGTATGTATTTATTGTACAGATTGAATAAATTCCCTTTTCATGACACCGTTAGCTATAATGGAACGAATTTCCAAAACTATGGCCCCATAGCTACATTGATTGAATATTCAACATTAAAGCAAAATAAACCTCAGCACTTTGGTCACGTGTGACGTCGACCAGAATATTTACAATAATATGTTGTTTGAACTGTTTCAATGGTATTTCCGTTGAAACTAAAATGGTATTGTTTCAGGTCCGTAAATAAATAACGTGTTTCAACCGGTATCATATTCATGCTTCCTTTTTGTTTAATGGAAGAATGGTCAATTGGTGGGACTAAAAATATCAGAGGCCGCGAAGGGTTTTCCGTTTTGTTTCAATCGTACGATTCTGTACCGCTGATAAAATATAAGTTTTATGATAAGATATCGACTAGGCTGCAACGTTGATACAATGCAACAACTTTACAAAATGGAAGTCCATTGACTGTTTTATTACTTTTACATATACATTTAGTAATAATACATGTAACATAAGTAAATGTTAGTTTTGAATACTAACGTTTAAAAAAAAACAGTTTTTTATATTATTGTATTTGAAAGGCGCTTGAACCTTTGCATTTATTTTACAAATATAGTTTGTAAAAATGTTTTAACAGCCTATAATATTTTTTATTAATCACACACAATAACGAATTCCCATACCTGGAACAGCAGGCTCCGTCTCTTTGTAGTCCCATCGTGTCAGTCTGCATTCCACTACTAAAACACGAAAAAAGTTGAGGTCGAGTTTGCAAAAAAATAAATTAATTTGTTACAAAAATTTAATCGAACAAATTATCACGTCTGCTTTGTAAGTGGTCTCTGATTAAAATGCGGTTTGCCGGTTTCATACGCTGCCACACTAGTGATGTTAGTATTCGCTTATACGCTTTAAAAAGCAGTTAACAAGTTTATCGTGGTCATTAAACCAGCGAGTGCTAAAAAAATAGCGCTCTTATGTTTTTATCTCAATCTAATATAATTAAATTGCTTTTTAAGCAATTAACTTTAAGATACAGAGTCGTATACTCGTATTTAGTTGCGCAGTAACAACATTTTATTAAATTTAAAAAAGAGAGAATATTTATTAATCCTATCCTAACTAATATTACAAATGCGAATGTGAGTTTGTTTGTTTGTTACGCTTTCACGCGTAAACTAGTCAATGGATCTGGGTGAAATTTTGTATGTAGCTACTTTAGGTCCTGGAATAAGATATATGATACTTTTCATCATCATCATCCACCATTACGTGGGCAAAACCGCGGGGCGCAGCTAGTATCAAATATATAGTTAAACTGTTGGGCCTATGTTTAGGTATTTGTTACTCAATTACGCAAACACGGCTGAAAGGATTTGGACGAAATTTGGGACAAAGATTATTACCTGGATTATCACATAGGATATCCCAGAAAATCGTTAAGTTCCTGTGCGATTAAAACAAAAACCATAAAGGTCGACTACAGGTGGTGTTCAAGCACCACATAAACCATTTCACTTTCCCGCCCTTTCCTTACCTCGATTTCCGAATGAACCAACAAAGTTCGTTCATCATTGGACTTACTCATTCCGACACACGGAAAGTTCGAGTAGTTCTGCCATCGTCATCCAACCGTTCACATCGATTAACGAAGAAAGCCGGCAATTTAGAAACAGTTAACTGCTGGGAGTTGTAGGCGCCTACAATAGACGGGAAAAGCACCAGGGGGCCCTCTAGTAAGTGCGCAGGAGCGCAGGAGACCCATCGGCCTCGCAGACGCGCTTGGCCGCAACGCACGTGAGACTCTCTCTATATTCCCGTGTCCTTTAACTCCCAATCATACATATAAATACCGTCCACTTGCTCTCCATGAGTCAAACATTCATTAACAGGTGGTACCCACTTGAAATTTGTTATAGATGTGTCTTTTGGAATATTTTTCCGGGATTAAATGTATTATTGGTGGTATGTCAATCTAGGTAATAAAATAGCGCAAGTGGCGTTACGGATGAAACTATTGCTTTTGTTACTGACACATGTTTCATTTCTCTCTGAGCACAATTTTAAAGTCAACGCGGACGAAGTCGCGCGCGGAACCTAGTATTATATATACTTGAAGGAAAATGTGTAATCAAGTTTGACGCACCCCTAAAATAAGTCATAATTAATTGTAAATTGAAATTACACGGCTGTTGAGACTAACCACCGAAAGTCTCAAAGTAATAAGCGCCAAAGCAGCGATGCTCTGGAATTTGTTTTATTACTCATGTGTATCTCTGCAATGGTCATGGTCATACGTTATTTTTTACTATCAGGAGAGAGTCTCGTTCGTTTCTAAATTTGCGTTGTTTTCATACGATTATTTTTAGCATTACACATCACTATAGTGCTCCAAACTATCTCGGATGCCATCGTCGCGACGCAGCCGTCTGCGCTTATGTTAGAGTGAGACAGATAACGCAAAGCTTCCTGCATAACAAGAACAAGCAACTTGCAGGTTATCCACACTTGTTACAGAGAAGCTATAGTTTGGAAAACGAAAAACCGCTGTCTTTGTTACACCGTGACTTATTTTTGGTTATGAATTAAGTCATGGCACATTTTTATCAACAAATTATATGCATTTGGAATGTAATCTACTGGATAAGTACTTTTGACACATTAAATTCAAAAAAAGTTTTGAGCTGTGCGAATTTGTGTTATAAAATCCGCCATTTTGTATTTTTATGTAGGTACTTATCTTATTTACACGCATATTGCTAAGCCGTGTCGATTGACGTCATTTGTGAAAATATAATCAGTAAAAGATACGAGGGAAAACATTGACATGCATACTGCATAGACTGTTAAAATCAAAACATTGAACAAAAATAATGTCTGGTTGCTTGATTCTAGGTATGATATAGGTAGGTGTTTTTTTTCCTGTCATCAAATACCAAATAAGGTATTTTATTGATAACATTAAAGTTACAGGTCATAATATAATAACACAAGTTAAATATTGTACCCCACCCTCTCTACCCGTGGTTGCCGTAAGAGTCGGCTAAGGGATGCAATCCAGAAGATGGGCAGCAGCGTCTTCCTTGAACAATCACACCTAACTGCGCTCGCCAACCCGCCTGTCAAGCGTGGCGAGTATTGGCAAACCCCAGGTGGTGGAAAACACCTCGCAGGTGGTTTTTAGTTTTACTTATTAGAGTTTGCACTGTAATAACAACAAGTGAGAAACTTCTGTCTTATTGGTTTTACGATAGAGCAGATTCCAAACAAAAAAAAAAACCTTATTAAAAAAACATTTTATCTCATTATCAAAACCTCATTTTTTTATTTGTTAAGAATCCTTAATAAACATGTCATATTCTGTGAAAATTTAAGTCTATCAATTAAGGTGAGATATGATAAGATTATACGTAGGTATATTGTGAACAAAGAATGAATTATCACATAACTATAGTAGGTGCAACAAGTCGCTAAGATAATTCGGATTGTGGTTCATGAGAGGTCACTATATAGATAAAAGAGCCAGCCAGACGATCTATTAAGTTAGAGGACCACGTAAAATCTATGCGACTGCATATCATACTCGTATGTCGGCGTAAAAAGACAAACAATTTGTAGCGATGACAGCTCAGTGGTTAGTGTGGTCGGTACACACGCTGTAGGGCGTTGGTTCAAACCCTAACAATGAGCTTGACCTACCAGTAAAGGATTACATCTAGTACTCGACTGGCTAGCTACCACCCTCAAGTTGATAATCTGTCGCCAAACACCTAATAGTGTGTTCCGGAAACCTCATTTGTGTGCCTGTTCCATTCCAGGATACGTGTGCTTTAACATTTTCGACCACACTGTCACTTAACATCAGATGAGCTGTGGTCAAATACTTAGCCTGTCAACCATTTAAAAAAAAGAGACATGACGAACTGCCACGATAAAAAGCGCCGATATGTCGTGATATGAAGACACTTAGAGCTCTTGGTATCTCCAGATAGTTCAGAAATTATTTGCGTGTGAAAATGTAAAATATCTATGCCAGTTCAAGCGTGTTCATTATTCTCCCAATGTTAAAAGTAAACACAAAACATCTGCGCCATCTGTCTTTTTCGCACGTTAAATACTTTTTACGATGAAGTCATCGCCACCTAGGTAAAACGATATTGTTATCTATATATTAAATAGAGAGTAAGTATATACGCTGTAAGTACCTCATACAATGACATTTAGATAAGAGCGGACACTCCGGTACTTATTTGTTCCTCGGGTTTTCCGTTCGAATGTTTATGTATCCAGTAATAATGTTTTTTTTTTTTTTATGTAGGTACCTTGAAGCTTGATTCATGCGAATACGGGGCTATGCACAAAGTCGCAATAAGCTAGGTGATATATCTCTTTATCAGGGGGACGTCCAGGTACCAACTACCACCGCAGTGTCATATACTCGTATTCTGCCGCAAAACATTTCTGTGTCTCTAATTAAAATTCTGGGCACCTCTAGAATGATCATGGATAGGCGTTGTCTTAATACTGCAGTACTCTTTAAATCGGAACATATATGGTTACGTTTACCCACTACTGCTTGGCGACACAACATCTGATACTGAGTGGTACTTACCTATATGTGCTAAGGAGATTTACCACCAAGTACCATCACCCATGAAGTCAATCTCTAAACTCCTTTTTTTTCTATTCTCAACACATCCAACAGCGATGTTTTGGTATTTCTATCCATGACTCATACCTGTTTTGTGTAACATGCTCTTTGCGGTATTTATTGTTTTTTGTAAATTTAGCTCTATACTGTAAAGTAGTACACAAGGTGTTGTGGTGGAACTAATTTTTCTTATTCTTTTTTACTCAAAATATATTTGCTTTTGATCACACTCTGCTTGATGTTAAACAATAGTGCGGTCTAAGATGGAGCACGCTCTAGAAGAAACATATTTACTCTAGATTTGAAGACACCCATATTGTACCCAACAGGAACACTCCGGCAGAGAGTTCCTTGTTGTGTGGAAATAAAACACTAATTACCACAAACAATAACTTCCATAAAGAAATAATAGCCATGAATTCTCAAAACGCGTCTAATGACTCTATAAGAATGGTTGTAGTGCAGTTGTTGAGCGTTGTATAGCGTATGTATGTCGAAAGCTATTTGTATAATTTCGGTTTTTTGCAAACAGCGTCATCCGTTTTAAAACACTCGCAGTTTTGGAATATGTCAAAGGCAATTTTTAAATTGCCTTGCCTCTATATAAAATGCCACAACATTTGATTGACAATACAATTGTTTACAAAAATCCCGCGGCAAATGGAAGTATTTATCTATTTATGCCATGTTAGCTATTTATGTCATGTCATCAGTTTAAATGTTGTTTTTGCTAGGTTACTGGAAAACTTTAAAAACTTTAGGAGTTCCTAGGAACGTATTATAATTTACATTTATTTTAAGTCTTGATAGCTACCTGATTGCTAGAATAAATTCTTTATAATCAATCTGTGTTTTATGATGGTTACCTTACAATAATCAGTGTCGTCAATGTAATACAACGTTTACAATCAATTATAACATTGAACAAGTTGTCAATTTGCCCTCATCATTTTTCCAACTGCGAGTGTTTTAAACGGATGACGTCGTTTGTTAAATGTGGAATCATACAAATTGTCTGCGACATATACTTACATATTTTGCCCAGCCTTTATCCATCCCAGTGAAGAGCGCATTTAACTGCCACACAGAGTTACGAAGCGTTTTGAAGGTCAAATTTTAAATGGACTCTAAGCTATTATACGCCACGCTATTATACGTTTAACATGGTAAGCAAATTGCTCGTCGCGTCAATAAAATATATTAAAAATTTGGCAACATGTATTATATAAATTCTTATCATCATCAGCCATAGGTCGTCCACTGCTGGACGTAGGCCTCTTCTTGGGGGGTTTTGCCAATACTCGCCACGCTTGGCAGGCGGGTTGGCGAGCGCAGTTAAGTGTGATTGTTCAAGGAAGACGCTGCTGCCCATCTTTCGGATTACATCCCTTAGCTGAATCTTACGGCAACCACGGGTAGAGAGGGTGGAGTACTATTCTTACGCCGGCACCACCACGGCTAATATATGAATTCTTATAATTGTTTTTTATTTAGCAATAACATTGTTTTTACAACAGATTTTACAAACATGATATGTGGCCTTCTCCTACTTCAGTTTTCGGCCAGTTTGTTACAGAGAGTAAAAATATTACATATTTTTCTTCCAGTTACTTAGTAATCGTATATCTTCAAACTGAACAACCGGTTTCATCGACTGTTTCTTGGAACTTTATGTTGCTTTATCTTTTAGGCTAGCATTTTGTCCGACTCAATTCCATATCAGTTTATCTGTAACAAAAGTCATTTAAATCTCAAGAAGATGAGAATTTAATTAAATTTCCAATCAATCTTAGGTCTATCTGGGCAGTCTGAATATCAAAAAGTTAGAAAGCCTCGGAATTTGTTCTGGTAATATATTCCATGTGTAATTTCCTATTTATAGGTTAGCAGGTTCGGCAGTCTAGTTAGGAGATCTAATGGCTTCCAATATGCAGGTCCTGGATTCGAATCCCAGGGCGTACCGTACCTCTGTCTTTTCTAAGTTATGTGCGCAATGACGATGATTTCAAACGGTGAAGGAAAACGTGAGGAAACCTATATGTACAAGTTTTTACAATGTTGAAGATTTGTGATGTTTGTCAACCCGCACTTAGCCAGTGTGGTGGCCTTACCCTCCCAACAAAGAGAAGAGGGCCGAGCCCAGCTGTGGAACAGTTTTAAAAAAAGGCCGGATTCGTAGCTTTGGTTATAGGTATAAGGATACCATTCAGAGAGTAATTCATGGCCTCATTAAAGTTTTGTAATTGAAAATTCAAGCGTGATACGAAGTATGCGACTCATTTCTTTATTTTTTACTGTCGTTTGGTTTATTTTTTTGGGTTCCGTACCTCAAAAGGTAAAAAACGGAACCCTTATAGGATCACTTTGTTGTCCGTCTGTCTGCCTGTCAAGACCCTTTTTATCAGGAACGTGTAAGGAACAGGAGGCAAGCTGAAATTCATATCAAATACTACTGTCCCTTGGAGCTGTAAAAAATCAAACTTCTAAGCTAACGCAATCAAAAGGTACACCCGTTTATGCTGCAAATTATCGACACTCGCAAGGGAATCAAAACCTACAGGGTACTTCTCGTGAACTCAGAATCTTGAAATTTGGTACGAAGCAACGTCAAAGCACAGATAAAGGAAAAATTGCGAAATGTATAAATTACCATTTAAAAAAATACCATAACTTTTACTTATATACCTACAGGTTTGTACGAAACCCTCTCGAGAGTCCGACTCGCACTCAGCCGGTTTTTTTGTTTAATTGTTTTACACGATCTATAAAAAGCCATGAATCAATCCCGGATAAAGTCACATTCAGGTAAATGAAACAAAGCCGTTAGCAGGCTGAATTGGAACCTACTCTGCCAAGAATATAAATGAAATAACAACAACTCACACACACACACATGTATTCGAGGAAAGCTGACGCACACTAATTTGTTAGTAGTAGGTACGTATATTATTTATTTTGACGTAGAGTCAGAAATGAGATTATCCGATTAAAAAAGTGATAAATATAACTAATTTTAAAGATAAGTGGCAATTGACTGGTTTGCAAGGTTCGGCTGTTCAGTTGGGAGACCGTTTGGTTTCCAATCTGGATAGGCTTCCAACCTATGATAGGTTCGAACTCCACGACATTTCTGTATTTTCTAAATTATGTACTTATTGCCGATAACTTCAAACGGTGATGGAAAACATTGCGGGGAAACCTGCATGTCTGAAATTACTTAGAAAAAGTTCTAGAAGATGTGTGAATTATGCCAACCCGCATTTGACCAACGATTATAGGCTAACAATTCTCGCAATGAAACGACACCAGCGCCCAGCAGTGGGGTAGCTTACAAAAACAGGGCTGATTCGGCTATTGGTAGAAGACCTATAACTATACATTAGGATAATATAATATATTAATTAGGATAGACAGGTTTTAGACAGAGTACCTATTGACGAATGTAGGCCACGGTCGGGAAGAACAAAGACTTGCAAAAGTCAGTAGTTGTCAAATTGATGGGATATAAATAGTTCCTGGAATGGATAAACATTAAAAAGGCTGATAGTTAAAATTTCAAATCTCAAATATTTATTGCAGATGCCATTAAAATTTTAGAAATGTTGACAATTTGCATAAAACTTAAAATAGTTTTGCGTACCGCTGAGGAAAACGATTACAAAAATAAAAGAACATTACCTCTTATTTACTATTAATAGAATTGAACAACACGGAAAGGAATGGAATAGAATAAAACTTTATAGTACACCGAAACATGGACGTTAAAGAAAATAATAATAAGAAAAAATTTGAACTACATTAAGCGGTAGTACAACGAATAGCTAAATATTTGTCATCAGCCAAAAATTGGCGCGACGGCGTTGTTACTTCGCGGCCATCTTATCAACGATGCAACCATTCACCGATGGGTGTTATTCGAGTGAAAATAGATAAAGAGTTGTTAGTAGAGCCCAAATTATTAGCGTTTAATGATGCAATACTTAAAACATCATGCGTTGACAACATATTCAAAATTTACACATCTGTACATTGAACCCAAGACGCGCCAAAACTGTTAGTCACCAAGCAAGCTTATTCTCATATCATAGACACCTCGTCGAACCCTACCAATATGCTCGTAAACTTTGTTTTTTCGTGTTTGCGTTCATTCAGTTCAGACGTATTGACTCATCACGCTCTGATCTCGGTTTCATTCAATTTGTCATCGTTTTGTATTCAAATGTAATTAGTATTATCAGACGCGAAAATATCATATTTTGCGGTATAGTCGCGTTTATCATTAAATTTAATTCTCATTGCCCAATGTTGTGTTTTATTTCGTTTGGGCTAAATTGAGTGTGTTTATCAGTTTGCAAAGAGATAAAACGTGAGTTTTAAATTTGTTTCTCTCGTGTTGACGTTTTGTTTGGATTAATAAAACAGTACCTGGATGACCGAGCTTTGCTCAATTCTTTTTTAGTAAACGACGTTTTTAAAAATGAAACCTAGCTAAATCGATTTATCGCCCCTGAAACCCCCTGTATACTAGTTTTCATGAAAATCGTTGTTCTTGAAATCTGTAGGTATTTAGGTAAGAATATTGTAAGTGCAATTACAAATTTTTGTAATGATTCACTTTAGGGGATTCTTTTATATTTTTAGGATGTGGTTAAAATTTTGGTCCGTGACTCATTTGTAGATATAGATAGGTTTCATCGGGTGAGAGTAAAGTATCGCTAGGTAAAGCTTACAACCGTAGAATAATATGAGTGTTGTGTAAATGTGATGTAATATTATGAAAAATTTAATTTAATTATGATAATTGATAATACATGTATATTAAGCGTGTTCATGTGCAGTCAGTCAGTAGTGATCTTCGTCCTCTTTTCGGCGAGGTAGGGAATCGGATTCGAGGCATCCCTTTTTTCCGAGGCTGGACACTACGCGTCACTGCTCCCAGTGGTTGTGGAGGGTGAGAGGGTTCCCCGGGTGGAGGCAATCGCGGTGGTCGCTTCTTGGCATTGTGGACTCAGGCGAAGGTCTCAATCCTTCAAGCCGTCTACCTCCTCGTCTTTCTATTCCGGATCAGACAGGAGGAGGTACGTACGTCAGGGGGGCGTGCATGATACAGAGCTATGTCGTTCAGGTGGGGGTGTGGCGAGTTGATTGCGCAATCGAACATGCCGCGCGACAGACGCACCACGAACTCCTCCACTGATTAGATCTGCGCGTTCCGGGCGATGACTTCGTTGCGTACGTGCTGGCCGGCTCCCGAGAGTGCCCGAAACCTTCCTCATGGTGACGTTTTGCACCACCTGCAGTTGTTGCCTCAGGCTGGCCGCGCATAGCGCGTTCCATGCCGAAGCTTTAGGCTAATATGCCAGCGAATACGCCGAGATGGCTTATGGCGTCCCTTTACGTTAGAGAAAAAGGAAAATATAGCGAACTATAACTTTTAGAACAATAATAATAATTAACAACTGTATTTTTGCAATAGCTTTTGTAGCGATGGTAGCTTAGTGGTTAGCGTGGTCGGTTCACACGGTTCAAACTCCAACAATGAGCTTGAGCTGCCGGTGAAGGGAAACATCGCGAAGAAACCACAGCATGGTATTTTCTAGTACTTGGCTGGCTAGCTACCCTCAAGTTGAGGGTCAAATCTGCCGCCAAACACCTAACGGTATGCTCCGGCAGCGTTACTTGAGAGCCAGTGCCATTCCAGGCTAGGTGTGCTTTAACATCTTGGACCTCACTGTCACTTAACATCAGATGAGCTGTTATCAAACACCTAGCTTGTCAACAATTAAAAATAATAATAGCTGACTATGTTTTCTATCTATGACTATGCGAATCTATTTTCAGTAGCCAGCCGCAATAGACATGGAGCGAAATGAATCTGGAACTCCGGAAGATCGCAAAATGCTGAATACCGATGTATTTACTGATGCTGGTAAATTCAATGAAGCAACATACTCCAGGTAAATGTATTTTTTAAATAGAAAGTCTTACGTTCCACCGCCATCTCATCTGATGGTAAGTGATGATGCGGTCTAAGATGGAGCACGCTTGCCTAGAAGATATCGAGTGTATCCATTGGGGAACACTCACTTACGCAGCGCATTCAGCTGTCTAGCAGTCCGCACAATGTATGTGGAATCAAATCGTTTCGTTCGAGTTTTAGGAACGTCAACCATGAAACGACGTCGCTTTTTCAAGCTTCTGGCTGTTCGACAGGAACAACTGGTGATCTATCTGAAAGGGATAAGGCAGCGTTTTCAACGAACGCTCCTAGGTGGCTTGACTTTTTCCGACACTTCCAACAATTATCATCATATTTCAACCAATTTACACAAAACCTTGACAAATTATATACTCAAACCTTTCTCATGAATCACTCTATCTATTGGCGAAACTCGCATGATAATCCGTATAGTAGTTTTTAAGTTTATCGCGAACAGATAGACAGACGCGGCGGACGAGTTTGTTTATAATATGTAGTGATAGTGAGGGTGTTATATATTAATTTTGTTGAGTTTATTTTGTAATCCATTCACATTCTATATTTATTGTTTATTCGTTGTGTTACGTTATTGTGAATGATCATTATTATATCCTTATGTATACTAAATCTTTTACCAGTCAATCTGAATGGTAATATAAGTATCTCTTAATATTTTTTTAAAATAGACTTCCTTCCTTTACTTAGTTTAAATAAAATAAAAAAATAAATAAATATTGTAGGACACATTACACACAGCGCCATCTGACCCCAAACTAAGCAGAGCTTGTGTGATGGAAGTCAGATAACTGATAGAATACATAAATACTTTTTTTTTTTTGTAAATACATACTTATAATACATACAGAACACCCAGACACAGAACAAACATTTGTTTATACCAAACAAACATTTGTCCTTGAAACATTTTAAATGAATTACTAATTCACATTCTTAAAAATATGAAAGTCCGTAAGTGAACAAATGAATACCAATCGCATGCCATTCATTTAAAAATTAATTTTCATTTTGCATTATTGTCAACAGATACGAAGGTCCCAAAGGTAGGCTACTTCCAGAAGACACCAGCCAATATGAACCAAGAAACGCAGCATCTCGACCGCCCGCTCCAAGACACTTCGACACCAATTCGTACTACGACATGTCCGGAGACAAGTTTCTTATCATTTTCAACCATTACAAATATGAGAAGTGGAGACAGAAGAAGTAAGTGTTTTACAAGATCAGTGAGTTAGCTGCGTTGACCAAAAATGTATTGTAAAATTCCTGACAATTTCAAAGGATATTAAATTTAAATTAAGTTTGACGCGATAGCGGATTGGAAAATGTTTTTATTATATGAATAATGTGGTGAAACATGTATTTTAGTAAACTCCATCGAAGCGTCTAGCAGCTAGACCCTGTAAATTAGTGGTAATTTAGCTACAGTTGTAACTTAACGTTCATAAGTGCCTTACCAGGGCCTAAACTGAATAAATGACTTTTTGATTTTTTTTGACAGTCTAGCTAAATTACCATCCCGATATGACCCGGTCATGACCTTGAGATTTCGTATGACTTGTTTCATTTATTTTTTATCAAATACTACTACTTGAAAATGTTTAATTACATGAAACTGATAAAGTGTAAAAACGAACTTAACTAAACACAAAACTTTGAAAAAGCATAAATTTTGAAAGATATTACGAAACAATCGCATGATTGTTCCGCGTTCCTACAAAAAATCCAAACGTTTACTAGACAGGGAGATTACTGTCCTTACTAAAATGACCTTGCTGATTTCTAACTGCGGCGTTACCAAACTTGGAATCTTAGCATATCTATATTCAAGCGACGTATAGGTACTGTGTCATGAAGTCACTGAATAAATGTAAGCAAAACATGTCGACCTTGAACTAAGTTAGTGTGTCGGCTATCGAACCCGTACTATTTACCGAGCGACGTCTAGTCATTCGCATTGAGGAATCATTTCAAACTGTGTTAATTTTTTTATCGATATCTAGTAAAAAAATATTAGTTTGTAAACGCGGATAAAATTTGCATTTTGTTATATTTTATTCCAATTTATTTATCGCACTTTAACGACAGTCCCATGGTATGTTCTAAAAGCATTTAAAAAAAAAAAAAATTGTTGGCTGCGTGAAATCATGATTTTGCCATGATATTGTAAATGAATCATAATTAAGATCGATGTAAAACTAAAACATGTTATATTTCAAGTTTTTTCTATTCATAGACCAACTAAACACACGATAGATACTTTTTTTATGGTTGACAATCTAGGTGTTTGACCATAACTGACCAGATGTTAAGTGACGTTGTTGTTAAAGATGGTAAAGCTCACCAAGTCTGGAATGGAACTGGCTCTCAAGTGAGGCTGCCGGAACACACCGTTAGATGCTTGGCGGCAGATTTTCAACTAGTATATATTTTCAACTAACATACTGGCCGTGTACTAGAAAGTACCCTACCACCATTACCTACACTTTACTATTTAAAAATAGTGTCATTTTCAAATATTTTAGTTTTTTGCATAAGTTACACGAAAAAAATAAAAAAAACTCATGAAACGAGCACACCATGCATTATACGTTTATAAAAAAAAAATATCTAATAGATTTCAGAGTTACTTTGCGTACTTCCGAGCAGATAGATTAGGTAGATTCTAATTTCATATTTATTCTTTTTTTATTAGAGAATAGAGTATGTAGCAAATGTGATATTTTTTGAGAGAGCCTGAACAAAATATTTTATACATACACACTCTCACACACACACGTAGTCCCCCACATCCAAAACCATAATGACGAAGGTGGGTCATTTGAGGCAGCTCACACAAGGCGTGCAAGCAAGCAAATGACTCAGACCAAGGCTCTGACATTAGCATGTTAAATCTTCTAACATCCAGTCTGTTCAAATGGTAAGTCACTTCAAGCGTCCAAAATTGACACACACACAAACTCACATCACATCAGCCATAGAACGTCCACTGCTGGAGATGGCTCCTGGGGGGGTTTTACCAATACTCGCCACGCTTGGCAGGCGGGTTGGCGCAGTTAGGTGTAATTGTTCAAGGAAGACGCTGCTGCCCATCTTCCGGATTACATTCCTTAGGCGATTCTTACGGCAGCTACAGGTAGAGAGGGTGGGGTACTATTCTTACGCCGGCACCACCACGGCACAAACACACAAACTGGTATAACATAAAATATTAATTTGATTTGGTAGGATACCCAGCATACATATTATATTCTTAATAATAATATATTGTCTCAACGTTTCAGGTTTCGCCAGCCATCTCTGAGAGATGGCACCTATCAGGACGTATGGAGTTTAGAGAGGACTTTTCGTAATCTCGGCTTCCTGGTCAACACTTACGATGACTGCACTTACGATGAAATCGAAACACACTTGAAAAACAGTAAGTAACTCTTGCTCGGATAATTAGGTCGTCACGATTATCAACACTTTTGCTTTGCCTAAATTACCCATCTAATGTAAACTCCTGGTTTACAAGTCGCTTATTCAACACGCTGGCGTTTATTCGATCTAACGTGTAAATAGCTATCCTATCCTAATTCTGATGGTAAGTGATAATAACTGTGACTGATCACTGTAGTGGTACCTAGAACTTCAAAATAACGAAACGGTGTCAAGAACATCGCAGCTTTGGTGCTCATTATTTTTCGATGAAGAGGCCCAGTAGCCATGGAATCTAGCTGCAGTATTCTTTAAACCGGAACACAGTAACGTTCACACACTACTGTTTGATGGCAAAATATCCACCTGCATGATACTACAGCGGTACAAGGCAACCTCCAGCTATCGAGATCTACCACCAAATAAGCATGGACTTCCTAAAAATACACCAGGGGAGCCAAGGTGTCTTACATGGAAGCTGTGAAGTAATTACTTTGAAACCACTGTTTAAAAAAAAAAACTTTTGCTGTTGTCCTCGAATGGCCTCTACAGCGTCACCGGACTTTTGTCGAGCGCAGATGGCGTTGGACCTGATAGTTTTAAGAGCGACTAGCGTAAGGGCACCTCAGACGGTACGAAGCTTGGCTTTGTCCGAGGATACCTTGTTCTTGATACCATTTGTGAGAATAGATATTGAATAGAAGTAGACAGAAGAACAAGGAAAAATAAGTATACAGAAAAATACTCCATAGCATCCACGATCCATGTCTTAGTTTTGCATGTGGACACTTTCAGACCCATTTTTTTAGGGTGGACTAGAATCAAGACCTACATATGTCTTTTGTATAATTATTCCAGTGTGCGAAAAAGACCATAGCAACACGTCGTGCGTCGCAGTTGCCGTTATGACACACGGATTTGACACGTATCTGAGTTCTGCTGACATCGTATACCCAGTTGCTGACATCACAAGCCTTCTAGGAACCACCCCTAGTCTCGCTAAGAAACCCAAACTCTTCTTCATTCAGGTATGCACACGTGACCACAGATGGCTTTCTCCTACATTTCCGCTTTGTTTAGTTATCATAACGAAGATTGAAGTCATAAGTGTTGGTTATCGTTGTGGTTAATTAATTATATAGATCAAGAAAGCGCACCGTGTCTGCAGTAGTTGCGTAAAAACAGTTTACACGCGATTTGGCGAACATCCTCGGTGCGCTACAATATCGGGGCAGCCGCATCAACAGAGAGAGGTAGAGCGGCGAGCTGTTCGACTTATTGGTGATGAAAAGTTGGTAGAAAAAAACTTTTAAGCCTTGAACACCGCCGGAAGGTAGCTAGTCTGTCAATTTTCTACAGGATACATTTCGGAGAATGTGCTACTGAGCTGTACGACCTTATACTTCCATCCCCTTTTTACTACAGGACAAGTAGAAAGACGGCCCACTTCCACCCTTACATAGTGGAATTTCCTTGGGTACGTACCAAACGTTTTGACTCAACGTTTCTCATCCGTACGGCCAAGGAATGGAACAAGCTGCCGGCTTCCTTGTTTCCTGAGAGATATTATCTAGATCTTTTCAAGGCCAGAGTGAATAGGTATCTTCTAAGCCTGCGTGCTTTATCTTCGACCACATCATCGCTTTCCATCAGGCGTATTAAAAAAAAAGCAACATCCTAAATGTATTATTGTATTGAACGCGGAAGGCGTTCTACTGTTTCTAGGTGTACGACACCCACAGGCTGCTAGTGTAGAAGAACGTGTAAAATGCTCTGCAAAGACTAATTTTGACGTCCTCCGAACAATGTGCATGCCTGCGTACAATCATGTTGGCACAGACAACGTCATCTGCTCGCTCTCTATGTCTGCATCGTCCTTCTGGTCAGAGGTTACCAAATGTCCGAGGTATAATAGTAGGAAAAGTATAAAAATTGTGCGAAAAGTATTAATAAAAAGCTTTGCTACAACCAGGCTTGCAGAGAAGGGCACATTCTTCACCCGACCCCGCCACATGATGAAGATGATGTAGATGCCGGTGATGAAGTATACATTCCGAAAGTTGAGCCCGATTGTCTAGTGTTATACTCCACGTATGAAGGTTAGTTTCTTAAATACCAGCTTTCGACATTCTCATGACATTATGAATAATAATAATTGATGGATCATTTCATTAAAGTATTAACTATCGAATGTCCAGAAAGAATTGGTTTGACAGTGGCTTAGACTTTGTTTTGTTACTCAAAATTCAGCATACCGCGGCTGTCATATGTACAGGCGCTCTTTTACCATCTGGAGAGCGCTTCGGTCGTTTTGTTACTTCTTTCCAAAAATACAACAAAAGTTTTGAAAACTTGTCTATAAAATTTCATCAGTATGTTAAAATTACATATGTTCGTGATGTAGGTTATGAGTAATATTTATTGGCCATAAATTATTAGTACCTGGATGACCGAGCTTTGCTCGGTTTCTCATTGCCTAAAAACTTGGATAAAACGACGTTTTTAAAAAATGAAACCTAGCTAGATCGATTTATCGCCCCCGAATCCCCCTGGATACTAAATTTTATGAAAAGAGAAATTGCTACAAGAATTGCTCGTTTAAAGGTATAAGATACAATGTTACAGGCAAGTCACTAAAAGCACAAAAAAAAAAAAAAATAGAATTACACTTTGAATAAATGCTACATAATTAATAACAATGAACATTCTTCTATCTATAGTGCAGACTCCGTTTATGTGTTACACAAAAATGAGGATTCCAAAAACCACATTGACACTATTATATTCAACTTAATTTGTAAAATGGCTTACTTCCAAAGAAATGTTTAAGTGCTTTTTAAAATTCTTTATGATTTAACAAGGTTAAGTAGTTAGATTGTTTGCATTTTGAATATACACATATGTATATGTATATATATCATACATCATCATTCATTATCATCATATATTCATACATCTAGTACATGTAAAATGTATATTATATAATATACTATACAAGCTTTAGCTTAGTGCAGGGACCACTGTAAATTTTAGTACTTATGCATTATGGTCAATAAAGATTATTATTATTATTATTATTATTATTATGTATACGAGGGTTTTTACAGAACAGATTTGACATTGCCAAACGAGCGGATATGAGTCACCCCACGGACTAACAATAAAAATATAATTATACAAATTGATCGTTGCGGCAAGTGTCAATTGAATGATTGTTATTTTTGATTAGATTATTGCATGATTTGATTGCTTGACATGGTTATTGTTAGCATCCTTTTATTATTAACTTCTATAATGCCCCTCGTATTTTTGCCAGCTGCAGCATCTTTCAAACTAGAACACAGTAATATTGACACAGTACTGCTTGGCTATGCTCGGAGTTTCTCTACAAGATCTAATCAGAAATGAGGAGATCCGTAGACAAATTAAAGTTACCGACATAGCCCAGCGGATTAGCAAGTTGAAGTGGCAGTGGGCAGGGCACATAGCACGCAGAACTGATGGCCGATGGGGTTGCAAAGTTCTGGAGTGAGACCACGGACCGGCAAGCGCAGCGTAGGACGTCCACCCACAAAGTGGACAGACGACCTAATAAAGACCGCAGGAACGCGCTGGACGCGAGCCGCTTCCAACAGGTCTTTATGGAATTCAATGGGGGAGGCCTATATCCAGCAGTGGACGTCCTACGGCTGATGATGATGACTGCTTAGTAGCAGAATATCTGATACTGCGGTGCCTACCTACATACATAGACGACCGCTTGCTGATGTGATTTACCACCAAATGTCTAAAACTTGCGGTAATTTCTCATTTAAAACATAGACAGAGTCTCGGTTTCTTCTTAAGATTTTATCATATCAACTTTGTTACTTTTTAATATAGATCACGTTGCATACCGGAATAGTGGCGGGTCCTGGCTGATGAAAGCTTTGTGTGAAGTGATCGATGCTCACCACGGTTCCATGAACCTCACACGGATGGCGACACTCGTCAACAAAAAGGTGGCTGCTGAAAATACAGGATTCCAAAATAGAGGTTACAAACAGATGTCAGTCGTTGAGTCTGATTTGAAGAAATTCTTGATGTTTTAAAACACGCAATACACATGATGTTTCGTAGTGTCACGGTTGAATTTTTATGAAACACGGTAAAATTTTCTTCACGGTCCTAAGTTTTGCATTACATATTGTGTTAAAAAACAAAAACACATTGTACGCGTCCATCAAATATCGCCTGCACAGACTGCCACGCTTTCCGTATCATCACATTATATTTGATTGATTCAGGCGTTACTTTGCGGAAGTTTATCTTACAGTATTACGATCTTTAGTGTATTTCCGTTTATAAGTCGTTTTGTTACAATAAGGACGAAAAAGATTAGTCTAATTTTATTATTTAACAGTTATATTGTTGATTATCTGTAACAAATTATAATTGTTTATCTGAATTCAACTTATGTAACTCCAGAATTGATGTTCGTATTAGAAAATTATAATTGTTTATTTGAATTCAACTTATGTAACTCCAGAATTTTTGTGCGTATTAGAGAGAAACATCGGTAAATCTACATGTATTGTCTGAGAGTTCTTAAATAGTTCTTGAAGATGTGTGTAGTCTGCCAATCTGCATTTGGCCAGCGTGGTGGACTATGGCCTTATCTTTCTCACATTGAGAAGGTGCCTGCGCCAATTAATAGAACATTTTATAAAAACAGGGTTGATCAGGGCTTCAGAATTCCTCAAATTATTATTAACATTTTTTATATGATAATATGTGACCGTTACCTATAGTATGTTTAAATGAATAACTGATTTGATTATTCCTATATATGTTCATCTTTTAATGTCTAAAATGAATTAAAATATTGTTATAGTCTGTATTCCTAAATAAATAATATTCAAAATCGGTATAGTTTTGCCGGATCATGTTATGCAAGAGGAACGTGCTCGATTAAAAAACCATTCGCAAAATTAAAAAAAAAGACAAGTCTTTTTATCTTCTTGTCTTGTTTTGACAAGTCTTCGTGATAAGGTTGTCTGAAGAAAGCGCTCTAGGCGATAAGGCCGCCTTTGTACACCATTTATTTGTTATTACTATGTTTTATTTTTGTTTTGTTATTTTCTTTCTCTTTTTTTATTTTTTGTATGTTATAATATGTTTGGTGTATAATACAGTTGTATTGTATTGTCTTCTTGCTCTTCTAAAACCATTTCGAAATATTACATTTCTGTACATTATTTTTACTTTTAAAAGTCTCAAGCTGTGAGATGGGGTTTATTTTAATAAAACACATAAAATAAACTTGACTTTCAATTAAGCCCCTAATGACGTCACCTAGTTGGCTATCTAAGGATACATTCAGTGCCTAAAAAAGCAATGGCGAACCTAAACAAACGCTGTCAATGTCAAGTTAACGCAGCGTTGGATTTAGTACAATAATTATTATAGTCAAAGTTTATAGTTTAGTTATTATTGAATTAAAGTATTTGTACTACTATTTCATGCTCCGTACTAGATACTATCCATATCTAAGGATAGTACGGAAAAATACTATAATTTCGTTAATTCACATATATAAAATTCCAAAATAGGTAAATATGACAAAAGTTCATTGCCAAACTACATGTAAAAAAGTCCATTGGGTTTTTTCCTTTCTTATTGGCATCGTACTCAGTGCATTCTGCCAGTTCCAGTACTTCTGTAAACAGATGTTATAGATCCATCTATTTTTCATAATAGATTTGCCAGCGGCGTGATAGCGTACTAATCCATACAAAAAAGTAATAGATCTATTACAATTGTAATAGAATGGCAACACTGACTGGTTTTGCAAAGGTGCGGGTACAAACTACGTTAACGCAATGATGGCTCAGCTCTTAGAGAATATAACCTCTAAGGGCTCAGCTGATGCGAATGATGCAAGCGCCGATTAATTACATTGGAGCCAAAATAAGTAAAAATTAGTAGTGGCCAAATTATTACCATTAAATGAAGCAGCACTTGTAATACGCGCTTAAATCGCAGCAAAACTGTTAGTCACCAAGCATGCTTATGCTCATACCACCTTTTCGAATTGCATGAATCAGCACGTAGACATCGTTTGCATTCAATCAGTTCAGACGTATATTGCGTTTTGATTTTGGTGTCATTCAACTCGTTTTGTATTAAATTGTTTTTTATAATATAAAAAAAAAATGTTATTGTTAGTGGACATAAAATCATATTTTGCAAATAGTCGCATTTATCATTTAATTTTTTATTAATATATGCGAATTGCCTAAAAGTTATATTTTGTATTCATTGGGCTTCACCTAATTGAGTGTTTGTTTACAAACAGAAAAAAGTGTGAGGTTTTTCTTGGTAGTGAAATTGAAAGGTAAGAATATTCTGAATGTAATTTTTTATTTTTTATTCGAAATAGGTTTGTGATTGACAACACACTCTGCCTGATGTTAAGCAGTAATGCGGTCTAAGATGATTCACTTCAATGCACTATTAAATTTTATTTTATGGTTAATATTTCGGTCCGTGATTAATCTTAAAAGTTTAATCTTAAAAATGTAAAGTTTTCATCGTCGGGTGAACTAAAATATCACTAGATATAAAATAATTTATGCTAGAAACGAAATCTTTTTAAATATGATGTAATTTTTTGTAAAATTACAATGTTTTTGGTAATATACTAACTTCATAACGTGCGAGCGAACGAGCTGAAATTAACGTTACAGAATAAAGGAAAGATTTTTGTACCAAGTTGAAGTCCGCGTTTGACTACCCACTCGCCTGATAGTAAGCGATAATGTGGTCGAAGATGAAGCACGCAGACTTAGAAGATACTTATTCACTTTAACCTTGAAAAGATCTACTTTATATATCTCAGAAAACAAGGAAGCCGGCAGCTTGTTCCATTCCTTGGCCGTACGAATGAGAAACGTAGAGTCAAATTATTGTTTGTTGATTGCGAGCGGGCATAACTTTTGAAGTTGAAAGTGACTTATTAGGATAATTGAAGATATTAAATATTATAAAAGGGATCATAGAACGTAACTCATATTTTAATATGGTGACTATCATCTAATCGAATAAACAAATCGTGACTGTAAATTGTCCCATAGTAAATGATGGTTATTTTTATATTTACTCTCCATAGACACCGGGGTCCGTGACCTTTGTAAACTTTTTAACTATACAATATTTTTCGTTGAATCTATGTTTACTATCTCTAACCTCGTAAACTTAATTTTATAATTTTTTTAATAGACATGGAGCAAAATGAATCTGGCTTCTCTGAAGATCGCAAAATGAAGGAAACTGATGTTTTTATTGATGCTGGTAAACTAAATGAAGCAACATACTTCAGGTATGGGTATATACAGTCTGACTGGTAAAAAAAAATACATATACTCGTATGAGTGTACTGGCTAATCCCTTGTCGGAAGAGGCCAGAACACTGTTCCGTTGTGTTCACCAATCCTACATTAAGCGTAAGATATAAGAAAAATTGTACTTATTTTGTATGAGACCAATGAGGGTGACGTGGTCATGTTTGCCTAAATCCTTTGACAAAAATAAAGATATAAAAATAACAGTTGCCACGTTGTATGGCAATTCTCCTTGTTTATTCGTTGTGATTGTGAATGATCATATCCTTATGTATGTAAAATATTTTACCAATTAGTTTGAGCAAAATATCTCTTAACACTGACTGGCTAATAATAATTGGTTTGCCTTCAAAATACCCTTACTTAGTTTAATTTACCGATAGACGTTCGTAAATGCATAAAAGTTCGTGTTTATATGTGAACAAAATGACACGCAAACGTTTTATTTTGTATTATTGTCAACAGTAACAAAGGTCCCGAAGGTCAGCAACTTCCAGAAGACTCCCGCCAATTGAAACCGACAAACGAAACATCTCGGCCGCCCGTTCCAACACACCTTGACCTCAATTCGTTTTACGATATGTCTGGAGAGAAGTTTCTCATTATCTTCAATCATTACAAATACGAGAAATGGCGACAGAAGAAGTAAGTGTTTTACGAGATCAGTGAGTAAGCTGCGTGGACCATTTATAGTGTATCTTCAATGGCAGTAAGTGCCAAATTAGGTATACCTCCTCTTAATGTTCTAGTATAAATATCATGGTCAGGCGTTACCACATTACATTACATATTACCATTTAAGGAGTGTCTCTTTCATCTCATTACTTTTAACAATAAAAAAGTTTGTAGAGCTCCAACTTTTATGGTTGTGAATGAATGTAAAGCGTTTCTTAGTCTATCATTGTTTTAGCAAAGCTCTTTACCAGTGTCAAATAATTCAATATTTTCAAATTTCGCGCCCGCATTCTCGTCTTGTTTCACACTGAAGACCATGCTGCGAGCCATGCATGTGACGATAGTGATTGATGCGAGGGCGCGGGAACAAGTAGTGTATCAAGATGCACCGGCGCGCTCTGGAACCTTTCCTCCTCGGAGGACCCCGAGGAGTCTTCCTCTATGGTGTCAGGAACAAACAATCAATATTCCAGCACACAAATCTTACTGTTACATCTTCAGATCTGAGATCACTCTCACGAGCTCCATGGAAAAAAGGTCTCAATGTGTCAAAACCACGACAGTTTCCATATTAAACTTTGACAGTTTCCATATTAAACTTATTTGGTCTCCTCTATGTTTCAGCTTTCTGCAGCCACCACTTAGACAAGGTACCTATGAAGACGTAAGCAACTTGGAGAGGACTTTTCGTAATCTCGGCTTCGTAGTCAACACTTACGATGACTGCACTTACGATGAAATCGAAAAACACTTGAAAAATAGTGAGTCTTGTCAATTCTTTCGCTCGGATAAATAGTTCATCACAATTTTCAACACGTGCCGTTGTGTACCTGCCCTCCAATTACTTACTTTACCTAGACTTCCGGCCATAAGGCGTAAGACCAACATACTGACGTGTTGACCCAACGTGTCAGGATAGTAATTTGACGTGACAACACTGGCAGCGATGATGGATATGCTGTCAAGTGAAATAAAGAATAGAAGAAGACAAAAAGTAAAGTAAAAAAAAAAACAGGTCTTACATTTTTTTATAATAGATAGGCTTATGTTTGACCACCATTTCACCTGATATTAAGTGATGATGGGGTCTAAGATAGAGTAGGCTTGCCTAGAAGATACCTATTCACTCTTGATTTGAAAACATCCAGATTGTATCCATCGGGGAACACCACTCAGGCAGCGCATTCCACCATCTAGCGGTCCGCATAATGATCGTGGAATCAAATCGTTTCGTTCAAGTTTTTGGAACATCAACCATGAAATGATGTAATTTTTTGGATCCTCTGGTTGTATGAAAGTATTACAGCTCTACGGTCTCCGTAACTTTTGTTAAATGTTAATTTAAGTTAGTTTAAAATGTGGGGTACGGACCCCTAGGTAAAATAGTTATCTTAGAACACTCTAGAACCAGCAAATATGCCTGCTATATATTCCAGTGTGCGAAAAGGACCACAGCAACACGTCGTGCGTCGCAGTTGCCGTTATGACACACGGATTTGACACGTATCTGTATTCTGCTGACATCGTGTATCCAGTTGCTGACATCACAGGCCTACTTGGAACCACGCCGAGTCTCGCCAAGAAACCCAAACTATTTTTCATTCAGGTGTGCAGTTTTTTTTACTATTTTTGGATATAAAAGACCTGTTGGACACACAACGTTAAGAAGGGAAGAGAGTATTATTTTAAAAGTTAAAATTTATTTACAATGTTATTGTTTAATTTCATATTTTCATAATAATTATATCGTGAAAATGTACTACTTTTCTGCCAGAATGTCTTCTGTATACGATAGTTGAAATCCTGAGCTTTGAGGGTAATATGCTGTTTCAAGTTTTTTGTGAATTTTGTGTTTAATATTAAGAAGATTGACATTTAGATTTCTTACAGTTCCAAGCGGGTTCCAAGTGCCACTGCTTTTGATTTGACCCTTGACCCAACCGTCTAGTAAGAGCCTCCCAACATATGATTAGTCTATCCCAAAGCACAGAATGTTTATTAATAGAAGGGAAAGTATTAAATTGTGTTATAAGTATTAATAAAAAGCTTTCCTACAACCAGGCTTGCAGAGAAGGGCACATTCTTCACCCGACCCCGCCACATGATGAAGATGATGTTGCCGGTGATGAAGTATACATTCCAAAAGTTGAGCCCGACTGTCTAGTGATATACTCGACATACGAAGGTTAGTTTCTATAATACCAGCTTTCGACATTGCCATGACATTATGATCTATATAGTAAATTGATGGACCATTTCTATTCATAAGTGAAATACTAACTATACAATGTTTCAGTAAGAACTGATGCGACAGTGATATGGGGTTTTTTATGGTTGATAAGCTAGGTGTTTGACCACTGCTCACCTGATGTTAAGTGACGGAGTGATCAAAGATGGTAGAGCACACCTAGCCTGGAATGGTACTGGCTCTAAAGTGAGGCTACCGGAACACATCGTTTGTATATGTACAAATATACATACATATTATATATCTTGGCTTCTTACTGTAAATGTATATATTTCTGATTTGACATTGTCAAACGGTAGAGCAGATATGATTCACCACTCAAACTAACAATAAATGTAATTATGCAAATTGATCGTAGCAGCAAGCGTCAATTAGATGATTGTTATTTTTGATGAGATTATTAGATTATTTGATTGGTCGTCATAGTTATTTTATTTTTATTTAAATTTGGTACAATAACAATTAGCAAACTTAGATTCACAATTAAAACATAATAACAACAAATAATACATTATAAATTTGCTAACCCAAATAATTGTCGACTTTTATAAAAAGTAACTATTTAGCATGATGCAGATCATGTTTGCTACTTAATTTTGTTAGCTACAACATCCTTCGACCCGGAGCATAGTATTGACACACTATTGCTTAGTGGCAGAATGTCTGATTCTGCAGCGGTATCTGTCTAGACGACCTCTTGCTAAGGTGATCCAGCCCTGGATCTAGAGGGAGGGGGTAAACCGGGGCACTTGCTCCGAGCGGTAGCTTCATGGGGCGCCAAAATTATAATATAAGTACATAATATGCTTCAAAAGAAAGCTTGTTTCACAAAGCGCCTAACATCCACACATCGCACGATTATTCATTTGACTTTGAAAGGCCCAGCTGGTTTTAGAACATATTCTACGTTTTGAAAAAGTTGATTTTTGAACGCTTGCATAGTGTGTGTGTTAAGAGGAACCACCGCATCGTCGCATCTAGAACTGGGAGCTCTACGAACAGGCTAATAACTGTGGGGAGTTTTGAGGCCCAAAAATCGATTTAGCTGAGTCTCATCTCTAGGAAAACGCTATTTTGCGAGTTTTAAAAATGTCACCTATCATTATACACATTGTGACATTTTTTAATTGGAGGAACGGGGGGTTTTCTATCAAATTTCTGCCCTGGGGTTGTAAATAAATGATAGATCCGGGGCTGAGGTGATCGACTACCAAGTGTTTAGAAGATACCTTAATTTTACATTTGAATAATGCATACGCAAAGTCTACTTGAGCTTTTAAGATATTAACTTTGTTATTTTTTTACTTAGATCACGTTGCGTACCGGAACAGTGGCGGGTCCTGGCTGATGCAAGCTTTGTGTGAAGTGATCGATGCTCACCACGATTCCATGAACCTCAAACGGATGGCGACACTCGTCAATAAAAAGGTGGCAGCTCAAGTTGCAGGATCCCGCAATGGAGGTCACAAACAGATGTCAGTCGTTGAGTGTGATTTAAAGAAATTCTTGATGTTTTAAAACACACAAATCGTAGTGACACCGCTGTGTTTTTATAAATCAACAATTAGATTGGTAAAACATTTCACATACTCGATTCTTGTTTCTAATACATGTATATTTAAAAGTAAGTCCTTCTAACTTTCAAAGGTTCTAAAAGACACAGATTCACGCACTTTCCGAATCCTAATATTATTGCTTTTATACCAATAAAAATAAAGTCAATAATCTATATTATAATTTTATATTAATATGTGATAATTAGCTATAGTGTCTTTGAATAATTTAAATTAAATTTATGAATAAATCCTCTTTTTTAAAAAATAAGTTAAATAAAAATTAACATAAATTGAAAATAATGCGATCAGCCTGTAGGTATAAATATATCAAAAATCAATAGAAAAAGAGTTCTTATAAAATAGTATTGATATATTTATATTACGTTGTAGTTTAGTCCAATGATGATAGAAAATGCATTTAGATTTAAGGCGCTCCCAGTAAATAATGCCAGCGTGCAACAAATATAGAAAATAATTTGTATATTTGTGTATTTTAGTGCTTCAGTCGATTACTAAGCTTATTGCATAGTACACAGAGTTACATTAAGCAGAGCAAAAATACGGCAGTACACGACGTAATGTGATTCGTACAATACTTTTATCGGAAAATTACTAATTAGGTAGTCGTATTAAAACTATTTGCCGTGGTGGTGCCGGCGTAAGAATAACCCATCCTCTCTACCCGTGGTTACCGTAAGAGTCGGCTAAGTGATGTAATCCGGTAGATAGGCAGCAGCGTATTTTTGAACAATCACACCTAACTGCGCTCGCCAACCCGCCTGCCAAGCGTGGCGAGTATTGGCAAAACCCACCCCAGGAGAAGGCCTATGTCCAGCAGTGGATGTCCAGTATGGCTGATGATGTGATGTGATGTGATGTGATGTGATTAAAACTATTGTGTAATTTAAAAAGACAACAGACAGACAACCATATAATGTATAGTGAGTAACCTTTACTAGTGTTATAAATGTCTTGATTTAAATTTATTATAGAAAACGTACTTTAGTAATACTTTGAGATTTGTTGCTGTCAATAAAATTTATCGTAATCGTGTTCCGAAAACAACAGTTTGCTCAGAAACATCATCAAAATTAATGCACATTTTTCTCGCGACATCATAGTTTTTTTATACATTTTGCTCAAAATAATTATTGCAACACCATTTAGACAACCTACGGCGCCGGCGTCGAGAACGGGGTAGTATTATTAGGACACGTTGCCTAACATAAGATCTTTTTAACTACATGTCTATAGGCTTTTTTGCGTTTAAATATATTAATGCCCTCCATTAAATTGTAACTTGATTAAAATTTTATATTTTAGGTTTACAATTTTAAAAGGTGTTAGGTAACGTTTAAATTTTTGTTTAAGTTTAAAATAATTTTTAAAAGTTAACAAGTTACCTTTTTTAAAAAAAATGTAACTTGTGTTATTTACGTTAAGTCATATCTTGTTATAAGATAATTAAATTATGACTTGTTGTTTTGACTGTTTTTTTACAATTATTTTTCACCCAAATTATTGTATTAATTATAGTTGTTTGACATAATTATGTGTAATTTGAAGTCTTTTATATTTTATGATTTATATCTGTGTTTTGGTATACACATGTTTATTAAATAAGGAACTATGCGAAAACAAATCGATTACTTGTAATGTGTTGTGTATCCAAATCATTCCTTTTTTCCCATAGTGTCCCACTGCTGGGCTGGGGTTTCTTTTCATTGTGAGAAGGAAAAGACCATAGTCCACTATGTTGGCCAAGTGCAGATTGGTATACGTACATAAGTTTCCTCACGATGTTTTCCTTCACGGTTTGAGGTCATTGGCACATAACTTGGAAAAGACAGTAGTGTCCTGTGTGATTCGAACGCTGGACCTCTAAATTGGATCCCAAATGGTCTCCCAATCAGGCTACCGAATCTTCAAAAAGAAAAAAAATGTTGTGTATAAAATAAATAAAAACAATTAATAAATTTTGTTTGATGGTAATCAATTGACATTGGCATTAGTAAATTTTTTAGTGTGTACAATATAGAGAATCAATCAATCAACCAACCAATCAATGACATTAGTTTAACTATATAGGTTACGGAAGCTACAAATGTGCACTAATATAATGGTCACAATTATTGTAAGTATTTAACTTTCTGTTATTTCGCTGTGTTTATAATTATGTAAATTATCAATATTATACATAATAATATAATTAATTCTTACTGAAGATGTTTTTATTTATACATATTTAACATGTAGGTTAACTTTACCATCTCCGTCTCTCTCCCAAGACACACCACGCGGCTCCCAAGTCCCATCTTCGGCATTTCGCTTCCATCCACCGCCTGTGTCATCGTCACTTCTTCGAGTCTCAGGGTGTCCTACGCTACGTTTGTCAAATCATGATCTCCATTCTAGAACACTTTTACCAAGTTAACAAGTTCATGTTAACAAGTCAAGGTTAACAGCTACGTACCTTATACTTACGTACAGCTCATACTCTATCTTTTGGCATAGAGCATCAAAAGACGGAGATTACCAGTTTAACGTTCAAAAATCTTGACGACATTCTTAAACCATGCCATATTCTACATTGTCTGAAGACTCGCCTCTTTAATCAGTGTGCCCAGCCCACTATGACACATGCATAAAATTAGAATTACACTGCTCATCATGAGGTCAGTGCTGGGCATCAAACTCCAAGACCGAGTTCGCAATAGGTACTGATATCCAGCGACGAACGAAAGTTCGAGACGTCGGTATTGCAGTTATGAATCTCAAGTGGAGCTGGGCAGGACATGTTGTTAGGTGAAGAGATGACAGGAGGAGTAAGGTTGCAACAGAGTGGTGGCTTAGGCAAGATAAGCGGGTCGACGATATCGTCACCGCCGCGGGTCGAACCTGGACCAGATTGGCACAGGACCGAGGCAGATAGCATAACAAGAGGCCTATACCCAACAGTTGGATAAAGAAGGCAGAGAATGATGATGATGAAGCTAAATAAAATTACGTATATACTAAAGAAGAAAAAATACATTGAAATCAAATCTAATTCAAATTAACTAATCTAATTGTTTTAGAATTAATTGAATCCTCGTCTTTGTTAAAAAAACCACAGCTGCTATAAAAACATTTAATTAGCTCTCAAAAAAAGGTTAAGTACGTACAATACATTTTGCTACAATTGTCAGTGCTGAATTTCTTCATTATAATTCCCGCTGATCTGTGTAGCCCAGTTATTAAGTGGCATTGCACTTATTTTCCTTATGCATTTAACAGTGTTGCCATATTCGCCCAAGCTCCTTAACGTGGACGCAGACCATTGCAGAGGTTAGAAGCCAATTAACAGTATCTCATAAGTAATCTTGAAATTCCGATAAACTTAAACGTGAGTAATCCCGCATAAATAAAACAAAAATGTGTAAACATGTTATTACTGTGTATTTCTTATAACTTATTTGGAAGTTTATTGTACACCTCTTTACAAACGCACTTTTACTATATATTATACTAGCTGTACCCCGCGGTTTCACCCGCGCTAGATGCCTACGTCATAGTAGCTTTATGCATGCAAAGTCTCTGTCAAGTCTGCAAATTGACAAAGTTTCATACAAACTTTCATCCCCTATTTCATCCAAATTTCAGCCCGATCCGTCCAGTGGTTTGGGCTGTGCGTTGATAGATCACTATGTCAGTCAGTCAGTCAGTCACCTTTGAGTTATATATATTTAGATTTTAATATAAATGCGTTGTAATCCGGATGTAATCGGGAATCGGAATTCGGGACGTAATCCGGAAGATGGGCAGCAGCGTCTTATTTAAACAATCACACCTAACTGCGCTCGCCAACTTGCCTGCCAAGCGTGGCGAGTATTGGCAAAACTACCTAGGAGGAGGCCTATGTCCAGCAGTGGACGATCTATGGCTGATGATGTATTGGATGCGATATTCGAACATTAGTCTCCACAGTCACGAACCTTCGAACAATTTATATTCATTCATTTCATTTTTAGGCATGTCCCACTACACACCTTCTCCTTCCCTTCCCTTTTATCATCTCGACATCTTACTTACGGTCGACAGCTAAATATACAAAAAAAAAAAAAATATGTTGGCATTATAGTTGGGGTAAAAAAAAATTATAGCGGGCAGCACTGGTGGAATTTTATGTAGTCACCGTATATAAGCTTGAGCATTAGGAGTAGCAGGAATAACAATCACAATAAATTGTGCTGTAAACATTATCAAAGAATTTATATAAAATTCTATTAAAACAAATAAAATGGACAGTGCTGATGCAGGCGAATATCAAATGGATGGAAACAGTCCCTCCTGGTATGTTTTTTCGTACTTTTTTAACTATTAAAAAAAATTATAAATAGACTTGCGTTTGACCGCCAACTCGTCTGATGTTAAGCGAAGATGTGGTCTGCGCTGGAGCACGCTCGCCTAGCAGTTAACGATTCATCGCGACTTGACGGCACCCAGATTGTATCTATCAGGGAACACCCACTCGGGCAGCAAATGCCATTGTTTAGCGATGAATGAAGACTAAAACAAATAAAAGAAAAATGCAAGGTTTTATATTGAGAGTAATTTGATCATTCTAAATTGACAACATCGTCCAAGTTATAATGGACTACTACGTATACTTGGTGGTAGGTTTTTTTAGCAGGAGATCGTATAGGTAGTCACCGCAGTCCTTCACTAAAGGTTACATAAAACATAAAATTCATCCCATAAAATTATTATACTCGAACTACCTATGTATCACTATTCAATCTCCGAAGCTATAAGTTTGTGTTAAACTTGAAAACGCTTCACTATCTCAAATTTTGTCAATCTAGGATGTTATGTACGCTAGATATGTTCAATGTTACTATTTATATAATTAATAAAGCAATTTTGAAATTGAAAAATTGAAATTGAGTCACCGCAGTACCAGATATTTTACCGCCAAGCAGCATTGTATAATACTGTGTTCCAGTTTGAAGGGTTACTGCAGCTAGTGAAATTACAAGGCTGTTGAGACTGACCATCGAAATCGTAATGAGCGCCAAAGCAGCGATGCTTCTAGATTTTGTTTAGTTACACTAAGTTCTATGTATCGCTGCAATGGTCATAGATAGGCGTTATCTCTTACCATAAGGAGAGCGTCTCGTTCGTATTATTTCAATTACATAAAAAGAAATCATAAAAACAAATTCATATTGAAGAAATATCTTTTTATTTTATTACACATTGACATCCCTTGCACGTGTACAGCTGTACATGCCACGTATATAAAAATGTGATTGATGAACTTATACCAGTTTTTTTTGCAGCTTTAAAAAAGATACGGAGAATGAGAAATGCGAAGCAAACGAAGATACCATGGATTCCGGGAAACGATTCAAGAAAGTGACCAACACTGCAACTAGTCTCGTTTACGACATGACTGGAAATAAATTGATGTTTATTTTCAACCATCACAAATTTGAAAACTCGAGATATTTCACGTATGTTAAACTTATAGATTACTAGCGACCAATTTTTTTTCCCCCAGCGATATCCTTTATGGATACTACTGAGTCCGGGGGAAGTAGGGTGGTTATGTGGAACTCTAGGTCAAAGTGGCGGCCTACCCACTAAAAACCCTGGGGTGTTTCTGCCTGGCACCTATGTGACGGGGCTACGGGAACGCTTTCGCACTCGTCTGCGGCCCTGGTGGCGCTGGTCCCCTGGGACCCTTCTTTATTAGCATGGATCGCCGCCTCCAGGTCCCAAGGAGGAGATCCGGCCATAAGGCATACCGCATCACAAGAGATAGTGCGATATCCTCTTATGACTCTGATGACCATTACCCGCTGCGACCGCTTTAAAAGAGCGACTGATTTACCATTTAGGGCCTCCGCCGAAATGGGCGCTCCGTATAGAGTCATAGATATAAGCGGCGACTACTAGCCTTTGGTGCCCCGAGATTAGGTAGCAGGCGCCTTAGAGCGAACCGCTCCCATTAAACGAGGGACCAACCGTGCAAGATTATTAGCGACCTGCAACAGCTTTCAGAAGAAGTTATATAAATATTAATATAATAAATATCCTAGAACATTTTTCACACAGCGCCAAACTAAGCAAAGCTACGGGAACCAGATAACTGATAGAATATATAAATACTTTTTTTTGTAACTACCTATATACTTATAATACACACAGAACACCCAGAAATTAAAAAAAAACTGACGACTATCAAGTTTTTAATTAAATATTTTTAATTATTATGTAAATACTTTCATAATTTAATTTTTTTGACAGTCTTATTTTTTGACTTTTTTTATTATTATTTTTTGTGACATACCTGTCATTAATTCTGTCTGTATTTTTTTTTTGATTTGTGTAAATTTTGATTACCTACCTAATATTGACATGCTACTATAGTAAAAGTATAAGAAGGTTAAAATTTGGAATTTAATGTATTTGAAATAATTATGAGGTGAATGTAACTGGGTGTATCTGTTTCTTCCTCAATAAACATATTTAATTTTAATTTATACGTATTATGCAAACTTTATTCAACGTCAGTGTTAGGATAACGAATATAAGCCTTAATTGTCAGGTAAATGAACTTTATCGTCTCGAGTCCAATAAATTAGCAGTTATTCGACTCTACGCAGGAAGTCGCTCAATTGAAATCAATTGAACGCAGTATTATGAATAACTCGTATCAACAAGTTCTTAGAATAAAAAAGTCATACCAAAGACATCCCAGAGCGTCTGCATACCACCGCATGAAATATGTCGTTCAAGTTGCATGTTGACTAATATGGTTTTGTTTTTACTTTTTTTTGTGGTTGACAAGCTAGGTGTTTGACTATAGGTCACCTGATGTTGAGGTGTGGTCGAGGATGGTAAAGCACAGCTAGCCTGGAATTGAGCTAGCTATTCTGTCAGCTGTCTAAGCTTTGCTTATTTTGGGGCTAAAAAGCGCCGAGTGAAATGACCTCAAATATTTATTTATTTTATTATAAGGAAGTAGGAAGTTTTAGTTTATGAGTTTGTTTTCTTTATCCAGAACACAACCACTACCGAGAGATGGAACAGAACAAGACGTAAAAAGATTGCAAAAGACATTTGGAAATATTGGGTTTAGGGTCGTCGAACCACACAACGACTACACACAACACCAGATTGATGATAAGATAAATGAAAGTAAGTACCTATTTCGAAATTCTCTATTACCCGGCAGCCCTGTGAGCTCGTTTGGTTGTAAGTCTGCTTCGTGAGCTGAAAGGCTTGGATCTGATTCCTACATAGAACTAGCATTTGTTCTGTGTCTGGGATACCTATTACACAAGTACAAGCAGAAATGTATAAAATATCTCATACAAAGTATTTGAAATACAAAATACAAGATACTTTTAAATTTAGTATTTCAGATACCATTTACAAAATACTTTCTGGAATGGTATTTGAAATACTAGATACAAAATACGTATCTTTCAAATACTTTTGTAAGAAAATAACATTTAATTGAATTTATAATATGTTTAATTTTTACGTGAAATATTTACAAATAGATCGCGTTGATCGCGGAATTATGACGACAAAATATTGTATTTGAAGGTTTTTTTTTCTTTACTTTTTTTTAACCTTTTTTTTGGTTTACTTGGTTTGGTGGTTAAGTGACGGTGCGGTCGAAGATGGTAAAGCTCACTTAGCCTAAAATGGAATTGGTTCTCAAGTAAGGCTGCCGGAACACACCGATATATACTTTTATCGATATTTATTTCCCATGGTACAGTAAGTTTTACAAGTACTGCACGTTTATGTTATCTTGACAGAAGTAGCTACAATGTAGTTTTACTTGCTAGTAGATCTCTTTAGCTGGAGGTCGCCTAGGTAGTTACCACTGCGGTACCAGATATTCAGCCGCCAAGCAGTAGTGTGTGAACATTACTGCGATCCGGTTTGAAGGGTACTACAGCTAGCGAAATTACAGGGCTGTTGAGACTAACCATCGAAAGTCTCAAAGTAATGAGCGCCAAAGCAGCGACGCCTTGGACTTTGTTTTGCTTCTCAAAGTTCTGTGTATCATACGTAGACATTAATCTCTTACCATCAGGAGAGCGTCTCGTTCGTCTCATTACTTTTCTATAAAAAAAAGTTAGATTATTTTGACTTGATGGTGGTAGCTCTAGTTAGCCGAGTACTAGAAGTACCCTACCACCATGCTATGGTTTCCTCATGATGTTTTCTTTCACCGACAGCTCATTATTGGAATTTGTACCACGCCTTCTAGTTCTAGTTAACATAGCTACAAGTTGCCATGAGTCTATTGATTTCTGATTTCAGTTTGTGAGATGAACCACGCGAAGACTTCGTGCATTGTTATAGTTATTCTAAGCCATGGGGATGAAGCCGACATGGCTTATGCAGCTGATAAAAGATATCCTCTAACTAATGTTATAAATCCCGTGTTGAAAGCGGCCGCGCTCTCTGGAAAACCCAAGCTGTTTTTTATTCAGGTAACTGAATCTTATTCGAAATACATTTTGTAATATACTGAGAAACTGCGTGATCCTATACTACCTATTTTTTTTTCATGTGCTGAAAGAATCTGTTCGGAACGAGGCGCAAAGGCGACATATGTTTTGTTTTAATAATCACACTATCCCACTAATGTTATAAAGGTGAAAGTTTGGATGGATGGATGAATAGATGGATGGATGGATGTTTTGTTACTCAATCACACCAGAACGGCTAAACAGATCTGGATAAAATTTTGCATGTAGATACTTTAGGACCTGGAATAAAACATAGGATATTTTTCATTATCATCATCATCCATCACCACGTGGGGAAAACCGCGGGCGCAGCTATATAATATTATAAAGGCGAAAGTTTGTGTGTGCAAGTATGTTTGTATATTTGTTACTTCTTTACGCTCAAACGGTTGGACCACTTTTGATGAAATTTGGTATGAAAGCTGACACCCTGGATTAACACACAGGCGAGCGGGTAACACCGTAGGGCTGAGCTAGTAATACCTATAATAAATTATGATCTAGGTTTAAGTAACAGTATTTTGGCTTAAATAAAATAATATTAAATAAAGATTAAAAGAATACGTTTCTTTATGAGACGCTCCCCTAATGGTAAGAGATAACGCTTCTCCTTTGCAGCGTTACACAGAATTTTGAGTAGCAAGACAATGTCCAGGGTATGGCTGCTTAGGTGCTCATTACATAGAGACATTCTTCGAATCCCACCCATGAGAAAAATTTTGTGACAGCTTTGTCAGGTGTCTGCTTTAAGAGCGTGGGTTCGACTACAACTCAGGAGAAACATTTTATGATATAAACAAGTGTTTGTTCTGGGTCTGGGTGTTCTTTATATAATTATTATAAGTATGTATTTACATTTGTATTTGGTCGATGGGGCTGCAAAGTTCTGGAGTGGAGACCATGGACCGGCAAGCGCAGCGTAAGACGTCCGCCCACAAGGTGGACAGACGACCTCATAAAGACCGCAGGAACGCGCTGGATGCGAGCCGCTTTCAACCGGTCTTTATGGAAATCATCGGGAGAGGCCTATGTCCAGCAGTGGACGTCATACGGCTGATGATAATGATGAAGTATTTACAAAAAAAAAGTATTTAAGTATTCTATCAGTTGTCTGATTTCCATAATACAAGATTAGCTTAGTGTGGGGTTAGATGGCACCGTGTAATGTCTGTCCTACGATATTTTTTTATTCATTCGATGGTTAGTCTGGACAGCCCCATAATTTCACTAGTCACAGTAACCTTTAAGCCGGAAGATAGTTATGTTTACACACTACTGCTTATAGGCAGAATATCTGGTACTACGGGTCACCCCGGACACTCGTCAGATCTCTGCGCAGTAATAGGTACTACTTATGTATGCATATTTTTAGGCCTGTAGAGGAAACTCAACGGACCCAGGCCAAGAAATCTGGATAGACGGAGATAGAGCGTCATTCACAATCCCTTCTTACTCGGACACTTTCATTATGAGATCTTCATTCGAAGGTAAAGAAATTATCTCACTAATATTTTATGAGGAATTTTTTTTATACAAAATCCTTATTTTTATTGTTGGCAAGCTAAATAATTGACCACAGCTCACCTAATAAATGACGCTGTGTTCGAAGATGGCACACCTAGCCTGGAATGGAACTGTATATATAGTAATAAATAAAAATATACTGTATATACGTATAGTATTAATAAAAATAATAAAGTATACATTTATACACATAGACAATCTTTGAGATAATAATATATTAAAACGAAAATATTGTATACACTGTTAATAATACTAAGAATAAACACAACAAGAAATTTTGTAGCGAATATAGCTTAGTGGTAGGTACACACGCTGAAGGGCGTGGGTTCAAACCCCAATAATGAGCTTGAGCTGCCGGTGAAGGAAAACATTGAGAGGAAACCGTAGCATGGAGGTAGGGTACTCTCTAGTATTTGACTGGCTAGCTAACACCTTAAAGTTGAAAATCTGTCGTCTAGCTCCTAACAGTGTGTTCCAGCCTCACTTAAGAGCCAGTTCCATTCCAGGGTAGGTGTGTTTACCATCTTCAATTACACCGTCACTTAACTACAGGTGAGCCGTGGTCAAACAAATAAAAAAGAACTGCCAAGTTCGTATCATTTGTTTATTCACATTATTCATTATTCTGAATTCCTTTTTTTTTCCAGACCATGCAGCCTTTCGGAACATAAAAGGTAGCTGGATGATCCAGACGATCTGCGACGTCGTGGATCAACGCTTGAGTAAAAACATCCTAGACATTGCGATTCGTTCAAATCATACAATTGCGCAAAGACTTTCTAACTCGGAAGAGAAAAAACATGACGAAAAGAAACAAATCTTTGTAATTTGGTTCACTTTATCTAAGTTTTTGAAATTGTATTAAAAATATTTTTAATTGGAATATATGCTTTTAAAAATGTCTGTTACATATAATACGACATATTCGTATACAATTTAGTTGTTTTTAGAATATATCAACGAGCTGACATTCTTAACAAAGCATCTCAGTACTTTACGCTGTTGTCGCTATTGTACTGTCTGTAAAAAGTGGACTAAATAATTCTGACTACGCCAATACTATTACAACTAGTCAACTACTATTAAACACTTTCAAACTGAATGTTTATAAAACTTAAAATAATACAGTGTCACAACTATAAGGCCACTCCAAAAGATCAACACAAATACTTCCGGTTTTGTCACTGAGGTTTGTCAGGGGGATTTTCTTGGAGTATTTCTGGACAGTAACCTAAATTGGAAATCGTATTTGGCAAATATTAATAGTGAAATATCCAGCCAAAAATTGCTATACACCAAAAACGAAGTCAGAAAATAATATATCCTAAAAAAGTTTTTCCTTTATATGTAAGTAATGAGACGAACGAGAAGCTTTCCTGTTGGCAAGAGTAATGCCTAACCATAACCATTACAGTGATACACAAAACTTTGAGTAACAAAACGAAGTCCAGGGCATCGCTGCTTTGGCGCTCATTACTTTGAGACTTTCGATGGTTAGTCTCAACAGCCCTGTAATTTTGCTTGCTCCAGTACCCTTCAACCCGAAACACAGTAATGTTTACACACTACTGCTTGGCGATAATTTGTAAGAAACAACAAAGGATTTTAAAAATAAGTTCTAGTCGAATGCAAGATGCTGCTATGAAAGGCAATGGTTGTCTATTTATACCACGAACTTAATCATCCATTTGAAATAAGGGCACCTTCATTAGTGCTAGCTACATTTACAATTTGTTACCTAAAAAAAATCACTGACATTCCAAGCGATAAGTTTTGAAAGTGGACTTAAAAGTGGCTAATAGACAATATGTTTTACGTTTTTTGATTGTTGCCTAATTATTTTAAATACTCATTGACATTGACATAACCTAGTTGACATTAAACTAAATTAAAATTAATATAATTTGCTATTTAACATGAAATTAATAACTTCACTATACAATATATTTTAAAATTGTTTATTTTATTATTAAAAATATCATTTAGCATAATAATTAATTGTATCAGTATTCAATAAATGTTTTTGAATCTGAAATATAAGCGTTATTTTTATTTTACTTACGCGGGATTACTCACGTTCAATTACGTCTTATACACAGACTAATAGTTTCGTTCAGTGCGAAGCAAGACGAAGCCGCGCGCACGTCGTGCTCTGCTTTGACTCCTTAAAGAAAGCCACCAGACGCGGCCGAAGCTATATTCAGATTATCCAACGTCATTTTGCGTGAGTAATCCCGCATAATTAAAACAAACATGTGTCAAACCCACGTCAGTTTCCAATGTAAAATATAAGTGACATTTACATATTAATTCCACTTATATTATAAATGTGAAAGTTTGGATGGATGGATGGATGTTTGTTACCCAATCACGCTAGAACGGCTGAACGGATCTGGATAAAATTTCGCATGTAGATACTTTAGGCCCTGGAATAAAACAGGATACTTTTCATCATCCATCACCACGCGGGTAAAACCGGGGGGCGCAGCTAGTAATAGATAATAATAACTAGAAGCATTTCACATTTCTAAGATTGCATTTCTGCGACTTATATTCAGTGATTGAAACATCCTTTTTTTATTTTGTCGGATACATTTACACGTCATGATTAAAATTTTAGAAATTTAGTCAAAGTGAATCGCATCTCAGTCTTTTGTTTTCTCATGTTGACATGGGGTCGAGTGCTCGAGAGGTTCGTCTGGAGTCTATTGTTGACGAGTGTCATCATGTCCAAGATGTCGAGGTCCTCGTGGCGATCATTGACAACGTCACACAGCATCTCTACTAACCAGCTGCTTTGGCGGGTGTGGTTGGAATGGTCTTCAAACGACGACAACACGAGGATGTCGGAGTGGGTTGGAATCCAGACAGACACTCGTCTGTACACGCTGTATACACGATGGCCCGGATCCTGGTTACGACGTTTGCAAGACTGAAATATCAAATATATTGTTTTTTTGTGGACTGTTCTTCAATCGACACAAATCGGGGTGGTTGTCAAGCTGAACATTTGCTTACGCAATTTGCTATGATATATTGATCGGCATTTTTTTTTATGGCTGACAGGCTAGGTGTTTAACCACAACTCACCTGATGTTAAGTGATGGTGTAGTCGAAGATGGTAAAGCTGGAATAGAACAGGCTCTCAAGTGAGGCTGCCGGAACACATTGTTAGATTTTCAACTTGAGGGTGGTAGCTAGCCAGCCGAGTACTAGAAAGTACGCTACCACCACGCTATGGTTTCCTCACGATGTTTTCCTTCACCGGCAGTTCAAGCTTATTGTTGGGGTTTGAACCCACGCATTTGAACCGACCGCGCTAACCACTGGGCTATCATCGCTACAAATTCCGACAATCTTTACCAAATGCCAAGTTTTTTTTTTCTTTTATCATTCTCTAATTACTACTTCATCATTACTACATCAGGTCAGCTGTGGTCAAACACCTAGTTTGTCAACCTTATCGGATCAACAAATAGGTAACGATTTAACAAGTACATTGTTTTTTCATTTTAGTTTCTCTACATAGTATAAAACACTGTCTGTACGATTAGATATTTTAAACTACGCAACGGATTTTAATGTGGTTTACATCAATAGATAGAGTGATTTAAGAGGAAGGTTTAAATGTATAAATGCATATGCATAGACAGACGTGAAATGTGTGCGCTAGTATCACTGAGCTATCATCACTAAAATAGTTGAACCTTGATCTTTTTTGTCACAATTATGTTTTTTATTAGTAGTTACAAAAGACTATATAAACTCACCACACAGTTTTTCTTGAATTTCTCAACGGTGTTGTCCCTATCAAAGTAAGGGAATGCACTTTTAAACAGTTTCCCTAAATGTGTGGATCTCCAAAGCGTTTGCTGATTCCATTCGACCGGCCAGAGATATTTCTCTTAACTTACGCTTGGAATCAGGCGACGTTACCTGGAATTTTAGAATAATATATTAAATATAGCATTGATCTCTACAATAAGCTGGATTTGCATGTGAAACAAAACGTAACGAAAATAGGCAAAAAAAAGTTTTTTTTTCTGACAATCCTAAACACCAGATTTAGAAAGATTTTTACTTTTTATATCTACAATTTTATTTACAATAATAGAGACGACGACTCATCGAATATTTCGAAAGTAATGAACACCAATGAACGCAAAAATTGCCGTGGTGGTGCCAGCGTAAGAATAGTACCCCACCCTCTCTACCCGTGGTTGCCGTAAGAGTCGGCTAAGGGATGTAATCCGGAAGACGGGCAGCAGCGTCTTCCTTGAACAATCACACCTAACTGCGTTCGCCAACCCGCCTGCCAAGCGTGGCGAGTATTGGCAAAATCTCCCTAGGAGGAGGCCTATGTCCAGCAGTGGACGTCCTATGGCTGATGATGATGATGATGATGATGATGATTATGAATGAACACCATAGCGGTGAAGTCCTGGACTTTGTGGTTTGTTACTCAAAGTTCTGTGTATCGTTGCAGTACCTAGTTTTACTTGATAGTAGATCTCTTTAGTAGAAAGGTCGTCTAGGTAGGTGCCACCGCAGTACCAGATATTTTGCCGCCAAGCAGTAGTGAGTAAACATTACTGTGTTTAGGTTTGAAAGGTACTGCAGTTAGCAAAATTACTGGGCTGTTGAGACTAACCATCTAATGTCTCAAAGTAATAAGCACCAAATCAGCGATGCCTTGCACTTTGTTTTGTTACTCAAAGTTTTGCGTATCGCTGCAATGGTCATGGATAGGCGTTATCTGTCACCGTTAGGAGAGCGTTTCGTTCGTCTAATTACTGTTATATAAAAAAAGTACCAGATATTCTGCCGCCAAGCAGTAGTGTGTACATATGACTGAGTAGGATACTGCAGCTAGCGAAATTACAGGACAGTTGAGCAACCATCTAAAGTCTCAAAGTAAAGAACACCAAAGCAGAGATTCCTTGGGCTTTGACTGTGTTTCCCTGCAGTGGTCATGGACATAAGTTTTCTCTTACCATCAGGAGAGCGTCTCGTTCGTCTCATTACTTTTTCATAAAAAAGCGTAATAACTCAACGGGCAGTAGTGTAAGCCTGTAGGCCGTTTCTGTCTGGAGCAAGCTCCACGCTTACATTCTAGATTCGATCTTTTTCCAATCTAAATGAGAGTTTTAGGCGACAGAAGCAGTATCGCCCATTTCAGATACTTTTACTTGGTGGTAGATCTCATATATATATATATATGTGTATGTAGTTAACTTACGTAGTTAGTTAGTTTTGTACTTGCATATATGTAGTTCTTACAATCCTCTTTTCAAGGAAAAGACGTTATACTCCCTGAATCATCATATATTTAGTTACTTACCGGGATGAAGAACAGCTTAGGTTTTCCCGCTAAGTTGGGCGCAAGTAAGACTTGGTTGATGACGTCACCGAGTAGGTATGGCTTATCCGCTGCATTAACTTCACCGTCTGCATTCCCATTAGTAAGAATCACCATGGCCACGCAGGATGTGTTCCTGTGATCCATCTCGCATACTGAAATAAGATTTTTGTAGCGATGATGGCTCAGTGGTTAGCGCGGTAGGTTCGCATGCCGAAGGGCGTGGGTTCAAACCCCAACAATGAGCTTGAGCTGCCGGTGAAGGAAAACATCGTGAGGAAACCATAGCGTAGTGGTAGGGTACTTTCTAGTACTCGGCTGGCTAGCTACCACCCTCAAGTTAAAAATCTGCCGCCAAGCATCTAACGGTGTGTTCCGGTAGCCTCACTTGAGAGCGAGTTGCATTACAGGCTAGGTGTGCTTTACCATCTTCGACCACACCGTCACTTAACATCAGGTGAGCTGTGGTCAACACCTAATGTCAGAAGTAAAAATAAATGAATTCTGCATACCTAGAAGATAACGTTAAAACATTGATGCGTGTTGCAAATCAGCCGGGCAAGGGGACCAGATAATAATGGTAGAGGTGCTTGGTGGAAGAATATCTAGTACCTTAACAGTAGTGTGTAAACATTACTGTGTTCCGGTTTGAAGGGTACTGCAGCTAGCGAAATTACAGGGCTGTTGAGACTAACCATCGAAAGAATCAAAGTAATGAGCGCAAGAGTAGCGATACCCTGGACTTTGTTGCGTTATCTCTTACCATCCTAAAAAACAAGGAACGAAACTCTATTTTACGTAGCAGCCGCTAGAAGCATTTTCGAGACGTCATTCAGTACATAAGCGTACTTAAGCTGATATAATTATGATTTTCAACCTAAAATACCTTGAATTACACTTCATTTATGTACCCAATTTTCAGTCGAAACGATTCTTACCGTCTTGCAGTTTGGTTAGGATCTGGTCATAAGTGAAGTCGTTGTACGGCTTGTCTACTTTAAAACCATTGTTGGCAAAAGTTTTGTGTAATCTTGCTGCATCTTCGTCTGATTCAGGCCTTGGTCTCTGGGGATATCTGGAATAGATGAAAGGACGCTATTGAATGCTTATCAGGATTGAGTTTAGAATAACTTCGCGCTTACTGAACGCGGACAAAGTTGCGGGTATAGCTAGTTTCCTCAATAATATGTTTATACAATTTTCAACAAAATTGATCATAATAATTTATTAGCCATAAATAACAACGATTGTTACGAACAAGTCATTATAACAATTAAAAGCGTTTTAAAATTAAATTTCAGCTAAGATAACAAACCAAATAAAATTTTCATATTATTAAATATTATTATTATATTATCAAATATTTTAAAATACGTAGTTCGTAATTCACTGTGTTTCCATATACAAAAACGAGTTTTCCGAGATATTCATTATCAAATCAAAATCAAAATCAAAAAATTAAAAAAAAAAAATAGTAAAATGGATTGCTTTCAAATAAATGTATTAGTGTCTGTTAAAATGTTTTAAAATTCAATTCGGTAATACAAGGAGGTAATTTATTGTAGGTACATTAGTATTTTGACATGAAGATGAAATTGGCCCTGTTTCTTAACTTTAACTAACTTAACTTTAAGTATTTATGTATCCTATCAGTTATCTGACTTCCATCACACAAGCTCTGCTTAGTTTGGGGTCAGATGGCGCTGTGTGTAATGTGTCCTACAATATATATATATATTTTTTTTTTAACTAACCTAGTCCATGGGAGGAACAATTTTTTATTAATTTTAAATTGTACGGATGTTTATCTATATTTTTTGGTAAATTAGCCGCATGAATTTCTAACAAGCTATTGTAAATATACAAAGAGATCACTGTCATTATATTAAAACAAATTAAACAAAACAATAATTAAAATTAAAATAAAATAACCACAAGTTTTATATCAGATTCTCGTTGCAGTAATCACTGAGTGTTTCGTCTCTACATGAGGCATCCTCAGGATCACGTGTTGAATCTTCGAGCTCTTGGCAAAGCGCTCCAAGAGTTAACATGTACTGAGTGGTAACTGCAGCGAGAAGAGGATATAAAGACTTGTGGTTATTTAATTTTAATTTTTATTTGTGTTTTGTTTAATTTGTTTTAGCTTTAAGTTTATGTCAAATTTTATTTTTAGATATTAAGCAAAGTTTCGGATAAGTTTTTTTTAAAATAGTTGTCAAGTTAGTTTTATTTAAATCCTCATCATTGTTGTAACTGAAACGACTGCTAAGCGGATATAAACTTAATATACATATATTGAACACTCAAAATGAACTTCCGCAAAGTAACGCCTGAATCAATCAATTAACTTACCTAAAGTGTCTAGATTTTTTAAAATATCTGTTATTAAAAATGAACATTAGTTTATCTCCGTTCATATCGTAGTGCAGACTAGTGGGGTCATATACCACCTTCAGTCTTGGAGTCAAGCCCCCATCGTCTAACACCTCTGTAGACTCCATGCTGCTTGTGGGCTTGACCCACTAGTAGACCTACAAAAAAGATGCGATTAAAGTTGTCATATTTAAAAGATCTCATATACGTTCGTGGTTAGCGCGGTCGGTTCACGAGACGGATGCTAAGAGTTCAAATCCCAAGAATGGCTTCCTTACTTTAGATATATCGCATTACATGCCCTGACTGCCCTGTTAGCTCATTTGTTAGAATATCTGCTTCAAGAGCTGAGGGCGTGGGTTCAATTCTCACCAGAACAAACATTTCAACTTGAGAGTGGTAGCTAGCCAGCCGAGTACTACAAAATGTTATGGTTTACATGATGTTTTCCTTCATCGGCTCAAGCTTGTTGTTGGGGTTTGAACCCACGCCCTTCACGAACCGACCGCGCTAACCACTGAACTATTACCGCTACAAAAACACACACAAATACATATAAATGTGCACATACAACACGTTACATTTAAATGTCTTTTATGACTACGCTTAGATATCACGTATAAGACAATAAAATCAATTACCTGGTATCACAAAATATGTACATATATTAAAATTAATTACCTGATTTCTCTTGAGGTTAATAAATTTCCTTTTCACTTCTACCGATGTAATAAAATCGACAATAATGTCGACTGAATATCTGTCATACGGCTGTGTAGCGCTGACTCTAGCTTGCTACTGATGGCATACTATAAAGACTTAATGAGTCAAAAGTTTAGCGGTTAGACGCTTGCTCATTGTACAACGTAGGTACACGTAGTTTTATAACTTATAACAACCACATAAACATCGACAAAGTTCGATTTTTTTTTTTTACAGGGAAAATACTTATTGTTTACCACCGGCCCTAGGGCGGGCAGGGTGGTTATGTGGGACTCTCCGTCCTAATGACGGCCTACCCACCGGAGCGTTCCACCTCGGCGCTTTGTGTCGAGGCTACGGGCACGCTTTCGCACACTACCGCGGCCTCGACAGCGCATGTCCTCGCGAACCCGCCTCGGGGAGCCCAAGCTCACCCCGCCACGATGACGATGTGTCAGAACACCAGACACATCGTGATACACCTCGGAGACCTAACCAGCAAATGGGCGTCGGACGGCCCCACGTCCAGGCGCCCGTGGTCTCCGTGCGACGGGTCAGATTAGTGGCCCCGTCGCCTGCCACTTTGGCCGCTGGGATGGGGATCGCTAGACCGGCACTCCTCCCAACCCGCAGCTCCCTCCCACTCGGCTCCTCCACTGCCATCAGCTCCTCAGAGGGACACATGGAGAGCCCTCACATTGTGACACTTCATATATATTATACATGACGTGTCACGACCCACCTAGGGGACCAGAAAGCAACTAGCGCCAGACAAGCCTATGTCTGACGCCAGCGGCCCCCATGCGACGGGTCAGGTAAATGGCCCCGCCGCCTGCCATCACGGCTGCAGAAGAGAGGGAGAGCGGTGCACCGACATACCGGCACTCCTCTTCCCCTGCAGCCACCGCGTCCGCCATCTAACGGTGGCGGCCTCGTCGAGGCCGCGGAAGGCAGGGAAAGCGGCAACGTCACACCGACAGTCCTCTCACGCCGCAACCTCCAGCCCTCAGATGCGGTACCTCCCATAAGATACCGCAGCCCGCCTCAGTGCTTTGCCATCTTCGACCACACCGTCGCTTAACATCAGGTGAGCTGTGGCCAAACACCTAGCTTGTCAAACATAAAAAAGCAATACAACAACTGTTCTGGGATTTAAAAAAAATCTAAATTAAAACGGCATGTTCTTTAAACCGGATGGATTGACTCTCTTTGGGCTTCGGAGGAAAACCACAAGTTAGTGATAATTACTCGCAAGTTACGTATTACTCATTTACGTATCAAATATATTATAATTTAGTAATTATTATGACGCTTCTAGAATTTATATCTAACTAACGATGCGCCCCGACTTCGCACGGGTGCAATATTTTTGCGACTTGATTGTAAAATATTGTTTTCAGCATATAATTAATCAATTAGCAATAATTTTTGTAGCAGTGATAGCTCAGCGGCTAGCTCGGTTGGTTCACACGCCGAAGGGCGTGGGTTCAAATCCCAACAATGAGCTTGAGCTGCCGGTGAAGGAAAACATCGTGAGGAAACTATAGCACGGTGGTAAGGTATTTTATAGTACTCTGTTGGCTAGCTACCACCCTCAATTTGAAAATACGCTGCCAAGCACCTAACGGTGTGTATCAAACACCTAGCTTGTGAACCATAAACAAGCTGAAGAGTTTAAAAAATCTATAACCCGATAATAACTTTTTAAACAAATTTATTATTCCTAATTAAATTTAAACATATAACTTAAATATTTTTTTTTATAACCGTACCAAAATCCGTTGCGTGAACACTAAAAACTCCTTCGGATTTCCATGTTTTAAGTCTTCACTCAATGTAACGAAGTTATTTTACTTTAAACGTTAATACTCGGACTCTGAGGATAAGATTCTTTAAATTATTTATTATTCTTTTAATTACTTTAGATTCTTTTAATTAATTATTAAAAAATCTTATACAGCAATAAAATACTTTTTTTTTAATGACATGCTAGGTGTTTGACCACAGCTCACCTGATGTTAAGAGACGGTGTGGTCGAAGATGGTAAAGCACACCTAGCCTGAAATGGAACTGGCTCTCGAGGCTACCGGAACACACCGCTAGATATTTGGCGGCAGATTTTCAACTTGAGGTGGTAGCTAGCCAGCCGAGTACTAGAAAGCACCCTATATATATCCTAGGATATTTCAGACAGCGCTATAGAGCCCCAAACTAAGCACAGGGAACCAAACTATAGGTACCAGATAGCTGATAGAAGACTCATATACTTTTTTTTTGTATTATATGAAAAGGCAAAAACTCAGTTAAATAAGTAAAACGTGATAATGGAGGTAGGTGAGTATTGACGTAATTTGAGGTTTTGACAACAACAATTATATGAAACACACAGTCATCTCCTTCCAAACATATGACCGTTGGATTTATGTTATTGTTGTGGTTACTCATTGTATACGAATCTTCTTTGAAAATCAGACGTATGTTTTTATCCTGATACGCAGTTTGGTGTAGTTATAACTGTGATTTGTGTGTGTCTATTACATTCTATTTTTTTGTTCATTTAGCTCAATAATTACGAATATTTTTTACAAAGTGAGTTGGAAATATTATCATCATCATCATCATCAGCCGCATGACGTCCACTGCTGGACATAGGCCTCCCCCATTGACTTCCATAAAGACCGGTTGGAAGCGGCTCGCATCCAGCGCGTTCCTGCGGTCTTTATTAGGTCGTCTGTCCACCTTGTGGGTGGACGTCCTACGCTGCGCTTGCCGGTCCGTGGTCTCCACTCTAGAACTTTGCAGCCCCATCGGCCATCGGTTCTGCGTGCTATGTGCCCTGCCCACTGCCACCTAAATATACCTGGAAATATTACCTATTATATAATTATTATCTCAATATACCCGTTCCAATTTTTTTTTAATATAAGTTATAGTAATGAGACGAACGAGATGCTCTCCTGATGTTAAGAGATAACGCCTGTCCATGACCATTGCAGCGATACACAGAACTTTGAGTAGTAAAACAAAGTCCAGGGCATCGCTGCCTTGGCGCTCATTAACTGGCTCATAAGATTATTTTGTTTTCTGTAGTTTTTTCTATTTTTGATGTGTACAATAAAGAGTTTCTATCGATCTATCAAATTCAAATCTTTAATTGATAACACGAAAGTTACAGGTCATTATTTCATTCACATTTAAAAATATTAAAATCATAGCATATGTCAATATACTAATATGTCAATATGATTAAATGTCAATTTAAAAAATATACTACCTAAAAACTAAATAAAAAATATAATTAATATCTGTATAAGTCAGTTTTTAGGGTTCCGTACCCAAAGGGTAAAAACGGGACCCTATTACTAAGACTTCGCTGTCTGTCTGTCCGTCCGCCTGTCACCAGGCTGTATCTCAAGAACTACGATAGCTAGACAGTTGAAATTTTCACAAATTATGTATTTCTATTGCCGCTATAACAACAAATAATAAAAACAAAATAAAATAAATGTTTAAGGGGGGCTCCCATACAACAAACGTGATTTTCTTGCCTTTTTCATAGATAATGGTACGCAATCCTTCGTGCGCCAGTCCGACTCGCACTTGGCCGTTTTTTTGCACCATAATTTTTTTAATTAGACTTTAACGTACCTATATGGTAACATTAGAGTCATCTTTATATGTTCTGTGTAACTGGCTATAAATTTATTGAAAAAACTTCGAAATGGCACCATTTTTTTAATGAGTATACTTTATAATTTGTTTTTAAGCAGTCGTGTTTTTTATTTTAATTATTTCTCTTGATGTATATTATAGCGTGAATAATTCATTGTTAACTTTTGTTGCTGGCCATACAGGTGATGAATCTTACTGAAACAGATTTCCAAGGTAGAAAGTTGAAGTGTTTAAACACAGCTACTGATGCAGTCCTATTCAATGAACCAGCGTATTACAGGTATGAAAGTTCTTTATTTTATATACAATTAAGTAAGGTTGTATAAAATACTTATACGATAGAATATCAAAAGACAGTTCACTTAAAGCTTGTAGTATATTTTATTCACACGGGTGGTAAAGAATGGGTATAAAGCTATCCTTAAAAGGTATATGCCACTTTTTTGCAGATTTATAAAAGAGGAATATCCCACCATGCATTGTTTTGTTATATCTGAAAGGGATTAGGCAGCGTTTTCGATGAAAGCTCCCAGGTGGCTTGACTTTTTCCGACACTTCCAACAATTATCATCATATTTCAACTAATTAACTCAAAACCTTGACAAATTATATACCTAAATCATCCTGATAAATCATTCTATCTATTGATGAAACTCGCATGATATTCTGTTTATTTATGACAAACAGACAGACTGACGCGGCGGACGAACTTGTTTTATAATATGTAGTGATGATGACGAACTAGATCTCTATAACTCTATTACTCGAACTAGGTAAGAACAATTTTAGGCTTGGGCTGGGCAGCATTCGGAAAATTCGACTCATTGAGTTTTCTCGTCACCCATCCCGCAGTCACGAGGCAAAAGTCTTCAACCAGTGCGTTCTACCAGTCAAGACATACGAAGCCAAAACGTGGACACTCACAGCGGGAACAGTCCACAAGATCAAAAGTTTCTCAGCGAGCTATGAAAAGAACTATACTTCGCATTTCATTAAGGGATCGTGTCACGAAACGAAGTACTTTGAGTAACAAAACAGAGTCCGGGGCATCACTTTATCGGCGCCCATTACTTTGAGGCTTTTAATGGTTAGTCTCATCAGCCCTGTAATTGCGGTGGTATATACCTAGATGACCTACTGCTAAGGAGATGTACTACTACGTAATTATTTTACTATTATTAGTGTTATTGGTATAACAGTGGTAACTAAGGAAAATAATAATTGAGACAAGTGTTGACATAATGTACGTTTTTCCTTAAATATTACGTATTTGTTATTGTTTTTATACATTACTTGTTCGTTTAAAACTACGACCGTTTCATAAAACGCATTGGCCGATTCTACACATATTTTTTTTTAATTTTATCTTATGGAATTTTCTACAAAATTTCGATCTCCTTTATCCGTTTGATACGAAGAACGAATTTGACACAATACTTTTAAAATGTAAAGCTAATGAGACGAAAGTGACGTTCTTCTGATGGTCAGAGATAATGATGTATATCCATGACCATTACAGCGATATACAGAACTTTGATTACCAAACAAAGGTCAAAGTATCGCTGCTTTGGCGCTCATAACTTGGAGGCTTTCGATAGTTAGTCTCGACAGCTCTGTAATTCCTCTAGCTGTAGTAGTATTCAATACTTTTATTACAGCATTAGCGTTTTATTTTGCCATTACAACATGAAGAACACATTCACTATCTGTGTATGTGTGTTTGTCATGAACATTAATGAACACACACCAATCTTTCGCGTTTGTAATGTTAGGTTGGTTTTATAGTCTGGTTATCTAAAATGGTCTATCACTCACTACATAGTATAAAACAAAGTCGCTTTCTCTGTCCCTATATGTGTCTGTGCTACATGGGGATGTATGCTTAAATCTTTAAAACTACGCAACGGATTTTGATGCGGTTTTTTTTAAATAGATAGAGTGATTGAAGAGGAAGGTTTATATGTATAATAACATCCATTAAACAGTGGAGAAATACTGTTATTTTTGAGGTTTATACCCGTGCGAAGCCGGAGCGGGCCGCTAGTAAATAAATATATATCGTCGGACATTTCAACAGACCATCTAGCCCCAAACATATGCAAAGCAAAGCTATGGGAACCAGATACTGATAGAATACTTATATACTTTTTTTGTATACATACTTATAATACATATACAGTACACTCAGACACAGAACAAACATTTATCGCTTCAAATCGGCGCTTCCTTAAGTAATTTGACCGTTTGACTAACAGTAGCAGCAAAGGTAACGTCGAGGAGGACGATGCCAGCCGGCGGACTTTGGGGAACGATAACTCAATCAACCTGTATCCAGAATTAAAACACTCCAGCCAACTGGTTTCAAAACAACAAGATCCCAGCCTGTATTATGACATGTCCGGAGACAAAATCCTCATCATCTTCAATCACTTTAAATATAAGAAAACACGACATCATTGCAAGTAAGCTTTTTATTTCCTCTCAGAAAGGATTTTAGCTTCACAAATTTTATGCATTTACCAGTGTCAAGTCAAAACCATGTTATGACAATTATTTTACTATAGAGATTGACGTGGTTTTGACACATTGACATCGGTGCGCTCTGGAACCCTTCCTCACCGGAGTCCACAACCTTTATTTTCACGTGCGAGGTGCGCATCTGCCGGAATGTGAACCGAAACGAGGCCGCGCGCGTTTTGTGTTCAGCTTTGTCTCCATGATGAAGGCCACCGGATGTGGCCAAAACTATAGTCGGCGTATGCGATATAATTAAATGTTCCCAGTAAAACAAAAATGACAACTATTGTTAAGAATTTGTGGTAGGCAGAAAAGCGTCGATAACTGTGTTTGGAAGTATTTAATTGCAAGCTTTTATTTAACTTGCTATGTACATGTGTGCTTGCTACGTAGAACTGATGGCCGGTGGGGCTGCAAAGTTCTGGAGTGGAGACCACGGACCGGCAAGCGCAGAGTAAGACGTCCCACAAGGTGGACAGACGACCTAATAAAGACCGCGCAGGAACGCGCTGGATGCGAGCCACTCCCAACCGGCCTTTATGGAAGTGAATGGGGTAGGCATATGTCCAGCAGTGGCCGTCCTACGGCTAAGATGATGATGATTATGTATTTGTGTTTGTTAGTTGGTTTAGGTCAAGAACCGCTTCCTTTTATTCGACGGAGTAGATACGTTGGTACAACAATGTATCTTTTGGTTGAACATGGTCTGATTCCACATCCAGGATTGGCTCCAGAGTAAGGAAATCCTACTCAATTTTTTTTTCTCGTAAACAAATAAAGATTTTACGAGTATTTTTCTTTCTTTTTTCAAATCTAGATGGTATTATGTAGGTAATAAAAAACAATATTATATTATAACTAGCTGTTCCCCGCGGTTTCACCCGCGCTAGATGCCTACGCCATAATAGCTTTATGCATACAAAGTCTCAGCCCGATCGGCTTAAAATTGACAAAGTTTCATACAAACTTTCATCCCCTATTTTATCCCCTTGGGGGTAGAATTAATCAAAATCCTTTCTTAGCGGATGCCTACGTCATAAAATCTACCTGCATGCCAAATTTCAGCCCGATCCGTCCAGTGGTTTGGGCTGTGCGTTGATAGATCACTATGTCAGTCAGTCAGTCAGTCACCTTTGAGTTATATATATTTAGATTTAGATTGTTTTTGCAAAATAAACTCGGACGAACCATAAATACCAAGCTGAGAATGTTACATTACTCCGAACGCGAAACGCCATTGCTGTTGTTGACCTTTTCGTAAAACTACTGCCAGACAACTAAGATATAATTATTTCACACGGTGTATCGTCATTCAGACGCCATAACAGCCCTGACCATATTTGCATGATGGTTTTTGAAAATGTAAAATACATCATGTAAATATGCAAAATAAAAAAAATAACACATTTTGAGGACCTATTAATCAATGTACTTTGTGTTACCAATTTTTTAAATTAAGTTATGTAGTATAGTTATGTGATTGTTCCAGAACAGTACCGAAGACTAGAGATGGTACTTATAAAGATGTAGAAAACTTAGAGAAGACATTCCGCCGACTTGGATTTATGGTTATTACACACGACGATTGGAATTACATGGATATTATGAACTACTTGACTGATGGTAAGTTTACCACTATTTATCTTACTGACTACTACTAAGCTAGCTGAAGTATATACGTGTTATAGAGTGACTCAATGGAGATTCAATCGAGTGAAGATGTACTTATTTAAAGGAATGTTAAAAAGTATCGAATTAATCGGCCACAGTAATAACTTTGGAACAAACATGTTTTGTGTTTATGTAGTTTTAAGTCATGTTCCTTTTGTCCAATAGTGGCATATTATTAACGCATGTACAGACGCCGTGATTCAATTAGAAAAAAAAATACGGAGAATTTGTTTCTCTTTCTCGTAAGTCAGAGGGCTCATAGTGAACTATACTCAATTTGAGACCACATACAGTATTTCACTCAACGTGTAAAATGTGTAAAAGGGAGACCATAGCAGCTTGATTGCAAAACAGAAAGTAAATATCAGGTCAGAAGTCACACAACAAAGATGATAAAGCAAATTGACAAAGCCTACTATAAGGTGGCTCATTACGTGGAAGACAGGAATGTATGGTTGTTGTAGCTTCTCTCTGCACTTGCATCCCCCTGGCTAAGTGACAATTGTAGTAAGCATAATGTATGTATTAATATTTATAACTGTAAACTGTAACCTAATATGAAAAGAAAGATCCACAAAAAAATGCCTTGCTGAGTTTCTTGCCGGAGTCTTCTCAGTTGAAGTGTAATTACGAGCCGGTGGTAGATTCAAACATGTAACTTAACGTTCATAATTGCCTTACCAGGGCCTAAACTGAATAAATGACTTTTGATTTTGATACAGAAAAACAGTAGACGAGCTTGATACAAGGCTCGAAAAGAAGGTGGGATAAGGAAGGTCTCATCTTAAGTAGTGGATTGAAAATAGTTGATGATCTTAATAATAATGTTGGTAAAGTGTGCATTGTGATTGATTCCAGTGTGCAAGAAGGATCACAGCAGTACGTCTTGTGTGGCAGTAGCGATCATGACTCACGGGAAAGGCTCCCGCTTAAGCGCTGCCGACCGCAAATATTTCGTGACTGACATCACAGACACATTGCGGTCCGCACCAACTCTCGCTGGGAAGCCCAAGCTATTCTTCATTCAGGTATAGTTAGATAAACTCTTTATTGTTCACACCAAAGATTGTATTTTCATCACTTCATCATCACTACATAGTAGATATGAAACAAAGTCGCTTCCCGCTGTCTGTCTCTATGTATGCTTAGATATTTAAAACTATGCAACGGATTTTGATGCGGCTTTTTTTCATAGATAGAGTGATTCAAGAGGAAGGTTTATATGTATAATACATGCATAATATAGTAGAGAAACACTGATAATTTTAGAGGTTTCTAATGTGATGTCGTAAATAAACACATTTTTTTGCGCTTACATTGCAAACGCTGGTTGAACTCTACGAGATAGATCAAAATGATGTACTACAGTATAGTGCACCTTAAAAAGATCTACAAAAAAGTCCGCAATGGTTTATGTCTATCTCAATAGTGGATAACCCACAATAACCATTTTTTATCCTTTACTTTTTACGAGAAATAATGGCTTAATAAGTAGGTTTTAGTTTACCAATTTCCATCATGTCATATCTCTATTTTCCAGGCTTGCCGAACGGGGCACACGGAGCCCAAGCCCCAGCAGAAAGATGGTATGGTCTTCTCGTTGAATGCTGACTGCTTGCTTCTTTACTCCACTTACGAAGGTCAGCTGAAACTTTTGTTTTTTATATAGGTGACAGTCTTTACTTGGTGGTAGATCTCTTTAGCAGGATGTCGTCTAGATAGGTACCAACGCAGTACCAGATATTCTGCCGCTAAGCAGTAGTCAAATCAATCAAAATCAAACAGTCATTTATTCAGGTTAGGCCCTGGTAAGGCACTTATGAACGTTAAGTTAAATTTTTGAATCTACCACCGGCTCGTAATTACACTTCAACTGAGAAGACTCCGGCAAGAAACTCAGCAAGGTATTTTTTTTGTGGATCTTTCTTTTCATATTAGGTGGGTACAGTTATAGATATTAATATATTATGCTTACTTATATAATTGTCACTTAGCCAGGGGGATGCAAGTGCAGAGAGAAGCTACCACAACCATATATTCCTGTCTTCCACGTAATGAGCCACCTTATAGTAGGCTTTGTCAATAATAGTGTGTAAGCATTACTGTGTTATTTGCCCTGGTGGTGCCGGCGTAAGAATAGTACCCCACCCTCTCTACCCGTGGTTGTCGTAAGAGTCGGCTAAGGGATGTAATCCGGAAGATGGGCAGCAGCGTCTTCCTTGAACAATCACACCTAACTGCGCTCGCCAACCCGTCTGCCAAGCGTGGCGAGTATTGGCAAAACCACCCCAGGAGGAGGCCTATGTCCAGCTGTGGACGTCTTATGGCTGATGATGATGATTTACTGTATTCCGGTTTGAAGGGCACTGTAGCTAGCGAAAATACAGGACGATTGAGACTTACCATCGAAAGTTTTATAGTAATGAGCGCTAAAACAGCGATGCTCTGGAATTTGTTTTACTACTTAAAGTTTTGTGTATTGCTAAGTTTTGAGTTTCCGTTTCATTGTTTTCAGATCACTTTTCCTACCGAGACTCTTTTGATGGATCATGGATGATGCAAGCTCTGTGCGAGGTGATCGATGCCCATCACGACTCGATGAATCTCGTGCAGATGGTCACGCTCGTAAATAAGATGGTAGCGAAAAAAAGTTCAATATTTGGGAAACAAATGCCAGTAACAGAGTATAGTTTGAAAAAATTCTTAAAGTTTTAAATGGTTTGAAAGGACACCGCAAAAACATCTTCGACTTAAAAATGTTCAATAAGTGATTCGCAAATTCATTTTTCAATCACAACACCGTCACTGAACATAAGATGATATGTGGTCAAACAAATTGCTTGTCAACCAATGAAACTAATAATTACATAAATTTATTACAATTATTATGGTGTTGTTATTATTTTAAACATAGATTGACATGTGATATGAAAATACATATGTACATTCCAATAATAGCGTATACTAATATATAATATATACATAATTATTAATATATGTATATAATATGTTTAAAGATAATATATATAAATAAATGACAAATGGTAACACACAACAGCAATATACATACATTATATCTACGAAAGGTAAAAAAGTTTGAATTTTTCTTTATAGACTGTGATCGATGGAACACGTCTAATGGCAAAAGATAGCGCATTCCACAGTTGGACTGCCCGGGACGCAAAAGACTAAAAGTGCATTATGATTGTCGATAATAATTACGTCGTGCAGTAGGTACTCTAGAGATAGTTATGTTGTACAAGAATTTTCTTCGCGCGCTTTATACTGCATCGATATCGATAGTGTGATGTACCTATGCGCTCAAGTTCCTAGAAACTTAATCGCCGGTAATAACGTCCATCTGGGACATCTGTGAGTGAATGGACGCGTCGCTCGCTTCTGTCTCACTTACACTACCTATCGTACCACAGTTCAGAGCGAGATACGCGTAACTCGGTTGTCAGGAGCAACACGGTTGGTCACTTAAAATTAATTATTGATTGACCTTGTCATACTTCCAATGTCAATAAGATTTACAATGAGGATCAGTAAAGTTATAGCAAATTCTAGTATCTACGGTATTCTTTATAATTTAAGAATGATACATCCTTTTGAATTATTCAAATTTGACCAGTACTTACTTATATTAATAAACATAATAATATGCCGTTCCAGCCGCTGTGTGACGTCACTGTGACGGAACCGAGCGCAGCCGGCACTCTACTTCACGATTTCAGCGGCGCGCGGTGGCGCGATAATTTGGCAATTTATTTACAGTACCTAGATGACCGAGCTTTGCTCGGCACAAAACACGGGTGAAACGTCGTTTTCTAAACATGAAACCTAGCTAGAACGATTTATCGCCCCCGAAACCCCCTGCATACTAAATTTCGATAATTGTCGACGCTTTTGTCGAGTGGTTGAAGTGCTTCCATGTGCATAATACTAGCGGTTTGTTTTTCTATTTTCGGTATATATAATAAGTCCTAGTTTCGAATAACGATAGAATACATTTCGGTTAATTTAAAGCGGTGCTTCGCTAACGGTATACATTATATGTATAACTATTTTGACTTACCAATGGCTTGGCGGAGAATTTGGTAAATACGTATGCATTGTAAAAACATGCTAAAATAGATAAACAAGGAAAATGCATCAACACACGTCAGAGACTAAAATAAAGATGGAGTTAGAAAAATACTAACAATGTGTGATGTATATGACTCAGCTAAAAATCACCCTTATTAAGGTATGATTTTCACCAATCAGAGCGCAGCGTAGTTCCAGCGTATTTTATTATGTGTTAAAGAAAATTAAAGCGTTATTGCAAGTAATTTAGATGTCATATTTACATTGCATTTATACAACATTCATACAGTCGGATAAGCGGGCGTGCTGCGGCAACCGGTCAGTTCCTTGCTTAGTGTTAGGCCGACGTCGTGTTTGGTCGGCTCGTCGGCTACTGCCGCTTGCACGACACCCGAGAGTGGCCACACGAGCGAAGCAACAGACAAAAGGGAGTTTTGGTAGGAACGCGGAAAGACTCGTGTCACCCCATTGTATTTTTTTCCAAATCTAGTGTTTTTTCGAGTGTATAAAAATAGTGGTGTTTCATTTATGAAGTGAATTACAAGCGCGAGTGTGGGAAAGTGATATAATGTGGTAAAACATGACTTTTCGTGTTTTTTTTCCAAAACTCCATGTAAGCTTATAGTAAAGTCGCTACTACTTTACTAAAGCATGACTGGATTTGACTGGCACGGACTAGACTTGATCAAGACTAGATTTTGACTATAAAGATAAAAAAGCTGAAAAATTAAGACTACACACTGGCGGATGCGCAGAGTGCGATGCCAAGAAGAAAGAGAAAAAAAAACAGACAAAAGATTTATATATCAATTTTGCTTATGCACAAGCGCAAGCGCCAGATCTACGAAATGATTCTAGACATCAATATTATAGGGTGCCCGACACATGGTGTTTACACTATCGGTAATTTTTCCATTTTAAAGACATTTTAAATGCAATATTAAATATCATAAATATATAAAGTTGAAATACAATTAATTAATTTTTTTTAAATATAAGTAAAGTCCTTAATCTATCCTTAATGAATATGACAGTTCACTTAGTAATAAAACCTTCACAAATCAGTATGTCAATGTCATCAAATCTGATCTGATGAGAAAGACGTTCGCCTCCTCAGCCTCCGCCAGTTTTTTTTTAAATTTATTACTTTTTGACGCCTTTTTTTACCCAATCGCAATAAAGACGAACCAAAACTATGTTATTTTCTAAATCGTTACCCTAAAGGTTTATATTAGGGTAAAAGAACACTTATAGCTGGAAACACCGGTATCAATTAACTTATGTACAGGATTGGATTTAGCGCGATAACTATAGTATTTGTACGAGAATTTCATGCTCTGTATGATATACCTATATCTTAGGGCCATGCAGGAAATATTGGAATTTCATGGCTTTAACCATATAAATCAAGGACCTACGCTATAGGTATATAATATTGGCAAGATTTTGTCAAACCATAGACCATTTAAACAAATGTTTTCTGCTTGTTAATTAGTATTTCCATACGCTTATATGATTGCGAGAGAATGTTCAGTAAAAAGTCAATTTAAACAAAACAAAACTAAATCGAAATGGGATCAAACCCAATGTACGATATTTAAAAAAAAACTATATTGTTCTCCGTGCTTTAATCCAGCCCTGTCTATCCTCTTATATAAATTTGACCAGCAATGACCAGCAGTGACATACACCAGTCTTGGGAACAATTTGTACTTGTATGGTTGTATCGAAGAATTTAAAATTGTTTCTCAAGGATTTCTTTGCGTGACTAAAATAAAAATTGAGTGAGTGTTCCTGCATATTGACGTAAAATAATTGGTAATGGATTATGTTGATGCGGGTCGATTTAGTAAAGATGAACATCAATCTGCCTGGTAAGTAATAAGTACCTTAGATATTTATTACCTACTAACAGACATTTAGCTATATACTTAGTTTCTTGTTTTGTGTTTTTTTTTTATGTTAACATATTTTGGTTTGCACTCTAATATAGTACTTAATTTTTTACAATCAAATAGGCACAAGTCGGTAATTATAGATTTAATTGTCGGCTAGTAAGGCTACCGCGGGCTCTTTTTGTGTCGTGCAATGTTCTGTGTTCCTATATGTTAATAAAAATTTACAAAACGTCGTATCGTAGTCTTCGTTTTCGACCGTTGCCTTTTTAAGTACCTGTTTGACTGACCGCACGAAATTCTCGGCAGCAACATTGCTCGACGGATGAAGTGTCTATACCACCACAACGATCACAATTGTAGTTCTTGTATCGACACACACCGCCGCATGGCCGTCCTTGCCACTCCGTGGGCGGGAATGGCGCGGCCCCGTTGCATCAGCTCCGGCAGACGGCCCTTGCGCCGCCTCTGCCGGTCCTGGCTGAGCGTCGCCGCCGCCATCACCGCGTGCCTGTCGGCCGCCTTCAACGCCAGCGCTAGCTCGACAGCTCGCTTGTAATCCAGTCCGCGTTCAGCAAAAAGCCGAGATCTCATTACCTCGTGGAGAAGACCCGACACGAATTGATCCTTCAAATTTACCTCTAATGAAGCTCCGAAGTTGCAGGTTCTCGCAAGATGTTTCAAACTTTGAAGGTATTCGCTGATGGTCTCCCCCGCCGGTTGCTTCCGTTGCCTAAACACGTGTCGTTCTGCGATTTCCGCCCGCTGCGGTTCGAGGTGCTGCTTCACGACCACTTCGAGTTCGTCGAACGTTTTCGATTCGGGTAATGCAGGTGCACATGGCTCACACATGAGCTCGTAACACGTAATCTCGACATGAGTAACCAGCGTGGCCTCCTCCTCAGCTATACCATTGCTATGAACTGTTTTATTCGCCTACAATACGCATCCCAATTATGGGATCCGATCTCAAACGCTTCTATTTTGCGTATAGGCATTCAATGACCACTAACACGACATACGTAAATTCGAATTAAATATGATATACTGATCAGAATAGAATCATATCAGAAGTATACGCGGATCAAGCCTTTAGCGTCTTTTTAAAGTGAATGCGTCTTTAAATTAGACTTCCATAGTGGGGGGTGGAATGTCTAAATGAAAGGCGGACTATCGCAAAACTGATTTATTGTATGCACTATGACAGAACAATCAAATAGGCACAAGTAGGTAATTATAGATTTAATTGTCGTAAATGATATAAATCTACCCTCACTTAATCTAATACACTACAGGGGTAGTGTAGTGCTTTAGTGCTGTAGTGCTCTTTCATTCGGATAGGGGCATTTAAACTTTTTTACTTGGTGGTGGATCACCTCAGAGGTCATCTAGGTAGGTACCACCGCAGTACCAGATATTCTGCCGCCAAGCAGTTGTGTAAACATTACTCGGTTTGAAGGGTCCTGCAGCTAGCGAAATTACTGGGCTGTTGTGACTAACCATCGAATGTCTTAAAGTAAAGACCATCAAAGCAGCAATGCCCAGCAGGCGTACCATGAGGTTTTTTGTACACCCAATTGCGGGGCAGTTCAGTTTAGGTACCTATACTGTCCCGCTTTATTTTCGTACCATGAGCAATTAATTGAGCATGTTAAAATTGGATCGCAACTGCACTGCTAGCTCTTCAAAGAACGAACGATACTTGTCTCTGGCTCCAATACTGTCCCGCTACCAAAGAAAAGGACAACGCTATACAAAAGTATAACTGTATCTCGTGTAGTACCTGGATGACCGAGCTTTGCTCGGCTGGAAACACGGATAAAACGACGTTTTCTAAAAATGAAACCTAGCTAGATCGATTTTCCGCCACCTGGATACAAAATTTCATGAAAATCGTTGGAGCCGTTTCCGAGATCCAGATTATATATATACATATACACACACATATATATATATATATATACATATATACAAGAATTGCTCATTTAAAGGTATTAGATTTATTTTAACAGTAACCCAACAACCAACAAATGATATTCGATAAGACTTCAAACAAATTTTATCAAAATAAATTTTCTTTGCAGCGACATTGGAACGAAATGTAGTAAAAAAAGACGCCATGAAGAAAATGGGGGGCAGGTATCTGAAAAGACATCAAAGATGGCAACATCGTCCAAGGTGGTAACATATACCCCGACCAGTTCACACTACGATATGACTGGGGATAAATTAATGTTCATTTTTAACCACGCCAAATACAGGAAGACAAAATACTATGCGTAAGTGACCATTTATATTAGTACCTGGATGACCGATCTTTGCTCGGCTGAAAACAAGGAAAAAACGACGTTTTCTAAAAATTAAACCTTAGATCGATTTATCGCCCCCGAAACCCCCTGCATACAAAATTTCATGAAAATCGTTGGAGCCGTTTCCGAGATTCTGATTCCATATATATATCATTATATATATATATATATATATATATATATATATATATATATATATAATTGCTCGTTTAAAGATATTAGATCTTATAAATTGATTTTCAAGAACTTTTAGAATTTGTTTTGTTTTTGTTACTGTCGATTCTTGTACAGTACTTTTCTTGGACTCGACGATGATATTTACAAGATATTTTTTAAGCCCGACAAACCTGACAGCATGAAAAACATATGCTAGGTCATGGTGACCCCACTTAATGTAAAATGTTATATGATAACAATAAGGCAAAAAAGTACATACAGTTGAAACAAGTAAATCTTATAACTTATTGTGTTATAGTCTTACTTAATGCTAATACATCATATTATGTTCTTTTGAATAATCTTCCAGTGATGAATCACGTTTTTTTTCTATTGTGCTCACCAGAAATATAAATGTACAAAAGAGCTTTATGAGCTAATGCCAAAAGTGGCGGCCTTATTGCTTAATGTAATCCAGGCAACCAGGAATGGAAAACAGATTATAGACAAAGAAAAGACGGGAGATGTAACGTCTTTTAAAATATAAAAAAATTAACGAATGCAAATAATACATATATAAGTAGGTGTTTGAAATATATATGAATATATAAATTTGTAGGTATGTATGTATGTGTGTTAGTGACATAAATTATAAATAATGAATAAATAAAATAATATGATTAAAGATAATATTAAATATTTTTTGTAATTGTAATTTTTAGACAATCAAAATTATTATTTTTGGTAATTTAAAGTATACGTGTATATTTTGACTGCCTTCTTGGCTCATTAGGTGGAGTATCTGCTTCAAGAGTGGTAGGGCGTGGGTTCGATTCACACTCGGACAAACATTTGTGTGACGACCATCAATGAGTGTTCTGTATGTATTATAAGGTATTGTATGTATATGTTTTACGAAAAAAGTATTTAAGTATTCTATCAGTTTTCTGGTTGACCATGACCGAGCATCCCCAAGACACTAGCCACATTCCTTTGCTGGATGGCTCGATAAATCATTTGAGCTACACAGATTATATTATTAATTAGGTTTTGGTTTTCAGTTAATGCTGTTTTTAAACAAGCTTGTTTAATTCTTGTTAAATTCTAGACAGGTGTCAAGGTTATCAGATTCATATTGTTTTGGTAACCCCACTGAGCAGTTTGATAGCTTTGAAATGGGGTCGTAGCTGGATCAGATTGGCACAGAACCGAGGCAGATAAAATAACAAGAGAGAAGCCCACACCCAGCAGTGGGATAAAGAAAGCTGCGGATGATGATGACGAATAACATATGGTAGGATATATCTGAAATATAGCATGGTGGTAGGGTACTTTCTATTACTCGGCTGGCTAGCTACCACCCTCAAGTTGAAAATCTGCCGCCAAACATCTAGCGGTGTGTTCTGGCAGCCTCACTTGAGAACCTGTATCATTCCAGGCTAGGTGTGCTTTACCATCTTTGACCACACCGTCACTTAACATCAGGTGAGCTGTGATCAAACACCTAGCCTGACAGCCAGAAAAAAAAACCTTGCGGCATTTTATGTACAATCTAACTCGATTTATTATTTATGTAGCACAGCTCCAGTAGACAGGGAAGGAACAGGTCGTGATGTTTCAAGATTACAACACAGTTTTGGAAATATTGGTTTTAAGATAGAACAATTCGATGACTACACGTACCAAGAAATTGATGGTAAATTGACAGACAGTAAGTATATATTCTTAAAAATAAAAAAAAAACAATTTAAGATTCTATGTCATTTCGACTAGATGGAGTGATAATATACGTAGGATAGCTGGCGTTGGATGGAATCAAAAAGCCATAGGTCGGGCTGAGTGGCGTGTCTTGGGAGAGACCTATGTCCAGTAGTGGACTTCGATAGGCTAATGATGATGTCATTATATGCACTCTCTATGTCAATTGATGCGGTCGATGCGCTCTGTACATGTCACTCAATGCGCTCTACATGTCACTCAAAGCGCTCTTTACATGTCACTCGATGCCCTCTCTACATGTCAATCGATGCGCTCTCTACATGTTACTCGAAACGCACTATATGTCACTCGAAGCGCTCTCTACATGTCACTCGATGCCCTCTCTACATGTCAATCGATGCGCTGTCTACATGTCACTCGAAGCGCACTACGAGTATATGTCAATCGATGCGCTCTCTACATGTCACTCGATGCACTCTCTACATGTCACTCGATGCCCTCTCTACATCTCACTCGATGCGCTCTCTACATGTCACTCCAAGCGCACTATATGTCACTCGAAGCGCGCTCTACATGTCACTCAATGCACTCTCTACATGTCACTCGATGCCCTCTCTACATCTCACTCGATGCGCTCTCTACATGTCACTCGATGCTTTCTCTACATGTCAATTTCTAACTTATTTCAGTTTGTGATAACATGGATCACGGAAGCACTTCCTGCTTGGTTATTGTCCTGCTTACGCATGGATGTTCTAGTGACCTGGTGTATGCGGCTGATAAAACATATCCTCTTGATGACGTCATTACTCCAGTATTAAAGGCATCTAAGCTTGTCGGGAAACCTAAGCTATTTTTCATTCAGGTAAATTTAGACAGGGAATTAGACTTGCTTTGCATTATAGTTCTAAGCATTTAAGCTAGGGCTAGGTTAAAAATAATAGCAGTATAAATGATGTTCCATTCATTTCGTCTAGTGTAAATTAAAAAAATGTTATAGTACCTATAACATTTTTATATTATATACTAGCCAAAAGCTGAGCTTTGTGAGGACTGGAGTCATTTTTCTAACACCATACCTAACAGTGGGGTTAAAGTTTTTGTTAAATGCTAAAGTTGTAGTAAAGGATTTGATTTATTACTTTTTTTATTTTTTATTATCATAGGAAAACTTACATCTAGGAACACAGACAAATACAATAAATAAGAATGGAAGGCCAATTAAAAGTTTTCACAGGTAAATAAATAAGAATATAGTAGGAGACGACGGATTCACACAAAAATACGCAACATAATAAATATATAAATACACAACATCTAGAACAACACACTTAAATAGAAACAGGTTGAAAATATTTTATACTACACAGACGTTTAAAATTTAAAGACAGTATTAAAAAGATCGACATCTAGTGATTTATCAAGATAATTGTAGCACCTGCATGCCCTAATAAGAAAACTGTTTCGCCTATAAGTGCTATGCACGGACGGAACATAGAGGTAGGTAGTAATGCGATTTGACGCTCTTCTGATGGTAAGAGACGATTCATGTTCATGAGCGTTGCAGCGATAGGTACACAGAACTTTGGGTAGTACAACAAAATCCAGGGTATCGCTGTTTTGACGCTCATTACTTTGTGACTTGCGCTGGTTAATCTCAGCAGCCCTGTAATTTTCAGTTTAATGTTGTTTATTTTTAGGCCTGCAGAGGATCATCTGCAGACTGTGGCGTTCCGATATGGATTGATGTAGGACAAGCTAAATACACCATTCCTAGTTTCTCTGATGCGTTTGTGCTGAGATCTACGTATGATGGTAAGTATTACTTACTCTGCTCTGCGACTGCCCTCTTGACTCATTGGTAGTATATTTGCTTCAAGAGCCGTAGGGCGTGGGTTCGATTCCCCCTCAGAATAAGCATTTTGTGGTATAATCAACAATGTTTGTTCTATGTCTGAGTGTTCTGTATATATTATAAGTATGTATTTACAAAATAAAGTATTGAAGTATTCTATCAGTTATCTGACTTCCATAAATAATAAGATAAAAAAGTATCTAAGATTGAATAGATTCATTAAAAAGTCCAGGAATATTGTACATAAACAAAAATATTACCGTAATGCTGCCTTACAAAGAAATAAACGGAACAAATTAATGGAAAATCTGAGGGAATGTGATAATAAGCTAAAAAATAGTTTAAATAAATATGACACTGACACACAGCGATTGCTCTCTGACTTAGAGGAAAAAGAGCTTTACTTACAAGATTTGCTCATCAAGTATGAGCAATCACAACAGCAAATTAAAGAGCACATATTGGCTGCGACACACTTAGTAGATATGTGTAAATATAATGAGGATCGCTTTGAGTCTCTCATTAACAACCATACTTGCGGCTGTATGCATGTGTCTACTGAGGAGTCAATGCCAGTAATATCTGAGATTGGACGAGCTGAGCTGTGTGAGAGTTGTGTTTTAGAATCCTCTTTGCCAATTAAATATAAGACGGTCATTTTTACTGACAAAATAGGAGTCAATTTGGGTTCACTTATTAATAATTATTCAAAGCAACCAGTAGTCAATTATTGTATGCCAGGTGCTTCTTACATGCGAATTATTAAAAGAATACTACAAATGAAATTTGATAACCATACCACAATTGTAATCTTAGTTGGTCATGGTTTAGATATACATAGGAGGGACCTGTATAATAGTTTTGAGTCCCTACTGAGGTTAGGGGTTCTAAAAGTAATGTTGTGTGCTTTCCCCTACTCAGTTGACTATACTGACAAGCAAAATAATTATTTAATGTTTTTGAATAATGCAATATTTAATTTGACATGTCATAATGACAATATTTTGTTTTTTGACACTAATAAGTTTGTTAGTGGAATAAAATTCAATAGGGATTCACTAAGAATGCCTAGAAGAATGAAAAACCTGATTGCTACATTGGTAGCTTACAATATTGATAGTGTTATAGTAAATATAACAAACAGTAGATTAAGTGACAAAGCAATATTATCTAGTGATTCTAATAATATTGTGATTAATTCTTTAAACATATAGTTTCGACAAAAGAGAAGCGTAGACAAAATATTGTCTTATTGCATCAGAACATAAATCGCTTCTCTGGCAAAATATATGATATTGAATTTTTATTGGATAAAATCCAGGTTGATATTTTATGCTTTACTGAAACCTGGTTAAAGCCTGATATGATGCACTTTAATGTTAGCAATTTCGCTGTCGCCAGTGCGTTCAACAGAGTGTCTGCCAATGGTGGTGGATCTATTATTTTATTAAACAGCAACATTAAATTCAAAACTCGTACTGATATATGTAGTCATTCTGTGGAGCGTGTCTGTGAGGTGGCATGTGCAGAGATTGAAGGCTCCATCATTGTATGTGTTTATAGACCTCCAGCTTCTGACTTTTCATTGTTTTATTCAATAATAGAAGAAATTCTAAATAAACTATTAAAATCCAAGAAGTCTATAATAGTTTGTGGTGACTTCAATATTGACACTCTTGTTACCTCATCAGATAGAAACAATTTTATTTCTTTATTCAAATCATTTAATATGGATCTTTTGTTTTGTGAACCAACACGGGTAACAGCCACATCTTCTACTTGCATTGACAACATTATTACAAATGGGAGTATTTTGGAGAAGTACTTAATTCCTGGTGTTCGCTCGGATCACTTGGCTCAAATAGTTAGATTGCCTTCTAGGTGCCAAATATTATGTGAAGTAAGTAGGGAATTTAGACCAACCACTAAGTACAAGTTAGAGAAATTTAATAATCATTTGGAATTAAAGCTTATGAATATCAATTTTGAATCTGATGATCCTAATAATAACTATGAAACATTATTAACTGAGATTTGTAAAGGATTTAATAAATATTGCCCAATGAAAGCTATGAAGCTAAATAATAAATTAAGATTTTGTGACTGGGCCACTAAAGGAATAAGATTAAGTAGAGACAACATGTACGAACTCTATCGTAAAAAATCATACACAAATAACGAAGAGTTTCATGCATATGTTAGGAATTATTCAAAAATATTTAAATTAGTTTGTAATAGAGTAAAAGCCATTACCATTGCCAAAAAAGTTAGTGATTCAACTAATAAAATTAAAACTGTCTGGAAAATCATAAATACAGAGACTGGTAAAAATAAAAAGGAAGATGACGCAATTAAACTTAAAATCAATGATAAACTTATAACGGATAAATTTGAAGTAGCTTCTTCTTTTGAATCGTTTTTTTCAACCATACCTTCTGAAGCTACTAAGTATCTTGCATCTTCTCCTAAGAAAGCGGAGTGTCTCCTTAAAGATAATTTTCCAAAATATATTCCAAATTTTTTATTTAAGTTTATTGATACTAGTGATATTTTAAGAGCCTTCAAGTCCCTGAATATAAAAAATACAGAAGACCTGCGGGGCTTATCAGTTAAAGTTATACATTCAATTATAACTAGTATTGCACCTATTTTAGCAGATATTTTTAATCAATGTATTATTAATGGTTCCTTCCCCGATTTGATGAAACATAGTAAAATCGTTCCAATATTTAAATCTGGGTGCAAAAATAATCCTTCCGATTATAGACCTATCTCTGTTCTTCCAGCGTTAAGCAAAATCTTTGAGAAAATTATACTAAATCAATTATTAACTCATTTTGTCAATAATCAGATTTTACATGATCACCAGTTTGGATTTACGAAAGGCCGGTCAACGTCAGACGCTGGTGCTAAACTTTTAAAGCATATTTTTGAGGCCTGGGAGAATTCACAGGATGCGGTTGGCGTATTTTGTGATCTCTCCAAGGCGTTCGATTGCGTGGATCATCACACCCTAGTACTAAAACTTCAACACTATGGAGTTCGTGGAGTGGCACTTGATCTTATATCATCTTATCTATCGAGTCGCCAACAAAAAGTAGGTATTAGCGGTATTACGTCCCTAGGGTCCTTAGTAAAAACGGGCGTACCTCAAGGATCAATCTTAGGCCCTTTCTTGTTTTTGGCATATATTAATGATTTGCCCTATATGGTAAATGAATTGTCCGATATAGTTTTATTTGCTGATGACACCTCGTTAATTTTTAAAGTCAATAGAAAAGATACAGACCTTACACAGCTCAATAACACCTTATCAGCTGTATCAAAATGGTTTGCCGCCAATAATCTTATGCTTAATTCATGTAAAACAAAATGTATAAGGTTTTCTCTCCCCAATGTTGCTAAGAGGGACACTCATATCTTAGTCGATGGTAAAAGACTTGATCTAGTGGATAAAACAGTCTTTCTCGGCGTAACATTAGATAGTAAAATACAATGGGGTCCTCATATAGAAAAGTTAGCTAGTAAATTGAGTTCCGCTGCCTTCGCGATTAGAAAAATTAGACAAATAACAGATGTGGCTACAGCCAGGTTGGTTTACTTTGCTTATTTCCATAGTTTAATGTCCTACAGTCTACTGCTGTGGGGCTCAGCTGCAGACTTTGAAACTATTTTTATTCTGCAAAAAAGTGCAATTCGCGCAATCTATTGTTTGGGTCCTCGCGAATCACTACGAAATCGATTTAAAGATTTTAAAATATTAACGTTACCGTCACAGTACATTTATGAAAACATTATGTTTGTCCAGAAAAATTTAAATTCATTTGAAATTAATAGTAGTCGCCATAACTTAAATACAAGAAATAAAGATAAAATTGTGACACCTAGATTCAGGTTATCTAAAGCTAATAAGTCTTTTCTCGGGAATTGCGTTAGATTCTATAATAAAATCCCACTTGAGGTAACTAAAATGTCCTATAATAAATTCAAAGATTTTATAAAGCAGAGGTTAATTGACAAAGCCTACTATAAGGTGGCTCATTACGTGGAAGACAGGAATATATGGTTGTTGTAGCTTCTCTCTGCACTTGCATCCCCCTGGCTAAGTGACAATTGTAGTAAGCATAATGTATGTATTAATATTTATTACTGTAAATTGTAAACTAATATGAAAAGAAAGATCCACAAAAAAAATGCCTTGCTGAGTTTCTTGCCGGAGTCTTCTCAGTTGAAGTGTAATTACGAGCCGGTGGTAGATTCAAACATGTAACTTAACGTTCATAAGTGCCTTACCAGGGCCTAAACTGAATAAATGACTTTTGATTTTGATTTTGATTTTGAATGAAGCTTTGCTTAGTTTCGGGTCAGATGGCGCTGTGTGTAATGTCCTACGATATTTATTAATTATTTATTTTGTTTATTTTTCTCAATTTTATAGTTAGTTGTCGGCAGTACTTATTCTAAATTTACTAGATACGAACGAAACAACCTCCTGACGATAAAAGATAGCCTGTGACCGTCGTAGCCGTATCCACAACTATTAGTAAGCTAAGGTGAGCTGTGGTCAAACATCTAGCTTGTCAACTATAAAAAACTCAAACTGGATTACAGCAGTGTTATACACTACTGCTTTGATGTAGAACATCTGATACTGCGGTAGTACCTATCCATAAAATACCTGCAGTAGATTTAGCGTGGCAGTGCCATGACACGCATTTGACAAATACGAGCGTAAAGAATAGCTCTCTGATCCAGTGTTTGTATTTTTTTCAGACCATATATCGTTTCGAACCAAGAATGGAAGCTGGATGATCCAGGCATTCTGCGATGTCGTGGATCAGAGAGTGAGCCAGAACATTTTAGATGTTGCGATTCGGACTAATAATTTAGTCGCGCAGAAAAATTCATCTCATGAAAAGAATGGTTACGATGAAAAGAAGCAAATTTTAGTAGTGTGGTTCACTTTAACCAAGATTTTGAATTTATATGATGAAAATGTAAAGTAGACCGATGCGAGATGAATGTTCCTATTATTCTTCAGTTCCTATTAGTCCATTATTCTTCTTATTTTTTGCCGACTTCAAAAAGGAGGAGGTTCTCAAATTGTTTTTATTTTTTTTATCGCTATTGAACACCGAGACATGTCTAATGCAACGTATTACTTGTAAACACCTGTGCGAGTATTGAACAAAGAGCGCCTATTGAGATTTTGATAGAAAAGAAGTGATTCGATTGAATTTGTAGAAAAAAATATTAAAATGAATCTTTTTTATAAAATGTATAAATGTTTGACTATAATCTATAATCGGCAATAAACCTAATGTATGTATTGAGGTGATAGACTGGACCCAATGCTGGGCAGCTACCCAACGAGAATTTCTTGAAGGCCGCTCACACACCCACACACACCCAAACCATGTTATTATTATTAATCACTTTTCAACAACCTGAGCATTTTTGTGGTACACTTTACTGAAAAACTATCACGCCTATAGACTTGTGCTTTAACATAGTAATTTAAATGCATATCCAGAGGTGTTATCTGTAAAAAAAAATAGTAATTACATAAGCATAAAAAAATGAACATTAATTTTTTTGTATTCATTGGATAGAATGTTATTGTACTACTAACGCCATCTGTTAGAAAACAATAAAGTTAACATCGCTGCAACAGAACTAAACTCAATACTCAAATACATTGTGGTTAATCTACGTAATACTAGATGACACCACTAGAATCAGGCTGTAACACTACGCGAGCCCTCACAAAGCTCAGCTTTTTGCTAGTTATATTAATTATGTTACTATATGCACACCAATTAATTATAGATTTTTTATAATTTACGCAGCGTATGCCCAATTTTGTTAAAGCGCTTGGAAACAAGTTATCTGTTAACTGTGTATATGGGAGCCCAAGATACAGGTTTCACCTAGTTCGGGGCCCGCTGGAACGTCTAATAACTGAGGGTTTTGCTTTATGTCATTGTTTTCTGTATACCAATACATGAATATGTTGATTCTTTTAAGTAATAAAGATAATTATTATGAATCAAGATTATTATTAATTATTATCATTTAAGAGTTTTAGAACACCGATTACATGTCGAAGAATAAAAACAAAATATCAAAGTATACAAACTTGTCAAATTAAAAAAATATCTAACGATAATGACTGACTGACTGACTGACTGACTGACTGACTGACTGACATAGTGATCTATCAACGCACAGCCCAAACCACTGGACGGATCGGGCTGAAATTTGGCATGCAGGTAGATGTTATGACGTAGGCATCCGCTAAGAAAGGATTTTGATTAATTCTACCCCAAAGGGGATAAAATAGGGGATGAAAGTTTGTATGAAACTTTGTCAATTTTAAACCGATCGGGCTGAGACTTTGCATGCATAAAGCTACTATGACGTAGGCATCTAGCGCGGGTGAAACCGCGGGGCACAGCTAGTTGTCAATATAAAAATACTGCCAATATAAAATATGTCAATATAAAAATGTGTCAGTATAAAATATATATGTACCTACTGACGCGTGTTCTGCGCCATTCCCAAACTGACGTGCGCGTTCGCCGACAAAAATGCCGAACTGTTGTGTATATTGATGCAAAAAGACCTCAAAGACATCAAACCGTCAAAAGGACAATATTACTTTTCTATTCTTCTATTCTTATGCCATTTACAACTGTCGGTCGAGCTTTTATAAATGCAAAATTATCCGCGTATATGCTACGAGTGTTTCCACTTAAGATTTTTATTTTACCCGAATGAAAGATTTTACTGAAAATTAAGGAAAAAAATAATTAAATAAATTTTTTTTTTTTTTTATTTTGTTGGGATTCCGAGTCCATCAAAAGTCAGCTTTAAGAATGAGCGGCATAAAACCCATTTTTGATCTCATACTGCTTGGTGGTGGATCTCCTTAGCAGGATATCTTCTAGGTAGGTACCACCGCAGTACCAGACATTCTGCCGCCAAGCAGTAGTGTGTAAATATAACTACGTTCCAGTTTGAAGGGTATCGACTGTAGCAAGCAAAATTACAGGGCTTTTGATACGACATACATATATGTAGATGTTTGTTTTGTCTTTACAATTAGTTCTGTCAGGTATCAGGTTCCTACAGTACAAGCTTTGCCTAGTTTGAGACTAGATGGCGCTGTGTGAAATGTCTAATATTTATTTATTTGCTCGATATAGAAAGCATTGTATGAGTAAGCTGGCTTAGTTTACAATGTAAAATAAATAAATAAGCTTGATAAAATAATAGTATTTAATAACATTATCAAAATAAAAGGAAGATGCAATCGAAAATTTAGGAGGATACTAAATGCAATAGAATTTTATTATTTCAATACAGGAACTGAAGTCATCGAACGTACTTAGATTATAATTTTGTTTTACATTATATTTTCAACAAAAATAGGAACCTACTCGTCTTAAATGTAAGAAACGAAATGGAATAACGACATAATTATATTATACGGACTATCTTTATCTATGCACAACTCTGATAGTGTTAAAAAGTCATAGCAGTTGTTTTTTTTGCAATTTCCGAGTTGTGTCCATTGTAAAACTTATTCGTAACGATGGGTACAATAGGTATTTTAATCCGTAAGAGAAAAAAATCTAAAATATATTATTGAGATAGCTTAGGTGAAAAACAGTCGGAAAATGTTAGTTTTAGATAATAAAATAACAACATTTTGAGTTTTTTTACTCTGTTTTATAACAACATGACATAACCGCCATGTTATTACGTCATACGGCTATGTAAACTAAAATTAAAGTGTCAAGTTGACACTGTCACTTTTTTCGATCGATACATATCGATGGAACAAAAAAAATTGTTTTTTTTTTTTATAAAATTGGTTTGTTAGCATTACATAGTCTAATTGAGACACTTTTCTAAAATGGCTGTCATACCTTATTATTCCCTTTCGGTGTACACCCGAAGCTATTAGCCCTGTATACAGGATAACTTATTAAGCCCGTGCTAGACGGTTAAATATAGACAGTAAATTATCAAACAACAGTACTAAAAAAATAGAATAATTATAAACAAGCTTAATACAGTTTTTAAAGGTTCGATGGGCAGCCCTAGAGTCAGATTTATTGTACCGCCTTTGACGTAGCTTGATAAAGGGTAACATAAAAAAAAAATAAAAAAAACTACCGGGATTTACACAATTAAACCTGTTTTCCGACTGATAGTAATTCACACGGTTACCGATCCAAAGACTGATCTGATCGTCCGTTGCTCAACATCGGTGTTCTTTTGAGAATACTTAGTCAAGCAACACCTTGAGCGCTACGGTAAAAAATTTTAAGACAACTTGAGGAACTTGGTTAGGGTGAACCTCGCTTCAGGCATTTGCTTTTTATTGTGCATGGCCTTCATGGCTGGCATGTTGGTGAAACGTAGTGCAACGTTGCGGAGCACCAGCGTCACCAGCTGCAGCATGTCGAGGCTGGAATGCGACTCAGCGACCACGCTACAGAGCGCCTGGATCAGCCAGGAACCGTGCATGTCGCGATAGGAGAGGTGCTCTGGAAGACAAACATCACAAACAAACTAAATGGCTGCGCCACATACCTACTCATACATACAAATCTATACATAAATCTCACTCACTTATTCATTTTATATAATTATTTTTATCTTATTAACATTCTTTCCTACCCTCACTTTCCTCACAATACCTGCCACACAAGCTAGTCGTGAATTGGCGGTTAACACGTACGCAATACGCTTCCCTTACCTCGTCATCGATATCAAACAAAACTCTAAAATTCTAACTGCGAGTGTGATAAAACACAAGAACATTGTGCCAATTGTGTGGTGAGCAATATTTAGTGTGAAACTAAAAATGCACTATTTGAGAAGGAACCGGGACGTTCCGACCAGCACCGGCTATCGAAGAAAACTACAACAGGTATTTCCCGGCCTCTCCACTAAATATACTCGTATTTCCTTACTCTAGACCAGGGGTCAGCAACCTTTTGACAAGCAGGGGCTATAATGTGGCAGAATAAAGTAAAGGCGGTCGTAATAATAACTCTAGAAGCTTGATATATTAACCTACGTGTCATTCCATATATTAGATAGCAGAAAACAAAAAATGCTATTAAAATTGTCTTATATTTATAATTATAATATTTTCTATCTAGAATCAATAATATTTATGACTAAATCATGGGCCGCAATTAGGACATGTGTCGAACCGTGTGTTGCCGACCGCTGCTCTAGACAGAAATAGAAAACGTGGTTTTGACACATTTATGTGTAACTTATATGGGATTACTAACGTTTAATTTACTATTGGATACTCAGACTATAGCTTCGGAAACACTCGCTACCAACCCCGCGCCTGCGCAACAACCGTCATCGCGTGCGAGGCGCTCAGCGGCCCGCAGTGCGAAGCAAGATGAGGCCGCGCGCGCGTTGTACTCAACTTTGTCTCCATAAAGAAGGCCACCGGATTTGGCCGAAACTATAGTTGGGGTATCCGATATAACTAAACGTGAATAATCCCGCATAAGGAAAACAAAAATCTATAGATAGAAAAACTCTTCATTGTATTATACTAAAGATTGTATATTTAATATAATATAAAAAACTTTATTTTAAAACATCAAACTAAACTAACTTAAAATTAAATAAAAAGGCCGTCAGATGAGGGATATGTGGCCAGAATGAAAAAATAAAATAAATAAAATTAAATATCATTAACTAATTTAATAGGCCGCTATCAATGGGAACAGTTCGCGTGGCGTCGTCGACCAGATAGATGACTCTTTGAATGTTTTCTTTACTCCCTAAAATTCGTTGCTTTCAAATTTATTGTTTTATCTCTAAATAGTTTCCTGGAGTATGACAAGACAGTTTTGCGATTTTGTGAAACATAATTGTAACGAAGATTCTTCGTGAATGCTCGTGCTTCGTGTACAATGCTCTTACCTTCAAATGAGGAGTACAGCACCAGACAATCTGCGTGTGTCGGTATGATGATGGAAACCTCGTCTCCATCCAACTGGATCCGCTGACCCTCGTCCACTTTCTGACCGCGACAAGCCTGAAATATTACGATTAATATCAATAAATAACTTGCAGGTCATGAATTAGATAAGACGTAAGAAGTGACGCTGGAGACAACTCAATCTATTTTTTGAAATTTAATCAATACATCACACTAAGATTTTAAATGAGAATATTTGTATGTGCGTTTATTCACGATGAAATGACTAAACGGCTTTAAATGACAGCTTACATCCTGGCTTAACACAAAGGCTAATTTTTATTGCGGAAAAAGTTGTCAAAACCGCGTTGCGCAGTACTTTGTAAAAGTAACTAGAGCAAAGCGAGCGTACAGTTTTTACCTATGTTTAACGTAGACTCAATTTTTTAATGGCATACCACTACACTGCCTTGGTAGAAATCACCATAATCATCATCAACTTAGCCGTAGGACGTCCAGGGTTGGACATAGGTCTCCCCCAATAATTTCCATGAAGACCGGTTGGAAGCGGCGACATCCAGCGCGTTCCTACGGTCTTCATGAGGTTGTCTGTCCACTTTATGGGTGAGCATCCTAGGCTGCGCTAGTTGGACCGTGGTCTCCACTCCAGAAGCTTGCAGCCCCATCGGCTATCACTTCTGCGTGCTATGTGCCCTACTCACCGTCACTTCAACTTCTAATCTGCTGGGCTACGTCGGTAACTTCAGTTCGTCTACGGATCTCCTAATTTCTGATTCGATTTCATAGTGAAACCCCATAATATGAGCATGGCCTTCGCCATAGCTCGTGGTAGAAATGTGGATTGAATACAGTGGAATTCGTTTATAATGACATCGAAGGGAAATGACAAACACGTCATACAGGCGGCCGTCAACAAAGAATTTTGTAGAAAATAAACAACCTCCTGTTTTTCTTAGGTATATTTGTATGTAGAAAAACACAGCATATTAAATCAAAATATAATATTAAATCGGTCACTATAACCGGACATAATTTATTAAAAGTGAGTCATAATAAGCGACATTTCACTATAAGCGAAGTCATTATATCCGACTTTTTTATAAAGAATTTTATATGAAAACAGAACTTCGCTGTGTAATTACTTCATATTAAGCGGTTGGTCAACATAAACGGATTCTACTGTATATATATTTGTTCCTCAACCTACCGCCATATAGCCACACCGGCAAAAGCTCGCCTTCCTTATGTCATCGTCGTTCTCCCATCTAATAGTTTCTAGATCCACGAGTTTAATGTAAGGATATGTATCAGCCAATATTAATAGGACTGGTTTAGTTTTTTTATTTCTTATAGCTCACCTGATGTTAAGTGACGGTGTGGTCGAAGATGGTAAAGCACACCTAGCCTGCAATGGAGCTGGCTCTCATGTGAGGCTGCCGGAACACACCGTTAGGTATTTGTATTAGAAAATACCCTACCATCATGTTATGGTTTCCTCACGATTTTTTCCTTCACCGGCACCCACGCCACCGCTTCGGCGTGAACCGACCGCGCTATCGTCGGTACGCAATGGTTAGACTACTGTTTCGTTTACCTGGACAAACAGGAGCTTCGGTTTCCCTGCGAGTCCTGGAGTTCGCTGCAGCATGTTGGTGATATCATTCACCTGGTACGGCCTGTCGGCAGCGCAGACCTCCCCACCTCTCTCCCCATGAGTTAATATGGCAATTGCGACACAAGACGTGTTCTTGTGATCAGCTTGGCATACTGAAATAGAAGTTGAATACACAAAACTGTTATTACTATTATATTATTGTTTTACTTAATTCACGTTACGTTCAGTGCGAAGCAAGACGAGGCCGCGCGCGCGTTGTGCTCTGTCTTGACTCCATAAAGAAGGCCATCGCATGTGGCCCAAACTATAGTCGAAGTATCCGATATAATTAAATGTGAGTAATCCCGCATAAGTAACAAAAAAAATTGTCAAAACCACGTAAGTTTCCATAGTAAAATCAGATAAAAACTTCAGGTAGGTATATGTATTTTTATCACTGTAGCACAAGTGTAGCTTGATTAAATTTTTTTAAACGATTACCGATGTTAAGCAGAGGACGATCCGGTCAGTCTTTGGATGGGTGACCGTAAGTTCGGTACTTGTGTACGATTACAGCGTCACCTATACCGGGACCGACTGTGAATCCAAACCATCTAGAGACTCAAACACACAAAAAAAAAACATTAAAATCAGTCAAGCCATTTAAGACATGTTCAGGAGAATTATATACCAAATGCATGTATACAAGCAATATAACAATAGTCGAGCCATTTCGGACTTTTAGACATTTCGGTCTTCGAGCGGCATTGTAATTCTGACACTAGGGCTGGTTACAAATTCACTTTACTGGGACGTAACCGCGCAAAAAATACTATCAATTGTTTCTATTTAAATAACTTAACGTTTTTTTTATCTATATCTTTAAACGAGCAATTCTTGCAAATATATATATATATATATGATGATGAAAAGTATCCTATGTTTTATTCCAGGGCCTAAAGTATCTACATGCAAAATTTCATGGAGATCCGTTCAGCCGTTCTGGCGTGATTGAGTAACAAACATCCATCCATCCATCCATCCAAACTTTCACATTTATAATATTAGTGGGATTCTGAATCTCGGAAACGGCTCCAACGATTTTCATGAAATTTTGTATCCAGAGGGTTTCGGGGGCGAAAAATCGATCTAGCTAGGTTTCATTTTCAGAAAACGTCGTTTTATCCATGTTTTCAGCCGAGCAATGCTCGGTCAACCAGGTACTATTCGTAAACCGTACAGTTGTTCTTAACGTGAGATACAAATAAAACCGGCCAAGGGCGAGTCGGACTCGCGCACGTATGGTTCCGTACCATTATCTATAAAAATGGCAAAAAATAAATACGTTTGTTGTATGGGAGCCCCCTTAAATATGTATTTTATTCTGTTTTTTAGTATTTGTTATTATAGTGGCAATAGAAATACATCATCTGTGAAAATTTCAACTGTCTAACTATCACTGTTCATGCGATACAGCCTGGTGACAGACGGACAGACAGACATACGGACAGATAGTGGAGTCTTAGTAATAGGGGCCCGTTTTACCCTTTAGGTACCCTTTACTTGAGCTAACTAAAATGTCGTATAATACATTCAAAGATTTTATAAAGCAGAGGTTAATTGACAAAGCCTACTATAAGGTGAATCATTACGTGGAAGACAGGAATATATGGTTGTAGTAGCTTCACTCTGCACTTGCATCCCCCTGGCTAAGTGACAATTGTAGTAAGCATAATGTATGTATTAATATTTATAACTGTAAACTGTAACCTAATATGAAAAGAAAGATCCACAAAAAATGCCTTGCTGAAATTCATGCCGGAGTCTTCTCAGTTGAAATGTAATTACGAGCCGGTGGTAGATTCAAACATGTAACTTAACGTTCATAAGTGCCTTACCAGGGCCTAAACTGAATAAATAACATTTGATTTTGATTTAAAAAGGCTAAAAAATAAATAAAGACTTACGTTTAGTAACTGTGTCCATGATTTCATCGTATTCCAGATCGTGGTAGGGAGCTACCTTGAATCCAAGATCTCCAAAAGTTTTTTGGAGACTCTCTACATCTTCGAAGGTTCCTCTCCGAGAACTATATTTCTGGTAACTGAAATATGATAGTTAAAAAGAATAAATATTGCAGCGTCACTAGTTGAAAAAAGTAGTCCAGAAGTGTTTTATTGTATTGGTGGTACATAAAAGTTATATATAACAACTAGCGACCCGCCTCGGCTTTGCACGGGTGCAACGTAGATATTAATAATGTAGTGTCAGTGTGGAGTGATTAATAATATAATTATTAAGATTTAGTCTACATTAAATGCACAACCTATCTAACGTATTTAATTGGATAAGGAATAATACTGTATTGTTTAAAATAGCTTCGTAAAACCATTATTTTTTTGTAATATGTAAAAGATAAAAATGGTTACTGTAGCTTATCCTTAAGAGATATACATATACCATTGCAGACTTTTTTGTAGATCTTTTTGAGATGTACTGTTCTGTTGTACATTATTTTGATCTATATCGTAAGGTTTAGCCAGCGTTTACAATGTAAGCGCACAAAAACATGTTTTTATCAGATTACAAATCTTTGAAATTCTCGGATTTTCTCTACTATAATATTCATGTATACCTTCCTCTTGAATCACTCGATCTATTGATGGAAACCGCATAAAAATCCGTTGCGTAGTTTAAAAGATCTAACCGTACAGGCGGCGGGAAGCGACTTTGTTTTACACGAAGTTTTTTTTTTGTTACTGTATTGAGACGAACAAGACGCTCTCCTGATGTTAAGAGATAACGCCTGTCCATGACCATTGCAGCGATACACAGAACTTTGAGTATTAAAACAAAGTCCAGGGCATCGCTGCCTTGGCGCTCATTACTTTGAGACTAGATGGTTAGTCTCAATAGCCCTGTAATTTCGCTAGCTTCAGTACCCTTCAAACCGGAACACAGTAATGGTTATACCGGTTATACACTACTGCTCGGCGGCAGAATATCTGGTACTGCGGTGGTACCTACCTAGACGACCTCCTGCTAAGTAAATCTACCACCAAGTAGAGAAGAGAAGCCCTGACCGTCGCCGCGTCGCGTCGTCGTCACAGTATTGGTATTCATTACTTTGAGACATTCAAAGCCAACAGGGGAGTTTACATTAGGGGAGTTTATATTGTTTACACCACTGTATGGTAGAAGAATACTTATAACCGTGGAGGTAATATGTGCGAGTTCTTACTTGAAGTAGACCGTGTTCTTAAACTCATGTTGGTTCAGGATGATCATATATTTGTCTCCGGACATGTCGTAGTAGTCGCCATAATGGTCGTAGATTACGTGTTGTGGTATTTCTCGTACGATATCTTCATTCGCCGCTGTAGCCCTGGAGATATGTATTTCAAAGTTTACATGATAAATGTTTGATAACACAGCCCAACAATGTTTTTATTTATTTTAGACTAGCTTACACCCGCGAATTCATCCGCGTTAACGTTATAACGTCCAAAAGTTCGTTTTTTGATAATCCCACAGGAACCTTTCATTTTTCTCAGGTAATATATGTGCCAAATTTCCGCAAAGCATTGGACTTTGCAACTGACTATTCCAAAACGGTCCAGTTGATTATAGCTAATTATTACTGTTAATATGAACAGTTCAATTATGGGATGATTCATTCAGACGCAACATGTCAGTTGGGTCTGAAACAACCGGTTAAAAGTGCAGGTACCTTTTATGGTTTAAATGTAAATATGGGTCAAAAATGTCTCGTTCCAAATCACTCTTAAACAAGTATTTAAGTTAACAAGTCATTTCTAAAAAGTCATTTTTAAAGTACGATGTATTATTTTTACAATATTGACGAGTGACTTTGGCTTTACGTGTGCTATATCGCTGAAGATCTGATCTGATCTTATATCTTACGTCATATATATGTACGTACGACAGCAGATCTGGGGATCTACATAATTAATGATTGTGTTTCGAACTCAAAAATAGCTGAATCTGAGCAGCGTTTTGCTGAATAGCTGCGAAATTAAATGCTGAATTAAAAGATCATCGTGAAAATTACTGCTTATCTGTTGTTTTAGTTCAGATCGAGAAAGGAACTATCAAGATGTTTCTGAGACGGAAAGAATAGATAGTTCCTTAGAGGAGTTATATATCTTGACATATATTGACGTTGTATTAGACATCTAATTTATCAAAGGATAGTTCATCGTTTATACCAAAATTACAACAAAAAAAATTACATGAAAAACACTTTTAACATTCAAAATATAGTGATACATTTGACGGCTTTACCGTTTAAAGCGATCTCTTTCAGGCAACCGTGTTAAGGATGCGACTCTTTGATCAGGTAAAAAAGACGGGGTGTGCCATCAAAAGAAAATCACAACATTTACATAAATAGATACCTACATTCATAATCATCATCATCAACCTAGACAAAGCCCTTCCCAAGACGCGCTACTCCTTTTCTTTCTTAGTCATAATCTATTTCATCAATTTAGTAAATAATTGACTCATGAACTGAACCGATATGGTGATATTTTTTTTATTGTTGAGTAGTGTTAGTACTTCAGTCACGTCTCTTGATGATGTCACATGTATGTTCACGTACGTGATACTGTCAAAGTCTTTCTTATAGAAAAAGATTCTATGTTTTGACATTTTAGAATGTTCGCGTGGTGCTATGGTTCTTATAGTACTCGACTGGTTAGCTACCACCTTCAAGTTGAAAATCTGTCCCCAAGCACCTAACGGAGTATTCCGGCTGCCTCATTTAAGAGCCAGTTCCATCCCAGCCTAGGTGTGTTTTACCATCTTCGGCCACACCGTCATTTAATATTAAGTGAGCTGAGGTCAAACAAAAAAAAAAAACATATAGCCCACTGCGGGAACACACCAAATTTTCAACTTAAGTGTTAACCAGCCACGTACTAGAAAATACTACCATGCTATGGTTTCCTCACGATGTTTTTTTTCACTGGCAGCTCAATCTCATTGTTGGGATTTGAACCAACGACTTCCGATTGAACTACTGAGCTATCATAGCTTATTTTCTTTGTTCGCAATTTGCTTTGACGATTAAATTTACATAAGTAAATGGCTAAAAGCGAAAAGCTTCTAAAGCAAACTTTAAGTTTGGCTTTTTGTAGCTTCGGATGGGAGAAATATGTCCAAAAGTAGATTTTTTAGGCGGAAAAATGGTATGCAATGTGTGTTCACATCGAACAGCTAAAGCGTGGAATACGTCACCCGAGTGAGGTGTTCCCTGATAGATGACTCTGTATCTTCTAGGCAAGAGTGCTTAACGTAGATCGCATTTTGATTAAACATCAGGAGAGATAGCGATGAAACGCTGGCCTTTTTATGTTTATTCACCATAAAAAGAAATTTAACACTTGGTCCTCGCGAAGACATTACTTAATCACACTAATATTAGAAATGCGTATTTGTTACTTGTTAACACCGAAATGAGACGGATTTTGATGAAATATGGAATGCAGATAAAGCACACCTTGGCACATAAGGCACTTTACTATCCTGAATAGCGCTGTAAACCCACTGGCTGTTATATCATATTAATAGGTTGAAATTTTACCTGGCATCTGCTTTTTTGTATTGCTTAACATCAGATGATGTTTGGCGCACCAATTTATCGTCTCCGTTATCTTCCATCGCGTTAATATCTATCAAAGATTAAATGCAAGCACCCACACACTTTAAATTTTCATCTACAACAGCACACAATAAACTAAGTAGTTTTAGAGAATTTCACAATAGTAAAGTTGTGAGCGAAAAGAATGTCAAATCGGGACTGCCACACGGATTGATAAGTGGTCGATATGATAAACAGTGCATCGCGGACAGATAAGACGATATGATAACGTGAAGTAGGTGTTTGTTGTTTGTCACTAACCCCATAGCCTACCAATACCGGTGTAAGGAAATATCTACTCGAAGAGTGCTATATTACCCTATCAGGGCCCTAAAATAAAATTTTACAACGAAAGTATATTTATGTAGTTTGTACAAAGTTATTTAATCCTTTACCTGACGAAATGAAAGCAATGTCAATAGGAAACTTCAAACATATTTTAATTAAAATGTCACTTGATAAATGCAACTATAATATTGACAAATTCTTAAATGATAAACTTGACATATATATTTAATTATACAATGACAATAATAATTTTCTTTGACTTTAATTTAAAATCTACTATGACATTGACAATTGATTATGCTATTTACTAATTTAAAAAAAGTGTATATTTTTTTGACAAATATTATTATAAAATAATTACATGTATTTAAAATTCCTAATAAGTACCTTCTAAATATTGTATGCCCGAAAGGTCACCACCACAGTTACCAGATATTTTGCTGATTTATTTGAAGGGTACTGCAGTTAGCGAAATTACAGGGCTGTCGAGACTAATCATCGAATGTCTCAAAGTAATTAGTGATGCCCTGTACTTTGTTTTGATACTCAAAATTTTGGGTATCGCTGCAATCGTCTTGAAAAGATGTTACTCTTACCACTGGAAGCGTGTCTAAACGCATTAAACTAAATTACATAAAAAAAATTACGAATACATTTTTAAAATTTCGCTACTCCTTTAAACTTAAATTCCACAAAGCTAAATAAGTTTATTTATTTTATTTATTTATTTATTTACAACAGTTTACACCATCCTTACAGGGGTTCCCTAATGCGATGGTGCAAGTCAACATTGGTACATATTATTATTATTATAAAATTTAAATGTCACATATACAATTCAAATAAAATACAAAAGTCAAAAAATAAAATTCAAAAGTAAAAAATTAAATTAAATTCAAAAGTCAAAACAATAAAATAATTCAATAAATGCAATAATGTAATATATCAAGTCAAATTATAGCATGCGTCATAATTAATTGCCATTTTAAATTCTGGTACCGAACATACAAAAATATCTATTTTCTGAGCAACTCGATTTAGTGCATGCAACGTCCGAACCAACGGCGTCCTAGCCAACAAGTTGGTCCTAGCGCGAGGCACCGAGAACAGCCGCGGCCGCCGGCGGCGCGCCACGTGCCCGTCCGGCACACACAGTCCCATCATTGACAGTATGTCCGGACTTGACAGAACGCCCCGAAATACTCGCAACATGTAGTATGCGAGCGCCCAGTCCCGCCTTACTTCCAATTTGTTGTATCCGACCATGCCCAGCACGAACAATGTTGGATACATCAATGGGTAAAACGGGTAAACCCCGTATAGCCGCAAGTACAGGTATCTTGTAAATTTGTTCTGAATCTTTTCTAACATGAGAGTGTACTTAGCTTCATGCGGAGCCCATACGGGTGAGTTACATTCTAACTGACTTCGGATGAGCGCATCATACAGGACCGATACCGCTCTGATGTTATTAAAACCTGCAGCTTGCCGCAACACAAAACCTAACCTTTTGTAGGCCTTCCTACAAACCTGGACGATGTGATTCCTAAATGTCAGATCACTAGAAATATGGACTCCGAGATCTTTGGCTGCCACTACCCGCTTCAAAGCCTCGCCGTCCACGTTGTAGTCGAAGTGGAGTGGATCACGTGACCTGCTGAACGACAACACCGAACATTTCGTGACGTTGAATTGCAGCTTGTTCTTTTTGCTCCACTCAACTACTCTGTCGACGTCATGCTGCAGGCGCTGGCAGTCGCTTCTGTCTTTAACTGCCAAGAGCAACTTAAGGTCGTCCGCGAACAATAAGCAACGAGCTTCCTGGATAACGTCCGGCAGGTCATTTCTCATGATAATAAATTTTAGGGGTCCTAAGTTCGATCCTTGGCTGACTCCCGTTTTAGTGTCATACGGTTCAGAGCGGTACCCGGCATATTCCACGTACTGTTTCCTGTCCCTCATATAACTGGCAAAAAAATCTAGCAGCATATTGGTGCATCCGACCGCCGCCAGCTTCGTTAGCAGTATGTCATTGTCGACTAAGTCGAAAGCTTTTTTGAAGTCGAAGTAGGCGGCGTCAACCTGCACCCCCGAATCTACATGAGGGACGACGTAAGCCATCGCGTCGAGCAAATTGCTGGTGGTGCTGCGCGCCGGCCGGAACCCATGCTGGGCGTCCGTGAGTTGCGGCGCCACCTGCCGCTGGATGCTCTCCTGCACGGCCGACTCGAACACCTTCGCCGGTGTCGCCAGAATTGCCACTGGCCTAAACCCGCTCACATCGGAACCGGAATCGCCTTTTGGAATAGGAATAACACGTGTTATTTTCCAACACTCTGGAAAATACGACGATTCTAGACACAAGTTATAGATATAATGCAGCGGTTTTTCTAGAACTATACTACAGTCTTTTATGACAAAAGAAGGTATACCGTCTGGTCCCGCGGAGCGTTTAGGCTTGAGCCGCTTGAGGGCCACGCGCACCTCGTGCCGCGTGAGGTGCGGGAGGTGCACGCGCGCGGCGCTCGCGCCCGCCGCCGCCGCCGCCGCCGCCGCGCCCACGTCCAGACGTGCCGTACTGCTGCCATACACAGAATGGAAAAAATTCGCGAACTCGCTCGCACACTCCTCATCTGTTAATTTTTTTCCCTCCTTGGTGATTATTTTCCTGTTTACGGATCCCTTTTTAGACCTCACATATTCCCAAAAAGACTTAGGATCTTTTGTTAGGTTTTTTTCCACCGTTTCTAAATGTCGTTCATGTGCATGCGCAATCATGGTTTTCACCTTTGATCTCAATTCAGAAAAAGATTTGTAGTTCTCGGCCGTATTATCAGACTTGTATCTCTTATGACATTTCGCTTTTGAGCGTATAGCTCGGATGATATCCAAGGTATACCATATCGGATACGTATACCTATCGGAACTGCCTTTATTGATTCGCTTTTTTGGCACACTCTCACTAATAACACTATTAACCACACTGTAAAAGTAACTAACACCATCATCCGGCTCACGTATATCATATAACGGGCTCCAATCCACGCTTGCCATCTGCATATATAATAGACCAAAATTCGCCTTCGCATAATTAAAACTATGAGATATAATATGCGTGGACGCCGGCGGGAACGGCGCGGCCGCCGGCGGCGGCGGGACCGACGACGTGCGCCGCGAGCGGGCCGCGGCGCTCCCGAGTCGCGCGCTCACCGCGAGCGGCGGGTGATACCCGTCCACCGGTACCAACTCCTCGTCCGACGCACGCACCCCCACTCCCTCAGACAAACTATACGAGCACAGCACTAAATCGAGTTGCCTATCGTTACAATTTGGAACCTTATTCATTTGTACCAATTCACAAAAAGCTATAAAATATTCATAATAATTTCTAACGTTATCATTACTCGAATACAAATTGAAATCTCCCATAATTAACATTAATTTATACTTAACGCACCAATCTTCTAATATTCTAAATAAAATCATATAATCGGTTTCCCTACTATTTGGTGGTATATAAACGACACAACACACAAACAAGAACCTATTATTTAAATACACCGCGGCGCCGACTGTTTCAAAAGTACAAAGGTCTATGTTGACGTCGCTCGGCGGTTGCAACCTGTGTAGCTCGAACCGGTGTGTGGCCACTAAAAACGCGCCGCCCAGTTTTCTTCCGTCGATACGATCGCATCTCATTATCTGGTATCCAGAAGGGATAATTTCTGCATCGTCTATAGAATCGCTACAGCCCGTTTCCGTAATTAAAAACAAATCAGCATTCGAAGAATCCATATTATTATGAAACGTATTTAACTTGGTTCGGAGACCCCTCGCATTCTGATAATATAAATAAACACTACTATGATTTGTCGATGGGCTTATTTGTAGGTCTCCGAAACCAAAACCACTCTGCATAGGCTGTGTTTTCAGGCCAAGCTTCGGGCTGACACAGTTTTTCAAATACAGGTTCCGACACTGAGATAATAAAAGATAAATAATCTCGCTCTGTTTTATGCTTAATTTTTTCTATTTTAACCAATGTGTCAGACCCACATATTAATTTTACATGAGATGTCATCTTCTCTACTGTAGTGTCTTGAGTTAATCGCCAAACATGAAGATGCTTTTTCCGCTCCAAAGCCTTAATCTCCGTAAAATTTGTACTTTGACCTCTTTGCACTTGTTTAGTTTGCGCTTTATCACTGATGCTTTTATTAGCCTTATTACCACCGGTACTCTGGCCGGTTTTGACTGACATGTTGGTAGTATTACTAGTAGTTTTACTTTGATTCAGCTGGGTTTTATTTTCTACCGCTTTTCGTCGTATGGTGACCCAATCATTCTTACTCCCGTCAGATATTTTTAATAACTTTTCAGGCTCTGAATATCTTCCAACATCTTTCAACTCGACCATGATCTTCTGTTTTGCAATACCATCCATGCCAATAGACGATTTAGTGGCTCCACATTCATCCTTTGATTTTCCGTTGGGGGTAGATATGCAAGATGTGTTATCAGTGAAAGATTTGTTATGTAAGTCAGGCCCCTGTTTTGTATGTATTCAGCTAGCTCTAGCCGAGACGGTCAGGACTGCTGTGGTGTCTAAATGACGTCACGCCGTGCAACAATAGCTGCATGACAGTTTTTCTACGATAACGTTAACGCAATAACGTTTCGCACGGTGTGACATGACGGAGTGCTTAATTTAGCCGAATTTTCTTAAAATAATTATAAACTTATATTATACTAAATAATTTTGTTTTTTGTTACCTACATATTATGATTATTCATCCGTTTTATATCTAGAGGGCAGTGCATTATAAAATAAGATAGATTTGATTATTAGATTTTGACTGCCAGCATTTTTTCAGGAAGTTGACTGGAAATGAATACCAAATCTTTTATGCCTATAAACTCATTCAGCCTCAAAACTGACCTGAAAAATGAGGCTCATAACGTTGCTATCATTAAGGCCACCGGAAATTGAACATCAATTCAAACTGACAGTACTTTTAACTGATCCGGAATGATCCTAGGGAGCTTTAGCACTGATGATAATCAAGGGTCATCAATCAAAAAACTGCCCCCGCTGTGTGGGTATATCCGGTGGGGAAATCAAGCTAAAGTATGTTAAATTAGATTTACAGAAAGGCAATTTGGATATTAGTGAAGCTTGTACCGAAATTGTAAAGTAATGTATGATTAGGTAAATTTTTGGATGGGTGACCGAGAAAACCATTTCTTCTTTATAAGACACTAGCGATTTCACACGGGTTCCAATCGAATCAAATTCATTTATTTGCTACATATATGAAGACATGTACAATTTTATGTAGGTATAAGACAAAGCAAAGCTTGTACTATATGGTGTTAGCTATGAATTTTATTTTGGTTATAGATTTATTGTTTAAATTTTAATTTTGAATGTAATAAGGTTTTAATTTTGAATTAAATAAATTTTTTTTATATTAATTGTTGTTTTGAATGTTAATTTAATTGATTATCCTGAATTTAATATGTGCATGTTGTGCTTCCTTAGAAAAGCAACACATTTAGTTTTCTTAAATTTAATTAGTTGGTGTTTTATGTATTGTAGTTGTTATTGTGTAGCCTAATAAATAAATAAAAATAAAATGTACCAACCAGATAGCTAATAGAATACTTACATACTTTTTTTGATGTAAATACATACTTATAATAAATACAGGTACAGAACAAAGAATTCTCACAAATATCTCTTATGCTCTTTACACAAATGTTGTTAAATCAAACCTACAGCTCTTGAATCAGGTACCCCAAACGAGCAAACAAGGCAGTCAGGTGAGCATACATAAAGACAGCAAAATAATAGCTCTTTTCTATATAGCCGAGTCAAAACTAGCTCAAATAATCTATCTAAATATATATAACTCAAAGGTGACTGACTGACTGACTGACTGACTGACTGACTGACTGACATAGTGATCTATCAACGCACAGCCCAAACCACTGGACGGATCGGGCTGAAATTTGGCATGCAGGTAGATGTTATGACGTAGGCATCCGCTAAGAAAAGATTTAGATTAATTCTACCCCCAAGGGGATAAAATAGGAGATGAAAGTTTGTATGAAACTTTGTCAATTTTAAACCGATCGGGCTGAGACTTTGCATGCATAAAGCTACTATGACGTAGACATCTAGCGCGGGGCACAGCTAGTTTAAGTATATTTTTGTTGCCTGCTCAAAGAACAGCTTGAATCTACGTTTTCGTTAAACTTATAGCCTTACAAGTTTTTTCTGGTGACAGGCTACGTGTTAATAACTCACCAGATGTCGGTGGCATGGTCGGAGATAGTTAACACCTAGCCTTAATAAGAACTGCCTCTCAAGTGGGGCTGCCGTTACATGCTGTTAGATGCTTGGCGGCAAATTTTTATTTTTAAGGTGATAGGTAGCCAATCGAGTACTAGAAAGTATCCTACCACGATATGGATATATGATATGGTTTTCTTATGTTTTCTTCACCTGCAGTCATTGTTGGGTTTTGCACCCGTACATTAAGATTATTTGAAAAAAAAAAAAAAAAAAAACCGAACTAATGACAAAAAGTTCCCTTATAAAGGAATGCGATATTCTTCTGATCACGCCTGTTCATGACCTTTGCAGTGATACATAGAGTTTTGAGTAACAAAACAAAGTCCAGGGCATCGCTGATTTGGCGCTCATTACTTTGAGACTTTCGATGGTTAGTCTCAACAGCCTTACAATACATTTAAACCGGAACACAGTAATGTTCACATTCTACTTCTTCGCGGCAGAATATCTGGTACTGCGGTGGTACCTACCTAGATAACGACGGATTATTTTTTGTCTTGCAATTATATCCTAAAACTATTATTATCAGTCTGTACTGTCCCACTGTAGGGCAAAGACCTCCCTTCCCTCCTTCAATCATTCTCTATCTCTTGCAATCTGAGTCCATTCTTTCATACAGGAGTCAAGTTCGTCCCTCCATCTCCGTCTGGGCCGTCCAGGAGGTTGTTTGCCATCTTGAGGGAACCACTGTGTCGTGATTTTGGCCCTACGTTCTCTTAACATGCGGAAAGACGAACATGGCCGGCCCAGTCCCACTTAAAGTACTGTGTTTCTTAATTTGTCTATAAGTTTCACCTCTAAGATACAGCGCTCCATGGCTCGCTGGAATACTTTTGATTATATATATTCTATGATGACCGGACTTTTGATTATATATAGTCTATGATGATTATAGATATCCTAAAATAAAACAAACAAAATATTCAATGATGAATTTTATTCTAATTAAATTTAAGTGGAAACATGAATTCTTATAACATGAATCTAAAGAAGGAAACACTATAATATTCTTAATTATGAAATACTTATTAAATTAAACAAATGTCTTTCATTATGTCATAGTTCAACTTTAAACTATAATACAAACAGGCATTGTTTGTGAATCTTTCATGAATAACCTAACACACTCGCTGACTTGATCCGAACAGACCACCGTTTGACTAACGAGAAAAATGAGAGAGAAGTATGTGTTTCTCTTTCTCTCTCATTGAATAAATGGCCGGTCTTCCGGATCAAATCCGCAAGAATGTTACATGTATAACATATAACACGCCAAACCAATGGCACAATGTACACTCCAACAGTGTGATTCCACTCATTAGTAAAAACATAAGAAACATAAAACGCAAAATAAAATCACAAGTTTATTCGCGAAATTGTGCCGTATATGAACTCAAGTTCATGTGAATTGAGAAATTAATATTGTAATAATTCTTTGTTAGATTTTAGTCAAGATTGTTAACATTTCCACCAAAAAAAAAAACCGAAAACTAGTTTATTTTTGTACGAAATCAGAATATTTGCCATAATTATTACCTTAACTTCAATGAGACATAAACAACACTCAGATACATCAATTATTATCTGCTAGTTTAGAGAAGTATGTGCCCTAGAAATACGCGAAAAAAAATTATTGCGCCCTGAGGTTGGGCACCGCTGGCACCGACCTATTTAGTTTAACAAGTTTAGCAACCCGCTCTGAACAAGATAAGGGAAATATATTTATAACGTTGTAAGAAGACAAAAAAAACAAGTTCTTTTTATGGTTGACAGTCTAAGTGTTTGATCACACCTCACCAGATGTTAGGTGACCGTGTGGTCGTAGATGGTAAACACACCTAGCTTGGAATGGAACTGATTCCCAAGTGAGGCTGCCGGAACACACCGTTAGGTGCTTGTCGACAGATTCTCAACTTGAGAGTGGCAGCTAGCCAGTCGAGCACTATAAAGTACCCAACCACTACGCTATGGTTTCCTCACGATGTTTTCCTTCACCATAGACCGCGGTAACCACTGGATTAACATCTAAATTGATTTTTGTAGTAGCTAGTACACTAAGTGTATTTAAGTTAACCAACCACCGCTCGTGGGCAGATTCTAGATATTGTAAGAAGGTAACAACTTCTCGTCGATGTCTTTGACAAAAAACAACACACAATGCCAAAAAAAAGTTTGTATCAAAATGTACTACGTAACGTTTTTCTCAATCCACATTAACTTGTAGCCCGTGAGTGCCAAATGTAAATACTATCTACATAAAAACTTGTAACAATTACATCTGTGATTAATTTTATCTTTACTTTTAACTATTATTTTGAGAAGGCACATGAATTTTTTTTCTTATAAATAAATGAATCGACAGTGCGGCGACAGTTCCGTCTTAGTGTTTTAAAATTAAATTCAGTGTTACTAAAAAAGCAAAATAATCCCTTAAAATATTCAATAACCGTTTATGAAGTTACAATTTCTGTGTTTTTTTTTTAATATTGTGTAAAGACTTTAAAATCGTTACTTTCACCGCCAGCCTTCCTCCAAGCTCTATCAGTCAATCCGTACTTTGCCTAAAGCTATCCTCGCATCAAACGATATACCTGCTTAAAACCGGTAGAGATTTCGGAAGCCATACTGTGAGTTTTTAGAATTTGGACACCGCGCAAAAAACCTTCTAAATGATGTCAAAGGTCCATAACAGATTATTAAAAAAAAAAAATGAAAATAATGATGTGAACGAGACGCTCACCTGATGGTAAGAGATAACGCCTGTCTATGACCATTGCAGCGATACACAGTAGTTTGAGTAGCAAAACAAAGTCCAGGGCATCGTTGCGTTGGCGCTCATTACTTTGAGACTTTCGATGGTTAGTTTCAATAGCCCTGTCAATTCGCTGCAGTTTCCTTTAAACCGTAACACAATATTGTTTACACATTACTGCTTGGTGACGGAATATATGGTACTGCGGTAGTACCTACCTAGACGACATCCTGCTAAGGAGACCACCAAGTTTATGGACCATTTCAAGAAAATCGGAGCGTTTATTTAAACACAAAGCAAAACTTTATCTTTATCATTGGTTCAAATGATATAGGATGATATACCAGAAAAAGCAAGACGATAAACAATCAATGTTTTTAGTTAACTGATTTGTCATTTGATCTCTACTCAATGCGAAAAGAAACTCGTTCTGTTGTAAGTTAAATGTTTTGGTTTTAGGGTGACAAATAAAAACCTCTTCTATTCGAATTCACCGAACAGCGAGGCTCAGCAACGTTCAAATTCTTGCGTTTAATAGTCTATCTTTCTACGTGAAACCAAGAATTGAATTGACAAAAGAAACTCATAGCCAGCGTTGCCCATAACTAAAACTGTCTGGACATTCTGTTTGGCAAAAGTTGGTACCTACACACAAGCGAAAGCTCAAAACCTCTAAGTATTCGTTTGATACAAGTGTCGCCTAAGTGTAACAAAACGCATGACTTACTTACTATATAAAAATACAACAATTTACTGTAGAAACTTGTTTGACTCGTGTTTCGTTTGCGAGCGAGTCAAATGCGTTCCGACGTGGTTCCTAGATGATATGCCACAGATTGTAAACCTTTCAGTGAAAGCGCTAAATTAAAAAAACGTAATTTGAACACAGTTGCTCGGAATATTAAACAGTGCTTAATCGAGAAACATGACACTATGTTACAGTAAGAAATTACACGTTACTATATATGTATATATATACATATATATATATATAATATTTTTTTATTGACATATCCTTATAATGACCCTTAAGAGTATCTTGACATTATTAACGTTAGTTTTGTCAGCAGTAAGTATACCAATAAGTCATTAACTCTCTTTGACATATGAAATTTTATGTAGCTGCAATAATATTCAATTGTTTGATTTAATCGGATACTTCGACAATAATTTTGATCGTATATGTTTTTTCCAAACGTGAAATATGTACATATAAATAAAATAAAAATGTGTCAAATCACGTCAAGTTTCTATAATAAAATAGCGCTTTCATTAACGGTTTAAAGTAGATATCTTATCTTGTACTGCTACCTTTATTATTAATATAAAAAACTTCTATTACATAACTTTATTGTATTATCCAATTGTCTATTATTATTTTTTTAATTTTAAGAAATAAATCAGTGGCCAACTTCAAGTAGTTTCACTTTTTATTTTTTTTGAAAATTTTCTTTAATTTGTATTAATATTTTGTACAATTATTGATTTAACGTGTAAATGTGGATTTTGTATAAAACAATGTTAATGAAACTACTATTTGTTTGTTTTTATCTGTACCGATCTTAATCATAATTAGCCTCCGAATCAGCTAAGGCTAATTGTCGATTATATTATTTTAATTTGATCCCAAAACAGGTGATGAGTAGCCAGGATGATATTAATTTTGTTTTTTATTTTTTATTTATGATTTCAACGAAACATAAGCGATGTAACAACGATAAAAGCATTATGTACAGTCGTACAGTCGACAGCGTGAATTCACGGTTTTTTGGCGTAAAATGCGGCCGAAAATCTATTGAAAGTACATTACGTATACAAAAATGTTATATGATTTTCATTTACTGCAATAAGATACTAAAAAAAATGCCAAAAATACAGTAAAAAATAATTTTAATCCTGATAATAAAAACTAAACAATAATGGTCGGATTTGTATATAACAAATGTAATAAATAAGTTTGTAAGGCTGCAATTTTTTTTGATACTTATTATTGTATAAAAGGCCACAATATTATATTAATAATTAAATTTCTTGTTAATTTTTTTTTTATTCCAAAAAACCGTTTTGTCAAAGAAACTAAAACACAAATACCGCACACTACCAACTACGCTAGAAGTAAGAAAAATATACATATACATTATATTCATAGAACTAGAAATTTTATAAAAGCTCGTGAAAATATTTTAGTGTCACTCAACTTGTCTTTTACATTTTGTTATCATACTAAAATTTAATTGTTATGATACTAATACATATATGTATATATATAAATAACGGTCCAGCGTTTAGATAAGAAAAATATAACATTCCAATTAAGAAAAACAGGAAATAAATTACCAGAACTTATCTCTAGAAACACTCAAAACCTATCAAAACAAAATTATTTAAAAAAAACCTTACACATGTCTTTAGAATCTGCTGCTTCAAGTGACCCGCTTTTCCTAACTGTATAAGAAATGGATACGTGTTGAAGTTATACAACTATTGCTTTGGCAAATGTTTACGAACAAAACACTGTTTATATTTGTCTTTTGAAAACGAAGAATTTATTAAATGCATATCACACTGGCCTCGAATGATGTCATTTATATAGAACAGGAATCGAGCGATATTAGTTAGCGATGTTTTTTGCTTTTTCGCTCTAATTACGTAGTTGCTTCATCGAGGAAGAAGACTAAGAGAATTTTACTGTTAATCTAGACTTAAGCAAAAAGTTTCACGAACAGACCTTCCAAATGAATTTAGAGTCTAGATCAAATCTATTGAAGCCAAAATGTAAAGTCGACATTACCAAAAATCGTCGTCGAAATGTAATAAGGTGAGTTAAGAAACATAATATGTACGAATTTTAATATTTTATACTCGCTATAAAAATTTAAATATAATGTCATTTAGTTATAGAGATATCATTTTGTGTGGTCCTATTTCCATTGAAGATAAAATATTAATTATTACTGGTCCGAAATATTCGTGAAAGGAAAATAAATGAACAATCAAAAAAAAAAAAAATACAAGTTAAATTTAAAATTTAATATTTTTTCAATTTTTTTTTTATTATTTAGAAGAGTTATTCCACAAAGATAATTTTTAATTCACTAAAACGTTTTATTTTTTTTATGATTGAAATTCATGACTGTGGTATAAGACCCTGCCTCGTTTAAGCAAATTACAATCTAATACCAAAATAGCCCATATTGGTAATATTCCAATATTAATAAATAGGATATTTGGCTATTAATATTAATCGTAAAGAGAATCCTCAAGAATATAAAAAAATATGATAATGGTTTGTAACGTTTTGTTGCACCACAAAACAAAAGACTGTATGTAGCCAAATATCTTATTTTACGTTATTACAATCTAGAATCTAAAAAAGCTTGACGAAACATCCTAGGCCGATAGGAACTGAAAAAAATCACTAAAAATAGCTAAAAATGTTTTTTTTTTTAAATAACCAATAAAAACTGTACTTAAGTTTACTAAAATTTCGTCTAAATCGTAAAAGAAAAATTCAGCAAGAAAAGAAAACTACACTTATTCTAATTCTCACTTATTTTAGTTATAAAACTTATGTCTGCACTGTGTTTGACAGCCAAAGAATACGTCATTTTGATTGCGGCTTGTAACGGTAGAGATATTTCAGGATTGTAGTAATAATATGACTTTTGTTTGTTTTTACAATTTTGCTCAATGTTAACAAGCATGACAAAGGGAATGGCATGTCACCGTATTGAATAGTGTCAATCACTTATCTTCTAAAGCATCTCTACTGCTAATTGTCCGCTGTATAGTAAGTGCCTCGAATATAAAATTGATCTTTAGTTCCACCGCCATAAAGTCCATGTCTAGCTATCACTGGTTGTAGAGGTGTAAAGCATCGAGGCGCGTCCGCAGCGGTGTCAAATCCTGTGACTATGATAGCTCCTGCTCTTCCCAATCGACGCTCGCCCACTGTGGCAGCTCGGTCTCGTACTCCCAGCCGGGACCCTAAATATAAAAAAAATAATTAAAGATTAAAAGTTTTTATACATAAAAACTCAAAAATATGCATTATAAGTGTTGTTATAAGCATGTATTTACAATAAATAAAAGTATTCTATCAGTTATCTAACATAATACAAGCTTTGCTTAGTTTAGTGTCAGATGGCGCTGTGTATATCGTCCTACCATATTTATTTTTTATAAATACTCATAGAAAAAGTACAAGTTTTAAAAAATCCATTTATCCAGTTTTTTTTTAAATTATTTTACAACCTATTTATTTACTATAGCTAACCTGATGACGTTAAGTGACGATGTTAAGTGACGGTGTGGTCGAAGGTGATAAAGCACATCTAGCCTGGAATGGAACTAGCTCTCAAGTTGGATTCTTGACGGTCACGATGTTTTACTTTACCGACAGCTCAAGCTCATTGTTGGGGTTTGATCCCAAGCCCTCTGGCATGTGAACCCAGCGCGCTAACCACTGAGCTATCATCGCAGCGTTTCGGCCAAAACTTTATATTAACTGTTATTATGTTAGGAAACAAGTGGTAAATGTCAGTACCTTGTACTTCCAAGCGTGCAGATACATGACGAGATCGCGCGGGCGCGGGTCGCGGTACCGCACGCGGCACTCGTAGCAATGCGGGTCGGTGGCAAGCGAGTCGCCGCTACCACTCGCCACAGCTACCGGCGTGCAGCCCGTCTGTGTCGCCACTGTCACCTTGTCCGACTGTGGATAATAACATATCTAATCTATATCTTTAAACGAGCAATTTTTGTATATATATATTATGAATCTCGGAAACGGCTCCAACGATTTTCATGAAATTTAGTATGCACGGAGTTTCGGGGGAGATAAATCGATCTAGCTAGGTTTCATTTTTAGAAAAAGTCGTTTTATCCGTGTTTTCAGGCAATGAAAAACTGAGCAAAGCTCGGTCATCCAGGTACTAATCTTTAAACGAGCAATTATTTTATATATGTAATTATGTATATATATATATATTATATATATATATATTATATATATATATATATTATATATATATATAATCATCAGTACATCCAGGTACTGTTACATATAGCAATTAGTTTTAATTTTTGGGTACTACAGATATTTTTTATGTGAAAGTAATGTGACGAACGAGACACTCTCCTGCCGGTAAGACATAACTTCTGTCCATGACCATTGCAACGATATGCAAAACTTTGAGTTACAAAACAAAGTCTAGGGCATCGCCGCTTTGGCGCTCATTATTTTTATAGTTAGTCTCAACAGTCTTGATTCCCTTGTATATGTGTGCGCGAGTATACTATACACTGTGTTGCTTTTCTGTGTGAGTTGCATACTTTTTAAATGTATTATTAACATTTGCACAGGCCAACTTTTTTTGTATTATTTTTGAAGACCGCTTACGATAATCGGTATAAGGCTGTTTTACCTTTGCATCATTAGAATCATCATTGAGAGCCGGTGAGGCGATAGGGGACGGCGCCAGGGTGCACGCAGGAGCGGACGAGTCCATTACCTCTGCCGGGGCCTCCGCCGCGCTCGATGGACTCGGCAGTGTCGCTGCGAAAAACGATACATTATAATGTTAATGGGACGTAAATAGATGTTACGAACATATCCTAAGGATGGTTGAGCACATCACTGGCACGAATTCGAAACTTTCATCCCAACCATCAACCAAGTCTGAACTAAGTTCAACGAGGAAGAGAGCTCAGAAAATTCTGGTGTATAATTTTAAACACGATTCAATAATCTGCCTTTTTTTGTATCAAAAACCAATAAATATTTTAGGGATTACGAAAACAAAAATAAATCTTTACTATATAAACGAACAACTGGCATAGTTATTGTTTTATTTATGCGAGATTACTAATGTTTTAATTGTATCGGAAACTCTGACTATAGTTTCGGCCACGCCAGATGGCTTTTATCGCGGCCTCGTCTTGCCTCGCATACATAGCCGTACGAGGTTGCGCTCACAGCTTTGGCTCCATGATGAAGACCACCGGATGTGGCCGAAATTATAGTCGGAGTTTCCGATACAATTAAACGTGAGTAATCCCGCATAAGTAAAACAAAAGTGTATCAAAACCATGTCAATTTGTAGCGATGATAGCTCAGTGGTTAGCGCGGTTGGTTCGCATGCCGAAGGGTGTAGGTTCAAACCCCAACAATGAGCTTGAGCTGCCGGTGAAGAAAAACATCGTGAGGAAACCATAGCGTGGTGGTAGGGTACTTTCTAGTACTCGTCTGGCTAGCTACCACCCTCAAGTTGAAAATCTGCCGCCAAGCATCTAACGGTGTGTTCCGGTAGCCTCACTTGAGAGCCAGTTCTATTCCAGGCTAGGTGTGCTTTACCATCTTCGACCACACCGTCACTTAACATCAGGTGAGTTGAGGTCAAACACCTAGCCTGTCAGCTATTAAAAAAAAAAAAAAAAACCAAGGCATAGTTTTGTTTATTCACTTATTTGAGTGTCCTTTGTATTTGTTTAAGATAAACTATAGATAAAACTAATAAAATAATCTTACTACTGTTCATACATTAGATTAAACGTATATTTTATACAACAACACCGTTATTTATCCAGTTTACTCGGATGAAAAATGGCTAGTCCCTTCGATCTGGTAAATAAAACTCTTACGTGTCATAACAGTTGAGGGAGTGACTCCGGGGGCGGGCGATTCGAGCCTCGGAGACGACTCCCTTGACGCCGGCCCTGTATCGCAGTCGTCTTCACCCACTGCAAAATAAAACATTGTTCATTTTTGAGATCTTATTTTTTTTTGTTTTAAATAAAATAGTTGACTTTTCACAAACCGTTTTGATTTAATCTTTAAAAGAAAACATTAACTCGTCTAAAATGGATATATGTACATTATTACTATATGATTATGCAGCAGCAAAAGCTTTGCAAATGTAGAAATATATATATATATATATATGCCGACATCTCACACTACATCTCACAGCTATTAAATGAAACAAGAGGCGCGCCAACGTCACATTGGTCGGCAATTACCCGCGACTTCACTCTAGTGCGCTTCGACAGAGCCTCGGTGTCATTAGGTTTGGAATTGACTTCCCGTCCACCGTCGAGTGAGAACGTCTTAGAACTGTCTTACTGTTTCGTTCCTGTAATATTGCTGCTGCCCTGCTGGATTGATATTTGATTGTAACTCGCTAAACATTATAATTGGAGTGCTGGAACTAAAGAGTGTTTCTCCTTTCGCACGATTACCCACTACACGCCCTCAAGATGTTTGAAATAGATGGCGTCCGACCCGTCACGTCGACAAATATATATGATGCATTAAACTTTTTACAAGAAATAAGCATGATACATTTAGACAGCTTCGGTGAGAGATCGTCTGGTTTCCAATCTGGATGCCCTGGGTTTGAATCTCAAGGCACGCACTGTATTTTATAAGTGCGTATTACCACTGACTTTTCGCGCTAAAGGAAAACATTGCGAGGAAACATATATGTTCAAGAATTTAACAAAATGTTCTCGAAGATGTCTGAAGTCTGCCATCCTGCACTTTGCCAGTAGTGGGTTTAAAAAAACAGGGTTGATTTGGGCAATCATCGCCACAATAACCTTTTAGAAGGGAAAAGTTTTAGCATCACGAGAAAATCCTGTTTATCTCATTACTTCTTAGCAAGAAAAAGTCACCTTTATCGTCTGAAGCCGGCTTGGAGAATAACAAATCATCGTCAGCCGCATCTACTCCCAGCCAGTTCTCGGCGTTGTGAATCGCTATCAAGTCCCGGACGAGTTGCTCATCTGTCTTGCCCCCAGTGTCTCCGCCTTTGCCCCTCAAGGGGCCGAACACGGGGTGATTGTAAAGTGGATCGTTCACGACTGGATAACCTGTGGACAAGAAAACATGTGGAGAAAATGAACAATTATTTACTAAGCCTTAATTAACTTAAAGAGTATTATCAGTGTTGCATCATTTAAAAGTAATTTCTCGGGCCGAGAGCCCGTCACATGATGCTCTGCAACCATATTGTTCCGCCACGTTAAATCGTCGACTAGCTATATCTGAAGATTTCGAACGGCACATTAGCTCTACTGTAGGAATTATCACTATACCTATACGAAACTACCCACCAATTTACATATGCGAAGCCTAACAACCAAGTCTGTTATTCTAGAACAAACACAGACTAGAGTGCGTCGGTGGAATTGTTAATTTATCTACCCAGGGAATACCTACGGCAAACATGAACGCAAGCCTGGTCACGCAATGCGGGTAGCCACGATGATAGAACCTCCTACATGCATATATTTAGCAAAATTTGAACACATTACATGTTTAGTAAAAGTAGTTTTGTTTGATATTAAAATTAATAATACCGTGTGGGACGACTTGCTTATATAATATTTTAAGTTATTTGTCTTCAATAGTTAGTTATATGTTTATCGTATTTCCGCTCAAAAGTCGTTTTGGTTTTAACAGTGACTAGAGTTTGATTTAATTTGAATATAATTTTAAATATGTATCTAACCTGAAGACAATTTTAAATATATCTCCGAATAACGAGTGCTTAGCCGAGAATGTAGGTGATTCTTGGTCATGCGCTCGAAAAGTCAACACGTCTTGAAGATGCCTCGTGTAGAGGCGAAACATGTGTCGGCAAATGCAGCAAGGATAAGATATAAATATGTGTGGTCTATTACTAACTAATTTATCAATTAGTTATTTTTAATTTATGTCAGATTTTAGTTTTACATATTAAGGCATATTTTGGAGAAATATTTAAAATTATATTCAAATTAAATTAGATCTTCGTCAATGTTGTTACCAAAACGACTTTATATTTATATTGAATACTTAAAATGAACTTCCGCAAAGTAACGCCTGAATATGTTAACCCTTATTTATTTCCCTTTCAATGTTGTTTGCAAAGAATGTTTCTTGTACTGTAATAATATGATGGTTAAGGAATATGGTGCACATACCCAAGTACTGCAAATGCACCCTGATCTGATGCATCCGGCCAGTCTTCGGTTTGCAGAGCACCACGCTGGTGTTGGAACTAGTGTTATATCCCAACCTCTTGAACACTGTGGAGCAGTCCTTGCCTTTGGGAGAAACCTTGCAGACTCCAATCTTGTAGCTTACCACCTCGATCGGCTCTTGGCATTCGATCTCGTCGCTAATAATAAAAATAAAACAACATTAATACATAACATAACAATAAAACATTTTTTTTCTAGTGCATATTGAGAACGGTTGAACCGTTTTACTTATAAATGTTCGCGATACTTTAAATGGGGTTCATTTAGATACGAGGCCAAAAACCAAACGCTACCGCATCGAAAACGAAGTACCGGGCATTGATTAACTCTTTATTGTCAAATATTACATAAAGAAAAAATTCAGCCAAAATTCAAAATTTTAGCCTGATAGGGCTAAGAAACCGTATCTGGAAGAGAACCGTAAACCATTGGGGTAGAAATGTTCTAGAGTGGAGACCATGAATCGGCGTACGTGGTTTAAGAAGGTGCGAGACTCGATAGAGTAACGATATACGTAATTACGTAGTCAGCTAGTAGTGGCTGCGGGGTTAATGAATTATTGATATGACGTCATCTATTAGATTTATCGTCAATCGCCAAACTGTCTGCGTGTTCCTCTGACTATCGAGTGGGGTAGATAATAATTGAAACTCTATTTCCGGGTGATCACCATTTCTATTTCTTCACAATAATATCATCGATTTGAGTAAACTATCTACTACGCTAAAAGTGCCGTGAAGCACCCAAAATGATTTGAAATTGATATCAAAACGTTAACATAATTTTGTACTATTATTAGTGTTATTTCCGTTATGCGATAACAATGGTATAGATATCAGATACTTTGAATGAAAAAAGAAATGAAAAGGAAACCAAATATAGCTGATTGGCAGCACCAGGCAAATATGTATGTATCACACCATCAGGAAAAGAATCCAATTAATTCGTTTTGTATAAAACGGGTAAATTGGGTTAAAAATAAATAACGATTCCAAAACGTTACTATAGAAACTGGCGTAGTTTTGACACATTTTTGTTTTACTTATGCGGGATTACTCACGTTTAATTATATCGGAAGACTATAGTTTCGGCTATGTGGCTATGTGTATATTTGCCCTGGTAGTGCTGGCGTAAGAATAGTACCGCACCCTCTCTACCCGTGGTTGATGGTAGATGGAAGATGGGCAGCAGCGTCTTCTTTGAATAATCACACTTAACTGCGCTCGCCAACCCGCCTGCCAAGCGTGGCGAGTATTGGCAAAACCCCCCCAGGAGGAGGCCTATGTCCAGCAGTGGACGTCCTATAGCTGATGATGTGTGATGTGATGTGATAGTTTCGGCTACAAGCGGTGGCTTTCATAATGGAGACAAAGCAGAGTACTATAGTCTTCCGATATATCTAAACGTGAGTAACCCAGTAAAATAAAAAAGATTCCAAAATTTATTATTCGTCCACGTCATGTTATCCATGTTCTAACATAAAATAAACTATAATTCTTTGATGAATGCTTTCATCCCCAATTCAAACCGCTTGGATAATAATTGGTAAAAAATGTTTTAGCGTTAAGTCGTAAGTGTTTTATTACCATGTATGTCTGCAGTAAAGAATCACATAAAAAGTGAACGATACCACAAACACTAAAATTTTACGACCCAATTGTTACAAAGCTAAAAATGATAAATAGGGAACACTCACTCGGGAAATTCACCGTCGACCCTGCACACGTATTCTTTTAGCACCTGTCTGTTCCGGATCTGATGTTCCATCTGTCTCGCCTTTTTTGGACTCCGACCGAACAAAAGTAATCCTAACAAATAAACAAACAAGTGGTTAGAAAATACTTATAACCATATACATATATGTATAACAGATAAGTAACACTATCATATTGTCTTACGCCTTGGTAAGATCTTAAGGTCTCTTTTTTAGTTAATGTTAAAACTGAAGTTATGATTTAGATAATATTTAATAAAATAACGGCTTTTTATTTTAAACGAGATTAGGTAAAAAATTGCAATATCAAATTTAATAATACGCAAATATTTTAGAGGGTAGGGTAGGGTAGTATCCTAACTCACCTGATGTTAGCCTGTCGAGCCTGTGTATGGTCCTCAAGTTCTTCAAGTTGTACTCCTTAGCCAAAATAAACACAACCGTGTTGTGTCTATATCTACCGCACGGGTGAACCTGAGAAGGATTTACGTTATGATATTTTGAGTACCGCAAGAGCCTGCGATTGGACCTTCGCTGTTTTTAATATATAGTTTAAGCTATAAGAAGGATCGGAATAAAATACACATTATCAAACACAGAATGCGTTCAGGGCAGTTATAAAATGTAAACAATTACGGTAGTTAAAAATAACGTTAAAGTCAATGATGACACTTATTTAAACTATTTGAATGCCATGATTTTAAGCAAGCAATGAGAAGTAGATGCATAGTTAAATGTGATCAAAAGTAAAAATACCAAACCATCATGTCCGATGAAAAATTAAGAAAATTTGTTCGTGAAATCATAAAATAAAAGAAAGTTATATAAATTCACAAAGTATTAAGCATGCGTTGAAGCAAGAATTAAGTTAATTTTTATGTAATACCCAGTAAGAAAACATTTGTTACAGTTCTGAAACTTTACAAGTCATTTGAATAACAATTTTGATGGCACTGGCGTTGTTCAGTTTCAAAACCTCGTCATTAGCTGACACTTTACAAATTTGATTAGGGAGAAGTTTGAGAAGAAAGTTAGGTAAATAATTTCATGTACCCTCAACAGTGAACAGATCAAAGAAATTAAAATATTTTGAATTTCGTATTGAAGTAAAATTTTAAGCCCAAGTCAAGATATGGATCTTTTTTTAACAGAATAATAATATTAAACGAAATAAAGCAGAACCAAGACTAATGTTTACTGACAAGGTGAACAAGCATTCGATGTTAAAAGAACGAAGTAGATAAAGAGAGAGAGAGAAAGATAAAAAAGTACTTGTAAATTAATTATAACAGACCACTTTCAAGTGGTATTTTGAGACGAGACTACACAATTAAAGTTCCGTTTAGAAGTACACAGACACAGCCTCAAACTTTGTGCAGATCACAATCCTTCGTCAGACTCTGATGGCGAACTTTGAAATACAGAAAAACTTGTATTTAACACGGAGAGTTCCCGCGTTATCTTCGTGTCGAATGTTGTTACTTTTTCTTTTTCTCATCGGACTTTTCACATCCCCCGGGAATCGTCGTGATTCAGATAAAATTGCGGACAAAGAATCGTCGCTTTAAAAAGTTTTTCATAAAGATGAATTCTGTTTCCATTATTTTTCTCGTTTCTTGCTTTTACGGTGAATGCTCCTCATAGTAAAAATTTTGAAATACATTTTCTGCTATAAGATTGATTAAAGTTCGAGGACGACTTACGGATTTTTCCTCAGTTGTTTAAATAAAAGCTTCGAATTGGTCCATCACTATTATTGAATAAAAGACTATTATTATTATCAACTAACGTAATAAAGTAGTTGAAATATTTTAATAAATCTAAAATCAAAATGTAACAAAATGTCATTTCCTAGCTAACAAAAATCTTTTCCACTTTTAATTTACTCCAAAGTTAATAAAATATGTTTAATGGCTGACAGGCTAGGTGTTTGACCACAGCTCACCTGATGTTAAGTGACGGTGTGGTCGAAGATGGAAAACTCACCTAGCCTGGAATGGAACTGGCTCTCAAGTGAGGTTGCCGCAACACACCGTTAGATGCTTGGCGGTATTCAACTAGAGGGTGGTAGCTAGCCAGCCGAGTATTAGAAAGTACTCTACCACCACGTTATGGTTTCGCGCTAACCACCGAGCTATCATCGCTACAATATGTACTCTATTAATATTGTACTGTAGGTGGCAATCAAGCAGACGGGTTGCCTGATGGTAAACAAAATCACCGTCGCCTATGTATGTATATCTGCAATACTACAAATACGTTGCCGATCTTTTAAGATTCTTTTAACATGCCTTTTGAAAAACTCAGTGTTACAAGTCCGCGGGAACACGGAAGAAGATTAATCTACTAATATACTTTGTTATTCATCTATATTCCAACATCCAATTTAAAAAGTAATAAAGTTCAGCCAATCAGAGCCCAATACATCTGGTGCCACCAATCAGAGTCTGACCACCAACCCAACGGCAGTTTTCATTCACTCACCGGCAGCGAGCAAGGCTTGTCTAGCACAAGTAGGTCCTCGTCCACATGAATCACGCGCAAGGGACTAGCGAGCACTGGAGTTTCGTGCCTGGCCCACGGAGGATAACAACGTCATTACGGTAACTACGCATTTTGATGTTGTAACTGACTTTGCTGGTGTAGCTGAAGCGTAAGGCGAGAATGTTAAAACTACGGAAACTAGCTCTGATAGCTCTCACAGTCAACTGCAATAACAATTTTCCATCATGATTAAGGTTGCACAAAAAACAAGCTTCCTTTTGTATGTTCGTATAAACGCTTTAAAGTACGAATAGTTTGTGTTTCAATGTATGTATATGTGTTTCTGGTTGTGTTTTAAACAAAATTACAACTGAATTTTTTTGACATTTGTGAAATAGTGAAATTTTTGTGTTTCATAGATGGAAATAACATAATATTGCAGCTGACGGTTAAATAAAAACATGTTAAATTATTATGAATTTTACTGTTTTCTGACTTAAATAGGAACAACATTTAATTTGCCAATATCTACAGTTAGCATGATACTACTGTAAGCAAATAGAAATGTAGAAATTGACATAAAACAATCTCTTAATATTTTTAAAAACTGTTCAACTACGTCTAGTAACGACTTTGGAAATGCCTGTGGCTTTAGTATTAGACGCATTCAATAAGTTACGATTCAAACTCTAAACTTTAAAGCTGTATTTAGACTTATCTTGACGGTCAGTATTGAGGCGAGGTAGTCCATAGCTATCACTTCAAAAACCATGCACGCGCTTAGCAAAATACTGACCGTGTCTGAATTTGTCTTGACGAGAACTATATGCGTAGGACGACAGAAAGTGGATGTGCTAGCAAAATAGTATTAATGCCTGTTGGTTTTTTTGTGTGGCGAATATAGTCTGTCATTGCGCACGGTGTGTGCAACTGACTGCCAGGATAAGTCTATATACGACCTTACAATTTCAATATTTCTAATATATAGACATATTAAATATTAAAAACAATTTTTAAACTTTCGCGACTTGAACACATAATTATTTTTATCATCGGGTCTTAATCGCGTACAAAATACTATGAAATTAGTTTTGTTTATTTACCTCGAAGTTTCGGACATGTTGAACAAGACGTTGTCACAAGTACTCGACTACGACCACGGCCACGACTTGTCAACTCGGGGATTCATGACCACGGCTATTGCAACATGGCCGAAACGCCATGGTGAAAAAACAAAATTAATTCCATAGTGTTTTGTGCGCGATTAAGACCCGGTCATAAACATAGTTACATATTAAACACATCGATTTAATATATGCGAATAGATATTTCGATAAGGTTTCCATTATTTTTTTTAGCTAATTGCATTTATAACATAGATTGTCAGGTCATTTTCTACATTAAAAACAGTCATCAAAAAAAGAAAACTAAATTAAATCTATTCCACTAAATTCAATCAAATAATTAAATAAACAATCTTAATCATTATATGTAATAGAAGCACAGAAGGTACAGATGATGAGAGGGTACAGACAACAACCAAAGTGAATTACAACATCATAGATGGTAATGTAAAAACGGCAGAACGCACAGGGCGTGTAAATAGTTGTTTAGTGTTATTTACGAATACTAGAGGTAATCCCAGTTGGTTCAATCACGGGATAGGCACCATACAAGAATTGAACCATAGTGTAAATTTCTGCTTTGTAATCTTTAGTCTCGTGTAAGAAATGAGTGGCATAGATTAGACAGACTTAAGAGTTTCATGTCAGATAAGAAATGTCGATGTTGAACACATAGAAGAAAAATGTTGTCGGACAAATAAATTGTTTGAGTTTTGTTGTAGTAAAGTAATTATGTAATAAATAAATTAGACAAACTTAATAGAGTTTCACGTCAGATAAGAAATGTCGATGTTGAACACATAAAATAAAAATGTTGTTGGACATATAAATCGTAAGAGTGTTTTTGTAGTAAAGTAAATATATAATAAAATTCATAGATTTAGTTCTTTGTATGTATAAAAATGCAAATAAAAACACTGGTACTGTAATAGATAGTACTGTCAAATATAAATATGTTTAGTATAAATGATGATGGATTATTTCCAAATCTTTTTTTTTTACTAACGTTACCATTTTATTCAAATTCATTAATAAATGTCCTATCATTTTGTTTGTAACGACTGTATTAATTTTTGTATTGGTTTTAATTTCAAATTTATCTCATTGTTTATTACCTCTCTTGTTATTAAAATTATAATATTTACTATATCTTTGTATCGTTGTTTTGTGTAAAAATGTGAAATTTTTGCAAAGAGAAAAGAATTAAAGCAACGATGAAGAGAGAAAGGAAATAATGTTAGTATAATCGATGTGTAAAGTGCATGAATGTACAGTTTTGCATTTTAACAAAAAGTAATTGACAAGATATTTTTATAACTAAAACTAGTGTAAACACTTGGCTATTCTACAACAACATATTGAAAATAACGGCATAGATAAAAATATATTCTGCAAGTATATAAAAGGGATTCTATATATGACTTCATTTTATTAATTGACAATACAGAGAATTCCTTAAATAATGTTTCAAGTATTGATTTAATATTTTTATATTTAAAATTATTCAACGATCGTTTCATTTATATACCACAATATTGTGATAAAATGAATTTTCAAAAGCAAGCTTCCGATAAAATAAAAAAATTTACGTAGAACTTTAGTTCATAATTAGTTTTATGTTTCCTTGTAGTTGATAATATCTTATATAGCCTAGCATCTCACGTTAAAGTTCTAGCAGCTTAACACAGATAGGTTTTCATTCAAGACTAAGAGTTTGAACGATCTTCGTGCCGTTTCATCAAATACCTAGTCTATTTAGCCCAAAATCAAATCTAGGTCGCTTTTTCAGGAGACATTTTACTAGGAATCTGTCTCTAATACTAGCAGTGTCTACAGAATAATTTAATACGTTATAGTTAATTCGAACTCTATTTAGGTAATTACCTACGTGCGAACGGTAATTGGGATTTGATTGGAATTGGTTTCTAGAATAATCTACATTACCTATAATGGTTAGCTTAATACAATTAATTAAATGTAACATTTAATAGACCTTCTTTATAGGCTTCTGATTCATTAGGGAATATCACATCTCAAAATAGAAACAACGCAATAGCGATTTTTGTAAAAACATCGTGAGGAAACCATTGCATTGTTATAGGGTATTTTATAGTACTCGGCTGGCCAACTACTTTCAAGTTGAAAATCTATCGCCAACCACCTAACAGTGTGTTTTGCCAATCTCACTTGAGAACCAGTTCCATTCCAGGCTAGGTGTGCTTTATTATCTTAGATCGTACCGTCATTTAACATCTGGTGAGCTGTGGTCAAACACCTAGCCTGTCAACCATTAAAAGAAAATACACGTCGTCTGAGCTAAAGGCATTCACAATCTACTGCTCAAAGTCATAATCGTTCTCCACGCCCGCATAACGTTTAGCAATGGAGCTAATTATATTAATTTGAGTCTCATTCTGTGATAGAGTTTCATTATTCTTTGGAAATTTAAGTCGACAAATTCATGTATATTTTTTTAAACTATTTCTAAACAACTAATTAAGTACTCTGTGTCTATTGCACAACTGAATAAAATTGCCATTCTATATATTATATGCTTATACAATTGAATATAATTATGTATATTCCAGGAAAAGCAAACAGCTTTAAGTACTCTGTGTCTATTGCACAACTGAATAAAATTGCCATTCTATATATTATATGCTTATACAATTGAATATAATTATGTATATTCCAGGAAAAGCAAACAGCTTTAAGTACTCTGTGTCTATTGCACAACTGAATAAAATTGCCATTCTATATATTATATGCTTATACAATTGAATATAATTATGTATATTCCAGGAAAAGCAAACAGCTTTAAGTACTCTGTGTCTATTGCACAACTGAATAAAATTGCCATTCTATATATTATATGCTTATACAATTGAATATAATTATGTATATTCCAGGAAAAGCAAACAGCTTTAAGTACTCTGTGTCTATTGCACAACTGAATAAAATTGCCATTCTATATATTATATGCTTATACAATTGAATATAATTATGTATATTCCAGGAAAAGCAAACAGCTGTAAAGCAAAAACACTGATACCAGCTCTGCAACTATTTGACACGCAAATACCGACCCAGGCACTATATAACTATAATCTGTACAGTATATAAGGTCGTATCATTTTTCAATTTTAGTTCAGAAGACAATGCTTATTGATTGCATCCGTAGATGAATCGGTAAGAAAAGTTTACATTCAAGTAAAACAATTGTTGGTACATTATTAAAAAAAAAAAAAAAATTGGATGCTCGTATAAAATGTTTGTAAATTATTATAAATATCATAGCGCCACTTGACCCTAAACTAAGCTAAACTTGAACCATGTAAATTAAATAATTCATAGAATCCTTAGTTATTTTTTCCTTTTTATTTGTAAATACATTTTTATAATACATACAGAACACGCAGACACTGAACAAATAGGCTTGTTCTCGATGGGCTTACAGGCCCATTCCTTGATGGCCCTACAGCTCTTAAAGCAGATGATCCAACAAGGCTGTCTATATGTCTGTCTAATTGATTGTTGCGTTCGTGCTTGAAGTTTTTATTAGAAAATTAGTGACAAAGAAGAGATAGAACGTGGCTGCTCTAAGAATTAGTAATCAGTGCTGTTTAAGGATCCACAGTAACCGGAGCATTGTCAGTGGGTTAGTATTTTACTACAGACTACCGTTATTTTACTATTTGACATTTTGTTTTTTATTCCATTGACATGTAAATAATCAGTGTTCTAAAACTCTTAAACGATAAAATGTAATGATATTACGGAATTGACTTTTAACATTGGTGTTATCAATAAAATATTTGTATTTGTACAGTTAGATTATTTCTTTTCTATCGATGATTCTATTTACTACAGTTATAATATTATCATTATTTATATGATATTTACCATATGTTTTTGTTTTTTTACGCGGGATTACTAACGTTTAATTACATTGGAAACTCCGACTATAGTTTCGGCCACACCGGAGTTTCCGATATGATCAAATCTTTATTACCATATGTATTTTTTTTTATATCTTACAGGCTAGGCGTTTGACCACAGCTCACTTGATGTTAAGTGACGGTGTGGTCGAAGATGGTAAAGCACACCTAGCCTGGAATGGAACTGGCTCTCAAGTGAGGCTGCCGGAATACACCGTTAGATGCTTGGCGGCAGATTTTCAACTTGAGGGTGGTAGCTAGCCAGCCGAGTACTAGAAAGTACCCTACCACCACGCTAACGCACCACGCTTCGAATATTCCGGTCACATTGATTTTTGAATGTCTCAAAGTAATGAGCGTCAAAGCAGCGATGCCCTAGACATTGTTTTGTCATTCAAATTTCTATGTATCCCTGCAATGGTCATGGACAGGCGTTATCATTAGGAGAACGTCTCTATCATCTCAATACTTCTACATAAAAAAAATATATATTAAATAACATTTTACTAGTATTCGTTGTGTAAAACACGGCTACAATTGTTCTGAAATTATTATTAAGCCATATTAACATATTAATTTGTGTTTGTGTGTTTGTTTTAAAATATATTCGCACAATCTTTGCTACTGACTCTCCGTGTACATTTTCTACATTCCTGTAATACCCTAAAGCTGATACGAGAGTGCTCCAGAATATTAGAACTACTCCATCATACGGAATACTCCAACATAAATATCGAGAGAAACTTGTATTTTGGTACTTTGCTGGCTTCGAATTTCAAACGGCATTAAGTTTATTAAATCAGTAATGAAATATTGAATTATATAGTACATTTATATTATGTATTACTTGGTAAGTCCAGGACTGGGCTTGAGCGATACCGTGAAGAAAGTAATAAAAATGTTCATTTTATACGATTATAATATCTTCGTTTAACATCAGACGAGTTGTAAATCAAATATAAGCCCATTGAAATTAAATGTGTAAAATTTTACTAGACTTACGTTACATATATAAAATATAAAAATGAGCTTGATCTGCCCGTGAAGGAAAACATCCTAAGGTAAACATAACGTGGTGGTAGAGTACTTTCTAGTACTCGGCTGGCTAGCTACCACCTTCATGTTGAAAATCTGCCGGCAAACACTGAACAGTGTGTTTCGGTAGCCTAACTTGAGAGCCAGTTCCATTTATGGCTAGGTGTGCTTTACCATCTTCGACCACATCGTCACTTAACGTCAGGTGAGCTGTGGTCAAACATCTAGCTAGTCAACCAAAAAAAGTATAATTATTATTATGTATTTTAAACATAAAAATGTATTTTAAAATCTATATAAAACTAACTTACGCCCGCGACTCCGTCCGTGTTAAGAATTGTCCCTAATCACCTAGCGGTATGAAATATACTTTACGACCTATTCTTTTACTTGCCAAATATACATAAAAAAATTCATTAAAATCTGTCGAGCCGTTTCGGAAGAGTGCGACCACAAACATCATGACACGAGATTTTTATATTTAAGGCCTGAATTTACACATGTAATTATTTTTAGTTCCTAAAATTATTCATAATCTATTTGAATGCTCAATATATTAAGACGCAAATATTTTGAAGGACAAATTCATGTATAGGGAATGCATAGGATATCTTTGAACAGAATTTTGAATAATACTAAAAAAATCACCAAAGCGGCTGTTAACCGATTCATGTCTCTGTTCACACCCTATATAAATAATATTATTCATATTTATTAACGTGGGGCGTTTGCGAGGGGGGAGGGTCGAATCAAATCTCACCCAATCTAACGTGGTGGAGCGGAGGGGTCTTGGCAAATATCACGTAATTTTTTACAAGAAAAACAGGGTGAAATTAAGTAAAATATGTTTAAATTTATCCACTAAAATAAAGCTAAATTCTACCTAATAATATTTTTCGCGTTAGATTAAGGTAGGTGGGAGGGGGTCGAGTCAAATCTCCTAAATCCCTCTCGCGTAAACTAATGACGCCCCCTTACCTATTTACGTATAAATATGACGCTTCTGTACTTTACTATTTTATGAAGATTTCTAAAAGCATAGCTTCAATATTCAAGTAAAATGTATTTTCTATACCTATCTAATATTAAATCCTTTATAACTTATTCAATTGTAATTGAATCTTAAGTATGTTTATTATGATATATAAGATACTTCTTTGAGTAAGTATCAATTATCACAGAACAGCTAAGTATTATATGACTTTTATAATTACATACTTATATGGATACTGTAAAAAGGTAATTCCAATATTACTGTTTTGTAATATCATTTTATTGCTGCTATTTTATTGAAAAATGATTGCTTAGGTTCTTTGAAACCCCACAATACTTAAAATCATATTATGTGACGAATTGGTAGAGTATTCATGGTATCAAAATAAAGTATCAATAATAATGAATTAAATTATTGGCAAATTTTTGTACATTTATATTTTATTACTTTATGATTTTTATTTGTTAGATCATTTGTTTCATATTTACGTGATTTATCAATAATTGAATTGATCTCAAATGCTTCAAAAATTTCATTTTTTAAGTTGCTTTTTAATTTTTTAATATGTGGGTTGGATGTATTATTATGACGTCATCTATACATTTATCGCTCTATCCTCTCTAACTATACTTGCGTGGTGGCGGAAGATTAAAAAGTGAACTGAAATCGTCACAAGGCAATAAATAAATTGAACTGTTTTGATGTCGGTTATTTTTATTAATGAAATAGTCTGATAAGTGAAAGGTTAATACATAGCATGCGACACATAAACATAGAAGTGTATAACAAGCGTACACATAATATGGCTGTCTCAATTGCCACTTACGGGAATAGAGGCCGGTTTGTTGACAACCACAATGTCCTCGTCGATATGAACGAGAGTGATGGGTTGACTGGTCACCGGTACTTCGTGCCTGCAACGATAGACGGGTCAGGCGGGTTCCAGCTGCGCGGCCACGGTTCCAACACAGTGCAGGTCAATACGTGTGTGACGGCAGTAAGTACGAGGTAACTGTTAAGCTCAATCCGTCGGTCCTCGCGATGATTGGTGTAAGTACATTCACAAAGGGCCCAAAGCTTCGGATCAAGTATCGCAAACGTGCTAAATGTTATTTAACAAATTTTGTTCGATGTGTTGAGTATCGTTCGATGTATTAAGTGGCGCTCAACGTGTTAAGGATCGCTCCACAAGTAAAATGTCGTCGGAAATGTTGTCGTCGGTCAAATGTTGCCGGACATTTTAAGTGTTGCAGAATTAAAACCGTTTGGCGACACAATCAATCCTCAACTTTAGTCTCCTAATGAATACATATTACAACAAATGAACATACGTGAGCGATACTACTCATTATGAGGGGCCGGCTTCATGATGTCGACAGTGGACAGTCTTAGAAATATGTGCACGCGCATGCTCATTCGGTGCCCGAGGGTAGACATATTCACAAAATAGTCGTGTTACGATGTGGACTACATACATTATGGACAAACGGACGGACGAATTAGAGCGAGAGTGTAACATTTGGTAAATATAATAATAACAAGAAGGCGAGAGAAAGAAGACAAGAGTTAATATTTACACGCGTTTTAGCTTCAGGTTGTCGTGTGTATGTGTATAGTGTTTTGTAACTAGTGCCGACTATGCTTTCAAGCGTTCTACTTTTACATGTAAACAGTAATATTGTGTTTATAGAATGCAGAAACAATTTTTACCTACATGAACACACATGTAAATTTACATGTGTGTTTAGGAACAGTAACCAATGTGGCTCACATGTGTCTTCAAAAGCAGATAGGAGCGAATCTTTAACAGTATTAAGAGACGCGCGGATATTTTTCATGTCATTTTAGGAGAAAAAGAGAGCGAATGTATATTTCCCTCTCTTTTGCCCTCGTTGATCCGCACTGCCTATTAATAGTTTTACTACACAATCACGCAAATAACTATACATATGTGTTAATAAATATGTAGAAACATGTTCGTCTACATATAACGTGTGTTCATAAAAACGTGGAAAAATGTTTAACCCATTCGTTACATGTGTGTTGATATAAAACAAACATATCTTACCTATGCACGACGTTTGCGAGTAAGTCATTGTGCTTGAGCCTATAGTCAGGATCCACTCGTTCATAGTTGACGGTGAGGGTGCCGGCTCTGATGCATCTTTCGTATTCGGCCGCAGGGTGGGCTCTAAATTCTCTAGCGAAGACGTCGAGAATTTTCTCGCCCACCCATCTTCCTTTGGTGAAAGTTGTAAACGTGAAGTAATACGGATATACTTTCCTGAGACCTGTAATAATATTGAAATATAATAAGATTGTAAACTTATTGAAGAGCATTATCTTATAACAACGTTCATTTACGTTTTGTCATTTAAGTGTAACATTGAGGATAATCGCTATGAAAAAGGCGCTTGTGTCGCTCTGAAAAATAGTTTTACGGGGCAGCACGTCGTTGATTGACGTATTCGTAGTTCCTTTCTTGATAGTTTACTGATGGCTAGCGTAAAAGTCTCCCGGTAGATGCAGGTTTTGACCGTAGGTTAACTTGGCGGCGCTGCCAAGTTTGCCGGTGCAATGCAAGTAACGTCGAAAAAAATCAATGAGCATAGCTACGATAATAATAGTATTATGAATAATTGATAAGCAGCTGTTCTGAACAAAAATAATTGTTCAGTTTTCTACTTATAGCAAAAATAATCATAAAGATAATTTTTGGATCACAAATTTATAAAGCGTAGTAAATGGGTTAAACTGTTAAAATGTCAAATATCATTTATAAAGTCGATAATTATTCAGCGGAATCATATTCAGAATATTTTGTTTGCTTTGTATTTATATTTGTTATTTTTTTATTAACCGACTTCAAATATGTTAATTTAACCCGTATGTTACACGATTGCAAAAAAAAAAAACAGTGTCATGTTTTCAAGGTTCATGCATACGTATGAATGTATCTAAGTTTCTCTATAAATTTTAAATACCTGAACAGATTTGATTTTAAAATCTGGGTACCGTTAAAATCCTTACATCATCCTGACACTGGCTATAAATGTTTTGGAAAAATATTTAATATGGTGGCAGTATTGTTTTATTCTCAAATGTGAACAAAAAAAATTTATTTTTAGTTATGTTTTTCTATCGCAATTGTATTTCCTTGTTACGTTGAACAATTAACTTGTTATAAAAGCTGGAAAAAAAAATTGGTAATAAAATAATTAAATCGTTCTCTTTAATTAATTAAAATAATTATATATCCAACAGTATCAAGTAAATTAAGATTACAAAATTAGCATGAAAGCTAATATATCTGTAAGCATGTATTTTAAACCCTGTTACAACTGAATCGCTGAATCGCCGTATAGTGTATCCCAGTGGCATAGTTTGCCCTAGACAGGCCCTGTATCAGAATTTGTCGGGGTGTTGGGGCCCTTCCTCACCGACTTTCATTTCATAGCTCCACAGGGGTAATTTCAATATTTTTCACGAACTTGTTAACGATCGAATAATTTCACAAAGTAACTGGTCGCGGAAAATTTTTGCTTAGACACGTTGGGGCCCCTTTTTACATAAAAGTAATTTTTTTTATTACACAAAGTTCTGTGTATCGCTGCAATGGTCATGGACAGGCGTTATCGCTTACCATCAGGAGAGCATCTCATATCATTACCATTACATTAAAAAAAGACTACCTCCTGATAAGAAGATTTCTCACCAAGTAAACCCTTGTAGCTCGGGGGTATCATTGATACGGCGGTAGCTACGCTCCTGTGTATACCGTAGTGAAGACAGCACTGCGGTAGATGACTCAGGCCATTTAGATATAATGGATGTACTTGTACCTCATAACATTAACTATAAATTAGGCATGCCCCTTACTTTGGAAATGGCTCCTGAAAGCCGTAATTAATAGCAAAGGTGGGCAGGAAAAGGTAAATAAAACTTGGCAAAACTTCGCTGTTAGTTCGTATGAGTTACGGCAAAGTTTTTGACAGTAAGATTCTTTTAATATAAATTTGGAACATATTTGGAAGTTTCGGGCATCATTAGGGTTTGTTCAACTATTACGTAGGCAGAATAATATTCACCGCCTCGTTCAGCGAAAGGTAGTAAAGGAACAGTAGACTAAGAACAGTATCATAGAAATGGTCATCATCATAGAAATTGGCTGCTGCCTCTTTGAATGTGTGCGTGCGTACCGGGCACCGTGTACGTACACACTGCCACGCACACATTAGCATAATCTCGGGGAGACTCGGGTGACGGCAGTCTGGGCCTTGCAGTGAATTTAGTCGCGCGCGTTCCATTCGTTTTCACCTGCTCTCACCGGCCACTTTATTATTTACACTTTACCGGCCATTTTATTAACCGCGGTTTTATAGTGCTGCATAATACGCAAATAAATATTTAAGAAAAAATAAAAATGACAACCCTAAAAGTCAACGCAAGAGTTGGCTATTAACTCGCCGACCGGCCTAAGATGAACTACTTTTCTCGGTGTACTTTGGTAAAGCTCTCGCCCCTTTCGTATGCTTAGTATAAAAACAAGAAAATGAAAAGAATAAATAGATAAGGAGAGAGTTATTACACATACTAAGCCAATTGCGATACGTGATATGCTACTTGATTGTATATTATTACCGCTTCACTATTCTTGTCAATAAACAAATCTTCCGCCTACCCACAACTGTTTGTTTCGTCTCGTTTGTATGTTTGTTAAGAATAAAATGTATTTTTCTCTTATAAGTGAATATTTAATATACTTTTAAGAAATAAATATCTTAAAGCATATATCAATATTGCTAACGAAATCACCATAAGCAAAGACCCCCACCCCTTTTTTTATTGTTACCAGGCTAGGTATTTGACCACAGCTCACCTAATGTTAAGTAACGGTGTGATCGATAATGGTAAACACACCTAGTCAGGGATGGAACTGGGTCTCAAATGAGGCTATCGGAACGCACCGTTATATGCTTGGCGGCAGGTTTTCAACTTGAGGTGGTAGCTGGCCAGCCTAGTACTAAAAAGTACCCTACCGCCACGCTATTGTTTCCTCACGATGTTCCTTCACCGGCAACTCAAGCTAATTTTTGGGGTTAAACCCACACCAGTCTAACCACTGAGCTATCATAGATACAAATTGTTGATCATATAACACCACGAGAAAAAGAAAATAAATAAATAAAATAAATAAATATAAATAAAACGATCAGAATATAACCGAGACGGTATTTTTTTTCCGACGCCGCAATAAAAAAAAAAAAAAAAAAAAAAAAAAAAAAACCTCAAATCAATTTAGACACCGGAATGGTAACAAAATGAAACGCGGAGAAAATTAAAAAGATTCACAAATCTGGCAGTACCCGGGACGGTATCCCTGGAGATCAGATTACATGTAATATCAGAGGTGCGGTCTCGAATCATATTTACAAAAGAGATACTGTGTATTTTCTCGACAAAATGTACCTGAGGTATACTCGCTTTCAAATACAGGGTTATTAGGAATAACATTTAATTATATACCTACTAGATGACCCGGTGAGTTTTGAATCACCTAAAATTGATTTGAAACGAAAGAACGAGTTTAACTTTAATAATAACAATACTTTTTCGTCACGTAGTTACTACCATCTAGGGAAATCTTGTGTTTTTTTTTAAATAAACGTGAATAAAAGAAAAAATGAATAGGAATGAATAAAATTAATGAATCACATCATCAGCCATAGGACGTCCACTGCTGGACATAGGCCTCCTCCTGGGGGGGTTTTACTAATACTCGCCACGCTTGGCAGGCGGGTTGCCGAGCGCAGTTAGGTGTGATTGTTCAAGGAAGACGCTGCTGCCCATTTTCCGGATTACATCCCTTAGACGACTCTTACGGCAACCACGGGTAGAGAGGGTGGGGTACTATTCTTACGCCGGCATCACCACGGCACTAGTTTTTTATACTACGCTAAAATTGTTTCTTTTAAGTTAACGTTAAGCAGCGTTTGATGACTGCTGATGATGATGATTTCTATTAATAAATATTGTATTACGCTTACCATTTTCAATGTAGTACGAAGTCTCGTTGTACCTATCGTCGGTGAATCCAGGCCTTTTTGCTTTCAACGCCTTGGTTTCTAATTTTGCCTGTAACAAAAAAAAAACTTAATATAGACAATTTATAACACTAATCACTGGAAAAATATTTAAGAGAGACTAATATCTTATGGGTGGTTTAATTCTGCGACTATCCCATGCCATTTTCGTCGTCGTGCTCTAGGTCAAATAAATATCCGCGCTAGTTTTTTTTTTTAAGTTTTTGGCAACTGGTTACATTGTTCTTAATTTTAATCTCTATTTATACACTTTAGTTTTTATGATTTTTGTAGTTATGTAGAAAGTATTTATTTCTAATCACAGTCTCTTTAAAACAAGCCACGGTCAAGTCCAATACCTAGTAAAGTAATGATGACTTTTCAAGAAGCTTATATACGGAGTTTTGAAAACACCACAATAATACATGTTTCACCAGGTTATATATGTATGTATATACATATACACTGGCCACACTCATGCGTACTACTGAGCACTTTTTTGAATTAAACACTACTGTTTTAAACATTAATACTCGAAAAATCACATGTTTAAAAAACAATACAATATAATTTTGCTAGGTGGTAAATCTCATTAGGAAGTCATCTAGGTAGGACTAGGTAGGTAAGTCATCCGCAGTACCAGATATTCTGCCGCGAAGCAGTAGTGTGTAAATAAGACTGTTTCAGGTTTCAAGGGTAGTGCACTAGCGTACTTACAGGTCAATTGTGACTAACCATCGTATGTCACAATGTAATGAGCGCCAAAGAAGGGACGCCTTGTACCTTGTACAAAGTTGAAAAAAAATTAAACCGTAACTTACTAATAATGTATATTGTTGACGTGCTGGGTGTTTAACCACAGCTTAGCTCTTAAATGACGATATGATCGAAGATGGTAAACGCACCTAGCCTGAGATGGAAGTGGCTCTCAAGTTAGGCTGTCGGAAGATACCGTTAATTGCTTGGCGACAGATTTTTAAACAAGGGTGCGGTAGCTAGTTGTTCGAGTACTATACAGTACCTACCCTACCACCACGTTATGGTTTCCTGATGATGTTTTCCTTCACTCGCTCAAGCTCATTGTTGGGGTTTGAACCCACGCCCTTCGGCGTGTGACCGCGCTAACCCCTGAGCTATCTTCGCTAATATATACATAATATCTAGATTGACATAACCAATGTAAAGTTATATGATGCTTACCTCTTTTATACTCAAGTATGTAGCTTACTCTATATTGATAGAATATTTCACCGCGAGTATGTCGCATCACAAACTTTCGTCCTAAGGGAACAAACTCACAAAAATTGTAATAGGAAAAAGTTTTGATAAAAACAATATGCGATGGGCTAAAACTGTAGAGAGAAAAGTCTCTACAGTTTTTTGTTTATGTTTAGTGAACATTGTTCCTTATGGTGTACCTAATATGTAAGTTTTTTACACGGCTGCCCAGAAAAGCAGTGTAATGTTTTGATGCATGTATGTCATATACTTTCTTGTTCTAACATAACTTTCAAATGCCTGAACAGATTTGGATGTATGTCATCATCATCATCATCATCATCATCAGCCGTAGGACGTCCCCTGCTGGACATAGGCCTCCCCCATTGATTTCCATAAAGACCGGTTGGAAGCGGCTCGCATCCAGCGCGTTCCTGCGGTCATGAGGCTGACGGAAAGGACGGTGCTCGGCGGTAGATTTTCAACTTGAGGGTAGTATTATAAACTACATTTCTACGATGCAAAACAATGAGGAGAGGCTTGTGCCAGAAAAAAAGACGGTAATCGATTTCATGTTATAGGTATGTATGTATGTATCCACATACTGCGAGCTGATGTTGATTCATTAATTTCAGCAAAGTTAATATGATATTCACGTAAATATGTTCGTTATATCTAATGAAAAGTTACACGTAAAGGTCGGCGTCGCTATTGCCTCACAGAAAGCCTTTCAAAAGCCCTGATAGAGAAGTCTAGTATGTCTAGGTATTAAATATACAACAGTATTTTCCACGAAAATGTAATATGAAATTGTTTGAAACGATGACAGTATAAATCAGCAGTATATCTTCAGAGTCATAAAGTGGTGCTGAAACGTGGTCTCTGACTATGTGGCGTATTGATAAGCTCACACAATGAGCTATGGAGAGGGCTATGCTCGGAGTTTCCTTACTAAATAGAATCGAAAATGAGGAGATCCGTAGACGAACCAAAGTTACCGACATAGCCCAGCGGATTAGCAAGTTGAAGTGGCAGTGGGCATAGCACGCAGGACTGATGACCAATGCGGCTGCAAAGTTCTGGAGTGGAGACAACGGACCGGCAAGCGCAGCGTCAGATGTCCACCCACAAGGTCAAGGACCGACGACCTAATAAAGACCGCAGGAACGCGCTGAATGCGAGCCGCTTCCAACCGGACTTTATGGAAGTCAATGGGGGAGGCATATGCCCAGCAGTGGACGTCCTACGGCTGAAATGATGATGATGATGATATCTTCAATTGAATTATTTGTAAGTAAATAAAATAAATATTGTAGAATATTTCACTTATCTAACCCCAAAGTACTCAAAGCTTGTACTGACAAAGTTGTTTTTTGTAAATACATACTTATACATACAGAACATCCAGAAACAAAAAAAGATATTGTTTTTTTTTTCAAGACATGTTTGTTGTTTGCCCACACTGATGTTAAGTGACGGTGTAGTCGAAGATGGTACACCTACCCTGTAATGGAACAGGCTCTCATATGAGGCTGCCAGAACACACCGTTAGATGCTTGACGGCAGATTTTCAACTTAAGGGTTGTAGCCAGCCAGCCGAGTATTAGAGAGTACCCTATCACCTAGTTAGTATAGTACATCTGTAATAATGTTTAAAAAACCTAAGCAAAAAGCTTTTCCTTTAATATTACCGTCGGTTTTTATGTACTGTATAGGATAGATATTGTAATCATTAAAATTCTCTATACAACAGAACGGTAGGACGGTAAAATCTGGATCAATGCCGGACGGCTCAATGCTTTGCCAAATTAAAAATAGGGATTCAAGGTAAATAATATTTTTTCTAATAAGGAATTAATTGGAAAGGATCATTTATAAATTCTAATCTTATCATATTTGTCTATACTTTGCTGATTATATTTCCTGATTTAATAAATAAAAAGAAAGAATCACGTAAATCGGATCATAAATCTAGCGTAATCGGAGTACATACATTAAAAAAAACCAATCAAATTGAGAACCTCCTCCGTTTTGAAGTCGGTTAATAAAATTGATATAAATTAAAAATCAGTAAGTGCGCCACATTGAAAAAAATCGTGAATTTAGGTAAATTACAAATATCATGGACTGGAGATGGGTTATAGCGTCACTGACCTTTAGACTAAGCATTCGTTTTATTATAAGGCTATAAACTTAGAGTAGACCAAGTCGAAATAAGGTCATTGTACTTTTTATTATGAAACATTTTCACTATATTTTACGGTGTAGTCGTAGATGGTAATTTTTTTGCCCTGGAATTGGAACTGGCTCACAAGTGAGGCTATCGAAACACACCGTTAGGTGCTTGCAGGTTTTCGACTTGAAGGTGGACAAAGTTGAGCTATCGTTGTACATAATATGACCTAGCCAACTAGACATAATAAATGTAAAAGTCATCAACGGCAGGAACTCAAAACATAATTATAATTGTTCACGACATTCAGTGAATCACAATTGGATGTAGGCCAAACCTGCTCCATATATCATCTGTCTCATGGCTTGTTACTGAAGTATCTATTGAAGTGAATATTAAACCTTGAATACGCTTTTAATTTTTAGGGTTCCGTACCTCTAGAGAAAAAAAAACAAAACCCTTATAGGATTACTTTGTTGTCCATTTGTCCGTCTGTCAATAAGACCTTTTATCTCGAGAACGCGTGGAGGTATCGAGTTTAAATTAAAACCATGTGCACAAATCTGTAGCCCCTTGCAGCTGTGAAAAAAAAACAAACTTCTCAGTTATAGTAAAAAAAGTAAAAGTCGTTTATGTCGCAAAAAAACGCATATTTCGACATTCACAAGGGTATCAAAACCTATAGGGTACTTCCCGTTGACCTAGAACTATGAAATTTGATAAGAAGCATTGTCTTATAGTAGGTACGAGGAAAAATATCCAAAAACTGTACATTTTTAAGTTAATCACAAAACAATAGGGCTTTAATAGGGCTTGGGGTCTTTATGGTAGGAATAAAGGTCCAAATTTTAAAGTGATACAACCGTATCATGTATGATATCATATGAAAGATCTTCATTAGCACAAGCTAAAACAGGTTTTAAATTATTTTTATAATGTGTAATTTTCGGTTTATCACGTAAAATGTGAAAAAAAAAAAAATACTTCAACATTCGATTCCCAAACTGTATTTATCATACCTACTAGTTTGTACGGAATCCTCGGTGGGCGACCCTGACTCACACTTGTCCGTGTTTTTATTTAATGTATTTAGCCTGCAATAGAACTGGCTCTCAAGCGATTGAGATTGGCGATAGATTTTTATCTTGTCGCTAGCCAGACGTGTACTAGATAGTACCTTAAAATGTTTTCCTTCAATAGCAGTTCTCTTTGTAAGGATTTGAACACACGCCCTCCGGCGTGTAAACCGGCCAAGCTAACTATTAATCTATCATCACTAAATAAATGTTGTAGGCTATTAAGTCCAATAAATATGCTTTAAGAACAATTACCGGGTATTTTTTTCTATAGCCCACTCATACAAATATTTTACTAAAATAAAAAAGTACACATAAAATATTTTAAGTGGTTTCGGAAACAGCTTCTGAAATAAAATTTGATAATACACATCATTACATTTTGTTACGCAACAGTAAGTGACAGTAGGTCTTTATTGCGATACACTAGGTGCTGTATCGCAATAAAAAATGAAGAGCTTCTTAAACAACTATAAAATAATATCAAATTTCACATAGCGACAAGGTTGTAAGTCGTTAACTGAGTTACGTGTAACAATGGCACAAACTTATATGCAACGTTGACAGGGGAGCTGCTGTCGTATTCTCTAAACAACACTAATGCGACTATATTGGCAAATTCTAGTTCCATCATTTTACCACTCTACAAATAGAGTTGCTCTTGTATTAACCAAGTGTGTGAACACTCGGTCAAAATTTAGGACCAATGGTGGTATTTAAGTTTATAATTTATTTCCAGTGGACCGAGGACTAATTCAACTAGCAGTTCTAAATTTGGTTTTCGTCATCGATCAGTTAGTCTGTTATTGTTATTTTGATTTGAATGGGTAGTAAATTAGAAAGAAAATTGCGAAAAGCATAAATTACCATAACTTTTACTTATATTCCTAAAGGTTTGTACGGAACTTCTCGGTGCGCGAGTCCGACTTGCACTAGGCTGGTTTTTTTACATTGTAATTTACTTTATATTTGTAAGAAAATTTTAACTTGCCACAAATAAATGAACGAACGGCTATGAACGGTAAGACAGACTGACGATAGACTGCATAAGATTCCGGTCGATATTTTTCTGGTTAAAAGAACTTACCCGTTCTACTAGAGAATGAGTACTAATTGAAACAATCAGTTGCTTCAATAGAATTCACAGAATATTTATACTAAACCAAAAAAATATTATCGGTTAATTGCGACAGTAATTAATCAAATATGACTAAATGCAATTTCTTTAGTAAATAGATTGGAAACCATGGAAAATTTGTTATAGATTATACACGGTCATTAATAATTATAATTTTAAGTAAGTAGCGAGCTCTAATGTCAGTATGAGTCCTGATCATTTTATGACTGCCCTAAGCATTTGGTAGTTAGTGTACCTACTTCAAAAGCTGTGGGGCGTGGGTTCGATTCCCATTCAGGGCAAAACATTTGTAAGATGAGCATAAATGTTTATTCTGTGTTTTTTTTTTTTAATGTAAATGTTATGAGACGAACGAGACACTGGCCTGATGGTAAAAGATAACTCCTGTCAATGACCATTGCAGCGATATATAGAACTTTGAGTAACAAAACAAAGTCCAGGGCATCGCTGATTTGGCGCTCATTACTTTGAGACATTAGATAGTCTCAACAGCCCAGTAATTTCGCTAGCTGAAGTACCCTTTAAACCGCAACACAGTAATGTTTATACACTACTGCTAGGCGGTAGAATGTCTGGTACCTACCTTGACGACCTCCTGCTAAGGAGATTAACAACCAAGTAAATGTGTTTAAAAAAAAATTATGCAAGTTGTCAATTAGTTTTTTTTTTTCTCTTTCTTCTTGACATCGTACTCTGTGCATTCTGCCAGTTTCAATGTTTTTGTATTTTGTGTGCAGTCTTCAGTTTCTTTATCTTTCTAATCAAAGTCCAGTCCGTGCTAGTCAAATCTAGTCATGCTTTAGTAAAGTAGTGGCGACTTTACTAAAAGATTTGATGGAGTTTTGGAAGCAACACGAAAAGTCATGTTTCATCGCATTTTCCCACAGTTACGCTTGTAATTCGGCACTTTATGAATGAAACACCACTATTTTTATACATAAACACTCGGAAAAGCACTAGTTTTGGGAAAAATCACAAGCGTTCCCGCCAAAAAACTCACGTCTATCAGTTATCTGGTTATCTGATCCCATAGTGTGAGCTTTACTTAGTTTGGTGCTAGATGGCGCTGTGTGAAATGTTCTAGGATATTAATTTTTATTAACAATCTCATGGATCTCTTCTCTTTATGATACGGGTAAGGTCATAGTCTACCTAAGCAAAATTCAGGCATCTTTGAGAACTTTTGTGTAAAGTCCTTCAAACATTCAGGTTTCTTTGTTTTTTTTTTTATTCAGTATTTGAAACTGGCAGCAATACGCACTACAAGACTTAGTAAGACTTTGTAGCTGTAAACTATAGTTACGTGGTTAACGCGGTCGGTGGGTTCTAATCCCATCAATGAGCTAAAGCTGCAGATAAAGGAAAACATAGTGAGAAAATCCTTCTTCTTAGTACGTATGGTCAGTGTATGAAAATGACATTATCCATGCATATTAAATTAATCGTTGATAAAAGAAATCGCATTTGATTTATATATTTCAAAAAAGTATAAAAGCAGAGAAATATTGGATTATTCAGTATTCAAATATAAAAAGGTTTGGAATCAATTCTTATCATGAAATTGCTTGTAAGCTTCATGACTCTGGCTGTGGTGGGTTGGGCGTACGCTTTACCGCAAGGTGTGCTTCCTAAAGGTTTGGTGCCCCAAGATCTATTGCCAAAAAACGATGTGTCACGAGGTTTATTGACGCTAGATGCGCTGTGCCAAACTTATAATAAAGGTGAATATTCCCTTGCATATTTTATTAATACTTTTTATTCTAAATGAATTATTAACTAACGGATCCTTTTTTTGTAATAGGTTTAACTAAATCTTTATGACAATAATTTGACCACAGGTCACCTGATTTTAAGTGACGATGTGGTCGAAGATAGTTAGCATGAAATGGAACTGTATCTCAAGTACAGACCTTTAGATAAAGGTCTGTGCTTTCAAGTGAGGCTGCCGGAACACACCGTTAGATGCTTGACGGCAGATTTTCAACTTGAGGGTGGTAGCTAGCCAGCCGAGTACTAGAAAGTACCCTACCACCATGCTATAGTTTCCTGACAATGTTTTCCATCACCAGTAAGCTCAAGCTCATTGTTGAGGTTTGAACCCACGTCCTTCGGCGTGCGAACCGACCGCGCTAACCACTGAGCTATTATCGCTTCTTTCTTTGGCATTTTGATAAATAATATGACTAAGCGATCATCAACAGTATGACTTGCTAGATAGGTTACTAGCTGACATTTCAGTCGTCCAATGTCAATTAAAACTCCTAATTGATGTCAACATTTATCGATCGTAGGTCTGGACGACCACCAGCCGCACGAGCAGGCGATAGTCACATAATTATGTGACTATTAATAGAACGTTTTGCTATGCCTACACTTAATGGCCTATTGTTTTCTCTCATTTATATTGAAAAATATGAATTATTACAAAAGAAATATTAGAAATTATGAGAAAAAAAACACAAAGGACCACTTGTCTGAAATATTTTATCGAAATTACATTATTCATGCACATCAATTATAAATTAAGTTAATCGTCGACAAGAGAAATTGTATTTGATTCATATATATTTTAAGATGGTATAAAAGTAAAGAAATTAATACAAAACTCATTGAATTATTCAGTGTCTGAATAAAAGGTTTCTAATCACATCCTATCATGAAACTCCTTGCGTGTTTTTTGACTCTGACTGTGGTGAGGTGAGTATTTGCAGTGCCCCAAGGTCTAGTACCCCAAGATTTAGTGCCCCAAGGTTTAGTGCCCCAAGGTTTAGTACCCCAAGATTTAGTGCCCCAAGGTCTAGTGCCCCAAGGTTTAGTACCCCAAGATTTAGTGCCGCAAGGTTTAGTGCCCCAAGGTTTAGTACCCCCAAAAAAACATCGTGAGGAAACCATAGCGTGGTGGTAGGGTACTTTCTAGTACTCGGCTGGTTAGCTACCACCCTCAAGTTGAAAATCTGCCGCCAAGCATCTAACGGTGTGTTCCAGCAGCCTCACTTGAGAGCCAGTTCTAATCCAGGCTAGGTGTGCTTTACCATCTTCGACCACACCGTCACTTAACATCAAGTGAGTTGTGGTCAGCAATAATAATAATTAAAAAAAAAATTTGCTTGAAAATCAAAATTATTTGTTTGTTTTCAGGTGTAATAAACGTATTGTGTTATGAAAGTCATAATTGCCTACCTGGATGCTATTGCGATACGTTTGTCGGCAGATGCGTCTGTAAGCCATGATTTGGATACCACCACCACCACCTAATTAAAGAGCTCAATCAATTGAAATCAATTGATGAATCAATCAGATCAATTGATTACGGCAAATTGTACTTTCTTGTTTTTACTAGAATTTGTTTATTTTAGAATTTGATTACATAAAACACGTGCAAAATTTATTATTGTGTCTTTTATTATGCTTTGACTATTGAATTATTGTTTTGTCATCAAATATCAAATAAAAAAAAACATATAATAACATGTTAAATACAAAACATGTCAATTAGATTAACACCTTTTTAATTTGGACACCTGCTTTTTCTATGATCAACCGCAATACACATACAAACAAACTTTCGTTTTTATAATATAAAAATTAGCCTACATTAAATTAGTCATTTTTACTATTATATTTTTCACATTTATAGATAGGTAGTGTTTTCTAATTCAAATTAAAAAAAATGTTTTCTGTCTTTTTAGTAATTAACTTAGGAAAGATTTGTTACATTTTCTTTTTCGTTTTAATTGATAAAGGTTATTTCATTACGTACCAATTTGCTTTTTTTAGAGACATTTAGAAATAAATAGAACAATGCTGTATCGTAATAATCTAATTTCAAGAACTTAACGCAAAATTTGTTGTACGATTACAAAAAAATACCAAAGAGAGCTGGAATTCTTGTAAGGTCAAGAAAATCTTCAGCACTATCTCTATTACGAGACTTGTACCTACAGCCAGTACAAGAGACTTATATCCACCACGCCATATCAAGCTAATGCTGCCCCGAAATGAAACCAGAAACCTGATATTAAAAGTCATGTATTCCTAATTTAGTGACATCGTAGCACCACCGTAGCACAATCGTAGCACTAACGTAGCACATGCGTAGCATTATCGTATATACGAGTATATGCTTTACCTCTGAAGCAACATTATTCTGAGTGAAAATCCATGGTCGTGGATTTTACATGCTACGGGCATATTTTAAATAGATTGGTAGCGAATTTCCAACAATAGTTATACTTAAACTATTATTTTCACATATTATACTGTAATATTGCAATCGTCAAATATTCGTAATGTAGTCTCAATATATTTTATAGAATATATTTATAGCTGCGCCCCGCGGTGTTACTCGCTTGGGGATAAATAGCCTGTGTGTTAATTCAGGGTGTCAACTATCTCCATTCCAAATTTCATCAAAATTGGTCCAACTGTTTGAGCGTGAAGAAGTAAACAACATACAAACACACTCACAAACTGTCGCCTTTATAATATAAGTATGATAGCGAGGTAGTCAAACACCAAGCTTGTCAACTAAAATAAAAAAAGTGATGGTGTAGTCGAAGATGGTAAACACATCTAGCCTGGAATAGAACTGGTTCTCAAGTGAGGCTGCCGGAACACATCCGAGCCAGCCAGCAGCCACACAGCCAGCCGAGTACTAGAAAGGACCCTATCACCATGCTATGGTTTCCTCACGATGTTTTTCTTCACCGGCAGCTCAAGAACATTGTTGAAATCATTAATTCTGATTATAGATTACGGTGACTCAATTTTTGGTTCACGAACTCGACCGTCGGTCGGCATCGTTTGAAATAAAATTAAGATTTATTATGTGACTTACCTTTTTCAAATCCTTATTGATATCGGTGTCGTCAGCTTTCCTTTTCTCGCATGAAAGTATGCAGTTCTTGCCGTTGTCCTTTTCACCCTGGAACAATTAGAAAGAGGTACGTTAAAACTCAGTCAGCACAAATCTATATTTATAAAAATGAATCCCTGTTTCCCTTGGTGACGCCATAACTTGAGAACGACTTTACCAATTTCATTCATCTTTTTTTAAAGGTTTTTAAACACTTTGTAGAAGGTTCTTACAACTACTAAAACTAATTTAAAAAAAATACAGATTTTTGTTTTGATTAATTCCATACGAACGAAGTCGTGGGTAACAGCTAGTAATAAGTAAATTAAATTAAAACGCTTGAAGTTGAATGCATACATTAATTTTTGATGACAAGAAAGTTTGCTCCAAGACGCTTTAATAATTAAATAGCCATTGTTAAAAAGATGTTTTACTATTATTTTTTTGCAAGGCGTTTTTATAGATTTTTGCAAAAACGTCCCGCAATGGTTAAATTCGCCCCAGACAAGCGTGGTTCGGGATAGCGGTTCAAAATGGTGAACGTGATGCGGCAATATAATCGTACAAAAATAATGAGACGAATTACTGTAGCGACGATAGCTCAATGGTTAGCGAGGTCAGTTCACACGCCGAAGGGCGTGAGTTCAAACTCTATGGAGAGGGCTATGCTCGGAGTTTCCCTACGAGATCGAATCAGAAATAAGGAAATCCGTAGACGAACTAAAGTAGCCGACATAGCCCAGCGGATTAGCAAGTTGAAGTGGCAGTGGGCAGGGCACATAGCACGCAGAACTGATGGCCGATGGGGCTGCAAAGTTCTGAAGTGGAGATCACGGACCGGCAAGCGCAGCGTAGGACGTCAAAATAAAGATCGCAGGAACGCGCTGCATGTGAGCTGCTTCCAACTGGTCTTTATGGAAGTCAATGGGGGAGGCCTATGTCAGACAGCAGTGGACGTCCTACGGCTGAGATGTTGATGATGATGAAGTGTACAGTATTGTGGCGGCCCCACACTTGGCTCAAGGCCCGTGTTCTGGATTCCAAGAAAACAAAACAACAAATGAAATATTTAGGAAGAGTCCGATACAATTAAAATAATTTATCACAGAAAAAAAACGGCATGAACGTAAATATGACTTGTAATTCTGGTGTTATCTATAAAAATATTGTATTGGATCGATGGAGACGCCGCGGCTGGAACCCGACGGTCTAGAAAAATCAATTTTGACTGCCTCATTTGCTCAATTTTGGTAGTAGCTTTGTTTCCTGGGCTGTAAGGCGTGAGTTCGATTCCCAATTATTTGAGTGACGAACATAGATGTCAGCGTGTTTATTATCTACAAGCTGCACCCTGTGGTTTTACCCGCGTGGTGATGGATGATGATAATGGTGAAAAGTATCCTATGTCTTATTCCAGGGTCTAAAGTACCTACATGCAAAATTTCACCCAGATCCGTTGAGTAGTTTACGCGTGAAGGCGTAACAAACAAACTCACATTCGCATTTATAATATTAGTTAGGATAGGATATACAAATATGTATTTACAACAATAAAAATGAATATATCACATCATCATCAGCCATAGGTCGTCCACTGCTGGACATAGGCCTCCTCCTGGGGGGGTTTTGCCAATACTCACCACGCTTGGCAGGTGGGTTGGCGAGCGCAGTTAGGTGGTTTAAGGAAGACGCTGCTGCCCATCTTCCGGATTACATCCCTTAGCCGACTCTTACGGCAACCGCGGGTAGAGAGGGTGGGCGTAAGAATTGTACCCCACACATCTTGAACTGTTGAACTATCATAAAATTGAACTATCACACCTAATTGCGCTCGCCAACCCGCCTGCCAAGCGTGGCGAGTATTGGCAAAACCCCCCCCAGGAGGAGGCCTATGTCCAGCAGTGGACGATCTATGGCTGATGATATTATGATGTGATGCGATTCGTTCAAGAATGCATTCTCGGTCAAGCGCTCGAAGTGTCAACACGTCCTTATAACACCTGAATCTATCAATTAAACTTATTGAATTTTACAATATTCACATCTCATTCTTTGTATTTCATACCAACAGAGTTAAAAAAGAGACGACATCATAACAAATTCATTTTATTTTTTGCCAACACGATTTTCTTCTTGCCATACATACGGAATAGTCAAAAATTTCGACCGGTCTGTTCCTCTTATATATTCATGACACATTCACAGTTCAACGGATTTGATTTCAGGGGCGTTTGCCAAAAATAACAATGGTTTTGGTCTATGTGACAAAATAGTTATTTTAAACAGTCTCGTTCAGTTTTTCACATCGTCGAGTATTTTGTAATGATTTCGTGATATCATAGAAAAAGTCACATTTCGCTTCGATATTTTTTTTTAATGTAAAAGTTAAGAGTTTTAGATTTGACCCTCTCTAAATGGTAAGGGATGGCGCGCGCCCATGACCATTGCTAACTAATGCTATTACCATTGTTACTTAGGAGTATGAGTAACAAAACAAAGACCAGAACATCAATGTTTTATCGCGAGTTACTTTTAAATTTCGATGGTTAGTCTCAAGTAGTTAGTAATTAGTCATGAATAGAAATTACAAATCACATCACATCACATCACCAGCCATAGATCGTCCACTGCTGGACATAGGCCTCCTCCTGGGGGGGTTTTGCCATGACTCGCCACGCTTGGCAGGCGGGTTGGCGAGCGTAGTTAGGTGTGATTGTTCAAGGAAGACGCTGCTGCCCATCTTCCGGATTACATCCCTTAGCCGACTCTTACGGCAACCACGGGTAGAGAGGGTGGAGTACTATTCTTACGCCGGCACCACCACGGCTAATGCATTTGTTTACGTAATCACAATAATACGTATACACCTAACAATAACACTAATATCTACATACTTATTTTTTAATTTAAAATTACGTTCCACAGACATCGGGTTCCGTGACCTTTAAATCACAATTCTTTACAATATAGGAAGTTTAAAGTTAGTTAAATGAATCTTAATCCAGGGTTAAAGTACTAGTTTGTGTGTATACCGCGAGCAGACCCGATCACGAGTATGACGCATGTGCCAGCCATCGCCCTCCTCAACCATATCTGAGGGAAGAGAGCGACCCGACACACGACGCCGCCGCAAGAAGCCTTCAATGGTGAGCATGAATGCTCGAGACATACACACAATCCTTATTTCTATTTATATCTAATGATTACATACTTATTATTTACAAACTTAAACTTAGGCAAAAGTTCCATCGGAAACCGCATTTTCGCTTAACATTAGGCAAAATAATGGCCAAACGTAAGCCAATTTGTAATTTAAAAAAAACATTGCCAGCCTGGACGGCTTTGTTTAGTTTTTTCGTCAAAGAGTATGTTCCAACATTCTGGTTACCCTACTTCTTTTGGCCCGGCCCTATGTAGCTATATTATAGAATAGCATTGAATATAACTTTTTTATACACCAAACATATTATATAACATACAAAACTTAAAAACGAGATAAAGAAAATAACAGAACAAAAATAATTTTAACTAATTAATATATGGCGTATAACGGTATAGATCGATTTCTTCCAGACAACCTTTGGATGGAGATAGTAACAGAAAACAACTATAAAGGTATAATTAAAATTTTACTTATACATACTGTTAAAGTTACCCAATGTACGTATTGTATGAGTATGTGAAATGACTAATCTGTTAGGTCATTTGGTAGTGTATCTGCTACAACAGCTGTAGAGCGTGGGTTCGATTCCCATTTGTGTGACAAGCATAAATGTCTGTTCTGTGTCTGGGTGTTCTTTATGTGTAAGTCATCATTATCATCAGCCTATCGAAGTCCACTGCTGGACATAGGCCTCTACCAAGACGCGTCACTCGCTTTTCGCATTCGGCTTTTCGCTTCCGTCCACCGCCAGCAGTGCTACGTATATCGTCACTCCATCGAGTTTCAGGGTCTACGCTACGTGTGCCAATTCGCTGTCTCCACTCTAGAACACGTCTGCCCAACGATTATCGGTTCTGCGGGAGATATATCCAGCCCATTGCCACTTCAGCTTGCTAATACGCTGAGCTATGTTTGTGACTTCAGTAATTTGGCGAATTTAGTAATTCGTTCTTATAGGTTTTTTTTTTTTTTTTTTACGCTGACTAGTTAGGTTTTTGACCACAACCCACCTGATGTTAAGTGACGGTGTGGTCGAAGATGGTAAAGCACACCTAGCTTGGAATAGATTATAAGTATGTATTAACAAAACAAAAAATATACCTAAGTATTCTACCAGTTATCTGTTTTCCATAGCTGAGTTTGGTTTATTAATGTCAAATATCAAGTCTTAGATGTATTTCTAAGCTATCTCTATAAAATCATGATAATATTCGTCCATAGCCGTGACAAAAGCATTACAAAAAACCAAATCACTATAATAATTCAAATGAAACCCAAATGTCTCCAGGTCACCTTGACATTATTTCGATGTTGAATACAGAAAAAAGTCTAATTCGAAGCAATACTTGTAGGTATAGTGAAATAAACGACATGCCTACTCCATATTTAATTTAATTATAATAAGCAAAAACTGGCGAAATGTCATTTATGTTTTGATCTAAGTAATATATGATTCTATTAATTTTACATTTATGTGCGCATATTAGTGTCATTTTGGTAACGTTATTATTAAGGTTAATAAATTTCGTTCTTTATAATGTTTATTTTTATGCATTGTCCTACGTTAGCGATAAATGCCATGATATCGAAAAAAAAAATCTTAGATTCTATTTTAATACGAATATTAGTTGTGTGTATGTGAGTTTCTTTATTCCACATAAATTTTTAAGTGCCTGGATAGATTTAAATGTATGGGGTGTCGTTAGAATCCTTACAACATAATCCGTACCTATAGCCATGCCATTTGTTTTGTCCATCCAAAGGTTGTCTGTAAGAAACCGCTCTAGGCGATAAGGCCGCCGTTGTACTACCACAAATTATAATGTTGTTATAATGATATGTCGATTGTTGGTGTATTATAAAGTTGTATTATATTCTTACGAGAATAGTGAGATACTAAAACAAGTGTCACTAACAGTCATTCTTTTTTTTTAAATTGTCTAATTAGGCTTATTGAGTCATACGTTTGAATTTTAACGAACAATAATTTTATAAAATATAAGCCTATATTATTTCAAAATGTCTATCGGCAAAGGCCTCCTGTTGTTTGTTATACTCGTACATATATGTATGTTGTTTATACATAGTTACTCTCCGGTAATCATCCTGATTTAAGATAAAAGAAAACAAATAATATTTATACATTAAAAAATATTGATCAAATATTGATGTCACATTGCGCTGGGTCGGTGATTCAAGTGTTTTTTTTTTTTTTAATATTTTTGATAAGCTAGGTGATTGACCATAGCTAATGTTAAAAACCATTGCTGATGTTAAGTGACGCTGTGGTCGAACATGGTGAAGCACACCTAGCCTGGACCTATGACCTGGACTAACCTAATATGAAAAGAAAGATCCACAAAAAAAAAAATGCCCTGCTGAGTTTCTTGCCGGAGTCGTCTCAGTTGAAGTGTAATTACGAGCCGGTGGTAGATTCTAACATGTAACTTAACGTTCATAAGTGCCTTACCAGGGCCTAAACTGATTAAATGACTTTTTGATTTTGATTTTGATGGAACTGGTCTCAAGTGAGGCTGCCGAAACATTCAAGCTCATTTTTGGGATTTGAACCTACGCCCATCGGTGTGTGAACCGGTCGCGATAAACCAATGAGCTATCATCGTTAATAAAGTGAAATATCGTGACATAGCATGGTGGTAGAGTACTTTATAGTACTTGTCTGACTAACTACAAAGTTGAAAAACTATCGCCGAGCACCTAACAGTGTGTTCCAACAGCATCTCTTGAGAGCTAGTTCCATTTCAGGCTATGTTTGCTTACTATCTGACCACAACGACACTTTTTTTTTCTACTTTTACGATATAATACTAATTATAAAATGTAGAATATTGTAATTTAAGAAATGTAACACGGAAACCAAACAATAGCTGTGTTCAAATAAATGTATGAAATATGACCAAAGATATTAAAAAATGTTATCGAAGGAGCCAAACCTATTGTTCAAAGACAAAAAAACATCACTTCATTAAAGCTTTGTCTTTATACAAGTCAATTATATTGAGTGCTGGTCCATTATATCTTTAATGTGAGTAAAAAGTCTCACGGATCAACAGCGTACTTATTTCGTAACCCTGACACCTCCGAGCTCGGAGCCAGTTCAAAGACACCTGGCCACACCAGCTCGCGTGACTCTGTGCCCTTAAGTTAGGGTATCAGCCGCTGGAGTGTGGTCTCAACGATAAGAAACAGCGAGAACAGAAAAAAAAACAAGTTTGTTTTATAACTAACATAATATATGTTTGTTTGTTTGCCGTGGTGGTGCCGGCGTAAGAATTGTACCGCGCCCTCTCTACCCGTGGTTGCCGTAAGAGTCGGCTAAGGGATGTAATCCGGAAGATGGGCAGCAGCGTCTTCCTTGAACAATCACACTTAACTGCGCTCGCCAACCCGCCTGCCAAGCGTGGCGAGTATTGGCAAAAACCCTCCCCAGGAGGAGGCCTATGTCCAGCAATGGCAGTTGGGTTGGCGAGCGCAGTTAGGTGTAATTGTTCAAGGAAGACGCTGCTACCCATCTTCCGGATTACATCCCTTAGTCGACTCTTACGTCAACCACGGGTAGAGAAGGTGGGGTACAATTCTTACGCCGGCATCACCACGGCACGGCAGCCAAGCAAATGTACAAAACAGTTTGCATTTTTAAACTCGTTCTCTTGTAACTTGCACCGAAACTTCGAAGCGACCGTGACGCTCGCTCATTAAATACAAAGAGGGGCAATTCCAACATCCGATATGAACAATTTCGGGCGTTCGACTCTGCATCGAAGCCTTATAGAATAGAGACATCTATATCGGAATTTATGGCGCCCAGAGTCACGAATACGACATATTTTTAAAAACTACGCACTGATTCCTGTACAATTGTTACCTAATTTTTTTATGAATGTAAATCTTTTAAAATAATAAACTAAAAGAAGTAATTCATACTTAATTGAACAGGATAGAGTGAGATAACAAAAAAAAAAACAGTTAAGAGGTTTCATTTACAGTAAAGTGATTTTTTTATCTGCAAGTAAAGAAAACATCGTGAGGAAACCATAGCATGGTGGTAGCGTACTTTTTCTAGTACTCGACTGGCTAGCTACCACACCGTCACTTAACATCAAGAGAGCTGTGATCGAACGCCTAGTCTGTCACCAAAAAAGCAATTTCTCTCTACGCATTCAAACCACATAAGCATCTCATATTAAATCTTTGTTTTTGTTGCTAAGTAAAGTGAGTAAATCGGTGCAGGTACGCGGGTATTGCAGACCGCGATTTCGGTTAACATCAAGGTATATATTTAGTTAAATTCCACTTAACAGTCGTTTCAGTTACAACAGTCATTAGGATTTAAATTAAACTAGACAACAATTTAAAAAAACTGATCTGAAACTTTACTTAATATCTAAAATTAAAATTTGACATAAACTTAAAAGCTAAAACAAACAAATAATTAGTTATAATAAGCGCAAATCTGCGCTCGAAGAGTGGACACGTCTTGAGGATGCCTCGTTTAGAGGAGTCGGCACGGGGTAACTGCAGCGTGAAGAGGGATATAAAGACTTGTAGTTGTTATAATTAGTTTTTGGTTTAATTGTAAGTTTATGTCAATTTTCAGTTTTCGTTATAAAGTAAAGTTTCGGATAATTTTTTTAAAATTGTTGTTAAGTTAGTTAAATTCAAACCCTCATCACTATTGTAACTAAAACGACTGTTAAGCGGAATTTAACTAAATATATACCTTGAACACTTAGAATGAACTTCCGCAAAGTAGCGCCTGAATAGCCTGAGGCGAGATGGCTGTCAAACACCAGCCTATTTGTGATAATAAAAAAAGACATCTTCTAAAACACCGCAGCGCTCCCTTATCATGTTCCTTATTTTGTCCATCAAAGTATCTCTAGTTACTTTTGAGCATTAACCAGGTCAATTTCTGACCTTATTTTAAGATGCGTAACCTCCTGTCGGACCCAGTGCGTACAGAGAACATACAGGGCTTGTATCAAACATTGTATATTGTCGTTGAAATGATTTACGATCCGAGGAAGATATTATTATGGTTCGGAATTGGATTTCGGCTCGGAATTTTGGTGATCAGATTACGTGGCGCAATAACGAATCGATCTTGAAACAACTCTGTTATTTGGTTATTGTTCCGGTGAGCTGTGATTGCTTTGAATAACAAGGTGACATATAAAGTTTGCCAATCCATTTCCGAACGGTTTTGTTTGGATTAGGGAAGCCATGTGAAGTTAAGGGCTGTTGATGTTGAGGCTGCGGAAGAATGCGAAGAAGTGCTCGTGCCATTCACGTTGCCTTAAAATATTAAGCATATTTTATAAAGCTGGGAATAAAAACTAACTATGGTAATTATTGTAGATATATTACTTGTGTATTATCCGAACACACACTATGGTTCTCATTATATTGTTTTCGTTCGGATACATGTTGCATCCTAGTTCTATATCTCTAGTGTCTGATAATGTCATCGTCACCTATCATCAGTTAAATTTAACACCGTTATATCGCGAGCTTATGTGTACAAGTATTTTTCTACGAGGTAAATATTTATCTGCGATTTTTTGAATTTTTCAACATCTGTTTCTGTTTCCTGGTGGATGGAATGGATTTGTATTCCTACCGCTACCGCTGGCTCTTAGCTCAACAGCTATACACCGATTGTAAGTACATTTTCGATAGAAATGAGTTAGCCGTAATCAAGCCCCAGAAAATAGTTAGCCTAACCTAACCGATGTTTTTCCGTAATAACTTTTTTCTCCGAACTTCTATAATTCATATTTGCTCTATCGATTCATACAAGTTTTATTCATGCACGCCGCTTCTTTCTACTAAGCTGAAAATGTATAGGAGCCTGCCGTCTTTCTTTTACATTGATTTCTATCTCTCTGCTCACAGCAAAATACTAAATCTCAGTATCGGTAAATAATCAGCCAAGTATCCAAAGCCCAGTGTGAAATTTAACATTATAAGACTTTGCGCACGTCGCGTGTTGAAGTTTTCATTAAAATTAAACACTTGTTTTATCATAAAATACTTGAAAATATCGAAATACTTGATCCTGGCAAAAAGCAAAAAGTACGACGCCAAAACAGGAAAAAAAAGAAGACCACACTCGTATATTAATATCAAGTTTCACCTGATTTGTTTTTTTCGTTCTTACGTTACCACGTGTTGCAAGGCGTTAAATTATTAATGTTTTAATAAAATTAATAACTACTTTTGAAGTTTTAAACTTTGTCGAAATATGTATTTTGGTACACCGATTTGGCAACGCTTGTCGCGCTACCGTTTGATCCCAATCCGATCGCAGTTCAGTCATTTTACGTCGAGTGTTCAAGACGATTCGTTAACCAATATATTCGACGGGACAGCAGACGTGAACACTATATCTAAACACCTATTATAATAGTTCCAATATACGTAACAGTAAGCAGTCGCCAAGATTCTATGCCAAAGGTACTCCTTTCATCACGTAGTACGACACCAATTGACTACGTCTAGGACGATAATACATCTAGGACGATAATACGTCTAGAACGATAATATGTCTAGGACGATCGGTGCGGTGTGGTCGAGGATGATAAACACACCTATCTTGGAATGGGAACTGGCTTACAAGTGAGGCACATTTACACATTTATCACACGAATATTATAAAGAAGAAAGTTTGTGAGTGTGTTTGTATGTTTGCTACTTCTTAACGCTCAAACGGCTGGACCAATTTTGATGAAATTTGGTATGGAGGTAGCTAACACCTGGGTTAACACATAGGCCATATTTTTACACGATTTTTTCCAGCGAGTAACACCACGGGGCGCATCTAGTTTGAGTATAATTTTACAATCGATGAATCAGGAATTGGTTGTACGGTACGATGCTGTACAAATTAGCTACTTATGCTATCAAAAGACACTGGTTTCGAATGAAACTACATGCACTTAGCTTTTAGCTCTCAGTTTCAATCCTAAAATGAGACAAGAGAAGATTTACAATGCAATAAACGAAATCGAAGAATCTATCACGCTAATAAAACAGTGTTGCTAAGCAATTTAACGTAACGCGATGGTAGACGGGCGACGATTAGTCGTAGATAATTGGACACATTTGTCGGGCGACTGAAATCAGTAGATGGATTTTCGTTTTACTTATATTTTGGAGACTTCAGGGCCTAGCCAAAGTAAGATTTGAATAGCGATAACGCATATAGAAAAGCAAAAAATGTACAGGATTAACATACATATGCTGTCCAACAATGCTATTCATATTTCTGACATCATAAAAGAAGACTTAGGTGAAGAAGAGCTCCATAGCGTTGCGACATAGCAAAACACTCCACGCCTCGAGACCACGCATCAACTGCGCACGTCACGTGTGAAGCACGCGTCGGCTCTCACTGCAGAATAAAACAAGGCCGCGTGCGCGTCGTACTCTGCATTGACGCCTTGAAAATGAACACCGTATATAACTGTTACTATAGTCGTATTAGATCGACAGTAAGAAATCCCGTATAAGTAAAACAAAAACGTTTCAAAACTTCAGTTCCCATAGATGGTTTTATTAGATTGTTCCCTAGTTAGGTATGTTTATAAATTTTGACTATGTTGTCAATTAACTTTATATCTGGTAACACTTAGATTGTAAACCATTTAAGGTTGATCGACTATTCAGAGAGCGGAATTATACGTTTAAGACTAAATAGGTTTCTTCTTGGTAAGCGTGTTCCATCCTAGGCCACATCGTTGCTTAACATCAGGTAGGATGTGGTCAAACACGAACCTATTCTGTATAAAAAAAAAACTTTGCCAACCGTATTTATTGTCACAAAATCTATTTGTATCAAACGACAAATAATTTAGCCACAAAAGGATAAAAAAAGTTATTTTTTACCCCCAGCAAGATGACCTACCTTACAAACTATCATTTATAAAAAGCCGACTGTAGTAGTTTTCGACACGAATATTCCTAGTGAGAACTGCTTCGTAAACTTATCTAAATTCTTCTTATTAATGCAAATAAATAAATTAAATGAAATATGTAAGCTTTTTATCCTGAAAAACGCTGGTCAAACCGCGAGGCGTAGCTAGTACACGATAAGTTTTACCTTTCTCTGCCCCAGTTTTATTCATATGTATACTCATCACTACATTATTATTAAACAAAATCGTCCGCCGCGTCTGTCTGTTCGCGATAAACTTAAAAACTACTGAACGGATTATCATATGAGTTTCACCAATAGGTAGAGTGATTCTTGAGAACGGTTTAGGTATATAATTTGTCAAGGTTTCGTGTAATTTGGTTGAAATATGATTATAATTGTTGAAAGTATCGAAAAAAGTCAAGGTACCTGGGAGGTTTAATCAAAAACGCCTAACAATTGAGATAGATCAAAAGCCCCGTGTGAATCCGTGCGCAACTGGAGCGGGTCACTAGTAATGTGAATAAAATACTACAAATCAGGTGTAAATTGTTGCTGTAAGTACTTTTCTTTGAAAGACAATTGTTACAAACGAAAATAGCCCTAAATAATACTAAGATAAGAGAATTTATCATACACTATATAAAATAATTAAAAGATAAAACATTTTGTCAGATAAATTGTAAATTCTAATTAAATTGTCTTCCTCATTGAGCGATGCAAGTTGAATTTCATTACTACGTGACGTGTTGGCACTGAAGATGTTCGTTGATAAATAAGTTACATTGTTGTAGAGCGAATACACTGTAGCAGCATCTGTAGTGATGTGACGTGTACAGACTGAATGAGCTGTTATTATCCTTGCGCTATTTTTAAATCTACGCTATTTATAACTAAGCTTTCTGTTATTATTAGGACAAGGGTTATATATACTCTTAGAGTGTGCCTATCGTTATTAATTTTTGGGATTTCATGTTATATTATAATAATAATAATATTACTCTTTATTGTTCACACCAATTATTACTACAAATATTTTTTACAGTATACACTTAACACTACTTGAACAATTGGCGGCCTTATCGCTAAGAGCGATCTCTTCCAGGCAACCTAAAAAAATATATTATAGTAAAAGTTGTTCATAATAATGAGCCAACCAAAAGAGGCCTTTTTAAGGTCTCTTTTGGTTATAACAAACTCTTTAAGCATATACAAGTTAATTACAATATATGGTTTTAATTTGACCATGTTATTTTTTTTTTTAATTTAATTTTAGCTTAATTTGTCGCTCGTCTACATTTTTTTCTTAGTCACGTCGAGGCATTTGACATAAGTCTAATTCTATCCTAGCATAGAAAGGTCCAGACAGACAAACAACAAGAAGGAATGCCCACCTGACCTATTGAACTGGATTCGTGCCAATATGTCAATTGTTTTACGATTTATAGCTGAGAGATGGGATATTGACTAGTGCATATTGCACAACTACCATGCGTTTCTAAGTAGCCAACCAATACAATGGTCCAATCTAAATAGACACCTATCTAGTTTACGCTCGAAGCAAGAAAGCGTTCAGATAACAATGGGCTACATCTCTGTTAGATGCATTATTGCTTACGCGAGGCAAGACCACGCAGGGTATGATATAATGTTAAATTGGCAGCCGAGTCAAGGCGATGAAAGATAATACGTAAGATAAATGTCATTTGCGTCCGGCATTTTCTAGTCGCTTCATTTTGTCGCAAGTCTGCAATGTGTTAAAATAAATACTAAGTACTTAATAAAAAATAATAATAATATGGTTCTAACAGCTTGATTGCGTCACTTTTCTATTTAATCAATACTTAATACTCAATCCTTCATTGCAGCATAAACATACAGGTGCAGGACTTAACATTGCTATATCTAATACATACGGGTCGTATGTATTAGATATTAGAGGAAATTAATTAATTAACAAGAAAATTAATGAGAACTATTACGATAACGATTATTTTTGATTAGATTTTATATTTTTCGTTTAGAAATAAAATAAAAGTCTTAAATAAATAAATTTTTCGTTTAGAAATAAAATAAAAGTCTTAAATAAATAAAGAAACTTAAAAAAAGTACCCACTTTTTTGTTTTTAAAGAAATTGAAGAAATTATGTTAGTTTTTGCGATGTCATAGAATTTACTACATATACGTCCATGTACGACATAGTCTATCATTGTTCACTGCCAGACACAAACCTCGACCGAGACGCTTCACTCAGTCCGATCTTCGGCTTTACGCCTCTAGCCTCAGACAGTTGCTTTATGTATATCGTCACTCCATCCTGTCTCGTAGCGTCCTACACTACGCTTGCCGATTCGCGGTATTCACTCTAAACAAATATCTAATCAATTATATATTTTTATTATCAAAGTATTGTATAGTATTTTACTCACCAAATAACAAAATAACTTTAAAAAAGCACTGTTTCTTTTTAAAGTGCATTGTTTTCAAACTATGGCGTTTCTTAACCACAAAACATTTTAAGAGTGGAAAAAGGTAGAAAAAACTTATCCATAAAAAGGAATGAGTTAAAATGTGTGGTCTGTGTTACGACCGATGGCGAGGTCAGCTGGTGTCGAATAAGATGATGGTACAAACCATTGAAGAGAAGTGTGAACCGTAGGCGGAACGTTTTATATCCATCGCACGAAATTCTTCGCTAAAGATGTGTTTCAACATGATAGCACCGAGAAAATTTCCTTGCGCCTGATTCGTCAGAGATAAGGCGCATAGGTAGCGTTCATATTGTTAGTAACATCAGTATAATTGTGTTACTCGTATCGTTCAGACGCTTTGATTTGCTCTCTGTGTTTTATTTATGAATTTTTTTGTCTATTGTGAACGTGGAACGTCTATTGTTTACTTGGTGGTAGATCTCCTTAGCAGGAAGTCGTCTAGGTAAGTACACAGCAGTATCAGATATTTTGTGGCCAAGCAGTAGTGTGTAAATATTACTGTGTTCCGGTTTGAAGGATACTGCAGCTAGCGAAATTACAGGGCTCTTGAGACTAACCATTGAAACTCTCAAAGTAATAAATGCCAAAGCAGCGATGCCCTGTACTTTGTTTTACTACTTAAAGTCCTGTGTATCGCTGCAATGGTAATGAACAGAAGAAAAAAAAAAACAAAAAACTGTACTAAACCAGTAATAATTTCGTTTAATATCACATTGTTCCAGCGAATGTATGCCATTGACGCCCGGTCGTGGTTTGTGGATTCACGGTTCAATGGAGAAAGCATTAAAAATGCATCTACCGATATATTATAGTGGAAAGGGCAACTTGTTGGAATTGGTTTCTGAAGTAGCTACAAAAAGTATTGAGTTGTAACATATCAATTTTTTATATCATGTTGAAGTTTGGATGGAATTGGTAGAAAACTTATTAAAAAAATATCTACGTATGATGGTATGCGACCGTGTGGTAGAAGTATGTAACGCGTTGATCTAAAGAAATTCAAACATGTTTGAATGTTTGATTGTCTATTATACTATTGAAGAACACTATTTTTAATCATCGACGCAAGGAGAGTTTTTTTTTTTAAGTCTCAACAGTCCTGTAATTTTGCTAGATGCGGTATCCTTCAAACCGGAACACAGTAATGTTTATGCACTACTGCTTGACAGCAGAATATCTGGTACTGCGAGGGTGCAGACTTAGGCGACCTCCTGTTAAGGAAATCTCCCATCTAGTATCCGTATACATACATATGTATGTAATGGAGCAGGCATATTTTTTACGATATCACAGTAGTGCTAATAGTAAAAAGTTGTTGTAATCATGAGTACTACGACCCATATTTAATAAGCAGTCACATCACGTCATCAGCCATAGGACGTCCACTGCTGGACATATGCCTCTTCCTGGGGGGGTTTCGCCAATACTCGCCACGCTTGGCTGGCTTGGGTTGGCGAGCGCAGTTAGGTGTGATTGTTCAAGGAAGACGCTGCTGCCCATCTTCCGGATTACATCCCTTAGCCGACTCTTACGGTAACCACGGGTAGAGAGGGTGGGGTACTATTCTTACGCCGGCACTACCACGGCAGAACTAAGCACTAAGCAGTAGTACATATTAAACCTATAACACAGTAGTACAAGTAGATCTGCTTTATTGCATGTAGTATATTTGTATCTATTTTGTAGAAAAAATAAAAAGAATAAAAGATCGAGGTATAATAGAGTATCATTTCACCAAGACAATAGGCTATAAATCATTGGAAACCAAGAATTTGGTTTTTATGTTTCTTCGAAATCAAGCTTTATGGATAACGCTATTAAAAAACTAATGTATTTTTACTTAAGTTTTGGCGATTTAACAGCTATACTTTATTTTACTGTAGAAAGATAACCATTTATATAAATATATTTTTTAGAAGAAAAGTAACATGAAATCGCTTTGAACTGTTGAAGTTGGAAATTATGACTTAAAATGTTTAATAATAACACTTTATTTGACACCAAGAAAAATTTACATTACATTAAAGGAGTGTTAGCACCTGAACAACAAAGTCTGAATCTTGGGCACTAATTCCTTCCTGCGGTTGATACTATATATATGTACATAGGTAAATAGAACAAATAACAATAATATAAGGATAATCTACAGATAAGTGGAAGATAAACAATACATTTTAGTTATTTCCTTAACAGAGACCTGTTACATTTTTTTTTAATGTAATATATTGTTTGACCGCAATCTCACCTGATGGTAAGTGACGATGGGGTCTAAATTTGAAGGTTGAAAATTGAAGGTACTACCCACGAACAAAACTTTTTTGTTTTTATTTATTAATGAGATTCACTATCGTTTGCATCTTACGGAGCCCCAATTTAATTTCTCATATGAACCCCATGTCGATCGTAGTCGACCTCTCGGGGTCCATATAGACAACTTTGAGTATCACAGATCTAGGCCTTCGTGGCCTAATTGGGGGATCGATAAAATCTACGAGACGCGAATAGTACAATTTAAAAGCGCTCTAAAACATTCAAGGACGCACGCAATATCTATACCATATACTTAGCCTAAATCAAAACTGCTAACCAGAGCAAACCTTTTCATTTATCTTCCAGATCTCACGTGGAGCGCCGTTGAGCCTATTAACCATCCGCGAGCACTCCCTAAATAAATAACAACGTTTATGGCCCGTTAAAAAACCTCCGACGAGACTCGGAACAAAAGAAAAGCGAAATATTTTGGCAACAACAGGCATCGGAGCGAGGACGTGGAAAAAAGTGAGTCGAATGTTGTAACACAGAATAATATCAGAGAGATAACTTTCTGACTTTTGGCGAATTGTATTATTTATAGATAGATAGAAATTCTTTATTTTGTACACCAGAAATCTTATAATAAGAAAAAATAAAAAATATAACGCAAACAAGAAACTTAGCAGCTAGTGCGACAAGTGGCGACAGTTCTTACAAGGAACGTGGTCTGGAAACGTTTTATACGTTTATAAGGAATTTCCAATATAAGAGGGTGTCTTTTGGTCTTCATTATCACCATCCACAGTCTTTTTTATCCCACTGCTGGGTATACACCTCGCTCTTGTTATGCCATCTGCCTCGGTTCTGTGTTAATCTGGTCTAAGTTCGAACCGCAACGGTGACGATATCGTCGAACCATCTTGCGGCTGGACGACCAACGGTCCGCTTACTTTTCTAGGCCACCACTCCATTGGAACCTTACTCCATCTGTCATCACTTCGCCGAGCAACGTGTCATGTCCAGCTCTGCTTTGCTCCGTTGTATTTAGGTAATTACCGTGGTGGTGGTGGTGGACATCCTATGGCTGATGATGTGTGTGATGTGATTTAGGTAATTTAAAAATACATGACACTGGCAAATGCCTAAAAAAAAGCTACATATATCACAAACAACGATGAAGACATCATAGAATTGAACTAAAAGAGTTACACCTCTCTATGACGAAATTATATAATTAACGCTAGTTATATATCTGTCTTTTTCTAATCTGTTTGCAGGACTCGTGAAAAAGCAACTGCAATATGGCCGTTAAAGTTAACATGCCGTTCCCGCTACATTTTTGGTTTTGTGGAACACTCTCCGACCGAAGAGCCACAGTTTGCATCTGCAGTTAGACCTACAGGCAACCTTTTACTTAAAAATGCATTTTTTAGTTTTAAACGTGATTATTTTTCTATAATTATTCCGTTTGGATAAACTATCTGAATTTAGGATGTAAAACTCAGGAGGTCTTTAGAAGGTTGCCTAGGTAGGTACCATCGCAGTACCAGGTATTCTGCCGCCAAGTAGTAGTGTGTAAACATTACTGTGTTCCGGTTTGAAGGATACTGCAGCTAACAAAATTACAGGACTATTAAGACTAACCATCGAAAGTTAATGCCGTGGTGGTGCCAGCGTAAGAATTATATCCCACCCTCTCTACCCGTGGTTGCCATAAGAGTCGGCTAAGGGATGTAATCCGGAAGATGGGCAGCAGCGTCTTCCTTGAACAGTCACACCTAACTGCGCTCGCCAACTCGCCTGCCACTAACGTCCTATGGCTGATGATGTGATGTGATGTGATCGAAAGTCTTGAAGTAATGAGCGCCAAACGAACGATACGCTCTCCTGATGTTAAGAGATAACGCACCTTTGCAAAGATACATAGAATTTTGAATAACAAATCAAAGCCCAGGGCATCGTTGCTTTGGCGCTCATTACTTTAAGACTTTCGATGGTTAGTCTTAACAGCCCTGTAATTTCGCTAGCTTCAGTGCCCTTCAAACCGAAACACAGTAATATTAAGTAACACACATAAACACTAAGGACATAGAAGAAACAATTACAAACACGGTAATCCAAAAACCCGAACGAAACGGTTCGATTCCATTTTCATCGTACGAACCGCTAAACATCAAAAAATTGTTTCCCAAGTGATCCTTGATAAATACAACCTGGATACCTTTAAGTCGCAAGTTAATATTTTCATTTAGCATAAGCAAAAATAAGAGTCAAGCGTAAGCCATATATTAGTTAAAGTAAATGTGTGTCACATAAATGTATGTCCTAGTTGGGAATCAAACTCAAAACCCATAGATGTCAAAGCAGACCAGCTATTACCAATTCAACTATAAGGCAACAAAATGCAACAAAACAAAAACGTAACAACATACATATAAAGTACCACTGCAAATTTATTACCACTAAAATCATTACCCATAGTAATGGATGGTGTTATTCAAAAACAACCAAGCGCCTAATAAATATTCAATCATTTATAATGATACACCGAAACTTAATTAATAGTGTTAGCTTATACCAAGCAAACAGTGTTATGAATATGAACATCGTCGTGTTAAATAGCTATTAAAGTAAACATAGAACATTATTTAGGTAATTATAAATAAACTCTGCCCTAAAACGGTTATACTAACGTGCGTTGACTAGTGGTAATTACTTGTTTTAGATTTGAATTACTGTTTAAACTTGTTTAGTTGATGTGTTATAGTGGAAATGATTGATTAGATTTTAGTTGCCTTAATTCTAACAGGCTTTCCAAATAGCTGGTCCTGCTAATTTCTTTGCACTTCATTCTCAATGTCAAATAATTCGAGCGGAAACAATTTGCTAGCAATCGAGAAACGAGACGACAAAAAGTGGATCGGATGCGAGCTACACTCGATAAATTCTAAGAGACAATAATCGAATTAATGTTGCGATCGAATCGGTTAGTAATTGCCGTTGGACTGTTGGTTTCTTTCTTCATGAGACCGTCTTTCACAAGAAGTAGGGTTATGTTTTTAGTCTATAAACTAAAGCAAAAAATATATGTAACTGTAATGGTTCTAATTATCCTACTATACCTATAATAGTTTGTCTATATCTTTTTTGCATTGTTTTTCAAGGAAATTCTCTTAAAAGGAATACAAAAAAGAATGTTGCGGCCATTTTGTGAACTTGGTACACAAAAAGATGGCGGCAGTGATTTGAAGAAATTCGCAGTCCTTTGTCGTTTTGCGCCGGTTAGAAAAAGAGAAAAAGTTAAGGGCGTATCGCTTGACCCTCTCTCGAAAGTCGGCGGGCTGTCGTGAAGCCGTGTCGATTTTTGATACTTTTTGGTTAGTACGCTGGGATAAGAAGGGATACAAGGTTACTAACATATTGCCCTTGAAATTTCCTTTGTCGTCTGGTCCACGGACATAATCACAATTGGCTATTCACACAAAATATGCTTTGAAGTTTTGACTACCTGATTTTATTGTACCCTTTCAAATAATGAGACCAAGCTTTCCGAAACTTAGATTATATGCAAAGTAATTGTGGTGGCATTTTGCATGACCTTAAATCTCTAGCAATAAAGAGGTTGGTACCAACCTAAAAATATTTAAATAGAAATGAGAAATGTCAAACCATGTTAGATTTTGACTGACAACGAAACAAATTTGTAAATATTTTACAATAGTAAAACAGGGTTTGACACTTAAGTTAGTCCCACTTAGGACAAACATTTTGTGGCATAAACAAAATGTTTGTTCTGTGTCCGGGTGTTCTGTATGTATTATAACTATGTACTTACAAAAAAAAAGTATATCTGTATTCTATCAGTTATTTGACTGCCATAGTACAAGCTTTGCTTAGTTCGGGGTCAGATGACGCTGTGTGTAATGGCCTACAATATTTATTCATTTATTTTTATGTACTTTAAGACTGGTTTATTATAAATCAGTTTTTTATTTATACAAAAGATTTAACGCTAAGGCATTAAGATAAAGTATTAGAAATTTCTGCTTTTGAAGTTGAGTTAGTATAAAAGTCACTTAACATCAGGTGAGCTGTGGTCAAACAACTAGCCTGTCAAACATAAAAAAAAAAAACACTGATGGGCGCGGGGCTTTTCTCATAGTGACAACGTTAGCATGTTCACGATGCTGGCCAACCGCGGCTTGAAGGCTGGACACAAATTTCATATTTTTTTTTATGGCTGACAGGCTATATTATTGACGACAGCTCACTTGATCTTAAGTGACGGTGTGGTCGAAGATGGTAAAGCACACCTAGCCTGGAATGGAACTGGCTCTCAAGTGAGGCTGCCGGAACACACAGTTGGATGCTTGGCGGCAGATTTTCAACTTGAGGGTGGTAGATAGCCAGCCGAGAAATTTTTGGAATTGTTTCTTTCCTCACGATGTTTACTTTACAGTTTGAAGTCAGATCAATTCTTAGAAAAGAAGAGTACGTGCTTAGTAAAGATCTAACCCAGGACCTCCAGATCGGAAGTCAGGCGATCTCCCAACTAGCTGACTTCAAGTTAACGTTTCAGCAGCCTAAATAAACAACAGTAAAAACTATGACCAAAGTAAAACATAAGAAAAAAATTTGAAATACAATTACGCCAATTTCTCCCCAAGGAGGAAAGTAAAGACTTTATTAACAGTGGTTCTTTCAATCACCCGTTTTTTCCTAAATTATGTAAATCAATCTAAAGATATCCGTCGCACAAAGGTTCCAATTTCGTTCGTTCGACGTCGCTCTTTAGAAACGACTCGAACGAAATGGAAAGTGAAGTATGTTTATAGTAATACAAGAAGGCATCTAGATTTTTTACGTAAAATTCTTAACACTGACTGACAACTAGACAAGTAGTTCTAGAAGAATACATTTTTGCATAATAGATATGTGTTATAAAAAAAAACCAACTTTATTCAACTAAGTCTAATAATGTTTTTTACAGAGTACTGGCGCCTACCTTTTGGTATCATCATCAGCTGATGATGATGCCGAAGAATAGTTCATTGGAACCATTCTGGTAACCGTAAACACAGCGGAAAAGTCACACGAAAGCAATATAGGCAATTCCGTTTACTTAGATGACATATTTTATCTAGTTATTTTGGTAACATTCTTATGGGGCTAATATGACAGCATATCCAGTAAAATAAAAATAAAAATTAAATCAGTTTATAAATAACGGAGTTCAGAAATAACAAACATTTTAAAAACACAACCAAATTTAAATCTCCTCTTTTTTTTAAGTCGGCTAAAAACTTTGATAAAACGGTTCTATTCCACTTTTATCATACGAACCGTTATACAATGGAATGTGATGCCCAAGTAAGTGTTCCTCGATAGTTACAATTTCGGTTGCTAGTCGCGAGTGAAATTTCGGTTGCAAGTCGCGAGTGAATCGGTTTCGTAGCCAAGCGTGCTCCTTACACTGCAACTTCGCTTAACATCAGATGAGTTGAGTAGCCGGTAAAACGCAAACTTTTTGACACTAAAAAAAACATTTATTTGTTTACCTTTTGTAAGTTGGTTTAAATCTGAGACTGATTTTAACTTAGAAGTGGCGGTCCCCAGCCGGTGGCCAAGTTCTAATAAATTGAAATTCCTTAGATTCGATGATCAAAGCAACAGATCGGCGTCCGGGGACAAATAGGCGTACTTGAATACATTTGTATAATTCTAGAGGTGCTTTCTACCAAGTAACAAAATTATTATGAACAATTTCAAAGGAAATGCTATGACAGATAAGTAATGGAAAAGGTACAAATCCACTTGGATAGTAGTCGAAAATGGCTAGACATATTTCAAAAAGTAGTAAATTATTTCCTTAATTTTAAAATACTACCCAGGTCATTTTTTTTTAAATTTATATGTCATTAAACGAACAAAATTATCTTCTGATAGTAAGGGATAAAATGTCTTTCACCATTTCAGCTATACATATAATACTTTGAGACAATCTTAGTAAATGTTAATCTTCTCAGAATGAATGAAAGTGTCTCTTGAGTTTGCGTGTTTCATCTTCGACTATATCATCGTTTACCATCAGGTGAGTTGGCGAGTTGGTAGTCGAACGCGAACTTACACGAATAATAAAAATAATAATCACGATGTTTCGATTTGCTTTATAGTAGGTACTAATGCCAAAGAAAAAAATACACTATTACTATACAGATAAGAGTTATCATATTTTAACGCCATTTATGGTATATCAGTATGTTTTGTTAGATAGCATAAAAATGTTGTTTAAATTAGCAATCGTCGTTTACCTTCTTCTTATGAAGTGTTATAAAAATGAAACAATAAAAAAAAATTTGTTTAAAATAAATATCGCGCTGAAACAAGATATATGTAGAAAGTTTTAATTATCGGAAAAAGATCGTGAATATGGCAACCCTACTTGTATAGAAAATGCTAATGTATAATGAAAATAACATTGTTACCGGCCTTTATTCTGTTGTGATAAAGTTCATTTATAATGTTAAGAATACTTCAAAAAGTTCGAGCTATAATGAAAGTCTAGATTTTTGTGCGAGTGTCGACATAATTGACAAGAAAAACGGACAAGACCGCCTCATAAATTTTATCCCACTTGCCGTAGAGGGCGCCACTCGCATTTCAATATGAAAGGGAACAGGAAATTGGTTTCCAAGCACACGACTCTGCTGAATGCTTCCCGTGATTTGTATCGATTCACCGCGATAATTTTGCGTTTCATATCAAAAATAACAATTGATTTTGAACCTTAGACCATTAAATTAGAACATACTATATATTTTTGGAGGTTATTAGCAAATTTATTTGTTGTTCACATCGCCGCGATAACATTACGTTCTAAATCGAAAAGCACAATCGAAAATGTACTATATCCCTTTTATGATAGAGTTGTGTGTGTATTTTAGGAGAGTAGACGTAAGTTTGTTTTACGGACACGGAACGGGCTGAGTTCCAATGAGATGTAATGACAGATTACTGGTGTTTTATTTGAGGAATCCATCATGCATGTAATCCGTAGAAGCGGCTGAAAATCGTGACGGAGTCCTGATTACGTCATTTTGGTTAGTTGTTCCGCGTACTAGAATCAGCTTTGAAGTTTGCGTTGATACTAATTAAGTAGTAACTTGCAGTCTGTGCAACCAGAGCTCCGTGTAATAAGGTTGATGTTTAGGTTTGAAATACAATTTGCAGTCTACTTATATTGAGTTTCTGCAATACAATAGATTTTATGTAAGCAAAAGTAAACATTAATTAAAGGTAAAAAATATATTTAAAAACAAGCTTTATCCCATTTTTTTTACTTGACAGGCTTTGTGTTTTACCACAGCTCACCTGATGTTAAGCGACGATGTGGTCGAAGATGGTAAACACACCTAAGCCCGGATTAGAACTGGCTCTCAAGTGAAGTTGCCGGAACACACTGTTCTTATTCTTATTCAAAGTGGGGGCGATACGTTCGGCACTGACGTCCCGCTTGGGGTGTTTTGTGCATTTCCCCCTAGCAGCATCTACTCTCTCCTTGAAGTATCGGAGCGAGGCTCTAGGACGCTGGCATTGTAGCTCCAGTGAGTTAGGTGGAAAGTTTGATGACCTTGATTGTTTCTCGTCATCAACGTCATCAAACTTTCCACCTAACTCACTGGAGCTACAATGCCTGCTTGGTTAAATTAAATCTGTTTTTAGCAGACGACGCTTACGAACTGAACTGAACTTACAAGAAGGCTTCTGCAACTGCCGAAATTTCCAAGAAACCCTCTAATCTCAACAAGGGTAAAAACTTGCCAACTCGTCGGAACCCAAATGTTAGAACATGGTATCTTCTCATTTCATAGACACCCTGCACATACTCAGCCCCAGATAAGACATTGGTAAAAACTGTACTTATGAAATGCTCCGACAGCAAATGATACGCTAGTAACGACGCTTTGCGTACTTTTAAATAGAACAATCAGAATTAATCCCAGTTTTTTTTTACTTTTAAAATTTTTGGTCTAAGCAGACGCCAGTCATCCGATGCCTCCTCCAGATAACTGATATATTACTTCATATATTATTTAATTTGCCTGCTCTGTTAGATCGTCTGGTAGATATATGATTCTTGAGCTGAAAGTTTGTGGGTTTGATACCCACCCAGGACAAACATTTTTAGCAAACATAGATATTTTTTCTGTGTATTATATAAAATAAATAAATTGGAAGGCATTTCACACAGCGTCATCTAAAGCTTGTATTATGAGAACCAGACAGATGATAGAAATACTTAAATATTTCCTTTTTTTGTTGTAAATACATACTTATAATACATACAGAACACCCAGATACAGAACGAACATCTATGTTAGTCTTGATTGGGAATCGAATCTACGCCCTTCAGCTCTCAAAGCAGAACGTTACGAAATGAGCTAACAGTGCAGGGTTATGTACGTATTTACAACAAAAGAGTATAGAAGCATTCAGAATGTTCTATGACTTGTTTTACATTGACGAGTATTTAAACCTAAAATATCATTAAATTAGTACTCAGTAATTACGGTTTTTTTGACATTTTATTATCTTGATAATACTTATAACATTGACATATTTTTATATTGACAATAATTTTTATATTGACATTTTGTTTTTAATCATTGTCATGTAATTAGTGATTTAAAACTTTTTTAATGATATATTCGAAATGATATTTCGGAATTGACTTATACAAATATATATTTGTATATGTGTTGGAATTTCCTAACACACCAAAGCTTCAAAACACTTTCGAAATTTTTAATTAATGACTGAAGTGTTTGCTTTGCGAATGAGTCGGATGCTACGTCTATAGATTAACATGTCGCCGTCGCGACCCTTGCGTTACTGTATCAGGTGCGCCATCTGCGTTGATTAGATTGTTATTTCACTAACCCGTATCTTGAAACAGATCTATTCTGAATAAGTTTTGGATATAACAGACTATGGACTACCTCCGGGAATTTGTGGACAATTTCCCGAAACTAGAGTTGTCTAAAAGTATCGATATTGTTTTTCAATAACTTTATGTTATCCCAATCTTAAAGAAGAAACAACAACATTTTACCCAACCATCTAAGGTTGGGTAATTTTATTTTCAAACCTATTTCTTATCTATAATATCACATTACAAATATTTAAAATTTTCGGATTTTCTCCACTACAATAAGCATGTATTATACATATAATCCTAACATCTTGAACCACTCTGTCTATTGATGGAAACCGCATTAAAATCCGTTGCGTAGTTTAAAAGATCTAAGCATACAGACGGCGGGAAGCGACTTCAAAAATATAAACTTTGTTACTTTTTTTCATTTATCAACGTAATATGAATGTTAGGTCTGATTAAAAATACATAAAAAGTTTGTTCTGTACTCCCGCTAAAAACTAAAATGTAAGGATTACAAAAAAATGCCAAAAAAACAACAACGTTATCATAGTAATATTTAATCTCATTGTGAGTTTTGGCGGGAACACGCTGAGCGTCGTGTCGCCCCATTGTATTTTTTTCCAAAACTAGTGTTTTTTCGAGTTTTTATGCATAAAAATAGTGGTGTTTTATTTATAAAGTGCCGAATCGCAAGCGCGAGTGTGGGAGAATGATATAATGTGGTTAAACATGACTTTTCGTGTTGCTTCCAAAACTCCATCCAGAATCTTATAGTAAAGTCGCCACTACTTTACTAAGGCATGACTTGATTTGACTGGGACCGACTGGACTTGATCAAGACTAGACTTTGACTGTAACTATAGATGATAAAGAAGCTGAAAAATGAAGACTACTCACAAAATATAGAAACATTGAAACTGGCAGAATGCACGGAGTGCGATGCCAAGAAGAAAGAGAAAATTAAAAAATCTCATTGCAATAACATCTACTGTCACTGATTATATTACCTAATAATAAATTGTACTAATTAATCAAGGATACCCCCAAAGTAATCTAAGATATCACTTAATTTTAATAGGTTGAACGAAAACTCACATTTTATACACTTTTTATTATTATGAACCTGTTTGTTTATTTTGGATAAAATCAAACGATCAAAATATCGGAGCAATTTCGATTCAGCGCTAATATTCCACATCGTCATGCAAATTAACCGAATAATCGCCCGTTGCTAGGGATGCGTCGAATCCGGAAAAAAGCGATTAATTAGAAATTTTGATCACTCTTTTGCATTTCCAATAATTTTTTTAACATGCGTTACAATTTCAATATTACCAAATACACCCGAGAAAACAACGCACGAGAAATTGCAATAGTTTTCATGTTAAAAATAAATAGGACAAAGTAACGTATTTAAGCGCAATCCCTTTTTTATAGTTGGACAGGCTAGATGTTTGACCACAGCTCAACTGACGTTAAGTGCCGGTGTGGTTACAGATGGTAAACATACTTAGCTTGGAATGGACTTAGCTCTCAAGAGAGATTGCCAGTACACACTGTTAGGTGCTTGGGGGTAGATTACGAAAAAGTACTCTACCACTATGCTATTATTTCCTCACGATTTTTTCTTCACTAGCAGTTCAAACTCATTGTTGGGATTTGAACACACTCCCTTCGGCGTATGAACTGATCGCGCTAACCACTGAGGTATCTGTCGATTTAAATTCAGTTTGACTGAGTTGACCCAGAAAAAATGGGTCATGGTGGTCTTAAACTCTCAACAATTTGAAAATTGTTACAAACATACTGCAATAAAAACTTTAAGCTATAAAAGGGAAAGCTATAAAGCTAAGTTATAAAGGTACGAAACCATACACGTGAACAAAACGTACTTGGGCACGTACAGGCACAATCCTAGGACTTGGAAACTTAGGACAAAAACGAAAGTATTCCGGCTAAATGTTATCCAGCACAACCCTATTCATTTTATCACCTATCAGGTGCATCGGTTATTATCGAATCGTATCGATACTATTACCGATTAAGGCGATTATAATCGAATCGTTTCGACACTGGATTCTCACGCAGTAAGGTTGTTAAACGTTTGTCCAGACCGATTGTACGCGTTTCGAATTTTAAATGGACGTTATTTTGAGGCGGTTTTGTGTGATCATGAATATTTTGTTACGACTCGATAGAGGGTAACCTTGAACGATAAAATTAATAAGTTTCATTTTTCGTTCGATTAAACATTGAATAAATTAAGGACAAAAAGCTTTGCTTGTTGCATAACTTTGTGGTATAAGCGCATTATACTTCTAGACCGCACGCATTCAAACTAACTGATAATAATAATTGTTTATAAGCCTCACTCGCTATATTAAAGATTTCCTTTCATTTATATCTACAATAGAGCCACAATATATTTATATGCTCAAATCGCGAAAGCACAACAATCACATTAAAGCACAGACATTAATACAGTTAAATGTCTGTGCGTCAGACTATTTACTTACACAGATTAGTGAGTAGTTTGTAAATATTTCGATGAATGCGATGCATTTGGCGCTGAAACAAGTAAGTGCACGATTACCTTTAGTAGCTAGTCACTTATCCAGATTGCTCGATATTTTTCTTTATTTTTGGCATTGCACTTTGTGTATTATACTAATGTCAAGTAGTCGATAAAGTATAAAGATAGATAGATAACTCTTTATTGTCAACATCAAGAATATAGATCAGAAATAATAAAAACATTTAACATTTAGATGAAGAGTAACAATCAGCGGATTAATCGCTTGGAACGATCTCTTCTAGGCAATGTTAAGTAGAAATCACATGAAGTAAGTTACAGGCAAAACCAGTAAATGCCTTAAAGTAGCTTCTAAGGAGTTTTAAAACACCTTGATATGTAACGTTGTTCATATCGAAATTGATCGAAATTGTAGGCTGCTTCTGTTATTTTTTACAACAGTTTTTTTTTTCACAAAGTGTACCCGATGGAAAGTTCCCTAATTTTACTGTTCTCCTGAGATCTACCAATTAAACTACGCTACGTTACAACCCTTTAATAAAGATTGATGCCTGATAAGTTCCGTTATTCTTTATTGTTATTGTCGATTTCAAAATCAACATTTTAGAGCCAGAGTAATAATCAGTTCAGTTTCGAGTAACACATTATTTACAAAACAGCCCTGTTGGCTCATTGTGAGTATGCCTGCCTGAGCTGTAGGGCGTGGGTTCGATTCCCGCCAAGGACAAATGTTTGTTTGGTATAAACAATTGTTTGTTCTGTGTCTGGGTGTTCTGTATGTATTATAAGTATGTATTTACAAACAAAAAAAGTATTTATGTATTCTATCAGTTATCTGACTTCCATCACACAAGCTCTGTTTAGTTTGGGGTCAGATGGCGCTGCATGTAATGTGTCTTACAATATTTATTTATTCATATTTATTTTATTTTATAAAAGATTTAACTAAAAATTATTACGACTATCACATTAAAACTATCTTGTAACTTAATTTATTTCACGTAGGCTGTCAACTCATTCGAATCGACCGGACCACAACACAATGTTTCACCACATCGCCTTCCCAAGTAGCGTGCGAACTTATTTTCAATGCAGTACCGACGTTTTTGTGAAGACATTTATGTCAGTAACTTCATTATTATGTTTTTTTTTTTGTTTTATTTATGCGGGATTACTCACGTATAATTTTATCGGAAACTCCGACTATAGTTTCGGCCACATCCGGTGGCCTTCATCATGGAGACAAAGCTGAGACAACGCGCGCGCGGCCTCGTCTTGCTTCGCACTGCGGGCCGCCGCGCGCCTCGCACGTGAAGATAGCGGTTGATGCGCGGGCGCGGTTCATTAATATGGCTTCAAGATATTCTTATTCGAGTATTAATATCGTGAACGTCTAGCAACCGTTTCATTGACTTGAATATTAATAAAAATAAAAATAAAACTAAGCATCTTGAAAAACTGCTTGAAGGAGAGGTTCCAGATAAAAAGTTTTTAATCGTTGTGCATTTAAAAAAATACTGAATATGTATAATTATTAAGCATAGTGATGCTATCTAAAAGTCAGAGCTTAAACGAAAAAAATTGTTGACTCATTGGTAGTATATCTCCTTTAAGAGCTGTAGGGCGTGAGTTCGATTCCCACCCAGGACAAACATTTTGTGGTATAAACAAATGTCTGGGTGTTCTGTATGTATTTACAAAAAAAAAGTATTAAAATCTTCTAGCAGTTATCTGACTTCCATAGTACAAACTTTGCTTAGTCTGGGGTCAGATGGCGCTGTGTGTCCTACAATATTTATTTATTTAAAAACAAGCAATATGTATTTAGATTACACAGTATTTAATTAAGAAAATATTATATATTGACATATTTGTAACCTATAAATTAAACGTTCATTTGTTTGATTACTAATACTATATGTTTATTACTATATGTGTATTTATACTATATGTGTATTTGTACTATATGTGTTTACTATATGTGTATTTGTTTGATTACTAATACTAATATTATATTTATAATTAATACTATTAATTATAAATATAATAAGTTATTAGATCAAGAAAATAATTAAGTTTTTATCTGGATGTCATAGTTATATCCAAACCAGATACAAAATAATATAGTTTTTTTTTAATTTATAAATTACAACTCGTATAATATGGAACCACTCATAATTGAAAAAAATATACAAAAAAGAAGTGAGGGAAGAAAAATCGTGTCTCATAAGTGGGCTTCCCCTTTAAAATACGGAACCCTATAAAATTACTAAGCGCAGTAACGACGTTCTCACAGTGGCTACTTTGAACTTTTTGTGCCTTTTCTCCTCTGTCTCTTAGTTACATTTTCATCCTTAGTAAGTAGTAATATGGGTCAAAATAGAGTTCGCTATACGCGACATATTTTCTGATATTTTTATAGAATTGCGGTGCATGTTGGTAACAAGTTATACTTATATAATATACTGTAGAGAGACAAGTCGGCAAAATAGCGTATGAATAAATGTATTTTAATAATAAAATTTACTGACAATATACGCTTCAATTTTCATAATCGAGAAGACCTGTATCAAAGCTTTAAAAAGGTCATCGCTCATTAGATCATCATAACACCAGACCAGACTAATTCATTGTGAAACTTCTCCATGATTACCCCATTTTATTACACACATAGATCTGCACAGTAATCAAACAAATGAACGCCGAGTCTAGTATACCAAATCATTATTTTTCAAAGTCGCATCTGTTCTTTCTTTTATTTTTTATTTGTCTGCGCGTGGATTGCTTGTATTTTACAAACAGTTTAATGATTTTCTGACTTCTTTCCGACTTGACAAGAATTTAACTGAAGAAAATTAAAACCGGTTTTACTTTTTTACTCGTCATTGTTAATTTGTAAATTTTAAATTATATTATGATTATTGATTAACGTACTTTATCTATAAAGAAAGCCTTTTCATGGAGGTATGGTTTGTTTGGAATATTTTACCATAAGCTATGAAATAGTAGTATCAACCAACTGCAGTTTTCACTAAAGTAGCTGTAAAATTTAACAAACAACAAAAACATACAGTATCAATATTATATCATACAATACACAAAAACGCTTTAAAAAGAAGATAGAATCAAGAGCGAGCTAGAATAATGTCAGCAGCAAAAGCTACATTGCAATTCCACAGCAAGCAAAAAAATTGCACTAATCCGCAAGTACAGTATGCAACAAAAACACGTGCTGTAATTCTGATACAGTCAGTAACAAAACGGCGCACTAATTTGCAACGAGCTGGCTAATAATTGCAGGCCGAGTCCATAGTGGCAATTACTATTTGATTTATGGTATAAGGTATTTACTATCATAAAGGTCTTTGTACATCACATTGATTTGGCACTGACAGAACAATAAGGAAGGCATTGAAACTGGAAGTTATCATATTTTTCTACGAACATTTTTATATAAAGTGAATTATTTCTATAATTTTATCCTTTTGTTATCAACTTGCTTTTGTTATAAAATAATGTCAAGAATATTTCGTGTGTAATATATTGTTATCAAGCTATAAAATATTTTTCATTTCTATAATTTCTATGGAATTGTAAACAAACTCAATTTTATTTCATAAAGTTTCCGTTTTAATACTTTTTAGTGATCAGTGCTTAACCGAGTAATGTGTGATTACCATACCGTTGCGAATCGTACAAATCAGAATAAGATGTTAATTCTAGAACAGTATTAATCTAACGTCATGATTGGCACAAAAAGAAGAGACAGCTATGAACTGGTCAGTAATGAATCCAGTTCTGAGGTGGAAAAGAAATAAAACCTTTCCAGTAGACTGTCTGGAAATAGCAAACACATTTCAAATGTTGTCTTTTATTTCTATAGTCAGGTAGGTTAGCCTTCATTTTTATTTTTCGAACACTAATATTGTTTTTTACTAAACTAATATCAATTATTTCTGTTTTAAGAGTAGCCTGTTCAAACCGAGGAAATAATTCTTTTTGCTATTTTTACTACATACGTAGGAATACCTTGAAACAAGAAGGGTCAGATTAATTTTACGTCAATGCTGAAAGCTCATTACCATTGGGCCGATACAGATAGCAAAACTAAAACCTGTATCTAAAGTTCGATGAGGTAGGCTTTAGATGATAACGGTAATAACCTGGCACGCACAAACAATATGTCAATTATATCTCGATCAATCCAAAAGCCGGCATTATATTACAAATGGGCAATTTATTGAGATATATTATGGACATAAAGAATAATAACTTCTGCGACAGTATTATTGTTAGAATTATGTTTCAATATAGAACAAATTATACGAAAGATTATCTTTATTAATGTACAGGCTTTGTTATAAGCGACCACAGATATAGAAAAGAATTATGTAAGTTGGTGAAGTTACATGAAGTGAAACGTTTGTTTACATTACTTTCCATTTATATATGAGTTGGAGGACATGTTAAATAGCGTTCTTTTTTTTATACAACTCATTAACAATGCCCCGTGTGTTTATAGGCAGCGGTTACCGCTTACTACCAGGTGAGCGCTTGCCGCAGGTGGCAAACAAGCAGACGAATTGCCTGATGGTTAGCAATCACCGTCGTTTATGGTATCTGCCATACCAGGGCCATTACAACGTTGCCGACCTTTTAAGATTACAAAAATAAATTAGATTTATAAAGCATGTAACGTTGTTGTATACTTTATAGCTAGGTAATCTACAAACGCAAAGGTATAATTTAAGTATGTATTCAATTTATTTATGATTTAAAAATTAACCTTCACTAATATTAGATAAAATCCGCCGGACACCGGACAAGGAGTTCCATTTCTCGGAGCTGATATCTTCGTGAAGTACACAAGTATTTGTCATATTAAAAAAAAAAAACATATTATTATACTCGTATTTGTATTGGAGAACAACCTTTTTACCCTGCTTTCATTTCCCACATCTAAGGTTGCAAAGGGCTAGTCCTTCTAATGTTGTCAGCGTAGGGAGCTTTTACCTATCATTGGGATCAATATAAGCTCATAAAATATCAATATAAGCTCATAATAAAAGAAATAAAAACTCAACAATCACGTTGTTGCGTTATCTACGTATCTGCAGTTCTAAGTCTGTGTACGTATTGGATTTGGTATATTGGGTTTCTTCTGCACTATAATAGCTTTTCTAATCCTTAATACGATAAAAAAGTACATATATTTATTGATTAAATACAAACAGAAAATTTTAATTGTTTATGTACAATGCAATCTAAAGAATTAGAAAACCAAAGAAGTTGGATAGTAACAGAATGCTTTTTTTTCGAACATCGTTACTTCTTATAGACGTCCTTCTAAAGAAAGAGGCAGTCATAAAAGTTCTTTCTGTAGTTCAATTTTGAAATGTCTTCGTTTTTACGTCCCATATAAGTCGCATGTGTCATAGAATTTTAATACTGCAAAGTCAAAAAAAAAAATTACTTGTTGGTAGATCTCCTTTGCAATAGGTCGTCTAGGTAGGTGCCACTGCAGTACCAGATATTCTACCGCCAAGCAGTAGTGCGTAAGCATTACTCTGTTCCGGTTTGAAAGGTAGGTTCTGCAGCTAGCAAAATTACAGGGCTGTTGAGAATAACCAACTAATGTCTCAAAGTAATGAGCGGCAAAGCGGTTATGCCCTGGACTTTGTTTTATTACGCAAAGTTCTGTATTTCATTACAATGGTCATGGCCATGCGTTACCTCTTAGCATTAGGAGAGCGTCTCGTCGTCTCATTACTATAAAATTAAAAAAAAAAAAGACAATTTTATGTACACGAATTTAAAAGTGATAGGAGAAAGAACATTTATTGTCACATAAATATGACGAACATTAATCGCAGATATACTTTTTTTTTATACGGAATTGGTTCGCGTTTGACCACATCCTGCTTGATGTTAAGCAACGATCTGGTCTAGGATGGAACACGCTTACCTAAGGGAACCTGTTTACTTAAATCAAAATGATATTATAAACTACCAAAAAAGCTAAGAGGGCAATATGATTAATATATAAATAAATATACCAGTTATCTTAGGCATTAGGTGACCAGAATGCTGGCTTCTTTGGTCAAAAATTAGTATTGCAATCCATGCCAGCATTATAGCCACATTTTCTTCTACTTGTGAAGATTAGGATTTGATTTTATAAATTTGTAATTAATAGGCATTATTTTTAAACAATAGATAAAAGTTTCTTTAATTTGCCTAATTTTGGGGCTAGATAGAGCTTCGTACGATGTATTTATTCATTATTAAATTCTGCTCGAACCATCAAACTCCCTATAAAACTGGACACAAAAGGTCGTAAACCCCTAAATGATAATGTACAAATGAAGGAATCCGAATTTACCTCCCATCTCCCCCTAAATTACCTTCAGGAATAAATAGGGGAACCCTTGTCAGATGCCTTTTTCTATTACTCCATTTATATTGGAGAAAATGGGGAAGCAGTTCGATCCCGAAATGAACACATAATGTTCGTATAAAAAGGTGAAAAGCGCGTAAAAACTTCGAAAGAGGGCTTTGAAAAATGTCATCGGTCATGCTATGAAGCTTTTCAATTTCTTTTAATTGTGTTCGTAGTAGTCTGTTTTTAAGTCGCGCCGACTATTTTCTTCTAGCCTAATTCTTAAGATAAACTGAATCTGATCCTTTGTAACCTTACCAAGTTAAGCAACTTTTTCTCTTGTTCTAACCAAACTTGATAGGTAAAAAAAAACAAATCGTCTTTTTTTTACAGGCCAAGTGTTTGACCACAGCTCATCGGATGTTAAGTGGCGGTGTGGTCGAAGATAGTCAAGTACACCTAGCCTGGAATGGAATTGGCTCTCAAGTGAGGCTGCCGAAACACATCGTTAGGTGCTTGGCGGCAGATTTTCAACTTGAGGGTGCCTGCCAGCCGAGTACTAGAAAGTACCCTACCACCACGCACCAGCTTGAGCTGCCATTGAAGGAAAACATCGTGAGGACACCATAGCATGGTGGTAGGGTATTTTCTAGTAACAGTACCATTCCAGGATAGGTATGGTTTACCATCTTCGACCACAACGTGACTTAACATCAGGTGAGCTGTGGTCAAACACCTTGCCTGTCAGCCATAAAAAAAACCCAACAGTGCGTGCCCTTCAGCGTGTGAACCGCCCGCGTTAACCACTGAGCTATCATCGCTACAAAAGTTTTTATGAGTAAGTTTGGCTGGATCCGTTATTTTGAGTATGTTGCCTCACCTTCCTGCCGGGGTGCGGCATGGGTGGCGGCGCGATGAGCCGCAGCGGCGGCGCTTGCGGCGGCAGCGCGGCCAGCATGGGTGGCACTAGCGGCACGACGCCGCCCATCGGCAGTGCGACGGCGAACTTTTGCATGCCCATGGTCCACGGCAGGAACCAGCCGCCGCCCGCCTGCATCGCGCCGCCCGCGCCCCCGTACCACGCCAGCGCGATCAACTATGTCGCATCAACACGACACCGGGCGCATCGCGCGCTCGGGACACATGTACCTGGAAACAACAAAGATCAATTTATATTTTTTTGTATGTGTTTAAGGCGATATGTTAACAGTGTCGTGTTCGCCGTGGTGGTGCCGGCGTAAGAATAGTACCCCATCCTCTCTACCCGTGGTTGCTGTAAGAGTCGGCTAAGGGATGTAATCCGGAAGATGGCAGCAGTGACTTCCTTGAACAATCACACCTAACTACGCTCGCCAACCCGCCTGCCAAGCGTGGCGAGTATTGGGAAAACCCCCCCAGGACGAGGCCTATGTCCAGCAGTGGACGACCTATGGCTGATGATGTGATGTGATGTGTTGTCTGTGTGTGTAAAAAACTATTTTTAGGGTACCGTACTCAAGGGGTAAAACGGGACCCTATTACTAAGACTCCGCTGTCCGTCCGTCTGCCTGTCTGTCTGTTCGTCTTTCACCAGGCTGTATCTCATGAACCGTGATAGTTAGACAGTTCAAATTTTCACAGATGATGTATTTCTGTTCAGTATACTAACGACTAACTAACGACACGCACTTGGCCGGTTTTATTAAGATTAACAGGCTAGATGTTTTACCACAACTCAATGTTAAGTGACGCCGTGGTCGAAGATGGTAAACACGCGTAGCCTGGTATGGAACTGATTCCTAAGCGAGCATGAACACATTGCAGATTTCCAACTAGAAGGTTTTAGCCAGGCCAGTAAGTCGAATACTAGAGAAAGTACCACAATGCTATGGTTTTGTCGTGATGATGGTGATGATTATCTTCATATACAACACATAAAAATGAAAAATCTAGAACCCTCCCACTCAAGTACCATAACAAACGGTTTTAGGTATTTTTGTTTAAAAGTCAAACTACAAAACCGATTTTCTATGGCACGATTTTTTTGGAATGTGTTTCAGAACTACATGGTCTGATTCCTCCATGCCCACTTTTCTATCGGACAGCCAGAAGCTCAAAAAAGCAACATCATTTTATAGTCGACGTTCCAAAAACTCGAACGAAACGATTTAATTCCACGTTCATTATGCGGACTGCTAGACAGCGGAATGCGCTGCCTGTGTGGGTGTTCCTCGTTGGATATAATCTGGATGTTTCAAGTCGAGAGTGACTTCGTCTTAGACCGCATCATCACTTAACATCAGGCGAGATGGCGGTCAAACGTAAGCATTTTTCTAATTTAAAAAAAAAAAAAAACATTACTTCGCAACAAAAGGTATCCTTTCATTCTAATAATAAAACAGCGTCATGACTATTGCAGATTTACAGATGTTTCATTTCTCTCTGAACGTAATTCTAAAAGTAACGCGGACTAAGTCGCAGACGTAAGCTAGTAAATAATAAATATTGGCCGGATAACGCAAGTTTATCGTCAAATAATATCTAGACAACAGAAAAGCATCAGCAAATTTATCGGATAAGTACGACACAAACCGGAAACGACACAGATATACCTTAATTAGAGCCCTCATACAATTTCACGGCTTCCATCCGCCGCGCGCCGTGCCGGTCGCGGAACGTCATGTTATCTCAAGTATTTTTCTTTATATTTTCTGCTCCAGTAAATACCTACTCCGGAGGCCTTTGATCTATTCGAGGATGTCTGGACGGCTATTTATTTTTCGCCTATGCTTTTGTTTCAGCCAACTACGTGTGAAATATGAACGGGAAATTGAGACATTGATGATGTTTTTTTTTTTTTCTGAATCTGACGGAAGCGGGTGAATGTTTCCGTTGCGAAATTTGGCTGGTGTTTCGGAAAGGTTGGGTTGGTGAGTGTTTGATCGGACGAATTTTTCAAAATTAACTTACTTCTTTAGTACTAGATGACACTGTGTGTAATGTCCAACGGTATATAAATATTTTTTGTGGTTAACAAGCTAGGTGGTTTGACCATAGCTCACCTGATGTTAAATGACGGTATGGTCGATTCATATTTATTAATTACTAGCTGCGCCCCGCGGTTTTAACCGCATGGTGTTGGTCCAGGGCCTAAAGTACCTACATGCAAAATTTCACCCAGATCCGTTGAGCAGTTTACGCGTGAAGACGTAACAAACAAACAAACTCACATTCGCATTTATAATATTAGTTATGGGTTATCGATACGATAAAAAAAAAATCTAAGCGACGTTTTAATTTGTGTCGAGTTATCATTTTCAATCAGAGTTGAAGTTTATTTTCGGTTAAGAGATTTGGGAAACTTTTATCCTGATCCTGTCGTACCTTAAAACAGCAGAAAAATTAGAAAACGTGGCTAACACCACAGAGCGCGCCTTATGAAATTGATAACTTTGTAAAATAACTAAGCTACCGAGTTATTTTCGATAAGTACACCGATCCAGGGCAAGGAATGGATTTAGCACACCACAGGGATTTGCACTCGGAAGCTCCCGTTGAGTCCCCGGACAGCCATAACTCATTGGAGATAGATCGACGTGATTTACCCGTGATAAAGTGCGCAAAGTTGCCCTTAAAACGGTTCACTTTACGTTTCTTAATAAGGGTTATTTAAGGTTATTAATAAAAATTAAAATATATAAGTAGAAATTTGCCGTGGTGGTGCCGGCGTAAGAATAGTACCCCACCCTCTCTACCCGTGGTTGCCGTAAGAGTCGGCTAAGGGATGTAATCCGGAAGATGGGCAGCAGAGTCTTCCTTGAACAATCACACTTGACTGCGCTCGCCAACCCGCCTGCCAAGCGTGGCGAGTATTGGCAAAACCCCCCCAGGAGGAGGCCTATGTCCAGCAGTGGACGACCTATGGCTGATGATGATGAAGGTTATTAATATTGCAATTGTTACTTCGACCACGTTTGTCACTTTTTTTACTGTTTACAGTTTAGGCGTTTGACCACAGTTCATCCGATGTTAAGTCACATCGGTAGCACACCTAGCTTGGAATGGAACTGGCTTTCAAGTGAGGCTGCCGGATCACTTGGCAACAGATTTTCAACTTTGAGAGTGGTAGCTAGCCAGCCGAGTACTAGAAACCATACTACCACCTACACTAAATTACACTACCTACCACACAGTGCGATGCCAACAAGAAAGGGGACAAGAACACGTATCAACAACTTAGCCTGTCAAACATTAAAAAGAAAAAAAATATACATAATCAACTCATGTTGTGTCATCGAACATCAATGTTTGAGTCATCAACAACGGTGACTATCTCGAACCAATGTTGACATTTTGACAATGTGTGCCGGAAAATTTCATGTAACCAAATTATTTATAATGGGTTTCACAGCTAGACCGACATTTTGAGCTGCATCCAAGAATACGACAAAAGAAAATTTGAGACCGGTAGGTAAATTTTACAGAACGTATTAGGCTGTCTATCCAATTGCAGATAGGCGATTTGTCTGGCGGACTGTCGAGTTACGATTACTGTAAAACTTAAACTGCTCGCACTCTGTGGTGATGACGATTCTTTCGACGTTTTTTATAGGTTTTTTTTAAATGGCTGACAGGCTAGGTGTTTGACCACAACTCACCTGATGTTAAGTGACGGTGTGGTTGAAGATGGTAATGCACACCTAGCCTGGAATGTAACTGGCTCTCAAGGCTATCATCGCTACAAAAGATGGTGGTCTGAAATGGTAAACAAATGTAGACTGGAATATACTGAATCTCAAATAAAGTTGCCCGAACACGTCATTATGTGCATGTGTATGATGGCTTACCACCAGGAGAGCGTTTCGTTCGTCTCAAACCTTTAAAATAAAATAAAACTTAGCCTGCCAACATAAAAAAAAAAAACTTCTTTGAACGGATTTTGAAACGGTTTTCACTTTAACATAAATATTTTTACGGAAGGTTCACATCATCAGCCATACGACGTCCACTGCTGGACATAGGCCTCGTCCTGGGGAGGGGTTTTGCCAATACTCGCCACGCTTGGCAGGCGGGTTGGCGAGCGCAGTTAGGTATGATTGTTCAAAGAAGACGCTGCTGCCCATCTTCCGTAATACATCCCTTACTCTCTTACGGTAACCACGGGTAGAGAAGGTGGGGTACAATTCTTACGCCGGCACCACCACGGTAAATTACGGCAGGTTAGTTTGTACATATTTTATAATAGTAAAAAAAACACTGCTTTGTAATCAATCAAATTCAAATTGTACACGTGGGAAGATGGGGCGGGTCATTAGTATTATTAAGATTAATATACCTACGATCGATTGATGACTAGCCAAAATATATAAGAACGTTTATGTATGTTTGTCGATGTATGTTTGTCTGGTGGACGAAAAAATATGTCTGGATGGGTGGTGACACTATAATTTTAATTCTCTAGAGTGTGTCGTGTCCCAATCGCGTGTGGCTTGTCGCGTTATTAATTTTCAACGTTGAATACATGTGACAACATAATTGAACGAGATTCTTAACGAAGTGTGTCTAGTTGTTTTTTAATATAAGAATTAATTTAAAAATAGCCAGTAGGTGTCGCTTCCATTTTGTTTTTCTCAGACAAAATACAAGTTCAGACTTTGTGTAAATGTTATTTAAAAATACTTGATTTGTCTCAATCTGCGTTTTTTTTATATAGAGTTTTCGGATTATGTGCTCAAATAGCAATATTTTAAAAGTTATATTTGTTAAATAAAAAGCAAAGTATTGATTGCGATGCGAATTTTATGTTTACTATGTATATCGAATCATACGTTCGAAGTTCCGGCAGCCTAGTTGGGAGACCGCCTGGTTTCCAATCAGGAGGTCCTAGGTTCGAATCTCACAGCACGCACCTCTGTCTTTTCGAAGTAATGTGATGTATTTTCGCTGATTTCTAACGGTGAAGGAAAACACCATGAGGAAACCTACGTGTCCATAAAAAAAAGTTCTCGAAAATGTGTCAAATCTGTCAACCCACACTTGGCCAGCGTGGTGTACTATGGCCTTACCCTTCTTACAATAAAAAGAGGCCCACGTCCAGCAGTGAGACAGTTAATAAAAGCAGGGCTAATTCGGATTCGGGATATCAAAACATGAATTTTGCGAAAAATCTTCGCTTAAACAATCACAAACTTGGTTACCTGGAAGAGATCTGTCTTAGCAATAAGGCCGCCACTTGTGGCACTAGCTCAGAAGTTTCTTTTATTTTCTGCACTTTTTTTTCTATTTTTCGTGTGCACAATAAAGAGTTTCTATCTATGTATCTATCAAACGTTCAATGAAAACATTGCCATGCATATAAATTATACAACAGATTGTAATCTAAAAAAATATTTAAATGCATGCATAAAATTCTGCATTTTGCAAGCTGTAGATCACAGATAACTTAGTACTTTTTATGAATACGAAAGACATTAGATAAGCACAAAGCTTTTCAGACTAAGATTTGCGAGCTTCGCTTGCACTATACCCGAGCCTTGGAGCGAAAACTTTTTATAGTACTTTTTTTTTCTGAAATTAGATTAGGAGCCCATTTGAATAACATCACGCAGACGCGGCCGCCACCGACAATGGCTGACGACTGTGTAGGTGAGGAGCTGATAACTATTATTATCACTTTTAAATGTCTAAATGTGCGAAGGGGTCTAGCGTATGCACTGAGCCAACCAGTTGGCAGCCCAGTTGGCTCATTGCTAGTATGTCTGCCTGAGCTGTAGGGCGTGGGTTTGATTCCCGCCAAGGACAAACATTTTATGGTATAAACAAATGTTTGTTCTGTGTTTGGATGTTCTGTATGTATTATAAGTATGTATTTACAACAACAAAAAAAAAGTATTTATGTATTCTATCAGTTATCTGATTTCCATCACACTAGCTCTGCTTAGTTTGGGGTCAGATGGCGCTGTGTGTAACGTGTCCTACGATATTTATTTTATTTATTAGTTACACTGGCGGAAAGCAATTAATTATTATTATTATTAATAATATGTAGTAGTAATCTAGCTCAGTTCATCAAAGAATTCAATTAAAATGTAATTGCATATAGCCTGTGGTCAATAAATAAAACAAATATCGTAAGACATTACACACAGCGCCATCTGACCCCAAACTAAGCAAAGCTTGCATGATGGAAGTCAGATAACTGATAGAATATAAAAAAAAAAAAAAAAAAAAATACCTACAGAATACACAGACAGAACAAACATTTATTCTCACATAAATGTTTGTCTTGGTGGGAATCGAACCAACACTCTACAGCTTTTGAAGCAGATATTCAACCTAATGAACTAACAGGGCAGTCTAATAAATAGCTCTCAACATAAATAAGCCTCTTATGATATCAATGTAGTAATATTTTATTATTTCATTTAAAAAAAAGTAATTGATATTAAAATAAGATAAATAACTAATTATACCGTTAACTATACTATAAGCTTAGCTTAGATGGCAACTTCAGAACATCTTTCGGCAACTTGTACTAAGCTCCTGGTCTAAAAGCAGAACCGTAGAGTGTAGGTGTATTAAGTTAGCGATGCAAATATCGCTTATCTCGTATCTCTCCTTTGTTTATTCTGTGCCCAAAACGAGAAAAACCGTGAATATATGCGAAAACGTGAAGGAGGTCCAAATAGATTGTTTGTGTAGAAAGCTCGATCAGTACATATTTTCGGAATATTTGAATTGTGTAATGCGGTATGATTTTAAGAAGTATTGAACGTCTGGTAAGTGTCATATTGTTTGCAGTCTAAACCACTTGTAGCTTGGTCCCTGGCCCAGTTCGATGTACTTACATAAGTTCTCTTGAAGTCTGCAGTCGGCACTATTCAATATTTGCGAAAACTCTGCAAACATTTTATATTCAGTCGTTTGTTCATATGACAGCCCTGTTGGCTTATTGGGAGTATGTACTTATAATACATACAGAACACCCAGACACAGAACAATCATTTGTTTATACTATAAAATGTTTGTCCTTGGCGGGAATCGAACCCACGCTCTACAGCTCAGGCAGACATACTACCAAAGAGCCAACATGGCTGTCGTAACAATGTAAGATGTAATGAAGTGAAAAGACATCCGCGTGTTGCTGATCGCTTCTATATATCTAAGTAAAAAATAAAGTAATGACCACGTAAGTATTTATAATTTTATTGGAAAAAAAATTACATCTTAAAGACAAATAACACATTTATAAGAAAACGATAACATTTTAAATTCCCATGTAACATGGTATTGACAAGTTGACATGAAACGTCTATCGACCGTGTAAGCCTAGCATTGTGCCGCTAATTGTCCATCGATTTGTGAACCGAGCTGTGACCAGACCACTGCGGGTGCTTTGTCCTATGTCCAGGGTCGTAATCAGGACGTCTTTCTTGAGGGGGAACTGAAATCACGCAGTCTAATTATATTGAAAAAAAAAACAGCGTCTAATTCGTATAATTTTGTTGTCCAATATGAATGTTGACTTGTATTCTTCAGAAAAAGTTTTACGGCATTAATATATTACAAGATTTACTGAATAATTCAAATGCAAGTATAAAAAGATTATATTATATTTGATGGTAAATCTTATCTGATTTTATTATGAATTATTTATCTATTTATATTCAGTAAACACAAGCTATTTTTTCGAAATAGGACAAATTGATTTATTTATCTGGAATTATAAAGGAAATATCTATTCATGTTTTTCTTGAACAACCCACAGACGCTGGCAACGTAGCCACTTATCACTAGTTCTTACAAGAAAGGTTGTCTGAAAACGCTTTGTGCGTTTAAAGGGAATTTCCACTATAAAAGAGTATCTTTTGTTTGAGCATCTGGTCGTGTCTTAAAAATATGTAGATTGATCTCGGAGAAGAAGGACTAGGCAGAGGCACCAGCATTTAAAATCCACAGTAATGGAATCGTAAAACGTTTTGCTTACTGACTTTCAAATTTCAGTATGAAAATGGCACTTGATGATGGCGAGTACCTAATAGTTAGCCAAATATCAAAATAGACACGGATCCCGGAGTGTGTGGAGGTATAACGCAATCAAATAAAAATTTATCGTGTCTATTCAAATCTCTAGTTATTTTTAAAAAGACAAAAGTATATTTAATAAAAAGAGAACACAATAATGACTGACACTTTGTACAAGCAGTGATCCAGCAGGCATTCAGGCGATTTTCGTTTCAGCTTATAATGTGGTGGTATCATTATGTCTTTAGGCAATTTGTTAAAAAAAATGTCATACATTATGCGTTAGTTCTACACTGTTCTCGCTTCTCTCTCGTCTTATTAGACGCGATTATATAATATTAAGTAAGCATTTCTAAAATCACAGCTACTTCCCGCTCCAATGCCCCTTTAGCATTCCTGGATGCGACTCTGGCGAGTCTAATGGGCCGGTACGTTTTTCCAAGCTATTGTGCTTCTGACCCATTGTTAATTTGGGATTCGATAGTCTTATTAGGGTTTTGAAATGGGCACGGCTTTTCGGATGTTGGGTGCGGTATCAAAGGCCTTTGGGGCCGTTTATTTCATTTTATGTATGTCCTAAAAATACGTACGAGTACATGGATTATTTGAAAGGATTGTGTGAATTAAACGTGTTAACAGAACAATATTTTTGAAACGAGCAGAACGTTACATTTTAATATTGAAAGCTCGATGTTTCTGGCAATATAAGGTAAAACTTTACACGAGTAAAATATGTCCGAAACATGGTTACTTGGTAATAAAAATAATCGATTCTGTTTACGGTTTTCCTTATTGTTTTTTATTTAGCTAGTATCGCTTTTGACATTAATAGGCCTGTTTTTAAATAAAAAATAACATTATAAGTAGGTACGTAAGTTAGTGTTTTTTTTTTAAATAAAAAGTAACAGTTTTGTAACCATTATAGCTCAGTGGTTAGCGCGGTCGGTTCACATGCCGAAGGGCGTGGGTTCAAACCCCAACAATGAGCTTGAGCTGCCGGTGAAGGAAAACATCGCGAGGAAACCATAGCGTGGTGGTAGGGTACTTTCTAGTATTCGGCTGGCTAGATACCAACAAGTTGAAAATCTGCCGCCAAGCATCTAACGGTGTGTTCCGGCAGGCTCACTTGAGAGCCAGTTCCATTTCAGGCTACGTGTGCTTTACCATCTTCGACCACACCGTCACTTCACATAAGGTGAGTTGTGGTCAAACACCTAGCCTGTCAGTCATAAAAAAAATAAAAAATAACATAATTACGTAAGTTTTTTACGGTGTCTATTTGTTAAAACTTGAGCAGTTGGTACGGCTGGTTTTGCCTGATATTTCTTGAATTTTTTTGTAATTATTTTCTATTGTTGGCTGGCCTGGTGTTTGACCACAACTCACCTAAATTTAAGTGACAGTGTGGTCGAAGATGGTACCTAGCCTGGAATGAAACTGACTCTCAAGTGAGGCTGCCGGAACACACCGTTGGGTGCTTGGCGGCAGATTTTCATACTGACGGTGTTAGTTAGTCAGCAGAGTACTAGAAAATAGCCTACCACCATGCTATGGCCTCCTCAAGATGTTTTCCTTCACCGGCAGCTTATTGTTGGGGTATGAATCCACACCTTCGGCGTGTGAACCGTCCACGCTAACCACTGAGCTATCATCGCTAATATATCTTTTTCTCTCGTTGGTTAGATGACGACACATCTTAGATTGTATAAATTAAATCAAGCTAGATATTAATAGACTCGTTTTTATGTGAAAAATTAATTCATCTGTTCCATAATTCTATCAACACTCGATTTTAACTCGATAGGTAAATAATCAATTCTTATGTGCACATGTTTTGTCGAGTAACAATAGTTTTACGTTTGCCGACCAAATGAAAGGGCTCAATTAGATGAATGTGGTGTTAATTGGTGCCGGTGTCGATTTCAATCAGTGCTCGTGATTGAGCTCTTTTGATGAAGGATTTGGAGTGTTTTTTTGTTGTTTGATATTTAACAAGCTGTGTTGGAAGGATAGGCGTGTTTCTAAGTAAGCGGTGATGGCAGATGTAAGCTAAAAAAAAAAAAACAGCCAAGTGCGAGTCGGACTTCCGCACCAAGGGTTCCGTACAAGCTTGTAATAATGCGTCCATCACGGAAACTATGAAAGCATCGATCTCACCGTCACTTAATATCAGTTAAGCCGCGGTCGAACACGTAGCCTCTCACTTGAAAAAAGAGTTTTTGTTTCAAACAAAGTGTTAGGAACCCTTTTACAAATATATTTACAATAAAAAAATCGTTCAGTATATAGTACATAATTTGTTACCTGGACAAATCTAATTTCATAGTTTTTGTGCGCGATTATTACCGGGACAAAACTAATCTCATAGTATTTTGTTCGCGATTATTACCGGGACAAAACTAATCTCATAGTATTTTGTTCGCGATTATTACCGGGACAAAACTAATCTCATAGTATTTTGTTCGCGATTATTACCGGGACGAAACTAATCTCATAGTATTTTGTTCACGATTATTACCGGGACAAAACTAATCTCATAGTATTTTGTTCGCGATTATTACCGGGACAAAACTAATCTCATAGTATTTTGTGCGCTATTAAGACCTGGTAATAAACATGATTATGTACAGAGTAGTTAGCAAGGTAGGGAAAAGGCAAAGGCACAAGAGATAAACAAAAGCTGCTTACTAAAAAACGATAGGAAACATGAGCTTACAATATTAAGGAACCATAAAACGCCCATCGATTTATCATCCACTTGTTTAATAAACGGTAAGCGCAAGAAAAAGTATCGCGGATACACAACAGTCGGCGACAAAATCAATAAAACCTTCTATACATTCGTTATATCCACTGGAATTATTGTTTCTCTACAAGAATATACGACAAAGTTAGTCTTCGATATTTATTTCTATCATCATATAAAACAAAAATGCCCAAAAATGTAGAATGGAATGTATATACTTAGAAACAAATAAGATACTACAAAATATATATATATATATATTTATATAGTAATCATATAGTAATTTGCCGTGGTGGTGCCGGTGTAAGAATTATACCCCACCCTCTCTACCCGTGGTTGCCGTAAGAGTCGGCTAAGGGATGTAATCCGGAAGATGAGCAGCAGCGTCCTCCTTGAACAATCACACCTAACTGCGCTCGCCAACCCGCCTGCCAAGCGTGGCGAGTATTGGCAAAACCCCACCAGGAGGAGGCCTAAGTCCAGCAGTGGACGTCCTATGGTTGATGATGTGTGATATTTTTATATAAATACGTATGTATGTTATCAACAAAATTCAATACGCAAAAAAACTGTAAATGTGTTCTAAAAGTTGTACAATTTCAAATACCTTTGAAATTTTGTCGTTGACTGTATTCACATTGTTCAACTTCGTAATAAATCGGTGAACAATCGAACAATTGAGTATCGTTCCGATCCGATCGATATCGATCCGATCATCGAATCAATCGGTTATAAATGAGACTTTTAAGGTGTATTCACAATGAACGGGTTTTTGATTCAACGTTTACATTATGATTTATTGATGTATGTTGTAGGTAAAATATGATCTTTCTTACCATTTCGTTTTAAAGATTCCGTGCTAGTAGGGTGTCCAATAGCACCCTATTAATAAACTTACCATGCCAGTCTGTTTGTCCAATCTTATTTTTATTTATTTACGCGTCTAATTTTTCTCAATTAATGCACTAAATAAAGATTAAACATAACCTTATTGGCGGAATCGCAAAAAAATCATATTGGGTGTTTATGTATAAAGAAAAAAAGTTTTTTTTTTTTTATAAAGTGATGAACTAGTTTAAGAAAGTGATACAATATAAAACGTTTTTTGTTGCTTCCAAAATTCCATGAAAACGTATGGTAAAGTCACTATAAGAGCATAGCCAGACTTGACTTTGACGTTCTTTGTTTTACCTTGATTGTGACTTAAGACTTATGTTACTCTATTTGTCATAAAATACTTGACACTGGTAAATGTACAAAGTACGATGCCAAAAACACAAAAAAAAAAGAAATTTGACACATATATCTTTCTACTTTTATGCAATTAACATGCTTAGAGTCAGCTTCCGCACTAACAATAGACACGTTACACAAATCCGTATATTGTGTTCCTAGGTAGGCAGGTCCTCAGTGATCATTCATCCGGAATTCATTACGTCAGCACACCCATCTCAACAATAGCAATACCAACTTTATTCAAATTTAAATTGGTGGGAATACATCCCATTACCCTTTATAATATAGGTCAACATGGGTGTGGAAATTAATGAAAACCCGTTTTTAATTTCAAACTTCGTATTATTTCGGGTCACTTGTTATTTTTAGGGTTCCGTACCCAAAGGGTAAAAACGGGACCCTATTACTAAGACTTCCCTGTCTGTCTGTCTGTCACCAGCCTGTATCTCAAGAACCGCCATAGCTAGACAGTTGAAATTTTCACAAATTATGTATTTCTGTTGCCGCTATAACAACAAATACCAAAAACAATATAAAATAAATATTTAAGGGAAGCTCCCATACAACAAACGCGATTTTTTTGCCTTTTTCATTTATAGATAATGGTACGGAACCTTTCTCGTGCGCGAGTCCGACTCGCACTAGGCAGGTTTTTTTAAATATGTAACATAATGAAGCCCTGTTAGTTCATTTGGTAGTATATTTAAGCTTGTAGAGCGAGGGTTCGATTCCCGCCCAGAACAAACAAAAACTTTGTCATTATAAATAAATGGCTGTATCTGAACATCCTGTTATAAGTATGTTTTTACAAAAAAGTAAGTATTTATTCTATCAGTTATGTGGTTCCTATAGTACAAGCTTTGCTTAGTTTAGGGTTAGATGGCGCTATGTGTAATGTTTTGCGACCTTTATTTACTATTTATAATTATTTAATTTATTGAATCAGTTATGTAAAAAATTTAATACATTCATTACGGTTCAAATGGTATACAGTTCGTAATAGGTAGGATAACCTGGCAAGTTAATTAATTAACTTTGTCTGTTGGTTACCTTTTCGTGTCTAAACGGTTAATATGATCTTATTATAATTTTAATGGCTGAGAGGCTAGGTATTTGACCACAGCTCACCTGATGTTAAGTGTGTGATTTTATATCATGAGGATTAACATAGGCTATTTTTTGTATTTTATATACATATATCCGTGCAAGCGAAGCCGCGGGCAACAGTTCGTATATCTTAAATTCGTATTTTTTTCACCCTGGTTATAAGTAAAAATGAAAGTCTTTCGGAATAAACAGTGACTACACGACCTCTAGGTATCCATCTAGATCACATTTGTATTTGAAATAATTTTATAGGTATTGCAAAAAGGATAATAAAACATTTGCTTCAAATCAATACGAGACTCCAAAGCAACATCCGTTCAAACGGTTTGACCCTCCCAAAAGCGTTGCAATTAGCAACAAAAGCTTAATTAAAGCTTTCGTCGGAGCTTATTACGTAACACAATGGGCTCCAAATTCAAAAAAGAAAAAATGTATACCAAAATGTGTGGGTAAAGAAACTTGCAAATTGCAACTCAACTCTTTGCTCAACACCCACGTAAAATATAAAAAAAAAAAACTCAAAATTTTTTCTTTCGACGCTAAAGCGATTACACACTCGTCGATCAAAAGCGGCGATAATAATTTCAAAAATATCACATCGACACATTTTACGGACATCAGATAAAACGGCGCATTCTCCGACGCGCTTAATAAGAATTCTGCAGAAACAATTAATTTTTTTCCACCTGCATTTAAGCACTGCCCGCGTTTCAAGTTGCATTAAATAAACTGGTATTTAAATGGAATATGAGAAAAACTCGTCTGCGCTCGAAAAATAAGTTTCGTACCGTCTGGTCGCTTTAAATCGATATTTAAGCTCTTGATTAGGTAGAGTGGCGACTTATCGGCGATGAAAAGTTGGTAGAAAAAAACTTTTAAGCCTTGAACAACTTCCGGTGGGGAAGATAAAAAGTCTGTCAATTTTCTACAGGATTCATTTCGGAGAATGGGCGACTGAGCTGTAAGACCTTGTACTTCCATCCTCTTTTTACAACAGGACAATTAGAAAGACGGCCCACTACATAGTGTATTTTTTTTAGATAGTACCATACGTTTTGACTCAACGTTTCCATGAAAGGAATGAAACAAGTTGTTGGCTTCCTTGTTTCCTGAAAGATATGATCTAAGTACATCTTTTCAAGGTTAGAGTGAAAAGTTAGGTCAGCGTGCTTTATCTTCGATCACATCATCGCTTACCATCAGACGAGTTAGTACTCAAACGCTTACTCAAAAGACTTACTCGTATTATAAAAAAAAGCGCATTCATTTTATTTACGCTCAATAAGTGCTGTACAATTTTTAAGTCAGATATTCACGCGATTTTTCAAGCACGTTTACTTACTGCAGTTGATTATTAATCTAATATAGTATTAGCATAAGGTATCATATAGCGGAACAAATCGATATGATCGAATCCATAAGACTGTTTTATCAATACTAAGTTTGTACCAGTATTTTTAAGTTGAAGTTATTAATATCTCCCGTGTGTGAGGTCCTTTAACGAACACAGATTCCTTTTCACTAAATTGTATGTTGATTAGATAAACATAAATAATAAAACCATGAATCATTTATTTATTATTTATTTTAAAATCGCTCTGATAAAAACATGTTGCTTTATTGGCATTTGAATTTACCATGGACTAATAAGCGAATGGACAATAAACACGTTTAAGTTTTATCGTTGTAAACACAACTAACGATTATATTAAAAACATAACAAAAACCAAGTTTCCAATTAACGACAATTTGGACGTTTTTAAGGTAAGAGTGAATATAATTTTTCTAGATCAAAGTGCTCCTATCCTCAGCCACATTGTCGCTTTTCATTTTTTAACCTCACCTCACCACTTTTCACCTCAGCATAATTGCTGAGGTGAACCCCTATTTTGTAACTGTCTCTTGTTTGTTTGTTTTTGTGTTTCAAAATAAAACTTAATTTCTTTCTTTCATTAGGCAAGTTGATGGCGAAACTTAGATATATTTAATTTTAAAAATATATAGTGATGCTTTATTAATATTATATAAATGTAGGCATTCATTTAAGATTAGAAATTTGACAACAATATATAAATAAAACTAATTTCATAATATTTCGTGCGCGATTAAGACCCGATTATAAACATAAATATGTGTTCAAGACGCGAAAGTGTAAAAATTATATTAGAAATTTTATCGTTAATTGGTTTATAATAAAATATTTCAGTTATTTTAAATTCTAATAAAAAATAATATTATTGTTCGAAATACAAAGTAATACACAAATCGCTGTCCGTTCTTTGCGGCGCATTATTCGTGTATTGCAGAATAATATGCAGATGTATTTATGTTTACGTGAGAGGTCCATTGTCTCATTCGTCCATGCCAAGCGAACTTCCAACAACCGTAATAAAATATTACAATGTTTTGCTAAAAAAATAATATGCCAGGGGTTTCGGGGCGGATGTATTCGAGATAAAAATAAATATTTACCAGTGGACGAGTTGTCTTTTCGCAATATGAACTGGACTCTAAATTTAAACCCTTCAAGTAACATATTCGACTGTTAGCTCGTTTGGTAAAGTTCTGCTTGGAGAACTGAAGGGCGTGGGATTCGATTCCCACGTAGGACGAACATTTGTGGTTCTCTTTATGGGTGTTCTGTATATATTTACAAAAACAGGTATATTAAAGCTAATTAAGGTACATAAAAACTCTTAGCATCTAGCATAACTTATTCTATTTACTTTCCTTTAAATAAATACCAAAACTACGGACAATATCGAAGGAAACAGCTGATATAATTTATATTTAAGGCATCATTACAGCCAATATTAAAATTAATCGTCCAAATTAAACACCGAGTCGAACTTTATCGGCAATTTGGCAAACAAAATCGAACTATTTGCGTACATTTATCGCTTTTCCCTCTCTGATTTTAAGGTTCAATTTGGAATAATTGTATACGGCCGGTAAACAAACTGAAGACTGAGTAATCAAAATATAAAGCCCTGTAATAAATTATTATTAATCGAATGATAAGCGACTCCATGGATGTTGCCGAGTAAAGATATCGATGTTCGAAGACGAATTAAAGGTTTAAAGATAGCGAATGTAATTTTGTCACACATGTTCATGCGAATAAAAAATGTAGATAAATTAATTTAAAAAGATTTAATATGATTATTACAAAAACTAGTACTTTGGTTCTAGAGATTTTATCGGTAATTTATTTTTTCACGTTTTTAAATCCCTCCTCACTAATTTGGATTTTATTGAATTGTGAAAAAGTTGTATGTGATACAGACAGACGAACAGACGGACATAACGAAACTATAAGGGTTACTGGTTACTTCGGAATCCTCAGAATTGACGTGAAATTCAAATTCAAATTTGTAGTAATAATAGCTCAGTGTTAGCGCGGTCGGTTCGCATGCCAAAGGGCGTGGGTTCAAACCCCAACAATGAGCTCGAGCTGCCGGTGAAGGAAAACATCGTGAGGAAACCATAGCGTGGTGGTAGGGTACTTTCTAGTACTCAGCTGGCTAGCTACCACCCTCAAGTTGAAAGTCTGCCGCCAAGCATCTAACGGTGTGTTCCGGCAGCCTCACTTGAGAGCCAGTTCTATTCCAAGTTAGGTGTGCTTTACCAACTTCGACCACACCGTCACTTAACATCAGGTGAGTTGTGGTTAAACACCAAGCCTGTAAGCCATAAAAAAAAACTGATATGTTTTTTTACTAGGTGGTACATATTCTTAGCAAGATCTCATTTACGTAGGTACCACCGCTGTACAAGATATTCTGCCGCCAAGCGGTAGTCTGTAAACATTACTGTGTTCCGGTTTGAAGGGCTCTGCAACTAGCGAAATTAGATAGATAGAAACTCTTTATTGTGCATACTGAAAAAGAAAAAGAGTACAGAAAACAAAAGAATCTTATGAGCTAGTGCCACAAGTGGCGGCCTTATCGCTAAGAGCGATCTCTTCCAGGCAACCAATAAATTACAAGGCAAAATAATAAAATAATAATAATTACAGGGCTGTTAAGACTAAACATCCAATGTCTCAAAGTAATGAGCGCCAAAATAACGATGCCCTTCTTTTACTCTCTTGGACTTCTTTTTACACGACTGCGCAAAGAGGTAGTGTAATGTTTCTAGGGTTCGTGTGTGTATGTATGTATGTGAGTTTTTTATTCCACCATAACTTTTAAATGCCTAAACAGATTTGGATGTATGGGGAATCGTTATAATTCTTACATCATCTGGGTGGAGCTGGGTATAAATATAAAAAAAAAATTCATTAGCAGACATTCCTGCTTTTAATTTTCTTAATTAAGCTCGTTGCAAAAAGTGCAATGGTCATGGGTAAACCTTATCTCTTACCATCAGAAAAATGGTTTCGTTAGTATAATGACTTTTATAAAAGAAGTGTTACAGTGAAAATAATTTAATTTAATTTAAAAAAAAGAAGACAAACTATAATAATACAGAACAGAAGTTCGCAACAGTTACAATGTTCTATTTAATTTATTATTATAACAAATAAACGGAATAAACACATTATTTAATCGTATCTTGTATTTATGTGCCGATAATTATTATGGTGTCTTATTTTTATTTTTTTATGTTTATGGTCTGGCTACTGAGGCCTTTGAACCAAGTCTTTATTTGGAATTACATAACTTCACTTGTCTTAGTAAAGTAGTGGCGACTTTACTATAAGCTTCTGGATGGAGTTTTGGAAGCAACACGAAAAGTCATGTTTAACCACATTATATCATTCTCCTACACTCGCGCTTGTAATTCGGTACTTTATGAATAAAACACCATTATTTTTATGCATAAACACTCGAAAAAACACTAGTTTTGGAATAAAATACAATGGGGCGACACGACGCTTACCGCGTTCCCGCCAAAACTCTTATGGTGTCTTAACTTAGTAATGACCACAGACAATAAAAATAACAGATAAAATGTTGAGCATAAAATTAGTGAAGACTTCATGGTCCTAAAACTTTACTTTGTATTTCTCGCTGTCACGCGTTAAAACGATACAAAGAATTTTAAGTACAGATTAACTTTATTAAGTAAGGTGTATATTATTTAGATTAACTTTTCATTAAGTACTCCAGAAATTAAGTTTTAATTTAGTAAAAGGTATTATTATATGGCTACATGTACCAAAACGACGTCCTTGAAGAAAATATGCTTTTGCAAGACGATACACAGGAATCAACAATCTCTTCCTAACCAATTTCAACATACGACCTTTATGGACTTCATTTTGATGACAGGACTGCCGACAAAATAACTATCCATAGATAATAAATAGATATTAAAGGTTTATTAGTTTGTTGTATTTGAGGGCCTATCATCACAATAATTATATGCAAGACGTCTACATTTCGTAAGATATGCATTTCCTATAGCGAATGAAATAAGACCTTGTTACTTATTTTGCAACACTTTAGTCGTGTCACTAAACTAAGGTTAATTTTTTAAAATATATGTTTTTGGGTTATACGGGGTTACGCAGATTTTATACAATTGCGGTAAAGTATAACAGTCTTTTACGGCATCTTTATGTAAAAGCCAAATCTCATACCAAACTTTATCTATTTGCCATTTTCGCACACCGTTACTTAATATCAGGTGAGCTGTAGTCGAACACCTAGCCATAAAAAAATAGGAAAAGAAACATAATTATTTTTAAGTGAAAACCGCGTTGAGCGAATTTTTGGTATTACTTTCGCGTCACCGACATGCTATTGTGATGTGTTTTAATATTTGAAACTAGCGACCTACGTCGGCATCGCACGGGTAGTAAGAATGAGTATAGTAAACTATCTTTAAAAGGTAAATATATGACACCGCAGACTTTTGTAGATCTATTAAAGAACAACGAAAATCCCACCATCCAATCTTTTGTTACATCTCAAAGGGATTAGGCAGCGTTTTCACTCAAAGCCCCTAGGTGGCTTAACATTTTCCAACACTTCCAACAATTATCATCATATTTCAACAAATTTATATAAAACCTTGACAAATTATATACCTAAACCTTCCTCATGAATCACTCTATCTATTAGTGAAACTTGCATGACAATCAGTTCAGTAGTATTTAAATTTATCGCGAATAGACAGACAGACAGACGCGGCGGTCGACTTTGTTTTATAATATGTTGTGATAGATATATTTTCTGTAATAATTCGCCCGATGGAAAGCGACAGTACGTCCCCGGATGGGGCACGTTGATCTAGAAGAAATCTATTTAAACGCCCAAATTCTAGTTCATAGGGAACAAAAAAGCCGGCAATGAGTCTATTCATGGGCTGTAAGCATCAAGAAAGTAGAGCCGAATTGTTGCCTACGAATACTGGGAACGTCCACGAGGAACGGAGAGTGTGGAATAAGGTCACGAAGCCCATGCACACACTCCCCAAAATGTATCCAGTAAAAAATAAACAGACATGCTACTCTGCGGCGGTGATGAAGATTAAGCAAAAACCATGCCCATGCCGTCTGACTCACTTAGCACATCTGTCTACGTGACCTGGGCTTGAAGATAATGCGCAAAACAGAGAGCGCACCGAGAAGTATAAATCATTGCTCAATTTAGATACTTAGGTACCAATTGAAATGAAATACAAATCATGGCACTATGTCAAGGTCAACTGCGGTTTTCCTGATTGGTCTCTGCGCCAATTTATGGCATAAAAGATTGGTCAACTTTAATTTTTTTTCTATTACTTTTTTATCTTTTAAAAAGAATCGGATGCGTACGTGTTGGAGCTGTGGGGTTGTGCTGCCGATCGTAATAGAGCCTTTTTTATGAGCCATTTGTGTCACATGTGAGGTTCGAAGTCTCTTGCATGGATTCGTTTAGGAATCTACAGAGACAGCTTTTGCCGCGCGAGCTCATTTACCTAAGCCCAAATCAACAAAGACAAATTTCAAGGCGTCCACAGCGCGTTCAGTGTTAGAGTAATAAAAAGAAAGACCAACTAGTAATAATGTCGCATCTGCTTTTCAAGTCGGAGAGGTCGGTATATATTCTGGGGCCCCCGTTCTACAATCGCATAATCGCTTTCGTTCGGGATGCCTTCCACTTCCTTCCAGTCTTCTCAGTTGAAGTGTAATTACGAGCCGGTGGTAGATTCAAACATGTAACTTAACGTTCATAAGTGCCTTACCAGGGCCTAAACTGAATAAATGACTTTTTTTATTTTGAGCTGAAACCTTGGCTCTGTAACTTTGTTTTAAGATTTAATTTAAACTAAAAGATTAAGATATAATTTGTATTAAATTTTATGTAAATAAATATACACAATTTATTTGTCAAAACATTTTCCTGGGCTACTAAAGCATATCTCTATCACATGAGTTGGAGCAATTAATATAATTATGTTTTAAAATACATTAATTATTAAAAGAGTATTAAAACACTGATTACCTACAGTCATGACAATGAATGAAAAACAAAATGTCCTTCAATGTTCAATACTTGTAAGTAATCATTAACTTTTATTGATATGTTTTATTATAATGATATTTATTGATATATATAAAAATACTAGCTGTGCCCCGCAGTTTCACCCGCGCTAGATGCCTACGTCATAGTAGCTTTATGCATGCAAAGTCTCAGCCCGATCGGTTTAAAATTGACAAAGTTTCATACAAACTTTCATCTCCTATTTTATACCCTTGGGGGTAGAATTAATCAAAATCCTTTCTTAGCGGATGCCTACGTCATAACATCTACCTGCATGCCAAATTTCAGCCCGATCCGTCCAGTGGTTTAGACTGTGCGTTGATAGATCACTATGTCAGTCATTCAGTCAGTCAGTCAGCCAGTCAGTCAGTCACCTTTGAGTTATATATATTTAAATAAATGATGACTTGTAACTTTGATGTTATCAACAGAATATTATATTGTTTTGTAATCTGACGTAATCTTATGTTGATGACAATCACAATATACGTTTATTAAATAAAAAATTCAATGGAATCGAACATTATAAAGCGGTGATATAAATGAGTAACAAGAAACATCACCAGGATAAACTTAGAAGCAATAACTCAACTCAATGAAGGATATGCAGTCATTGTGGGAATCTGTTTACCTAACCTTTAAGTAGGACATTTAACTAGCAATAGCAAAGACTTGCGTAGTCACGACATATATCATCCTTAGACGAATAAGGCATAGGACACGATACAGTGAAACGTTAGTGCGAAATTTACCCGTATACCAAATAATAATGGAATATTATTTACTTCATGGTAGATGTCCTTAGCAGAAGATAGTCTAGGTAGGCACCAGTATCAGATTCCTACCGCCAAGCAGTTATGTCTTAACATTACTGTGTTTTGGTTTAAAGGGCAAAATTACAGTGCTGTTGAGACTAACCATCGACAGTCTTAAAGTAAAATGATGTCGTAATTATGCCGAAATAATTGTAATTATGCCAAAATAATGTTGCCGTGGTGGTGCCGGCGTAAGAATAGTACCCCACCCTCTCTACCCGTGGTTGCCGTAAGAGTCGGCTAAGGGATGTAATCCGGAAGATGGGCAGCAGCGTCTTCCTTGAACAAACACACCTAACTGCGCTCGCCAACCCAAGCCAGCCAAGCGTGATGATGTGATGTCGTAAAAAACATGTTTTTGAAACATTGCTTATAAAGATATCCTGTAGTATAGTTTAATCATAATAATAATATTATTAATCACTCCACACTGACACCATTTTAGTATTTAAATTGCACTCTTATATAACCGGGGCCGGTCGCTAGTAAATATGTATGTACATTGTACATAGTATATATACATTCTATTTTTATGTATTCCTCAGCACAACATTTTATTCCTGCTTCACTTGGTTTCCTGTTTTGATTCCGATAGAAACAAGTTTCCTCGTATCGACACTAAGAGCAATTTAACTTTGAGTCCAGATATACAATTACTATTTAACGTTGAAATTAATGCAAATAACACTTATTACTTGCTGTAACTCAGATAGCGATGCGACTTGAAATGCGTTTGAACCATAGAACAGATACAAAAAGGAGATGGCATTACAATATTTTTCGACACAGAAATGTGTAATGTCACAAACACTGCTCGGAATATGGATTGTTTCCTAGCCATTTTTTTTCTATTTAAAGAGGCGAAAGGCAGGTCCATTTTTTTATTCCACAGCCTAAAAAAAAAGCAATGCTATTAGATTTTATTTAAAAAATGTACATAGGTAATTATTACAAAACGTAACCTTTTAAATTCTCAGGTTGTGTCAATAAGAAAGCATTGTTGTTACATATATATTATTTTTAAATAAAGATATTGGATATATCTTAAGACATTTCAGACAATTCAGACTTAAAAGCAAGCCCTTTTTCCAGGGTAATTGGGTAAAACCTTGTATACTTCATACATTATTTAACCCACTTAATATAATACCTTATTTTAAGTTGACTGGTAAAGATGAATGCGATTAACGTCAAGTGTAACTTGAAATCACCTGTTGCCACCTCTTGTTTGCATATGCTCCATGGTTTGAGCTGACAACTGGAGGCTATTAGCATTCTCAAGCTGGTTTTATATCGGTCGCTTACGTAACGTTGTTATGAATTTAAAACAGTGTCCGAAATGTTATAAAATTTACTAAAAGAACGTAAATAAATAATAATATTTAGAGTTCATTCATCAAGGTCAACATTGATAAAATTTTAATTTATTATATTAATAGGCTTAATAAATTTTTTTTAATTATTTTAATCCTTACATTAAAAAAAAGAAAGGTGGTATATTTTTCTGTGATTGGCTTCTCTCGGATCGGTTTAGGTGGCTATTTCGAGAACCTTTCTTTTGAAAAACTTTGTAACAGTAATAATAATGAAATTTAATATTAATCATAATAATTTTAATTTATATGTTAAGACACTCTCGCTAGACGGTTGGGTCAAGGGTCAGATCCAAAAGGCAGTGATCTTTGAGACGGCGCGCACTGTTAGGAAGTTCCTCACTCTGCAGCCCTAACCTCCGGCAGCTTGAGCCCTGCGCCACTGCCGGCGCCACTCTAGGTTTAGATTTTTTAGACACTAGATTTTTTATAATTTATTTACGTCGACTATTGTAATTCAGAAATTTAAAATATTTGACCGTGAAAATTGAATTTTTTATTACTGATTGAAAACAAAATCAAGGATAGGTATAATAAAAACATAAATTAAAATTTGCATCAGAATTAGCAATTAATTATAATTAATGGAATTTGTGATCATGAACTTAATTAAGGTAGTTGGGTTTATCTGCATTTAACTTGCATATTTATAGGGTTAATAATATACTCCTTATTTAATTATGTTGTATTAAGTACGTCACAAACGTGTCTTGAAATATAAAAAAGTGTTAGAAGGTAATTAATTGGTACAAAGCTGATAAAAAGAGAAAGAGAATATTTAGATATTTATTTTTGTTTGATTTTATCGTAGTTTTCGTTTCCACATTTCAAGACTGAACAAATAATATGTTTAGTAAATTAATTTTACGCGAAGAACAATTTGAATGTCTTCAAATTCAGAGTAAGTTTTGTAGCGATGATAGCTCATTGGTTAGTCGTTTCACACGCCGTGGGTTCAAATCCCAATAATAATCTTGAGCTGCCAGTGAAGGAACACATCGTGAGGAAACCATAGCATGATGGTAGGGTATTCTATTACTCGGGTAGCTAACTATCCTTTTTGCTCTTTTGGTAAAATATCTGCTTCAAGACCTGTAGAGCGTGGGTTCGATTCCAACCAGGACAAATATTTATGTGACGATAAATGTTTGATCTGTGTCTGGGTGTTCTGTATGTATCATAAGTATGTATTTACAAAAAAAAGTATATACGTAGCCCAATCAGCTATCTGGTTCCCATAGCACAAGCTTTGCTTAGTTTGGGGCTAGATGGCGTTGTGTAAATGTCCTACGATATTTATTTATTTATTTAAGCACCTTACGGTGTGTTCCAGCAGCCTCGTTTGAGGGCCAGTTCCATTCCAGTCAGGTGTATTAAGTATAATATAATTTTGTATTGTATTTGCTAAGCACACAATATGAATAATTTTCAAGACTTATATCTATAATAGGGTTACACGCTTGGGTTATAATAAGTCAAAAGGGAGTCGATGTACTCAGCATTATTTAACTACTGGCATAACACTGCAATCGTGAATAAAAAAATTAAAACAGTTCGACAAACAGACCAATTAAATTTATTACAAGTTGTGGACACGAGATGGTATATATTACTTTACTATTGACGTCATCAGCGGTTGCCATACTAAGTGCATGACCTGCACTGTACAGTACATTCGTTTACAAAAGTGTTATGTACGTTTAATTTCGTGTATAGTTTGCGTACCTACTCGACGCGAGAAATGTGACGAATTACAATAAGAGCTTATTAAGTAGCACACCTATAATTAATAGATTGATTGATGGATAGAATGTTTATGTACACATACAATATAAATATGTATCTCGGTATAACGACATATACTAACACTATTGATAAATTATTTATTGTAACGATGCTTAAACTAATATATTTTGTCACTTGCAATCCGTCCCGGCGTTGCACAGATGTAATTTATTTTAGCGACTTGATTCTCTACGTGCACAAAATATGATGTATTTTAAATACAAACCATTCGAAATAAAAGTAGTAAAATTAATTGCGTGATTTAGCAATGTTATCAGAGAAACAGAAATACGCAGACAGCGACTTTGCTTTATACTATTAAGAGACAGAATGCATCACTATAATAAAATAAGCATGTAATTTTGGGAATTTTTTTAGAAAGTCGAAAAAGCGATATATTTCCATGGCTGAAGTTCCAAAAACTCAAAAGAAACGATTTGATTCTGCATACATTGTGCGGACCGCTAGACAGTGGTTTGTACTGTCTGATTGGGTGTTCTCCGATGAATACATTCTGGATATCTTTAAGTCAAGAGTGAATCGTTTCCGATCGGAAAAATCGGAAATCTTTTGAGCAAGCGTGCTCAATCTTATATCATCATTGGACATGAGGTGAGATGGTGGTCAAACAAAAAGGTATAAAAAAAAGAGTTTTGTAAACACTTTTAGCCAAAATGAAAATAAAAACTTCTCTCTGCACTTTTATCATCGACGATACACCATCGTCTGTATAGCAGTAATTGGAATCGCCTTGAGATATGATTGTGGGCTACTGGACTATAAGTTTGAATGTACATGAAATTAAAAGACTCACTCGTATTTAATGTCGACTAATTATTAAAAAAAAGTATTAATAGTAATTCAATTCAATGTAATGGTGACAACTAAAGTTGTTTTCAATGCCCTAGTTTTGTATTTAACTAACCATTTATACATTTTTGTAATATTTTTACATTAAATTTTTTAAATGTCTTAAAGTAACGAACGCCGAAGCAGCGATATCCTGGACTTTTTTTTGTTTCTCTGGTTACCGCTGGAACGGTAATGGACAGACCCAATCTCTTACCATCAGGAGAGCGTTTAGTTCCACTCATTACTTTTTTATGGCTGACAAGCTAGGTGTTTTCCACAGCTCACCTGATGTTAAGTGACGGTGTGGTCGAAGATGGTAAACATACCTAGCCTGGAATAGAACTGGCTCTCAAGTGAGGCTGCCGGAACACACCGTTAGACGCTTAGCGGCAGATTTTCAATTGGAAAGTGGTAGCTAGCCAGCCGAGTACTAGAAGTGAGTGTTACTAGAGGGTTTTCTTTCACCTGCAGCTCAAGCTTATTGTTGGGGATTGAAATCAAGGTCTCCGGCGTGTGAACATGCCACGCTAACTACTGAGCTATCATCGCTACTAAACTAGATACTATTGCATATTACGTACTTGACCTTACCTTGAAAGTTGATTAGACTACTCGTATATTCAACCTCGCAAGCTTGATGAGGTTTGGCAAATTTACGCTACAAAATTTCTTCTTCAGATTCAAAAATATTTATTGAATACTGATATAATAATATTATGCTAGGTGTTCTTGCTAAAATTGTGTCATCAGTCTACCCTTATCGGGCATTCAATAATTAAAATTATTATATTATTTCATACGGATTTTTAACAATAATAAAATAATAAACAAGTTCTTCAACAACAACTTCAGACATATGCAGGTTTTCTCAATATGGTTTCTTTCAATGAAAAGCCAGTGGCAGTTAAAATAAAAAAAGGTTAACAAATTGTTAAAAAATCTCTTTGTCAAAGAACTCATTGGTACAAATCGGACCCACAATCTCACGAATAAGACGCACGTATCAAAAAAAAAAAACAACTTTATGCGTAGTAATATATGTCGTTTAATATAAAATCTACATACCAAATATTTAGAGGCTTGATTGAGTATCAAATTCGGGCCGTTCTTTGAATTATAGTTTGAACCACATACCTGTAACAAAAAAAAACGGTATTTAACTTAAAACTTAAATTGGAAAACTTTTCACACAGCAAAGCTAAGCAAAGCTTGTATTATAGGAACCAGATAAGCTGATAGAATATTTACATCTTGTTTTTGTTAATACATAATTATAATATACCTATACAGAATCGTCACAAAAATGTTAGTCCTGAGTGGGAATCGAACCCACGCCCTTCAGTTCTCAAAGTAGAACTATTACCAAATGAGCTAACAGGGCAGGCAAAATAAGAAAGAAATAAAAAAATACAATCGAAATTAAGGAATTTTCACTTATTCCTAAATGTCACAAACAAATAAGTTTTGTAAAATCTTTGTAAAAAGTGTTTTTGTCTGTAAGTAAGAAAAATTTTCAAGTTTCAACTTCAAAGTCGTAGCAGCTAATTTAAACTTAAACAAAGCACTATTTAGTCCACTAAAACACAAGTTTACTGTAGTTTTTGTTAGCCTTTGAAAGATAAATAGTTGCTAGAAATAAAATAATTAAAAATGTTGTAGGTATTTACATTCCAGCTTTAAAAATGAGGTCAAGAACATTGAATCGCCTAAAACCATTAAAAAATTAAGTAACTTTTGCTGTTTATACAATTACTAAAAAAGAAATAGTACAGAATGATTCTTTGATTTAACTATTGAACATATATATATAATACAGAACCCAGTATTTTGGTATGCTGTTTAAATTTTTTGATGACTCTTTAGTGATCACTGGCAAACGTTTTCTCTTACTATCAGGAGTGTTTCGTCTTTTAACTTCATATAAAAGATCTGACCCGATATTATTTTTAACTTGCAATCTTTTTATTCATACAGACAATAGTTTAAACAAAAAAAAACGTATTACTCGAAAACACTACAAAAAGATAATAAATAGATCTAGAACGGCCACAGTGTAAAAAAGTCCGAGTAAGTGATGTCCACTATTAATACACTAGAAATGTATTGCCTTTTTAAACTAAATTTTGACTTGGTTCCCGAGTTGTATGGAGTGGCATCGATTCCCTCCCAGAACAAACATTTATGTATGCGACGAACATAAATGTTTGCTTAAAGCAAACAGTCAGGCTAACGAGAAAAAAAAACCCGCATTATATTATTTTCCAAATATATTTTTTCGCGTTTTTATGCATGATGTGTTTTGTGTGTTGTTTTAGTGGCGTTTTATCCAAAAATTGCCATATTACTTGCGAGAGTGCTGAAAAGTATAAAGTAGAAAAAACTATGCATTTTGCTTCCAAAGTCATTCGTTCTTACTTTACTGGGACATGACTGGACGTAATCTTGACTTGCTTTAATATGAGACTAACCATAGAAAGTCTTAAAGCGATGAGCGGCAAAGCAGCGACGCCTTGGACTTTGTTTTACACCTCAAAGTTGTGTATCGCTGCAATGTTCATGGACATGCGTTATCTCTTACCATCAGGGGAGCGTTTTGTTTTTAGCAATACTTTCACTTAAAATAATAATAATAAAGCTTGAAAATATCGAAACACTTAAAACTAACAAATGCCAAAATTACGACGCCAAAATGAGACTAAATAGTTGTAATTTTAGTCCAAGGTGACAGATGTATTGTATCTTGAGTTTGTTTACTGTAGTAACTGTGGCATTATTATTTGACGTGGGCGTATCACCGTTGCAAATCCATTGATTATGTCTGATGTATACGAAGATCTTCAGTTTTTGTTGGGTTGTATTGTTCGTGATGCGATGATAATTACATTATTAAGTCTTAACATAAACATAGGTATTTGCGAGTAACTTGAGACAGGGGTGTCAAATCTTTATTTAAAAAAAAAAAACCGGTCATGTGCGAGTCGGACTCGCGCACGATGGGTTCCGTACCATTATCTATAAAAACGCCAAAAATATCATGGCTGTTTTAAGTCCCATCAATATTTGTTTTATTTTAATTTAATTATTTATTTTTAAAGTGAACATATAACTAAATATTCTGTGAATATTTCAAGCGACTACCTGTTGCCGTTATATCGAGCATAAACGAGCAAAATACTTACGTTTGTTGTATGGGAGCCCCCTTAAATATTTATTTTATTCCGTTTTTAAGTATTTGCTGTTATAGCGGCAATAGAAATACCTACATCATCTGTAAAAATTTCTAACTATCACGGTTCATGAGATATAGCTTGGTGCCAGACGAACAGACAGACAGGGACGTACAGCGGAGTCTTAGTAATAGGGCCCCGTTTTACCCTTTGGGTACGGAACCCTAAAAAATACTAATTCTAAGCTAATTTAATTCTTATTTTTAGAGGAATTCTGCAAGCAGTTGTTATTTAAATAGGTTTGGAATTAAATCGAAAGGTTTTAAAATCCCTTCTTGTCGAAAGTCACAAGTAAAATTAAACTATAATTACATTCTCTTTATATTTTCAAATTTACATCCTACATCCTGGTACCTACAAATTTGTGTCTTTTTTTTATATTAACTGTCTCACGGCTGGGCACGTGAGTCTCTGCTCATTGTGAGAAGAATCCATAACTCTGGCCAAGTGCGAGTTGGCAGACATCACACATCTCCGTTTTTTTTTTAAAACTTTTAGACATTGTGTTTCCTCACAATGTTTTCTTTCACCGTTTGAAGTCATCAGCAAAACGCACACAGCTTTGAAAAGACAGTGAAACTGTGCAATAAGTTTCCTACGTGCATAAACTTATAGTCAGGTGACAACCCTAGTCACTGTAATTCAAATCTTATCGCAACACATTGAAATAAAATAAAAACAAATTACCAATCGTACGTGCGGATAGTTACGCAATCATTGGTAATGACCCTCGAATTCGATAATACGTTACAAAGTAACTGGATAATACCTAGTTTATTATGTATGTAGCATAGCACATCACTACGAAAGAGCAGTATTTAAACTTGAAATTTTATTATTTGAAACGTAATAGATCACTAAGATTTGTACCTATTGAAGATTGATAAGTTAGACAAGCGTGCTTTATCGTAGACTACATCTTTGCTTAACATCAGGTGAGGTGGAGGTCAAACGTAAGCCAATTTAGGAAAAAAAAAAGATATACTATTCAGTGTTCAAATTATTTGGTGTATTTTCGCTTAAAAGTCGTTTTTGTTACAACAGTAACGAGAATTTAAAATAAAATTAATTTTACTTGACGACAATTTTTAAAAACCTATTTGAAATTTCACTTAATAGAAGAAGTCTTTATATCCTCTTCTCGCTGCAGTAACCATTTGCCCATGCCAAAGATAAAGAAAAAGAAGGAGAAGTTTGTTATGGGAATACGTAACGTTTCTGAGGTATTGTAAAATCACAGAAGAAACAGCCACTAGACAGCACGAGACAGATTCGTGTTATTCTATATTAGCTATCACTGACACTCCTATTTTCGTTGAAGCGTCTATGCCAGCAGAATTTGCTCCAGTACTTGAAAGAATTGAGTTGGCTCGGGTAGATGTTGAAGGGGAAAAACATAAAATACGTAAAGCGAGATATCATTGTTGTACTTCCGAGTGCTTCCGAATAATACAAAGTCAAAGTGCATTGTCTTTGTTCACATTACTCGTAGACTTTATTACAATCATCAATATTGGTAAAGAAGATGGTCATCGTTGCAGCGTCCATACTTTGAAACAAAATAAATTCAGCTAATGTGCTGCCGATTTCTACGCAACGCTGATATTGTCAGCACTGACCTCCTAGTTAAGTTTTTTAATTTTATTTAAAAGAAATGATACGAACGATACGCTCTCCTGATGGTAAGAGATAACGCATGCCCATGACCATTGCAGCGATATACAGAATTTTGAGCAGCAAAACACAGTTCAAGGCATCGCTGCTTTGGCGCTCATTACTTTGAGACATTCGGTGGTTAGTCTCAACAGCCATGTAATTTCGCTAGATGCAGTACCCTTCAAACCGAAACATAGAAATGGTTACACACTACTGCTTGGCGACAGAATATCTGGTACTGCGGTGGTACCTACCGAGACAACCTTTTGCTAAGGAGATCTACCATCAAGTAAAAAGTGTTTATTCTTGGTGCACTAAAAGTTGATTTCTAGTAAAGTTTGTTCACTGCCTTTGAAAAGTATACGTTGAAAAGTACAGTGGACCATGAATCGCTTAATTTCGATTCCAAATTAAGAGATCAACAAAAAACTTCGAACCTATTATTATTTCACGTGAGATGAATACTGAATACTGAGAAACGTTCAATACTTTAGGTATGTGATTAATTACTCGTTTAAGCGTGAAATTTGAAATGTGTACTACAAAATTGACCACTTCCTGATGGATAACTATTTTATTACTAACAAGCTAAGCAGTAGTGTGCAAAAATTACTTGTTATCTACTTCTTCAATCACTTGTAAAGTGTAATTATCATCATTATCAGCCTGTCGTAGTCTAATGTTTGACTTTGCCAAGACACTCTATTCCGCACGATCTTCGGGTTTTCATTTCCATTCACCGCCAGTTGTCCTACGTATATCGTCACTCCATCGTGTCTCAGGGCATCTTACTATGTGTTTGTCAACTCATGATCTCCACTCTAGAACACGTCTATCCCCACGGTTATCGGTTCTGCGACAGATATGTCCAGTCCATTGCCACTTCAGCTTACGCTGAGCTATCTCTGCGTCGAGTTCTCTGGCGAATTTCTTCGATCTCGGATACAATATTTTTTGTAAAAATAATACTATCATGAATACCATCAACCAAGCGCCTTTCACGTCTCGCACATGTATTCAATTATAAATAATTTTAAACAACAAAATAGTTTTTTTTAAATGTACCTAAATGTAAGGAGATGAACAAGATGCTCTCCTGATGGTAAGAGATATAATGATCATTAAAAAGAATACAGATAATTTTGATTAGCAAAACAAATTCCTGGTCATCGCTGGTTTGGCGCTCATTACTTTGAGACTTTCGATTGTTAGTCTCAACAGCCCTGTAATTTCACTAGCTACGAGGTACTGTCAGTGACTTTAGTTCTATGTCGGATGATTTCGTTACGAATTTCGTAATGAAACTCTTAGCATAGCTCATTGAGCAAGAAGATCTATCACCAAGTAATAAAAAAATGCTTTTCAATAAAACGTTTGGCTGTTCTCAAACAGAATCGTTTACGAATCCTATTTACGTCGATTACAAGTCCAGAACCTGTTTTAATTATAGCGTACCAATAACCTCATTAAAGGCTTGATAATTAATCGACTATACACCTGGACATACCCCCCATGCTCTTGCAGTATGTGATAGTGATAAAAGTTTGTGCAAACAGTATGAGAACACACACTTTTATTAATATGTGGAGTTTTATCTTTGTTAGGTAGGTAGCGAAAGGTATCTCATTGAGCAAGAAGATCTATCACCAAGTAATAAAAAAATGCTTTTCAATAAAACGTTTGGCTGTTCTCAAACAGAATCGTTTACGAATCCTATTTACGTCGATTACAAGTCCAGAACCTGTTTTAATTATAGCGTACCAATAACCTCATTAAAGGCTTGATAATTAATCGACTATACAGCTGGACATACCCCCCATGCTCTTGCAGTATGTGATAGTGATAAAAGTTTGTGCAAACAGTATGAGAACACACACTTTTATTAATATGTGGAGTTTTATCTTTGTTAGGTAGGTAGCGAAAGGTATTTAGGTAGCAAACCTTTCTTGTCAATACGTGGAAACGTGCGCTAGAATTAGTTCACAAGTTCAAAGTGTTCCCAACAAGCTATGAAAAGAGCTATGTTAGGCGTTCCTCTAAAAAATACCTAACCGCCATGCTAAGGTTTCTTCACGATGTTTTCCTTCACCGACAGCTCTAGCTTGATGTTGAGATTTAAACTGACCGCGCTGAGCTATCATCGCTACAAAGGTGTGATAGTGAAATCAAACGCATGCTTAATCAGTTGTAATTTTTTTTTATGAGACCAACGAGATGCTCTCCTTATGGTAAGAGGTAACGCCTTTTTTTCATGACCATTGCAGCGATACATAAAACTTTGAGTAGTAAAACAAATTCCAGGGCATCGCGGCTTTGGCGCTCATTGCTTTGAGACATTCGATGATTAATTACTACAGGCCTGTAATTGCGCTAGCTGCAGCACCCTTCAAATCGGAACACAGTAATGTTTGCACACTACTGCTTGGCAGTAGAATATCTGGTGCTGCAGTGGTACCTACCTAGACAACTTCCTGCTAAAGAGGTCTACCACCAAGTAGATTAACCGAGCCTCGATAGAATGCTGATAATTATCAATATGACTGTAGGTTGTTATTGAAGACCATAGTAAGTTAAAAGTGACGTACGTTTGAAATTAAATTGACAAAAATATATTTACGGCAAAAACAAAATATATAAAAAAAAATATTTCATGATGAAGTCAAATTAGATATTGTTTTAAAGTAGTAAACGATTTTTCTGTGCAACTATTACAACAATTTTTCACAGTTTGAATATAAGTTACTGCCACAAAATCCTCATACAAACGTATTGTGCAATTCAATTTATATTTATATGTGAGTGGACCGTAATGAGCAAAGACTGGAAAAGTAGAATGAATACCCTAATAAATTGAAGTCGCAGACGTATACGATAGTGAACAATTTGGTCTCTTGGTTTTTATTCCTTAAAAAAAAAACGAATTATGGCTAGACGGGTTTGTTTGTTGTTAAGTTGATAACTAGTATAGAGCAGAGATTTAAATAAAACAGAAAGACAAGTTCAACGGAATTAAAATGGATGAAGTATGTTAAGGTTATAATCCATCCAAATTCGAAATCAATCAATTCTCCAATTATAATGCTTTAGAATGATTGGTTTTAAAGGGTTACGCGAAATGGTAGTGGTAATGGTAATGGTACTAAGCGTGATTCATTAAAATAATGACAATTTAACTGCAGATATTTTTTTCGTCATTTTATGACAAAAATTAAAAATGGTTGATAATAACCTCTTTTCAGCATAGAATTACCGTCCCGCCTAACCCCATTTATTTTGTATTTTTGCACTTTAAAGGGGTTTTTAGATTTTGAGCTTTCCACCTGCTGTAGAGGTAAATTTTTTTTTTTAATTCATCGGCATATGGATACGGATTCCTTGATACCTAATCTTCATATTTACTTAAATTTTTACAATATATATCTAAAATGTTTAGTTACAGTTAAAGTCCAGTCCTTGCCGGTCGAGTCCAGTCATGCCTTAGAAAAGTAGTAGCGACTTTACTATAAGCTTTGATAGAGCTTTGGAAGCTATACGAAAAATCATGTTTTACCACATTATATAACTTTCCCACACTTCCACTTTATGGATAAAATACCACTATTTTTATACATAAACACTCGAAAAATCACAAAAATACAATGGGGCGACACGTCACTTACCGCGTTCCGGCAAAACTAAATATAATTTTTTTTTAATTTTCTTTGTCACCAATAACAATTTTTAAACCTTTAAGTTATACTTCTGTGTTATTATTTTGCCTTAAAGGTAAAAACTTTTTACTTCTTGGAAGATGGATTGCCAACACAATTAGAGAGGAACATTAATGCAGCTACGATACTTGCAGACGAAAATAAACTTCTATAAAATATCAATTGTACAATCGATCGAACACACTGTGTCAACAAAAAACGTCAAACAAAAACACAGTGTTGACAAAAAAGTAGCAAGTTTTATCTTCCTCAATTTACTTTCCTGTCTGACGGTTTCTCTTGTCCCGACTTTTGTGATAGAAAAATAACTCTAGCTTTATCAAATGAAAATAAATACTTAAAAGACTCATAGTAAAATTTCGTAAACTAATAAATGTAAAAATTCAAGTATGTAACTCAAAATAACAGCATTGCAGCGGTACCAATAACTTTGAGTAACAAAACAAATTCCAGGGTATCATTGCTTTAACGATCATTAATTTTTTACATACGATGGTTGGTCTTTATAACTCTACATATCATTATATTGACATGCCATTAATATTTTGACATTTTTAATGTAATTTTTGGTTGGTTTTTGGACTTGTAACTGCAGTGTTTTTGTTTTACTTATGCGTGATTACTCACGTTTAATTTTATTAGAAACTCCGACTATAGTTTCGGCCACATTCGGTGGTCTTCATTAAACGTGAGTAATCCTGCATAAGTAAAACAAAAATGTGTCAAAACCACGTCAGTTTACATAGTAAACTTCAGTGTTATCAATAAAAACTATTATATTATAATACTAGTTATTATATTATATTGTAATCTCGTAATTTCACGAGCTGCATTATTCTTCGGCAATGTGAACAAACTATTGGTTGACAGAATATCTATTACCTCGTAACTCCTGCTAAAGCTTTTAACTATACCACCATTAAAATAATATATACATTTTTATGGGACCAAATGGCAACTATTCCGCATCAAACTGAAGAAGAATCACGTAAATCGGATCATAAATCTCAGCGTAATCGGTGAACATACATATATGTAAAAAAAAAACAATCAATTTGAGAACCTTCTCCTTTTTGAAGTCGGTTAAAAATGAAAGAAAGATGTGTCTTAGCCATTTTTAAATATATACATTTTTCTACAGTTTTTAAGCATGTATGTATATAGTTTTATTCTAGGATTGGGTTGGCAACAGTGTGCTGAAGAAATATATCATCTAGGAAAAGGACTTGCAGACATTTGTGACTTAGGTGTATTCGAAGAACACGTACTTGTGTCTAAATACGGCTATTTAGGACGTACACGCATTTTGAATACACAGAAATTCAACACTGATTTTTGTTGAGAATTACGACATCGAAAATATGACCGTACTATTAGGATTCAATGCGTAATGACCGCAATAACGAACGTGTAGACAGAACAAAAGATATCCCACAGCCTTGAAGGCAAGCATATAAATACATCAAATTAGATGCATATCAGGTCCATTATTGTATGGCCACTGATCCATGCGCTTGATGCGACAAAAACTTTAACTTCATACTGGACTGTGTCTCAAAATAGAAACAACGTGTGTTCATATTGGTCGAGCAAGATTTTTTTAATAGACTATTTCGAGAAGTTTCATTTTCGTTATAATAATGTTATTTTATGTCGATGACAAGCTACAGGTTTGATCACGTGGTTGTCAATACGGTTGTATAGTTTTTGAAGCATTGATTCAAAGTGTCATGTATATGATGTCACAAAGATTACTTACATGACATCACACTTAAATTTACAATCAAAGTTGCAAAAACAAAAGCCACAAAGGAAGCTGGAACTTTATAAGAGACGACAACGACACTTGACAGACGTTATTTAGTGCCATCGACGAAGTATACATGTACATTGAAAAAAAAAAACAGTTCATCAGGGTTTTAGGTATTCTTTTTATATTATTGACACGTCGGTTCAGTTTTCAACCAGACTCATATCGTTCAATTTGAAATTATAATGCAACAGATAGTGAATCCTTTGTTTATCCTTGGCTGAAGACTGAATATATCAAGAAATTTAGAATAATAACGTAAGAGCCAGCGCTTAGTTTTTCGTGTGTAAATAATAGGAATTTTATCACAAAAGATTTTTATTTTTGATGATTATGCTAGTTATTTAATGTTAATAATACATTGCTCATAACCAATATTCAGTTGCTCGCAGTACAAAAAAATATTGTAGGTTATGTCACAGAGCGCCATCTAGCCCCAAACTAAACTAAGCTTGTACTATAAAAACCACACAACTGATACTTATATATGACTACTACTACTTATATATTTTTTTGTAAATACATACTTAATATATAAACATAATACACAAATACAGAACAAACATTTGTCAAGGTCAGTAAAATTTAACCTTTTCAAGTTAAGCAAAGTTAATTATCCTTAGCAGTGTTATTTACATCATTAATGTCGAACACCGTATAAAATATATAGTAGTTAAATATTATATATATGCGCAGTAAATTGATTAATTAGTTAGTCAAAATACGATCTTAAGACCTCATATAACTATTCAAGCAAAAAACATTTACCTTCGACTTCGTACAAACACGTTAGGATTCATGTTTATTTGAATTTTTATTACAATTTTATATTGAGAGTTGACATACCATTTACTGTAGCTGAGTGGTTAGCGCGGTCAGTTCACACGCCGTAGATCGTGGGTTCCAACCCCAATAATAAGCTTGAGCTGCCGGTGTTGATAAACATCGTGAGGTAACCATAGTATGGTGATAGGGTATTTTCTAGTACTCGGTTGGCTAGCTAATTGAAAGTATGCCGTCAAGCACCTAACGGTGTGTTCTGGCATCCTCACTTGAGAGCCAGTTCCAATCCAGACTAGGTGTGCTTTACGATCTTTGACCACACCGTCACTTAACATCAGGTGAGCTGTGGTCAAACACCTTGTTTGTAAGCCATAAAAAAAAAACATTCGTATACAATTTTCAAGAAATTCAAATCGATTCAATATTAAAGAGCCATCCTTACACGTCTAGCTCTGGATGTTCTATTTTTATCGCAAATTGCCGACCCCGGTGTGACAGACCCCTTCAGATTAAGCTATAACATATTGCATAGTAACATTATATAACTATTCATATCATAGTGTTTTTAGATCAAAACTGTGCTAGTTGTGTTACATCTTACATGATATATAGAATATGACAAATGTGTAAAGGATCGTTTGATAAAATTAGGTAAGCTGTGGTCAAACACCTAACCTGTCAAAAACATTGGTTTAAGCATTGCCGCATTGAAAAAGTAGGTAGTTTAATAAATCAAAGTTACGGGTCAAATTATGGAATATAATTGAATGTGGTGAGATATTTTGTTTTACTGGTGCGGAATTATTCAATTTAATTATATCTGATACTTCGACTTTAATTTCGGCCACTTCTTTTCCCAAAGAACCCTTTTCTAGGAGTCAAAGCAGAGTACCTAAAACACGCGCACAGCCTCCTTCTGCTTCGTTTTGTAATATAATTTCAAATATATCATAAATATCGTCAAAATATTGATAAAGCCATGTCAATAAAATTAATTACTATTAATTTAATATTCTTTTAATTTTAAGTAATCGTCTAAGTCGTAAAACAAGATCTTTATCAGTCGAGATCTTAGCTTAGTTCCGAAGTACGCAGTGGAAGTTCAATCTCAATTTAGCAAGGCTTTATATATCTCACAATAAATCTTATAATTAAAAGATAAAATCAAGAAGTTATTTTTGTAGCGAAATCTGAAATGGCCATGAACCAAGATTATTGGTGAGTCCACGGCCGACAATTGTTCAATTTGTAGATCACTTTTATTGAGTGACACAGGATTTTAGCACTTGTATGATTTTATTCAGTGACACCTGTTTATTCTGTGACTAAACTAGCAGTTAGTACCTCGTGATCTGTCCAACTTTCTATGTGTGAGGCAGAGTGTGGTCAAACGAGAACACATATAGAATTTAAAAAAAAAATTGTCACTTGAGCTGCTAGTAAGCTATTATTCGTTTTCCTCAATAAAAACATAGTACACAAATCAATAGTAGACGAAACGCTTCGATAAACTAATCTAAATAAAAACACCATAATTATGATATCTGAGTCACGATTTCTTTTATCCTTTCACGGGACCATCACGAAAAAGCTCTTTTATTTCGGTCATAAAATTTAAAGACAGTCATTTTTTAAAGGAATCCAAACATGCCACCAACAAAGGTCTATTAAAAATTAACACCAATAATTATTCTTGTGGTGATCAAAGGCATACAAAAAGCTATAAAAACGATCGATTGTCCAGAATCAAAATTGGTTATTCTACTATGATACTACTACTACGTGTGTCAACACGTACGCATCCTGTCACCTCCACGCCACTCAGCGGGTCGCTAGTTCAGGTGCAGAAACAGCTGCAAAAGGCAAGCACCTGAAATATGCGACACTTGAGTCAGCGTACGAGTTCGTCCCTTTCGCTGTGGAGACGGCAGGTCCGTGGGCCTCCGAGGCGAAGAAGTTTGTCGCGGAACTTGGGCGGCGCCTAAGGGATAGGGGGCACGATCCACTTTCGGGCCTCTACTTAACCCAACACATCTCGCTGGCCATCCAGCGAGGTGACGCGGCCAGCCTCATGGGAACATTTGGGCGTGTGGGTGCGGAGCGCGAGTGATTTCGCTTTTAGTTTAGTTTTTCCTTGATTTAATAGAGTGATTATATTTGTTTTATTTACATTTTATGATATGTACTTATTTTATATTTGACATTTATAATTATTTTGTTAATTATGACAATGTTGTATCTTATAAGAAATAAAGTTACCTATATATTATTAAGTATGAAATTATATAAATACAACTATGATAATAAATAAGGAAATTGTTAAAATCCGTATCCTAGAGCGACACTGACTGACTAAAATAAAAGTTTATTAATATTCTATTAGTTATCTATAGAACAAGATTTGCTCAGTTTGGGGCTAGGTGGCGCCGTGTGAGATGTCTTAGAACATTTATTTATTTATATGAAATATTTTAAGTAGTTGTATAACTCATGAAAATTAACATGGACAAATTATATTTCGATTAATCTTATGAGCATTTGTTAAATGCCTAATACATTTTTGTTTTACTTATGCGGGATTACTACTACTTATCGGAAACTCCGACTATAGTTTCGGCCACGTCTTCTGAGTAGTCCCGCATATTGGCGTTTTGTAGCAAGGCAACCAAGACATTGTTTTTTAGCAGAGTATGTTTTTAATAAAGATATTTTAATTTGTTTTCCACTGCTACGGCAAAGCCAAAAGATTATGTTTATGCCAGTCATGTAAGTTAGTTTGTATTTACGTGTGTTCCACCGCAGCGCTGGAATTAATCATCTGATTTTTAAGAACGAGGTGACAATCGATTCGTAATTATGCTCCAAATGACATAAGCAAATTTTTAAAATTTAATTATAGTTATTTTGCCCCTAGTTTAAAAAATAAAATTGTTATTAATCTCTTGACCACTCTATTGTTTACCATTGGGCAACGAGTAAGAGAAATGACGACAATGGGATGTTTTCTGAACCAGTGGTCTCATAAATGTCTACAAGATAAACAAAAAGTGAATCACAAAACAATCCCAACTCTGTAGCGTATTTAGTACGTCAAAAAGCAGGCGGTGTTACCAGAGCTGAAACAATAATCGGAGACGTTCCAAAACTTGATATACTAGTTCTGTCACTTCTTACTTTCGATTAAGTTGACAAAGTGCGAGAGGGACATATACGATTTCACCTGCTCTAAAATAAGGATGACAATGCGCGATTTTTACAAAATGGAATGGAAAACTGTCAGTCAGCATCCTAATGGCAAGAACTTACCGCCGTCTTTAGCAACTACAGCGCCTAAACTATTGCAAATGCTTTAAGTCTTCTTCTCAATTACAATTCTGGTAACATTTTCCGTTATATTGCTCTCCGCGGGGAGACGTCCTGTATTACCGAACGACTTGAACCATTTGAAAGTTAGAAGAACGAATTTTTAAACTTTTGCGACTTGAAAACAATTATCACCAGATCTTTGGGCATAAAACATTAAGAAATTAGTTCTGTTAATTTACCTCGATGTTTCGGCTATATTGCAGTAGCCATGGTCACGAGTTGACAAGGTAAATGAACAGAACTAATTTTATGATGTTTTGTGCGCGATTAAGACCCAATGATAAACATAATTAGCATAACGAGTCGAAAGATGGAAGCAGAGAGAATGAAATCGAAAAGCTTATCAAAATAGATTGAAACATTTAGATACACCAAACACGTTTTTAACAATTAAAAAAAAAAATACGAAGATAGGCAGGTGAATCGTGTGCAGCTCTATAAATTCATTTGCGCAAAGTATGTCGACACTAACGCAAACAAAAGGAATAAGGTAGAAGGGAAAAAGGTTAATATCTCATACGCAGGATGTGCCTGTCTCTTCGATAAAGATGGCCATTAACATGTTTTCGCCATTAATTATACAAATGGTGAGCGTGCGGCGTCACTGATTAAGGTTTCTGCTTTGGAATATATGCTTGGGCTTGTTTATATGTTTTTTATTTACATTGTATTTTGAGTAACAAAACATAGTCTAGGGTATCGCTTTGGCGCGCATTACGTTCTTACTTATTTTCCATACCTGGTTGCCTGTAAGAGACTCGTGGAACTAGCTCAAAAGTTTATTTACCTTCTGTACATTTTTCTATTTCTGATGTGCACAATAAAGACTATCTATTTTGAGACATTCGATGGTTAGTCACAACAGCCCTGTAATTCTGCCAGCTGTAGTGCCCCTTCAAACTAGAATACAATGATATTTACACATTACTGCTTGGCGAGACGAGATATCTAACACCAAGTAATTCAGTTTATGTCGAGACCAAACTACTACTACTTGGTTTTAAGCAAATTTTTTATATTTTTAATATATAAGATACGAACTAAAATATAACTTTAACTCATTACCGTCTCTTATTGTAATTTTAGGCGAACGCAAACTTCGTCAGACGTTTCCACTGGACATTAAAAAATGTGAACTTGACATTAAAGTTTTTGGTTATAAAGTAGAAATTGGCTGATAAAAGATAACGTTAATTAAAATTTGTCTTGTAAACACATTGTGCTATATTATATATGTGTAACAAGCTTTGGCTCGCGGTTCAACTCCAGGAACTTGATTGAACATGATTTCCAGGATAAAAAGTAATTTATGTGCTACAGGTAAAAAGCTATCTGCATTTCAAATTTCATTCAAATCGGTAAAACAAAACAAAAAGGAGCAAGCATCATACATGTTCTTATAAAGAGACAAACTGGCGCATCACTAATATAAAAAAAATGCGTAAGTTTGTATATATGTTTGTCGTTATTTACGCTGTAATAGCTTGACTGATTTAGATTCAATTTGAAAAGAAGATAACTTATATTTATTATTAGTATTCATCATCAGCCATAGGACGTCCACTGCTGGACATAGGCCTCCTCCTGGGGGGTTTTGCCAATACTCGCCACGCTTGGCAGGCGGGTTGGCGAGCGCAGTTAGGTGTGATTGTTCAAGGAAGACGCTGCTGCCCATCTTCTGGATTACATCCCTTAACCGACTCTTACGGCAACCACGGGTAGAGAGGGTGGGGTACAACTTACGCCGGCACCACCACGGCCAATTATTGTTATTAGTACTTTTTATTTCCAAAAACGCGAGTAGTTCATAAAATAATAGTGATAACGTTAAATAATGATACTTATATTGTGTTCCGACAGCCTCACTTAAGAGCTTTATTCCGGGCTAGGTGTGTTTACCATCTTCGACCACACCGTCACATAACATAAGGCGCGCGGAGATCAAACAACCAGTCTATCAAGTGCACTGTGGTCAAAACAAACTGTTTACCAAGTCGTTTAAGCCAGACATATTGAAGCTCCGAAAACACATTGAAATAAAAGCGAAACGCTACATTTTATGGGCAGTCTCAACTTTAAAGGTGTCAAGAGAGCATTCCATCGAACAACCCCATTCCGCATTTACCCCACGTACCAATAGACGTTAGGGCCATCTATCAGACCCTTGGCACAACAAATCGTATCTCGTTTCAATCGAGAACATTCGAATCGATTCCAAAATTGAGAATCACATTGATGCAGGAAGCGATTTTCAAGGACCGGATGAAAATGATAAATGTTTAAAAGAGCGATCTCCTAAAGAAGTCCAACTTTCCAAACACTTATTCCATTCACATAAGATTGCAATTCGTGTTATATATGACGTGAATGGTGAGATTTTGATATCGGGGTCAGCGACAAAAAGTACGGTATCAGGAACTCTGTCTTCAAGAGAGATTATGTAAAGTGGTGGTTTTCTGAAGTTTGCAAGAAAAGTGGGACTTGAGAACAAAACTCACAAGGTTTTTATAACACGAGAGATAGCAGAATATTAAGTTTACGGAGAGTTTTCCTTTTAAAGGTCTATAAGGCTTTTTCGTAGAACCTGTTTTCTTGGTAGCTAACGACGGTTGAATCCGGAACCAAATTTCAAGCGCCTTCTTATTATATTAAACTGTTTTACTTTTTAACCTGGTTGTCTGGTATAAGTTTCACTTGTATCTATGTGTTTGTTTGTGACGTCGTTGTCCCAAACGGCTGAACCGATTTTAGTTTAACTTATTTTCCTCGGAAGGTGATACAACATTGACATGTAACATTGGTGTTATCAATGAAATATTTATATTTATTTGTATTTGTAAATAAATTGAGTGTTTTTAGATTTCAAAAATATTAGTCGTTAGTAGTAGTTAGTTAGTAGTTTAGTCGTTTTAACATCATAAACAAAAAATAAAAGCTTTATTGGCAAAAAATACAATTAAGATTAAATTATAATATATATATTTTATTCTGAATCTCAGAAACGGCTCTAAGGATTTTCATGAAATTTATTATGCAGGGGGTTTCGGAGGCGATAAATTGATCTAACTAGGTTTCTTTTTTAGAAAACGTCGTTTTATCCGTGATTTCAGGCAATGAAAAACCGAGCGAAGCTCGGTCATCCAGGTACTATTATGTAAATGAGAAATGGAACGAAAGACAGTAGAACTAAAGTCTAGGGTACTTACCCAACAACCTAATGCACAGAATCATGCTTAGAAAGATAATGCACAATAGATATTTAAGGTTCATGTAATCACTACATATTATTAAACAATGTCATCCGCCGCGTCTGTCTGTCGCGATAAACTTGAAAACTTCTAAACAGATTAGCGAGTTTCAGAGTGATTCATGAGGAAGATTTAAATAAGTATATAATTTGTTAAGGTTTTCTGTATCTACATTGCACCCGTGCGAAGGCGGGGTCGGAAGTAAATAAATAAATAAGACCAAGACAAATAGTTTACATAAATAAACCAAACCAAATATATATCTCTCTACAAAGAAATAGGTAAGTATGTAGCATAACAGAGAATTAATAGCCGATTGTTTAAATATAGACGAGTTACATTTGCAAGGAAGCAAACAACGATTTCTCAAAACTTAAAACACATAGAAACAGTCGGAAATAAACGAACATAAATTATTCCGATTCGGAACATCAAAAGCGGGAACCGTATAAATACGCATTATACGTATGTAAATATAGCGATATATCAAAACAAACTGGTTGTAATAAAGCGTCGTGATCACAATACAACTATTGGTGTCAGCCTGCGAGGTCAATGATAGAACATCGCTTACAAATCTAACAGTAGACAATATCTATTTTTTTGTAATAGATAGGCTTACGTTTGACCGTCATATCACCTGATGTTAAGTAATGATGCAGTGTAAGGTGGAGCACGCTTGCCTAGAAGACACTGAAGTCACTCTCGACTTGAAGACACCCAGATTATACCCATCGGGAACACCCACTCAGGTAGCGCATTCCACTGTCTAGCAGTCCGCACAATGATTCACTTACCTTAACAATCACCTCTGAAAGAATTTAAGATTATCAATAATTCTTGATTCAAATTCTATAAGCATAAGGGCGAGAATTTTGATGATAAATCAAATAAATTATATTATTGTCACGGTCCAAAAATTGCGTTACTAATGCATTTTTACCCACGACGGAACAGAGACGGTATATGCGTTTGGGTCGAGAAGATGTTTGTGCAAATCCATGTTGCCATTTTTCTCCAAAACCACTTGTCCGATTTTGATGCAGTTTTCAGTGATGGGTTTGTGTTTGATTGGTGCGTGTTCTTAGATAGATATTATGGTGACAACTCACCTAGCTGTAGGGTACGTGCGTTTTTCCAATTTTTTTAATTTTGTTACTATTATATTTGATAGATTCATATATTTTTAATAGGAACAAGCTGCCGGCTTTCTTGTTTCCTGAGAGATATAATCTGGATCTTTTCAAGGCCAGAGTGAATATGTTCATCGTAACATCTCAAGTACAACTGTTCTAATAATTTGCTAAAAAAATAAAACTTCTATTCCACAAAGCAATCGTCAGACTTCTTTTATCATCAAAGGGAACTCGCAGTGTCTCGGCGAAAACAAATACAGCTATTCTTTTATCAGGCATTACATATATCTGAATTCATAAAAGGATTCCGCTTTTTAAATTCTAAAACAATGAACACAATATCTAATTATTAATAAGCGAAACGGAAATGTATGAATGTTTAGCTAGGTATTGAGATGTTGGTAAGTAATTTGTATTTTAGATAATTAGGAGGTTAAAGCAAAAACATGTTGCCGGAAAGGTATATTATACTTAGGAATCAGGGTCACCGCACACTATGTAGTTTTTTTTTTTACGCATAATAGAAAAACCTATAAGTCCCCTGTACGAATAGAACCACAGTTTTTTAATCTTAACGAATTGAGCATAGTTCCATATCTGAACTTAACTTTCAAAGTTCAATAACTTGCAAAGATCTAAGGATATATCGTATGAATATTATCGCCTAATATGTTTTTTTTATTACTATTGGTTATGTTACAGCCATAACCTTTGATATTTTATGTAAATAAATATACAATTTAATCTTAAGTATACAATTTACCATCATTTTTACCTTACCTTACTTTGGAACGGTAATAAATATATGGTAATAATAGTAGTGTAACAATATGGTACTAGATTATATTAAAGCGAACATATTATAGTATAGCATAGTGTACTACTAAAGCATAGCGTGTTTCAGCAAGGCCGATTGTAATGCAAGTGATAATTATGTTATGGCAAACCAAGGATTTTTACACTTATTGTCTATTTGTCAGTCAAGATTAATGTGGGGAATTGCTACCAAAATGGGATAAGTATAGTGATCTGAAGGTCAGTTAGCATAATTATGTTTTGTATATTATGTTACTCGAATTTCTGTAGCAAAAATGTTTAATTTACTAGTAAAACCTGTTCAATGACATTAATTATCTTGAAAATGAAGGTGAATTATATAAACATAATTTTGTATAAAAAAACAATAATATTTTAAGCATTTCTAATTTACACATAAAAGATTTTTTGATTTGGAATAATATATGAAAACAAATTCGGAGCGGTATGACAAAATATTTTACAAAATCTAACCTTTTATCCTAAATACAGATTTGCGCTTAATCAAAGCGGTTTATCTCAAAACTTAATAGACACCTAAATTATTTATATCGGGGAAGCCTGGATTATAACTCGAAAAGCGTATTTGATGTATTCCTGTTATCCCCATTAATAGACGACAGTAGAGTTTTTGTAAAATAATTTAAATAAGATTCCTCTGCGCCCATATAAGTGGTTCCAAAATTGAAAATAGTATTAAATCGCTACAGTTAAAATTCTAATATGAGATAGAGATGCTCTACCGCATCTTCGCTTAACATCGAACGACACGACGACGGTCAAACTCTAGCCTATTCTTGTACTGTTGAGTTCTGGTGTACATAATAAACAGTTTCTATCTACATAATTATGTTTATCACCGGGTTTTAATCACGCACAAAATACTATGAAATTAGTTTTGTTTATTTACCTCGTTGCTGCCATGTTGCAATAGCCATGAATTTGGCCGGGCTTAAAAAAAATTAGGGCCTTGCGACATCTACCCTTGGTAATAATTTTTGTCTTATATAAACGTAAGGTTGTCACTACGGCATACTACACTAACTGTGTCAGCAGACCGTTCTTAAACTACACCGCGATACGAGCACTCGCCTATAACTGGATTCTACCTAATTCCGTTACCAGGTCTAAATTGCGATGTTCTTTTATGCGAAAAGCTAAAAATCAGTAAATCACATCACATCATCAGCCATCATTTAAGACGTTCACTGCTGGACATAAGCCTCCTCCTGTCGGGGTTTGCCAATACTCGCCACGCTTGGCAGGCGGGTTGGCGAGCGCAGTTAGGTGTGATTGTTCAAGGAAGACGCTGCTGCGCATCTTCCGAATTACATCCCTTAGCCGACTCTTAAGGCAACCACGGGTAGAGAGGGTGGGGTACTATTCTTACGCCGGCACCACCGCGGCAGGCTAGGCAAATCAGTAAATATTCAATCAAAATTAATAAAAGTCAAACTAATAATATTTTAATTGTAATAGTGTTCGTGTTACGTTGTTAGATATTTAAAGGTTCCGAGTATGCGCGAAGCTTAATATAACGTCTATGAACGGGCTATTTATGATGCATCATGTCGTTAAGTGATTTTTAATTGCATGGGCGGTTAAGTGATAATGTGCGTTGTTTTCATGTTTTTGTCAGTTACGTGTAGCTAGTAAGAAATGATGCATGAGTTGTAAGACGATGACGCATTAAAAAAAAATCTGTTTATAACCGAGAATGTTCAAATTGCGTGTCAGTAAAGATAAAAGCTGTCAGATATTGAAAAAAATACACATGAAAAAATTCACTTAAATGTCATGTTAGAGCCATCTAGCACAAAACTAAGTAAAGCTTGTACTATGGGAACCGAACTGGTACTTGGTGGTAGATACGGAGATCTACCACCAAGTATCAGTTGAGAGGTCGTCTAGGTAGGTACCACCGCAGAACCAGAGATTCTGCCGCTAAACAGTAGTGTGTAAACATTGCTGTGTTTCAGTTTGAAGGGTACTGCAGCTAGCTAAATTACAGAGCTGTCAGTCTCCAAATAATAAGCGCTAAAGCAGCAATGTCTTGAACTTTGTTTTGTACTCAAAGTTCTGTGTATCGCTACAATGGTCATGGACAGCCGTTATCTCTTACCATCAGGAGAGTGTTTCGTTCGTCTTATTACTTTTATTTATAAAAAAGTAGATGAGTAATTCAGGTTTTATTTTGCGGAAGGTATTTAAGGTAATTAATTAATAATTAATTAATTTCAAGGTATTCCAAAGTTATATATTTAGTGTTATTCCGCTTATAAGTCGTTTTGGTTACAACAATGACGAGTATTTAATGTAATTTTAAATATTTATCCAAAGTAAACTTAATATCTAAAACATAAATCTGAAATAAACTAATTTTTTTAATTAATTGATAATATCTTTAAATACAAAATAAAATTAATACTATGTAAATAACTACGCATGTAAATCATCATCATCATTTCAGCCGTAGGACGTGCACTGCTGGACATAGACCTCCCCCATTTACTTCCATAAATACCGTTTGGAAGCGGCTCGCATCCAGTGCCTTCCTGCGGTCTTTATTGTAGGTGGACGTCCTACGCTGCGATTTCCGGTCCGTGGTCTCCACTCCAGAACTTTGTACAATGAACGAATGTTAATACTGACAGTTATTTAAATTAGACATTCACCCAATGCCTATAATTGGCATATTCTCGTCCCTCTAATATAAGCTATTTTCTTTGTAGTCAATAAAAATATATATATTAGGTAAAAATATGTTATAAAATTAGCGGATTATTTTGGTTTTTTAATATACTCTATTTTGGCTCGAAAGTTTACGTTGAACATTTGATACTTTACTCGTCTTAATAAAGTATCTAAGTCATACAATCTGGATGCCTTCAAGTCGCGAGTAAATCGGTTTCTTCTACGCAAGCGTATTACGTCGTGGATTGTAATTTCGCTTATCAGGTGAGATGGTGGTCAAACCAAACCCTTTTTATTTTATTATCTCTCAAATTTTTAGTAAACCTAAAATAAAATAAATTTCGTACACAATTTTTATTCAGCGTCTGATTGCCAGCACCCGTAATTAACTTCAAAACTATAAATCTTTTTTACGACTAACTAAACGATAATTACCTAACAACGAATTTAAAATGTACTAAACTCTAAAATCAAATAAAAAGGACCGACGGAACCAAAGGCCGATAACCTGAAATCAATTAATTACAATCTATCTCATACATCGCGAAAAAAATTCAACGATAGATTTTTGTTGCACTAATGAACTAACAAATAAAACATGTTGTACAGCCAACAAAAAATAATAGTACAAAAAACACAAAAAATCGTTCACAGAACTGTTGATACAATTTCTACCTTTGAAACGAAAAAAAACGAATGATATATGCGTCACGAATATTTATATATGTATATATATATATATATTTTTAAATATTTGAATGTTTTTTTTGTTGAATTTCTCAGATTCAGAACTGGTGTTCAAAAATATGCAAAAAATATTTTTTATTTAAGACAATTACCATACGTAGACTACGCTGTAACTGTTGTCTAATCTGGGACCGCGCGCGATTACCACGTAATTTTCGGTGGTTAAAATTAAAATTCGGTCAAATATTAACCACCTATTTTTTTAAAATTATTATTTGGAACAGCATTGGAGTACTGAGCCTCCTGTATCAATATTGCTGATGTTCAAACTTTCACGGTGCATATACAGTCTTTGGTATGACAAAAAATTTGTAGTTTCATTGTAATTTTCTTTCTTGTAATCTCTTGTAAGAGATTTTATTTCATGACCTGTAGGATTTTAACTATGGAAACTGACGTTTTTTTTTTTTTTTATATCGAATAGGCTTGCGTTTGACCGCCATCTCGCCTGATGATAAGCGAAGATGCGGTCTACGATGGAGCACGCTCGCCTAGAAGAAACCGATTTACTCGCGACTTGAAGGCACCCAGATTGTACCTATCGGGGAACACCCACTCGGGCAGCAAATTCCAATGTTTAGCGGTTCGTATGAAGAAGGTGGAACCAAACCGCTTAGTTCGAGTTGTTGGAATATCCACCATGAAGCGGTGCCGCTTCTTAAAGCTTCTGGCTGTCCGATAAAAGAATGGGCAAGGTGGAATTAGGTCATGCAGATCTGAAGCGCACTCTCCAAAGTGTATCCGGTAGAAAACTGACAGACAAGCAACTTTGCGTCGATGTTCCAGGCTTTGGAGCCTTTTCTGAACAAGCGAATCGTTGCTTATGAGTTTCTTTGCACGCTTCTCAATTGATTCCAACGTGGTTTTGACACATGATTGTTTAATTCTATCGCTCACATTTAAGTACATCGGAAACTACGTGAGTAATCCCGCATAAGTAAAACAAAAATGTATAATTACTGTCACACCAAAAAAGGAAATAAATTAATTTAATATTTCATTTTGACTGACTTGTTAGTTCATTTGGTAGTCTATCTGCTTTAAGAGCTGTAGGGCATAGGTTCAATTCCCACTCAAGACAAACATTTGTGTGACGAGCATAAACGTTTGTTCTGTGTCAGGGTGTTCTGTTTATATTTATAAAAAAGTATATAATTACTATCAGTTTTCTATAGTACACGCTTTGCTTTGGAGCTAGATGGCGCTATGTTAAAAGTCCCATTTATCTCTAAAGTTGAACTATGTTCACTCTATCTATATTTAGTCATTACATTTAATGCCTAGATAAGGTCGTATATTTTATTCATTAAGCCCGCATTGCACCTGTCTTGTGTGTATTTTCTGCTAACATAAATTACAACGCCATTGGTTATTCGACACGTATATCAATCGAGTACCGGTTTAGACTCTAACATTAAAAAAACTAAGACTTTTTTTTAATAGCAGATGACGGTCTTAAGTGTCATATATAAAAACTATACTTTGGTTGGAGAGTGATTCTTTTGTACTCTATATAATAGTATAATGACTAAATTCATAGTAGCTATTCCAGGATGAGGTTTAACAAGCCTCACAGGCTGTAAAATGACCATTACATCAAGACACGTCGTATATATTACGGCATGTCAGTAATTTTTTTTCTACGAAATCTTAAAAGATGTTTAAAATTACAATTAACTTTTCTAAATTGCTTTTAATAAATATGATGAATCGATGTGGCATTATTTAATTATAAACATTGCGTGGTACACGATCTTGCACGATAGATTAAAAAGATTGATAACAATATAGACTATATAATGGCTACTTAGCCAAGAAGGTTTTTATTTTATGTTTAACATGCTACAGTTTATATGATGTTAAATGATGGCGTGGTACTTTTTAACGTGTAGGCTTGCGTTTGACCTCCATTTCGACTGATGTTAAGCGATGATGCGGTCTACTTGCCTAGACAATCCACTTGCGACTTGAAAGTACTCAAACTTTTTTTTGGGAATCACCCACTCGGGCAGCAAATTCCAATGTCTAGCGGTTCGTACGAAGAAGGTGAACCCAAACCGCTTAGTTCGAGTTTTTGGTATATCGACCATGAAGCGGTGCCGCTTTTTGAGCTCCTGGCTATCCGATAGTAGAATAAGCAAGGTGGAATTAGGTCTCGCAGATCTGAAGCGCACTTCCCAAAATGTATCTGGTAGAAAACCGACCGACAAGCAACTTTGCGTCGATGTTCAAGGCTCTGAAGCATTTTCTGAACAAGCGAATCGTTGCTTATGAGTTTCTTATCACGTTTCTCTATAGACACCAACGCCTGAAGTTGGTACTTAGTGGTCGAAGATGGTAGACATACCTAGCCTGGAATGGAACTGGCGCTCAATCGAGGCTGCTGTAACATGCCGTTAGATGCTTGGCGGCAGATTTTTATTTGAGGATGGTAGGAAGCCAGACGAACTCTAGAAAGTACCCTACCACCACGCTAAGGTTTTCCTTCACCGGCAGCTCAAGCTCAACCTTGGGGTTTAAACCCACACCTTTCGGCGTGCTAGCGGCTATACGCACATAACGTAGTAAAGACAGGTGCGTGCCGTGGAATTTGAACTCAGGCCATCTGGATTGACATAAAGAGGTTTTCTCCCAACTGCCGTTGCGTACTTCTGAGCGCACAACGAAACAACGCGCTTAACATAAAGCTATTAACAGTACCAGGTCATAATATATTAAAATAATATATATGTTTTTTACACCAACTTTAATAGCTGTTTTTCTGTTACTTTCCATCCAAAGGTTGTCTGGAAGAAATGGCTCTAGGCGATAAGGCCGCCGTTGTACATCATATATTTAATATTCCATGTTGTTTTTGATTTTGTTATCTCTTTTTTAAGTTTTGTATGTTATAATGTATGTTTGGTGTATAATAAAGTTGTATTCTATTCTATTCTAATATACATAGGTACCAAGGCGGCTTGCGTGAGACAATAGATAAACTATTCGAACCGTTCACCATTAAAGCTACTTACAGGTAAGCAAAGGAAATTAATGATGAAAATCGTGAGGTTATAACGATAAAAACATAAAAGAGTTCCGAAATGGCTTTTGTTTTGCTTTTAATGAAAAATCACTTTTATAGAATTATTCAATGAACACACGCAACCCTAGATTAAAATTCATATAATTTTCTGATACAGGCCTTTTTTAATGTAAATGTTATGTAACGTACTAGATACTCTCCTGATGGTAAGAGATAACGCCTGACCATGACCATTGCAGCGATACACAGAAGTTTGAGTTAAAACAAGGTCTAGGGCATTGCTGCTTTGCCGCTCATTACTTTGAGACTTTCGATGGTTAGTCTCAATAGCCTTGTAATTTCGGTAGCTGCCCTTCAAACTGGAACACAGTAATGTTTGGACACTACTGCTTGGTGGCAGGATATCTGACACTGTAGTGGTACCTATCTAGGCGACCTTCAGCTAAGGATACCGAGCATTCGGTTGTCTAGGTAGATACCACCGCAGTACCAGTTTTTTTTTTTTTTTATAGCTGACAGGCTTGTTGTTTGACCACAACTCACCTGATGCTAAGTGACGGTGTGGTCGAAGATGGTAAAGCACACCTAGCCTGGAATGGAACTGGCTCTCAAGTGAGGCTGCCGGAACACACCGTTAGATGCTTGGCGGCAGATTTTCAACTTGAGGGTGGTAGCTAGCCAGCCGAGTACTAGAAAGTACTCTACCACCACGTTATGGTTTTCCTTCACCGACAGCTCAAACTCATTGTTGGGGTTTGAACCCACGCCCTTCGGCATGCGAACCGAACACGCTAACCACTGAGCTATCATCGCTAAAATATACGAAGTTATGTACGGAGTCAGCACAGCTTTAAAATAAAATTGACGATCCTTTGTTTATTTTTAAGTTCTTCAATCAGTCTAGTCGACAACCGAGTATTTACTCTAGCTTATTCCACCATTAACGCACGCAGGCTAAACCAAAAGCTCATAAATACGGCCAAGCTCCTAAGCTCGGTTCGCACCTGCTACAACCGGCTGGTAAAGCTAAGATTGCACTATGATCTAAAAGTCGTTTACGCGACCATTTTTAGAAATGTGTTACGGGTAACGGCAAAATAAATACTACATATTTTTTTTCTTAATTTTTGGCATCGCACTTTAATCATTTTACCAAATGTCAATCATGACAAAATCTAGCGAATCTATTCCATTCTTGGTTGCCTGGAAGAGATCGTTCTTAAGTGATAAGGCCGCCACTTGTGGCACTACCTTATAAGAATCTTTTATTTTCTGTATTGTTTTTCTATTTTTGGTTTGTACATTAAAGAGTTTCTATCTATAAAGTGAGTCATAGTCAAATCCAGTCCAAGTCTTAGTGTGAAGTGGTGACTTTACTAAAAGCTTCAGCGAAGTTTTACGTTTTTAGGTTTAAGAAAAATACTTGTTTCATTGCGTTATACATATACTAGCCTACTTTCGTGCTTAAAATTAGCATTTAAGATTTAAAATCATTTATTTTAAACATAAACACATTTAAAAAACATAACAAAACTCATTGGAAGTCCGAATTGATACAAAAAATAGTTCAAAATCGACGTTTTAAGCTTAAGAATCATTTATAGGTATATCTGTTGCTTATATCCGCTTATAAGTCGTTTTGGTTCCATCAATGACGAGGTTATAATGTAATTCTATTTTATTTTAAAATACTTATCCGATATAATAATGTATCTTGGAAACAATTTTAGGTATTTTTGCGTCAAGTTATAGGTATATACCTATAACTTGACGCAAACAGACTCAAAGTTCATTTTAAGCTCAAAGACTCTTGAGCTTAAAATGAACTTTCGCACAGTAACACCTCAATCAATCAATTATCGAATTTGATGTTTTATCCGAGCATACTAAGATTTACCTTATGCTGTCTGGTAATGCTAGATATCAGGTCCAAATACAATGTCTGTATTATTTTTTAAATATACGCAACAATGTCATCTTTTGACAAGTCGAACTCACCGAGAATCGTGGTGCGTTCTTATCTCAAATCGAGTTATCATCTGGACTTACCTGAAATACAAGAAAAACCATTGATAAACACGACCAGTTATATGACATAGGTAGGCTTGATAGTGAAAATAAACAGGTCGAAAGCCTGCTTTTATGTGTGGGAACTCTGTTTTAAGATAAAAGTAAAAGCTTATTTGTTTGCAGTTTCGTGTTTATTAACACGAAATTAAAATATTTTGGAAATAAAGCCATTGCCATTTAAAAAAAAAAAAACAAAGAACAATGACTGTGTCTAAAAAAATTCTACATAGTTCTCCTAAGAAAAAAGAACCTCACTCAGGAATGAAACCTATATGTATCAAATAATCGTATTGAAAAAAAATAGGCATTTTTTTTTTGAAATAAGTTTTTTTTAACAAAAGCGTCTTTTTTTTAAATTTTGAAAGCAATGAGACAAAGAGGCGCTTATGCTAACAAATGGTATGACCAATGCAGCGATACTCAGAACTTTGAGTAGCTAGCAAAACAAAAGCCTTCATCTTTGGCGTTCATTACTTTGAGACTTTCGATGGTTAGTCTCAACAGCCGTGCAATTTCAGTAGCTGCAGTACCCTTCAAATCGGAACACAGTAATGTTTAGACACTACTGCTTGGCCGCAGAATGTCTGGTACTGCGGTAGTACCTACCTAGACAATTAGCCTTAATGCTTTTATTTGAGATTTATTTTAATAGGCAATTGCAATACAGTTGCATGTATTGCACGCTATCTCGTATATTTCTTTGATCGATAGTCCCCATAAAGGATTCCCTTTAATTATGGAGATGCCATAGAACGCATACAAACAACTGACACCCATAGAACCAAAGGCCCGGAGAAGGTTATAAGCGTAACTATAATTTAAACCACACATCGATGATTCTACAGCTTTGTCTCGAAATTTAACTGCGTCAGGCTTTTTTGTGTCGTTTCTATAGAATTTCTGTTCATACGGGTAATTTAGTTTCCAAGGTTAAGCGAGAATCGTTGAATAAGGTTTGTAAACAAAGTCGTTACTTTGGACTGTAATTATTGAAATTCTAAGGATATTTTATGTATCTGGCAAAGCAGAAATAAATCGTAAAATTATTGTTATTCGAGACTGAAACTAAATAGGTGCTGCTATTGTAAGTCCGTTTATATGTCTGGTGGAGATGTAGGTATCGTAAAATTATTGTTTTTCTTTATGCTAGTTGACGTAAAATTCATAAAATTATGCCAGTATGCAAGATGCATGCTGGTATTATTATGCTAGCCTAACATTAGTTACAACCAAATTAAAGAACACAGCTAAAAATTAATTAAATAAACTACCTTCCACAGTAGGTCATCTAGGTTGAAACAAACGCAGTACTAGATTTTCTGCGGCCACGCAGTAGTGTGTAAACAGTTTAAAGGGCTAGCAGCTAGCGAAATTACAGGACTGTTGAGATTAACCATCGAAAGACTCAAAGAAATGAGCGCCGAAGCAGGGTTGCTCAAGACTTTGTTTTGCTACTCAAAGTTATGTGTTTTACTACAATGGTCATGGACATGCGTTATCTCTTACCATTATGATACGAATTCGTTCTACTTATTACATTAAAACACATAAAAAAATTAAAAAAACATGCAATGTTCTGAAATGCAAACGAATTATTTTCCGCAACATCTGACTACAGAAAAATCATAACAATGATATTAAATCATAACAAAGACTTTGAAAACAATTCTACTCGTAAGCAAATCCAAACCTCGGTATAAAAAGCTTAACCACTTTAACTCAGAACGTGAAAATAAAACCAAACACATTTACAAATAGCAGTAGCAGTTTTATCTAAACATTAAACAAGATCCTTAAAGCTAACATTTAATAGTTACGAGATTCTCAATAAGTTTTCTTTACCAGTAAACGTAAAGGCGAGTACAGACATTCAGCAATACGATGCTATGCAATGCGAGCAACCTGCAATACAATGCGAGCAATATGAAATGTGTTTGGCAATTATATGAGATATTATTCAAATTCAAATTATTTCATTGACATAAAAGCTGAAGAGTAAAAAATCGCAATCGAGTTATAGATTTTTTAAACTATAATTAAATCAATCAAATCAAAAATCAAAATATATTTATTTGCTAAAGGAAAACCATTTTAAACAAATTTATTATTCCTAATTAAATGTAAACATATAACTTATATATATTTTTGTAATCCTCTTTTAATTGTCTTTATTTAGATATCCTACTTAATAGGTTTGGTTGTTTTTTTTATTAACGTATTATTATTTCGCGACAAACATTGTTTTTTTTTTATCTCTATGTACACTAGGGTTATTGAGACGAATCTGACGATACCTTAATTGTTGTAATCCATTTAGAGGTGGTTAGGGTGAGGTTATAAAGAAATTGACATACATACATACATACAAGATACGCGCAAAAAACATAACCTTTCCTTGACAGTCGGGTAAGAACACACAATTTCATATTAAAAAAAAAAGAAAAATAATAATAATATAAACAAAATAATAAGAACATTGTATGACAAATAATTGTCTAATATCAGTAAGAAACATCGGCAAACGTAATAGATATGTTACGCTCTTTACAACTGTCCCATTTATCGGTCAACTTTTCATAATATGTCAAAAAATATGCTAAGGTGTTTTTAAGAGAACATAGTACTTGCAATTCAAACAACATTGGCAAAAAATAGTAACCCTGGCCATGCTCATCTTCAATTACGACTTTAGATACTTAACCCTGTTTTTAAAACATACATACTCGTATATCTATTGGCTGCATTATAAAGCTAATTAAGAAAATTATTAAAATCTATTTTAAATCACTTTAAATTGTCGTAACGATTTGCTATATTGCAGACTGAAGCAATCGAAATCACTTTTTAATTTTTTTTTATGGTTGACAAGCTAGGTGTTTGACCACAGCACACCTGATGTCAAGTGACGGTATAGACGAAGATGGTTAATAATAATATTTCTTCAACAAAATCTAATAAGATACATTGAAAAGTTCAATTGTATAAAGGTGACAAAAATTAGAGGTACAAAAGAGAAGAAAATAATATAGAAAATAAAGAAAAGTAAGGACATCAAAGTGTACCAGACGTGCAGTAACGTATCAGGCCTTTTTTAAAAGAAAAACTACGCACTCAATTAGCTGAAGCACTTATTTTGTCAAAACTGAATTACATGGATACAGTGTTCGGTCCGCGTTTATTAAGTAAAACGAAAAAACTAATACAACGGGTTCAGAACGCTTGTGCACGCTTCTGTTTCGAAATTCCGGTTAGAGCACATGTGACTCCTTTTTTAAATCAGAATTTTCTCCTGAAAATGTCACATCGCCGTAAGCTTCACCTTGCGTGTCTTATGTTTGGTGTCATGAAGTGCAAATCTCCGAGTTATCTGTACAATAAGTTGTCCTGGAAGTCGAGTGACACCCCTGTTCGGCAGTGCGCGCCGCAGCTCATGACTGAGCGACACGGCTCCGCCGCTTTCAGAGGCAGCTTCCGCTATGCTGCGACGAAGTGCTGGAACAATATTCCCCCGCCAATTCGGAGCCTGCATGGTATACAAGGCTTTAGATCTAATCTGAAAAGATTTATTCTTGCTCACCAAAAGGGGGAGCAGCTTATGAGAAATGATACTAGTGCAATATAGGTAGGCTTTAATATTGTTGTAATTTATTTACTTACTTCTATGTATATAATATATTTCCTTGTATATGTCACTTGCTTTCCTCATATTATTCATATAGATAATGTTTATATTTAGTGTTATTTATCTGTTTGTCTAAATATTGTTTTTGTTGTGTATATTTCTGCATATTTTTCTTTTTTTATTACCGCCTGTCACTCTCGTGCGTAACGTCACCTACCGGCCTCGACGGAAGACCAGCGCCGGCTGGTTGCAGTCGGCATTATGCTGAGTTGAGGCCGGTTTGTGGCATAAAATGTATTTCTTTCTCTTTGTTCTTTTTGTGTAAGTTGTTTTGTTTTATCTTTGTTTGTTATTTCTTTTGTTTCGTTATACCTATTTTGTTAATGTCTAAGAAATTTGTTTTATGTCATAATAAAATATTGTCTATTGTCTATTGTCTATTTATTGCACAATGTATTGCAGGTTGTGTTTTAGAATGTGTACAATTGTACACACTCTAAATTTGTACAATTGTACAAATAAAAATAAAATTGTACAATTGTGTGTGTCTTGCTAATTCATATTTACAACAAAGTTAAAGTTTATATGGCTTTGAGTTAAAATTTGTGTGATTGTCGAAACTTACATCGTAGAGTTGTTAAACTAGTAAGCAGATGCTTATTTAGAATTATGATTACTACATACACAGGGATGTTATTAAAATAGCATAAATTTAAATTTTCCACCTGAAATTTTTTATAACAATAATATATGTATTCAGTGAATATATTTGAATCATAATATGAATTTTAATACAGTAATACTGCATGCAGGCTGCATGCGAAAATGCATGAATTACCATTAAAAAACTTTTACTTATATACCTACAGGTTTGTACGGAACCCTCGGTGCGCGAGTCCGACTCGCACTAGGCCGGTTTTTTGTTTATATGAAATATATTTACGTTTGCCCAACAACTCTCCTGATAAAAATCAATAATATGTACGAGGATGGAACACGTCAATAAAGAAATCTATTCGCTCTTGTTTTAAAAATACCATATAATTTTACAGGAAACAAAGAAACCGACAGTGATATTCACTCTTGGGCAGTACATATTAAGAAGATAGAGTCAAACTTTTGCGTACGAACACTGGGAAAGTCCAAGAGGTGGTAGTGTGCCGTTCTGTCACTTGTTTTGTTCTGGGACGTTATTTTACTTGGTGGTAGATCTGCTTAGCAAGATGTCGTCTAAGTAGGTACCACCGCAGTACCAGATATACACAGTACTGCCGCTAAGCAGTAGTGTGTAATATGTGCAAACATTACTGCGTTTCAGTTTCAAGGGTACTGCAGCTAGCGAAATTACAGGGCTGTTGAGACTATCTAATGACTCAAAGTAATGAGCGCCAAAGCAGCGATGTCATGGACTTTTTTTTTTCATCTTACCCCAACTAAGCAGAGCTTGTGTGATGGAAGTCAGAAAACTGATAGGATACATACTTTTTTTTTGTAAATACATACTTATAATACATACAGAACACCCAGACACAGAACAAACATTTGTTTATACCAAACAAACATTTGTCCTTGGCGGGAATCGAACCCACGCCCTACAGCTCAGGCAGACATACTCCCAATGAGCCAACAGGGCTGTCAACTTTGTTTTGCTACTCAAAGTTCTGTTCTATCACTGTAATGGGTTTAGACAGGTGTTATATCTTACCATCAGGAGAGCGTCTCGTTCGTCTCATTAATTTTACATAAAAAAAGGAGAGCGGGGAATAAGTTCATGGAGCTCTTGCGCATACTAGCCGATATGTATTCGATAAAAAATAGACATGCTATTCGGATGATCCGCGGTTAAGCATTTTTTTTACAAATATTTCGCAATAAATACACTATAAAGCACAACTGTCTGCCGCTTCCAAGACTTCTTATAATACATGTTTGTACAATAAATTGCTAATTGCTGTCAAGCAATATAGAAACTGTAAGTCAAACCTAGAAAGAAAGTCATAAAATTGAACGCCAATGATTTAACCGACAATAACATTTGAACGTTCTCATAAAGAGATTATTTATATAATTTATTCCAACTGCACGGCATTTATTTGACGTATGAGTTTTGTACAACACTTTGATCTTGGACAGAATAGCAACTGGTTTTGCAAGGTCGTTACCTTACGCGAAGACAACCAACACACGTCAAGTTTGTGTTATGACAGAAATATCAATAGCCTGAACGGTAAAATGTATGCTTTAAAACTATTGAGGATAGTAATGATGATGACAAAGTCACTTCTCGCCGTCCGTACGCTTAGATCACTACATAGTATAAAACAAAGTCGTTTTCTCTGTCCCTATATCCCTATGTATGCTTAAATCTTTAAAACTACGCAACGGATTTTGATGCGGTTTTTTAATAGATAGAGTGATTGAAGAGGAAGGTTTATATGTATAATAACATCCATTAAATATTGGAGAAATACTGTTGTTTTTGAGGTTTACCGTGCGAAGCCGGAGCGGGCCGCTAGTCTTTTATACTACGCAACGGATTGCAATGTATTAATAGAGGCAGTGATCCAAGAGGAAGGTTTATATGTATAATACATGCATATTAAATCAGAGAAAATTCGAGAATTAAAAAAAATTGTAATATGATGTCGTAAAAAATATGTTTTTTTTTGCACTTACATTGCACACGCTGCCTTACGAAACAGATCAAAATAATGTACTACGGAATTGTATATCTTAAAAAGATCTACAAAAAAGTCTGCAGTTATATATGTCTATCTCCTAAGGATAACCCACAGTAACCATTTTTATCTTTTACGTAACTATTACAAAAAATGGGTTATTTACGAAGCTATTTTAAACAATACAGTATTAATTCCTATTCAATTAAGTACGTTAGATAAGTTGTGCATTTGACGTAGATCAAAAATACCATAAACCTTAATAATAATATAATTAATCACTCCATACTGACACCACATTTACACACACATATACAATTTTGAAGACGTTTGTGGAACACGGAATAACAGTAGTAAGTGAAATTGTTGCAACCACGGGCAAAACGTTAAGAAACAAAGATAAAAACAAGAAAAATTACGAAAGAATCCCAACGTGACATAAATGGAACTTTTAAACATTAGCAACTTATGTAACCTGACCTTGTTACTAATCTATAACCTTTATATTTGAACTGATGAACCAATTCCATATTGCTAAATCTATATTGGAAGTAGGAACTAGGTTGTGATTGACATAACTTCAAATGTTCAAACGACATTTTGTTTCGAGTCATTTTTGTTGACTTTTTTTTAAATGGTTGACAAGCTAGATGTTTGACTACAACTCACTTGATATTAAGTGATGGTGTGGTCAAACATAAATATTTTATTGATAACACCAAAGTTATACGTCATTTGAAGATTACCATCTTACTATTACCAAGCCTGGTGTGACACATGTTAGAGATTACTAAAGCCAGCCGAGTTCTAGAAAATACCCTACCGCCATGCTATGAGTTCTTCACGATGTTCTCCTTCACCGGTAGCTCAAGCTTATTGTTGGGGTTGGAACCCACGCACGTCGACGAGTGAACCGACCGCGCTAATCACTGGAGCTATCTTTGCTACAAACTAGCTATTTAAACGAGATTTTATTTCATTTATATATATTTTTTACGAAATTTCACTTAATAAATTTAAAAAAACAAGAAATTAGATTAAGATCAGACGAAAGAAAATAAGGATATTGTTTATGACGTAGACATTTTCATAAAAAAAAAACGTAGCAGATTCAGTGTGGGAATCAAAATTTCACTCACTATAAAATATTCTGAATATTTTCATAGAATAATTAACAAGGTAAACGTCTGTACAAATTATAGCTTTGAAAACTGAAAACAGACTACTTTTGACCGTTTATCAATGTCAGTCATTTCAAACGATGTTACACAATACCATTTCTTTAAATAAAACGGGTTTGGCTCCAGCATTTTCAATAGCTTCGTTAGTGTTTGTAGAACAATTCTTTAGAGTAATATTGACAAATATGTGGGCGAAAGTTGTTGGTATGTTAATAAAAGTGTCTACAGTGTATAATGGGAAGAGTCACAAAGGAATTGTTCTATGAAAAGAATTCCATTCATAGAATAATTAGAAGTGGCTAAAAATAAATTATGTAAGCAGTTATGAAATTATTTTAAAACGACACTAATTTTTTTGTTATTTGTTCATTTTTATTTATGATTCATCATCATCATCATCGTCATCGTCAGCCATAGGACGTCTACTGCTGGACATAGGCCTCCTCCTGGGGGGTTTTGCCAATACTCGCCACGCTTGGTAGGCGGGTTGGCGAGCGCAGTTAGGTGTGATTGTTCAAGGAAGACGCTGCTGCCCATCTTCCGGATTACATCCCTTAGCAGACTCTTACGGCAACTACGCGTAGAGAGGGTGGGGTACAATTCTTACGCCGGCACCACCACGGCAATTTTATTTATGATTATAGGAACATTATTATATCTAGACTTTAGATACTGTAAATTAGTTGGTAAAATTACATTAAGTTAATATTCGTTGATATTTTTAAACTAGTCGAAAAACCCGCCCCTAACCGTTTCCGGTGCAAAGGTGTACCGGATTCGCTTAATTATAAAAATGTTCTGAAGAGATTTTTTTTATGACAATGGAGTCAGGAATTTCCGTACAATTTAAATCAGATTACAATTTGACGATTTGAAAAAAAAAAAATATGTTCTCAAAACATGCATTCTAATAATAGCTATAATAAATATAATAGAGTAGCTAATTAAGAATATTATTATTATTATTTATTGATTAGAAAAATATACCAAACATCTAAGAGAGCACATCAGACTTAAAACAAGTTATTCTCAATTCACTTTCCAGTATATATTTCTAGCCCCAAGTCAATACATACATTATGAGTCAAATCTGAACCAGGTGTTCCGTATGAGGACAAACGTTAGCCATTACATCCGAGGCTAATGTCGACCGGGGCCATATAAGGCCATATATGGCCTTAGTGGATTCATTCCAGGAACTTTTACGACTTAAGATGTGGAGGGACGACGGCAGAAAGCGTTAAATTTTTAGGGACCGTGAAATTACGGAAAAGTCTCAATTGCGTTAGTGATTGTGAGCGAGGGACTTTTTTGTATAAAAATATATATCTTACGGCTTTTAAACTTCCCTCTATTTGCCGTTTCATAAAATATTTTCTTAAGAAACTACAATATATGTACATACAACATTGATTACCCTTTTAGCTTATTTGATAGTGTCTCGTGAGCTAAAAGACGTGGATTCAAGACACACACGGGACGATTTTTTTTTTTAAATTAAATTACAAGATTAAATATCGTACGACTTCTTTTTATACAGCGCCATCTAGCTTCAAACGAAAGCAAAGCAACGCTATGGGACCGAGATAGCTGATAAAAACTTTTCTACATTACTTTTCACGGGACATTGTACATGCATCCAATCAATGTCATTCAAACCCGAACTTCACGAGGTGTTAAATTGCAATAAAACATCTCCAAATCCACTTATTCCAGTTAACGAAGCCAACTTCCCTCAAAGACAGACTTTTCCAAGTCAACATCTATCACCTTGGATCAGACCTGTTTCGACACAGTATGTACAATGTATACCAGTAGGGTAAGTACGACCCGACGTTACATGACATTACGATTTAGTATGATAAAGATAACTTTTCGCAAAAATCGGCCTTTATTTTTTGCACGCTTTTATTTGATTAGTCAAATCGCTAGATAAAAATAAGATTTCGACACTGTTTTTACGACAGCCCAAAAAAAAAGAATGTATCGTTTTCAGAGCTCATGTATGTGTGTTTGTGAGTTTCTTTGTTCCACTTTTTAATGCCTAAACAGATTTTGATGTATGGGGTATCGTTATAATCCGTACATCGTCCTGAGTAACACTGGTTTAATAGTGTTTTTTTTTTTAGTTCACCAACTTGTGGCCACGCGTTTTTTTTTTAGTTTTCTTAATTGGGCTTGATAAATCAATATTGTAATGATATTATTGTTGTGTTGCTTTAACAAATTTATTAATAAAATAAATAAATATCATACGACATTTCACACAGCGCCATCTAGCCCAAAACTAAGCAAAGCTATCAAAGCAAAGTACTATAGAAATCAGATAGCTGATAGAATACTTACATACTTATAACATATTATTATACAGAATACTCAGAAAACGGATAACCATTTATCGTCACATAAATGTTAGTCCTAGTGGGAATTGAAGCCACGCCCTACAGCAGATACACACCAAGCGAACTAACAGGGCAGTCTGTGGTTTTTAAATATGTAATTTTTACTTATTATTTACCATGGAAACTGATGTAGTTTTGACAAATTTTTGTTTTACTTATGCGGGATTACTCACGTTTAATTTTTTTGGAAACTCCGACTATAGTTTCGGCCACGTCCGGTGGCTTTCATCATGGAGACAAAGCTGAGTACGACGCGCGCGCGGCCTCGTCTTGCTTCGCACTGCGGGCCGCCGTGCGCCTCGCACGTGAAGATATCGGTTGATGCACTTATTATTTACAACCAAAGTAAAAGTTATGCTACTGCTAATAAATATACTGTGGTTTTGACTCAACGCAGAATGAATTTAAAGTGCTTATAAGTAAAGGTCGACGCAACTTTACCTCACTTATTGAAGTTTATACAAAGGAGCGGTGCTTCTCAGACGGTTTTTTGTTAAGGGTTTTAGGTATTTTACTAAGCGCCCTTTACTGTGACTAAAGACATTTGTACGCAGACAAATATTCTATAAAAAATACTTGAAAGAAGTATTTTTCTTAATAGCATTGAAGAAAATTTGATTCTATTAAAATAAATCACGTTTTCTAACATTCAATTACGATAAGTATACTATTTTAAGTTGTTATAAGTATTGACAGCCCTGTTGGCTTATTGGTAGTATATTTGCTTTAAGAGCTATAGGGCGTAGGTTCGATTCAAACACAAGACAATGGATGGATGAGTGCCGCTTCTAACCAGATTTCATGGAATTATTGGGGGATGCCTATGTGTGGACAACAGTGGATGTCTTAAGGTGTCCTGAGGTGATAATGATGAAATATTATATGTGGATAAGCTGTCAGGCAAGGTGGCTACTGCAGTGACAGAACCGCGAAGCTAGCAAAAAATCGAATAGTTCTTCAGTTGATTTTTACCGTGTCTGACCTAAGTATACACCGTTTACGTGACCTAATTAATATTCTACTTCTAATTTGAATTAATAAATTAAGACACCTGTAATTTCAAATAATAATTATTTTTTTGCCATACCCCAATGGGGTCATATGTATAGGCATAGCAATGTAATATATTTATAAGTCTTGCACCTGTACATATGTTGCAATAAACTATTGAGTATTGAGTATTGAAGTAAACTTGCTTAGAAAAATCATGTAGAAACAAACACATTCTGACAATGTTTTGATTGACAAGCTAGGTGTTTGATCACAGCTCAGCTGATGTTAAGTGAAGGTGTGGTCGAAGATGGTAAAGCACACCTAGTCTGCAATAGAACTGGCTCTCAAGTGAGGCTGCTGAAACACACCGCTAGGTGCTAGGAGGCAAAATCTCAACTTGAGGGTGGTAGCTAGCCAGCTTCTTCACCTGCAGCTCAAGCTCATTGTGGGCGTTTGAACCCACTCCATTTGGCGTGTGAACCGACCGTGCTAACCACTGAGCTATCATCGCTACAATATGTATTTCAAATGTATTTCATACAAGTGTCTGAAAGAATATAAATTCAAGTATTATATTCACAGTTAAATGAGAAAAAAAAGGCAATTATTGGATAAATAATACCAATTAACATTCATTAATAAAGCATCAAAGTCTCATTCAAGTCAGCTTCAAGGCTAGCAAGGTTTAGTGCAAATAAACTCAATAGGGAATACCAATCAAGTGACATTCAACTTAATGCTTGCTCAGAATTATCTAGAAATCTTTTAAATATGAACTTTTCTTTATATATACAACCAGCCGACCCGGCCACGCGTTGCTGTGGCCAAAATGAAAACACGCGTGTAACGTGAATAAATAAATTCCACTGTTTAGCGGTTCGTACGATGAAAGTGAAATCAAACCATTTTATTCGAGTTTTTGGCGCATCAACAATTAAACGCTTTTTAGAACTCCGATAGTAAAATGGGCAAACTGATATTAAACCATGCAGATCTGAAACACACTCTCCAAAATGCGAGTTGCGACGGTAGTTCACGCTACGCCGGAACAGTTGCTCACGTTGTACCGAGCACAAGTTCGTTCGTGCATGGAGTACTGCTCTCAATTTTAGGATGGTTCTGCCCAATACAAGCTAGAGGCGTTGAAGTCTCCATTGTTCAAGCTAAATTACAAAGCCTAGAACATCGTCGCAAAGTTGCTAGTTTGTCGGTGCCCATGCCTATTTTTCTATCGGACAGCCATAAGCCCAAAAAAGCGACATCGTTTCTTGGTCGAAGTTCCAACAACTCGAACGAAACGATTTGATTCCACGTTCATTGTGCGGGCTGCTAGACAGCGGAATGCGCTGCCTGAGTCTGGGTGTCTTCAAGTCGAGAGTGAATCGGTATCTTTTAGGCAAGCGTGCTCCATCTCAGACCTAATCATCACTTAACATCAGATGAGACGGTGGTCAAAAGTAGGCTTATTTCTTATTTTAAAAAATGCATCCACTAGAAAACCGATAGACTAGCAACTTTGCGTCGGTGCTCACTATATTTTATTTCCGTATATTTAAGCCACTAACCGAATAGCATGTTTGTTTCGTCCATGGCTATTAGTAAACAAAATGGACAGATGTTTCGTGATGCACAACCAAACGTGTTTGACTACTTATCTCTATTATCTCGTACCTATAATCTGCTAGACGAGAAAATTACTCCAAGCGGCACAAGAAAATATTTCTATTTACTTTTTTTATAATTTTGACTTGTCATTAGTTAATACTGTTTCTGAATTTTGAGCTCTATTATTACTGCTTGACACTAAGCTCTGTTAACTCTATTCTTCATTGTACTAGTAGATATCTTCGATCACAATTATTATTGTTTATTTATTACTAGTTGTGCCCCGCTGTGTTACCAGCTACATTTTTCGGGATAAAAAGTAGCATATTCGTTAATCCAGGGTGTCAGCTACCTCCATAACAAATTTCATCAAAATTGGTACAGTCGTTTGAGTGTGAAAAAACAAGAAACATACAAACACACTTATAAACTTTCGCCTTTATAATATTAGTGTGAATTATTGAAGGTATAATGCAACTTTATACCTTGGTGTAAAAATATAAAGGCATGTATGTACGCTTCAAACAGGTTCAGTACCGCGGTCTATTTACGGCCCCAGCTGTCATGGTTCACTTCATTTTACCACCAGTTCTTTTATATTTCTCCTACACTATTATCATTTGCTAACCATTAAATTTATGCTACACGTTTTAGCGTTTAGTTATTTTCTTCTATAGTTTAGGTCTCAGTGCGTTTAGGTGTTGTTTTTTATAGTTTTGGTTTTGAGTGTATACATTTTAGAGTGAAAATCACGAATCACGAAACGTAGTGTAAGATGTCGTTGGACAAGCGACAGTTGCTAGAAGCGCAAACTCGACGTTCAGACTGTCTTGGAACAGGTGCAATAAGATAAGCTGCCATAATGATGATGTTTCAGTGTAAGAAGTCTGTTTATATAATAAATAATTGAAGCCTTTATTGCTATCCTTAATTATACAAATAAGAATTTAAAAATTTACTTTTAAAATATGTTTATATACAAATGGAATAGTATAATATATCGGCTAACGGTCGTTAATCTTCTATAGCTTGTCTTCCGACAAAGGCCTCCTCTAAAGATTTCCAATGAGTCCTATATCTTTCGTTTTGCGAGTCCATGTTGGACTAGCTACTAGACTAGCTAGACTACTTTTTTGATATTTTCTTCCCATCTCGTAGTCTGTCTAACTCTGTTTCTTTTGCCATTTCGGGCACACCATTCTGTCACAAGGATTGCCCATTTTTCTTCCTTTCTTTCAACTCCTGTTTGTATAAATGAAACTTAATATAATTAGTAATCGGATAATTTTAATTTACTTAAAATCTAAATAGGTTTTATAATGGTAAAAGTTGCCAGGTTTGGAAAATTCGGGGTAAGCCGAGAAGGCTTTATGAACTTTTAATCAAACAAACAATCGCACTATCCACACGATCGCGTTCTACTAAAAAGCTCCGCGTTAGTACAGAAGTTCGCAATCATTTAGCGTTCAGCTTTAATTTGGTACGTACGTAATAACGTACAGTAGTTACATTGTACTTTCAACCTTAACTTCTCTGCTTAGAGTTACTGCAACATTTGTTTGATCGTTGGACACAAAACGGTCACAATCAAAGTATTGAAATTTAGTCAGGACAGTGTCTGACAGACTTAGAAAGATTGTATCTCTAAAGTTTTCCTCTCGTGCATAGATAAAGAATTTGAATTTCTCGTGATAAGCATAATATCGGAAGCAATTAAATAAACAAAAATATTCAAGATTCGATGAGATAATATAACTAGGTTTCCTGTATCATTAATTTTGGCTTTCACTTTCAAACTCATTAAGCTGTTTCCCAATTTGAAAAGTCAGGAAAGCATAAATTTCAATCCGTTAAGAGTACTTTATATTATGTAAATAATAATTAACAGGCATCGAGTATTTTTTTAAAGTACATGTTTTTTTTATTTTAAGGTTTTTTTCTTAATAAAAAATCTAAAACTAAAAATGGAGACATCTGGATAGGGTTGACTGTATAATATAGAGCAGATTTGGCGGTAGTGGAAAAACGTTCTGCCATTGGCAGACAGCCGTGGATAGCCGTTTCTAGCGATGTTAGCTCAGTGGTTAGCGCGGTCGGTTCATACACCGAAGGACGTGGGTTAAAATTTCAACAATAAGCTTAAACTGTGAGGATATCATAGCATGGTGGTAGCGTACTTTCTAGTATTCGGCTGGATAAGCACCTAACAGTGTGTTTCGGCAACCTCAGTTTAGAGCCAACTCCATTACAAATAAGGTGTCATTTGCCATCTTCGACCACACCGTCACTTAAAATCGGATTACAAAAAATTTCGCCTGACAACCAAAAAAATAAAAAGATTACTATATTATTTCAAAAACAATGTTTTCTGTTTTTTGATTCGGTTAGATATATCCGTCTAAAGTTTTCGACAAAGTACTACGCGAGTAAGTAGTTCCTGTAAGTAAAACAAAAAGGTCTCTAAGTCACGTCAGTTTCTTAACTTAACATTAATATAAATAAACTTCACAGATCTTAAATATAATATAATTAAACGGAAAATATAACCAAGGACTTTTAAATGTCACATTAATTATGCATCTCATAAAGTCTTCGTACTTCATCCTCGGTCACATCGCCGCAACAAGGAAAATGTTGACCATAAAAAAAAATAGGCAGTCATGGGTACTGCAGACAGAAGTGAAACCTTAAGACACGTCAAATTAGCATGTCGGTGACGTATTAGCATGGGTACTGCAGACAGAAGTGAAACCTTAAGACACGTCAAATTAGCATGTCGGTGACGTATTAGCATGGGTACTGCAGACAGAAGTGAAACCTTAAGACACGTCAAATTAGCATGTCGGTGACGCGATATCATAAGTTTTACCCCAACCATTGCTCAATGCGGCTAAACAAGTTTTCACTACATAAATAACTTGACTAAGATTTCCAGATATATTTTATACAAACAAAAAATAAGAAAAACAATAAAAATGTCACTTGACAGACTTATTATTGTTCATCATGCAATTATACCTTAACACATGGTAGTTATAGACATATGGTAGCTAGCCTATTTCTCTTGACCCCGTGCCTCGTTCACTGTAGGCCACTTGTCAAGCAAGTTTAAATCTCAATAAGGATTCAAAACAACTAGATGTGTCATATAAAACCAAGACATTTTAGAGCAAAAAAGTTATTACAGCGATGTCGCGGATCAATTACCAGGTTCTTCTTTTATTTTATGGAACTTTGACATATGTAGGTCGTAAGGTGATCTGCATTTTACATTAAATACGGCGACCAAATAAATAAAAAAAAAACAATTAATTTATTTGCTTTCTCCTTAAAAAATGTGTCAATAATGCAAACTCAACTTTTGCACTATTGACATTGAAATATTTTCTATGTTTTGACGAAAAAAAAATTAAGTATGAGTTATGGAATCATGATTCATACAAAATACTATTACTTGTATATTAATTTTTTTACTACAGTTGCAACAAAAATCGTGCACACTTTATGATTTAGTTTTAAATTTACAATTAATAATACACATTTTTAGCCACATACCGCGACTCGTTAACATAAATTATCAATGTATGTCTATATGTTTATATATATATATATATATTCGTTATTGGAAATGATGTAATGTTTTTTATGTAACAGTAATGAGACGAACGAGATGCTCTCTTTATGTTAAGAGATAACGCTTGTCCATGACCATTGCAGCGATACACAGAACATTAAGTAGTAAAACAAAGTCCAGGGCATCGCTGCGTTGGCGCTCATTACTTTGAGACTAGATGGTTAGTCTCAATAGCCCTGTAATTTCGCTAGCTGCAGTACCCTTCAATCCGGAACACAGTAATGTTTACACACTACTGCTTGGCGGCAGAATATCTGGTACTGCGGTGGTACCTACCTAGACGACCTCCTGCTAAGGAAACCTACCACCAAGTTTCGGCAGTCTAGTTAGGAGGCTTCCAATCTGACAGTCATGGGTTCGAATCTCACAGCACGCACCTCTGTCTTTTCTAAATTAAGTGAATATTGCCGATGACTTCAAACAGTGAAGGAACTATAACCTTACCCTTCTCACAATAAGCATGGCTGATTCGAACCTGTTCTTTCTGAACAACAAAAGCATTTCCAGTACAGTTACATCTGCGAAAACGTACTCAGTGAAAGTACATTGACAACCTGTCGGAGAAATGCGCGTATTATGCAAGCACAAAAGACGCGAGCGCACACTACGTATGCTGTTGTAATGTGACGTAATATTAGCGTCATGACATTGAAATCGTATAAGACAGAATATAGGTCATTTTTTTAAATAATAACGGCTTCGCACAAATATACCTTTCGATATCAATTCTCTGATCGATAGTGGGGCCAGTATCAAAAAAAAATTTGTAGTTTAGATCAACAAACAGACTTTGTTTTTTTTTTTTAAATTACAATTAGGCTTGCGTTTGACCGTCAACTCGCCTGATGTTAAGCGAACATGCAGTCTACGGTGTCGCCTAGAAGAAACCGATTCACTCGCGACTCGAAGGCACAGGGAACACCCACTCGGACAGCAAATTCCATTTTTTTGCGGTTCATACAATGAAGATAGAATCGAACCGTTTAGTTCGAGTAAGATAAATTAGGACATCATCTTATATTACGATATATAGGGATTGTGGTACACAAATTTTAAATCAGGATAAGGCGTGCTGATTAGAATTCCAATATAATAATTAGCTGAAAAAACTATCCGTTGTTGATCGATTGGTTCAATGAGGCAACGTTAACGATGAAATTGAATCTAAAATTTATAACGTATCGTATTTTATTGGCCACGATGTTCAACCTTATTTTTCAAAGGTCTCGGTCAGGCACCGTTTTAAAACCGAAAAATTTATCGATTATATCGATATGCTTAATCACACCTATATAAACAGACAGTCGCGTTCGGCGCACGCGCTCGTTGCGTAACACGACGTAACCGATGACATTGAGTGCGATATGTGGGTTACGTCAGTACCTACGGCGCTCATTCTGCGCATGATTTGTGTTGCTTTTCAATCATGTTGTGATTTTAAAAGGATGATTGGAAACTATGGCTCTTACGACTCAGTGATTTCGTGGCTGATTGAATATCACAGGAAATAAGGACGCTGACGTTTGTTCAGTTTCTATTAGAATTTTATTATAAATATAATTTTACTTGGTGATCGTTCTCCTTAGTAGAAGGTCGTCTAGGTAAGTGCCACCGCAGTATCAGATATTCTAGCGCAAAGCAGTAGTGTGTAATAGTGTGAAATTACAAGGCTGTTGAGACTAACAATCCAGTCTCAAAGCAATGAGCAGCAAAGCAGCCATGACCTGGACTTTGTTTTGTTACTAGAAGTCCTGTGCATCGCTGAAATGGTCATGAACAATGGACATGCGTTATCTCTTACCGTCAGGAGAGCGTCTCATTCGACTCATTACTTTTACATACAAAAAAATGTTTTATACTTTTGAATATTTAAAGCACTTACATTTCTTTAGTAAACTACTCTGGGAAGAACCTCCTCCTTTGTAAAGTCGGCTAAAAATATAACAACTGGGCCAAACTATGTTAAATTTTTATGGGACCAAATGGCAACTATTCCTCATCAAACTAAAGAAGAATCACGTAAATCGGATCATAAATCTCAGCGTAATCGACGTAAATACATTTTTTTTAAATACCAATCAAGGTGAGAACCTCCTCCTTTTTTTGAAGTCGGTTAAAAACATAAAAAAGCGACATCGCTTCATGGTATCTAGATATTCCAAAAACTCGAACTATACGGTTAGAATACACCTTCATTGTGCGAACTGCTAAGCAATAGAATTTGCTGCCCGAGTGGGTGTTCAAGTCGCGAGGGAATCGGGTTTTTCTAGGTAAGCGTACTCCACCGTAGACAGTCTCTTCGCTTAACATCAAGCGAGACGGCGGTCAAACACAAGCATATTTATAAAGAAAAAATCTGTATAGTTTTTTTTTATGTGAAAAGTGGCAAGCGGCGTGCCACCTGATGGCAAGTGGTCAGCGCCGCACACCTACAATACCCGGGGCATTATCAGTGCGTTGTCTACCTTAAACCCTATTCACTCTTTGTTTAAAGCGTGGTATATCAAAACTCGGTGGAAAAACCGAAGGTAAGCCATTCCACATAAGACAGGTGCGCGAAAGGAACAATTGCGAGACTTCCACGCACCTATGATATAAAATCTGAAAAACTGACACTTGAACACTAACACTTATATTTAAGCACCGAAAAATCATTTTGATTTGTCTCGGTGCAAGTTAGTAGTTAGTGATCCGCGATTTAAGTGTACATTTAAATAAAATGTAAACTACACTTACTAACATGCAAAAATAGGGCGCGCAAATTTAACGGCGCACATTTGAAAGCCACAAAACCAAGCGATCCTATTCTTGTACATCGTAAAACGTTTATCTACCACTTGTACGAATGCACTTCAAAAAGAACCAAGGTTCTGTCGGATTGAACTAGAATTTTATGGTCAAATTGAATTACTGAATGCTATTTAGTGTATCAATGAAAGTGTGCTTAGAGTCCTTTGATCTTTTGCACCATGATTTTGTTTTCGTTTTGAAGTGTGGAGATATGGCTCTAATTATTTAAAACTACAAACAAGCTAAAGAGTTTAAGAAATCTATAACCTGACTGCGATTTAAATAGCTGTAGTTAAAGGAAAAAACTTTTTAAACAAACTTATTATTATCAATTCAATTTAAACATAACTTATACATATTTTTGTAATATTCTTTTAATTGCCTTTATTTAGATCATTACCTATACCATTTGATAGGTATGGTATTTTTTAAAATTAACGTTTTACTATATCTCTATAAGGGCACTTGGGTTATTGAGACGAATCTAACGATGCCTTAATTGTCGTAATCTATTCGACCGTTTGAAAGATACGAGGTAATAAAAAAATATATATATATACATACATACATTCAAGATACGCACGAAAAACATAACCCTGTCCTTAAAAACTAGTTCAATGATTTTATATTCTGTTAAAAAATTATAAGATTTCGTGGTAACGCTATAGCTTACCAAGCAAAATGATAGCCAAATGTATGCTTTGTTTGTTTTCAATAAAAAATCTACGCTTTTAACGAGTGACTCCACCCTCGCGATTCTTTCTTTGATCAAAATTATCCGTGTAAATCAATTGATAAGAAATATCATATTTAGCACAATGGAGAATTCTAGTTTATCAAGTCATAGATAAATGGTGCACAAAAACACAGACGTTAAAACGCAAATTGCTGCAACAAAAAGCTTTTTGAACTCACGACATGAACGTAAAAACCATCTTTATAGAGTAAGAGCTAGGGGTCGATTTAATACAGTCATTATTATTTTACGACATACAATACGTTAGCGTAGTATTCTAAAATACAATAAATTAAATGTTATACAAAAAAAATATACGGAATTATTGGCTTTTTAGTACACTTGGTAGTAGTTTTGCTTCAAAAGCTAAAGAACGTGGGTTCGATTCCCACCAAGGACTAACATTTTTGTGACGAACACAGATGTTTGTTATGTGTCTGGATGTTCTATATGTATCTTAGACTGCATTAATGCTTAATCTCAGGTAGAGTGTAGTCAAATGCGAACCGATTTAAAATATTACTTTATTTGACAGCTTTCAATTTAGGCACCACGGACATAATATGTATTACAAATATTTTATTGATAACACCAATGTTACAAGTCAATTCCGTAATATCATTTCAAATATATCATTTTAAAACATTGATTACATATCAATGAATAAAAAACAGAATGTCAAAATAAAGTGTATCAATATAAAAATATTATCATTTATCTAAGGGAAAGGTGTGGCTTGCCACAATTTATTGCGAGAATCCGTCAAAATATAGGTAAATCAAATGGTTGACTAGCTCCTGTATCACAATTCTATTCTAAGTTATTGACACATTACTTAATACGAGGATCGCGTGTCCAACCGATGTTGAACAAAGGAAGTGCTGAACAAAATAAGGCGATGTCAAACTGGGGTCTCGAACGATCGGTGGGAATATAATTTATTACAACATTAACATAGGATTTGACTTGAAATATGATTTGCTTGGAAGATACGGCCGATTTACTACCTAATAAGGTGTCGGGTTTTGATATTACGTCCCGCATTTGCTAGTTTGCTTAGGAATGTTCAAGGGCATTAAATGGACTATAACCTTATGTCAGGGAATTTAACCTGCAATCGTAAATTTTATATTATTTAAAAATAACAGATTATTGAATTACTAGTAAGTAATTATAATTTATTTATTGACATATTATTGACATAATTTATATTTGACATTTTCATTATACCGACATCTATTGATTTTGTCATTTTTAATGTTATTTTAAATATAAATAGTAAATGACCTGCAACATTGATGTTGACAATAAATTATTTGTAAAACTAATTTGACCGCTCATGATTTGTTAATGAATGATGGATTTGTATTGGGAATTTGATGTTTTGTGTCTAGTAGTTATTAATATTTAGTGTATTTGTAAGTATATGTTAGCATCCCCGATATAAGCAGTACAAGCAAACAAGTAGTAGATACAAGCAGTAGTGTATAAACATTACTGTGTTCCAGTTTGAAGGGTACTGCAGCTAGCGAAATTACAGGGCTATTGAGACTAACCATCTAGTCCCAAAGTAATGAGCGCCAAGGCAGCGATGTCCTGGACTTTGTTTTACTACTCAAAGTTCTGTGTATAGCTGCAATGGTCATGGACAGGCGTTATCTCTTAACATCAAGAGAGCGTCTCATTAGGCTCATAACAGTTACAAAAAAAATAATTAAATCACATGGGAACTACAAGGATAATAATGACAGTTTTTCATCATCATCACAATCAGCCTATAGTAGACCACAGCTGGACATATGCCTCTTCCAAGACAAGACATTTAGCATAATCTATCCGTTACCTATCGCCAGCTTTAGGTATATTATCACTCTACCGAGTCTCAAAGGGTCCTACTCTGTTTTGCGGTCTCCACTCTAGGATACATCTACTCTAACGGTTATTGGTTTTGCGACATATACGTCTTGGCCACTGTCATTTTAGCTTGCTAATATGTTGAGTTGTCTGCGATTTTGGTTCTCTGGTGAATTATTTCCAAGCCAAGCATATTTATTTTAAGAAAACTATTTTTTTTTGGCTTAATTAATTAATTTATTGTAAAAACCCATTTTTTATACAACAAATATGCTTGCGGCCTCGTCTTGCTTAGTATTGCCTCTGCTTTTCCTCCTTAAAGAAGGTGTGGCCGAAACTGTAGTCAGATTATCCGACATAAATTAACGTGAGTAATCCAGCAGAAGTAAAACAAAACACGACTGTTTTCATTGTAAAATATTTCTCCTCTTTACATAATCGAGTAAAACTTGATATCAGGTTTCCTTGTATTATACCAAAAGTCTAAAAACTTATATCTATACCTAATATGCAAGTTTTAATCTACTACGACATTTTGTTTGTAATATATTCATTAAAAAAATAATATGTTTTGTAGGTCTATTTTTTCCCAAACTTTATCTTTCATAACTTCTTATATATAACCTCCCAAATCTGTTAATTTCCATTATTTTGTTCGCGAAGGATTTTAATTAAAAACATCGTCCCCGGCTAAGGTTTATATTGGAGTTTCATCCCTCTGCGTAAATTAATGATAATAAACAAAACAGTTTTGTAGTCTCATTCAAGTTTTGTAAACAAGTCTAGTGGGATGATGGTGCTTGCTTTAATCTAATTTTTACCCGACTTATAAAAAAGGAGGAGGTTCTCAATTCGAATGTTCTTTTTTATGTTTGTTACCTCAGGACTTTCGACTGGGTGAACCGTTTTGAAACATTTTGATGTTTTTTATTTATTATAAAGCTGGTTTTCCCGTGTTCTCTCATTTCATTTCGGTTTTAAGCTAATTTGATCCAGTTTTGACAATGGCATCCATGAGAAAACCATATGAAATCGTGTTTTCTTTTGTTACAATTTTACTTGGGTATTAAAAACTATACCTAAAAATGTGATAGTATATGAATAAATTGTTTGAATATAAGTGACTGTTTTTTTTCATTTGCCTACTGGATATTGTATAAGAAAGAATGAGAGAGATATTGTTAGCGATATTTACTTGGTCTTGTTAAAAACTCTCTGAAATGTATCCGATAAAAACCGATCGATCAACTTAACGTCGATGTTTAAAATCAAGTAAGACCTCCGAATTTAGACACCAGACCATCCGGTCAGTCTGAAGGCTGACCAGATTAACGTGAGCGGCATTTACGACTAAGCAATACCGTGGGCCGGATGGCATGAAGTGTCGTTAACGATTGTCCAGTGTTCATTCTATAATAAGAACCGTATTACAAAGTATTGAAGCATTGGGTCCACTTGATTAGATGCATTCGTTCAATTATCTTAATTTATTTTAGTAAGAGGGTAAAAAAAAAACTTCACGGTTTTGTTTCACTTATTGGGATTACACGTTTAATTATTTTGGATACTCCGACTATAGTTTCGGTCGGTTCAAATCTGTTGGTCTTCTTCATGTAGACGAATATGAGAACAACGCGCGCGCGGCTTAGTCCTGCTTTGCACTACGAGTCATTGCGCGCCTCGCCCGAAAAGACAGCGGCCACCATCACCAATTTCGATCACCGGATGTGGCCGAAACTATAGTGGAAGTAAGCAATATAATGAATCGTGAGTAATTCCGCATGAGTAAAACTGAAATGCGCCCAAAACCACTTCAGTTTCCACTGTAAAATAGCTTCACATTGTTTCTAAAATTGGGTTTAGAATTTCTAAAACGAAACTGAAAAATCAGCTAGAATACTGTCTACTAATTAGCATAATTCTATGCAGCGAAAAACGTACGAATATCTTGAATTTTTAACACCTCGACTTTACATAAGTGTACCTGGTGAAATTTTACCAACATAAAAACTGTTTGTATCTTTTCGTTTTCCGCAGCAAAACATAAAAAAATCTTTTATGTTATATACAAGGCTATCACATTAAATACTCTAGTTACACAGACTGACAACGCCAAAACGATAATATAAAAGTATAGTTTTCTTTTTGTAAAAAAATGTGAGCATTTTTCTATAAAAGTTTTGTAAAAAGCGAAGCAGGTACTATATGTACAGTTTACTCACCTTTAAATATTGTTCGCGGAGGAGTTAATCCATTTTATATTATATCTTAGTGAAATCATACAAAATACAAAATGTATTTACGCTGGATTAAACTAAATCCTTAGTGTCAAACGTTTGCATCAGAAATACATGAAATACAGTCATCGTCTTAATGATTACTTACCCGACGTCTTACCCCCTAAGGTGAAGGCGTAGCGTGAATAGAAGCGACACTTATGTAAGTGAGGCGAGAATTTATAGTTCAGAGAATACTCCTTGGAGAGTAAGGTCAAATACTACAATACAATAGAAGCCGACGTGGTATTGATTTACTTATGCAGGGTTACTCACGTCCAATTATATCGGATACTCTGACTATAATTTCGGCCACATCAGGTGGCCTCCATCATGGAGACAAAGCTGAGTACAACACACGCGGGGCTTCGACTTGCTTCGCGCTGCGCGCCTCGCACGTGAAGATAGCGGACGCCACGCGGGCGCGGGGGAGGTATCCGATATAATTAAACGTGAGTAATCCCACATAAGTAAAACAAAAATACTACGATAACATCTCAAAGCATCCCAGTTCAACCTATGTGCTGAAGAATAAAACATATTCTAATTCACTAGTTGAGCTGTGATCAAACACCTAGGCTGTTAAGTATAAAATAATGTAATGAGCTTCTTTTTATTAATACTATAGTTCCACGTAACCCTGTATAGTGTACGAATACAAGGTTATCCGCTTGGAGAGTACTTAGCCGAAATTAAAACTAATGATTTATCAATAAATATTAATAATAGTCAAATCCTGAAATCGTGAATAAAAATAAATCATAAAAAAGTTTATTGACCCTTGTCCTAATGTATGAAGCAACCATATTTAGTTCTTGTTTTTAGAACAGTGATCATACTAACATTTGTTCACAAGTAATGGCTCTAAATATAATACAAAAATATTTATTAATAACATAAAAGTTACAGGTAATTTTTCCATTCATATTCAATAATAATTATAAAACTAAAGTCTATGCTTGTTTCCTGGATCTCAGCCGCGCTTTCGACAGGGTCGATTACCGTGTCCTGTGGGAGAAGCTGCGTCGCACTGGCGTCCCCCCGGACATCGTCAAACTTCTCCAGTCCTGGTACAGATGTCAGATGAACGTTGTGAGGTGGCGGGACTCGTTTTCCGAGGAGTATCTGCTTCCCTGTGGTGTCCGCCAGGGGGGGCTCACCTCACCCGTACTTTTTAATTTGTACGTGAACGCGCTGATCGAGGAGCTCAACGAGGCTGGTGTCGGCTGTTCCATTGGACATAAATGTATGAATAACCTGAGTTACGCTGACGATATGGTTCTGTTGAGCCCTTCGATCAGCGGCATGAGAGTTTTATTATCGATATGTGAGAGGTATGCTATCGCCCACAACCTGGCCTACAATAATGATAAGTCTGTGGCCATGGTCTTCGGTGCTAGTAAATATGAAGCTCCAGGTCTTCCTCTTTATTTGAATGACCAGGTACTGAAATACGTCACCATTTTTCGGTACTTAGGGCATGTGATGTCGGGCAATCTAGAGGATGACCTGGACATCGACAGGGAGAGACGCTCTCTTGCTGTCAGAGCGAACATGCTGGGCAGAAAATTTGGGGATTGCTCGCGGGAGGCGAAAATTCTGCTTTTCAAGAGTTATTGTACTGCACTTTACACTCCACAATTATGGTCCAAATACAAGGTGGAAAGTTACCATACGTTTAAGGTGCAGTACAACGACTCGTTCCGCATCATGTTTCGCCTCCCGCGGTGCTGCAGCGCTTCCACCATGTTCGCGGAGGCCCGCGTGCCGGCACTCGATGCACTGATAAGGCATCGCATTGCCAGATTTAGAGATTCACTCTTTAAGTCTGGTAATGCGATCATCGCTAGTATAATAAGGCACAGTACTGGTATCTTAAAACGCTGGTCAAATTTACTATTATAAAATTTAGTAATTTAATTTATATTTTAATTTATAAATTTAATAAATATTAATTAATTAATAAATATTAATTAATTAATATATCCTAATTAATAATTATTATTTAATTAATATTGTTTTGTACATATTATTGGTTAGTTATAAGTATGGAATTTGATATGAATCTTTGTTGTTCGAAATAAATTATTATTATTATTATTATAAAAATGTCAAGATCATAACACATGTCAATATAATAATATGTCAAATATAAAACATGTCAATAAGAGTAAATGTCAATAAAATTACAATTACTGAATAGTAATCTAATAATCTCTTATCACTACATATTATAAAACAAAGTCATCCGCCGCGTCTGTCTGTTCGCGATAAACTTAAAAACTACTGAACGGATCATCATACTAGTTTTTAAATAATCGTCAAAGTCATAAAACAAGAACAACTTCGACTTAATACATGAAGAAGATTGAAGCGCAAAATTAGCACATTTTTAAATAGGCTAATATCTAACAATAGGCCTAACTGACATTGATGAAAAATAAGCAAAATATTTATTTGAAAGATAAGTGTGCCGGACACTTAGGTATTCAGAAAAAAGAACCGCCTACAACATATCTTACACGTGATCTAGCTCTTAAACTATAACGCGGCATACAGTGCGCCAGTGACCTGAATACCGCCACAATGTGAAATGGCCACCCCATGACGTAATAACCGTTGAAATGGCGTGTTTTGTATTACCTGCGCCAAATGATGATTATATTGTTTACGTTCGAGAAGAACGGCTAACGGGCCGTATTACCGTTTAATATGTCAAGGCAAGAGGCAATCCTGACCTTTGTAGGGATTCTTTGTATCTATGGCGAACGGCAGAGTGGTTTTCGTAGGGAAACCACATAATTTCTAATAGCACAGCTTACATGAGTGTCCGCCGAGTCATGAGTATATTGTTGGTTTCTATCACTAGGGCAGTGGTCCAACGTGGGCCTATTTATTAGTAAAAAAAAAAATGCCTGAAGTAAACCTTTTAATACTTTTTACTTGGAGGTAGATCTCTTTAGCAAGAGGTTGTCTAAGTAGGTACCACCGCCGTACCAGATATTCTGCCTCTAAGCAGTAGTGTGTTAACATTGCTGTGTTCCGATTTGAAGGATATTGCAGCTAGCGAAATTACTGGGCTGTTAACTATCAAAAAGTAATAAGCGTCAAAGCAGCGATGACTTAGTTTTGCTACTCAAAGTTCTGTGTATCGCTGCAATGGTCATAGACAAGCGTTATATCTTAAGATCAAGAGAGCGTCTCGTTCGTTTCATTACTTTTACACAGAATCAAAAATCTTATCTTCATAAAAATGTTAGTCTTGAGTGAGAATCTAATCCACGCCTTTCAGCTCTCGAAGCAGAAAGACTACCAAATGAGCTTAACAGTCTTAATGTTTATGAATATAAACTCAAGGCTGTAGTTGAATAAAAATGTATCCCAAACATGAGAGTTTTTTTTTTCTAATTTCCTGTGAACACAATGAAGAGTTTCTAACGATCTATCTATATACATATTTTTAATGGATACATGATCTATGTGATATAATTACAAATTAGTAATTTTCGTATATATTCCTTTACTTGTACTGTCGTTGTAAGACCTTATACCGTAATTTATTTTGTCTGGACTATTATTTCTTGCCAGATTTCATCATTATTTCGTCAAAGAGTTCCTTTTAGGTTTTAATTAATTTAGTCTTGACAGATAGACAAACAGCTTACCCAACTGCTAATAATAGTAGGTACGTACCTGAGAACAAATTAATTTTAATTAATATTTAAAATACTTACTAGCGCTTAACACAATAAGTATAAAGCTAAAATCAGAGGTTACCCTTATAGTACGTATAATATTTTATTGACCGACAACAACACACATACATTAAAAAAAATATAATATGTATATCGGTTGTAGGTACTAGTGAATATGACTGAAAACATAAATTCTGTTGATCGATCAAAAACAAAATGAATGAATGAATTATTTTGTCGTTAAGAAATATCCAAAATGAGTGATCGTAAAAAACTGTCCCATCTTACTAATAATAACATGGCGAAATGCAAAAAGCCGTAGCGAAGAATGAGCGTACAGGTGAGATGGAAAAATACACTCTTCTGCATTCACAGTAAGTTCAAAATTGTGTGCCTCATCTCCGCTGCATTCGTTCTAAGCTTCAGAAAATTTGATAGGTATACTTTTGAACCTGCCTTAAACAGAAAAGTGTTGACGCTTCGATTACGATGTATGCCTGCGCTTCACTGTAATTTTACATTTACTGGATGATCTAAGGAAAATACATTATTTCGCCAATATTGGTCAGAGACGATGCATCTGTAGAAGTCTTTCATCATATAGCATAATAAACCAAGATTTTAACAGTACGTCAAGCCCACTTCTTTTATTCTTTCATTAATTAGAACACCGAAGAGCTTTTCGGCACAAAAATAGCCCAAATGACTGACAGCCTTAACGAATGTCGGTCACAGTAAGCAATAGTGGGTAAACTGCTTTGATTGTTTGGTTTGTAAAAGATGAATGTATTATTCCGTTTGTCCAGATCATTTGATTGTGTGTCTGCTTGGCGACACAATATCTGGTACAGACGACGAACTTCTACAGAGACCACATTGTTGATGAGGGGACATCTTCAAAATAAAGTTTGACAGTGTTGGGCACAGTCGAAGTATTACGGCTTGTTACCACTAAAATCACCACGGATGGCATTTCTTATGCTGTAGAGAATCTTGTGATACACGAATGACATTACCATTCAAGACCAGTTCGTAAAGCGGTTTCAACCGAGAGTTTTTATAATACCTAATTGAGGGTAGGAGATCAAAACGCCTTCAATTTTTACCGGGAAGACCAGCACTATCTAGTCAGATAGTGACCACAGCGGCATCATGGCTGAAGCGTCGAGGTAAATAAAAAAACTAATTTCATAGAAAAATAAAGACAACAAATATTTTTTTTTTACTTTTTATGTTTGTTGTTTTTTTATATTAATAATAAAAAGATAATTATAATATTGACCCCCTAGTGAACGCATTAAATATTCTACAAGTACTATAAATTATACACAGTCAACACAAAAATTAAACGCAACAATAATTACAAAACAGGAACACTTGACACAGATAGTCGGACATTTGGACCGCTCTGTTCTATAATGAGCACTGTAAAAATAAATCCAGAATCCATTATAATGGCCCTTCTAGACGAGTTTTATTTTCTGTGGCGCCAGCCACGGGCTGTTCTAAAACGCTATGGGACTGAAGGACATGCAACGTCGATAAATACTGATAATAACTTCTTTCAAGAGGCAATTGTTTGAAATTATGTATTAAATTTTTTTTTTTTAATTATTATTAATAAATTATTTATACGCATGCTGTGTTCACATCAAGAAGGTTAAATCAATATTGTAATTTTTTTTGATATTGTAATTGCAACGCAGTTCTTAATTCAAAATTTTTCTAAATGTATGTAATTCGTCATTATACATATAGAATACATAGGAAATGTCCAAAAAAATATAGGAAATGTGTGAAATAAATGTTTACTATACACATTTCCTAGGAATTCCATGCATTTCCTAAACACCACTCAGAAATGTGCCAAATTCATAGTTTAATACTCAAAATAAGTGTAATGAAAATCATAAAATCTTCATTGTAAATTGACTTGCCAATGAGAGCCTTAATAAAAAAAGTGAATTGATTGTCAGTCCAATGTGGTTTATTTTCTATGTACTAATTCAATGGCATAGAGTTCATTTTATATACTTCAATTAACTTGCCATTTAGGAATTGTATGTTGTATCTAGGACATATATAAATGCCTAGGAAATATATAAATTTCTTACGAAATGTACGTATTAAATAATCTTTGACAAACTATTTTACATATTTCCTAAATTGACTCGGAATTATTATATATACATATACATTATATATATATATATATTATATATACATTTCCGGTAAAATATACAGTAGTGGTTCTACTATTACATATATATATATATATATAAATACGCAGGGCGCTCTTCTCTGATTTATAGTTGATAGTAGCACGCCGTACTCTCCTTGCAATCGCTATGTCATACAACTTGCTGCCAGAATGGGTGTTTCCCGATATTAACAATCTGGTTGCCTTCAAGTCGCGAGTACCTCGGTTCTATTTCGGCAAACGTGTTCCATCGTGGACACCATCTTCAGATTAAATTTAAATTCACAAGCATAAATTCTGGTAATTTAAGTCAAAAATAAATTAATACTCTTCTACAAATCAAATTGTTAATATACGAATTAAAATATAAAAGCTAATGCTTTTTCATACGTATAATACGAATTTAATTGTTTCACATCGTGAATCTCTCACATTGTCACTTCCAGTATCTGATAATGTTCACGTTTCTAGGATTAAAAAAAAGCTTTAAATCTTTTTTAATTATTCAGAAAACATTTTCCCGACGTTACGTTATGTTATTTACAAGGTATTTTTATTATCTGCCGTTTCACATATAAAAGTAGTTGATGAAAACATGTATGTAATATTTGTCGAGTATCAAAATCTTCGATAAATAAATTTCACGAAATAAAATGTATTTTTTGTGCGAATGTTTGCGTTTACGAGTGAAGTTTAGAATGTTGTCTTAAAACTAGTAGAACTAAACTTATAGCGAGATTCACATCACATCACATCATCAGCCATAGGACGTCCACTGCTGGACATAGGCCTCCTCCTGGGGGGGTTTTGCCAATACTCGCCACGCTTGGCAGGCGGGTTGGCGAGTGCAGTTAGATGTGATTGTTCAAGGAAGACGCTGCTGCCCATCTTCCGGATTACATCCCTTAGCCGACTCTTAGAGCAACCACGGGTAGAGAGGGTGGGGTACAATTCTTATGCCGGCACCACCACGGCACCGAGCGAGATTGTATCACACTAATATTATAAAGGCGATAGATAGTGTGTAAGTGTGTTTGTATGTTTGTTACGCTTTAATGGCTGGACCAATTTTGATGAAATTTAGCTAGCAATAACATAAAAAAACTTAAAACTTAGATTAAAAAATAATAACAAAACAAAATCAAGACTAATTTGTGGTAGCATAATGGCAGCTTTATCGCCTAGAGCGATTTGTTCAAGACAATGTTGTGAGTTCCATGTTATTTTTTCTGATTTACCTTTTATTGGTTTTCCCGAGTACCTACCGAGCCATTGTTGTGTAAGGTAAATCTTAGAAAAGCTAATTAATGAAGTCGTAAAAGGTTGAAACGGGTTAATGAGCCTCAAGGTATTTCAGATAGGCGATGGCAATTGCTCACAACAATTATTTTATCCCAAAAAATGAAGTTTTCACGTGGGAACAGAGGGTAACACCGCGGGGCGCAGCTTGTATTGCTTATTTCTGTAATGTATTTGGTTATGGTTTGACTTTTTCTTTTTACTGAATATGCTTACGCATAACCGTCATCTCGCTTAATCTTCAGGGTTAAATTTCTGTAATGTATTTGGTTATGGTTTTACTTTTGTTTACTGAAATATGCTTACGCATAACCGCCATCTCACTTAATCTTCAAGGTGAAATTTCTATAATGTATTTGGTTACCCATGGTTTTACTTTTTTTACTGAATATGCTTACGTCTAACCGCCATCTCGCTAAATCTTTAGGGTTCAATTTCTGTAATGTATTTGGTTATGGTTTTACTTTTTTTTAATACTAAATATGCTTACGTCTAACCGCCATCTCGCTTAAACTTCAAGGTTAAATTTCTGTAATGTATTTGATTATGGTTTTACTTTTTTTTTACTGAATATGCTTACGTCTAACCGCTATCTCGCTTAATCTTCAGGGTAATACTTCTGTTATGTATTTGGTTATGGTTTTACTTTTTTTTTACTGAATATGCTTACGTCTAATCGCCATCTCGCTTAATCTTCAGGGTTCATATTATGCACGTATGTAGGTTTAGATATTCCACTATAACTTGTAAATGTCTGCACAGATTTGGATGTATTGGGTATTGTTAGAATCCTTACATTATCATAAATGACACTGGCTATTTTGAACAATTATTGAGTTTTGTTTCATTCAATTCAATTCTCGTAACCTCATTGAGTTAAATTTTCTTCTAAAACATTTTGTGAAGACAGTCCACACATTTATTTTAGGAGCTACATTTGTTACGTGACCATCTATTAAGGGCAATATAAATAGAACTCCATTATGTGCGTCGTCGAAGCGCTGCATTTCTAGTCGAATTCTATATCTGTTTTCTGGTTAAATAAAAACTGTTAGTTTATCTGTGACGCCGGGTCTGTCGCAGCTGGCGAATAATGATATTAACGATGTTTCGTTGTTTTGTATTCTTGGTCACAGTTTCCTAGTTCATTAGCAATATGTTTTTTTTTTTAAACATAGCATTGCACTTAAAAGTCACTATCTTATTAGACTGTGGTATAAATTGCTTTTTCAATTCTTGATAATAATTGTCATTTATATAACAGAAAAAGTTTTTTTTTTGTTTTATCTAAATAGCAGTAGCAGTTTTTGTAGCTATGATAGCTCAGTGGTTAGCGCGATCGTTTCGCTCGCTGAAGGGTATGGGTTCAAACCCTTGAGCTGCCGGTGAAGGAAAACATCGTAAGGAAACCAAAGCATGGTGTTAGTATACATTCTAGTACTCGGTTGGCCAGCTACTATCTTCAAGTTGATAATCTGACACCAAGCATCTAACTGGGCGTTTCGACAGCCTCATATCAGGCTGAGTGTGATTATCATCCTCGATCACACCGTCACTTAAGATCAGGTGAGCTGTGGTCAAGCGCCTATCAACTATAAAAAAAGTTATACCAAATAAAATGTAGCTGAAAAGCTTAAGCTGACGTGCTTAAGACACGAGAGCGCTGACGTCAGCGAAACGTACTTATAGCACATTGGATTAGGTACCGCGAAAACACGTCACAAGTGCGTGTTATCTCCGTGTTAGTTATGCAATATAAGTGATGTTAAAGTCTTTATTGTTCTCAAGGTCATGACGTGATTTATGTTAATAGTCACGAGAACTAGCTTTCTCGGTTTTTACGATCGGCAAAGTTAACGGAGACGAGAGAAGACGGATTGCGCACCATTCGAGGAACACTGCATTATTGACGTGGTTTAACTTCTAGTATACATATGTATATACAAACACTAGCTGCGCCCCGCGGTTTTACCCGCGTGGTGATGGATGATGATTATGAAAAGTAAAAGTAGTAAGTAGTAATCCGATCGGATTAAAATTGACAAAGTTTCATACAAACTTTCATCCCCTATTTTATCCCCTTTGGGGATAGAATTAATCAAAATCCTTTCTTAGCGGATGCCTACGTCATAACATCTACCTGCATGCCAAATATTAGCCCGATCCGTCCAGTGGTTTGGGCTGTGCGTTGATAGATCACTATGTCAGTCAGTCAGTCACCTTTGAGTTATATATATTTAGAAGATATTTTACTTGGTGGTAGATTTCCTTAGCAGGAGGTCGTCTAGGTAGGTACCGCCGCGGTACCAGATATTTAAACAAAAATTAAATATGGCATCAGTGTGGCTCCATTTTAAAATGTAAATGCAAATATATGTTTTTATGTCGTTTTTTGGCATGACTGTCGTATTTTTTTAATGTAATTTATACAACTTATTAATACAGCAGAATGGGTCCAGGAGTTCGGGGCAAATTACTAGTTAAAATTGATTAAGTTAAATTACTTTAACGACATCTGGTTTCTGCATCTGGTATTATAATTATATGAAAACAACAAGCGAGTCCGGTCTAGCAGCCGCAACGTTGGATGACAATTCAGAGTACGACGTCATATTTGAATTGATATAAAGTGGATTTTAAATTGGCAAAAATTTGAAGAAATTTATTGCGTGTGCGACTTGCAGAGGCCAAGGCTGTTTAAACTTGCACAAGTGTGTGTTTACTCATCATCATCATCAGCCTCTCGAAGTTCACTGCTGGCCATAGGCCTCTCCCAAGACACGCCACTTCTATCTACTGCCAACTGTCATACGTATATCGTAACTCCATCGAGTCTCAGGGCGTCCTACACTACGTTTGCCAATTCGCTGTCTCCACTCTAGAACACGTCTACCCCAACGGTTATCGGCACTAGCATTTTATTCCCGATTTAAGAGTTGCAACTATAGTAAATGTTGACTCTGTTTCTGCTTAGCACACCCCGTAAATAGACAGCCTTGTCTTCAAAATACTCCAAAGTACGGTATGCCAGGCAACCTTCTACGACTGAAATTACCGCTGGCAGCATTATTGTAACTATTATTTTTTTACAGTACAGATACAGTAAGACCACAATGATTGGCAGCAACGAGAAGCCATAACTCGCAGAGCGCTAAACGACATATCTTTCGGCGCTTGCGCATCATAAATAACACCAATTTGGCACACAAATCTACGAAATGGCTGTGTTCTGAACGGATCATTTTTTACTAATTATGGTACTCGAGCGGCATTCAAAAATGTTTAAAATGTAAGATCGGATTAAAACATATTATTAAAACTTTATTCTTGGGACAGGCCTTTGTCTGGCAGTGGACTACAAAACGTTGATGATGATTAAGACTTTGCCCTTATGATAAGATTTATTTTAGCTTACTTTGACTGGACTCCAGAATCATAAAACGGAAAAAAATCTAGATGGTTTTAACGTCGTAGTTCACTAAAGTTGCACCGATTTCAATTTAGTTTTTTTTAAAGATGACTTGGTCGAGAGTGTTCTTAGCTAAGAGAAATATGTTTTTAAGACTATCAACTCTTTTTTAGTTGGGTGTGAGCATTTTCCACGGATCAGATCGAGATAATATTTAGTATTCTGCTACAAAAGCTGGGGGATTATTACATTTTTGATTTATACTAAAAAGTAAAAAAACAAAAATTTCAAATAATTATAGTGTGTTTAGATTTGAAGTTTCAGCAGTCTAGTTGGAAAATCTTGCTTCCAATCTGGATGTCCAGGGTTCGAATTCCACGGTATACACCTGTGTCTTTTCTAAGTTACTTATGTGCATTGTGCGTATTACGATTTTCATGTTCAAAAGTTCTTTAAAAAAAGAGGCCCCAGTGGTGGGACAATTTGTAAAAACCGGCCAAGTGCGAGTCGGACTCGCGCGTCGAGGGTTGTGTACCTATAGGTATATAAGTAAAAGTTAAGCTTTTTTTTAATGGTAATTTATGCTTTTCACAATTTTTCCTTTATCTGTGCTATAAGACGTTGCTTCGTACCAAATTTCAAGATTCTGAGTTCACGGGAAGTACCCTGTAACTTGCATTGCGAGTGTCGAAAATTTGCAGCGTAAACGACTGTATCTTTTGATTGCGTTGGCTTAGAAATTTGATTTTTTCACAGCTCCAAGGAACATTAGACCTGAGTATTTGATATGAATTTCAGCTTGATACCTCAACGCGTTCCTGAGAAAAAGGGTCTTGACAGACAGACAGACAGACGGACAACAAAGTGATCTTATAAGGGAACCGTTTTTTCCTATTAAGGTACGGAACCCTAAAAATAGGACTAATTCGGAAGTTTAGATTTATGAACTAACCCCTTCAAAAGCGGTTTTTATACCAATTTCAATTTCGCGCGTCAATCTCAAATAGGATAAAACCCATTTTTGAAACAGCTCAGGTTCATTACGTCCGATTTCTGTAATTCGAGTGAGCCTCTATCTAATTTGGAATACATAGTTAATTGTGCCAAATTACACCTACGTCAACAAGCCAGATGATTGCAACGCGGCAGATTAGCGATGGTTATGATTTACGAGCTAATTAGAGATTTCAATACTTGATGTCCCGATGATTGAGACGAGCGTTCATTCGTAGCTTCCTATTAATACACTGACATATTATTAAAAGATAGAAGATTAGGCATTAGCTGTTTTGTGACGCGGCGCGTGACATATTTCTTCGCGTAGGTAAATATAATAGTAATTAAGAGATATTTTAGCGCGAATGTAGAAAAACTATGTCCATTTGTAGTATTTTTTTTAAACTTGTGTTTTTCCGAGTGTTTTATTTTTAAAGTAGCGAAATACGTGCGTTTTTTTTTTAAAATTTATGACATGCTAGGTGAATGTAGGAACTTAATATAATGCTTGTAATAAAGTAACAATAAATATATATTTTTATGGTTTACAAGCTAGGTGTTTGACCACAGCTCACCTGATGTTAAGTGACGGTGTGGTCGAATATGGTAAAGCGCACCTAGCCTGGAATAGAACTGGCTTTAAAGTGAAGCTACTGGAACACACCGTTAGGTACTTGGCGGCAGATTTTCAACTTGAGGGTACTAGAAAATATCCTACCACCAGGCTATAGTTTCCTCACGATGTTTTCCTTCACTAGCAGTTCAAACTCAATACCCAAATTAAAAAAAACTACTGCTAAACGTTTAACGGTGTATTTCGATAGCCTCACTTGAGAGCCAGTTCCATTCTAGTCTAAGTGCCTTTTTTTCCCTCAACGCATTGTCTCTTACCAGCAGCTATGGTAAAACACCTAGCTTGATAACCATGGAAGAGTTTATGTATAATATAGATATTCGTAGATATCTATTTAGATAGACTCTTATATACAGATAAATGTATAATGATAATATACCCACAATATCTGGATAACCTCTTCTCACAGTAACGCTTTTTAATTAATTAGATACTTCCAAACATCCTACTAGTGTTATCAATAAATACCGTTTACAATAAATAGTAATTTGCTAATATAAACGGTAAGTATCTCAAACGTGCAAAAAACCCTCCCACGCGTTACGTCCGGACTTCCTAAAGTTAGTTAATATATTAACGGCACAATGTGTTTTATGACGTCATTAACGAAACCAAAATCCTATGTTCGCCTCAATGATTAGAGACATGCAGAGACTCAACAACTGAAAATTATGTTTCTCAAAACTCAGCTCCAGTTGACAATATACACCGTGAAAGTTTGAACATCAGCATTATCGATACAGGGAGTTCATAGCTCGATTGTCGTTCCAAATAATACAATTAAATATCCTTAACAGGAAGATCACTAACAGTCTATTGAGATTGCAACGACAGGACCTCCGTCTTATAGTAGGTCTTATAACCGGTCATTGCAATCTAAATAAGCATCTGTACAAGGTAGGAGCCACAGACAGTCCGCTTTGCCGTGGCTATTTGGTAGAGGACGAAACTGTAGAGCATGTGCTGTGGCATTGCAAAGCCACAGAAGCAACTAGGATCTTCACTAGACTGCATGAAGCAGCTTCCTTACTTTCCACGTCTAAATCACCGCAACAGATAGACTGCTTTTCGTCATCATGTATAACTCCATCTCACCCACTGGAGCTACTATGCCAGCGACCCAGAGCCTCGCTCCGATACTTCAAGGAGCTGGGCTGGCTCGGGTAGACGCTGGTAGGGGGAAATGCACAATACACCCCAAGCGGGACGTCAGTGCAGGACTTATCGCCCCCATCCCGAATAAGAATAAGAATACAATAAAATAGGTGGTTAATATTTGACCGAATAATCCTGAGAAAACACAAAAATACGGACACTTAAATCACGCGCACCGAAAATTACATGGTAGTCGCGTACGGTCCCAGATTAGGTAACAGTTACTGAGTAGTTTACGTATGGTAGTTATGTCTTGCGCTAGCTCGGTGCGTGAGGCTGCGCGCTGTCCATAGATTCTGGAGTCTTGGGAAAAACTTTAACCAAGGTTTTCTTAGTTTTTTTTTGTGTATTTGTTTCCATTTTATTTATTTATACGTTTCATATGACCACTAACTAACATGTCTTTTAATATCTTTAATGTTCAAACTGTCAGCTCGTATATTGTTTTAATTTTTGTGTATGAAATCAACACTAAAATTCTTATCTATTTAAAATATCTAAGTTGTCCCAAAGGTTTACTTACTTGTAGGTAAGTAAATACATACATATATTATAATATCGGGTAGCTATCATCGGTTTCTCTCCATTACACTAATTGCATGTGTTCCTTGTTATGAAGAAATCCATCTATAATTTTTAAACTTTCACGATTTGATCGTTTACCATCACATTAATACCTACATTGCACCCGTGCAAAGCCGGGGCAAGTCGAAATACTGACAGACTTTGGTAGATAAAGTCCTACGACACTTTTTCAGAGTTGTCAGTCTGGCGATATCTAATCTGTGGGTGCATACCGGTTTCCGGAATAGGCTCTTCCTTTTAATCGTTGATTTATACGATTCTGATAAGGGTAGGTATAAAGAGGGTACACAATGGAGATAACTCGACTATTCTGGCATGATAATAATATCACCGCTATTGAAAATATGCAAAGAACGACCTTACTCAGTGCAACGTTTGCATTTTTTAACCGACGTCTAAAAAAGGAAGATTCTCAATTCTATCCGTATTATTTTTATTCATGTTCACTTTAGGAGTGTATTTATGTACAACATTTTTCAAATTTTAATAACAATAATTGAATTTCCACATCGTCACTTAACATCAGGTGAGCTGTAGTCAAACACATAGATAGTCAAACAAAAAAAAAATCTAAAGAAATATTATTTAAAAAAGTAAGTCATATCTATCAGCTTTTCAACTTTTTCATATTATAAAACGTATGTACGGATTTAGATGAAATTTGTATTGTATCTATATAATACACTGGATTACTTATTACGAAAAATCCGGCCTAAGCCGCGGGACATAGCTAGTCTAAATATATATAACTCAAAGGTGACTGACTGACTGACATAGTGATCTATCAACGCACAGCCCAAACCACTGGACGGATCGGGCTGAAATTTGGCATGCAGGTAGATGTTATGACGTAGGCATCCGCTAAGAAAGGATTTTGATTAATTCTACCCCCAAGGGGATAAAATAGGGGATGAAAGTTTGTATGAAACTTTGTCAATTTTAAACCGATCGGGCTGAGACTTTGGATGCATAAAGCTACTATCGTAGGCATCTAGCGCGGGTGAAACCGCGGGGCACAGCTAGTTAATCCATAAATACGTTGGAATTCCAAAGCGTGTGAGAAATCAGCGAGACACCGTGTCAATAATTTAAATTTAACATCACTCACCTGAAAAATATCTATTAATAATAATATATATTTTTATGCTTAGAAATAAGACGGTTTTTAAAAAGGCACCTGTACACTCTCAGAAATAAATTACAAGTACCATTTTAATGCCATACCTAAACTTGAAGTGACGCACTAAAAAAATATTCGAGATCGCCAGGGCCTTTTCGCCCATAAAACTTCGGCTTAAAAAAAAAGTGTCGAAAATAAATCCGTGACAAACAAAATCGCCTATTGTTTGAAGAGAAATAAATATTCCTCTGAACAGTTATCGTCTGTTCTGTGAATAAATCGGCTGCGGACAGACAGACAAATAAATCGAAAACAGTTGTAGTTACACAGGTATTCAGGGAAATGCTGGGGGGCTAAATATCACTCTTTAATTCATCAACTCTTAATAAAACTATGTACTCTTATTAAAAATTATGCACCGACTTATGTATATGTAATACCTTTAAACGAGCAATTCTTGTATATAATTATGTATATATGTATATATATATAATCTGAATCTCGGAAACGGCTCCATGCTACGGTTCTATCGCGTATTGTATGGTATTTTCCTTAACGGGTAGCTCCAGCTCAGTGTTGGGGTTTGAATTCACGCCCGTTGGCGTGTAAACGGGCCGCGCTAATACTGAGCTATCATCGCTACATAGCGTTATTATTTGTAAACTAAGTTAATAAATCATTGTCATAAGTGAGTCAAGTTTTTCATATTACTGTAAATAAAAATTGGATACAATTTTTAAACTAAACACACAATGCAAAGTTTTTTATTATTGATAAATAAACTATAATTTTCTTTCAATAACCATCTAAGAGGCATATTTTCTTATCAAACTCTCAGAAGACAACGTGAATATTTCTCCGAGGGCTTAGCAAATATCCCCCGCAAATGACTCCCTTAATACGCCCCATGTAGATAGATATTTAGGCAATACACGTCGTTTTACATCGGGTCATGACGAAGAAACAGACGTTTTTATTTATTTTTATAAACGGAACATTTTGTTGAAAATTATAGGGTTAGCATTTATCTCGCAATAATTGAGAAGTTAATGAAGCTTTTCAAAGTCAAGAAGTTATTTAAATGAAGGCTTACAAATTAGTAGGTCAGTTACAAGATAATCTTTTTTTTTTTTCTGTTGTCTGGGCTAAAATGTTGTGTACGCTGCCAACTAGTAGTGAATATTTCAATTATCTCTAGACTTTCAACTGCCCATAGCATGATTAAGCAGCACACTTCATACTAATATTATAAAGGCGATAGTTTGTGATTGTATAAGTGTGTTTGTTACTTCTTCACGCTCAAACGGCTGGACCAATTTTGATAATATTTCCAATCCAATGGGACCAGTCTAAAAGTTTATTTGAATAAAAATAAAAATCTAATTGGTTTATGAATGACGGAGTTCCGAGGTAACAATCATAAAAATAATACAACCGAAATGAGAATGCTACTGGATAATGCATAGCCTATGTGTTAATCCAGGGTGTCAGCTACCTCCATACCAAATTTCATCAAAATTGATCCAGACGTTTGAGTGTGATGAAGTAACAAACACACTCACAGACATTCGCCTTTATAATATTAGTGTGATATACAGCCAGATTTCATTCATTAGTCAGACATATTCGTGTACGAATACTTATACGTACGATTCGAAAATAGGGCCAGATATGAAAGAAAGAAAGAAAGAAAGAATGAAAAGGAATGTTTGTAAAAGCGGATAGAGACCTTTAGAAGCAACCAGTACTCTGTCTTTGTATGTTTCTAAAAAAACTCCCACAAAGAATACATTCCTTTAGATCACGAATGAAGCAATGTCTGATTAATTACACATGTTTATTACATACTATCGACGCGACGTGACTGGCCCGTATTTTTTAACCCAATAAATACTCAAGACATTTTAAACCTTACCTCTTTAAAATAAGACCCAAAAGAGTTTCTTTCTCCCATTGCTATAAACGTGAACATGAAAGAAAATATTTTTAATTACCACTGGCGCTTTTGATATGGAGGACGATAAAAAACGTATCGTGTCAGAGTTTTTTTTACTCGTTAGGTACCTTTGCTTTGGTTACGGTGTCGGTAATTGTTTTATTTATTGCTTTAATTATGTTTATTGGGGTAATGGGGTACGAAGGACTTTAATTAAACGGCCGTAAGGGTTTTTAAAATTAATACCTATGTTTTTTTGACGATATAAAAAAGTATTTATAAATAAAAAAGTAGTATAAATATTTGTTACGTTGTTCAGGAAATAGATTGGCTTCGTTTTAGTTTTTGTTGAAATGATATATCTCTTTATTTACTTAAGGAAATCCACTACCAAGTAATATCTAACTCACCAAAAATATTCTCATGTAAAATGTTGCCAAGACTAGACCATATGACACGAACTGTCAAAAAGTTATCAGATCTCATGTAGAGCCAAGCTTCTAACTTTAATTTATGAGGTTTAAAAAAAAACGACGGAGCTCTTCGAGAAAAAGTAGGTAGTGCCCTTGCGCTTCGCTTGGCTCGTCTTGGCGGGGGCGCTACCGTGCCCCCAGATAGAACATCACCGACCAATACCTTAGCGTGCAAAAGGAAATAAACGACGATATCGTTTGAAAACGGCTATAATACGTTATGAGCTATGCTCGGAGTTTCTTTGCGGGACTAAATTTGTAACGAAATGACATAGAACTAAAGTCACCGATATAGCTCAAAGAATTATTAGTAAGCTGAAGTGGCAGTGGGCCTTTTCACGTTTCTCGAAGAAACCGGTGAGGAAGACGAGTTCTAGAGTGGAGACCACGTGCAGGCAAGCGTAGTGTAGCACACCCTGCGTCCAGGTGGTGTGACGACCTGCGTAAAGCGGCGGACAAACACTGGATGCAGAAAGCTGTCAACCAAGCTCAGTGGCGTGCGTTAGGAGAGGTTCAACTGTGGAGGCTGTTGATGATGATGATGCGTTCTAGTAAGTAGATTAGGCAAAGTGTCTTTGTGTTGTTACGCCTCATAGAATGGACCGGTGTAGTGTGCCAAGACCTTTAGGAATGTTTGAAAGAAGAGGAATTTTTATTGAACTGTCGGTGAGTTGGTCGATTTTTGTTATCGTGTTTTAAATTACAGTCAAAATTTAATTGTATTGGAACCAGCGCTGACTCACATCTTAGATATCTCTGGACCGGAAGGGTCATATTTATAATAAAAAAATACATTTACATGAAAATGGCTGCTGATTTTCAAAAAACAGCTGGCAACTTGCAACTGTGTGATTTAATATACAAACTCAATTTTGTTAGGCAGGAGATATCGAGAAAAGATGAAATATATCATTTGGTGAGAACATCCCATTTATATAAGAGTTTGCATTTTAACCGACTTCAAAAAAGTAGTCTCAATTAGGTTGTATATTTTTTTTAACGTTTGTTACCTCATATCTCCGTCATTTATACATAAACTGACTCAGGAAAATTATTTTTTATTTGTTATCATGTTTTGGACAATAAGACCGTATATTATACCAAGCCGAAAAAAGGTCGTTGCATCATCAAAAAGTTTTTATTGTTCCCATAACTTTTGTAGCGATGATAGCTCAGTAGTTAGCGAGGGCAGTTCACACGCCGAATGGCGTGGGTTCAAACCCCGACAATGAGTTTAAGCTGCCGGTGAAGGAAAACATCGTCAGGAGAACATAGCATAGTGGTAGGGTATTTTCTAGTTCTTGGTTGACTAGCAACCACCCTCAAGTTGAAAATCTGCCGCCAAGCACCTAACGGTGTATTCCGGCAGTCTCACTTGAGAGCCAGTTCCATTCTTGGGTAGATGACATGTATCATTTTCGACCATATCGTCACTTAACATCAGGTGAGTTGTGGTCAAACATCTAGCTGGCCAAACATTAAAAAAAAATTATGACAGCTGATAAAATGAACTTGTAGGAGTTTTGTAAAATGTTTATTGTCTATTAAATAAATATATGAAAAAGCTCTTATAGTAACCATCCTCTGACCATATCGAAAAAAAGAACAGTATTGCATAAATCCAAGTTAACAAAGGTCACGGACCCCGGTGTCTGTGGAGTGTAATTTAAAAAACATATAACCCAGTACATTATGGTGATTTTGACTTGTCAAATACTTTTGATCGGTGAACGCAGGCAAAGAGAACAGCAAAATCACCACCGCTCCTTTTCGTATTTTTTTTTATTAAATATAAAAAACGGCAAATATGCAAAATTTATCTTGCTAAAGAAAAAAGCACAACCATTGATAATGACTCCACTCATAATTATTAAGATCAATTAGCATAAAACTAAGCACGCCGCTAAGCTACTGAGAAAACAAAACAACGACTAAATAAGAAGCCAGTTAATTTGATGTTATCTCAATCTAGCCTTAGCATTACAAGCGAAATAAAATTTCTGTGCGCTTTTATATAATTAGCTAATGACTACTCAGATGAAGCGTTATATAAGCACACTGCAGAGATATAAGTTCGGGTAAAACGACATGAAAACGTTTTTTTTCCTACACACAGCGCCTTCTGACCCCAAACTAAGTAAAGCTTGTACTTTGGAAGTCAGATAACTGATAGAATCCTCAAATACATTTTTTTTGAAAATATATACAGAACACCCAGATACACAAAACACATTGATTTATACCACAATTTGTTTCTCATGGGTGGAAATCGAATCCACGCCCTGCAGCTCTTGAAGCAAATTTACTACCAATGAGCCAACAGGGCTGTATTAAAAAATATATCTGCGTATACTAATAATAATCTTTATACTACCACATTTCGTAATTTTCATTAGCAATAAAAAAAATTGAAGCCTTGCCAAAAAACGAATTAAAAAGAAAACTTTTTTGAAAATGGAGCCATATTGCCACCATATAGAATTTAAAAAAAATATATATAGCTCGTGCCACTCGAGCTAGTGTTAGGATTCTAACGATACCCCATACATCTAAATTAGTTTCCGTATTTAAAATTTATCATAGGATAAAGCGACACCGTGCCGTGGTGGTGCCGGCGTAAGAATTGTACTCCACCTTCTCTACCCGTGGTTGCCGTAAGAGTCGGCTAAGGGATGTAATACGGAAGATGGGCAGCAGCATCTTCCTTGAACAATCACACCTAACTGCGCTCGCCAACCCGCCTGCCAAGCGTGGCTAGTATTGGCAAAATCCCCCCAGGAGGAGGCCTATGTTCAGCAGTGGACTTCCTATTACTGATGATGTGAATGCGACACACGTACATACATACATAAACTCTAAATACATTACACGTCCCTTTTTGAGCAGTCGTGTAATAATTATACAGTAAGCAAAAATAAAAACAAAAAAGTTACACAAAACAATTTTTATATTAGATGTTTTTTCTATTGTGTTAGAAATACAATCTTTGGTGTGAAAAATAAAAAAGATTTATCTATTTATTTAAAATAGGTTATTTACAAAGCGAAAGATACAAAGAATGAAAAGTAATATTTTGTTTAATTATATCGTCCCACAAGACTGTTTGAAGAATAGATCAAATAAATCTACAAAAGTTATAGCAATTATGCAACTATGACGAACAGTTTTTTTTTTCTTTTTTTATGAAACATAACTTTAAAGTACCGCATCTGGAAACGGCCATGATTTGCAACTGCAATCGTCACACTGTGACATCAACTCTTGAAGCACATGCTTGCATCTTGAATATGTAAATTAAACAGCTACCAACCGGTTCCGCTAGATACTAAACTAGTTCTAAGATATTAGCTACCGGCTAAAAATATGCTATTATTCGACGTAAAAAGGTATTGACTGCTTGCGATAAGGACGATTTCAAGTCAAGAAAAAACTCCTTGGTGATTTTTTTTTATAAAATAAATCGTGGTATCTACACCTAACATGGAGGTTTTAAGTTTTAAGGCTTAGGTTACGGAGTATATTTAACTACATTTTATAACTTAAATTACTCTACTATGATAGGTAAATTAATATTTTTCGACCTCTAAAACTATTATTAATTTCAATGATAAAAACGAATTCGTGAGATTTGTTGTAAGCAAGATATTTATAAACGTTATTAACAGAATATCACCAAATCACTTTAAAAAGGAAACAAGTGGTTGGAGATGGCAAATATACCTAACCTGGAATGGAGCTGTCTCTCAAGTGAGTCTAAATACTCCGTTAGTTGCTTGGCGACAGATTTCAATTTGATGGTAGTAGCTAGCCAGCCGAGTACTAGAAAGTACCCTACCATCATACTGTGGTTTCCTCACGACGTTTTCCTTCACTGGCAGCTCGTGAACCAATCGCGTTAACCACTGAGCTATCTTCATCACATTTTTTTAAACTTACTTAGAACAAGATAATAAAGTATTCAATAATTAGAATAATAGTATTAGTATTTCAATAATAATTAGTTTATAATTTAGAAAACAAGAAACAATCACAAGTAAACAATTGAATTCCTGTTTGCCGCGCAATTTTCGATCCCGTGTAAGATACGAAACAGCGGACAAATGCATATTTTTCTACGATTTGTTTTTAAAAAAACTTGCGTTTTACTTGTATTTATTGCAAACTATTGTGACTTAGGGTCCATAAACTAACGCCAGACATTCGGTATGTAACCGCCAGCCAATTAGCCAAAGGAAATGTCTTTTGAAGCAGTTTACGAAGCGTCTTTGGAATTTTTCTAGAAGACGCGTAGACGGTGGAGCGATTAGAATAACTACGTATTTACTTAGCTACTTTATTTAAAATAAATAGTAAGCAAAGTTTGACGAAGTTTAAAAATATGTATGTACCTATGTGAGGATTTATGCAGAATGAATTTTTGTTACACGGCTGCCCAAAAAAGTAGTGTAACTTTTTAAGGGTAACGTCATGTATCTATAGGTATAAGTTTTTATATTCCACCATAACTTTTAAATGCCCGAACAAAATTGGATATATGGGATATCATTAAGCTTCTTACATCACGCTGAATGACAAAGACTTAATTTATTTTGAGAAAAAATTAACTGATTATTTGGTTTTTTTCCTAATTAAAGTTGTTTTATTAGTGTCTTATAATCTTGCAGAGGCAACAATATTATGTATTAAAAAATATTTCGCTATGGAAACTTCATCAATATTAAAAAAACTTTTCAAATTCTGCAGAAACAATAAATGGATTTGTTAATTCATTTTGGAGTAGATTTGCTTCTTCTGTAAGGCGTGGGTTCGATGCCCACGTAGGACTAATATTTATGTGAAGATCATAGATGTTTGTTCTGAGCGGCGTACGCCATTTATTTTGTATTTATAAAAATTGTATATATGTAGGTATTAGTTCCGATTGTACATGTACAAGCTATGCTTAATTTGAAACTAGATGGCGCTGTATGAAATATCGTACAATATTATTTTACAAAATTAAGGTTTTTTATTGATTTACAAGTTTGAGCCTTAAATGTCAGTATAATGACTGAAAACACGTAACGACAACATGATTTTACGTAACGTACCTACATCATACATAGGCAACTAGATTGAAAAAAAAAAAAACTTTAAATTCGTGTCAAATTTACTAAAAAAAAACTATTTACTCTGTTTAGAAAAAGAAAAATGTGGAACATCTTTTGTTTTTGCACAAAGTAGAAAGAAACACGAGAACTATAAATGTCATGTCTATGCATGAGACATGTCATGTCTAAAAATAATGGACTTAAATAGTTCTGCCATTGAATTTAATTCTATAAAAAGGTGTAAACCTATTTATGGTCTAACACCATTTAAAGAATTTTAGTTTGGGTAACAACATTTAAAGAATTTATAGAACAAAGTAGCTACATTGAAAAATTTAATAGAATGCAATGAGAACGAGAATCGTGTAGGCATATAATGTAAGCCATGTAAGATGCATAAGTCAAGATGCATGCATGTAATGAATAAGTCTCAAACAGAATCGAAAAGAACAACATGGAAGAGAGAAAAAGCTCTACGAGAGACCCAGCAATTAGATAAGGCTGAAAGCAAATTAGCAAATTTAGCAAAGGCTGAGTAGATAAATAGATAGGTAAAATATGATCGGAAAAAGAATTCATCCAGATAAAGTTAAAACTATATATACCCATCTCGTAATTTCAATTAAATTGAAATCAATTATATCATTGTAAAAATATTTTTAGTCAAAAACCGAAATGAAAAAGTCAATGATATTATTTTCCAAAAAAACGGAAATTACACACACTATTTCAAAAGATATTTAGTGAAATTCTTGATGAAACTTTTTACATTAGAGCTGAAAAAAATTAAGCAGATTTAATGTAAATTGTAAAAGAAGTAAAATAGATAACTTGAACTTAATTGTTAACGTATATATGAGCATACCTGATTAACATATTCTAGAAGATAATAATGCAGATGTAAACGGAACTATTATTTCTATTAGTTAACACATACAAGTACAATCAACATTCTCAAATACACTTTTACATATAATTAGAACATTTAGTTCCATTGTCATAGTTTGCATTCTCAAACTTCTTTTGCTGTCCAAGAAAATTGTACAAACATTATTGTTACGACACAGTACTAAAATGTTGACAATAATGGAACAGATTTACATATATTTGCCAATTGATGCAAACATCTTGAAGATTCAAGGTCGCGTTTCTACGACATATTGTTTGAAGATATTTTTTTAGTTTCTAAGATCTACACAAATTGTTCTTAATGTCGTAGTATTTTAATGTTAATAGGGATAAGAATAAAATTGTTGAAGCAAAGAGAGTAACACACCCGAAAAATAATAGAGATATATAAAAAGAAAGCGCTGATTTTGTTATTTGATGATAATCACACAAAGTATACACATTTTTTTTTTTAATAACTGTAATGAGTCGAATAAAATGCTCTCCTGGTGGTAGATGTCCATAATCATTGTCATCAAGCGACACACAAACTTAGAGTAACTAGCTCCACATCATGCACGTCCCCCTGACGTACCTAAACGTAAATGGCGTGCACTCCCTCGAGACCTCCTCCTGGCTGGCCCAAAAGAAGAGGACGAGGAAACAGACGGCGTAGAGGACTGAAATCCTCACCCACAAAGTCAAGACACGGCCAACACTATCAGAGAGTGCTGAGCTCCGCCCGGGGAGCCGGGGGTCGTAGATCGCACTCTCCACAAAACCTCTGGGGGCAGTGATCCCCCAGAGCCCAGCCTCGGAAAAGAGGGATGCCTCGAGTCCGATTCCCTACCTCGCCGAAAGGAGGAGGAAGAACACGAGTTCAGTTCAGTTCAAACTTAGAGTAATAAAATAAAGTACAAGAGATGGATGCTTAGACACTCATTACTTTAATTACGAACTGAGCATTCATAATATAAGTGAGAGAAGATACTTATAAAACTGTAATATTTATTTTTATTATGTACATCACAGATTTCGTGACGTAGGTACCTATTAGGTATATCAATTTTATGTTATTTTTATATTTAAATTATAACAATTTAATGTTATTTCAATCAAGCAACCGTAATTAGTAATTATTATTATGAATAATAAGTTAGTAGCCTTGCTAACTTTTTAACTTCTAACGTTAGTTTTTACAAATTGAGATTAGATCCAAATCTATGGATAGTGCTGTTTATAAAATTATAATTGTTACGGACGAAATTAGTTCTCGTATCTATTTTATTATAAATGAATATAGCTCTTTATTATATGTAAGGAAAATTAGTTTAATACGTAAATAGCAAATCAAAGCGCTTGTAACATCCTGCCCCGCGTCTTTCTGATCTCAAAGTTTTAAGAAATTAACTGTAAATACGAAGTAGCGGGCTCGTTCCACCCCCAACTAAGGGAGCGACAGAATTTAAGGCGCTGTTAGTGCGCATTCATATTTCGTCAGGAGCAACAGCAGCCGGGAATAATAAAAAAAGAAGAAAGAAAAATACAACCCACTTCAATTCTTGGTTATATTTTAGGTTGTTAGGACCATTACAATAATTTAAGATATTATTGGGTTAATAGACAAAACCAAACATAGCAAAAAATGCTAAGAAGCCAGGAAGTTAGCAAACGAGTCATGCAATGTCAAATAACAAACACAAAAAATATAGACACATTACGTATGTACTGACATTTCTGAGTACCTACTGAATACAAATTTTTGTTTTGTAAAGCAAGTACTTATATCAAAAAAATAGATAAGTACGTAAGTTATTCAAGGTAGAATATTATGTAGGTAAATAATATTTTCTACCGTATTCTTTTACATTAAAGCAAATGCGAATAATGTAATGTGGCGATGATAGCTCAGTGGTTAGCGCAGTCAGTTCACAAGCCGAAGGACGTGGGTTTAAACCCTAACAATGAGCTTGAAGAAACCATAACGTGGTGGTAGAGTACTTTCTAGTACTCGATTTGCTAGCTACCACCCTCTAGTTGAAAATCTGTCGCCAAGCATCTAACGGTGTGTTCCAGTCGCCTCACTTGAGATCCAGTTCCATTCCAGACTATGTGTGAGCTTCGACCACACCGTGTCTTAACATCTGTGATCTGTGGTCAAACATTTAGCCTGTCAACCATTAAAAAATCTAATATAAAGTATTTTTTTATAATTTTGATCTATTACATTATTATTGTATAGTAAAAATAATTATATAGAGATGGTAAATGCTCTTAAAAGCAATGACAAAGCTAAGATGTTTTGTAAACCAAATGGGATCGAACCAAATCCCGACTGACTATTTGATAAACATGGCAATTGTAAATGTACATCAGGACGGACAACCGTTTAAACAAACCAATAGAGCGTACGTATAAACATTCCCATGTTTATGGAAACCAATATGAGCCTTATGAAAACAATCAAGTTGTTTCCACATAGCATATAAAATTTCGAGCGCACAAGACGCAAATTCTGTTAAAGATAATGCTAGAATTATTGAAGTAATAATAGTTATTATAGAATTAATGGCTGACGCTTCACACTCTCAAGGATTTAATTGAAGATTTGATTTAAAATAGAATAAAATACATCGAAATACTATATACGAAATAAAATGTGTAGCTAAAGATAATGCTAGAATTATTAAAGTAATAATAGATTAATAGCTGATGCTTCACACTCTCGAGGTTTTGATTGAAGATTTGATTTAAAATATTAAAAAAATACATCAAAATACTATATACAATGATACCAAGAAACAATTTTAGAGTGATGTTTAAATAATTAATAAAATAAAAGAAAATAATCTGATTGAAATCGTAAGATCTAGCTGACTAGCAAAAGCTAGTAAAATAATGAAAAAAAAAAAACCGAGCCCATGACCCTAAGCCCAAAAACGGCTAGAAATTTGTCATTTTATGTAGAACAATCTGAAAGATATCCTTTCAAATAACAAGGAGTTGTACCTTCCATCATCAGCTAACCTGAATAACTCATAATAACATATGCAGCGGTCTATACGAGCTTATAATATTTAAAGAATTTTCCACTGACTCCTAATAGTTAAGGATTTACTAGATAGTTATAGTGACTAGATGCCAATGGGAACAATACCCTTACAAACAAAAGAATAATTTCTTGAATTGGTCCAAGCACCTTGGAGTAATCGGGGAACATACATAAAAAAATTATTCCGACGAATTGAGAACGTCCTCCTTTTTTGAAGTCGGTTAAAAAGATCACTACCAACAAAATATGACAACAATCGCGCGCATGGTATGCATGAAACAATAATAAGACAGATTTGTTATACCGACACGTTCTAAAAGCCAAAATTGTACATGTTTTTTATGGTTAACAGGAAAAGTGTTTGACCACAGCTCATCTGATGTTAAGTGACTATGTTATCGAAGATGGTCAACACACCTTGTCTGGAATGGAACTGGCTCTCAAGTGAAGCTGCCGGATCACACTGTTAGGTGCTTCTTCTGCAGTCGAGTATTAGAAAGTACTCGCTATTGTTCTTGTTCACGATGTTTTCCGTCACCGGGGCCTCAAGCTCATTGTTGGGGATTGAACCCACGCGCGTGAATCGTCCGCACTAACTACTGAGATATCATCGCTATCATGTAGAAAAGTTCAAAATGTGATACAATAAATTATTTTCTAGTGGTAACATTATTTATTTATTCATTTCAAATTTGTTCGTCAATTCTTTTGAGGCGATAAAATTTTAAAATACTAAAGCTTTCATCACATTCAAATTGTCATTCAAACGTCTTTAACTAACAGTCGAACATGACACTACAAACGTATGTGTCTAGGCCAATACCTAAGCTTCAGTGAACGAGTGTACTAGATCTATCAGAGATAATGTACTAACTGATTGTAAATCTAGAAAAATACATATGTTTTGACAACCGGGATAATTGATATATCCGGAGTACACATAAATCTTAACGCCAGTAAGAATAACTCATGCAAGGCACATAATATTTATTATAATTTTCTGAGATTTAGAATAAATAAAAGTTTGACGACGCCGTCCAGTAGCTTTTTCCCTATAATATTCCCTATATTAGTTAAGACTGAAGATATTATGTACTAGATGCGCCCTGCGGTGTCACTCGCTGTTCCCACGTGAACACTAAATTTTTTCAGGATGAAAAATAGACTTTATGTTAGTCCAGGGAGTCAGCTACCTCCATACCAAATTTCATCAAAATTGGTCCAGCCATTTAAGCATGTAGAAGTAAAAAAACATACAAACACATTCACAAACTTTCGCCTTTACAATCTTTATATATAACAATTTTGTGGCACGTTGTTTGTTCACGATGAACTCCTCAACCATTGAACCGATTTTAACCAAATCTTGCACACTGTGTGCAGTTTGATCCAACTTGTGGGATAGCATAGTTTATATCTCAATTTATAATCGCAATATTTTTTTTATTGCAAATTATTTGTTTATTATACGACAAAGGGGTGTAATTATCAGTGAGTTCCACAAAATTCTAATAGATGGCGGTGTAAGGTAATTTATTAACTGGACTGAGTAAGTATCCAATAGATGGCGCTACGTTAAAAGTCCAAACGTTTCATATACCCTACAAATTATTTCACGTTACACGCGTGTGTTTAATTTGGCCACAGCAACGCGTGGCCGGGTCTGCTAGTATATAAGTACTATATATAGGACTACACACAGCGCCATCTGGCCCCTAACTAAGTAAAGCTAGAACTGTGGAGATCAGATAACTGACAGATACTAAAATACTTTTTTTTTTGTAAAGTCACAGAACAAACATTTGTTTATACCACAAAATGTTTGTCCTAGGTGGGAATCGAACCCATGCCCTACAGCTCGTGAAGTAGACATACTACCAATGAGCCAAAAGGAATGTCAAAGTTAAAAAGTTTAAATTATAGTGTGCTTAAATGACAGGGCTATTGAGACTAACCATCTAATGTCGCAAAGTAATGAGCGCCAAAGCAGCGACGCCTTGGGCATTGTTTTGTTATGCAAAGTTCTTTGTATCGTTGGAATTGTCATAAGCAGGCGTTATCTCTTACCAGCAGGAGAGCGTCTCGTTCATCTTTGTACTTTTACATAAAAAGAATATTGGATTAACTAATGGATGTACTTTTGTAATAAGTTACAATGGTGACGCATACCTATAGTATAGAGCATAGATATATTTAACATCATCAGACAATTGTGATTAACTAAATCGCGTTGTGTAGGAACACTAAATAAACAAGTCATTCTTCTAGTCTTCTACTTTTTGTCTCCAGAAAACAAAAACTTCAAATTTTTTTGACTTTGATTCCCGAGCTTATGGCTAACTCATATAAAAGTAGCAAAATATTCTATAAACAAATTTACTCATAAAAATATTTATAATTAGATCTCATCAGCACGCTTCAATAAAAACTAAACGAAGGTTAAAAGTAATCCAAACGAGTCCGGATATTCAATCTGATAAATAAACAAAAGCAATTTAATGCGTTGAAATATTTTCAAATACACTGTCAGACTTGTCTATAAACTGAACACTTTAGGAAAACTTAAGAAATCTTGAAACAGAAAACATTGGGAACTTTAAAATATTTTGTGTGTACTAGAAGCCAATCTAAACCCATCCAGAACGGATCGCACGGGTAGTAAGAATGGGATGTGACCGCGGACTTTTTTGTAGATCAATAAAATAGGAATATTTCACAATGCATTGTTTTGTTATATCTCAAAGGGATTAGGCAGCGTTTTCAATGAAAGCTTACAGCTGGCTTGACTTTTTCCGACACTTCCAACAATTATCATCATATTTCAACCAATTTACACAAAACCTTGACAAATTATATATCTAAACCTTTCCTATGAATCACTCTATCTATTGGTGAAACTCGCATGATAATCCGTTCCGTAGTATTTATGTTTATCACAGACAGACAGACGCGGCAGACGAGTTTGCTTTATAATATGTAGTGATATGAGAATTCTATACATTCCAAAACTTGTTGTAAAAAATATATAACTTACTGTGTTGTGTTAGTCCTTGCTTTTAGCAAAAAAATGTTGAATATTTGAATGCAATACGTACCTGTAATAAGAGATAAAAGATTCTTATAATCATAAGATTTAGGTAAAGCACATAAAGTAATGTTTCGGAAAAAGAATACAATTATACTTCTTAAAGGTTTTTTAATTGTAAAAAGTTATGACACGAACGAGACACTCTCCTGATGATAAGAGATAACGCGTGTCCATGACCATTGCAGCGAGACACAGAGCTTTAGAGTAACATTTTATTTAACATTTTATAATTGACAAAGCCTACCATAAGGTGGCTCATTACGTGGAAGACAGGAATATATGGTTGTTGTAGCTTCTCTCTGCACTTGCATCCCCCTGGCTAAATGACAATTGTAGTAAGCATAATGTATGTATTAATATTTATACTGTTATTTATACTATTACAACTGTAAATTGTAACCTAATATGAAAAGAAAGATCCACAAAAAAAATGCCTTGCTGAGTTTCTTGCCGGAGTCTTCTCAGTTGAAGTGTAATTACGAGCCGGTGGTAGATTCAAACATGTAACTTAACGTTCATAAGTGCCTTACCAGGGCCTAAACTGAATAAATGACTTTTAGATTTTTTGATTTTTGATTTTGAAGAAAGTCCAGGGCATCGTTGATTTAGCGCTTATTACTTTGAGACATTAGATGGTTAGTCTCAACAGCCCAGTAATTTCGCTAGCTGCAGTACCCTTCAAACCGGAACCTAGTAATGTTTACACACTAATGCTTGGCGGCAGAATATCTGGTACTGCGGTGGTACTTACCCAGACGACCTCCTGTTAAGGAGATCTACCACCAAGTAGAGTAGTAGTATTATAAGTATGTATCTATTGAAAAAAATGATATTAGATATCGGTTCCCATAATACAAAATTTGCTTAGAAGCTGAAGAGATTTTAAAGAATGTAAGAGGCAGTCACAGAGAAAATACGGTGACCTAGAACAGTGAAACTAGGTCTAGACTACACAACACGCGAGCAAACATAAACATTATTATGTTATTCATGATTCCTTACTATATATTCACGCATAATGTCTCCACGCAAATATGTACCGTCACGACTTCCCTGATTCCAACAAGATTCATGTTGTTTCAATATTAGCATAATCCTGTTGACATGACGTTGAAAAAGTATTATACATTATTAATATGCAAATATCAATATAAGAGGTCAATGAATTCAGTTTTGAAAACAAACTATTTAGAATGGTTTTATACTTTTGAATTACGGCCAAATGATTTTCAGCTGTGTACAGATACAAACCGATAGGCATAGCGTATTCTATTATTACCGTTCCCAAGGACAATGATCGGGTATAATATATAAAACGATAGATCTAAAACGTAGAATTAACATATATTTATTATTATCTGAAGAGCTAACGTTACATTAACACCGTTGACAATGGACCAACAGCTGAAAACTACACAAATTATACATAATAAATCTAGTAGGAACTATAGTCTACTTGGCAACACTGGCGTATTTAATTTTTTTTTATCGGTCGCCGGAATTGTGAAACAAAAGGTTTGAGTGTTTTAGAAATATGCGTAGTTTTTTTTTTATGAAAATAAAATACGGAAAGTTAACGTCGTCGGCCAAGTATCTGTCGCGAGAGTCGGATATGTGATGGAAATAGACCGGGGTTTCTAGTTCGACTTTACGAGTCAAAGCGGCAGCGACAATCGCTTGGTTTGCATTAACATTATTCAGAACGTCTTTTTGTCTGGGTCTATTTTCGTTCGCTTGTATCCACTCGACACGTGTTTGGCTGAGCATATTGGACTGCGATTTCCTCGTGTTGGATTTTGATTTCTTATTGAGAGACGGTCGTAAAAGCTTCGGTAGAGAGTATGCGATAGTGTTTATTAACAAATTTACGCCTTTACCTCGTTGTTCAACGGCCTGTATAACGTCAAATATTATCTATAATTCTGTAAACTAGCTATAAGGTTTTGAAATTACACGAACATCCAAGGCACGTCCCGACATCAGAGACAAATTATTACCGTCTTAATCAATTGACCTACTTATATAATCTAATACCTTTAAACGAGCAATTCTTGTATATATGTATATATATAATCTGAATCTAGGAAACGGCTCCAACGATTTTCATGAAATTTAGTATGCAGGGGGTGTCGGGGGCTATAAATCGATTTAGCTAGGTTTCATTTTTAGAAAACGTCGTTTTATCCGTGTTTTCAGCCGGGCAAGGCTCGGTCATCCAGGTACTTATTTATTAATTATAAAATATATATATGTGTGTATATTGCATAGAAGCAGAAAATATACGACATAGGCTTAGCTTTATAAAGTAGGTCATATGAGTGTCATATAACCATACCAACCATATGCATACAAAAGATATCATAACAAAATATATCTAAATGAAACTAATATAAATACATATATATATATATATATATATATATATATATATATATAGATAATTTATATTATACATTTTATATTTTTTATATTCACTAAGCAAAAGTGATAGACATAATTAGTATCAGATACTATGTCACATGTCTTAAGCCACATTATAAATCTATGTATTTCTAACGGTGTCTTTCCGGAAAAACTTAAAAAAAGTATTATTAAACCTATTTTTAAAAAAAACGATAGATGCGACATAAACTGCTATAGACCAATAGCTCTTGTCCCTGTCCTGTCTAAAATTTTCGAGAAAGTTATTTCACACAAAATTTCTAACTTTTTTGAACATAATAACTTATTCACAAATGATCAACTGGGCTTCCGGAAATCCAAAACCATAAATCAAGCAATTTACAGATTTCTGGAAATTATAATGACAAGCCTGGATAAAAAAGTGCCAGCATGTGCTCTATACATGGATTTGACCAAGGCTTTTGACTACGTTGATCATACTATGCTATTACATAAACTAGATGGATATGGTATTAGAGGTAATGTCTATAATCTTTTAAAATCATATTTAACTAATCGTGAACAGTGCACACAAATAAGTGAAATCTGTATCAAATTAAAAAAGGAAATTATCCACAGATCGAGCTATAAAAAAGTTAATTATGGTGTGCCACAGGGTAGTGTACTGGGTCCTCTTCTATTTCTAATTTATATCAATGACCTTCCTAAAGTTACAGGCCATCCTACTGTTCTTTTTGCAGATGACAGTACTGTAATATTTACGGGAAAGGACAGCCATGAAATGCAGAATGATATAAAATTGACGTTAGATAATATTATACATTGGCTGACATTAAATAATTTGAATATTAATTTGACTAAGACTAATATGATGACATTTAGAAATAGGGCTAATAATAATAATAATACTCTTGACATTACTTATTCGGGACATAAAATAGAATCTATTGACTTAACAATTTTTTTAGGTCTAAACATTGATTACCAATTGAACTGGAAGAAACATGTTGATACTGTCATAAATAAAATTAATCAATATTCTTATGCACTAAGCATGCTCTCTAAAACTGCTAGTAGATCAACAGTTGCCACTGCGTACAACGGCTATGTTTCGTCATCGCTTAGGTACGGTATAATTTTTTGGGGTAATAGCACAAAAAGTAATGATGCGTTCAAAGCTCAGAAAAAGTGTGTTAGGGCTATCTGTAAGTTACGACAGAGAGACACCTGCAAGCCATTTTTCAGAACTTTAAAATTTCTAACCCTACCTTGTTTATACATATACGAGTGTGTAATGTTCGTGCGAAAAAATCTGAATATGTACAGTAACTTAAAGTCCAAACGTCATCAGCATAAGGTTAGTATACCGATAAATCGCACAGCACTACTTAATCATAGCGTTGTGTGTATGGCGCCCCTTATTTATAACCATTTGCCAAAATGTATTAGTTATGTACAAGGCACTTATATGTTTAAACGCAAGCTAAAACATTTCCTCATAGATAAGGCCTACTATGAAGTTAACGAGTATTTGAATGACAAATTTGATAATTAATTTTAAATTTAGACATATACATATTTTTATTCTATAACTTTATTGACATTTAATTAATTATCATTGACATATTGTATATGTTTGACATTTTTTATTTTTATTATATCTCTATTGACATTAATTAATTAACATTGTCATATTGTGTATTGTATTTGATTTTATTGACTTTTTTTGGTATTCTAATGTAATTGAATGTAATTGTACTTATTAGTAGTGATGGTTTCTTTTTGCATGCCGAAAGGTCAAGTATGGAGATCTTTATTGTAGCCTTTCCATCTTTAACTGTACCCATATTTAAGCAATAAATGAATTATGAATTATGAATTATGAATTATGAATAATTTTATATAGCCATTTAAGATAGTGAATCTTGACCCTAAGTTTAAGATTTCTAGTGTTGGTCCCACTGGATTTTTGTTTTACATTTTGACAGAGTTAACAGTGAAAGAGCTGTTATAGAACGAAGTTATGAGTATCAGAGTATAACATATGTTTCGAAGTTATTTGACCAAACATTATACAATACAGAAGAAGAAGAAACTAAACCCAAGTAAAAGGTGTAAAAACTGGCGACCTTATCGCTAAGACCGATCTCTTCTAGGTAACCTTAGGATGAAAAAGACGGGGTATGTCAAAAGTTAACCTATTATTATCTAACTGTATCACAAAGGATATTTTTCCTTTAACGTCTCATATTTCTAACCCTCCGACCGCAGGTTAGGTCACCAGTCTACCGAGTCAGTGAGTCCCTTTCCCCGTGGCTTACAAACTTTGTTAGCTTACCGCAACAATTTATGATGTATGGAAACTGTAGGTACCTACTACGACACGGGAAAACCGGGTTTCAAGTATTTTAAAATATAAGTATATACGAGTGATCATCAATATTTACAGGCGTTATATCTTACCATCAGGAGAGCGCCTCTTTAGCCTCATTACATTCACATAAGAAAAAGAATGTAAGTACACACACATAATTGTGAACGACCTGTGCCGCAGAACCGCTCTGTATAGTAAAAGCACATTTGCGATGAGACGTACTATATATAATAAATTACCTCAAACATTAAAAGACATAGAAAATGTTGACATTTTCAAATTTAGACTTAAGAAGCTCTTAATCGATAATGTATACTATTCCATAAGTGAGTTTTTGAATGACAAAATGTAATACTATTAATGACTAATTATTATAATACCTAAATTGAGATTAAATTGAATTAATTAAACTTATTTAAAAAATTTGCATGCCATGGTGCTAGAGCATGGTGATCTTATATTATGACTTATATACTATGAAAATATGTAACCCATGTCTCTGCAAAATAAATGATTTGAATTTGAATTTGAATTTTTCGGTAGAAAACAAATTTAATATTACTGCAATAGTTGAATGATAATATTTATTTATCTCTATCTCTGAGTAGTGTAAAATAAAGTCGCTGTTCGCGTCTGTCTGTTTCTCTGTTTACTTCGTCTAAGCCGTGCAACGAATTTTGATGTGTTTTTCTTTTATAAAAACTTCGTACATACAATACCTATCATATATCCTATTTTTTTAATTATAAATAGGCTTGTGTTTGTACGTCATCTCGTCTGGTGTTAAGCGATGATGCGGTTTACGACGGAGCACGCTGGCGTAGAAGAAACCGATTTACGATGTGTTAATTTTTGATGTGTTGTTTCATTTGAGAGCCAGTTCCATCCCAGGCGAGGTGTGTTTACCATCTTCGACTACAACGTCATTTATCATTAAATTAAATTAAATTTATTTATTGAGATAAAAACGACTATTCTAACCAATTATATCTATCTCACAATTAAAAAAAAATATATATATATATTCGAATGTCAAAATAAATTAGGTTTATAAATGTCAAAGGAAATACAAATGTCAAAAGAAATTATACAAGTGTCAATATAAGGTAAATCTAAACGGTGAGCTGTGATCAAACACCTAGCCAGTTAGCTATAAAATAATAAAAAAACTACTCGCGGTGCAAATCAAATCTCTTACTATCATGAGAACATCTAGATCGTATAATTACTATTACATATACAAAAATATAAATATATTAAACTAGATAATTGACGATTAATCAGAATAATGGCCACATTTCCTAAACTAAATAGATTTTTTTTTGAGTGTTTATGTACGAAAAAGTAAGGAAAGTGATATAATGTGATGAAACATGGCTATTCGTGTTGCTTCCATAACTTAGAAGCTTATAGTAAAGTCGCCACTACTTTACTAAGGCATGTCTGGACCCCACCGGCACGGACTGGACTTGACCAAGACTGGACTTTGACTATAACTATAGATGTTAGTCATAAATTAAAATAATCGAAGTACATATGAAGATTAGGCATTAAGGACTGTGCATCGACTTGCCGATGAATTATAAAATCCTGTCTTTTTTTTAAGTTTTTTATGTTATAATGTATGTATACAATAAAATTATATTCTATTCTAATACAAGATCTAGGTATAAATCTTTGCTCGGCTGAAAATACATATAAAGCGACGCTTTTTTTAAATGAAACCTAGCTAGATCGATTTATCGCCCCGAAACCCCCTGCATACTAAATTTCATGAAAATCGTTGGAGCCGTTTCCGAGATTCAGATTATATATATACAAATACATATATACAAGAATTGCTCGCTTAAAGAGAATTAGATTAAAAATACCATTAAATTCTTTAGTACTTTAGCAATAAGATACTTATCATAATTGAGGGTACATTTTTAACGATCCGGTACACAATTATCAGAGACCTTCGTTTGTAAAGTTCCGAAATGTTTGTGATTTTTCCTCAGTGAAACGTTTTGATCAACTTCGACCCGAAAGTTTTGTGTCCCTTATTGCGTTTGTAGCATTTTCAGCAAACCCCAGACTAGAGGCCGTTAATATTTTATCAGGAAAACTTTTGGGTTCATTGATAAATATTCTAAGGATGGTCCTTGGACGATGGCGGAAGGACATCTTTACAAAATTATTTCAAGATTGGAAATGTGCAAATTTAATTAATAAGCGATTACACTGATGAAATTTATTTTAAGTGATAAAAACTGTTCGATATTTTTTCTTGTTATAATGTTCGGTTTTTTAAGGAAAATGATATATTAAACAGGAAAAAAATACTATTATATTATATTTATTATTGAGACAAAACTTCTTACTAAAATAAGTATAGAAACCATGCTAGTACTAAAAATACAGGCAATAATATGAAATTGCCTATTAATAAAATTATTACGTGTTTATTATTTTTAAGCTTCCGCCAAATTTGGCACGGCTGCAAGTATTGTTACGATGTAACTAAGCGCATTAGCACTAACTGACAACAAATAATATTTACGAACATTCAGAGAATAATTTTAATTCCAACGTCAAAGTCCCTGACACGCTCACAGACAATTTATACGAGCTATTATCAACTAACCTATAGAAAGGAAATTGTAACAAATTTCTAAAACTATGTAAGAATTCGACGGAAAAAATGTATAGTCGTAAACTCACCGTACGATTTACGGGAAAAACTAAACAAAATCCGTGCACTTCCTTTGCTAAACAAATCACAAAATCTCAAACACCACGACTGTTTAAAGGCAGGAATGATAAAACGTCACACAACAATATTGACAATAGAACCAGAATAATAAATTTCTGAATTGGGTACCGATTGAAATTCGTACACGTAAATTTTCGCGGGAACCGCAGAGGGAGCGGCAAGACGTACCACCCACGCAACGTCCAAGACACGACTGTCCGAGCGGATTCACCTGCAATGCGTGCGCCTATCGCTGACGGCTGAGCGAGACGGCAACCGCAGCAAACAACTATGCTAGAGCAAGACGGAGTTAGTCACACGTGCTCATACACCTTGGGGCTAAAGCCGTTTTCAGGAAAGGGGCGAGTTAATACAAAGCTGCGAATGAATAGCTATGCTATGTATTTTGTATTATGAAGCCTCAGACAATGGTACGAGTTATGCCTTTTGTTGGTGCTGAAACTCGATGTGACGTTTTCGTTGGCGCTATCTTCTTTTGCTAATGAACCGTGCCTTTAGATGTGTGAAAAGGGGTCCTTTTGTCGAGAAGTTTGATTAAAGACACGAATTATATTGCATCATTTGTAAAGCCAGTGTTAGTCGAAATACGAATGTAACAAGCGTTTTTTTTTTATAAATTTTGGAAGTTCACATTTTATTAAGCAATTTTTTTAAATTTCTAATAAGCTTGACTTTGACCGTTATCTCGGCTGATGTTAAGCGAAGGTGCGGTCTACGGTGGAGCACGCTCGCCTAGAAGAAACCGATTCACTTGCGACCCACCCAGAATGTACCTATCGGGGAACACCCACTCGGGCGGCGAATTCCAATGTCTAGCGGTTCGTATAAAGAAGGTGGAACCAAACCGCTTAGTTCGAGTTTTGGGAATATCCACCATGAAGCGGTGCCGCTTCTTAAAGCTTCTGGCCGTCCGATATTAGAATGGGCAAGATTCTCCAAAGTGTATCCGGTAGAAAACCGAAGACAAGCCACTTTGCGACGATGTTCAAGGCTTTGAAGCCTTTTCCGAACAAGCGCATCATTGCTAATGAGTTTCTTAGCACGAATTCCAGCCAGCAGTCCCGCTTTTTATTAGGCTTTCGTTTGACCACTTGATGTCAAGCGAAGTTGCGATCTACGATGGAGCACGGTTGCCTAGAATAATACGATTTACACGTGACTTGAAAACACTCATGAAGTATGAAATATACTTTATAACGAATAATATGTATGTAATATGTTATCCTAAAGGAAATCGTGCATTTTTCTTTCTATATAATTCATTTTTTAAAACGAACGATACGCTCTCCTGTTGGTAAAAGACCTGTCCATGACCATTGCAGCAATACTCAGAACTTTGAGTAGCAAAACAAATTTCATGAAATCGCTGTTGACGCTCATTACTTTGATGGTTAGTCTCAATAGCCATGTAATTTTGCTAGCTCCAGTAAGTACCTTTCAGACCGGAACACAGTTATGTTTACAAGAGACTAATTCTTTGACCTGATTGGTCAAAGAATTAGTCTTTCTTTGAATTAGTCGTTCTATTTAGCAGTATTATGCAAAACAACAGGACTAAACAATCGTTTTGTTTTTCCCAATTTCATGACGTGCTTGATGTTAGGTGTTTTTCAATCTGAGGATGGTAGCTACCAGCTGAGTACTTGACAGTACCCTACCATGCTATGGTTTCCTTACGATGTTTTCTTTCACCGGCAGCTCAAACACTTCGGCGTGTGAACCGTCCGCGCTAACCATTGAGCTATCATCACTACAAAAACGTGCAAATTAAAGATTTAAAATGACCTCCTTTCGGTTCAGGGCATCCCAAGCTTACCTATATTACCCTATTAACACTCTCCCTTTGATTCTCAGATCGGGATATGTAAATTTAGTAACTTGGCTGTTATTATTAAACCAGGCGTATATATTATCAGGACCTAGCTAAACATACATCATTCCTAAATACACACGAGAAAGCATCCCTTGCGATCGCACAACAATATAACGGTAATTTAACTGTACAGTATTTTGGTAATGGTAATTAAATTAAATTGTATTCACACAGATAAAAAAACAGTCAGGCCAATTATTACATTAGAATCTCACAAATTTCGATTACATAAAAATTAAATGTTTAAAAATGAGAAACAAAAAAGATTTTAAAAAATATATATAAATGAAGATGTCAAATAATAATACAATAATAAAAAAAATTACTAGTGTCATAAAATTAAATTTAGTCACCGATTTGCCGTGGTGGTGCCGGCGTAAGAATAGTACCCCACCCTCTGTACCCGTGGTTGCCGTAAGAGTCGTCTAAGGGATGTCATCCGGAAGATGGGCAGCAGCGTCTTCCTTGAACAATCACACTTAACTGCGCTCGCCAACCCGCCTGCCAAGCGTGGCGAATATTGGCAAAACCCCCCAGGAGGAGGCCTATGTCCAGCAGTGGACGTCCTATGGCTGATGATGTGATGTGTCATGTGACATCGATACTTGGGAGAAAAAGGTAGTAAAAGCCAAAATATAAACTTCATAGGACAAGTAAAAAACTTGAGCCAAAAAAGTTGATTATAATTGAAAAAGAAATCTAGACTTTTTATGGTTGACAGGCTAAGCTTTGACCACAGCTAAATTAAAATTATAAATCGGGATTCCATTACACGGGTTTTTTTCAAATTCATATTTGAAAAGTCGCTGTCCACGTCTATCCGTTTCTCCACTTAATTATGTATTCTGTGACTTTTCAGCGGTGTTTACGGTCAGTAGAATAATCCCAATGAAACAATTCAAATTAGCCGTGTTTGGGCTTAATGATATAAAGTAGTTTTTTATTTTTTTATTATTACTTGTCTATACATTGAAAATCAATTGCCGTGCGTTAGTCTCAGAAAAATTCGGAAAGGGGTGGATTCATTTTGATTCGATAATTTTTTTGTGTTTTTGATTGTGTTCCGAGATGATTTAAAAATAGACCAGGTGGCGCTGCAATCGTACACCGGGAACCAAATACCGAACATTTAGCTACTTACATTTAGCAATGAGCTTGAGCTGCCGGTGAAGGAAAACATCGTGAGGAAACCGTAGCGTGGTGGTAGGGTACGATCTAGTACTCGGCTGGCTAGCTACCACCCTCAAGTTGAAAATCTGCCGCCAAGCATCTAACGGTGTGTTCCGGCAGCCTCACTTGAGAGCCAGTTCTATTCCAGTATTCTATTCTATTCTATTCCATTCTAGGTGTGCTTTACCATCTTCGACCACACCGTCACTTAACATCAGATGAGTTGTGGTCAAACACCTAGCCTGTAAGCCATAAAAAGAAATTTTGCTATTTTTATTACAAAAACCATAATGAAATTATCAGTAGTTTTTAATTCGAAAAATAAACTACTATTACGCCACACCGTTTAGCCCAACATAAAGAATTTAAAACATCCAATCACAGAGGCATCTGTCTCAATGAAATAAATAGCATTTAAAAGATCAGAGACTAAAATAGACGCAACAGCGACAGTTTTCAATAAAATTCGAAACAGATACCAGATTGAATACTTAGTCCAGATGATTTTATGGTTTTAGGTAGACGAAGTGGTTTTATGGGAGGTTCATTTTAGAATTGTGGAATTTCGAAATCGTAGAAAATGAGATTTTACCTTTGTTTATTATGGTTGATAAGCTGTTTGACCACAGCTCACCTGATGTTAAGTGACGGTGTAGTCGAAGATGATAAAGCACACCTAGCTTGAAATAGGACTGGCTTTCAAGCGAGTCAGCTGGAACACACCGTTAGGTGCTTGGCGGCAGATTTTCAAGTTAACAGTGGTAGTTAGCCAGCTGAGTACTAGAAAATATATCACCATGCTTTGGTTTCCACACGACTTTATGGTAAAGCTGCCTTTGATATAATTGCAACATTGACGAGTCACAAAAAACTCTTAATTTTATAATTCCGTAGAAAGTCCTTTGCAGTATAAATATACCATGTCTTGTAAGTGCGCTGGATGACGACTAAAACTACGGTGGGTTTTTTATTTAAATCAGAATTTTAAAATCACTACAACCATTTTTAAATTTTTATATCGGGGCGACAATGCCTAATTCAGCTTGAACGTTTTATTCGGGTAGCTATTTTTTTAAATCCAGACATTTTCAGTGCTGACCTAGCATTAAAATTCATGTATAAAGGCCTATACACACGCCACCGGCTCGAGTCGCCGGACTACTTTTACTGCCTGCCAGTGGGAGCAGATTTCGCTCGCACTACTTGATCAGTTGCCAGAGGCTTGCCTCGAAAAGCGACCTATCATACCCCAAAAGCCACTTGTTAAAACACATTTATTAAGTAAAGAAAAGTGCGTATTTTTATTTGCCTGTGACTTTTCACTAGAATAGTTCCAATAAACGTGCCTACCTAGTGCCTTTAATCATCATCTGATGATCTGATGAAGTTGCGATGTTTTTTATATTGACGTACTTTAACATTAGTGTTTTATTTAAATTACTTGACACGTAATCAGTGTTTTTAAACTTTTTTGATGATATATTTTAAATGACATTACGAAACCTTGTAATATCAGTGTTATCAATAAAATATTTGTATTTGTGTTTGGGCTAGGCGAAAAAAAATGTTATCGCAAGTTTAAATGTTATAGGCGAGATTTTTTTTTTTTTTTAATGTTATCGCATGCCATTTTGAAGAAAACTTGAGTGAACATAGATTACATGGGGTTCTGGGACTGCTGGTTAAATTGTTCCCATTTATCCCGGGTGCGGATTGGGTCGCCGGGCAGGCATTTTAGCGTGTAGGAGTCTTTAATCTTTGTTCTGTCACCATAAATCCTTTCGGTTATGTTCTACCCAATCAAATACGCCAACGTTATTCAGTCTACATCCAACTGGATCTATAGCACCATGAATAGAGTTTGGCACCATGTGTTGACAAATTGAGTTTTGCACATACGGGCATACGGGCTTCCAGAAAACGAAATGAAATGGCCTCGATTACAAGCAATCTCTTTAGTTTTATTTTTTTCTGGCTACATAATGGTGAAATGCAATAAACCCTTCATACATGGCCCGGCCCAACTTTCGAATTATTAAAAACATTTCGATATATAGTAATTCACTATTATACCACATCTCCTAAGCTTGTTTAGGTAGTTACCATCGCAGTACCAGATATTCTACTACCAAGATGTAATGGGTAAACATTACTGTGTTCCGGTTTGAAGGACACTGTAGCTACCAAAACTATAGGGCTATTGAGAAATGTCTTAAAGTATGGAAAATAACGTGGTATTAACACATTTTTGTTCTACTTATTAAGGATTATTCACATTTAATTATATCGGAAACTCCGACTATAGTTTCGGCCACATCCGATGGCCTTCATTATGGAGACAAACCATATAAAAGTAATGAGACGATCGAGACGCTCTCTGATGTTAAGAGATAACGCCTGTCCATGACCATTGCAGCGATACACTGAACTTTGAGTAGCAAAACCAACTCCAAGGCATCTCTGCTTTGACGCTGATAGCTTTGACACTTTCGATGGTTAGCCTCAACAGCCCTGTAGTGTCGCCCTTTAAACCGGAACACAGTAATCTTTACACACTACTGCTTGACGGCAGAATATCTGGTACTGCGGTGGTACCTACCTGGACGACCTTCTGCTAAGGTGACCGCCATGTACTACCACGTTTTACTTACCGACGATAGCAAATTCACATATGCTATTATATCCTTACAGTAAACTGCATTAAACTAACAGTCCTGAAATGGTTATACCTTTGCCTCACTTTAACACTCCACATAATAAAAATGGTCGTTCATCGAAACACTTCCGCTGTCACGAGTGGGTCAATGGGTGTGAGGGGTGAATGGGGGGAAGGATTAACATAATGTTGTCATTAATTCCCACCACGGTTTTTTAACCGCACGCAGCCGAAATTTGTCTATGTGAAATGGAACGGAAAAGCTACAGAAGTTTTGTTATTAATTTCCCCTTGGTTCAATTTACTTCAGCCAGAGGCCTACTATGTTATCTTGAAGTATTATTTTTAGGGTACTGTGTTAAGTCAACGGGGGCTTTGATTTTTTACAGGGTATTATACGGGTGGACCTAGCAAGTTGAAATTTATACCAGATACTGGTCTATATATTATGGCGGTATAATGTGTAGGTACGGAAACCTCGGCGTAAGAGTTCGACTCGCACTTGAACGAGTTTTTTTTTAATTTGGACAGTTCTTCATTTACTTATAAAATTATGTCTGATTAAGCAGTAAGTTCCGAATTTGGATGTTTTTATTTAGTGGATCACGATTCTGTTAACTTTGGGAACCAATGTACTACGATATTTATTTATTGTGTTGTGGTACAGGGCCCTTGAAGCGAGAATCCGACTCATACTTGACCAGTTTTATTTAACTTTTGTTCGCTTTTCTTTATTTATTGCAAAAATTTCAAGAATGCTCGAGTAACTGTAGTAGGCTACAATTCTGATTGATAGAAATGTTTAACTTTTGAACAAAGGAGAATTTGTTCTCGAAAGCTTTGCCTTTTCTTGATACGTGCTCTGGTTCTGAAGTGGGATAACTTTGTACCACTGTCGTGTGTGACGTTTTGTCGTAGCTCTTCATCACTACATATTATAAAAAAAATATTAATAAAGAGGTAAATTGACAAAGCCTACTATAAGGTGGCTCATTACGTGGAAGACAGGAATATATGGTTGTAGTAGCTTCTCTCTGCACTTGCACCCTCCTGGCTAAGTGACAATTGTAGTAAGCATAATGTATGTATTAATATTTATAACTGTAAACTGTAACCTAATATGAAAAGAAAGATCCACAAAAAAATGCCTTGCTGAGTTTCTTGCCGGAGTCTTCTCAGTTGAAGTGTAATTACGAGCCGGTGGTAGATTCAAACATGTAACTTAACGTTCATAAGTGCCAAAAACAAACTACAACAACAACTATTTCAAACTGAATAAATGACTTTTTGATTTTGAAATGATAATGACAAATGATACAAACAAGTGGTCCGCCGCGTCTGAATGTCTATCTTTCTGTCTGTCTGTTCGCTATAAACATTACAACTACTGATTATCGTCAGAGTTTCACCAATAGATAGAGTGATTCATGAGGAAGGTTTAGGTATATAATTTGTCAAAGTTATGTGTGAAGTGGTGAAAATATGATGATAATTGTTGGAAGTGTCGGAAAAAGTCAAGCCACCTGGGAGCTTTCATCGAAATCGCTGCCTAATCCCTTTGAGATAGATCAAAAGCCCCATCTAAACCCGTGCGTAGCCGGGGCGGGTCGCTAGTAGAATATGATTAAAATACTGACAAGCATATTTATTTACAATCGATCAAGTTTTCGTTCGGGTTGAAGATATCGTTACCATCGCAGGTCAAATCTGTCCAGGTAAGCTCAAGACTTACGCTTTTCGAGGGCGATAAATCGATCTAGCTAGGTTGAATTTTTAGAAAACGTCGTTTTATCCGTGTTTTCAGCCGAGCAAAGCTCGGTCATCCAGGTAGGTACTATTTATAAAAACACGAATACTTTTTATGTGCAAAAGTGGTAAAGAATCGACGGCCAACCTGATGGTAAGTGGTTACCGCTATATATATAGGTAAACTTATAATACCCGGGGCATTATCAGAAGATTTTGTAATTCCAATACATGTTTTAGAAAACGAATATAAAAATACGTAAGTAGTGTTTTTGTTTTCATCATTATCATCAGCCATAGAACATCCAATGCAGGACATAGGCCTTTTAGTTTCTTATTTGCGTTATCGCTAATCGAATATAACTTTGTCTAGGCTTTCTCTTAACTTTGTTTTTGTCAAAGTAAAATATTTGAATTACCAATATCATAAAGGTGACTTTACCTCATTGCAAAAAGCCGCTAATGATCTTTTCCTGTTCAGAATTAATTTACGTCCTTTGTATTTATAATTATGTGAACTAACCTCGCATGAAGGTCGAGCCCGTAAAAACTTGTTGAAAGAAGTCTTTGAATTAAATCGTGTTGTAAAATTATTCCTTAGAATAGAAATGATTAACTAAAGCAACTATGACATCACTGCTGTTTTTTTTAAAACCTAAGTCCCAAATCATGTCCTAGTTTTTACACGAATTATAATCTGGTCTGAACGGAGCAAGTAAATAAATAACATAATGTTTATTAAGCTGGCAATACATGGTCGCCAGTGTTGCCACTCGAATATTTTGTCTTGTAGACTGCGGCAAGAAAACGTAACAAGTAAGGAAAGAGGGAAAAGCGCATGAAATTACCCACATATAATATTTTAGGTGGTTTTTATTAGATCAGATTTTCAAATAATAAATAACAAGTTATAATAATCGATGCCGAATGGTGCCGACGTAAGAATTGTACCCCATCCTCTCTACCCGTGGTTGCCATAAGAGTCGGCTAAGGGATGTAATCCGGCAGCAGCGTCTTCCTTGAACAATCACACTTAACTGCGCTCGCCAACCCGTCTGCCAAGCGTGGCGAGAGTTGGCAAAAACCCCCCCAGGAGGAGGCCTATGTCCAGCAGTGGACGTCTTATAGCTGATGATGATGATGATGATGATGATGATGATGACATATACTATACAACGGTGTTAGGAATTGAGCTAACAGAGCAGTCAAACGGTAATGTAATGTAAAAACCAACGTCTTTTACATTTGTATCATAAATTATACCAATGGTTTTCACCAGAATAAATACGGAATGTCTATAGAAATGTACAAATCAAATGTCAATACTTATCCGAGCTCAGTCGAATCTTCTAAAAGATACTCAAATTATGCAAACACAATTTTCATAAATATTCAAGGGGCAGCCTTGACTTGTCAAAATTAATGGAAAAGATGCAAGGAACAATTGTAGCGAGGACAAATATAATAAATAAATAAAATATTGGACGACATTCTTATACAGCGCCATCTAGCCCCAAAATAAGCAAAGTTTGTAGTATGATATCTAAATAACTGATATATAATCAGTACCTGGATGACCGAGGTTTGCTCGGCTGAAAACACTGATAAAACGATGTTTTCTAAAAATGAAACCTAGCTAGATCGATTTCTCGCCCCCGAAACCCCCTGCATACTAAATTTCATGAAAATTGTCAGTGCTGTTTCCGAGATTCAGATTATATATATATATATATATATATATATATACATACATATAAACAAGAATTGCTCGTTTAAAGGTATTAGATTAGATAGATTTATTTTACTTATGCGGGATTACTCATTTTTAATTATATCAGTTACTTCGACTATAGTTTCGGCTACATCCGGTGGCCTTCTTCAGGGAGACAAAGCGGAGTACAAAACACGCGCAACCTCGTCTTGGTTCGGACTACGGGCCGCTGCGCGCCTCCCACGTGTAGACAGCGGTAATTGCGTGGGCGCGGGGGAGCGCCGGTGCGCTCTGGAGCCCTTCCTCACCGGAGTCTCCCTCTACGGTGGTGTCAGGAATATTCCAATACACAGAGCTCACTGCGACGTCTTCAGGTCCGCGACCACTCTCATGAGCTCTATGAAGACAAAATGACTTGGGAACCTTGCCAAATGTGCCAATTTTTTTCCTTCAATTACAATTTTTATTTGTAGCCGCGCCATAGTTGTTTAAACTTTGTAGCTTGGCTTTGTTAGACAGCCCTAAGCTGAACTTTAAAAATGCTCAATTAAATTATCGTTTTGTGCAAATTTTCACTAATATGCATCACTTTACTGTTTTTTAACACTTTCATGTTGTCTATTCCATTCCAAGCTTTGTCTCCATGACACAAAGCTTGGAATAGCATGACGACGTGTCACGTCATTCGTTATCAAACAATGACTGCGAACCTTGACCCGTTTCTAACGTGTTATTATTTAAATAGCATTGCCGTTTTGTCAAAATGCTAGGAAATAGGGGTCGTAAAGCGAGGGATAGTCGTGGAATCGATTCGGGGGCCGGAAGTGGGACACTACTCTACTGAGTGGCAACCCTAGAAGAGTTATATGGGATGTTTTTATGAACGATCTTGTGCAATGTACTTTATTCAACCAATACGATATGATGGTCCGCAAGTTCAAAGACGCTCAGCGAGCTTTGGAAAGAGCTTGGCATTTCTCTGAGAGCTTATATCCGGAACGAAGTAATTCGCCAGAGAACTAAAGTCACAGAGATAGACGTATTAGTAAGCTGAAGTGGCAATGGGCTGGACATATCTGTCGCAGAACCGATAACCACTGGGATAGTGTTGACAAAGTTAACGATAACTATTGACAAAGCCTACTATAAGGTGGCTCATTACGTGGAAGACAGGAATATATGGTTGTAGTAGCTTCTCTCTGCACTTGCATCCCCCTGGCTAAGTGACAATTGTAGTAAGCATAATGTATTAAAATTTATAACTGTAAACTGTAACCTAATATGAAAAGACTATATATCCACAAAAAAACTGCCTTGCTGAGTTTCTTGCCGGAGTCTTCTCAGTTGAAGTGTAATTACGAGCCGGTGGTAGATTCAAACATGTAACTTAACCTTCATAAGTGCCTTACCAGGGCCTAAACTGAATAAATGACTTTTGATTATGATTTTTTTTGATTTTGATAGACGTGTTCTAGAATGAAGACAGCGAACTGGCAAACGTAGCGTAGGACGCCAGTTAGTCAGCTGTTTTTATACGCCAAAGACACGCGAATTCAATTAATTTTTACTTTTTTACAATAAATGCTAACGACTTTTTAAAATAAATTCAGCAAAACTCGGTTATCTTAGTTTGAAGGGTTCAGGAAGCGAAATTACAGGGTTATTCAAGCTAAATAATACATATTTTAACTTAATTTATCTTTTAAATTTATTGAAGCTAACCATCAAATGTGTCAAATGGACTATGTTGAACCTGGACTTTGTTTTGCTACTCAAAGTTTTGTGTAACGCTGCAATGGTCATGGGCGGCCGTTATCTCTTACTATCACGAGAGCGTGTACGTAATATATACTATTTTTTTAAAAGTAATACATTAAAAAAATATAAACGCCGTAGCAGAATGCATACAACGACGACGCAAGACTTTGTTTTGTTACTCAAAGTTCTGAGTATCGCTGCAATGTTTCCTTTACGCACCTTACCTCTTCTCCGACTACGTCGTCAGTTGAGCTGTGGTCAAACAACAAGCCTGGTGAAGGGTCAATTTAAAAAGATCCATCCATTGGGAAACACCCATCCATATAGCGTATTCCAATGTATTGCACAATAAATAAATATATTGTAGGAAACATTACACACAGCGCCATCTGACCCCAAACTAAGCAGAGCTTGTGTGATGGAAGTCAGATAACTGATAGAATACATAAATACTTTTGATCAATGAAAGTCGATTCATATCGTTTAGTATACGAGTAATGGGCAGGCGTTATCTCATTATTTTAACATAGAAAAAGCCAGGGTCTTTTAAAAATATCTACCCCACTGCGTCGGTTCCAATTTCCCTTCAGGATAAGCGCTACCCTACTATAATCATGCAAATGCGTATTTTTTGGTGGAACAGCGTTCTGCTGTGATGGATCGACGCGTGACAGCTCATTTATTACTCTGTTATTAGTGTAAGCTGGTATTTAGCGATTATCGCTGGCGTTTATTGAAAAACCTAAGGGTGGGACGGACCTTGAAACTAAATATTATGTAGCGATTATAGCTCAATAGTTAGCGTGGGTAGTTTACACCACGAAGGGCGTGAGTTCCAATACCAATAATAAGCTTGAGCTGCTGATGTAGGAACACAACGTAAGGAAAACATTAGGTAGGATACTTTCTAGTACTCGGCTTGCTTAGATGAACCTCGGAATTGTAATCAATCACGGTGGGGCCGAAAGTGAGAGCGGGCATCGGCGCACACACATCATCAGCCATAGGACGTCCACTGCTGGACATAGTCCTCCTCCTGGGGGGGTTTTGCCAATACTCGCCACGCTTGGCAGGCGGGTTGGCGAGCGCAGTTACTGTGATTGTTCAAGGAAGACGCTGCTGCTTATCTTCCGGATTACAACCTTTAGCCGACTCTTACGGCAATCACGGGTAGAGAAGGTGGGGTAATATTCTTACGAAAGCACCACCACGGCATCGGCGCACACGTATTTTAATGTAGCTTAGGACGCCCTGACACTAGATGGATACGAAACGCCGAAGATCGGGCGGAATAGCATGTCTTTGGAAAGACCTATGTCCAGCAATGGACTTCGATAGGTTTATGATGATGAAATCCGGAGTTAATATTTGGTGAAATTATTGAAGACTGTAAGCACATCTAACCTGGAATGGAACTAGCTCACAAGTGATGTCAGATTTTTTACTTAAGAGTGGTAGCATGTGTTTATAGTGGAGTACTATAAAGTCCCTACCACCATGCCATGGTTTCTTGACGATGTTTTCCTGCTTGATGACATTGTGTTAAATGTACTAGGATATTTATTTATATCCGTCTAAGCCGTCGGGGAGGTCGAATATTTAAAGGTTGAAATACGTCTCACAACGCAATCAAACCCGCACCTAACGTTTGCAAACTAAGCCTATTAAAATATGCAAATACCAAGGTTTTAAAAGATAGCGCGTGGATACCAACGCAGCTGTTCATTTGTTACATCGCCATTAGTGTTAAAAGTTTCAAAGTCACTGGAATTAACGAACCTTGAACTGTTTAGCTTTTGAACAAAGACTAATTGCACGTCGAGCCTATTCGACTACATTTAATGCCATTAGCAGACTTTTCCTGTTAGGGGCTGTAGCCATTAGTGTGGTTTTTGTCAATTATTCGATTTGTTTATAACCGACTACGCAATGATGCTATGATTTCAGTCTATTTCTCAACTCAATTATATCCTTCCTTGATTTAAATATTTAATGTGGTAATTTTTGATTGATTCAGGCGTTACTTTCACATCACACATCATCAGCCATAGATCGTCCACTGCTGGACATAGGCCTCTTCCTGGGTGGGTTTTGACAATACTCGCCACGCTTGGCAGGCGGGTTGGCGAGCGCAGTTAGGTGTGATTGTTCAAGAAAGACGCTGCTGCCCGTCTTCCGGATTACATCCCTTAGCCGACTGTTACGGCAATCACGGGTAGAGAGGGTGGGGTACTATTCCTACGCCGGCACCACCACGGCATCGGCGCACGGCAGGGCAGGCGTTACTTTGCGGAAGTTCATTTTGAGAGTTCAAGGTATATATATTTAGATAAGAGCCAGTTTCGCTTACTTAACATCAGGTGAGCTGTGGTCAAACAACACGCCTGTCAACCATAAAAAAATACTTTTTTCTGTAAATACTGACAGTACTAACTTATGTGTTGTTTGTGACTTACTTATGTGGTCGAACATGGTACACACACCTAACCTGGAATGGAAATGGCTCTCAAGCGAGACTGCCGGAACACATCGTTAGATGCTTGGCGGCAAAATAGCTAGCAAGTCGAGTACTAGAAAGTACCCTACCACCATGCTGTGGTTTCCTCACGATGTTTTTCCTTCACCGGCAGCTCAAGTTCACGTTCCAAAAACTTTGATTCCACGTTCATTGTGCGGACTGTGGAATGTGCTGCCTGAGTGGGTGTTCCCCGTTGAATATAATCTGGGTGTCTTCAAGTCGAGAGTGAATCGGTATCTTCTAGGCAAGCGTGCTCCATCTTAGATCGCACTTTACATTAGGTGAGATGGTGGTCAAACTTAAGTCTTATTTAAAACTTATTTAAAAAAATGCTCATTGTTGAACCGACCGCCCGCGCTAGCCACTGGCCTATCATCGCTACCAAACTTCCACAAAGTAACGCCTGAATCAATCAATTATTGAATTTGGTACTTTCAAATAACAGTGTAGCAAATTTGTCCCTCACCAAGCTTTAGTACTTACTGTGCTGTGTTAGTCCTTGCTCTCAGCGAAAAAATTGTTGCATATTTGAATGCAATACGTACCTGTAATAAGAGATAAAAGATTCTTATAATCATAAGATTTAGGTAAAGCACATAAAATAATGTTTCGGAAAAAGAATATAATTATAATTCTTAAAAGTTTTTTTTTAATGTAAAATGTTATGAGACGAACGAGACGCTGCTAAGATATAACGCATGTCCATTACCATTGCAGCGCAAACACAGAACTTTGAGTAGTAAAAAAAGTCCAGTACATCGCTGCTTTGGCGCTCATTACTTTGAGACTTTCGATGGTTAGTTTCTGTGCTATAAGACGTTGCTTCGTACCAAATTTCAAGATTCTGAGTTCACGGGAAGTACTAATAGGTTTTGATTCCCTTGCGAGTGTCAAAAATTTGCAGCATAAACGTCTGTATCTTTTGATTGCGTTGGCTTAGAAGTTTGATTTTTTCACAGCTCCAAGGGACAGTAGACCTGAGTATTTGATATGAATTTCAGCTTGATACCTCCATGCGTTCCTGAGAAAAAGGGTCTTGACAGACAGAGAGACGGCCAACAAAATGATCCTATAAGAGTTCAGTTTTTTCCTTTTGAGGTACGGAACCCTAAAAAACAGTTTAAGCAGAGCGTGTGAAACCCATTTCTATCTAAGAACAAACACAACAATCGGTCATAGTTCAGTAAGTTATACACGTCCATAAATCATAGTTAGTACGTTATTAGTTGGTTAGAGCGCCGTTGCTTGTTACAGCTATTGTCCTAAGCCTCATTACTTGAAGATTAGCATCAAGTAACAAAACGGCGTCTATTATAGATATACCTACCTAGCTAATGTATTGTGAATATATATAGAAGCGTAATTTTCAGATAATCATGGCCGTTGAGATTTTTTACACAGTGCGTCTACAGTATGTTTTGTTGGGAGTTTTTGACTACATCTCACGTGATGTTAAGTGACGGTGTGGTCGAAGATGGTAAACACGCCTGGAATGGAACTGGGTCTCAAGTGAGGCGGCCGGAACACACCGTTATGTGATTGGCGACAGATTTTCAACTTGTATTTCTTCTAGTTTATCTACAAAATTTTTATCGAAAAAGAAATTTAACTTTTCGTTTTGCTTCCAAAACTGTGTCGAAGCTTTTTTTATACAAACGAACGACACGCTCTCCTGATAAGAGACGTCGACGACCTCGAAGACGACACATGTCCATGACCATTGCAGTTATACACAGAACTTTGTGTAGCAAAACAAAGTCCAAGGCATCGCTGCTTTGGCGCTCAATTACTTTGAGACTTTCGATGGTTAGTCTCAACAGTCCTGTAATTTCGCTAGTACCCAACAAACCGGAACACAGTAATGTTTAGAGGTAAAGTTATTATGTCACTTAGTTATAACTGGACCCCTGTGTGCCTTTGTCTGTGACCTACACTTGTTTTTTTTTTTATTTCATAAAGTACTTGGAAATTTCGAAACACGTGACACTGACCAATATGCAAAGTGACACACCGAAAAACAGGAATGTTTTGTTTCATGAATATAACCTGATTTATGTGAATTTACATTAGAAATTAAACGCAGTTTTTAAGTAGCATATGTTTTTTTATGTTTTTTTTTTTGATAAAATTATATCAAATCAAAATCAAAAGTCATTTATTCAGTTTAGGCCCTGGTAAGGCACTTATGAACGTTAAGTTACATGTTTGAATCTACCACCGGCTCGTAATTACATTTCAACTGAGAAGACTCCGGCAAGAAACTCAGCAAGGCATTTTTTTGTGGATCTTTCTTTTCATATTAGGTTACAATTTACAGTAATAAATATTAATACATACATTATGCTTACTACAATTGTCACTTAGCCAGGGGGATGCAAGTGCAGAGAGAAGCTACAACAACCATATATTCCTGTCTTCCACGTAATGAGCCACTTTATAGTAGGCTTTGTCAATTAACCTCTGCTTTATAAAATCTTTGAATTTATTATAGGACATTTTAGTTACCTCAAGTGGGATTTTATTATAGAATCTAACGCAATATATACTTATAAGTACAACTTACTAGATGACGTATATTTTCAGCTTAACTGCAGAGCAGTGTATATATTCACCGTGTTTAAAACCCAACAAAAAATGTTAAGAATCATTTAAAAATACGAAATGTTATTTGGACAACTTTTATTATTATAAAGTTGTCTACGGAACAAACACACGCATTTAAAGCGTGCAGTGAGCATTTCTCGTCGGTTCTTAATCAGTAACACATTTTTCATTCTTGGTCGACTGAAAATAATCTTTTAGCGATAAGGCCGCCACTTGTAGCACGAGCTCATAAGGTTCGTTTGTTTTATGTACATTTTTTTAATGGTTGACCGGCTATTTGTTTAACCACAGTTCACCTGATGTTACGTGACAGTGTGATCGAAGATAAAGCACACCTAACCTGGAATAGAACTGGCTCTCAAGCTAGGCTGCACACTGAACACACCGTTAGACGCTTGCCGGCAGATTTTCATATGAGGGTGATAGCTAGCCAGCCGAGTACTAGAAAGTACCCTACCACCATGCTATGGTTTCCTCACGATGATTTCCTTCATTGGCAGCTCAAGCTTATTGTTGTGGTTTGAACCCACGCCCTACCCCGTTTAAACCGACCGTGCTAACCACTGGTGTGTACAATGAAAAGATTTCTATCTAGCTATGAGTCCGATTTTGATCACCAACTCGCTTGATAGTAAGCGATAGTGGTTGACGAATTATTTATCTTTGTTTAATATATTTCTTCTAGTTATATACCAAACATCGCCCATAATCAATAAAGAAGGTCGCGGTAACACAATTGGGATACGCCTCAAATTCATAATGTATTTATTTTATTCTATAATTCATGATAAATTATTATGAACTTGATTTTAAAATTTTGGACGGTATATTTATTTTTTACAATTACAATCAGAAATTACAATAATTGATCACAAAAGTCGGGCACGATTAAGCTAATTTATTACAATTATATTGAACTTCATCCAAAATCCAGTATTTTTTAAACAAATCCCTTACTCTTTTTACTGCGTCTCGGATTTTGCGATAAAAAAGAACAATTAGTGTAATTATAACAATAATTGTTGTTTCATTGCCAAAGATTTCTTATTGAGAACAAATCTTCGTTCAAACAATGCAAGGTTAAAGATGATTGCAGGAAAGATGGTCGGCAAGATAGGGAGACCATAAAGTCGAAGTTATGTAGTGATGAAGTTACGACCTTGCTTGATTTTGATATAACAATTGATAATTCGCTGCTTCACACATTAAAACGTATACTAGTGCATTGTTAATGATATAATTAAAGCATAAAATATTTATAGTGATTTTAAAAACAAGATGGCATCGGATTAAATATGCTCCGTGAGCATTTTGTCGTGGTGGTGCTGGCGTAAGAATAGTACCCCACACTTTGTACCCGTGGTTGCCGTAAGAGTCGGCTAAGGGATGTAATCCGGAAGATGGGCAGCAGCGTCTTCCTTGAACAATCACACCTAACTGCGCTCGCCAACCCGCCTGCCAAGCCAAGCGTGGCGATTATTGGCAAAACCCCCCCAGGAGGAGGCCTATGTCCAGCAGTGGACGTCCTATGGCTGATGATGTGATGATGTGTGAGCATTATTTACATCGACATTTTTTTATGGTTACCTAAGAGTATCTGACCACAGCTCACCTGATGTTAAGTGACGGTGTGGTCGAAGATGACAACCTGGAATTGAATTAGCTTTAAAGTTAGGCTATCGGAATAAACCGTTTAGTGGCTGACGGCAAATTTTTAACTTGAGTGTGGCAGCTAGCCTGACAAGTACTAAAAAGTAGCCTACCACCATGAATTGGTTTTCACGCAATGTTTTCTTCGCTGAAAACTCAAGCTTATTGTTGAGATCTGAACACGCGCCTGTCCGCTTGAAGTTCGTACGCGCTAACCAATGATCTATAATCGCTATAAAATACTAAGTTAATACAGTTTTTTTTTTTAGTTTTTTAATATTTGTCAAGCAAGATATTTGTCTACAGCTCACCTGAATGTTAATTGTTAATCATATTAATTACATATACGTTCAGGGAATTTTTTTCAAGAAATGTTTAAGGGCATTTTATATTTGAATTTTCTTGCGTTCCAACATAAGCAAAATTTCCGTAGATATAGTGAGTTGATTTTGTTCTCATTTTTTTATGTGAATGTAATGCTACGCAGTACCAGATAGTCTGCCGTGAGGCAGTAGTGTGTAAACATTACTATGTTCCGGTTTGAATGGTTACTGCAGCTAGCGAAATTACAGGACTATTGAGACTAACCATCTAGTCCCAAAGTAATGAGCGCCAAGGCAGTGATGTCCTGGACTTTGGTTTACTGCTCAAAAGTTCTGTGTATCGCTGCAATGGTTATGGACAGGCGTTATCTCTTAACATCAGGAGAGCGTTTCATTCGTCTCATTACTGTTACTGTTACTGGTAAGAGATAACGCATGGCCATTGCAGCGATACACAGACCTTTCAGAAACAAAACAAAGTTCAGGGCATCACTACTTTAGCTCTCATTAGAGACTCTTTGAGACATTCGATGGTTAGTCTCAACAGCTCTGTAATTTCGCTAGCTGACCGAAATACAGTAATGTTTATACACTACTGCTTGGCAGCAGAATATCTGTTACGGCAGTGCTACCTACTTGGATGACCTTCTACTACAGAAATCTACCACCAAGTTAAAACAGACAAAACCTCAAAAATCATATGAACAAAATGTAAGTTTAATTATAAACAACGCAATTAATTTCATTAAAATATATATATATTTACTCACAAGAAACAAAATTCTGCAACATTATCTGCTCTTTTTTCATATCTAGTTTTATTTTCTTTGATAAAAAGATCGGACCATAATAAAACTGATAAAAGTCAATAAAATAACGCTTCTACCTATAAACACACTTGGAGCTGTAAATCTTGTTTTATCGGAAAAGATTTCCGGTGAAGACTAATTATGACAGACAGCTTAAAAAAAGAATAAATATTTTTTTTACAAAAATTGATAAACGGCAACGGGCGAAAGTCAAACGTCGCGCGTCGGTCGGTTCAAGGAAAAACCCGACCTATGACGAAAAAATACATAGGTACAGTGATATAATTATATGTATGACGTAATCTGAACATTTACTTCAGTCTGCTCTTGCTCATGTATTCACATTGTTCTATAAAAATATTAATTAAGTTAAAAATTAACTATTTCGTAATATAACACAATATCATTTTTTTTTCATTTATTCTTGGCCTTTTAAATACTAGTCCTTCAGCCGCCAATATCACTAAGTTAGCGCTTAAATTAATGTAGTTTGCGTAAGAAAACCTTTTTTTTCTTTTAAACAAAAAGGTTTCACTTATGCAAACTACATTGTACCTTTTTGTCTTTAATTCAAAGAAGGTTTTACTTGTAACTACATTAATTACCATTTAATTTTGTCTCCTATCATCTGTTATTTCATTTGAAAAATGTCAAGGAATACTATTACTCTAAATAATAAGGTAATTACCTTATTTGTTTGCAGCTGTTCGTTTCACAAGTAAAATTAAATAAAATAAATGTAGATTGAAATCGAGTAAAATGATTTTAAAGTTTTTTTTTTTATGTTTTTTTTTTTTTTAATACGGAATACGTTCTCCTTAGACCACATCTTGCCTGATGTTAAGCAACGATGTGGTCTAGGATGGAACACGCTTATCTAGAAAAAACCTTTTTACTCTTAATTTGACGACACTCATATTGTACTTTTCGGGAAACACAGAGTTCCACATTGGTAAATGTTAGCACTACCAAGTTTTAGAAGCTACCGTAGACCGCGTCTGTCTAAGACAGACTTGACGACAATGCAAAGTACAGCCATTTCTCTCCGTCCGCTGACAAAATAATATAATATTTTTCAGAGTTTTTTCCACCAGCCTTATGTATCATGACCACACATCATTGACCAACATTCAACGTACGTGACACAATTCCACAGATAATCTAGTAAATAGTACAACCACTGCATGACGTCTTTAGAAATAAATCAGCATACATTAGCATTAATTGTATGATCCGGACTCAGGGATTTGTTGGTGATTGGGTGAGCTGCCAACGGGACACAGTGTAAGAAAGTTTTTCGCCTTTTTTACCCTACTGCCAAGGAAGGGTTATGTTTATCGCGCGTATCTTGTATGTATGTAAATTTCTTTTTAAGGTATCATTAGATTCGTCTCAATAACCTAAGTGTCCTAAGAGGGATTTAGGAAAAAATAAAATGACGAATTTTTTGGCGCGAAATAGTAATACGTTAATAAAAAAAATAATAACCAAACCTATCAAGTAGGGTACTTAAATCACATCACATAATCAGCCATAGGACGTCCACTGCTGGACATAGGCCTCCTCCTGGGGGGGTTTTGCCAATACTCGCCACGCTTGGCAGGCGGGTCGGCGAGCGCAGTTAGGTGTGATTGTTCAAGGAAGACGCTGCTGCCCATCTTCCGGATTACATCCCTTAGCCGACTCTTACGGCAACCACGGGTAGAGAGGGTGGGGTACTATTCTTACGCCGGCAACACCACGACACAACACGGTATTTAAATGAAGGCAATTAAAAGAGGTTTTTTCCTTCAATTATAGTGATTTTAATCGTAGTCGAGTAATAGATTTTTTGAACTCTTCAGTTAGTATTCCCATCTAGTTGATTTTATATTTGCAACCCTACGTAGCGATACGATGTAGGTATATTAATCAGGTCTAGCTTTGCAGAAAAACTTTTAAGAAATTTTCTATAGTAAAAAGTATGAAAAATTACATCAGGTACTCCAGAATATATAGCATTGATAGCTCAATGGTTAGCGTCTTACACCGAGCTAGTCAACCATAAAAAGGTTTTTATTTGTCTACTGTACTAGATATACAGTTGATAAATTTCAGCGCACGGGCGTCCACAGTCGTTAGATCTTCGCAGCAATAAAAATAAAGACCGTCTTGTAACGCTGTCGCACCGACTCGTCAAGTCAGAGAGGTCCGTATACATTCTGGGCCCCGCGGTCTACAACCGTGTACCCGCCTCCGTCCGGGTTGCACCTTCCACCGCGTGCTTCAGAACCAAGTTAAGATCTTGGCTGCTAGAGACCTTGTTTTATGACAGTGACGTGTATTTCAAACTAAAAGATTACATGTTTTTTTATCTTTCTTCTTGGCATCGCACTTTGTGCATTCTGCCAGTTTCAATGTTTCTGTATTTGTGTGCATCAGTCTTAAGTTTTCAGCTTCTTTATCTTTATAATCAAAGTCCAGCACCATTTACTTTTATACATAAACACTCGAAAAGACACCAGTTTTGAAAATAACACAATGGGGCGACACGACTCTTTCCGCGTTCCCGCTAAAACTCTCTAAAAGATTATTAAATTACTAGTAAGTATTATTTTTTTGTCATTTTATTATATTGTGAATTTTACATGTTTGCATATTGCTTACTTTATTTTGAAATTTTGTTTTTTTAATCATTGACATGTAATCAGTGTTTTAGTGATACATTTGAAATAATATTACGGATTTGACTTGTAACATTGGTGTTAGTAATAAAATATTTGTATTTGTATTTGTCTTTGGTGTGAACAATATAGAGTTTATCTATCTATATATCTGTCCATACATTGGACATTGGTGCGAGATTGGAAAGCAATTCGGCATCGCATGAATAGATAAATATGTAGTTTTACGGTCCCGGTGCAATTGGATGTGAGTAAAAAATTCTTAACGACTTACACTGTTGCATATTAAAACTATAAAGTATCCTATCCTACTAATATCATAAATGTGAAAGTTTGTATGTTTGAATGTTTGGATGTTTGTTACTCATTCACGCAAAAACGGCTTGGATGAAATTTTGCATATATATAGTTTATTATCTTAATTAACATATAAGATACTTTTTATATCAGAAAAATGTTAGGTTCCTGTGGGATTATCGAAAAACGAACTAGTGGATGTATCCACTTGTTTTTTTTTAAATTTACGATATAAGATATCCTGTATCTTAATCTAATAATGAAATAGCGTAAGTTTCTTGACTGTTGCTTATTTGTTACTTACGTGTTTTATTTCTGTGTAAACCTAAAGTTAACGCGGACGAAGTCGAGGGCGTAAGCTAGTTATGTAATAAATATTATACTTATTTTGAAGCTGTAATGTGTTCAAAGCCAATGTGTTGCAAAACATACAAAAGTCAATTCAGTTCCACTAGAGCATCATAGATGGCGCTATAAAATTATTAAAACGCGCAAGCGTTTCGTATTGATTGATTTCTAGTGCAATAGATACTTTTTGATTACATTGCATTCTACCTACAGAGTAATTAATAATATTAGTATTGATATGATGGAACCCGCAAACAAACAGCACTGAACATTTGAATTTTAAATAGCAATTGTTTAAATAGGTTATGGTCATGACATAATCCTGTTATAGCCGCAATTACTTCAATATCAAATGTTTATTGCATTACTGGCATGGCATTGATAAATTTTACAACTGATAACATGCAAGTAACTACAAAGAGTTTAGGCGCCAATGCTTATTTTATTTATTTTTAGCTAGCTATTACCCGCGACTTCCTCCGCGCGGAATTTATCAAGTGTGTTCAGTTTGCAGTATAAAAAGTATTCTATATGTTAATCCAGGCCATAGACTATTTGCCAAATTTCATCTTAATCCGTTCAGTAGTTTTTGCGTGAAAGAGTAACAAACATCCATCCGTCCTCACAAACTTTTACAATTATAATATTAGTAGGATGTGAATCTTATTACCCGGCTTCAGAAAATGAGGTTCTCAATTCGTTTGTATCTAGAAATGTCATAAAAATCGGTTCAGTAAAATTCAAGTAAACGCAATTGCGTATTGTGCTTTTCTGTGACTTTTCAGATGTGTTTGCGGTCAGTAGGATAATCTCAATTGACTACTAACATCTGATGATGAAGCCGGAAGGTAGCCTTATAGTACAACGTAACGTTGTATGTTTGGGCTTAGCGGAATAAAGTCAATTTAAAAAAAATATACTCGTATAAAAAAAATATTGTATGAAAACTTTAATATCCTTTTGTATAATGTTTGGCCACCAAATTGCCTGATGGTAAGCGATGGTAAAGCCGAGGGTGGAGCACTTTAATCTAGACGAAATCTATTCACTCTTGCTATCTAGTTTTTAAGTACTTTAAGAGTTTTGCTAGTTAAGTTTAATTTTTGTTTTATTTCAACACAATACTGATCACTGTGCCGTGGTGGTGCCAGCGTAAGAGTAGTACCCCCACCCTCTCTACCCGTGGTAGCCGTAAGAGTCGGCTAAGGGATGTAATCCGGAAGACGCGCAGCAGCGTCTTCCTTGAACAATCACACCTAACAGCGCTCGCCAACCCGCCTGCCAAGCGTGGCGAGTATTGGCAAAACCCCCTCAGGAGGAACCCTATGTCCAGCAGTGGACGTCTTATGGCTAATGATGTGATGTTATCACTGATCACTAGATTTTCAAAATATGCAATGATCGTTGAAAATGGGGTAATTATGCAAACGCAAATAATCTGGTCCCTAAAAATAAAAAATCACTTTTGATATTTTTTTTTATATCATATTATTATAACATAAGCACCAAAACCCCTATTAGTTCAACAAATAACAGAATATATTTTAAGATATCAATTTGGCCGAACCCTCTAATCCCACGTCACGAGGGACCTAATGATACGCTTCCAAAGGAAACGAGACTCTCATTTGCATAAAATAAGGTCTCCAATCAGTTGAAACAAAGACATTAGAGCTGACATTTAATCATTTTAACAATAACAACTGACTCGACAAACGAGATTTACTATCGAGTGTCTCAAAGTAATGAGCGCCAAAACGGCGGTGACCTTAAATTGTTGTTGCTAAAAGTTTCAAGTATCGCTACTATGATAACGTTATCTCTTACCATCATCTTTGCGTGGTGGTAGGGTACTTTAAAGTACTCGGCTGGCTAGCTACCACCCTCAAGTTGTAAATCTACCGCCAAGCATCTAACGGTATGTTCCCGCAGCCTCACTTGAGAGCCATTTCCATTCCAGGCTAAGTGTGCTTTACCATCTTCGACCACACCGTCACTTAACATCAGGTGAGTTGAGGTCAAACATCTAGCGTTTCAGAGTTAAAAAAAGAAAAAATCGGGGTTCGTCTCCCTAATTTTACAATTTTTTTTTGTCGATAAGCCACTCTAATGAGCTGTATGGATTATTCCACGAATTCGTTATCTCTTACCATCAATAGATCGTTTTGCTCGGTCCCATTTTGGCAAAAGAAACTGTCAAAAAGCCAGTAGAATTCGCGGAATAGATTATTACACACGAATTTTTAGCGGAAAAATAGTGTTTTATTCATAAAGTCCACAAATTATGTGTGCGAGTATGGGAAAATGATATAACATGGTGAAACGTGACTTTTCGTGTTGCTTCCAAAACTCCATGGAAGCGTGAACTACGAAGATCTCATTGGAACATGACTGAAATCGAACTCTAGTGACCTTGGCTTATTTTTTTAATTATTATATTACCAAATTAAACACCTTAAATATATAGTAAATTCGAAATGAACAAAACTATTGATGATATATCTCTGTACAAAGTTTCACAATAAAAACCATTCTATTCTATTCAGTATAATTTTATCCAAGCTAAAATCCATTCAACCGGCATTTCTTGCTCACAACTTTTCCCGCACATTCACATCTCAAAACACACACCTTCACACTCGCTCTCATACACACACACACACAAGAGTATTTAAACAAAATATACTTCTAAATATATATAACTCAAAGGTGACTGACTGACTGACTGACATAGTGATCTATCAACGCACAGCCCAAACTACTGGACAGATCGGGCTGAAATTTGGCATGCAGGTAGATGTTATGACGTAGGCATCCGCTAAGAAACGATTTTGATTAATTCTACCCCCAAGGGGATAAAAGAGGGGATGAAAGTTTGTACGAAACTTTGTCAATTTTAAACCGATCGGGCTGAGACTTTGCATGCATAAAGCTACTATGACGTAGGCATCTAGAGCGGTTGAAACCGCGGGGCACAGCTAGTTTTGATATAATCATCAACTATTTTTTGCATTTTTGTTTTAACTATGTATATTAAAAATAAACATTATCTTATCATTATCTAGCGTAGTACTCGTAAAAATATAATTGACAAGGCTTAGTTCCGAGCTTTCGTCCTGTGAGGCCAAAATCGATGGCTATGTCGAGCTAGTAATAAATTCCGCTTAACAATTTTAATATGAAAAAGTGGGGTCAGAAATATCGACAGCACAGGAATTTAATTGGTGTGGAAGCTCGGATAGAAGATCACCTTACCCGCGCGAACGATGTTGGTACAAGTTATAGGCGTCATGCGTGTTTTTATTTATCTATTTACACTACTGTCTGGCCAGACGACCTTTTGTTAAATAGTACCACCAAGTAAATGTGTGAATGTCTTAATAGTCTTGGAATTTCGGAAGCTGTAGTAACCCTGCGATAACACTATAGTGTTTTACACACTACTGCTTGGCGGCAGAATACCTGATACTACAATGATACTTGCCTAGACGGCCTTCTACTATAGAGATCTACCACCTACCAGAACATCATCACTACATATTATAAAACAAAGTCATCGGCCGCGTCTGTCCGTCTGTGTGTGTTTCTGTTCACGATATATTTAAAAACTACTGAACGGATTTTCACCAATAGATAAGAGTGATTCATGAGGAAGGTTTAGGTATATAATTTGTCAAGGTTTTGTGTAAATTGGTTGAAACATGATGATAATTGTTGGAAGTTTCGGAAAAAGTCAAGCCACCTGGGAGTTTTCTCGAACACGCTGCCCTTTGAGATATAACAAAACGATGTGTGATGGGATATTCCTTTTTTATACAATCTAAAAAAAAGTCCGCGGTGGCATAATCTACCGTTTAAGGATAGCTTACTATACCCGTTGTTACTATCCGTGCGACGCTGGGATCACTAGTATAACATATAATATATGTATTTATAAAACGCCTTAGATTTGCTTTTGTACCACAACGAAATCCAACAGTAATTATTATTAAAGAAGTTCGCCTATGGCTGCTGAAGGTAACTGGATTCAATTAAAACTTGAGCTCCTAGCTGTTTGATTTCTGATTAAATCAATGCCATTTCAGTTTCAGTCCAATTATCAACGGAATGCAAAACTTTTCTCTATGAAAAATACCATTAAATTAATGAGTTAACTCTTCTTTGTTTACATCAAAAATGACGTACACAAAAATGTATTATATTTTTTATATTTGACCACAGCTCACCTGATGTTAAGTGACGGTGTGGTCGAAGATGGTAATCTAGCCTTGAATGGAACTGACTCTCAAGTGAGGCTACCGGAACACACCGTTATATGCTTGGCGACAGATTTTCAACTTGAGGGTGAGCCGAGTACTCGAAAGTACCCTACTACAACGCAATGGCTTACGCACGATGTTTTCCTTCACCGGCAGCTCAAGCTCATTGCTGGTGTTGAATCCACGCCCTTCGGCGTGCGAACCGACCGCGCTAACCACTACATACTTAGCCTGGAATGGGAATTAACTCTGAAGTGAGGCTACCGGACACACTGTTAGGTGCTACGCGGCAGGTTTTCAACTTTAGAGTGGTAGCTAGTCGCGTACTAGATCCCATCCTACCACCACGGTAGATATTGAAATTATCATGATTATTGACTTTGATACATATGCTTAAATTGATCCAGCTACGCCGCGAGGTGTTAAGATAAACAAGTTATTCATAATAGTAAGCCACGTTTACGCAAAATACTTCTGTCACTTAATATTAGATGAGCTGTGGTCAAACAACTATCTTGTATTATAATATATAAAGTATTGATTAAGAAAATATCGAATTATCAAAAACTATGAAATTCTAAGATGTTCGTGATAATGTAGGTTGTCCTAAAAATGTTCCTTATTCAATGTTATAATGTATCATCCGTGTATAATTTGCTTTATTTAATTTATCGCTTCCAGTTTATACTTCCGCAATGGTTGCACGTTGATTTTTCACATCGACATTGGAGATCCTATATTACGATGACGTCAGCAGTTGACACGTTGTGACGTCATTAATAATGAGGTTCGGGCGTGGATTATATAGTAGTTGCTATATAAAGCGACACAGCGTGATGACAGATTTCACATCAACGATGCGAAATGGGTTTCAATAATGAAGGATTATATTGTGTGATGTAATGTAAAAATAGTAGCGATTTTAAACTTAAAATTAACTGCCTGCATCAAAACATGCGCTGATTTTGAGTTTGTTTTATTTTTCTACTATACGGGATTGAGCTTGGTGTGTTTAGGTAAAAAAGGCGACTTTTTCTATAGAACAATCACAAATACAAATAATTTTTATTTATGACTTATTGTTATTTACAAGAGTTTGGCCTCTTATTATACTGGTTTAAACAACCCTGTATTAAGGAGAGACCGCTCCCTCAAATACACCTTTTTTTTGACAACTGACGTTATAATCACGGGTTGTGCCCATAGTTTTTTTATGGCTGATAGGCTAGGTGTTTCACCACAGCTGGTGTGGTCGAAGATGGTAAACACACCTAGCCTGGAATGGAACTGGCTCTCAATTGAGGCTACCGGAAAACACCGTTAGATGCTTGGCGGCAGATTTTCAACTTGAGGATGGTAGTTAGCCAGTCAAGCACTAGAAAGTACCGCCACGTTAATTAATGTTGCTGATAATGAGGAAGTACAAATACCTCTTTTCGGAATAGTATAATAACTTCAAAGCTTGAAAAATTATATAGCGGAGGTTGTAGGGATTGGGCGGATGTAGATATTAAAAACCAATGAAGCCTAGATTGGAATCCAAATCTATCTACAAAGTAGCATTTCTTTTGCGCCAGATGTTACGTCTGGGGACAGAAGCTGTCTAACAGTTTATCTTTAGAACTTGTACTGGTCTAATGCGCCGTCAAATTTCGTTTGCGCGATGCAGGTTTCTCGTCGCTGATTGGATATCACGACGCATGTTGCCGTGGATAGCCGCTGTATGTAGCGAGGCCTCTATTGGCTAGCTAGCGACAAGAATATTCTGAAAAGTACCACCTGCCATGTAATAGATCAATAATCTTGCATATTTTAAGAAATAATTACGCTCGTAAGTGTGGGAAAGTGATATAATATGATAAAACATAACTTTTTGTCGTTTCGAAAACTCCATTGAAGCTTGTCGTAAAGTACTCTATTAGGTCATGACCGGACTTGATCTTGATTTACTTTTTGTGATTATGTCTGTGACTTTTGTAGCAATGATAGCTCAGTGGTTAGCGCAGTCGGTTCACACGCTTAAGGATGTGGGTTCAAACCTCAATAATGAGCTTGGTTGGTACCGAACAGTATTGAAAACTTGAAGTTGGGAAGCCGTACGAGTATATGCTACGAAAATATCTTGTGAAGTTTACGATTTTGCTTTTCTGGTTGTAAAGTTACTTTTGTACATGTATGCACAATATTCTATTCTAGAGTATTTCACATGAATAATATTTTTCACGCTTTCATTCTCTCCACTCAATAGTAACAACAACTTTTTTTTTCCAGTAAGCTTCAACCATTCGTTTTTAGATCAAATATCAAACGCTGTTTTTAACTACGTCGATTTGATTAAACTCATACCGCACTGAAAAAAAAAAACTGTCTAACGACATTTTCATCGGCATTTGTTTAGAGAGTTAACCGTTTTAAAATATTGTAAAAATATACATTTCAATTTAAAAAACGAATCATCGAAGCGTTGAAATGGAACCCGAGGGATTCGGTGTATGAAAATTGCAAACCGTAAACGAAACAAGGACAACAATATAAAACCAAGGGTAGTAAGAAAGAGCAAGCACCCGTTTTTTATGAAACAGTGTATGATAAGTGCGGTAGGTAAAAGTGTTTACCTTTTACGCGGAGTTTTTATGATCTCACACGGCTTTTGTTTGCGTGTTTGAGGTCAACGACATGTTAGTTCAAATGTGAATTTTTCTACAAATTTTAACTTGGAACTGAGCAAGTAGGCTCTGGAAGTTTTGGCGGGAACGCGGAAAGAGTAGTGTCGTGTTTCTTTTTCGTGTTGCTTCCAAAACTCCATCGATGCTTATAGTAAAGTCGCCACTACTTTACTAAGGCATGACTTAATTTGACTGGTACCGACTGGACTTGACCAAGACTAGACTTTGACTGTAACTATAGATGTATACAGACATGAATTACAAAAATGAAGACGCGAGGCAATAAAGATAAAGAAGCTGAAAACTGAAGAATGCACCCAAAATACAGATGCATTGAAACTGCCAGAATACACAGAGTGCAACGCCAAGAACAAAAAGAAAAAAAAGTTGGCGCTGAAATAAACTGGATGAGCGTTTTGGCGGGAAAACGAAAATCCCTTGCAGTCGATCGTGTGTTGTTTTTGTTTTTTTAATGTAAAAGTAAAGATACGTACGACACGCTCCCTGATAGTAAAAGCTAACATGACTCATGACCGTTGCCGCGATACACAGAACTTTGAGTAGCGAAACAATGTCCAGAGCATCGCTGCTTTAGCGCTCATTACTTTGAGACTTTCGATGGTTAGTCTGATCATCATCATCAGCTCTGTAATTTCGCTAGTTGCAGTACCTTTCAACGGAACACAGTAATTTTTATACACTACTGCTGGTAGAATATCTAGTACTGCGGTGGTATCTACCTAGATAACATTTTGCTAAGGAAATCTATCACCAAATAAAGACTTTTTATCTGCCTATCTTATCGCGAAGTGCTGACTGTCTTTCATCATTATCAACACCCACTGGAGCTACTGTGCCAACAGCCCAGAGCCTCGCTCGGGTAGGTACTTCAAGGAACTGGGTTGGCTTGGTGAATGCTGGTAGGGGGAAATGCACAATACACTCCAAGTGGGACGTCAGTGCGGGACTCATCGCCCCCATTCCGAATAAGAGTCTACCTATCTTGATTGGCAATAAGAAATCACAGAAAGTACATCTCTTTTATACATAAAAACGAGCCGATGGTACAAAAAAGTAAAACCGACATCAAGAAAAAAACATCAGCACTAAAAAGCGAAAAATAAACTTACTCTATAAAGTATTATTATACCTGCTAGGTACCTACTGATTTGTTTGAAGTCGGTGCTTAGCCTAGCCTAGGTGCCGGTGCTTGGCACCGACTTCAAACAGATCAGTAGGTACCTAGTAGGTATAACAATACTTTGTAAAGTAAGTTTATTTTTCGCTTCTTAGCACTGATGTTTCTTTTATTAAAGTCGGTTTTACTTTTTTTTTAGTTAATTTATCTTCGCGCCAAGAAACACTTGAACAGTATGAGTCTAGCTAGATTCGATAAGATTCAAAAACGACTTGCCCAAGACAATTACATCATCCAAGTAAACTAAAATTTTCATAATAAAATGCTCATAAAATGAAAACAACTGGGCCAAACTATGTTAAATTTTTATGGGACCAAATGGCAACTATTCCGCATCAAACTAAAGTAAATCAAGTACATATATCGGATCATAAATCACAGAGTAATCGATGTACATACAAAAAAAAAAACCAATCAAATTGGGAACCTCTTCCTTTTTGAAGTCGGTTAAAAACTATCTCAAGACACCGATACCAACGAATTTGCATGTCGAGATGGTCAGAATACCTGTGTTATCTCAGCTCGGACTCAAATATTTTCGGCATTGTCCATGAATAAATCACGTTGTCATATTTATACACAAACAAGCTATAAATCTTGCCCGTTCGTTCGCGAGGAATGAAGTATTGCATACCTTATGTCGACTACCTTTTTGTAGTTTCATTCGTGATCTTGTTAGACGTGTAAGTTTTAAAATTAATTAATTGGGTAGTTTTATTTTCATTCTATTCGTAATTGGACAAATGTTGATTTGTTACACGCCAAAATCACATGGCAAATGTTGAATTAGACACCAAATCAAGCCCTTGATGATCCTGTTAGCTCATTTGGTAGAATATCTACTTCAAGAGCTGTAGGGCGTGAGTTCAATTCCCACCCAGGACAAACATTTTTGTAATGATAAAGGTTTGTTCTGTATGAATTTACAAAATAAATATATATACATATATATGTATATGTATATATATAAGTAATGTATCTGTTATCCCATAGCTTTGCTTAGTTTGTGGCTAGATGGCGCTGTGTGAAATGTGTTGTGTTATTTATTTATTTTATGTTTGTTGGACACTCTTTTTTCTGTAAATTTTCTTTCCTTCTTGTCTCTGAGAGGCAGGCAATATATAAAGCTATACCTGATTTGTTAATGTTAAATAGTATAAAATTTTAACTTATGTATTGAAAATTGTAAACATTTTGTAATTAACATTATACTTATTTTTTGAACTTGTCAACTTATCTGATTCTATTCAATCCTTTATATAGTTTTAATTTTGGGTTTATATTGAGTTTCCCCATTTTGATATGTGAAAAGAAAACATGAAAATTGGCACAATGGTGTGGTCGAAGATGGTAAACAGGCCTGGAATGAAACTAGGTCTCAAGTGAGGCTTCCGGAACACAATGATGCAATGATAGCTCAGTGGTTAGCATGATCCGGTTGCATGCCGAAGGACGTGGGTTCAAACCCTAACAATGAGCTTGAGCTGCCGGTGAAGGAAATCATCGTAAGGAAACCATAGCATGGCGGTAGGGTACTTTCTAGTACTCGGCTGGCTAGCTTCAAGTTGAAAATCTACCGCCAAGCATCTAACGGTGTATCCGGCAGCCTCACTTGAGAGCCAGTACCATTCCAGGCTAGGTGTGTTTACCATCTTCGACCACACCGTCACTTAACATCAGGTGAGCTGTGGTCAAACAACGAACCTGTAAGCCATAAAAAAAAAAATAAGTTGTTTCAACTCGAGGATGGTAGCTAATCAGCCTAGTACTAAATAAAACCTGTCGTCAAGCATCTAACGATGTGCGGCCTTACTAAAGAGACAGATCCCATTCCAGGCTAAATATATTTATCATTTTCGACCAAAACGCCACTTAATATCAGTTGTAAAGTGGTCAATCACTAAACCATAAAATAAAATTTATCTATACCTACTTTATCAATAAACGTACACCTAATAATTCTGAAAGATGTAACAATGGACTACGAAACATGAACAAATATTATTCTAAATTGGAAGGTGAACGACCACCGCCTACGAGGTGCTACGTAAGCTACGAAATGCACGTTAACTAGTGTGCGTAGTAAACAACTACGTCACGACACGAAAATGCATCTACGTCTTCTTGAAAAAACATGACGTACTCTTATATACTCATCAGGAACAACAAACAAATATTTTTTTGGCGGGAACGCGGTGAGCGTCGTGTCGCCCCATTGTATTTTATTCTAAAACTAGTGTTTTTTCGAGTTTTTATGCATAAAAATAGTGGTGTTTTATTTATAAAGTGCCGAATCACAAGCGCGAGTGTGGGAGAATGATATAATGTGGTTAAACATGACTTTTCGTGTTGCTTCCAAAACTCCATCCAGAAGCTTATAGTAAAGTCGCCACTACTTTACTAAGGCATGACTTGATTTGACTGGGACTGGACTTGATCAAGACTAGACTTTGACTGTAACTATAGATGATAAAGAAGCTGAAAAATGAAGACTACTCACAAAATATAGAAACATTGAAACTGGCAGAATGCACAGAGTGCGATGCCAAGAAGAAAGAGAAAAAAAAAACAAATAAAAATATTTTATCTTCCATTTTTTATTTCTGTTTTGTAATTTTGGTGTGAACAATACTTTTTTTTATGGTTGACAGGCTAGTTGTTTGATCATAGCTCACCTGTTGTTAAGTGACGGTGTGGTCGGATATGGTAAAGCACATCTAGTCTGGAATGGAACTGGCTCTAAAGTGAGGCTTCCGGAACACACTAGTGCTCCGGAACTTTAGGTTAGGTGCTAGCCAGCCGAGTACTAGAAAATACCTTACTAATAATGCTATGGTTACCATCACCGGCAACTCAAACTCATTGTTGGGGTTTGAAACCACGCCCTTCGACGTGTGAACCGATCGCGTTAACCACTGAGCTATCGTGGCTACAACTAAAATATAGTTAGGTAGTAACTTAGGTTTTTTTGACGTACTCCTGATGGTAGAAGATACCGCATGCCCATGACCATTGCAGCGATAAACAGAACTTTGAGTAACATAACAAATTCCAAGGCATCGGTACTTTGCCGGTCATCACTTTGATACTTTCGATGGTTAGTCTCAACAGCCCTGTAATTTCGCTAGCTGCAGTATCGTTCAAACCGGAACACGGTAATGTTTGCACACTATGGCTTGGCGGCAGAGTATCTGGTACTGCAGTACTACAATTATGTACAATATTATTATATACACTTCTTCTATACAATTCTCTTACCAACACACCCCGCCCTTAACCGCTCCATACATAGGTTGCCTGGAAGAGATCGCTCTTAGCGATAAGGCCGCCAATTGTTCAACTAGTGTTAAGTTTATATTGTAAAATTGTTTTTAGTAATAATTGGTGTGAACAATAAAGAGCTATTTATTTATTTATTATTTATTACATTTGTTAAATCTGCACTAAATAATGGCTTAAATAATCTGGATGAAATAAACCTACATTACCTACTCTATATTATATAGCCTTATTTTTATACCATTAAAAGCGAATGAAACCGCGGGAAGCAGGTAGTTGTCTATAAAAATAAATATGACGTAATTTCAAACAAATTTGATAGCAGTAATAAATTCAACAAAAATGAGTATGCTCAGCAACAGACAGCAACAAATTCTGAACAAAATATATTTCTGTATAACACATAAATACACAAAGCTATAGTTACCATGACGAATGTGTCGGCGTCCGCCACATCAACTCTTTATGCGTCCGCAGTTATTAAAAACCCTAGACAATTTTATAGGCAGTAAGGACTTTACATCCAAGGCCCTTAAGGCATAGACGAAGTTACATTCGAATATCGAAAACGCTAATAGAAAAGTCCAAATTGTACGGGATTCACATGAACTGTACATTGTTTACATTCTTGTTAATACTCAAAGTTCTGAGTACCGTTGCAATTGATTTGGCAGGCATTGTGTCTTGCCATCAGGAAAGTGTTTTGTTCGTATCATTAACCCATATTATAGTAAAAAAATATTAATTAATTAGTTATTTGACTGACTGCCCTGTTAGTTTTAGCCCATTGTTAGCTCATTTGGAAGAGTATCTGCTTCAAGAGCTGCAGTGCGTGGGTTCGATTCCCACCAGTACAAATATTTGTGACGATAAATCAGGATATAACTTGTCATTTATTTGGTATTTAATCAGTTATCTGGTTTATAAGATAAATAAATATCGTAGGACATTACACACAGCTCCATCTGACCCCAAACTATGCAGAGCTTATGTGATGGAAGTCAGATAACTGATAGAATACATAAATACATTTTTTTTGTAAATACATACTTATAATACACACAGAGCACCCAGACACAGAACAAACATTTGTTTATACTATAACACGTTTGTCCTGAGCGGGAATCGAACCCACGCTCTATGGCTCTTAAAGCAGACATATTACCAATGAGCCAATGGCTGTCACCTGTTATCTGCCTAAGGGGGGCACGCCCCTGTAGTTGAGAACTCCTGAGTTAGAAAATCAGGGTCCAGGAATGCGTTTCGTTCGTATCATTAACTCATACTGTAAAAAAAAAAAAATTGAACTTATATCCATACTGCTGTTGAACACTGTATTGTAACAACAAAGTGCCATTTAACATGTTATGGAAAATTACCGAAAGAACTGTAATGATCTATTGTCTCGGTTTTCAGGTTGACAGTTGTTGTTTCATAGGACAGGTTGAAAGTGATGAATCCCTTTGTCTATTTTTATTTAATAACGAGGTTGTCACCTTTTTAAAACTGGAATAACGATACCGGCTCGAAGAACAAGAATAACGGGATTGCCGTTTGCCGTATTTGTTGATCTCATTTTGTTGTTAATTCCGGAAGTGCTTTGTAAGAAAGAGGCCGCATTAGTAGGTTTTTTTTAAATATGGTTGGCAAGCGAGGTGTTTGACCACAGCTTACCCGATGTTAAGTGACGGTGTGGCCGATAAATTGAAGGTGATAGCTAGCCAGCCGAGTACTAGAAAGTACTCTACCACCACGCTATGGTTTCTTCACGATGTTTACGATGATTAGGTCCATAATACGAAAGTTTAACAAACGGAGTTGACTCTATCCACTGTTTCTAAATCACTAAACAAAGCTATCAAAAAATCTATTTGCGAAATGTCTTTCACGAATCGAATAATTTTTCGGAGAACCAAACTCATACATAGCTCAGAGTAAAAGTAAGCTGAAGTGGTAGAATCGGTCATACTATAAGTATAATGTATATCGAATCTACTCTAAATATAAAATGTTTCCACGAAGTATTTTGGTAGACATTATTAGAGAAGGGATTACTTATCGGCAAACCTAACGCAAGACGCCTTGAACCGAGTGTATTCTACTTTCACTCGGTGGGAAATCTTCTTAGCAAGGGTTCATCTAAGTACCTGATGTTGTGCCGCCAAGCAATAGCAAACATATAGCCTGTCAACTATAAAAAAATCTCTAAAAACTCATTGTGCATTCACCTGAAAACGATGTCTATATAAAAACCTATTTCAATTCAACGTATTAAATTGAATCTATAGAATAACAGCATGTATTGAACCAATTTAAAAGTCTAGATCAAGAACCAATAAAGATATCCACACGGAAACATCAAAGAGTTCAGTGTTAAAAAGCTTTGGCAAATCAACATTAGCCCGTATCTACCGACATCCATAAACGTGTGCGCCTACGTCATCAATACGTAGATTCACGTGATAAAATCACGTTTCCTTAGCGTGAACAGACAAAAAATACTATTCTTTGGGCCTTGTTCCAACTCTAGTGGGGGGAAAAGTTTTTAGAATAATGTGCTTCGCGTGACGTCATGCTTCCATTGAGATGTGATATTGTAGTGTTAATTTTACACGATGTTTCCGTAGTTACAGTTAGACTTTTACGAACAAGCAGGTTGTTATACGTAATGGGAGTTAGTCACCACACACAATAGTTCTTATATATGGCCTACGTAAGTATGACCATATATCTCAATTTCGCACTAAACTCAAGTGGTTACCTATTCGCCTTCGGCGGAATGCTCATTTGCTCTCTCTTCTTTATAACGTTCTTTTTAACCCCTCTACTCCATGCTATCTTAAAGAAAATTTCACTTTCTGGCACATTACTCATTCCCTGCCCCTCAGGTCGAAGGAGAACCTTACTCTTAAGACCCCTGCTGCACGCTGTGAAACGTTTTACGGTAAGTCCTTTGCATTCCAGGCAGTCCAACTATGGAATGCGTTACCTGTTGCCATTAGACGTGCTCCATCGATCGCTGTCTTTAAAGAACACGTCAAACTATTCTATCTCTCGCAGTTATAATTATAACTATCTGTCGCTTATTTGTGTATATATCCTCTTTATACAAATATTTATTTTATATATATTAGTGTATTTTTAGTTATTCTAATTAATCTATGTATTAGGATATATTATAATTATTAGAATGTAGATATATGTCATAATTTTGTATTCTCCTATATGCATATCCACGTTATTGACACACCCCGTTTTTTCTTCCTCTAATCCTTTCCATCCTGAGGTTGCCTGGAAGAGATCGCTTTTAGCGATAAGGTCGCCAGTTGTTACACCTATTTACTAGTTAATTTCTTCTGTATTATGTAATTTTAAGTGTGTACAATAAAGAGTTATTCATTCATTCATTCATTCATTCACACACACATACACATCATCAGCCATAGGATGTCCACTGCTGGACATAGGCCTCCTCCTGGGGGAGTTTTACCAATACTCGCCACGCTTGGCAGGCGGGTTGGCGAGCGCAGTTAGGTGTGATTGTTCAAGGAAGACGCTGCTGCCCATCTCCGGATTACATCCCTTAGCCGACTCTTACGGCAACCACGGGTAGAGAGAGGGGTACAATTCTTACGCCGGCACCACCACCTATATATATATATAATACTCGGCGGTAGATCAGGAGGTCGTTTAGTTAGTACCACCGTCGTACCAGATATTCTGCCGCAAAGCAGTAGTGTATACACATTACTGTGTTCCGGTTTGAAGAGTGCTACAGCTAGCGAAATTACAGGGCTGTTGACACTAACCATCAAAAGTCTCAAAGTTTATGTTTTGCTACTTAAAGTTCTGTGTATCACTGCAGTGGTCAAAGTCTCATTCGTCTCATTGCTATTACAAAAAAAAGGTAATTACCACCTATACCAGCAATTAACTATATATACACAAGATGATACTCGATTGAATAAAGAACACAGATTATACACATACTTATATGTTCATTATAAACGTAGTGTGAAAACTATTTGTATTTCAAATTTCATCAAAATCCGTTAAACCGTTAAAACACAGCGTGAAGAAGTAACGATCATATGTATCGATGATAGCTCAGTGGTTAGCGGGGTCGGTTCACACGTTTCTTGAGCTGCTGGTGAAGGAAAACATCGTGAGGAAACCATAGCACTGTGGTAGAGTACTATCTAGTACTCGGCTGTATAACTACCATTCTCAAGTTGAAGAATTACCGCTATGTGTGTCGCAGTATGTTCCGACAGCCTCACTTGAGAGTCAGTTCCATTCCAGGATAGTTGTGTTTACTATTTACGACCACACCGCTACTTAACATCAATTGAGCTTTGGTCAAACACCTAGCCTGTCAACCATAAAACAAGTGATGATCGGTACATGATCAACAGCTGTGATCTGTTAAGACTGTCTGTTTGTGCTGTGTAATAAGTACAACGCCATTCAAAATACGCAATATCTATTTTCGACGATGTTAAAATCATTCGATAAAACCAATCATAAAAGGTTAACCAGATATTTTTATAGACGTACATCGTAACAACTATGAATATCTGTAAAGCTATATAATACGATATCGAAATGTGTACCACCACCAACAGTCAGGCCTGTTTTTATAAATTGGCGCACTGCTGGGCGCGGGTCTCTCATTGTCAGAAGGGTAAGGCCATATTCCACCACGCTGGCCAAGTGCGAGTTGGCGGATTTCAGAACAAGTTCAAGAGCTTTTTTTGAAGATCTCTCAGACATGTAGTTTTCTTTTACCGTTTAAGTTATCGCCTATACGCACATAAGCTAGAAAAGTCGGAGGTGCGTGCCGTGGGATTCGAACCCATGACCTCCAGATTGAAAGTCAGACGGTCTCCCAACTAGGCAGCTGAAACTTCACCACTAACAGCAAAAAACAAATATTAGGAATGGATTAATTTTCTGCAATTTTTCTTTCCAGTGACGTGCGTATATTAATTAACGCAGTTCAAAATCGGAATGAAAACTATTTTATTTAATATTAAAAAAAATAAAAAATTGCTAAGTACAGGTGTCAAAATATTGGTACATAAATTAAAAAGGCCCTTAGACCATATTTAACCCGGAATTGGGTGTGCAAAATTTGGACAAAATAGAATTAAAAAATACCAGCCAAGTTGAGAACCTCCTCCTTTTTGAAGTCGGTTAAAATAGAATTACATTAAATAGTTTCCATTTTTAGATTATGGGGATCATGATGTCAATTACAAAATGTCAATCAGTTCAATTTATTTAAATGTCAATACTTATTAAATATTTTTAACCTAATCATCAATAAATTCTTTTACAGAGTAATATATCTTTTCGATTTAGAATGTTTTAAGTTTTCTTTCGTATATAAATAAAGAACTGGTTTTCTTTATTACTGTTGGTTTATGATAATTCATTATAATATAATTCAATATCTATACAACACATGCTTTTATTATGAAATTGAGCTTTCGCTTTTTGACGACATAGTTTGTTCCTGTGCCTAGAAGATGATATGGAATAAAATGAAACGAAGTGTCGGGCCCAGCAGCTCGTTGGGTCGAAATCATAAAGGTCGCGGGTTGAACCTGGATGAGGGTAGCACAGGACCGGGATTAGTAGCGTATAAGGAGAGAGGACCGCCGTGGTGGTGCTGGCGTAAGAATAGTACCCCGCCCTCTCTACCCGTGGTTGCCGTAAGAGTCGGCTAAGGGATGTAATCCGGAAGATGGGGCAGCAGCGTCTTCCTTGAACAATCACACCTAACTGCGCTCGCCAACCCGCCTGCCAAGCGTGGCGAGTATTGGCAAAACCCCCCCAGGAGGAGGCCTATGTCCAGCAGTGGACTTCCTATGGCTGACGATGAAGAAGAGAGGACTATGCTCACCAGATGGCGCCTACGGGCTGAAAATGTTTAAAAAAAAAAGTCAGCACATAATAGTTTCTTGTTATAACAAAATTTTAAAAACTTAATTTCGTTCGACAACTTACACTTCATAAGCGTATTGTTTTTTTAAAAGTAACTGCTTTTAAAGTCATGTCTTCCAAAATAAAACAATCAAAATTTTATGAAAAAGGACTCCCGTGCCCTCATAAAAACCTCATACCAAAGGAGGCATGCCCTCACTTATTCCGCGCCGTAAACAAAGATTTTATTTGAAAAAAAATCTGCTCCAAGGTTTTTTAAAAAAACATGGCTTATCGTCGTAATATAAAATTATGTATTTACAAAATAAAATATATAAGTGTTGTTTGGTTTGTTTGGGGTTACATGGCGCTGATTGAAATGTCATCAAACATATAATTAATAATAATAAAAAAATTGACTTACAAATATAACCCAATAAAAAGTAATTTATCAAAAGCACCAGCCCGTCACATCATGCCCCAAAAGTAACCATCAAAAAACCACACTCTGTTAGTCGCTCCAAATCTAGGTCAAAACAAATCCGCCCTTCACGATTTCGCAGTACAGGAGATCTCAATATTGAATGTTTTCTCTTGAACCTTGAACTTTTTACTGAAAAAATGGAATCGATATTTTCGTTCATTTTCATATATATTTACTAGCGACCCGGCTGCGCACGTGTTTACACGGGGCTTTTGATCTATCTCAAAGGGATTAGGCCGCGTTTTCAAAGAAAGCTCCCAGATGGTTTGACTTTTTCCGACACACCCAACAAATCATCATATTTCAACCGATTTACACAAGATCTTGAGAAATTATATACGCAAACCTTCCTCATGAATCACTTTATCTATTGGTGAAACTCGCATGATAATCCGTTCGGTGATTTTTAAATTTATCGCGAACAGACAGACAGATAGACGCAGCCGATGACTTTGTCTTATAACATGAAGTGATAATTTATACGTGTGTTTATCACTGAATTTCCAAACGGCTGCATCGATTATGATATATTTGTTTGTGAGTTTACGAGTTGATGGTTTTAGATTCATAATTGGTCGCGTTAGTAGGTGATGCAATCGCACAGCGGGTACGTAGCACCAAGCATACGGCTAGTTAACAAAAGATTTATTTTTTAATTATACTCTGAGATACTTTCCGACTGCTATAATTTTTGACTGTGTGATTATGTGACTTTCTTCGCCGTAAACTCTATTTTCAAAATGCACACAAGTCTATAATTAATATCCCTGAGATCCAGAGCGCTCCAGCGCATCTCGGCGCACTACCCGCTCCCAACACCGCACCCCGCGCCGCGGCCTGTAGTGCGAAGCAAGACAAGGCCGCGCGCGAGTTGTACTCAGTTTTATCTCCATGAAGAAGGCCACCGGCTGTGGCCAAAACTATAGTCAGAGTATCCCATATAATTAAATATAAGTAATCCCGCATAATTAAAACAAAAATGAGTCTATAGATAGTTTAAAAAAATCATATCCTTTCCATGGAATAGGTAAAAATATATTGATTTTTGTGTAAAAAATCGTAAGGTAAAACCGCAATATAGGTACTATTAACTCTACGCGGCGCATCCGTTTGTTTAGAGGGCGTGTCACCCCTTTTAAGATATTAAACCGAGATTCGTGAGGACCCTTTTCAAACAAACATCTTTTCAGAAAGCTTTACTATTTCTTTATTGGACGAGATTATGTGAAGTCAAACTGGGTATTTCAATTCAATGGAGACACTGAAGTGTAGGTTTTTTTAGAGGACATTTTAAAACAGTATGAGCTCTCACTATTTTAGATTTTTGCCGATGTAGGTAGCAAAATATACTTAACTAGCTGTTCCCCGCGGTTTCAACCGCGATAGGTGCCTACGTCATAGTAGCTTTATGCATGCAAAGTCTCAGCCCGATCGGTTTAAAATTGACAAAGTTTCATACAAACTTTCATCCTCCATTTTATCCCCTTGGGGGTAGAATTAATCAAAATCCTTTCTTAGCGGATGCTACGTCATAACATCTACTTGCATGCCAAATTTCAACCCGATCCGTCCGGTGGTTTGGGCTGTGCGTTGATAAATCACTATGTCAGTCAGTCAGTCACCTTTGAGTTATATATATTTATATAGAAATAGTTAACTAGCTTATGCCCGCGGCTTCGTTTACGTTATCTTTAGAATTAAGTTCAGAGAGAATTGAAACATGTGACAAATAATAATCAGTGGAACTTGCGCTATTTTATTAAAGGATTAGGATAAAAGATACCGTTTATCCCGGAATAATGTTCCATAGAACGCATCTATACCAAATTTCAAGTGAATACGTCCAATAGTTCGTTTTTTGATAATCTCACAGGAACTTAAAGTTTTTCTGACATAAAAATTATCCGATATGTTAATCCAGGTAATGTACTATATGTGTGCCAAATTTCATCCAAATCCATTCAGCCGTTTAAGCATGATTTAGTAACAAATACCCAAACATACAAACTTTCACATTTATAATATTATAGTAGAATAAGTTGTGGTAAAACGTTACAAAACGGTTCGATTCCATCTTCATTGTACGAACTATTTATAATTTCTGAGAGGGGGTTCTCGGTATAACAATTAGATTTCAAGTCGCGAGTGATACGGTTGAAAATCTGCCACTGAGCTCGTAACGATGTGCTTTATTTACCGTATTTAATCACACCGTCACCTAACATCATATGAGCTGTGGTCAAACACCTAGCCGGCAAATTATAAAAAAAAAAAAACTTCAAGATCGCATACTGTAACACTTTGTACCGCAACCATAATTTTCTTTGATGTGATATGAAGCGTGTAATACTGTTTACTACTCTGTAAGAGTATTTCTTTTTTGTGTCTATTTATTTTGGTAGTGGAATCGTTGAACGGGATGAAAACTATTTACAGTTAAAGGTTACTCACTTCACTGAGTCACTGAAGCGTGGATCTTAAAGGAAAATATATCCTGAGTTTTGCCTTTATTGAAAATATAAAATGTTTCCAAGGGTGCAAGAAACTATATTCGTTAATCAAAGATATTTAAAAGTAAGTTTCTGACCTAAATAAATGTTAAGACGCCAAATAAAAAAATAAAAAAAGAGAATAAAATAAGAAAGCAAACAATCAAGCCTGCTTTTTCAGGAATCGGAAATACTACTTTTAAACCCAGAAGCATATTAAAGATAAAAATACAGAAAAACATTTAAAAATATAATGGCAAAGAAAAGAATACGAAAATTGTAATGACAAATAATTTTTAATCTGTTAAAAAGAATCCGCCAAAATAGTACCCTTGCCAACCCTAATCCTTTCTGACGTCAACGTTGCAACCCTACGCCGCAATGACAGGTTAAATCGCGTCTGGTTGGTCGGTTTGAATTCAGAACGTTTTAAAAATAAAAATCACGTTCCGAATCTAAAATTTATACAGCCAGCTTAGGACGGTTTAACGCAGAATTTGCTAAGCCTCGAAATTCGAAATACTTTGAATGGACGTGAGTGTTTTTGTACGATTATTCGCTCAAATTAACTAGAAAACTTGGTACTTATTAATGATGTTTTAATCTAAAAAGTTATGGCAGTTAATTACGAAGTAAAAGCTTTTTAACCGCATAAGCAAAACAGTCATCGACATGCTAATGTGGCGTTTTATGTTTTTACTTCTGTTGACAGTCCCCATGACAGCCTTTTATTTTTATTCTATTTACACGCCCCGGCTTCGCACGGGTGCAATGTAGATACTACACAAAAACTTGGCTAATTTTATACCTAAACCTTTCTCATGAATTACTCATCTATTGGTCAAACTTGCATGATAGTCCGCTCATAAGATTCTAAGTTTATCGAACAGAAAGACAGACAGACGCGGCGGACGACTTTGTTTTATAATATGTAGTGATTAGTCTACTCTGATAGGTTTCGTTTCATGTATTTTATGTGTAGACATTAAAAAACAGGCACTATAAAAGAAAAAGAAAATTAAACAAAATTAAATTTGAGAAAAAAATACTTAGTATTTTTTAAAACAGTGTTACAATTTATATACGCCCTAGCGAGCTTAAAACCAATTCCGCTACTAGGTAAAGATGAAAGCTTGTTTAGGATTGAAATAAGCGTCATAAGTGACCTCTATGAAGCTTTCTAGGTATACTAAACTAAATATAAAGCAACGGTATTTATCGATACTTCGGTTCAGTTGATGTCACAGTATACTAAACAATTATACAGTAGGATCATTTCTGTAACTAAAAAAATTTACAATATTTTTATTGTTTTCCTATGCTTATGTTAAATTGTTTGTATGATATTATATGGTAAACATATCTAGGAATTGGAACTAACTTTCAAGCGACGTTGCTAGAACGTACCGTTAGATTCTAGGATTCTATTCTCCGGATCATTAAGGTAAGACTGTAGTTACCTGATAATGCGGTATACGATGGAGCACGCTTGTCCAGAAGACACCGCTTCTCTCTCGACTTGAAGACAATCACGTTTTGCATTGTCGGCGAAAGTCTTACAAATCGAGCATAGTCAAAGTATACGATACGCTCTCGCTACGCTGTCCCTACGCTCTCGCTACGCTGTCCCTACGCTCTCGCTACGCTAACGCATGTCCATGACCATTGCAGCAATACAGTGTATTGCTACAATGGGCATGGACATGCGTTATCTCTTACCACCAGGTGAGCGTATCGTTCGTCTCAATACTTTTACATTAAACATAATAATAATTGGCCTTCTAAAAGAATTATTCAGGGTTCTGCACCCAAATGTAAGAATTATAAATAAATATTTTAATAAATAATAAACTTTTGGGTTTTACATTGTTCTCGACCTAGAGCAATTTATATTATTTATGTTCAATTAATATCCACGTAATTAGAATATAGGTGACAAAAACAATGTCTTATCTAAGAATAGTGGAACAAAAATTAAGTGTGTAACTTTCCTACGGTATGTTCTACACTGTGATCTAATCGAAGCACTGTTGTAGGAAATTCCTATAACACGAGCTTACCTGTTGCCTGGTCTTTACACTGTTGTCGTTTGGTTGGTAATAAAATCCCTAGCCGATGAGAATTTTCTCCGAGCATTGGTAATATGGAAGAAAAGTTTTCTCATGAAGCTCACGGTTAGCGAGTGTTTTCTGTCCTTTTCATGTGATATGGGTAGGAAATAAGTTTGAGATTATAATTTTAACGTCATTTACTAAGTACGTCATATCAGATTTTTAGAGAGAGCAATGGGCTTGTTCCTAAATAATCACGAAGCGCCTAAAAGCCTGTTTACTGGAAGAAAAAAAGTCTATCGAGTTTCAGGGCATCCTACGCTACGTTTGTCAATTCGCGATCTCCACTTTAGAACACATCTACTCCAGCGGTTATCGGTTCTGTGCTAGATATGTCCAGCCCATAGTCACTTCATCTTGCTAATACGTTGAACTATATCTGTGACTTAAGTTACGTCTGTCATTTTTAATTTATTTAGATTTTAAGTTTATGTCGGATTTTAGTTTTAGATATTAAAAAATATTTCGGATAGATATTTTAAATTTGTCAATTTAGATAAATTTGATATTAAAACCTCATCACAGTTGTTAAAACGACTTTTAAGCGGAAATACACTAAATATATTGAACCTTGAACACTCAAAATGAATTTCCGCAAAGTAACGCCTGAATAAATTATTTCAACACAACTTTACAGTAAATTCACTAGATAGATTGTAATTGTACGAATCGTCAGTCGCTATTTGTTATGAAAGCAACTATTTAATATATGAGGTCTGCGCTAGTTTTCACAAAACTCTATTCAGAATCTTTGACAATGACAAACTTCCGAATAGTGTTAAATTCGAGAGTTACGACTTTTTACGTCGTAAAATTAAGCGTCCAGTTTATATTCCCAGAAATCCGTCTCGTTTTAAGTTCTTTAATATTCGAGGATTAAAAACGTGAGGTGTGCTGTTCTAGTTAATAGATTATTGAGGTATATTTTGCTTGACTACTTTGTCGATTTTTTGTAAAACGGCGATGGCAAGATTAGAACATGTAGCGATGATGGTTCAGTGGTTAGCGCGGTAGGTTCGCATGCCGAAGGGCGTGGGTTCAAACCCCAACAATGAGCTTGAGCTGCCGGTGAAGGAAAAACATCGTGAGGAAACCATAGCGTGGTGGTAGGGTACTTTCTAGTACTCAGCTGGCTAGCTACCACCCTCAAGTTGAAAATCTGCCGCCAAGCATCTAACGGTGTGTTCCGGCAGCCTCACTCGAGAACCAGTTCCATTCCAGGCTAGGTGTGCTTTACCATCTTCGAACACACCGTCACTTAACATCAGGTGAGCTGTGGTCAAACACCTAGCCTGTCAGCAATATAAAAAAAAAAAAAAGGTAGTTCTTGGGCACATTCACCGTAGTGTATACGATAAAAAACCGACAGACCAGCCACTTCACGCCGATGTGCTAGGCTATGTAGCTTCAAACAATTTAATAAATATTTAATAATTTTCTTGTTCTGTGTCTCTAATAATTTTATTCACGTAACTCATCATCATCATCATTTCAGCCGTAGGACGTCCACTGCTGGACATAGGCCTCCCCTATTGACCTCCATAAAGACCTGTTGGAAGCGGCTCGCATCCAGCGCGAACCTGCGGTTCTTACGAGGTCGTCTGTCCACCTTGTGGGTGGACGTCCTACGCTGCGCTTGCCGGTCCGTGGTCTCCACTCCAGAACTTTGCAGCCCCATCGACCATCAGTTCTGCGTGCTATGTGCCCTGCCCATTGCCACTTCAACTTGCTAACCCGCTGGGCTATGTCGGTAACTTTGGTTCGTCTACGGATCTCCTCATTTCTGATTCGATCTCGTAGGGAAACTCCGAGCATAGCCCTCTCCATAGCTCGTTGTGCGACTTTGAGCTTATCAAGAAGGCACACAGTCAGAGACCACGTTTCAGCACCATAAGTCATCACCGGTAACACACACTGGTCGAAGACTTTCGACTTGAGGCACTGAGGTAATTCAGACGAAAAAATGTTGCGCAGTTTTCCGAACGCTGCCCAGCCGAGTTGGATTCGACGACTCACTCACTTTCACGTAACTATACCTATACAATAGTAAAATTTATAGAACACTATTGTATTGTTTTATAACCTTTTTAATAACATAAAATATCATTATCATCGTCATCAACCTATAGAAGCTCACTGCTGGACATAGGCTTCTCCCAAGACACACCTCTTATCCCTATCTTCAGCGTTTCGCTTCTTTCCAACGTCAGCTGTCCTACGTATATCGTCACTCCATCGAGTCTCAAGGCGTCCGACGCTACGTTCGCCAATTCGCGGTCTCCACTCTAAAATACATCTACTCCAGCGGTTATCGTTTCTTCGACAGATATGCCCAGCCCATTACCACTTCAGCTTGTTAATACGCTACAACAGAATACTACTAATAACAGAAAATATACATTAAAAAAATTGTGTAGATGTATTGGGATTCACAAATCTTAAATTTAGCATAACACTAAAACTATGGTAATTTATAGTAGTTATTATTTTATTCTCCGGGGACAGATAAATGAAAATATTTAGTAATAGTCACGAGCTAATCTCATAGTGTTTTGAGCAAGATCTAATCACGATTACTATTAGCTATATTTGAAATCATTAAGACGTCTCCCGTCTTGGTTGGCTTAAATAGTTTTTATGACTCGTTTAGCGGTAGGCTGGAAGCTCGCAATGATTTATTTCTAGTAATCCGACGGCCGTTTGAAGCATCCGTACAACCAACCAATTTATATGCAAAGTCGGCTCAATGATAGAACTAAAAATAATCTACGTTTGGTTGATGACCTTTTCAATGAATTACGACAGTGGCTCCCTCATTCAATTTCATAGATTTAGGTCGAGCGCGTTTGGATTTATTTATTTGTACTAGGTCGGAATTGTGACGTCCACGTGGACGTTTGTGGCTATGTCTCGTCCGACTTTTAATATGAAAGACGATCGCAACTAGACTAATTGGAATCCCACATTAGGTTTAGGTTTGAAGACATTTTATTCCCATATAATACATATATATATATATATATATATATAAGACGAGGACTTGAGGGATCTTGAGGATCAACTTGAGGGAGAACATTATTAATAAAAAATATTTAGTTAATCGTCGCATTTTTACTTGGTGGTAAACTTAGCAGATGGTCGTTTAAGTTGGTACCACAGCAGTATATTACAGATATTTATATATATATTATAATTTTAATATATTTTATATACATTTCATGTTCGAGAACATGAACTCTAAGTCATGAGTGAAAGAAAGAAAACAAGTTTTAATTTTTAACATCACAAAATACAAACACACAAAAAAAAAACATGGACAAATCACAAAATGCTGATAGATCAAGGCGAAGCTTCAAGCGCCATCTTGAAGTTTTTAGACCTTAAACCCAATTAAAAAGAAAAAGTGGATCGGAAAAGTGCGAGGTTAAATTCTATGTTTACTAGGCTATATATATATTTTTAAATGTATTTTAATGTGTTTTAGGATGTCCGCATGACTACGCATCTAATATTGATTGCCCTAGGTGGGCTCCTTTCTGTACCCGACGCATATTTTGTGGCACGAAATGCTCCTTAATTCCTATATGAATGTCATATTACTACTAAAATATGATTCTGATTATCAAGAGAAATTTTTCAACAATTGTCATTTGTGATATATTAACCAACTTCAAAAAGAAGAGTACGTCAACGCCTGTATGTTTCATTGCACGGAAATTAAAAAAAAAAAACAATAAATTTTAGTTTCCCTTTTTCTGTTTACGTTTATGATTTAGAACCTGGACTATTAAAAGTAAAATCAAAGTCAAAAGTAAATAATAATCAACCTTACATCTATCATAATAATGTCGAAATTATCCACAAAGTCAGCATGTTTGACCAAAAGATTGTTTGGTTCCAGTATTTGATAGACATTCATTAGACACGTAATTGTTTCGGCGAACGATTTCCAGGGGAAGTTTGTTTGCAGTCTATTTCCCCGGGCAAATAATTTTACCGTTCCGGGAAACGATTTAATAGACATCGTAAAGACATTACTTTGGAATTGGACTTATTCGCTACCTAAAAATGGGGAAAAACAGCGTAGTCGTGCGAACTGAACGCTGATTGGTGTATTCAAGGTCGAGATATCGATACTAGATGGCTATTGGTCAGCGACATATATAGGCGATCATGAACATATGTGTTGTCTGAACACATAAAAACTTGCCATTTCTTTTATTTGGTTAAGAAGTCATTGTTTCTCTGTACACATTATATTTTTATCGTTATCGTCAGTGTTTATTTTCTCATATAAGCTGTATTTTTTGGTAGTAAAGATTTTATTGATCAAACTAGAAATATCGTACATCTGATAGCATTCATCGAGTAGCACAAATATAAATAAGGTTGCCTTTTCTCATATTGAAGCTCGCTTACTAACAAAAAAATCTAAAACAAAAATGTGAGTTTTTTAAAATTTTATTTTCAAGTTTGTACTGGACGTTTTTAGTCGAAGGATCAATCGTTGCGGTACTAAAAAAAACTTATTTTAGCACTTTTCATCCAAGATGGCGGCCCAAGTGCGTGTGAGTGGTTTGTGGCCTCGAGGAGTGGAAAAAATGGGCTTCTTAGGGTTTCGTACCTCAAAAGGAAAAAACGGAACCCTTATAGGATCACTTTGTTGTCCGTCTGTCTGCCTGTTAAGAACCTTTTTCTCAGGAACGCGTGGAGGTATAGAGCTGAAATTCATATCAAATACTCAGGTCTACTGTCCCTTGGAGCTGTGAAAAAATCAAACTTCTAAGCCAACGCAATCAAAAGATACAGCCGTTTATGCTGCAAATTTTCGACACTCTCAAGGGAATCAAAACCTACAGGTTACTTCCCGAGAACTCAGAATCTTGAAATTTGGTACGAAGCAACGTCTTATAGCACAGATAAAGGAAAAACTGCGTAAAGCATAAATTACCATAAAAAAATACCATAATTTTAACTTATATACCTTTTTTTTTTTTTTTTTTTTTTGTCCAGGGAAAATACTTAATGTATACCACCGGCCCTGGGGCGGGCACAGTGGTTATGTGGGACTCTCCGTCCTAATGACGGCCTACCCACTAAAAACCCTGGAGTGTTCCACCTCGGCGCTTTGTGTCGAGGCTGCGGGCACGCTTTCGCACTCTTCCGCGGCCTCGACAGCGCTTGTCCTCTCGGACACCACCTCGGAGCCCAGGCTCCCTTGCCACGATGACGATGTGTCGGAACACCGGACACATCGCGATCCACCTCGGAGACCAAATCAGCAAAATGAGCGCCGGACGGCCCCACGTCCGCACGCCCTTGGTCTCTATACGACGGGTCAGATGAGTGGCCCCGCCGCCTACCACTTTGGCCGCTGGGAATGGGTATCGCCCGCAACACCGGCACTCCTCCCATCCCGCAGCCCCTTCTCGTCAGAGTCGCTCTGGCATGGCTCTCAGCACGGCCCCACAGGGTAAACTACGCCATGAGTAGCCCCGGGCCACCACCACGAGCCCATGTAGACCGCCGCACAGCTAGCGTCCTCTTCGCTCCAGATACGACGATCCCGAATGGCAAAACCCGTGGTAGCAACAACCCCAGGCCACCCCGGCACAGCCCCCCCACAAGACCCCGCGGATTGCCCACCAGAAACGACCCGACCACCAACACACCCATCTGCGTCAGGTGGGAGCCCCCTCAAGAAAATCTCTTGATGAGACTACCACCCGACTGCCCCACAACAGCTTGAAAGTTCGAGCCCACCACTCCGCTCCCTCACAGTGCCCTCAGCTGATCAGAGGGACACGTAAGGAGCCCCTCCTTTGTTTCTGCGTGCGCTCCTCCAAAAATTGGAAGAGCGCACGGAGAAACCCTCTACCGTCCGTCACCGGACCACCTCCTGGTGCCAAGCACCCCAAACATCCGTCGCGACAAGCCATTAAAAATGTCATGTCGCGACCCACCTCGGGGACCAGAGCATACTGGCGCCAGACGACTCCATGTCTGAACGCCAGTGGCCCCCATGCAACGGGTCAGGTAAGTGGCCCCGCCGCCTACCACCACGGCTGCAGAGGATAGGGAGAGCGGCACAACGCAACACCGACACTCCTCCTCCCCTGCAGCCCCACCGCGTCCGCCATCAAACGGTGGCAGCCCCGTCGAGGCCGCGGAAGATAGGGAAAGCGGCAACGATACACCGACAGTCCTCTTCTGCCGCGGCCTCCAGACCTCAGCCGCAGTGTCTCCCATACGACACTGCAGCCCGCCTCAGTTGCGGCACCGCCCATACAGCACTGCAACCTACACAGTGGCCGCTTCAACATAGCCCCTAACTTATATACCTACAGGTTTGTACGGAACCCTCGGTGCGCGAGTCCAACTCACACTTGGCCGGTTTTTTATCCCGACTGACTGGACTATTATAAATTAAATTTTATAAGTATTATATCATTTATCGAATAAGAAATGAAGAGAACCGTATATGAAAAAAAGGTAACCGACATGGCCCAGCAGATTTGCAAGTGGCAGTGGGTAGGGCACATAGCATGCAGAACTGATGGCCGATGGAGCTGCAAAGTTTTGGAGTGGAGACCACGGACCGGCAAGCGCAGCGTAGGACGTCCACCCACAAGGTGGACAGACGACCTCATAAAGACCGCAGGAACGCGCTGGATGCGAGCCGCTTTCAACCGATCTTTATGGAAGTCAATGGGGGAGGCCTATGTCCAGCGCACGTCCTACGGCTGAGATGATGATAATTTATCTTGTTCCCATATTAGTTTGGCGCTAGATAGCGCTGTGTGAAACGCCCGTCGATATTTATTTACCAAACTGTGCCATTTCTTGTTAAATAGACTACCACTGCCAATAGCATAAGGCTTTGTTTGGGAAGTATAGCGTTTCTTTGAACAACCGTCGATATTGACTGTGGAGTGTTTTATTGTGGTTGATTCGCAAATAAAGGAATGCGGGGTTGTTTTTTGTAATTTGTTTTGATATTCCTTACGCTGTGACCATTTTATATTAACACATTTTGTCATTTATTCTTAACTACCTTACGCCCGCGAGTTCGTCCGCGTTAGCTTTAGAATTAGGTTTAGTGATAAATGAAACATTTCACATCACATTACATCATCAGCCATAGATCGTCCACTGCTGGACATAGGCCTGCTCCTGAGGGTTTTTGCCATGCTTGGCAGGCTGGTTGGCGAGCGCAGTTAGGTGTGATTGTTCAATGAAGACGCTACTGCCCATCTTCCGGATTACATCCCTTAGACGACTCTTACGGCAACCACGGGTAGAGAGGGTGGGGTACTATTCTTACGCCGGCACCACCACGGCAAGTGATTACGTAAGTAGACACGTAAACAGATTTGTATGAAATTTTACACATACATAATAGTTTATGACCTGGATCATATACAATACTTTTCATACTTCAAACTGCACAAACTGTTTGTTAAATTGCATTCCATTCCATTTCAAGTGGATACGTCTATTAGTCCGATTATTTAATCTCACAGAATCCTAACATTTTTCTGGTATAAAAAATATCCTAAATGTTAAAAAACCATCTAGGGTATAAGCTAATACTTTATCCTAGCCGTCACCACTGGTGACAGTTATAGTAGTGGTCGTTGAGAGTAAGCCGCTATATACATTCTAAGCTTCATCTAAACCCGTCCAGCCGTTACTTTCAACCTTTCTCATTTATTAACATTAGCGTAAGCTAAAAATCTAAACAATACCAAGCTTTCAAATAAACCTAACACAAATAACACGGTAACAGTTGTTTCAGCATTTTCCGAACCTTAACACCCCATCTGCCTAGCTACAAAAAATACCTCATGTTATTCTGGGTCATCAATCTTATCCCGGAGTGACGAGTCATGTATCGGGGTACGTACCGAAAAATGCCTCGGACATAACGAAGAGAAATAGCTTTCCATATCGTAAATCAAAGCGTATTGAATTACTGACCGTTGGGGCCTACTATTGTACCACGACTCCGCGTCTGTATGTCTGTTCGCGATGAACATAAAAACTGTAGAACGGATTATCATGCGAGTTTCACTAATACATAGTGATTCGTGACGAAGGTTTAGGTATAAAATTTGTCAAGGTTTTGTGTAAATTGCTTGAAATATGACGATAATTGTTGGATGTGTCGGAAAAAGTGAAGCCATCCAAAAAGTCCTGATATCAGATATAAAAAGGATAGATATCGTCACCGTCACGGGTCGAACCTGGACCAGATTGGCACAGGACCGAGGCAGATAGCATAACAAGTGAGATTCCTATACCCAGCAGTGGGATAAAGAAGGCTGTGGATGATTGTGATGAATTCAATAATGTCTTAAAAAGTCATAAAACAATGTTTCTTGAAGCCAAGAGCTTAGCTTGCTATTAAAGCACAGGATAGAAGGAGCATCCCGAATGGAAGTAGGTACGTGGTTATAGACCACAGGCCCCAGACAGAATGTATACCGATTCCTCCGACTTGATCCAAAGACTCCGACCAAGCCTTTGCGACGGTCCTACTAGATTAATAAGTAAAATTTATAAAAACACCCTTATCTTAGAGTCCATCAAAGGAGGGTAATATGGCCAGAATGCTGACACCATTGCCACGCTGGATGGCAATATTAAGCTTTTGACCAAAGTAGATGCCAGCATTCTGGTCACAAATAAATAAATTAACAATTTATTTAAATTTTATAAATATCGTTGCATGTATAACATTTCTGTTTGACAAGCCAGGTGTTAGGTTTTTTTAATGAAACCCTGGACGACGCATTTTTTAATTTCTTCGGTAGCCGGTTGCACACCGAAACAGTGCTACGACATGGCACTTAGCTTCTCTTTCTCACATCATTTATTGTTGAATATTCTAATTCTTATCTAAACTCTCAATTTTCTATTCGAGAATAACTAGTAATCGTTCACAAGTCAACAGATGGGGCGTCATTCGTTCGCGATTCCAATATAGGCATCGTTGTTTCGCTTCAGCGGTCAGCGCTTATTCGGCAGTTATTTGACTGAGAGAATCGTCTGCCAGACAATCGTGTTGTGTTGTGTTTGGTGATATATTTCTAACGTCCTCCCTAACATCCCCATAAACTATCATTATATGATTTAACATAGACTTAAACAAGATACAGATTTCTCCTAGTGCAGGGTTCACCAATACTATTCTGACCCCTAATAAACTTCATCATCAGCTTATCGATGTCCACTCCCAAGACACGCCACTCATCCACCGCCAGCTGTCTTATATATATCGTCACTCCATCGAGTCTCAGGGCGTTCTACGCTACGTGTTCCATTTTACGATCTCCACTCTAGAACACGTTAGGCCAGTAAAAATAGAATTTAACCTCGCACTAAATTTCCAATCCAATTTTTTTAATAACTTTTAGGGTAACTTACTGAGCATAAAATTACAAAATGCTGAGAGATCCAGGTGGAGCTTCAAGCGCCGTCTTTAAAAAGAGTTTTGGCCGATATCTCTAAAACTATGCACTTTAGGGCAAAAGTTATCGAGACCATTATTGTAGAGAATAAAATTTTGCATCTTTAATTTTTTGTAAAACTTACCGTTTACGATTTATGGCCCATCTATTGAACCAGTTTTTCTATTTCGGCCGATAACTCTTGAAATCTATATCTTTAAACGAGCAATTCTTGTATATATATTCTGAATCTCGGAAACGGCTCCAACGATTTTCATGAAATTTAATATGCAGGGGTTTCGGAGGCGATAAATCGATCTAGCTAGGTTTCGTTTCTAGAAAACGTCGTTTTATCCGTGTTTTCAGGCAATGATAAACCGAGCTTAGCTCGGTCATCCAGGTACTATTAGATAATGAGACGAACGGGACGCTAATAAGAGGTAGCGCATGTCAACCATTGCAGCTATACACAGAACTTTGTATAGAAAAATAAAGTCCAGGGCGTCGCTGCTTTGGCGCTCATTGCTTTGAGATATTCGATGGTTAGTCTTAATAGCTCTGTAATAAATAATTATTATTGTAGGTAAAAAAATCAAAATATCTTTACAATGATATTTCAACAGTTAAAAAGTTATGTATTTGCTATTTTCAAACTTTCTCAACCGCTCAGCTTGGTCAGGACCTCAGTATAAAACTTTATAGTCCTCGAAACTTCAACTTTAAATCCTTAAAATCTTGTCGTAGCTCGCTCCCACTTAATATTATGAAACCAAATCTTGCCAACATATTAAACTAGGTCACAAGGAATAATATAAACTGAGACTAGTGTACGAAACTTAGGTTACTTCACGCACACATATGTGTCTGGGAATGTAACTTTTGGTACAGGATGCACGCTTTACGATTATGATGAAAAGTTCAAGAAATACGTTTTTTTTATTGTAATGAATACTGAAGTAATGAGACGAAAAAAACGCTGAAAATCTGTCGCCAAGCTCCTAACGGTGTGTTCCGGCAGTCTCACTTGAGAGCCAGTTCCATTCCAGGCTAGGTGTGCTTTACCATCTTCGACCACACCGTCACTTAACATCAGGTGAGCTGTGGTCAAACACCTAGACTGTCAGCCATTAAAAAATATATAAGTATGTATCTGCAAGAAAGTGTATAAGTATTGTAAATGTTATCTAAATCCTATAGTTTTGCTATAGTTTAAGGATAGATGACGCTGTGTGAAATGTCCAACAATATTTAAAAAAAAAACTAGTTTAAGACAAACAAAACTAGGTAAATAAATCATTTATAGTAACCAACCTTCAGTACTGGCTTCACTGTATACTGTAACAGCGGGAACAATTGTTGTAAGTTGGAAGCAGGCGACACTTGTACACAAAGGCGGTTCTCGGCGCCTTAATCGAATTCATTCAACTTCAGATGTCTGTGGCGACATTAGCTTACTGGAGAGTTTTACTGAGCTGGATAAGCGAATACGTGACTCGTTTGACGAGCAAAATCAGTGGCTAACTTCCCATCAAGGTATAAACAGAACGAAACGATTTGATTCCACGTTCATTATGCGGACTGCTAGACAGTGGAATGCGCTGCCTGAGTGGTTGTTACACGTTGGATATAATCTGGGTGTCTTCAAGTCGAGAGTGAATCTGTATCTTATAGGCAAGTGTGCTCCATCTTAGTCATCACTTAACATAAGGTGAGATGGCGGTCAAAGGTAAGCCTTATAAAAAAAAATTTAATCTTCTGCAATATTGAGGCAACTTCATCATGAGCTATTGATAAATTGTGCTATAATTTCTCACAAGCAATTTTTCAAAGGTATACTTACACGCGGGAACACTAACTTGCCTGATGACTTGACAATGTAGTTGAACAAAAGCACGCAATATTCAAGGACATGTTAGTTAGTGGTCATATGAAACGTATAAAGAAATAAAATCGAAACAAATGCAAAAAAAAAAATAAGAAACCCTTGGATAAAGTTTTTCCCAAGACTCCAGAATTTATGGACAGCGCACCGAGCTAGCGTAAGACATAAATACCATACGTAGACTACGCAGTAACTGTTATCTAATCTGGGACCGCGCGTGTCTACCATGTAATTTTCGGTGCGCGTGATTTGAGTGTCGGTATTTTTGTGTTTGCTCAGGATAATTAGGTTAAATATTAACCATCATTTTTTTTTATAATTTGGAACGACAATCGAGTACTGAACTCCCTATATCAATATTGCTGATTTTCAAACTTTCACAGTGTACATAATTATATACATATGTATACTGTGACTAAACTTAGATATAAATTTTCTATTACTATACACTCCTCTGTAAATATTTCTCTTACGGCAAAGTAACTGCAAACTACTTGAAGTTACATTTACTTGGAAGAAACAACACCGTCTAAAGACACCAGCTTGACACTGAGCGCTTAATTGAGACAGTTAATTGGATTCGTTTCGCTTTTGTTTTACTCCTCAAGAATTTAAGGTTGGATTTTAAGTTTAAAGTCAGTGCACCTGGTGTCACTTACTATATTACTGTAACTAGATTTGACGGGAGTTGGAATGGTGGTAGATGTTTTATAGCCGGGGGAACGGGGGTTCAAATTCCAACTGAGCTTGAGCTGCCGGTAAAGGAAAACATCGTGAGAAAACCATAGCATGTGATGGAGCGATGGAGTAATAAAACTCGATAAAAACGGATAGTCCCATTCTTTGGTGGGCAAAAACAACGTTAAGACGTCAACGCATATCACAACACCAAAGTGTCGATATTAAATTATTGACACCTGTCAATTTTCCAAATTACAAAATGTGCCGATAAATTGTAAAGCGAAGCACGAGTCTGAATAATATTACCGCAAAATAATACACCTCAAACGCGTTGATGAAGGTTTGATCCCTCTTCAGACTAACAACTGACAAAAGTAGCACATTTTAAGACGAATACTACAAAAAATTGCGGTGGTGGTGCCGGCGTAAAAATAGTACCCCACCCTCTCTACCCGTGGTTGCCGTAAGAGTCGGCTAAGGGATGTAATCCGGAAGATTGGCAGCAGCGTCTTTCTTGAACAATCACACTTAACTGCGCTCGCCAACCTGCCTGCCAAGCGTGGCGAGTATTGGCAAATATGGCGTAATACATATAGCAAGAGAAAGGCAAGAGTAACATGCTGTCTATAAAACGTAACTTCATGGATTGTTATGTCATATAGCGTAGTCTGAAAAGGCTTCCCATTCGTATGCATCGCACGCTATGTTTACCCTTTTTGCTGAAATAGGGGTAGGAGGAAAAGAAATAATTCCATATCTTTCGAATTACATAATATGTGTTTTGGGATTGTTTTATGCGATGATGAGAGATGGATGTTTTATTTTTATTAGCACCACGACTACTTTTATATTTATACTAAAATACATTTATTTTGTAGCAATGATAGCCCAGTGGTTAGCGCGGTCGGTACAAACACCAAAGGATGTGGGCTTAAAATTCAACAATGAACTTGAACTGCCGGTAAAGGTAACCATAGCGTGGTGGTAGGGTATTTTCTAGTACTCGGCTGGCTAGCTACCATACTCAAGTTGAAAATCTGCCCCCAAGCACCTAACAGTGTGTTCCGGCAGCCTCACTTGAGAGTCAATCATTGAATAGTCATCTTTTAAGACTAGGTGGTAAAAATGTGGAGTACTCGTATGTGCTTTTGCGTTGCAAAGCCACAGAAGGTACTGGAATTGGCACTAGGCTCCATGAAGCTGCTTTACTATCATCCATGTCATCCATGTCGCTGCAAGCCCTTGAATGCTTCTCATCATTAATGCCATTAAATATTCCACCCATCTCACTGGCTACTATGCCAGCGACCCAGAGTCTCGCTCCGATAATTCAAGGGTAGTTGGTAGGGGAAAATGCACAAAACTTTCCAAGCGAGACGTCAGTGCAGGACTTAATGCCTCCTTTGAATAAGATTAAGAATGTAAATGACCCTTTAATAACCATTCTAAAGATAATGCTCTAAACTACATTAAAATTCGTATCTAGAACTCATTTCAAGTTTAGTCTCGTCAGAATTATCGTTCCATTGTTCACAAACTTTAAATGTAACAGCTACAACACAAATCGGAAAACAAAACAAGTTTTAATTAAACTTTAAACGGAACAGCCGTTGCCAAGTTTTTCCATACTCAATCCACACAAAACAATGGCATTGTTTATTTTTAGATTAAACAAAACGATTCAACTGAAGCAATTCCGCCGTCAACTTTTGTAATAATTCCCGGAATATAGGCCGCAGTTTTTTTTTCCACTACTCAGGGATATTTTCTCATTCATAACTCACCACAAACTCACTTTTATAAACATATAATAATAACCGGTTCTCTATCAGTCCCTATACACATTCCTTTGGTCGCTTTGGAAGACGCAATTTTGCCAATATAATAAGCCTTGTTTATTTCCTTAATATAATAACTGAATGTACAATATCACTTTTTTAACATACTTAAAAAATGATTGACAGAATTAAATTTAAAATAGATCAATTATGACATAAATATAAAATTGATTTATTCAAAATATTAACAAATGATTACATGATTTTTTTTCGTGTTTAAATACTTTTTTCATGCAACATAATTTATGTATAAATACATATATTTCAAACATGTTATTTGTAAAAGAATATCAAAATATAATCAAAAAACATAAATGTGAAATGAGAGCCAAGTTCAGTTTTATGTTATATAAATGCCTTGGTTAAACGCCTTCAACGACAAAAGAAGTGAGATCTAAATGGGTATCAAGTTCAATGGTCAGTCCTGAAATTTATTTATAATAACATAAAATATTTTATAACAACTTAAAATATCGTTTATTCTTATAATTTAGGATAATACATTGAAGCCTAAGGTCTGACTTGGCTAGTTCTCATATACAAATTATAGGTCATAAGCTCAACTTGAGTAGAACTGGATGCAATTGAAAATATGTGAAATTTAAACGTGAACTTATTTATAAGTTAAATAAAAAGAAATGGTCTAAATTTTTGTAGCGATGATAGCTTAATGGTTAGCGCGGTCGGTTCGCATGCCGAAGGGCGTGGGTTCAAACCCCAACATGAGCTTGAGCTGCCGGTGAAGGAAAACATCGTGAGGAAACCATAGCGTGGTGGTAGGGTAGTACTCGGCTGGCTAGCTACCGCCCTCAAGTTCAAAATCTGCCGTCAAGCATCTAACGGTGTGTTCCGGCAGTCTCACTTGAGAGCCAGTTCCATTCCAGGCTAGGTGTGCTTTACCATCTTCGACCACATCATCACTTAACATCAGGTGAGCTGTGGTCAAACACCTAGCCTGTAAGGGATAAAAAAATAATCACGATCTGTTTATCTCGAACTCACTCCACTTTCGTTTACTTTATACAATACAATGGTAGTGGCTTTAAGTTACAGCAATTGTTGCCCGTCCCAGTATTGAAAAGTTATTGCTGCAGTTCCAGGAAGCTTAGAAATCTTGAAGCGGTAGGGAAAACTTAGCAGGGAGATAGAACTAGTAAAATTAACAAGACATGACAGGAATAGGGCCAAGTTGGCAAAGTTGCTAGTTCTCAACTTAGAAAGTAGCTTGGGTAAATTTTCTAACGGTCGGTTCGAACCCAAACAACGAGTTTGAGCTGCAGGTGAAAGAAAATATCGTAAGGAAACCATAACATGGTGGTAGGGTACTTTTTAGGGTTCCGTACCTCAAAAGCAAAAAACGGAACCCTTATAGGATCACTTTGTTGTCAGTCTGTCTGTCAAGACCTTTTTTCTCAGGAACGCGTGGAGATATCAAGCTAAAATTCATATCAAATACAGGTATACTGTCCCTTGGAGCTGTCAAAAAATCAAACTTCTAAGCCAACGCAATCAAAAGATACAGCTGTTTATGCTGCAAATTTTCGACACTCGCAAGGGAATCAAAACCTACAGGGTACTTCCCGTGCAATCAGAATCTAGAAAGGTACGAAGCAAAGTTTTATAGCACAGATAAAGGAAAAATTGCGAAAAGCATAAATTACCATTTAAAAAAATACCATAACTTTTACTTATATACCTACAGGTTTGTACGGAACCCTCGGTGCGCGAGTCCTACTCGCACTTGGCCCGTTTTTTGTACTCGGCTGGCTAGCTAACACAAATTGAAAATACACAAATTGAAATCTGCCGCCAAACATCTAACGGTGTATTCCGGCAGCCTCAATTGATAATAATCAGTTCCATTCCAGGCCAGTTGTGTTTACTGTCTTCGACCACGTCGTCACTTAACATCAGATGAGCTGTGCTCAAACGACTAGTCGACCATAAAAAAAGTTTGTCCTGGGTGGGAACCGAGCCCACGTCCTACAGCTCAAAATATAAAGCTATACTATTAAATGATTTATAGAAATTGTCCTGCTTTGCCAAATATTCCTTGCATTTTATTTCACTTGTTAATTGTTGTTTAGTCTGCAGTCTAGGACATCTAAAAGCCTAACGGGCTTTGTCCTGGAATAAACAACCAAAACCTACATTTGGCATGTCTTCGAAACCACGCTTGGGTAGTAAAAGCCACTCACGACTATCAAGAAATACGCTGGGTGGACTTCGATGTCATTTAAGATTCAGTATTATATACATTTATTATTGCAACTGCGACAGTACCTTTCAAAATAATTTTATTTTCAGAAAGAAATATGCATAGTGCATGCCTAAACGGATTTTTAATTAATATTGAAACGTGTTAATACATAATGATATCACTAAGATACGACAGGCATATATGTAGATGCCAAAAAAAAAAAAAAACAGGCATTTATATAATAAATTTAAAAATTAAGAGAAACTAAATACACTTTGAAACTATACTGTAGAATAAAACCGGCCAATTGCGAGTCGGACTCGCACAAAGGGTTCAGTACCATTATGAAAAAGGCAAAAAATCGCGTTTGTTGTATGGGAGCCCCCTTAAATAAATATTTATTTTATTTTTAGTATTTGTTGTTATAGCGGAAACAGAAATACATAATTTGTGAAAATTTCAACAGTCTAGCTATCGCTATTCTTGAGATACAGCCGGGTGACAGACAGACGGACGGACAGACAGACAGCGAATTCTTAGTAATAGGGTCCCGTTTTTACCCTTTGGGTACGGAACCCTAGAAAACCATAGCAATACCAAATTCATTATTCTCATTTTCCTGATCTAATAGAGTCGATATTTATTTTGTTAATGTTCTAAGCTTTATCATTTTCAAAGCTAAGTGGTCATCTATACACATTCTTTTATCCAACTACTAAGATTATAGATCCTTTGTCTCACATGGTCGGGTTCTATATTAACGCAGATCATATTCGACCCGGGATGATGACGTTGTTGACTCATCTTGCAGTTGGACGTCAAACGCCCGCTCATTCAAACATTTAGGCCATATGTATTGTATATCCCTTCTGTTAAAGACTATCCCTTCAGTTCCAATTTCAACGCTATAATGCTGTAATACTCGTTTATTTCTGGCACCGCACTTTGTGCATTCTACCAGTGCAAGTAGATACTTTCAAATGTGTCAAGTTAAAATTCACATAAATTATTTCATGGTTAAGTTCAGTCCATGTCCAGTAAAATAGTTGTGGCTTTAATAGTTTTAGAAATTACATAACTAAACTTAACTCTCACACTCGCCTACACTCGTCCGTATGACTTGGCACTTTATTATTATAGCACCAGTATTTTTAAACTTAAAAACTCCAAAAGACATACAAGTTTCGGAAAACAATTTCCGCACATCAACATCCAAACCAAATAATCACAACCAAAGAACAAGAATAGCAATAGATTTGCTCTTTCCCTGACATCGTTGTCTCATTTTTTCATTTGAACGTAAGTGCTTTTAAAGAAACAGATAACAATAGTAACTTATTTGTGTCTTGAAATTTAAACTCAACTTTGCTACATACATAAGTCATTGCTGAGTTTTGGCGGGAATGCGGAAAGAGTCGTGTCGCACCATTGTATTTTTTTCCAAAACTGGTGTTTTTTGGAGTGTTTATGTATAAAAATAGTGGTGTTTTATTAATAAAGTGCCGAATTATAAGCGCAACTGTGGGTAAGTGATATAATGTGGAGAAACACGACTTCGTGTTGCTTCAAAAACTCCATCGAAGCTTGTAGTAAAGTCGCCACTACTTTACTAAGGCATGACTAGATTTGACTGGCACGGACTGGACTTCGACTATAAAGATAAAGAAGCTGAAAACTGAAGCATGCATACAAAATACAGAAACATTGAAACTGGCAGAATGCACAGAGTGCGATGTCAAGAAGAAAGCGAAAAAAAGTCATTGCTAATTTTTTTTTGCCTTGTCTATTAGTTTATTTTGCCAGTTGGTGTAATTAGATATTTTCATACATTTCATGAAAAATTAAGTAAAATAATGTGAGTGAGTGAGTCATACAAAGTAAGTTAAGATCACGTCCGATTATGGTTTAGCAAAGTAGTGGCTACTTTACAAGAAGCTTTGAAAGCAGTACGAAAATATATTGTTTACAATATTATACCACTGAGTTATATGTTTATACTACAGTATTTTTTATATTGAACATATCTATCTATATCTCTATTCTCTATATCTTTAAACGACCAATTGTTGTATATATATATATATATTCTGAATCTCGGAAACGGCACCAACGATTTTCATGAAATTTTGTATCCAGGGGGTTTCGGGGGCGAAAAATCGATCTAGCTAGGTTTCATTTTCAGAAAACGTCGTTTTATCCATGTTTTCACCCGAGCAATGCTTGGTCAACCAGGTACTTATCTTAAATTGACAATATTTTTTACATTGACATATTTTTATATAGACATACCTACTTTTGACATTTTGTTTTTTATTCATTAACATGACATTGATACAAACTGTTATTTTAAAACTTGTTTAATGATATATTTGAAACGATATTACGGAATTTGACTTGTAACATTGGTGTTATCAATAAAACATTTGTATTTTGTATTTGTACTTATCACCAGGTCTTAACCGCGCACAAAATATTATGAAATTAGTTATTGGTTTTTTCATCGAGACGACGGCACTTTCCATTCAACTCGTGATCACGGCTTTTACAAAATGGCCGAAACGTCGAGATAAATAAACAAAACTAATTTTATAGTATTTTATGCGCGATTAAGATACGATGATAAACATAATTATGTGTTCAAGTCACGAAAGTTTTAAAATTATATTATATCACTTTCTTACACGTACGGAAGTCAGCACTTTACGCTCCCTCTCCTATTTGTATTGTTCATGTTCTCTATAGTCTGTGGTAAAAAAAATAACTCCATAGAGAATCACCAAATTCGATCCACTGTCACAATATATTTGATATGACAGCTGCCGTGATGGAGGAACGGCAGCCTCGAACGAATGTCGGAATCGCAACTGTCACGTGAGCTTTGACAATTTGAATCCAATATACGTAATGCGTTTGCCAATTCGGGGAGACAGGATTTCAAAGACGTTTTTTAAGAAGATAATCTTCAAGGACTATTGGGAAAACAAGTTTCACCAATAGAGTGATTCATGAGGAAGGTTTAAGTATATAATTTATCAAGGTTTTGTGTAAATTGGTTGAAATATGATGATAATTGTTGGAAGTGTCGGAAAAAGTCGAGCTACTTGGGAGCTTTCATCGAAAACGCTGCCTAATCCCTTTGAGATGTAACCAAAAAATGCGTGGTGGGATATTCCTCTTTTATAGATCCGCGGAGGCATATATCTACCTATTAAGGAAAGCTCACTATACCCATTCTTAGTAGCCGTGCGAAATATTTATTAAATATGTAAATATATATAATTTTTAATTAATTTTATGAGATGAACGAAATGCTTTTATGAAAAGGTCGCTGGATAAGGCCGCCAATTGTTCCACTAGTGTTAAGTTTTATATTGTTATAATTGGTAGCAATTAAGAGTTATATTTTTATTATTATTAATATACAAACACCTAAAACCACAACCACATCAAAAAACATATATATCTTTCATTTAGAGCGGAGTTAAAGACAAAGTATGATTATCCGCTTTGAAATATGATTTTTTTCATTAATACAATATCAAAACACTACGATTCTAGAGTCCGACAGAGACATTTGACGTGACACGGCGTGACAGCACGTGACAGTCTAAGAATGATAGAGACGTGCCAACGGCTTACCGGGACAGGGCTGTCATGGGAACACGTGCCACTGTTTTTGACATTTCCAATCTGACGGAGGTGAGGAAAGTTCAAGTACGAGTGACTATTGGGATGATAACTTTTTTACTAGCAACACCTCGCAAATGTTTTTTTAAGTTTTTTGTACTTTTCAGGCTAAAACTAAGAACATTTAGAACGTTTTAGCTTTTTGAGTAATTAACCTCCTGAGGCCCAGAAGAGTTTTCAGTTTGTATTGCAGTTTTGAGTTTATATTGAATCTCGGAAACGGCTCCAACGATTTTCATGAAATTTAGTGTGTAGGGGTAAATCGATCTAGCTAGGTTTCATTTTTAGAAAACGTCGTTTTATCCGTGTTTTCAGCCGAGCAAAGCTCGGTCATCCAGGTACTAATATTAAAATGAGGAACGTTTTTTTTATGTGAATTCTTCTTTAGCCGCTTTGAGTGATTTTGTGGTAGGGAAAAAACTTATGAGATTGCGTCACCGCCATGCTGATGAGACGTGTTACAACATTATTTGGCACAGTAATTCCAAAGTTTTAAGTTTCACTTCTACCGGCAGTCCCCGTGACTGCCTATTTTTTTAAGTGAAAACTTCTTTAGCCATGTTTAGTGTTTTTTTTTTTGATAGGGGCAAAACTTTATGGGTTCGCGGCACCGACATGCTAATGTGACATGTTGCACAGTTCTTGACACAGTTATTCCAGAGTTTTAAGTTTTCACTTCTGTCGGCAGTCCCTATGACTGCCTCTTTTTATGTTTGACAGGCTGGGTGTTCAATCATAGCTCACCTGATGTTAAGTAAGCGATGAATTGTAAGTATTTAGATAGAACAACAAAGTTACTCTAAGCTTACTAAAAAAACTCTGTTATGAAAGCACTCAAGCTTACCTACTCAAATATTTCTTTCGTATTTCCGTAGTCAAAGCTAGGTAATGGAATATTCGAGAAGGTATCGATACAGATTCTATTTAGGTTGTGGCTTACAAGGCATTACGCTTCTGTGTAGTGAAAAAAACCTGACAAGGTGATCTCATGTTAAATAAATACTTGGATAATATGTGACAAATCTTTTTTTATGGTTTACAAGCTAGATGGTTGACTACAGATCACCTGACGTTACGATGTTGTCGAAGATGGTAAAGCACACCTAGCCCTGAATGGAACTGGCTCTCAAGTGAGGCTGCCGGAACACACTGTTAGGTTTTTGGCGGTAGATTTTCAACCGGAGCAAAAGCTGAACCGGAGCTGATAGCTAGCCAGCTGAGTACCAGACCACCGGCAGTTCAAGCTCGTGGTTGGGGTTTGAACCCACGCCCTTCGGCGTGTGAACCGACCGCGCTAACCACTGAGATCATCGCTACTACATGATCATTAGATTACTAGTTTAAATTTTTTTTTTTTTAATACGAATATGTTTTAAAACTGTAATTTTGTCGTGTCTTGTTCCCGTGCGACGTTGCAACCCACCAAATGTTAATTTACTAACAGCTCCAGGTTATAAAACCGTATAAGTATTTGATCGTAGCTGAGAGCATTAATGTGGATTAAAGTGCCATCTGGTTACATAAAATGCCGTGGCTACAAAAATGTGAGTAATACTTAAAATAGGGTTTCAATTTTATTAATCGAGTACTCATTCAAAATATTCTTGCTATTAATCTCATACCTAGGTATGACATTTTACTTGAATATTTTATATAGGTATGTAGGTTAATATCACATCACATCATCAGTCATAGGACGTCCACTGCTGAACATAGGCCTCCTCCTGGGGGGGTTTTGCCAATACTCGCCACGCTTGACAGGCGGGTTGGCGGGCGCAGTCAGATGTGATTGTTCAAGGAAGCAAACCATCGAATGTCTCAAAGTAATGAGCACAAAAGCAGCGATTTCGTGCACTTTGTTTTGTTACTCAAAGTTCTGTGTATCGCTGCAATCGTCAGTATCACTTATTACTTTTACAGTAAATAAAATATCGGCATATAACCAGAGATAGCAAACATCGATAGACTTTTGATTCATTTTGACAATAGTTATTTTCGAACGAAAAGGGAACAAAGGGGATCAGAAAAGTAGTCATAACTGGACAAGTGTTTGACGGATACATTATTTTTGGATTAATATCTCTATGTATGATTTTTATTTATTAACAAATATAAATTTCATTTGACCGTTATCTCGCCAGATGTTAAGCGAAGATGCGGTCCATGATAGAGCATGCTTGCATAGAAGAAACTAATAACGCTAATGATACGCTTTTTGCTAAAATTAGATTGAAATTTCTATCGAAGATTGGCAAAAATGGATTGAGATTTTGGGACCATCCGTTAGTAGGTGAACATAAGAAATCAGAATTTGTAAACTCGTTAGGTATAAATTTGTAAGGCAACAAATCGAGTCAAGCAACACATAGGTAGGACAAACTTTGTATCAGATCATACATAAAACTGAAACATTGAAACAGTTCTGTATTTTGGCTAATCGCATACGGTTCCTAAACTATAGCATTTGTGCCGATATTTGAATAAACATTTGAATTCGCACACGTGTGCGAAACCCACTGGAAACTGGAAAACCACAGATATTCATTAGCATTGTTGGAATCGAACCGCAATGTACTGCGAAACAGTGCGTAAGCTCGTGTGTGAATACATTTTTTTTTTTTTTTTTTATCTGACTGATATTTGATTTCACTGTTATTGTGCGAACCACGAATAGTATTATGCGTTTCCTCAGAGGATGTCTTTCGCTAGACAGAATATACGACAAGTCGCGAGTGAATCAATTTATTTTGGATATGCTTCCTCCATTGTAGATCACATCTCCGCGTAACAAGTCTATGAACATAAAATAGCGATTTATAGCGATTATAGCTCAGTGGTTAGCGTGGTCGGTTCGCATGCCGAAGGGTGTGGGTTCAAACCCCAACAATGAGCTTGAGCTGTCGGTAAAGGAAAACATCGTGAGGAAACCATAGCGTGGTGGTAGAGTACTTTCTAGTACTCGGCTGGCTAGCTACCACCCTCAAGCATCTAATCATCTAACGGTGTGTTCCGGCAGTATCACTTGAGAGCCAGCTCCGTTCCAGGCTAGGTGTGCTTTACCATCTTCGACCACATCATCACTTAACATCAGGTGAGCTGTGGTCAAACACCTAGCATGTAAGGGATAAAAAAAAATGCTGTGACACCGGTCCCGCCTCTTTTTCATATATCACTTTAGTTTCTGTATCTATCTATCTATATCTATGGATACGATAGCGTGTTACCAGAAGACCGCTTCGCTTAAAAAACCAGTAACGCGAATCTAGAGTACTGTTCTGCATTGTATTGCTTGACACAGCACGATTTCATTTCGGCAACTATTGTGTATTTTGCACTTTAATGTGGTCGCGACTTAACATGCGGTATTTTGGGTTAAGGTATTAAATTGTCGGTTATCGGTAAATGAGTGATCGTCATTATTGATTTTTTTATAGAATATAGGGAATAAAGGGAGCAGATTCTTGTCTATTAAGCTGTATTTTTATTTTATATTTATAACGCTGCCACCAGGCATCTAACGGTGAGTTCCGGTAGCATCACTTGAGAGCCAGTTTCATTCCAGGCTAGGTGCGTTTACCATCTTCGACCACACCGTCACTTTCGCTTTACGAGGCTACATAATGTTTAAAATTTTATGTTGTTTTTTACGATTTACAGATTTGTTTGACCACAGCCTTAATTATGTTAAGTGACGGTGTGGTCGAAGACAGTAAACACACCTATCCTGCAATGGAACTAGCTCTCAAGAGCGGCTGCCCGAACACACCGTTAGATTTTTACATGAGGATGCTAGCTAGCCAGCCGAGTACTAGAAAGTACCCTACCACCTCACTATGGTTTCACTGCGATGTTTTTCTTCACCGGCAGCTCAAGCTTATTGTTGGGGTTTGAACCCACGCCATTCAGCGTGCGAACCCACCATGCTAACCACTAAGCTATCATCTTATAAGTATCTAGTACTCATCATTGTTTTAAACGGGTACTCAATTGATTGATCTGAATTATGACTGTACATTACTTTACCTGCAACTTCTTTACACTGACAAAATGCTTAAAACCGGATGCCAAAAACAAAGAAAAAAAAAAATCGCTCCACGTGGATACCAAATTCTTGTAATTTAACGTTCTGTTTTCAAATAATGTCGTAACACACCACGCTTTACATCCTCTTGAGGTCGAACCCTGATTTAAACAATCTATTTACGCTCGCTTTCACATTTAGGTAATTCATGCTGATGTCTGCGTATTAAGTTCGATCCACTCTTTTGATCTTGTACTCAAATGTGTTTAAAATTACACGGATCCGATAAAGATAATTACAGTGCGTTTGGTTTATTGAATTGCGATCGGTTGCGAGAACCCTAAAAATAAACAAATACGTCATAAGTATTGTGGCGGTAAATAAATGATTTTTTAATGTTGCAAATGAAAGTAGTCTTTGTTGTGAAGATTAATGAAATGACGGCAGTTTTAACTGTCAACCTGAAGGTATATTTTCGTTAAATAAAAAACTTTTTTTTTTGTTTACTGATGAGAGGTTAGGGTTTTTGAGATGCTTTCCTGATTGTAAGAGATAACGCCATGTCTATGATCATTGCAGCGATACACAGAACTTTGAGTAACAAATGAAAGTCCAGGACATCGCTGCTTTGGCGCTTATTACTTTGAGACTTTCGATGGTTAGTCTCAACAGCCTTGTAATTTTACTAGCTACATCATCATCATATTATCAGCGATACGACGTCCACTGCTGGACATAGGTCTCCTCCTGGTGGGGTTTTGCCAATACTCGCCACACTTGCCAGGCGGGTTGGGGAGCGCGGAAAGGTGTTTTATTATTAGGTTTGGTTATTACACCCCTTAGGGTGGGGTACTATTCTTACGCCGGCACCACCACGGCAATACAAATATACGATATATAAAAAAAAGAATTATATTTTACACTGACATTTTCATTATATTGACATGTTATGATTGACATCTTTAAATATGAATGGAAAAATGACCTGTAACTTTGATAAAACATTTGTATTTCTTTTTTAAACTACTAGCAAAACCAAAACTTCCTTCCAAATCGAGTTAGAAACGTTATAAATAGAGCAATCATTTTCGATTTCTCAGTTAACTTGCGATGTCGAATTTATTACTTGAAGGGTCCCCGGCGTAATAAACTTCGCGATAATTTGCAGCGATTTCACGTTTTGCTAGCAAAGCAACGGTTACAGTGTAAGCGAGAAGCGGGTCGCGAACTTCAAAGTATCTGTTTACAATATTACAAATTTTACGTAAGTACTTTCAAGTTTTTGCTATATGAGAGAAAATAAAGAATGGTTATTCTACTTTAACTCATCAAAATTGATTGCAGACAAGAGGATCTAGACAAAGTAACATTCAATTAGTGATAACGTTATCAGAATGTAAAAAAAAAACACAGACTAGTGCGAGTCAGACTCGTCCACCGAGGGTACCGTACAAACTAATAGGTATGGTAATAGTTCGGGAATCGAGTGTTGAAGGAGTTTTGACCCTATTTTTTGGTGATTAAAGTTATTGGTTTTTTTCTTTATGTGTACCTACTATAAGATAATGATTCTTGCCAAATTTTGTGGTTCTAGGTCAATCATAATGTGTGAAGTCCGCCAACCAGCACTTAGCCAGGTGGCCATGGTGGATTCTGGCCCTACCCTTCTCACAGTGAGAAGAAACCCACGCCCAACAGTGGGACAATTCATAAAAACCGAGTTGATTCGGCGATCATCACTTACGTATTTAAAGGTTTTGAAGCCCTTAGACCTTCACCTGGACCAATGCAATGGATAGAGTTCGTGTCTTACAGTTATATGGTCCTATGGGAAAAAATCCATAGTTTTGACGCTAGATGGCGCTATTTGAAATGTTGTGTAATATATTATTCATTTTTCTTTACAAGTTGAATGGAAATTCACTATCCGGTACTCAGGGACCTAGACAAAACAATACTTAGTATCGATCTAAGTGACCAACTTATTTATTTTTGTTGTAATCTACAAATTCACTTTGATGCGTAGATCGACACTTTCGACAAGAGTCGGCTAAGGGATGTAATCCGGAAGATGGGCAGCAGCGTCTTCCTTGAACAATCACACTTGCGCTCGCCAACCCGCCTGCCAAGCATGGCGTGTGCTAAAACCCCGCCAGGAGGAGCCCTATGTCCAGCAGTGGACGTTCTATGGCTGATGATGTGTGATGTGATATTTAACACTGTTATTGTGACCACAACTTATCTGGACTGAAAATGTACTAGAGTAGGTATAATCTCTGTAGAAACTTTTCAACTGCATTTCCGATTAACTAAAAAGGTTTTTAAATAAACGAGCTAAAAATTCAGTCGAGTTTTATGTATTCTGAAACGAAGCTAAGAACTGTTAGTTGATTACTTGAATTGAAAGTAGTTCTAATTGTTACGACTTATTTAGTCTAACACTTTTTAGCATTCAGTTTAAAAGCATTATTTACATTAGACTAAAAATGAGATTCTTCTGTTGTCCTTAGATTACAAGATAAAACTAACCCTATATCTGTGACAATAAGGGTTAAGGTTTAGAATGTTCTGAGCTAAGATTTTGCTATCTTGGCAGAACGAAAAGTGTTCGCATATTTTCAAAAACATTTGATAAAACTAACCATCAAAAGTCTCAAAGTAATAAAAGCAGTTTAAAGCAGCGATGCCCAGAATGTGGTTTTACTCTTCAATCGATCATTAAAAAAAAACATATTTTTATCATAAATGATAAATGATTCATCAATTATGATAAAAATATGACATTTAAAAGTAACTTTATGAATAAAGTTCGATAAAATAAAGAGAGGAGGGATCCTCTCTTCTAAACGTTTCTGTGCCCGACAGGGACCATGTTTGACTGTATACCATATATTACTTTGTATTCTAACATCTTGTACTGTGTGGAAGCAATAAATATCTTGAATCTAAGCATACGTTATCTGTTACAATCAGAAAAGCGTCTCGTTCGTCTCATTGCTTTTACATAAAAAAGGCAGTCATACCAAGGGACTGCCGCTAGAAATCTATATCTTTAAACGAGCAATTCTTGTATATATATATATATATATATATACAAGAACACTAAGTTTAAGTTTTTAAGATATATATATATATATAATCTGAATCTCGGAAACGGCTCTAACGATTTTCATGAAATTTAGTATGCAGGGGGTTTCGAGGGCGATAAATCGATCTAGCTAGTTTTCATTTTTAGAAAACGTTATTTTATCCGTGTTTTCAGCCGAGCAAGCTCGGTCATCCAGGTACTGAAAACTTAAAACACGTCACATTAACATGACGCGAACCATAAGTTTTGCCCCTAACGAAAATTGCTCAACACTAAAGAAGTGTTCATTTCAAAATATATATTTTTTTAAATTTTTGGAATTAATATATTAACATAAAATACTAAGCAGGAAAACTTAGTTATAATTACATATTTATCATGAAATACTAAGCAGGAAAACTTAGTTATAATTACATATTTAACATAAAATACTAAGCAGGAAAACTTAGTTATAATTACATATTTAACATAAAATACTAAGCAGGAAAACTTAGTTACAATTACATATTTAACCGCAGGTGCGCAAGCGCAGCTATTAAAAGATCGTATAAATTTATTACTGCGGTTTACTAAAACCATAAAAACAAGACAGGTTAATGGCGTATTTACGAAAATATTTAAATGTAACAAATATATTATCACATTATATGTTTTACTGCACAATATATTACCGTTGCTCTCCATCTGATCTAATACGAAACGATGGGAGACCAATAAATAAAATTAAACGGCTCAGTTGAAGAATTTAGATGTGTTTAAGAGTTGTTTGCTGTATGTTGTTAGAGTATATTTCTTGACATTGTTATTGCTTGCATATTCAATTGGCACCTATCGGTAAAGGTAACTATTAGTTTGATTTGATTAACTGATTGAGAGGAGCATTAGGGTCTGATCAGACTAGCGAATACTAGCAACAGCGACGATTTTCGAATCTCGATGCCACAACTGAATGTTCCAAAACGCAGACATAAAATTTAATATTCAGTCAAGTCGCTTTTTACCCGACTGCCAAGGAAGGGCGTATTTTGTATGTATATAAATTTCTTTATTAATTCGTATCTTCCAAACGGCTGGATGGATTTGAAGAGCTAAGGTATCGATATATTCGTCTTAAAACCCTAATATTCTTAGGTAGGTGTTTAAAAAAAAAGGGCTGTTTTTTGGCGCGATATATAATACGCTGATAAAAAAAAACGAAACCCGACTGACTAGGGTATCAAAATAAAGGAAATTAAAAAAGGATTACAGAAAAATATACATATAAGTTATATGTTGAAATTTAATTATGAATAATTAATTTGTTTAAAACGTTTGTTTCCTTTAATTATAGCTTTTTAATCGCAGTTGGGTTATAGATTTTTTGAACTCTTCAGCTTATTGGACGATCAATTTAGCGAATGGACGCTCTTGTTGTTACGCCTTGTCCATTATTTCCCATAGTTTGTCTACATGCTGGATAAAATCGCCAAGCCATGCGATTTTGTTATAACGATGGTCGCCAGAACACCATGTGGCATCGAACGTATATAAGTATTATATCATATGATTCCTATAGTACAAACTTTATTTATTTGAAACTAGATGGCGCTGTGAAATGTTCTCTAATATTTATTTTACCTTAGCGTAATACAATATTGTCGCAGCTTCCAAAATCGCTGGTCGCTGCAGCTAAAAGCATTGTGTGTGCCTTGACCTTTTAGATCATACACAAACTAACTGATCGTAGAAGTGAACTTTCATAAGTTCACAGTTATTTTTAGTGAAAAACAAACGAGAAAAACAGAAGTTATTGTAACTTATTTCCTGTCTACCCTCACTTCAGAATAAAGATAGAGACAGATTTTTATTTGTACTGTGATGGCTTATTCAGCTTTATTTCGAAAAAATCACTCACCTCTAACTGCTATAGAAGAAAACAATTTAGCTCAGTGGACGTATTTATTGAGAAGCGAAATCCTTCATTACCTGAAAAAAAAAGCAATAGCTTATTATAAATACTACGGATAACTATCAGGTTAGAAAAATTGAACCCTTATAGGATTACATCGCTATCCATCTGTATGTCTGTCAAGACCCTTTTCTTAGGAACGCTTGGAGATATCAAATTGAAATTAATATCAAATACGCAAATCTACAATCCCCTGGAGCTGTGAAAGAATCCAAGTTCTAGGCCAACGGAATCAAAAGACGCGGCCGATTATGCCGCATATTTTGACACCAAACCTATAGGGTACATCCCGATGACCTAAATCATGAAATATGCCAAGAAGCAATGTCTTGTAGCAAAATAAATTTAAAAAAAACGAAAACTACAAACTTTTAGTTACATCATATCATATTTAGTTATATATTGGGACATAGCTCTTTAATATGTCTCAAGTTTTGAAAATTGTAAAAAAAAATATGCAACTATTGCATACTATAAATCGTATCGCAACTCCGTGAGTTCGATTTTCATGCACTCAAAATAATATAGATAGGTACCCTAGGTGGATACGTACCCTAGATGGATAGGTACCCTAGGTGGATAGGTACCCTAGGTGGATACGTACCCTAGGTGGATAGGTACCCTAGGTGGATAGGTAGATTGCTTGCCAAAAAAAAAAAAAAAATCGATCAATGTTAGTTTGACAGATTTTCTAATAACATATAATATAATTGAATGACACATGCAGATAGACAATGCTTAAAAATAAGGGCTATTGTTATAATTTGAGAACGGAACCCTAAAATATATACTAATAAATTAAATAGGCAGTAAGTGTCTATTACAAAATTGTCCAGGAAACCACAATGAATGAATTATAGCTTGAACAAGCTATTTTATTGTATGCGACCTATTTGTGTTACATTAGTGTTTGGAATATGGGTAATGCCTTCCGGTCATATTAATGTTAGCATACTTTGTATTGGAGAAATAATGAATAGGCTGAAATAATTACACTTTATTAAACAATAAAACACATAAAATTTAACTTGTACGAGTATTGCTTCAATTACATTAGTGTAACTACCTGTTTTCTTCGTTGTAAGATAAGGTAGAATTGGTCTATAGTTCTGAGCGAAGCAAGACGAGCCCGCGCGTGCGTTGTACTCTGCTTTCTCTCCTTGATAAAGGCCACCGGATGTGGCCGAAACTATAGTCAGAGTATTCGAACAATAACAAGAATGTGTCAAAACCACGTCAGTTTCCATAGTAAAATAAGGTAAGATAACTATTTATTGTTTACATGAGAATATACAATAACAAAGACGCCTTAACTATATTGCGACAAGGCTGCCTTATCGCTAAAATCGATCTCTTCCAGATAACCTTAGTAATAAAGGATTTAAGGAAGATGTAAAGGATGAGGTGTATAATGTATGTACATAATATAAAATATAGGTAGGTTACTTATACTTTTTGTAATTTCCTTTTCTATTGTGTCAATACATTAATAATTGTATTGTAGTAACAAGAATTTCCTTAGCTCAACGGATTTTTTTTTTGTGTACAAAAAATCTTGCTAAATAAATTATTTATTTATTTGGATCACCAGCACTATACACATCACAACAGTCATAACGATCGTCAAAAAAAAAAAAACATAAACTAGATATTAAGGCATTTACAGATAACGACGACATGCATAAAAATATAATGTTAACAATTAATTATTACTAAAAATTTAGAAATGTCACATCATCAGCCATAGGACGTCCACTGCTGGACATAGGCCTCCTCCTGGGGAGGTTTTGCCAATACTCGCCACGCTTGGCAGGCGGGTTGGCGAGCGCAGTTAGGTGTGATTGTGAAGACGCTGCTACCCATCTTCTGGATTACATCCCTTAGGTTACTTCCTTATCCCGACTCTTACGGCAACCACGGGTAGAGAGGGTGGGGTACTATTCTTACCACGGCAAAAAAACTAAACTACTAAACTAAAAAAAAACGGCACTAAAAAATTTGAAATATCAATGTTACGTAATTTATAAATTTGTTTAGTTTATTTTTAAGTTAAATTATAAAATAACTAGCGATCCGCCTGGGCTGAGCACGGGTTTACCCGGGGCTTTTAATCTATCTCAAAGAGATTAGGGAGCATTTTCGATGAAAGCTCCCAGGTGGCCTGACTTTTTCCGATACTTTACAATTACAATTATCACCCAATTTACTTAAAACCTTGACAAATTATATACCTAAGCCTTCCTCATGAACCACTCTATCTATAGGTCAAACTCGCATGATAATCCGTTTAGTAGTTTTTTAGTACATCGTGAACAGACAGACAGACGCGGCGGACGACTTTGTTTTATAATATGTAGTGATAATGCATACTAAAGGACCTAGAGACTGGCACTAAATTAATACTAAAAGAGTATAGAGATAGACGATTGAGTTCCCAGGCGATCGTCTGGAATGTTCACGCCTAAATTACCTACTTTCTCAAGCGACTGTACATGGTATACAAGACTATTTATATGCAGTCCTCGTTAGATAAATAGGGTGATTCATAAAAGTTGCAGTTTGAATTGACTCCCTGTTAACTCAATTTGGTAATAGCTCGTTTTTTTCACCTACCTCCTTTTTTTTTTTAAACTTACCTCCACCAAAGTTAAAAACTTTGGTGGAGGTAAGTTAAATAAGTACTTATATATGTATATTTACAAAAAAAAGTATGTAGACATGTAAGTTGTTTGGTTTCCATAGATTGTATGAAATATCCTAAGATATTTATTTTAAACTATTATTCTTTTTATGCGTGTTCTTCTAGATGTTATGTATTTTTGTGTGTATTCGTCTCTTACCATATTCCTCTATACTATCTGTAAAAACTTTTAATTGACCTTCTATTCTCATTTATCTTAACTGTCAGTGTACCTAGCTGTAAGTTTTCCTGTTGTAATAATTATTTATTGTATTATTACTTGTTAACAAAGTTCTGGACACCACTGCATAGGCGTTGTACCTTACCATCAAGACAGGGTTTCGTTCGTCTCATAACAATCACATTTAAAAAAAAAGTTGGTCGTCAAAATGACCTTTTTATTTTTTCTCAGAACGCAACTTTGTTTCCAACCAAACTTTAAATAGTTATACTTTAAAATACTTAATTTCAAAGTTAAATTAAATTTTCAATAGACAGTCATAGAATTTTTGTAAAATTTGAAATTTTCTTAGAATTTGTATTTTGGAACGCCCTGTATAGTGCTGCAACAGGCTGTTACAAGAGTCCAGACGTGCCATGTAACATATATGAAAATACCTATGTACAGGTACGTGTCTACGTGGCGTAAAATGAGCTTTAGTGCATTTAAGCAGACAATTTAATTTCAGTCTGCTATAGTAGCCTTGTTCAATAGTGATATTTATGTTATACTATAAAAACTGACGTGGTTTTGACACATTTTTTTGTTTTACTTATGCGGGATTACTCACGTTTAATTTTATCGGAAACTCCGACTATAGTTTCGACCACATCCGGTGGCCGAAACTATAGTCATAGTATAGATAATTATATACTATGACTACAGTTTCGGTTTCCGTTTATGTGTATAGGTATATGATATTTATGAAGAGATTAGATTTAGATTTTTATAAAGCAGTGGGCAAATAATGGATGCAGAATACTGTCCACCGAGTTCAGTGGCGTGCATTAGGAAAGACCTACGTTCAGCAGTGGACAGCAAAGGGCTGACGATGATGATATTTATATCTTAAATACTTTCATAACAGACCTACAAATCATCACAAAACGAGGGATTTTTTACTGACTTGTAAAAAATAGGGTTGGATAATTGTAATTTTTTTTGTGTCTATAACTTAAAATTTTAGCTGTCTAGCAAGTTTCGGTAACCCAGTTAGGAGATCGACTAGCTTCAATCTGGAGGTCTTGGGTTCAGTTCCAATGACACGCATCTCTGTGTTTTCTAAATTACGTGCGCATTGTTGATAAAGTCAGAAACCAGGTACAATAAAAAGGTAAACAGGTTTATTTCAATATTTATTAGTTTTTAAGTTTTTTTCTGTTGTATATTTGTATTGGTCATTGTACATAAGAATTTGGTTAGATTTCTTTAAATTCCAAATCACTTGACTGCGCAGGCAAAGCCGCGGGCAGCAATCTAGTCTTCTATATTTCCGCAAAGCAGCTACTGCCATATAATAACACTAAAACTTCCCCAATTAATTTATATGACACATTCACAATATTCCAGACTTCAGATTACGGTTACGTCACTTAGAAATTGTTCGACAGTTCAAGTTCACTCGAATCTCGTTCTAAATATAGGGAAGTTTTAATCGTGCTAAATGAATATTACTCAACAGATGGATTGTAATTAGTTTACAGTTTTGCTTTTCGGTGTTCCGTATCCTAAAAGTTTTCTATGGGTTATTAAGAGAAATTTTGCCATGATATTGTAAATGAGCTTAGAAAATGAGGATCAATGTAAAAAAACATTCAAAATGAATTTCCGCAAGCTAACGCCTTAATCAATCAATTATCAAAAACGCATATATCTTTCATTTAGGGATAGCTTACTATACCCATACTAACTTGCAACATACATACATACATACATACATACATACATACATACATACATACATACATACATACATACATACATACATACATACATACATACATACATGTTACAAACAAAATTTATTTTAAATACAGAATTTATAATGACAAAAATAAGCGAAGTTTTAAAAAAAAAGCACAGTTTCCTGTAATCGCAAGCATACGCCGAAATTACCATTAATTCCGCTCAAGCACTTACACAGTTTAATTAGAAGAACAAATATTAATGCAGTGACTAATGGTGCACGCTGTTATCCACTTTGTTACGTGTTCAGTAAGATTTATTATGCTTTAACCACATTTTAATACAACGGTGACATTGTGGGCTCAATGGAGGACAGTGATTAAGGTTCGCTGAAGCGGCAATGCAGTGGTGACAAATTGGTTGGTACCTCGCCAAAAAATAGCAATTATACAACTTGCGCTAGTATGAATTCCTGGAAACAAACTTTAAAACTTGTGCAGTTTACGTTTGAGGCGAGTTACTATTATAGTTCTTTTTACTACAATGTGCAAACACGAATAAAACCTGAGTTACTATAAACTATTTTTCAGAGTTGAATTTTTTTAGTGAGAAGTGATTTCCGTTTGTAATGTTTTACATGTATTTGACCACGATCATATATACATAATATGAATTATTATAAGGTCTCACGATGATAAACGGTGACGATTTAAACAAAAATAAAGCACGCTTGCCTAGGAAGTACTTATTTATTTAGTTTTAATGTAAATTTACGCGTAAACAAAGAAGTGGCTAGCTACCATCCTCAAGTTGAAGGCCGCCAATTATCTCAGTATCTTCCGGAAGCTTCAGTTGAGACCCAGTTTCATTACAGGCTAGGTGTGCTTTACCATCTTCGATAACACCATCACTTAACATCAGGTGATCTGTAGTCAAATACCCAACCTATCAACAGTAAAAAGATATAAATATATACCTAATGGTTTAATGAAATCACATATAACAGTTTTTTATAGTTTTGATTTGACACAAAATCTGGACTTATTTTTTTTTTTTATCTATAAAATCAGAGATAAAGTTATCTACTATAGAATCAACAAAAGCACATACATTGGTTTTCTAATTTCAAATTTTGTGTCTCACTCACACAATTAAAAGCGTTCCCAAAATCACTGGATCTTAGGCTCTGCATTAACCAGTATACTACCACAACATTGCCGGAATACACATCATACCGTAAATATTTACGGAGCGCATGCGAATCTTGTTCTCTATTTGAACTTACGATCTCAACGTATGCGAGTAATAATATATTTTATCGCTTCTGCTGAGAGATGTGTGGACGCGCCTTTTGTTTACACTGGCGTGTACACAAACCCTTATGATGCCGATATTTATATCCGAACATTGCGTAAAATGTCGTATCCAGACATTACCATATAAAGTGTGGATTTCTGTTAGTGATTTGATTTTAAAAAGTTTTTAACTGAAGTTTTTTCTTGATTTAAATCACGATATCAATGAAATGCGACACTACTCTATTTATATTTTTTTATATCTAATATCTTTAAATGAACAATTCTTGGCTCCAACGATTTTCATGAAATATTGTATGCGATTTCGGGGGCGATAAATCGATCTAGCTAGGTTTCATTTTTATAAAACGTCGTTTTATCCGTTTTTTCAGCCGAGCAAAGCTCGGTTACCCGGGTACTAAACTACCCGGGTTAAAGGGGCAAACGAGACGCTCTCCTGATAGTAACACTGAATAAAACGCATTCTATAAACTCTTCCCATTTGAAATCCCACTAACATTAAAATCCTTTGAAATCGTGACAAAATACAGAATTCTAAGATGTTTTTTTAAATTACTATACACACAGTTATTTAATGACATTATTCGCATAAATGTATAAATAAAATAAAATAAACAGTTTGGTCTGTCGGATTTTCCGGCATGTCATATTATATCTTTCAGCAGATCGGTCAAATACACAGTCACAGTGTGAAACGGAGCAGTGATTTAAATTCATACATTAGATCATTTTATAATACGCAAAGAGGTCGTAAAAAATGGAATATTGCTGTCACATATCGCCCACTTGCGACGACAGTGTAACAATTCGAATTATACGGTTTTTCGTCTTATTGATATTCTGAATCGCGATTTCATTTCTAACAAAAAAACAAGAGAGAGAAAAAGCAAAATACCACAATATAGTGCTGTCTCGTTTGGTGATCTAGTTGGCTTTGACAAAGTGGCAATTCATTTGTCACCTAAGCTTCGAGGTGCTTCTAAGCTCTTGGTTTACATGAAAAACGTGACATCACGAGGTGAAAATTGACATAAAACACGTGGCGGAGGTGCCACGTGTTTTATGTCAATTTTCACCTCATCTTCAACACATCACACACACATCATCAGCTATAGGACGTTCACTGCTGGATATAGGCCTTCTTTGGGGGTGGTGGGTTGCCAATACTTGCCATACTTGCTAGGCGGGTTGGCGAGCGCAGTAAGGTGTGATTGTTCAAGGAAGACGCTGCTGCCAATCTTCCGGATTACATCCCTTAGCCGACTCTTATGCCAACCACGGGTAGAGAGGGTGGGTTACTATTATTACGTGACAACTAAACTTACCGCCTTTACTTCCAAGTGTGTTTTTTACTTCTTGATATTTCTTTTTAATGTTAGTTATACTCTAATCACTTCATACTTCATAATAAAGCTATCTTGAAAACAATTTAAGAGTTTTGCTCATTTAAAGGTTTATAAACCCGTTTCTGTAAAATTATGGTTTTTGAGATGTCACACTGTCGTCGCAAGTGGACGATATATAAAATAAAAAACATTTATTTTTCTATTTGGTACAGTTCGGTACACTTTTGAACGTGAACACTTAAAGATTCCAATGTCTAGTGGTTCGTACGAAGAAGGTGGAATCAAACCGCTTAGTTCGAGATTTTGGATTGTCGACTATAAAACAGTGCCGTTTTTTAGAACTCCTGGCTGTTAGATAGTAGAATATGCAGGGTTGGAGTTAGGTCATGCAGATCTGAAGCGCAAAAAAATGTATCCGGTAGAAAACCGACAGACAAGTAACTTTGCGTCGATGTTCATGTCGATATTGCTTATGAGTTTCTTAGCACGTTTCTCAATGGACTACAACGCCTCAAGCTGGTATTTGGCCGATCCGTCCCAAGCGTGAGAACAGTACTCCATGCATCAACGAAATTGTGCTTGGTATAAAGTGAGAGACTGTTCCGAGCTGTTATGCGAGCCGCTTCCAACCGATACTTATGGAAGTCAATGGGGGAGGTCTACGTCTAGCAGTGGGCCTACGGCTGAGATGACAATGATGATGATGATGATTAAAAAAAATTTGTTGATTTGATCACTACCAAACTTCACTGAATTACTTGCTGGGCTTATCTAAAGACTGTCTGAAAATTTCATCAAAATCGGTCACGTAGTTTTAGAGTCCATAGGAAACATACACACAACTGATTTTAATCTCACGAATTTTTTGTTGTTTGACAGGCTAGGTGTTTGACCACAGCTCACCTGATGTTAAGAGAAAGTGTGGTCGGAGATGGTATAGCAATGGATGGAATGGTATGGAATGGATTGGAACTGGCTCTTAAGTGAGGTTGCCGGAACACACTGTTAGATGCTTGGCGGCAGATTTTCAACTTGAGGGTGGTAGCTAGCCAGCTGAGTACTAGAAAGTACCCTACCACCATGCTATGGTTTCCTTATAATGTTTTCCTTCACCGGCAGCTCAAACATTGTTGGGGTTTGAACCCATGCCCTTCGGCATGCGAACCGACCGCGCTAACCACTGAGCTATCATCGCTATGCTATTCCCTATCAACGCATATATGTATAGCATCGCTATTTCATATATAAAGAAGAAATCAAAAGTTGATTCATAAGGTTGCTTGTTAGTAAGTTCCAGATAGTACCTATATAAAAACGCGTGAGTCAATATACTGGTCCAAACAACAACTAAACAGTGGTCGTTATATTTCGTCCTCTCTACATCATTTTCCTGAATTTCTTGGCTGGAGTCGCGTCTCGCTTCGATTCGAATATGAATAACGGTCGCCATTACTTACCAGCCTGAGTTATAACGTAATTATGAAGTCGTTCAAATATTTTGATAATATATGGACAACATCAATAAACCAACAATCATACTGTTTGTAAGCAACTATCAATTTGTTATTTCGCAGTTGAGATATTCCCAACAAATTCAATTTTTTTTTTACTATTTTCCTGCTAGGTAATACTGCAGTACCAGATATTTTGTTACCAAGCAACGTGTAAACATTACTGTGTTCTGGTTTTAAGGGCAGCTAGTGAAATTACAGGGCTGTTGAGACTAATCATCGAAAGTATCAAAGTAATGAGAGCCAAAGCAGCGATGCCCTGGACTTTATTTTGTTACTCAAAGTTCTGTATATCGCTGCAATGGTTATAGACATGCGCTACTACGCTTACATACGCTTTGGTTCTACATGTATACACGTAGGCCAGTAAAAAAAGAATTTAACCTCGCACTAAATTTCCAATATTTTTTTTTTAAATAATGTTTAGTGTCACTTACTGAGGGTATATAATCATAAAATGCTGACAGATACAAGAGAAGCTTCAAGCGCCATCTTGAAAAAAGTTTTTGGCCGATATCTCAAAATCTATGCACTTTAGAGCAAAAGTTATTGAGACCATTATTGTAGAAAATAAAATTTCGCATCTTTTATTTTTTGTAAACTTATTTGTAAAACTTACCATTTACGATTTATGGCCCATTTAATGAACCGGTTTTTCTATCACGGCCGATAACTCTTATTATTATTACCTGCTATACCTTTTGATCTTTAGGGTCACATACAAAGCACATAATCACAAAAAAATTGGTACAGAAATTTAGTGCGAGGTTGACCAAAAAAGGCTATTTTTACTGGCCTAATGATTTTGTTAAAATAAATTGCTTTTGTCTTTAAAAGACCGTACAGACTAAATTATAAATATACCAAAATGTTTGCCACTCTTGTAGAATTATCGCAACATTGGTACGTTTACAGCTCAGTGACACGAATTACCAATACATTCAGAATCAGGATGTGGCATATGACAGTTAATGTTGTTACCGAGTAGAAAATGCATAAAGAAACAGCTGCCAGCCCGAGAAACTGATGAAACTTTACTACACTAGGAGTAACATAACTAGAACATTACACGCAGCTAAACCTGATCCCAAACTTAGCAAAGCTTGTATTATGCAAGATAACTCATAGAATAGTTTTTTTTTTCTGGAAGGACATATTTGTAATACATAAAGAACACCCAGACACAGACAAACAATTTTTTGTAAAAAAAAAAACACAAAACGTTTGTCCTGGGTGGGAATTAAACCCACGCCCTACAGCTCTTAAAGGAAATATACTACCAATGATTAGTATATCTGCTGTCAGGGCTGTTAATGCGCCAACAGGGCTGCTAGGAGCAATAAACTGTAATTGCTATGATGGTGCTTGTCGTATGTACAGTGTTAGGTAAGTATATAATGAAATATCTACAGTTTGCGTTTTAACAGCTGGCCTTTTTGCAGTGAATTTCAATTTTTTTTTGACAAATAGGCTTGCGGTTTAACTCTATGATGCCGGATGTAAAAAAAAAATATTACTACAATGGAACACATTTGTCAAGAAGGAATTGATGCATTCGTATCAATCGGGAACACTAACTCGGACAACAAATTCTACTACTTCGCGGTTTGTACGATGAAAGTGGAATAAAAAACATACGAGAAGAACAGTGCCGCTTTTTAAAGTTAGTCATCCAATAGGACAAAAAGACAGGACTGAATTAGTTCATGCAATTAAATATCAGGCACCTATACGCGTCTATAAATATTATCTCAATCGTTCATTTGTTTTTATTACTGTCTCATCTACCCTCTGACGAATTTCTATTCTTACATCTTATTTCAGCATTCATTGCTACTACTATAAAGCGAGATACAATGTCAGTTTATAGACGTGGTTTCGTGGAAGTTAACTGCAATATTGTAGCTGACATTAAGGGTTCTGTCGCAATAGAATACGTGACGTGTTTGACGCGAACCGCTAACCATATTTTAAAAAATATGGCGTCAAACTCTCTGGAATCCTGATATCATTTTATGAAACGTATAGTCGTTCATGATAAGGGTCTTTGGTGAACGACTAACAGCAAGACTTGAATCACATATTCCATTCATTTAAACACACACCTAGCCGAGATTCCATCTTACAAACCAGAAAAACAAAAAAGCAGATAGAAGATATCGATGAATTACACACATTTTAGTACCTACGTCGTATTTTGGTACGTAGCACTAAGGTGCGTGACGTCGGAACTACAATTATGAAACTGAAATGGAGTTGGGTAGAATATGTTGCCAAGCAGAGTGATGGGAGATGGACTAAAACGTTGTCAGATTAGTGGCCGTGAACCGGGAAACGAAGCGTCGGACATAGGGATTGCAATCCCGCATATCAATCCCGCGGGATTGATATGCGGGATTACTTAATCCTGCGCGGGATCCCGCATCTTTAAAATTAAGTTTTAAAATCAAATTTAAACTACAGAATTTTGTGTAAAAATCCACTTTTATTAAACATTTCTTACATTAAGCAACAGAAAATGTTTCTTTTCTAATAAACAAGTGTAAGTAATTAGTAATGTTTTCTTAGATTCAGCTTTAAATGTTTGGCATAGTTTAATAGTTTTGTTTAATTATACCCTATAATCCGCGCTTTGAAGGTGCGGGATCCAGCAGATTAATAAAAGCAGCGGGATCCCGCGGGATTGCGTGATCTAGTTTTGCGGGATTGCAATCCCTAGTCGGACGCCCACCAGCTCGTTGGGTCGACGACATCGTAAAGTCGCGGGTTGATCCTGGACAAGGCTAGCACAGGACCGGGATGAGTGGCGTACAAGAAAAAATACTTATGCTTAGCAGTGGGCGAATACGGGATGAAAATGATGATAATGAATGCCATTTTAGTAACATAGGATGTAATGCACGACACTGCAATAAAATACTTGCGGAAATAAAAGCAATTTAATTGCAATTATTTAAGGAAAAATAAAACATTAATTGTACTAAACAATATCTCACCTATTGAGAAAAAATTGCCTCCGAGCGAGACGTGTCTTTTCGCTAACGAAGATAATTTAACACAGTTACATTGGACATTATTTTTATGTATATTTTACGTCAAGTGGTTTATGGGCAGATCGGATAGAACTAAACGGAAAAACCATATTAGCTGTGCCTTCCCCCTTGTCCATCCAAAGGTTGCTTGAAATAATTATTTCTGTACTTTTTACTCGGCTGGCTAGCTACCACCTCAAGCTGAAAGTCTGCCATAAATCCCTGTCAAACATATAAAAAAAACCTAAACATTACTTTTCTTGTAAGTACTGCTGAGGTGTGGAACTCGTTGCCAACGTCTGTGTTTCCAATTAAGTACAACCCAGAGTTGTTCAAGAAAATCGTGAACAAGTTTCATCTTCGGCTATATCTTCGCTTTCCATAATCACAAACAAAAGCGCGCCTTGTCTGTTGTAAAAAAAAAAAAATGTAAAGTTATGCCGAACTGCTGATAATCCTGGTAAAACATATTTTTATTTATTAGAAAAGGTTACGATTGTTCATCTACAAATATAGACAGTAGTAAAATTATTAACTATTTTCTTTGTATATTAATAATAGCTTGTTGGAAATGTATGCGCCAAATTTACCAATAAGCTGAAGAGTTTAAAAAATCTATAACCCGACTGCAATTAAAAAGCTATAATTAAAAGACAAAAGCTTTTTAAACAAATTTATTATTCCTAATTCAATTTAAACATATAACTTATGTAAATTTTTGTAATATTCTTTTGTCTTTAATTAGATACTGTACTTCATAGGTTTTTTTAATTAACGTACCTGTTGCTTATTTGCGTCAAAAATCCACCATCTTGTTTTTTTTTAAATCCATCCTCTAAGGACACTTGGGTAATTGAGACGAATCTAACGATACCTAATCCATTCGACCGTTTGGAAGATACGAGGTAATAAAGAAATTTACATACATATGAACATACAAGATACGCGCGAAAAACATAACCCTTCCTTCGCAGTCGGGTAAAAAATACATAAGTACAACTTAAGAAATAAAGAAATATTGTTCTAGGACCAAGGACTAGGTAAGTTATAAGTTAAGAAACAGGGCCGTCATGCCAAAATACTAATGTACAATAAATTACCTCCTTGTATTACCGTATTTAATTTTAAAATATTTAAACAGACACTATAACATTTATTTTTAAACAATCCATTTTATTATTTTAATGAATATATGTCAATGAATAACTCGGAAAACGCATTTTTGTATATGGCAACAAAGTGAATTACCTGCTACTTATTATAAAATATTGTGAAAATATTAATTGTTTTGATAACTTAACTGAATTTTAGGACGCTTTTTTCTGTTATATTGATATGACTAATAAATTATTTTGATTCTGATATTTTTAATTTATCTGAAAGAAAAACTTATTTTTTTTTACCTCAGACGGGTTAGTTTACATGAGTTTTTCGTTTATTCTATAACTTATTAGAATAAAAATGTAAATAAATAACATATTTTATTTAATCAATTTATGTAAAACCCTAAAATAAAAACACTCTTTTTTTAAAAGCAGAATTATTACGTAAACCCCTGAAAAGTGCGAATATTATACAACTAACGAGCGGCCTTTCCGACTGAAATTTAACACCGGCTTGGCTTTCCACGACTTAAAGAACATTTTATATTTAAGGGCTTTCTCTTAAAGAAACGTTTGGGATTAAATAAGTTTAAGTTTAAAGAAGTCGGTTAAAATAAAAAGGAAATGTAAAAAGATATATGTATGCCAGTAAATTTTTTTTGCTATTGTTACTCTTTAAAAACTCTTATAGATATATTTAAAATTGTTGTCAAGCTAGTTAAATTTAAATCCTCATCACTGTTGTTAAAAGAAACGACTGTTAAGCGGAAATAGACTAAAAATATACCTTGAACATTCTCTAAGAGAGTGCACGTTTTTTTAAATGTCATTCATCATCATCATCAACAACCTCGCATAGTCTACCGCTGGACATAGGTCTCTCCCAGGACACGCCACTCAGCTCGATCCACGGCTTTTCGCTTCCGACCATTGCCAGCTGTCATTATTATTGCCTGGAATTTCTAACTAATTATAACCTTGCCATGTATATTACAAATTATAATTAATAGTAATGTGGTCTGAAATTGTAAAGCTCACCTTACACTGGTATTAACGTCGCTATGTGAGGTAATGAACTAATTTGTCTTGCCCACAATGGAGCCCTTAAATCTGGCCGCGAATGGCAAATGGTAGGTAGTAACAACGGACATTATGCTAAACATAAGGATTTTACTAATAAATGCGAGGGACGGCTATCTATATGGGGGCTATGCGACTATATGGGGGTTACCATTTTACCCTATAAGGGTATTATTTATAGTACCACTAAATTTACATGGTGTTGGTTAAATTTTCTGTCGTTTACTCTTAACAGGATTATAAGCTTAGGGACTGCTAAACCACTCGTTGGGGATCTCATTTATTCATTTTACTCATTATCATTCCTTAGCAGAAGGTCGTCTAGGTAGGTACTACTGCAGCACCAGATATTCTGCCGTTAAGCAGTAGTGTGTAAACATTACTGTGTTCCGATTTGAAGGGTACTGAAGCAAGCGAAATTACAGGGCTATTGAGACTGACCATCGAAAGTCGTCGAAGATCGTCTCATTTCTATTACATAAAAAAAAAAAATAGTTGTCATAATTGATTTTACGTTTTCTAAAAAGTTGAAATGTGCGCATTGAATTCTGGTTTCTAAACAGCTCATTGAAATGTCAAAGAAAAAAGAAGATCGCATTAAAGAATTAGTGTCCACAGCTTACAATGGACGATACGCAAAGGGCAGATTATTACACACTCAAAGGGCATACGCGGAACAAAAGAGCCGGACAGATTATGATGGCAATGTTTCCAAAACAAAACCACTTTGTCCGCCGGAAAAAGTTTCTTTGTTTTAATCTGATGTGTAATTTTGAGTCGGACTTAGTTTTTTTTAATGTTTCTGTTTGTTCGGCTTTGGGTGGAATTTGTAACTTTTCATTGTGACTCCTGGGTGCTTTAAAAGGTTTCCTGTTAATAGCTATCTGGAGCATTTTTTGTTCATCTTTGAGTTTATTAGGTCATTTATTTCTTCGGGCGAACTTCTGCAACGTGATACAGCCTGGCCGAATGTTCCTCTATAAGAGAAGAAGAATAGTCTAATTGTAATTTAACAAATGTAATTAGCTTATTTTAAAATTACATCTACTTGAAAACATATATACTTATAAGATAAGATAACTCTATTTCAAACAAAAAATAATACAAACATATCACAAAAAAGGAATTACAAAAAAATATATAAAATTTGGTTTATATTGAAATTGTACAATTAAAATCTAAAATTTCTAACTTTCGTGCTTTTTGAAGTCGTTTAGAAATAGAGATGGTCTGGTTTGTTAGACGTAAACGTATAGACAAATTGGAAGAGAGAAAGAGAACTCTTTCTTTATCTTCTTTGTCTATCATCTCTTTCGGAAGAGCAGTCGACAAACTAAACGAAGAATAAGAATAACTTAATTCTTGAAAATTAGATTTTCCCATTTAATAATAAATCAATCGAGTCATATTTTTGGAACACCAGTTCTCACAAAAGACTCGTCTCAAATGCTATTTTTTTATAAGCTAAATAAAAACAACTCGACTGTTAAAACGGCGCTCATTAACCTCAAGCAGAAGGACAAGCCTGCCCTCTTCAACGAGAGAGGAAAACGTGAAATATTGCAGTTTCTAGGGTTGGCGTTTAAGGGTTACTTTGAAATCAGTGAATTCTTTTTCTTTTTAGTCGTCTTCGTCGATTTTTTTGGCACCGTACATTCTGATTTCATATTCTTTTAATGTTAAATATTACGCATTTTAAAATTTCTCAAAATAGAATCAAGTAAAAATTACACTTAGTCACATACCGATTCACAAGAAGTAAGTCACATTCAAGTCCAATTATAATAAAGTAGTCATGACTTTAATTGAAGTTTCCACTGAGATTTGAAATTTGAGAAGAACATGAAAAGACGATCCACTGTATTAAATCCCTTGCCCGTCCTCGTGCGTTACGGCACTTTATGATCAAAACACCTCTATTTTTAAATACAAACGATAAAAATACATAAGTTTTGGAAAATAATACAATAGAGCGACATGATATTTCCGTGTTTCTGCCAAAACTCTAAATTGACTTTCTAGATTTAGGACATACTAATGCCGTCTTCCAGAAAGTTCACATTCAAAGAACGAGAATAACAATACCAATTGCCCTTTTCCAGACATTGTTGTTTGTTTTTCATTAGACAGTTCTTTACGAAAAAGGGGTAGGTAAACAATTTATGTATTTTTGTGTAGTTAGTTAAATTTAAGTGTATTTATTTTTGCGTATGTAGTTGGTGTATGTTTTTAAAATATAAAAGTAATGTGAAGAATAATACACTCTTCTGATGCTAGGGGGTAATGCCTGTCCATGACAGTTGTAGCGGTGCCCAGAACTTTGAGAAACAAAACAAAGTGCAGGATATCGCTGGACTTTATCTCGCTATTATAGAAACGTTCGGTGAGCAAACCAGCTTTGACGGGACATGGAGGCATTGCTGAATACCTGTAAGGGTTTAAGCTCAAGAACAGTCTTTGTTACGCATGTGACTCTGATGTGTCCGAAATGGTCTGGCATACCCCAAACTCATGGCCAATGCGGTAGGACCTCGAAAAGCAAATAGAAAGTTTATGGTGTCGGATTTTCACAACATTCTAGCACATCCCAATAGTAGACCACACTTTCTGTCCTTCGTAGAGAGGTCTTTCCGCATAGCGGCTTGAAGAAATTCCATCCTCCCCCCACTCCAAACCATCTCCCTACTTCAAACCATTCCCCCAATCCCAACCATTTCTCCACTTCAAACCACCTCCTCCACAACACTCATACACATTCAATCGAGGCTACGCAGAATGTCACCCCTGGTAGAGAAACTTCCCCAAATCTATACACAAACTTTTGAAAAACGTTGAAGTGGAGTACCATGAATCAGAATTCGCTATGTGGCTCTTTTTATTGACAGCAACAAAGAAAGATTCAGAATAAGCTTTTGCTTTGCCCGGAACCAGAAACGCGTTCACCTATCGCCTGGACTAGCTTGTCTGCTCAACGGGAATACCGCTAAAGTAAGCATGAAGCGGAAATCCTACAACGCTATGCCGGTGTGGGAGGTAGGCAGCCACCGATTCCGATTAGTGTGATTGAAAAACAAAACTATTGTGCTGTTCGAGTGGGCAAGACCCAAGAATGAGACCCCTCATTCTTGGAATTTGAACCTACACCTTTTGGTGATCCAACCACGCTAATCACTAAATTATCATCGCTACAATCCTTAATTTAAAATTGCGTTTTTAAATCAAAGCATTATTTTTAAGTAACAGAAAATACAAAACTTTTTGTTAAGACTTAAATCTTTAAATGGTACCTCTTTACGTTTAAACTAGATTCTCCACGATCTACATATATAGGTACATCCCATTTCCAACATTCTACTACCCCATTCAATCAGCTTTGCATGACTCGACGGGGTTCCAAACTTATCTACCGAGAAACCGAAGAAAACATTTGAAAAGCAACTGTAAAATGTTACACTATATTTGCTAGAATGTTATGAAGTTGTCGACTAAGTTAATGGAAGCGGAATAACAACACTTATAAAATACATTCTAAGGATTAAGTAAAATACATATCAACATTTTTCACTACGTATTTACCGCCGTCCCCAGTCCATTCTAAAAATAACCTTCGCCGTTATGTACGAGAAATCCTGAAAATAAAACTGCTCGTTAAATATACGCGCTGAACCGTCAACTCCAGCGCTCTGTATGGGCCCTTAAGTCGACGAATTTATGCTCCAAGATCATAAGAGACGCGTTTAGTTTATGAAAGGTGTTCCACCATGGACCTTACTCGCAATGACCACGTGTAACGTGACATAAGAGCAGGTTCCATTTAAAAAAGCCCATGTTTGATCCGCCTTTACGCTATTCCCTAATAATAAAAGCATAAGAATGAAAATAGAATCTACCGCATGACCGTATTGTTGCTCGTAAGAACGCAAACCTTATGAAATGTATTAAGAGGATAATGAATAGTATGATCGTTTCTTAAGTTTTTTTTTGTTTGTGTAACTTATATTATTTTTAAGAAAAAAGATATAATATCCGGCAAAGGAAATATTTTTAAATAGGACGTCCACTGCTGGACATAGGCCTCCTCCTGCGGGGGTTTTGCCAATACTCGCCACGCTTGGCAGGCGGGTTGGCGAGCGCAGTTAGGTGTGATTGTTCAAGGAAGACGCTGCTGCCCATCTTCCGTATTACATCCCTTAGCCGACTCTTACGGCAACCACGGGAATAGAAGGTGGGGTACAATTCTTACGCCGGCACCACCACGGCAAGCGTTTAATAATCATAAATAGCCATAAATATATAAGACTACTTAAACCCTTCCGAAGTCGTCAGTTGTTTCATTTGTGTGTTTTTGTATAATTTCTAAAGTTATTGTTATGTTTGATAGGTCATGGTCATTTATATTTTTCCTGCACTGTTAGGTACTTCGCTGCGAATTTTCAACTTGTGGCAACTGAATACTAGAAAGTACCAAGCTATGATTTTTCTGAAAATGGCTCGAACGTTTAGATTTTTTATTTGTTTTTTTGTTTTTTTTTTTACTACTGAATACTTGGTTGGTTTAGGAAAAACACTAATGAACAGTCGTGAAATCGAAATTGTAATTTTGTATGGGAATTGTCGGTTTACTTTCAATAGATGACGTTCGTAGGACAGCATAACTGAAAATATCAATTATATATAAAATCGTTTTTTCGTTTCAAATCAATTTTATTCGATACGAAGTTCACCGGATCATATAGCCAGAAATAAATAACATTTTTACCAAGAGCTTTGTTGTTCCAAATTTGGTTGAATAAAACATTGAGGGAATATTGGAAAAGATAATAGAGTCTCGTTTTTCATCATTATTGCACAGGCGTTATAGCGAACAAGGAAATGATCGTCGATTATACAGCACTCGTGAAAATTTCCCCGTAATAATCGTTTTTGTGCGAAAGGTTTGTTTTTATCTGGACCCATTTGATTATTAGTGGAAAATAATACAGTCGAGTTTTTTAGCGGGAACTCGAGGGGTCGTGTCGTCGCATTTTAGTAGCGATGATAGTTCAGTGGTTAGCGCGGTCGGTTCACACGCCGAACGGCGTACCTTCAAACCATTTGACATATTTGACAAGATTATGGCACTCATTACTTTGAGTTGTACTATGGTTCGTCTCAATAGCCCTGTAATTTTGTTAGCTGCAGTATTCTTCAAAACGAAGTAACTACTGACAGCAATGTTGTAATGTTAACAAACTACCGGGCCACGAAGATACAGGCTTTGCGTAGTTTGGGGTCCAACGGTACTACATAATTACACATTACTGTGTTCCGGTTTGAAGGGTACTGCAGCTAGCGAAATTACAGGGCTATTGAGACTAACCATCTAGTCTCAAAGTTATGAGCGCCAAGGCAGCGATGCCCTGGACTTTGTTTTACTACTCAAAGTTCTGTGTATCACTACAATGGTCATGGACAGGCGTTATTTCTTAACACCAGGAGAGCGTCTCGTTCGTCTCATTACTGATTTTAAAAAAATACTTTTGTGAGAACTAATTACAAAGGAAGATTTATCATCTTTTTGTCACGAGGTACAATTGTTTATTATCCAAAATAATATATTATTTATGTATACTCTTCTCGGCATAAGTATTAAAATGAACAAAAAAAATATTATGTAACTATCATTAAACTATACTGCCTGGCAGCAGAATATGCAATGGAACTGGCTCTCAAGTAACGCTGCCGGAACTAAAGCTAGGTTTAGCTTAGCGGCAGATATTCAACTTGAGAGTGGTAGCTGCCCTACCACCATGCTATGGTTTCCACATGATGTTTTCCTTCACCGGTAGCTCAAGCTCATTGAGCTATCGTCGTCAATCAAAAAAAATCACTCCATAATTGTGAAATTATTTTGCCATAAAATTAGAATTGTCAATTTTGGCTGACCAATGGCTAAAAGTAAAAGAGTCGCATGCCAACTACATATCTCGAATAATATACTTCCATAGATGCAAATGAGTTCAGATATGTTTCAGTAAGTTTGACTTTATACATATGTTTGTCTCCGCAACTTCAGTAATAGGCCAAGTGGAATTTGTTTTCGTAGCAGCTGGATGCTATAAAACTTAGCTTTTTATTAGTTCCCCGGATAGGGACTATATGAGAAATGTTCTTTGTTATTCTCAAAATTAATCTTATTTACGACTAGAAGAAAGTACGTTACAGTACTCTTAGGACAGGGGTGGCGAACCTTTATGTGCCATTTTTCTAAAGAAATGTTTAATGAGGCCTTAGACGTGCCATCAAATAATTTTGACTTAGTGATTAATGGGAAAACATTAAAACTAAATATTATCACATCACATATCACATTATCAGCCATAGGACGTCCACTGCTGGACATAGGCCTCCTCCTGGGGGGGTTTTGCCAATACTCGCCACGCTTAGCAGGCGGGTTGGCGAGCGCAGTTAGGTGTGATTGTTCAAGGAAGACGCTGCTGCCCATCTTCCGGATTACATCCTTTAGCCGACTCTTACGGCAACCACGGGTAGAGAGGGTGGTGCAATGGCCATGGATAAGCGTTATCCCTTAGCATCAGGAGAGCGTACTGTACGCACCTTGCATTTAAAAAAAAAAACATCAAAAGGTTTAAAGGTATGGATAAGGTTAGGTTTAAGATCATCGCTCGCGATTCGTCTCAGTGTCGGGTACTCTTCAATTCAAATTAACAATAAAACATAAGATAAAAGGCATATAGGATTTGAATAGTACGGATGGTATATAATCACCATCGAGTCTGACATTATTCTATTCCGACCAGGATTTGGGGCGAAATATAAAACGTAAACACGTCATTTACGACTAGACTTTTATAAGTTTTCAACATAACTCGTACGTCAAAGAATATTGCATTGAATTTTCTGAAAGTTATGAAAAAATAACTTGCACGAATATCAATAGACCCAAATAACTACGATACCCTTTCATCCTCTGTAAAAAGGGTACGAAAGTATTGAGAGTTCGGAAGAGCTATTGAATATTGCCAAACTATTTAATCTATGATATTTGTAGACAACTATTGTATCTTTTTTTTTTTTTTTGGCAAATCACTTAATTCTTTCTGCTGGTGTATTTGAATGAAGCCTTAGTTAAAGTCTATAATACAGATAAATAATATAAAAATAGTGGTATTTTATTCATAAAGTGCCGAATTACGTGTGTGAGTGTGGGAAAGAGATATAATTAAAAAAAAATAATTATTCTTTTAGTTATCTGACTTCCGTAGTACAAGCTTTGCTTAGTTTGTGGTCAGATGGCGCTGTGTGTAATTTCCTACGATATTTATTAATTTAATTTAATTTTGACGCGGTGAAAACTCATTCGTATTGCTTCCAAAACTTTTTGTTAAATTTATTATAAATAGGCTTGCGTTTCACTGCCAACTCGCCTGATATTAAGCGAAGATGCGGTCTACGGTGGAGCACGCTCGCCTAGAAGAAACTGATTCATTACCGACTTGAAGGCACCCAGATTGTATATATGAGGGAACACCCACTCCAGGTAACTCCATTGAATCTTGTGAGTTACACATATTTCACTTGATTTATTTTAAAATACTTGAAAAAGTCGATTTATTTGACACTGGCAAATAAACACAGTGCGATGCCAAAACCAAAGAAAAAAAAGCCTCGACTTTATTAAAAGTTTATATGAAATTCTTAAAGTAACACGAAAACAAATTTTTCACTACATTATATCACACGTCTACACTCATGCGTGAAATTTCGCCTTTTATAAATAAAACACAACCATTTTCAAGAGAAAAGTCTGCGAGATTGCGAGAAAGTATTTAAGGTAACATCAAAATAAGAATTTGAACAAAAATATATACAAGAAGAAAGTAATATTGCTTTCGTCGTGTCCTCACTTCGCTCCCAGAACACAGGCATGACTTTGTGAAAGGAAATCCCGGTAAAGGATGCGGTTAAACCAGCTAGAGTACACCGTTGGAACTCTAAAGTGCTTTATGTAGGTACTTGTACAATAGAATTATGCAGAAACAGTGACATACTATACAGGGGTATTTGTAATTTAGCAGACACCGCTTACAGGCAACTTTATGACATCATAAGTAGCAGTTTTAGTTTTATGACATTTCGTAATTCAAAAATGTATTTGTCCATAATTTTTTTTTAAACTACAGGGCAAGTAGAAAGACAGCCAAATGCCAATCACTACATATTATAAAACAAAGTCATCCGCCGCGTCCGTCTGTCTGTCTTTTCGCGATAAACTTAAAAACTACTGAACGGATTGTCATGCAAGTTTCAACAATAGATAAGAGTGGTTCATGAGGAAAGTTTAGGTATATAATTTGTCAAAGTTTTGTGTAAATTGGTTGAAATATGTTGATAATTGTTGGCAGTGTCGGTTAAAGTCAAGCCACCACTTGGGAGCTTTCATCGAAAACGCTGCCTTCTTCACGCTGATACAGATTTGGATACAATTTGGAAGGAAGATAGCTTATACCTTAGATAAAATCTTGTGACACAGTCTAGATTTCTAAAAGACCGACATGTTTCTTAACGGAGTTTTTCTTTGGTTGACAAGCTAGGTGTATGACCACAGCTCACTTGATGTTAAGTGACGGTGTGGTCAAAGATGGTAAACACATCTAGCCTGGAATGGAAATTACTCTCAAGTGAGGCTGTCGGAACACACTGTTAGGAGCTTGACAACAGATTTTCAACTTGAGGGTGGTAGCTACCTAGCCGAATACTAGAAAGTACCTTACTATTACGCTATGGTTTCTTAACGATGTTTTCATTCACCGGTAGCTCAAGCTTGTTATTGAGGTTTGAACCCATGGCCCTTCGGCGTGTGAACAGATCGCGCTAACCACTAAGCTATAATAGGTACAAAATTTCACCAAACTGTAGGTAACACTGAGTTGTTTCTCTGTTAGTACTATATGTTAGTCTTCTATTCCTTCTGAAAGCCACTTACCACCCAGCGTTCCGCACTTGACCAATTTGTCTCGACATTTTCCCGATTTATTAGACCGGGACACCCAATTTGGACAAGGACAAGCAACGCGCTTTGAAAAATCTCTTTGTAAAGAACAGCTTGAATACTTTGGTCATATCAAAATATCTCCATAAACATACCAATGTATAGTTAAAGGTTAGATATTTAAAAAAAGAAGCATTGAAAAAATAAATTAAGCCATAAACAGCCATTCAACTTAATTTTTAGGGTTCCGTACCTCAAAAGGAAAAAACGGATCCCTTGTAGGATCACTTTGTTGTCCGTCTGTCTGTCTGTCAAGACCCTTTTTCTCTGGCACGCGTATCAAGCTGAAATTTATATCAAATACTCAAGTCTACTGTCCCTTGGAGCTGTGAAAAAAATCAAACTTCTAAGCCAACACAATCTAAAGATACAGCCGTTTATGCTGCAAATTTCACTCGCAAGTGAATCAAAATCTACAGGGTACTTCCCGTGAACTCAGAATCCTGATATTTGGTACGAAGCAACGTCTAATAGCACAGATAAAGGAAAAAATTTGAAAAGTATAAATTACTATGAAAAAAATTCCATAACTTTTACTTATATACCTACAGGTTTGTACGGAACCCTCGGTGCACTAGTCCGCCTCGCACTTGGCCGGTTTTTTACTTGGTGGTAGATTTCCTTAGCAGGAGGTCGCCTAGATAGGTACCACCGCAGTACCAGACATTCTGCCAGCAACCATTAGTGTGTTAACATTACTGTGTTCAAAATTCAAAATTTTACACGTAAATGATTGGAAAATTATTTTCATTACAAAAACATGTTTATTCCTGAATAAAAGTTTACATCTAATTTATTTAGGAACGTTTAAATTTCATTTCAAGCTCTTCAAAAATAGGAACAATGATTTCAGAATTTCGAACAAAATAATTCAAAGCGCCTTCAGTAATTTAGTTTTCAAAAGATTTTTGCAAAGGCACCAATTTCTGATTAGAAATTCTATTCAAAAATTTAAAAGGAGGTAATTGCAAATATTTGCTAAATCAAAGAACCAATCGACTTTTAAATAATTCGTTTCCCTACTAATTAAGAGGTTCACAAGTCTTACAATTTTTTTGATGAATTTGCGTTTTTGATTAACAAACATACAAACTTTCACATTTATCATTATCATCATCATCATTATCTGAGCTGTAGGACGTCCAATGCTGGACATAGACCTCCCCCATTCACTTCCATATCTAATACCTTTAAACGAGCAATTCTTGTATATAGGTACATACATATATGTATAATATAAATCTCGGAAACGGGGGCGATAAATCGATCTAGCTAGGTTTAATTTTTAGAAAAAGTCGTTTACCAAAAAAAAAACATCCAGGTACTAATAATATAGAGAGACATACGACAAAACAAATAATAGTCTAAGTACAATAAAATTACAACATTACTTCTACTAATCTAAACAGATATTATGTTCTCACAAAATGAAAGTGATTTAGTGGATAATTTATAATATGCAGTAGAAGTGGAAGCGTGATAAATTTCAACAAAATTTTTCTATAATATACGAAAAGACGGGCTTGCCGAGAACTTCTAAAAAAATATTGCTGGAAAGAGTATCCAAAGCAGCATTGGTACGATCATATCTTAGGTTGGGCTGGGATGGGAATACGGGCAGTAACGGTGACTATTAAAACAGATGTTAAGAGGTCTCGTAATCTCTCTACATAGTATAAAACAAAGTCGCTTCCCGCCGTCTCTACGCTTCGATCTTTTAGAGTACGCAACGGATATTAAAGTGGTTCAATCAATAGACAGATCGATTCACTTTTATTTATTGATTCAAGAGGAAGGGAAAGTTTAGAGGAAGGTTTACTTGTATAATACATGCATATTATAGTAGAGAAAATCTTTGTAATGTCGTAAAAAACATGTTTTTGTGCGCTGATATTGCGAGATAGATCACAATAATGTACTTTGGAATTGTATATCTTAAAAAGATCTACAAAAATGTCTGCGATTATATATGTCTATCTCCTAAGGATAACCCACAGTAACCATTTTTATCTTTTACATATTACAAACAAATTATGGGTTGTTTACGAAGCTATTTTAAACAATACATTATTATTTCTTATCCAATAAAATACGTTAGATACGTTGTCCATTTAATGTAGATCAAAAATGCTAGATAAATCTTAATAATAATATTATTATTCACTTCACACTGACACAACATTAGTATCTTTACATATATATTTTTTTGTATGATAAGGCTTACGTTTGACCTCCATCTCACCTGATGTAAAGCGATGATGAGGTCTAAGATGGAGCACGCTTGTCTAGAAGATACCGATTCACTCTAGACTTGAAGACACCCAGATTATATCCAACGTGGAACACCCACTCAGGCAGCGCATTCCACTGTCTAGCAGTCCGCACAATGAACGCGGAATCAAATCGTTTGAGTTTTTGGAACATCGACCATGAAACTTTTTTGAGCTTCTGGTTTCTCATAGAAAAATAAGCATGGGGAATCAGACCATGTAGATTTGGTGGAAGATTTCTTTAGCAGGAGGTCGTCTAGGTAGGTATCACCGTAGTACCAGATATTCTGCCGCCAAGCAGTAGTAAATAAATAAATAAATATTGTAGGACACATTACACACAGCGCCATCTGACCCCAAACTAAGCAGAGCTTGTGTGATGGAAGTCAGATAACTGATAGAATACATAAATACTTTTTTTTTTTTTGTAAATACATACTTATAATACATACAGAACACCCAGACACAGAACAAACATTTGTTTATACCAAACAAACATTTGTCCTTAGCGGGAATCGAACCCACGCCCCACAGCTCAGGCAGACATACTCCCAATGAGCCAACAGGGCTGTCTAAACTGTCTGTGTGTTACCATTACTGCGTTCCGGTTTGAATGGTGCTGCAGCTAGCGAAAGTTCTGTGTATTGCTCTAATGGTACCATCAGGAAAGCGCCTCGTTCGTAATATTACTTTTACATTTAAAAAATCAAAATCTCTTGCGAAGCCGCGGCGTGTCGCTAGTTATTATTAAGAATCACCACAGAGATACATTTTGATTAACTAGTAACATAGACTTGCTTTGATTACAACAACGTTCATAAGTTAGGTTGTGACGCGCGACATATTGCGCTAGTCTGTAACTTGAATAACTTAAATTGAGATGTTGCATGTATAAACTAGGATTAAATTCTAAGCACTGGCGTTGCATTGCTATGCATCGGTTAGGTTATGAAATCAGTGGTATAAGATTATTAACACATAAGGAAGGATTCTTATTTGTTTTGAATAAAGTAATGAAATGAACAAGACGCCTTTCTGCTGGTAAGAGATATCGCCTGTCTTTGACCGTTGTTAGTTCCCAGAACTTTGAGTAATAAAAAAAATTGCTGCTTTGGCGCTCATTACTTTGAGATATTCGATGGTTAGTCTCAACAGCCTTTTAGTTTCGCTAGCTGCCCCTTATATATATGTTTCTGGGCGATCGACTAAAGCTTATATATATTTTTTTAAACTCAGAAATAGCTTTTTCCCATAGATGAGACCTATCTAGATATATCTATATAAATATACGTTTAATATTTGTATCGAAGGGAACTACCTATCTCTTCATATAAAACAAAGTCACTTCCCGCCGTCTGTACGCTTAGATCTTTTGAACTACGAAACGGATTTTAATGCGTATAAATAATTAATTCCATCAATAGATAGAGTGATTCAAGAGGAAGGTTTATAGGTATAATACATGCATATGCCCCACATTCGTATGTATATTGCACCCGTGCGAAGATCGCTAGTACAATATATTTAAATGTGTATGTTACCATTTCTTCCTGATGTAACGGCTTAACAGATTTTGATGAAATTTGGAATGCAGATAGCTTATACCCTAGATCAATACACAGTCCACTTTTCAATATCAGGAAATGCGTCCAAAACCAAGTGTCAACCGGTTTTTTTGTAAATGTTATTTGTTTTTATTTATACGAAATAGGCTTACGTTTGACCGCCATCTCACCCGATGTTAAGCGATGATGCGGTCTAAGATGGAGCACGCTTGCCTAGAAGATACCGATTCACTCTTGACTTGAAGACACCGAGATACATACATACCTACAACAATTATGTTGCGCTAATCTAACTCCCACTTGACCGGTTTTATTTTAAGTATTATATTTGTTAAGCATCTCTATGCATATAATATACTAATTCAGAACACTATTAAACTTCAAGCATACGAGAGTTTCGAACTCCCGAGTCTTCCTCTCAATATAACTTAATCTGGTTACCGGTAAATATTACCACGTTGTGGATGCTTAGAACCATGTGGCATCATATCTGTTAATTGGTTCCCATAGTACAAGCTTTACTTAGTTTTAAGCTAGATGGCGCTGTGATAAATGTCCAATGTTTATTTATTTAAAGCGGTTATGCCCGAATGGGTGTTCCCTGATAGCTACAACTTTTACAACGCGGTCAAAAGCGAAGATGCTATCTAGGTCTCTCTGTAAGCAGTAGTGTGTAAACATTACTGTGTTCCGGTTTGAAGGGTACTGAAGCAAGTGAAATTACAGGGCTGTTGAGACTAACCATCTAGTCTCAGAGTAATGAGCGCCAAGGCAGCGATGCCCTGGACTTTGTTTTACTACTCAAAGTTCTGTGTATCGCTGCAATGGTCATGGACAGGCGTTATCTCTTAACATCAGGAGAGCGTCTAGTTCGTCTCATTACTGTTAAATTTAAAAAAAAAATGCGATTGGTAGACACTCAAATTTGGTTGGATTCATTATCATGAAGATGCGTCATCTCTTACTATTAGGAAAGTATATTGTTCGACTTTTACATAAACAAGAAAAAAACACGCCGCTTAAAATACAGTCTACGTGTTATACAGCCTACGTGATATTTATTCGAACATTCTGAATAATCGACAATCGTCAGAAGCGTTTTTGCTTCCTCGTTGTTTGCATCAGGACTTCATTGTCGACCCCCTTTCCCCCTGCCACCCCACCGTATTACGTGTTGAATACGATGATGTTTGAATTTTTTGCGGTACTTGTTGAGCTGGAATGAATTGCAATGAGTCCTTGTTATTGCGTGTTTTGTTGAAAGATGTTCCGATATAAAGTTGTCATTTTTGTTTGAGACTTTATTGGAGCTACTGGAATGAGGGGCTAGTATATCAATTTGCGAGATTAGATTACATTTGAGTACTACAAAAAAATAATACGGAAAGCGAGACAACGTCACTGGCGGGAGTGAAGAGATATTTTTTCATACTTCACTACGTTTTCCTTCACTAGGAAGCCTTATTGTAGGGATTGTTAGCCTTTTTACTTGTTAACAAATAAAGTTTTTTCTATAGCTCAGTGGTTAGCACGGTCGGTTCACACGTCAAAAGCGACATCGTTTCAAGGTCGACGTTCCAAAAACTCAAACGTAACGATTTGCTTCCACGTTCATTGTGCGGACTGCTAGACAGTGGAATGCGCTGCCTGATTGGGTATTCCCCGTTAGATATAATCTGGGTGTCTTCAAGTCGAGAGTGAATCGGTATCTTCCAGGCAAACGTGCTCGATCTTAGCCCGCGTCATCACTTAACATCAGGTGAGATGGCGGTCAAACGTAAGCCTATTTCTTATAATAAAAAAAGGCCATGGGTTTAAACCCTAACAATGAACTTGAGCTGCAGGTGAAGGAAAACATCGTGAGGAAACCATAGCATTGTGGCAGGGTGCTCTCTAGTACTCGGCTGGCTAGCTACCACCTTCAAGTTGAAAATCTATCGCCAAGGACCTGACGGTGTGTTCCGGCAGCCTCGTTTGAGATCCTATGCCATTCCAGGCTAGGTGTGCTTTACCACCTGCGACCACACCGTCTCTCATCAACTAATTTGAATATTTGGGATATACTACATACATTATATATGCCATAGTTCATTTTTAATAAGTTTTCAAACTTTTTATAGTGATGACGTAATAAAATTGGCTTAATATGTATTGCTCTTGCCATATAAAAAAAAGGGATACTTAGCTATCTTGACACATTTGATTGACTTTAACAATTGACATAAAGTAAACAAATTTTATATCATAGCCTCTTAGAAGCGACATCAGAGTCCGAGTAACGTTTAAAGTAAAATAATTCAGATATTTGTATCAATAAAGTGAAAAACAACTCGACGTATATGTATGGAAGAGGTTATTATGGCTGCCATTGTGTTGACATTGACAGATTTTGTTTTGGTTTGCCATTGCTTTTTTTAGGCCCTGAAAGTAGCACTATACAGCGTCATTAGAGATCAATTGAAAGTCAAGTTAATTTTATGTTAATATTAAAATAAGCCCATATCATACTTTAAAGAGTTTTGAACAAAAATAGAATGTACAGGAATGTAATATTTTGAAATGGTTTTGGAATCAGTAAAGTATATTTTTTCTTATCATAGCGAACTTATTTAAAGGATCCACATTTCAAAAGTACGAAGCAGACGGCATTGCGTCACAAGACATACCAGGTTCATTTTTCAGTTGGAGTATTCTGAGTTTCCAGTAGTTATAAACGTTTTTATGACAGTCGAGAGTTTCAGTATCGCATTATGAAAAGCACTATGGCGAACTTATACGTTCGAGTCGTTAAGTTCCTCTACTTTAACAGTAACATTAGCATAATAAAAAAATTATGAAGTTACTAAGATCATACCGACTGCGTTCTCAATTTATCTTTATTTTGTCTTTTTAACCGACTTCGAAAAAGGAGGAGGTTCTCAATTCGCCGGATCCTTTTTTTTTACATACGTATATGTTCACCGATTACTCGAAGATGCTTGAACCGATTTTGAAAAATATTTTTTGTTTCAAAGGATATACTTCCCAATGGTCCCATTTATCGAAATCAGACGAGCGGTTTTAAAAAAATCAACAAAAGTTTAAGAATTGTATACATTCCAGTGATGGTGTCGTCGAAGATGGTAAAGCACACTTAGCCTGAAATGGAACTGGCTCTCAAGTGAGGCTGCCGGAACACACCGTTAGATGCTTGGCGGCAGATTTTCAACTTGAGGGTAGTAGCTAGCCAGCCGAGTACTAGAAAGTAACCTACCACCACGCTATGGTTTCCTCACGATGTTTTCCTTCACCGGCGGCTCAAGCTCATTGTTGGGGTTTGAACCCACACCCTTCGGCATGCGAACCTACCGCGCTAACCACTAAGCCATCATCGCTACAAATGCTATGTTGTTCTTCCACCGGCAGCTCAAACACATTATTGAGTTTTGAAACCTTTGGCGTGTGAACCGACCTCGCTAACCACTGAGCTATCATCGTTAAAAGCATCACAGTACTTAACACACAGTACACTGCTAACTTCACAGAAGCAGAAATGGCGGTTTTGATCTGGAACGGTTTAAGTCTGCTCTGTCTTAATCTGCTTGATATCAAGACAGATCACACCCTAAGAATGTATTTCAATGTCAGGTACTAAGAGGCAATATCATTCTCTGTCTTGAAGCGGTTTAATGTTACCTATTAACTTCAATCTCCTGGATATCCTTAGCCACATCGTCCTTCTTTCTTCTTTGAAAATAACCACCCTAATCGTACGCAGCTTTTCTTACCAAATTTAGGGTTTTCCTAATAAACGTTGCTGAAATTTGATTAATGACAAAAATGCTCCGTCAACATTTCGGAGACGAAAACAAAACAGTCTACTTTATGTGTAAATTAAATTTAACTTGAATACACATAATATTTTTTTTTATCAAGTTCATTTTTAAATACAATTTAATTAATATTATATATTTGATCCTTTCCGTGCCGTGGTGGCGTAAGAATAGTACCCCACCCTCTCTACCCGTGGTTGCCGTAAGAGTCGGCTAAGGAATGTAATCCGGAAGATGGGCAGCAGCGTCTTCCTTGAACATTCACACCTATTAAAATATTTAAATATTTAAAAGATAGATACAACCTGGCTTATACCGGTTGGAATTCATATCATGTAAGATTGTAATGGTCAAATAGATCAAGAATTTTAAACTTTTGGATATAAATTATATCTTAGTCCTGCCTTTACAGAAAGAAAGTTTGCGTTCATATTGGACTAAGATAAAATTTATATGCAAAAGTTTAAAAATCTTGATCTATTTGACCATTACAATCTTACATGATCTAAATTTCAACCGGAATAAGCCAGGTTGTATATATCTTTAAAATATTTAAATATTTTACTACAAAAGGATCAAATCATCATCATCATCATCATCAGCCATAAGACGTCCACTGCTGGACATAGGCCTCCTCCTGGTGGGGTTTTGCCAATACTCACCACGCTTGCCAGGCGGGTTGGCGAGCGCGGTTAGGTGTGATTGTTCAAGGAAGACACTGCTGCCTATCTTCCGTATTACATCCCTTAGCCGACTCTTACGGCAACCACGGGTAGAGAGGGTGGGGTACTATTCTTACGCCGGCACCACCACGGTTAGGTTAGTATCGGATATTAGTATAGGATGGTTATAAACAGGCCATTAAATATAAATACGATATCTGTAGAGATGATAGCTCAGTGGTTAGCGCGGTCGGTTCACACGCGGGCGAAGGGCGTGGGTTCAAACCCAACAATGAGCTTGAGCTGCCGGTGAAGGAAAACATCGTGAGGAAACCGTAGCGTGGTGGTAGGGTACTTTCTAGTACTCGGCTGTCTAGCTACCACCCTCAAGTTGAAAATCTGTCGCCAAGCATCTAATGGTGTGTTCCGGTAGCCTCACTTGAGAGCCAGTTCCACTCCAGGCTAAATGTGTTTACCATCTTCGACCACACCGTCACATAAGGTGACGTAAGGTGAGCTGTGGTCAAACACTTAGCCAGTCAACCATAAAAAGTATATACAAAAAAGCCATTTTATATTCTTGCCCTGCAAATAACTTCTCATTTATCACAGATTGCCATCCGCAACCTTTTGTTGTAGTAAAAAAATGTAAGTCATTGTCTTCGTTTTATTGAAAACTGAAATTCGTCGATACCATTTCATGAATGACATTTTTGCTGATACTATCCTCTCATTGTAAACTTCCAGCCTTCCAGTAAAATGCAAGCTTTCGAATATTTGAAAGGGTCTGAATAGCGCCCCGAATAGTTCCTAGACGTGGCTCAACCCATTGTTTTGAGGAACAATACTGGTTGATTGAGATTCTAGACGGCATGGGAGAGTTTTGGATTGAGTTATTAAATTTTTGTCTTCTATTTTTTATTTTGTGATCTAGCTGAGTTTCTTTAATTTAATATTTATAAATACAAACAAATTTTGTACACCAAGTATTTCCACACTAGCTATAGTTTGAATAAATTTACAATTTATAAAAAAAAGACTCTATGACCCTAAGCTTCCTAACCTTTTTTTTTGTTCAGGGAAAATAATGTATTCCACCGGCCCTGGGGCGGGCAGGGTGGTTAAGTGGGACTCTCCGTCCTAATGACGGCCTACCCACTAAAAACCCTGGAGTGTTGCACCTCGGCGCTAACTTAACCTCGCATCTTCCAAACAACCGAATGGAATACGACAGTCAAGGTTGTTAGATTCGTCTCAATAACCCAAGAGTCCTTAGTGGGTGGTTTAAAAAAAATTAAGATGATGGTATTTTGGCGCGAAATAATAATACGTTAATTTAACACAAATCTGTCAAATAGAGTATCTAAATAAAGGCAATTAAAAGAGGATTACAAAAATATATTTAAGCTATCATCGCTACAAATACATGTATGTATTTGTAGCGATGATAGCTCAGTGGTTAGCGCGGTCGGTTTGCATGGCGAAGGGTGTGGGTTCAAACCCAACAATGAGCTTGATCTGCCGGTGAAGGAAAACATTGTGAGGAAACCATGGTGTGGTAGGGTACTTTCAAGTACTCGGCTGGCTAGCTACCACCCTCAAGTTGAAAATCTGCCGCCAAGCATCTAACGTTTTGTTTCGGCAGCCTCACTTGAGAGCCAGTTCCATTCCAGGCTAGGTGTGCTTTACCATCTTCGACCACACCGTCACTTAACATCAGGTGAGCTGTGGTAAAACAACTAGCATGTCAGCCATAATTAAAAAAAAAACGGAATAATAAATTTGTTTAAAAAGTGTTTTCCTTTAATTATAGCTATTTTAATCGTTATAGATATTTTTAACTCTTTAGCTTGTTGTATATTATTTATTCTCTTACTGTTAGCGCTGTACCATTTATAACAAAACACAAAACAGACTCCGTATCTGCAATCGGCGCAGACGCATATAGCGACCTAATGCTGTTTGGATCTAATGCAACAACTGCAGTGGCAAACAGCCAATCGGGTGTTTTCTTTACCGAAAACGCATCGGTAACGATATTTCGCCCTGTTTGTTTGCCCTATTGACATTTAAGACCAGATGAGTGATAAATCATTGTGAGCGTTCATAGATCAATGATTTACTATCTCGAATACGAATAGCTAGGTATAGAATAGGTGTGCTTTACCATATTCGACCACACCGTCACTTAACATCAAGTGAGTTGTTGTCAAACACCTAGCCTGTCAGCGTTACAAAAAAAGGCTGTTGATCGATTAGTTTTTTTTTCCAAGTACTTATTATTCACGTTAATTTCTACTTGACTGATTGAAAATGGTGTGTAATGTTTTTAAGTTCATGTATATATATGAGTTTTTTTATTCCACCATGACTTTTAAGTGTATGAAATGATTTATGGGGTATTTAAAAAAAAAACAATAGGGTTGTGTGACCGCCAACTCGCCTGATGTTAAGCGAAGATGCGGTCTACGGTCGCCTAGAAAAAACCGATCGTATCGTAAGGTCCTTACATAATCCCAAATTAAATTGACTATATTTTAGATAGATAGATAGAAACTCTTTATTGTGCACACCGAAAAAGAAAAAGAGTACAGAAAACAAAAGAATCTTACGAGCTAGTGCCACAAGTGGCGGCTTTATCACTAAGAGCGATCTCTTTCAGGCAATCAATAAAAAAATATTTTTTTGAAAATATATATTTATGACGGCAATATGGCTCCATTTTCAAATGTGTATAAATAATTTCTTCATGGCATGGGAGTCGTGTGTGTGTGAGTGTGCGGGCACGTGCGTATGTTTGTTATAAGATTTTTCACACTAATACAGTTGCAGACATCTTACCCTTGAATACAATTTTATCCCAGAGAACGCGGGTGAAACCGCGCGACACAGCTAGTTTTTCACATATCTTGATTTAGTCAATATTTTGCAACTTGATTAATTGAAACCATTTTCAAAAGATAATTATAGCTTGGATCTTTTCTGGTTCAGAGAATCCTTCTGAACACGAGTAGCAATTTCTCACCAAAACCGTGGAAATCATTCATCCGAACTAGCAGTAAAATACGCAAACATTTATTTCAGCGAACAGGCTCGTTAGCTTTCAATTTGCAAACTTCTAAAAACGGTTCACTTGGTACTAACAGTATGGACTGTTTATTTTTAACTCTAACGGTATACTTTAAACTATGGTCCGTTATAACTGGGAACTTACTACCAGGCAAATTTCAGGGTCTGGATCAGTCCTGTTTTTATAAAATGTTTCATTGCTGAGCTTTTTCTTACTGTCAAAAGTTCTGCATGGTTGGTAATCTCCACTCATCTTAGAGAACATTTAACTCCTAGACTTGGAGGTTGTCTTGCAATTTATGATATTAGTCTCTCAAATGGTTCCCTTAAAAGTATGTCCTTTTTATAGAAAACCAACCATTTTGTAAATGGTAATATTATGATGACATGATAATATTTAATCCAAAAAGTTTAGAACTAGTTAGTTGTTTTCGACTATGCAATATTGTGTCGTAATTATCTAACTACAAATCGCATAATTTCAAGACGACGTCTTTTGGTAATGTATCTTAGCATTTAGTCTTTTAGTTCTAGTCTAATTAACCGCGTAGAACTAATGTACAACGATGAGTGCAATCCACTTACAGTGCCTACCTTTTTATATGGCACGTCGGAATGGAACCTTGATAAATTTATGATATACAACAACCTACTTAAATTTTGTCGAGTTTTCTTTAATTTATTATTTAATTATAGCTGATTAATTCAGGCGTTACATCGAGGAAATTAATCAATAGGTATTTCGGAATTAGATTTCTAGTGGATTTCTGCTTTTAAGTCGTTTCGGTTACAACAAGGATGATGATTTAATTAACACTAAAACAATTACTATTATTAATGACTTATAATTATTTATCTGAAAAGTTTTAAGATGTAGCGATGAACTTCGGCGTGCGTACCGACCGCGCTAACCACTGAGCTATCAAAGTCACAAAACTAAAAATTATCTATTAATAATGACATAAAAAAAACAACTAAAAAATAAAGCTATTAATACTATTGTTTTAGACGTGCTATTACGAAAAGCCAGAACTATATGATTGCGGTCAATTTAGGGCGCCCAATTCTAGACCGCCCATACCTCTTTGCCTAGGAGACTATCACCAATCAACATTCAGCCAAATGAGAAATGCTAAATTACTTGTAACACGTAAATAGTTCTCCTTTTCTGTTCCCGCCGACAGACGGGTTGGACTAAGGCCAGCGAGTACATAATATTAACAGAGTAACTGTTTCTAGGAGCGCTAAATTGTAGTAACTGTACTGTACTAAACGCGGACTGATGTGATTGTCATTTGTCCATTACTTTCTTTTAATTACTGAACGCATTTTCACTCGTTGGCAGATCTCCTTTGCGGGAAGTCGTCTAGGTAGGTACCACCGCAGTACCAGATATTCTAACGTCAATCAATAGTGTGTTACCATTACTATGTTACGGTTTGAAAGGTACTGCAGCTAGCGAAATTATACTGTCGAGGCTAACCATCAATAACTCAAAGTAATGAGCGCTTAAGCAGCGATGCCATTAACTTTGTTTTGCTATTAAAAATTCTGTGTACCGTTGTAATGGTCATTGACATTTGTTATCTCTTACCATCAGGTTGCGTTTGTCTGGCCGTCCGGTAATAAAAAGGTGCAGGGGAACCAAATTGTGTAGTTCATACACATACTCTCCGAAATGTATTTGGTAAAAAAAACCGACAAGCTAGCAACTCTACGACGATACTCAAGGCTTTTAAGACAAGACTAGTAAAGTGTCTTTACCAATTAGTCTCCTGGTGCGTCTCTCGATCGACTCTGTCTCAAGTTGGTACTTAGCAGAGCCGCCCCATAAGTGTGAACAATACACGATCTTACGCACGATCTTATTGTTCGTACCAAGAAAAAGGAAATGTACATCAGTGAACCGATAACCAGTCATCGCAAAGCTCATCTGAAGATTGATTCAAATAAGATTTCGTACCTAAAATAGAACAATATAACTTTTCATTATTAATTCCAAGAACAACTAGCCACCAGTTGGACCTGTTTCTTTATAAGTTTCAACTATCTATACATATTATTTTTTGTTCTGGTAAGAATTATTTTTCTGTGAGATAATCTACTCATGTCGTGCCTAGTCGGATCGATCATTTGGCTGGCAGCCAGGAGAAATTTAAGAACTGGTAACAATTCTACGGTTAATATTTAGGACTGCTTCGAACACGTGACCATTGTTATTTGGTTTGTTCTACACCGCCTATACAGTTCTTCTTGTTTTTTCTATCTGAAGCAAGTTCATATAGGCTGAGTACCTCTGAATTAATATACCGCTCGAAGGCCTCACGGTTAGATTGATACCTAACTTTATTGTTCTCATCAAAATTACAATCTTTGAGTAAAACAATATAGCAGCGCTGCAAAAAGCGACGGCCTTATCGATCGGGGCGATCTGTTCCAGGCAACCTTAGGTGTTTTTTTTTTTAGAAATTTTATTTTATTATATAATTGTAGTGGCTGAACTGTACTAAATGCATACTAATGTGATCGTCATTTGTTCTGTAGGTTTTTTAAATTACTGAATAGGCTCGTGCTTGTCCGCCATGTCACCTGATGTTAAGTGAAGGTGCGGTCTACGATGGAGCACGCTTGCCTAGAAGATAACCACTCTCGACTTGAAGACAGATTGCATATATAATATTATTAGGGCAAAATTTTGTCTGTGTGTTTGTTACCTACTTGCTCAGGCTTTAACGGCTGGACATATTTGGATAAAATATGTCTTTTATCCCGGAAAACCAATACGTAATAACCTCGTGCAGTAGAAATAATAAGTTATTTTAAACCAAATCCCATGCTGAAATGGACTGCAATTAAGTTAGAAAATGGAAACAGATTCTTGCAACCACGCTCTGTGTATTTAGCACTTCTAAGAAGCACACGAAGTAATCGTTAAGCACTGGAAAGCTAAAACTATTAATACCTATATTCAAGTTATAAGCTATGCATAAACAAAACTTAGAATAAATGATAAAATATTTCAACAACTAGAGTTCTACAATACGTTACAAAACAATAGACAGACCTGTTGGCTCATTGGTATCTGCTTTCAGAGTTGTAGGTCGTGGGTTCGATTCCCACCCAGAACAAACATTTTGTGGTATAAACAAATGTTTGTTGTATCTAGGAGTTCTATATGTATTTAAAAAAATATTTAGTTAATCTATCAGTTATCTGACTTTCATAGTACAAACTTTATTACTATAAAAACTGACGTGGTTTTGACACATGTTTAGTCGGAGTATACGATATAATTATTTGATAAGATAAGATAGTATTTATTGCTTAAAACTGTGTACATATTATGTCTTATATATAAGTTTTTATACAACAGTTTATCCTAGCGGACATGCAATATTGAGATTTCAAATCAAAATTAAACACAAAGGCGACTGAACTATGAACTAGAAAACCAACTGTGAGTTCCAAATATAGCACGTGATTTTTACTGTCATTAACAGTGACTATTTGGACATATGTTCTGAAATAGGACGTGGCCAGTTAAAAATATATGCTATTCATATAAGTATAGTTTCGACTACGCGTTGGCGGGTTTATCTAGATGCCAATGGTTGAAATGGTTATTGTTTCCAAAAAGGCGTATTTAATTTTTTTTAGACATCAATATGCTAAACTATTAAACTTAATCTTACACTCGTATTTAGGGTTACGTAGAACGGTATACTAAGCCATCATTATGAACAATCTTCACTATTGGACTAACTCTAAAATTTCGAAATAATAATGATAAGCTATTCCAAATATTTCGCAGGTGATTTATGATTTTTTTTTTATAGAGCTGGCTTTTTTATTATCGGAAGAAGCTCGAAAAAGCGACATTGTTTTATGGTCGACGTCCCAAAAATTTTAACGAAACAATTTTAATTTTACTTTCATTGTGCGGACCGCTTACCGGTAAAATGCACTGCCTGTATAGATGTTTTCGATAGATACAATCTGGGTGTCTTAAAGTCGAGAGTGAAACAGTTTTTTCTAGGCAAGCGTGGTCCATCTTAGACCGCATCATCATTTAACATGAGGTAAGATGGCGGTCAAATTATAATTAAAAAAAATCTTTCGTCTTCCCACAATCACTTTAATCCTTTTGTTTTTATGGCAACGTATATAACATTAATCATCGCTTGCAACTCTTCCCATCATCATCATCTCAACCATATGACGTCCACTGCTGGCCATAGACCTCCCCCATTGACTTACATAAAGACCAGTTGGAACTGGCTCGCATCCAGCGCGTTCCTGCGGTCTTGATTACGTCTTCTATCTTACGCTGCGCTAGCCGGTCCGTGTATGAACTCGTCCCCAGATCGAAGTACTTGGAGCACGCGGCCCCGAGTCAGTAGAACATCTTCCCTGCTAGCGTTGATTTACGCAGGTTTAGCGCGAGGCACGTGTAGGGATGTCAACATCGCATCAGCGAACAAATCTTCGATCGATCTTTTTTGTTCGTTGCATCGCTAACCTCATATCTATAAGACACACGTAAACTTCTGTGACTTTTTAATACCTTGTTATTAAAAAGTCACTAACCTATTAATCTTTAACACGAATACCTACCTACCTCCTCAACAGAAAACAATAACATTTACGTGCTAACCTTGACTTGGTCGGCACTTACGTAGTGATCGCCGGCAAGCATCCTCTGCCCCCACCGCACCTCTTCCCACTTGTGTCGCCTATTTATCGCGAAGATGTTCTACTTATAGATATTTTATTTACTTTGCCCAGATGATCGAAATATAATCAATATATACCATCAAATAAACGTTCATGTCGTGCTATCTATAAAACATAATGACAAATCAGTGACTCAGCTGGGCCGTAAAAGTTTTCCCCCAGTCTTAATAAAATTAGCCAACATAGAAAAAAATAATAAATTTAAAAGCTATTGAAGGCCGTTGGAATCATTAAGAAATCAGGTGAAGTAAAGCAATTCACCCCACGTTAGATCACGTAGAGCGATAAAAGTGAGACATTTAACTACTACAATGAATTAACATTTCACACCCGCCATTAAAGTCGCAATTTGATAAACATATAAATTGTGGCAGTAAATCAAGTGAGTACAAATAAATAGCTGCTATTTTTACGCGATCTCAAAAACACACGTGAGTTCTAGTATTTGAGTTACTTATTGAATTTGTAGAAATTAGACGTTATGTATCTTACCTGGAACAATAAACATTATAAGAACAATTAATAAATAATAGTTCAATAGCGTGATACATGTCATTAGCATGTTTTAAGCGTAAGGGTGGGCGTGGATAACATTTGCGTAGGAGCGGTTAGTAAGGATTTGCTGAAATAATTATAGACAAAATAATAATTGAATTATTAGACAGCAGGTCAATACAAGAATAGAATATAATATTATTATACACCAACAATCGATACATTATAACATAAAAAAGTGATAAAGAAAAAAGATAAGAACATGGGCTAATATGTGGCAGTACAATGGCAGTCTTATCGCCTAGAAGCCGAAATTAAGGCCACTGCGATGATAGTTTTAGCAATGTTAGCTCAGTGGTTAGCGCTGGTAGTTCACAACCCAAAGTGCGTGGGTTCAAACTCCAACAATGAGCTTGAGTTGCTGGTGAAGGATAACGTTGTGAGGAAACCAAAGCACTTTTTAGGAAGGTGGGGTACTTTTTAGTACTCAGCTGTCAAGTTAAAAATCTGCTGCCAAACATCTAACGGTGTGTTTCGCCAGCCTCACTTAAGAGCCAGTTCCATTCTAGGCTCTTTTTCTTTCAACGCTGACTGGCTAGGTGTTTGACCACAACTCACCTGATGTTAAGTGACGGTCTGGTCGAAGATGGTAAAGCACACCTAGCCTGGTATAGAAGGCTCTCAAGTGAGGCCAGGCTAGGTGTGCTTTAACATCTTCGAACACACCGTCATTTAACATCAGATGAGCTGCGGTTAAACATCTACCTTGTCAACCATAAAAAAAATACGAATGATTACTAGGTACGTCATAAGAAAATTTTACGTGTGTGTAAAAATCAAATTATAAGCACTGCTGTTCTCTTTCCAACGAATTAAAACTACCAAACTTGAAAGTGTTAGCTAATCAAAACAATTTGAGTAAGGACATTTTCACAATTAGTGCTAATTGAGTTACTGTAACACATCTATATTGCTACAACGATGCGCAGACGCCACACCTGTCGGCCATAACTATCCGCCACAATGCGGACAAACGTATCAAAGTCCCGTGGCCAATTAATTCGGGTAATCTATTGGGTTTTTGAGTACTGGCCGTAGTAGAAAAAAATAAATATGTATGTTTTGCAGTTGTCTTGGGTATAGTGTACAGCCGTGAACGAAGAAAAAAAAAAACATGGAGTACTAAAATGTCCACGAATATGTCGACAGTAGACAAACAAACATATTAGTGTCCTGAGGCCAATTAATTCCGGCTTATCTACTGCTGTCGTCGTCGGTACGAGAAAAATAATGAAAACGGGACTGTAAGCTTGTTCGTTGCGCAGTCAAGCGATGAATACGCTACACATTTTTGCAGAGAAAAAAGGAGGAGGTTCGCAATTCATGACATTTTTTTGTTATATGTAGGTATATTACTCGGTTGGAACGATTTGAAAACCTCTGTTTTTTTTTATTTGAAAGGATACACTTTCCCATTGGTCCCATACAAATTTCATCAAAATAGGTAAAGTAGTTTGATTTTTTAATCTAAATAACTGAAAAATAATATGTCATCCATTCCGTATCTCAAAAGGAACAAACGGAACCCTTATAGGATCCCTTTGTTGTCCGTCTGTCAAGACCTTCTTTCTCGGGAACGCGTAGAGATATCGAGTTGAAATTAAAAACCTTATACGTAGATCTGTAGTCCCTTGCAGCTGTGAAACTTCTCTACTGTAAAAAAAAAATATAATTAAAGCCATTTATGTCGCAAAAGGTTGCAACAGAGTGGTGGCCTAGGCAAGGTAAGCGGAGCGTTGGTCGTCCAGCCGCAAGATGGGTCGACGATATTGTCACCGGCGCGGGTCGAACCTGGACCAGATTGGCACAGGACTGAGGCAGATGGTATAACAAGAGAGAGGTCTATACCCAGCAGTGGGATAAAGAAGGCTGTGGATGATGATGATGATGTCGCAAAAAGTCGCATATTTCGACACTCACAAGGGAATCAAAACCTACTTCCCGTTGACCTAGAACAATGAAATTTGGCAAGAAGCATTGTCTTATAGTAGGTACACATAAAGAAAAAAAACCGGAAACTACATTATTTTGTTTATAATTAATAAACACTAATAATTAGTTTATGCGGAACCCTTAGTGGGCGAGTCTGACTCGCACTTGTCTGTTATTTGTAAAAAATATGATTTTTCTCTCGATTGCAAATGGATACACTTACTGTGTTTTGTTTGAGTTATTATTCAATTGTATTGGGGTTGCATTAATTATCTATATACTTCTGTCATCCAATCGTAAGATTACGTAATCCTTTGCGAAAAAACTCAGGGGACTTAGACTTCACACTTTTTTTGTGGAGGTTACTGCAGCTGTAGAAACAACATGGCTGTTAAGAGTAAACCTTCGCATGTCTCAAAGAAATGAACGCCAAAACAGCGACGCCCTGAACTTTGTTTTGCTAATCAAAGTTCTTGTACCGCTGCAATAGTCATAGACACGGGTTATCTCTTACCATTAGGAGAGCGTTTCGTTCGTCTCATTACTATCTCTACATAGTTTAAAACAAAGTCGCTTCCTACCGTCTGTACGCTTAGATCTTTTAAACTACGCAACGGATTTTAATGCGGTTTCCATCAATAGACAAAGTGATTCAAGAGAAATGTTTCTATGTATAATACCAAACCACATTAGTATCTTCATTGTACCCGTGCGAAGCTTCGCGGCGGGTTGCTAATTAGATATTTAAAAAAAAACTTAATCTCTGTAGATAAAACTTATATAATGTTTTTTTTTAAAGGTTATGTGATGAACGAGACGCTTTCCTGATGGTAAGAGATAAACGCCTGCCCATGACCACTGCAGCGACACAAACAACTTTGAGTAACAAAACAAAGTCCAGGGCATCGCTGCTTTGGCGCTCATTACTTTGAGACTAGATGGTTAGTCTCAACAGCCCTGTAATTTCGCTAGCTGCAGTACCCTTCAAACCGGAACTCAGTAATGTTTACACTACACAGCTTGGCGGCAGAATATCTGGTGCTGCAGTGGTACCTACATAGACGACTTCTTGCTAAGGAAATCTTCCACCAAGTAAATCTATTGTGTCTATTGGGGCTAGTAAATTTCTCACTTAACTTTAGAGATGACGTCGCCGCATTTACAATTCCAATTTATCATTTACAATGTAACAATCCATCACAAATCATACATCACAAGTGTTAAAAGGCCGTCGGAATAAACTAATCGTGCCCGAGTACCGAGACAGCTACTGAGCACGTGATGATTTATCTTATATCATATTTATTACGTACGATTAAGGATGCTAATTTGAATCTTTTTGATTTATAATTACGGTTTATAATTAAATGATAGCTAGCTTATGAAAATGGATAGCTCAAATAATTCACATAAGTTAGTCATATTTCATTATTGTTTTGCGCCACATCATTGATTCTCTTCTAAGTTGACTGCCCTGTTAGCTTATTTGGTAGAATATCTGCTCTGATGATAAATGTTTGGTCTATGTCTGGATGATTTGTATGAACAGTTTTGTAGCGATGATAGCTCAGTGGTTAGTGTGGTCGGTTCGCATGCCGAAGGGCGTGGGTTCAAACCCTAACAATAAGCTTGAGCTGCCGGAAGGAAACCATAGCGTGGTGGTAGAGTACTTTCTAGTACTCGGCTGGCTAGATACTACCCTCAAGTTGAAAATCTGCCACCAAGCATCTAACGGTGTGTCCCGGCAGCCTCACTTGAGAGCCAGTTCCATTCCAGGCTAGGTGTGCTTTACCATCTTCGACCACACCGTCACTGACATCAGGTGAGTTGTGGTCAAACACCTAGCCTGTCAGCCATAAAAATCAGCCGACTCTTCTACGGCAACCACGGGTAGAGAGGGTGGGGTGCAATTCTTACGCCGTCACCACCACGGCATACAGTACACCTACAGTATACCTAGTACAGTAGGTAGAAAAACCTTCGAAGGTCGCTATCCTTAACCCACACCACTCAAAATAATTCCCCTTCATTTGCCTTCGAGATTCCTAGAACGTTCTAATTGATAGAAAGTAAATTTAAGGTACGTAAATAGAAAATACCCGAAAGTTTTGGGATAAAAACAAAATGATTGCGTGGGTTTAGGATCAAAGGAATCTTCTTGGTATAAGCTTTATTTTGCTTTAGACATACTTGAGATGTCTATGTTGTATTGCAATTTGGGATAAGTTTTTTTAAATCTTAGCTGAATGAGCGGTATTTCGTACTTGGTGCTGTAGCGTTTTGCTGTGGTGGTGCCGGCGTAAGAATTGTACCCCACCCTCTCTACCCGTGGTTGCCGTAAGAGTCGGCTAAGGGATGTAATTCGGAAGATGGGCAGCAGCGTCTTCCTTGAACAATCACACTTAACTGCGCTCGTCAACCCGCCTGCCAAGCGTGGCGAGTATTGGCAAAACCCCCCAGGAGGAGGCCTATGTCCAGCAGTGGACGTCCTATTGCTGATGATGTGTGATGATGATGCTGTAGCGTTGACTTCAGCCTCGCATCTACAGAGTTATAAGCCTGATGTGACCCTTAATCAAATGTATGGAAATCGTGAAAAAAATCAGCTGTTCTATAGCTATCAACTGTCCCAACCTGCAACTGTTTGCTTCGAGAATACTATACTGCTATAATGAAACACTGGTCCAAATTAAAATATGACATATTATTTTGACATTTTTATTACAAGACATTTTTTTTAATTACCTAATACGTATATTGTATTAAGATTTTAACATAGCATTTAATTATTACTTATCTATATGGACTGGTTCTAAAATAAATTTATATTAAGTTTGGATCTATATAACTTATTTTTAAATAATCGTTAAAGTCATATAACAAGGTCTCTTGAAGCCAAGATTACTGTTTGATTCTGAAGCACGCGATGGAAGATGTAACCCGAATAAAATTGGGTACGCGGTTGTAGACCGCGGACCCCAGAATGTATACAGATCTCTCCGACTTGACAGGCCAATGCGATAGCGTTACTAGTTGGTATTTCTGTTCATTGTTGCTTTATATCTAACGTGCTGTGGACGCCCAGGCATTGAAATTAACCTATGTGGGTCGCTTAATAAAATCTAACTAAAACACGCTAACCGACCATCACAAACTCTTCATATGCGCATAACATCCCATAACACAAACAAAGAAAAAGGAATAAATCTACGATTGTTGATCGTCTTCCCCAAAACGTGTCAATACAAACAAACACCAAGGGATATATGTTTTAAAAGGAGTTTCGAGGGATATGGCGGGCTCGTGAGATCCTTGAAGGGACGCTCAAATGGCTTTGATATAATGATATTTGCGCATAAAATATCGGATAGTCACGTGACACAAGAACGTGACGTGTCACGTTGTGGCTGAAACATACCTGTGTGTAGAAGTAAATATTATAATCATATATTGTTTGTAGCGATGATAGCTCAGTGGTTAGCACGGTCGGTTTGCATGCCGAAGAGCGTTGGTTCAAACCCTACCAATGAGCTTGAGCTGCCGGTGAAGGAAAACATCGTGTGGAAACCATAGCGTGGTGGTAGGGTACTTTCTAGTACTCGGCTGGCAAGCTACCCTCAAGTTGAAAATCTGCTGCCAAGCATCTAACGGTGTGTTCCGGCAGCCTCACTTGAGAGCCAGTTTTATTCCACGCTAGGTGTGCTTACCATCTTCGACCACACCGCCACTTAACATCATATGAGCTGTGGTCAAAAACTTAGCCTGTTTAAGTATTCTTCATATAAGTTATTTGACTTCCATAGTACAAGCTTTGCTTAGCTTTGGGTCAGATGGCGCTTTGTATAATGTCCTACGATATTCATTTGTTTTTATGTTTTAAACGTTATAGAAAACGCCATGACATCAACATTAATGACTGCGCCGGCGGTGTACTAAAGCAAAACGGTCACCACCAATCAGACAGCGTGTGAACAATAAAACGCCTACAAACAAACAAGCCACGCCTAGAAGCCATGGTGACGCGATGACCCTGGCGGGATGCCAGGGCCATCTGATGGATCATCTGAGAGAGTCTTGAACATTCCGAACACAATTTTAGAAGGCATTGTGTAATTTTTTTTCATCATACTAGGCATCATGCGTTTGGCCACGAACTTACCTGATGGTAAGCGACGATGTGGCCGAAGATGAAGCACGATTGCCTAGGAAATATCTATTCACGACCCCGGGTTGTAACAAAATAAGGTAGATTTGTTTCTATTGCTTGTGTTTGACCACCATCTCGCTTGATGTTAAGCGAAGATGCGGTCTACTATGGAGCACGCTCGCCTAGAAGAAACCAATTCAGTCGCGACTTGAAGGCACCCAGATTATATCTATTAAGGAACACCCACTCGGGCAGCAAATTCCATTAACTCTTAATTAAATGTAAGAGTTGATTTTGGAAGATTACGTTTAGTTGCATAATATCTTATCCGATTGTAGCAAAACATCTAATTCGCGCTGGTCATTCCTCGATTGTTCACGATACTATTCGCAGAATGTATATTGTTTTCATACAGCCAAATTTCATATAGCCATTCATCCATAGCCATAATCAAATATGCAAAGATTATAATATAGAAACCAGATAACTGATATACAATGTTACAAAAGCGAAAGTTTGTCTACATGTTTGTCTGTCTTATATCGGATACATTTCGGAGAGTGTGCCTAAGAATTGTTTAATTTGGTTCCCACCTGCCCCTTTCTATCACCGGACGGCTAAGCAGACGCGGCCAAAGCGTCATCTTACATGGTGGATATTCCCAACGTACGGACTAAACGCTTCGATTCCAAATTCTTAATACGTGCAGCGAGGATGTGGAACTCTCTGCCGGCGTCTGTTTTTCCCGCGGAGTACAACTTGGGTGTCTTCAAATCCAGAGTAAACAGTTTTTTTCTAGGTAAGCGTGCTTCATCTTAGACTGCATCCTGCTTAACATCAGGCAGGACGTGGTCAAACGCAAAACTATTTAGTATTAAAAAAAAATGATTGTTTTTTTTCACGTTGGGAAAGCTGGATGGATTATGAAGATTTTTGGAACGGAGATTAACATTGACTACTTTTTATCTAGGAAAAATATCGTCAAATAATTTCGGAATATTGACATACTTTTAATTGTAAACTCTTTTAGAACACCCATCTATAGAACACCAATGTTATATCATCACTTAAATGTTTGCGCTGGATGGGTATTGAACCTACGGCTCGCACCTCATCAAGCAGAGCTACTACCAAATTTCCATGCTTTACTTAATTCATTACTACATCACAAGGGTTCCATCATGTACGTAAAAAGTATTATATACACAAGCATATAACACAAACACAATCAAAACAAAATGAATGTGCCCACAAGATTCGTCTCGACTCACATGACGTCACATGTCACGCACACAAGCCTCTTAATGTTTGCATTCAAGATTAAGAACAGAACACGTCTAATGAAAGAGTACAGATATGTTTTTCTAGTGAATTGCCATGATAATTTTCTCAAGTAAGCAAACTTTGAAAAAATATATGATGATAATACAGTTATATCTGAATAGTTTTTTTTTTTTTAAATTAGTAATAGGCTTACGTTTGTTCGCCATCTCACCTAATGTTAAGTGATGATGCGGTCTAAAATGAAGCACGCTTACCTAGAAAAAACCTATTTAGTCTGGATTTGAAGACACCCAAGTTGTACTTTGCGGGAAAAACGAAAGCAGAGGCCGGCAGAGAGTTCCACATCCTCGCTGTACGTATTAAGAATGTGGAATCGAAGCGTTTAGTCTGTACGTGGGGAATATCCTCCATGTAAGAATGGCGCTTTGGCCATGTCTGCCTAGCCGTCCAGTAATAAAAAGAGATAGGTGGAACCAAATAAAAAATAATAGTGGTTAATTTATTAGACCGCCAAATCTCTCCCTAATCTATTACAAGAACTCAGCCTGCCAAGAACAACCTTATAAGTTAATAAACCAAAGAGTAAGTTTATCCTAGATCAAATCTTATTAGAGCTACGTGGATGAAGCCTAATGTGCCAGAAAGAAAAAAGGTATTTATATTATGCGTGATCTGGAGATAAAATAGAAATAAGATGAAAATATTTCTGAGTAGTTACAAGACAATCCAGGAAAAACCTGAAAAAAATACATCCGTTTTGAATCTGAACGTGATACCGAGTTTTCTTCGCAAGGACCTCATTTTTTCTACACATCCGACATTTCACGGAATATTACAGTACAAAGCCATACAATAGAGCAGAAATAAGAAATATTACCTCGTAATGTTCCCCCATGTCAGGATGAGGTCGGAACATAGTGTACACGACGGGCACTGACCTCAAGGATGATATTCAATGCTTCCAGCAAAGATTTTTTTTTATTTTTCAAGGTTCTGGCTGTCCGATAGAAAAATGAAGATCGAGGAATTAAACTATAAAGATCTGAGACACACTAAAGTGAAATGACATAGGTAAAAAATAACAACAATATAACATAATTTCACTTCGATGGTCTTTTAGATTAGGTTATTTTTATAAATTTGTAAATAGTGTTAGTAGTATTTTTTTTAAGTTGTTATTATTACATTAAAATTTAGAATTTGTAATTTAAAAAATTAACTGGTCTGTGACTGGTCTGGCCACGTTTGTCGCATGTCAAACAACCGCTGGGCAAAGGTCATCACAGTTTGGACGCGAAAATTTAAGCGATCAGAATCGATCCAGATTAAGGTGGTGTGACGAACTAAATCGGCACGAGAGTCACTGACCACCAAAGCCGAAAACTGGGAAGTCTGGAAGGAGAAAAGGGAGGCCTTTACCCAGCAGTGGGACACAAGAGGCTGAAATAAAAGCCTTTTAATGTTCTACGTGAGAAAATGTTTGAAAGTGGTTCATATTTTTACTTTATATTTCAATTTAATTTGTTAGCTTTGTTTAATTCAGCTACATTTTCCAATTCGTCTTCATCTTAACGCATAACAAAAGATGAGTACTTATGACCCATGCAGTGTCTCGTACCTCAAAAATAACTCACCATCACAAACGTCCGATTTTTATAAGCTTTCTAAATTGCTGTGAAATTACGGCGCCCGTATCAAATTTGCGAGTCAGCTTCAAAATAAATCTTAATTACCTTCCAACCCAACCATCTTGGAGAGATATTTTTAGGTTCAGAGAGTGGTTGTTTTGCGTGTGTGTATCCGTCATGATGTACGTGCGTAGCATTTTTAGGGTTCCATACATAAAGGCTCCAACGAAACCCTACAACAAACTACGCCGGTATCTCTCCGATCTTAGATGCACCGTAATACGTAACTACTAAGAGGCTAGGGCAGTGCCGTATACTGGGAGAAAAAAGAAAGAAAATATTTATTTTTTTAAAAGCACTAGGCTCTACACTATGTACAATGAATACAACTAAAAACCACACACACAAGTAAAAATATTTAAACTACGCACATTTTTAATTCGGACTAGGAATGCGTTTGGCCACGAACTCATTTGATGGAAAACGATAATGTAGCCGAAGATGGAGCACGCTTGCCTAGGAATGACGAGATCAGATGACTAGATGTTAACCTAGACGAAATGAGTTATGGCAAGAACGCAGAAAGAGTCATGTCACCCCATAAAGTATCGAATTACAAGCGCGAGTGTGGGAAAGTGATATAATGTGGTCATACATGACTTTTTGTGTTGCTTCCAATACTTCATCGAAGCTTGTAGTAAAGTCGCCACTACTTTACTAAGGCATGACTGGATTTGACTGGCACTGACTGGACATGACCAAGACTAGACTTTTACTACAAAGATAAAGAAGCTGAAAACTGAAGACTGCTCACAAAATACACAAAAATTTAAACTGGCAGAATGCACAGAGGGCGATGCCAAGAAGAAAGAGAAAAAAAGACCTAGACGACCTCCTGCTAAGGGGATTTACCACTAGGTAAATATAAAGTATCTATATATAAACAAATTCAAAGTATCTAAGATGGAATATCGAGTAACCGAACGCTAGGGCATTACACAACCCTTTTCGAAACAAGCCCTCGATCTCTCTTCAATTTTTCTCTCATAACTATACCAGCGGGACGCCCAAAATTATACCCCGCAATCATACTCAAATACCATCTTTAACCTCCAAAAAATAGAGACCAAATTCCTGTGCTGTGTTGGACGTTTTTTTAGCGGTCGGAGTGAGAGAAGGTAGGACATAATCAAGTTAATGAGATGGCAGCGTCGGATGTCGTTACGTTTTGATCTGGAGTGTCAACAGGGTGCGATCCGGCGCAATGCGAAAGGACTCGTATTTTCGAGATATTAATGACCCTAAGGGGATTAAAATAAGGATGATAATGGCTCCTGAATTTTAACTTATAATTACATTTATGCATTATATAGAACAAACTTGTATAGCGTTCTAAATACAGCCAGTTTTGACTCTAAGTAATGAGCTATAAACGAACACTATATTTATACACATATCACACATCATTAGCCATAGAACGTCCACTGCTGGACATAGGCCTTCTCCTGGGGGGTTTTGGCCAATACTCGCCACGCTTGGCAGGCGGGTTGGAACAATAAAATACAAACAGTATATGGCAATGGTGGCTATATTATTAGCCAAACTTGCAACAGGTGACGTCGATCCCCACCACCGCCTATAAAAACAAGCGTTGTTTCGAAAGCGGGTAGTATTGCTGCCCAGTCGCTAGACGGTAAGGTGGTTGGTTTCGACGCTGCTTACTGTAAGTCCGTTCCATATTGTATTTCGTGGTTATTTCTGATAAATTGTGATAATTCTTATTGTGTGGTAATTAACGGCTGTTTATGTATTTGTATGTTTGAAATTGTGTTAAATTCGGTCAATTATTGTTGCAATACATTAAATAGGAATTGTTATGTTTAGATGTTTGTTTTTCTTTTATATTTTAACACTTCTGATTCCTAAAAATATTGTTTCACGTTCCCCACTCTCTCTACCCGTGGTTGCCGTAAGAGTCGGCTAATAGATGTAATCCGGAAGATGGGCAGCAGCGTCTTCCTTGAACAATCATACCTAACTGCGCTCGCCAACCCGCCTGCCAAGCGTGGCGAGTATTGGCAAAACCCCCAGGAGGAGGCCTATGTCCAGCAGTGGACGTCCTATGGCTAATGATGTGTGATATGTGTATAATATGGTCAGCGCACTGCGAGCACGTTGACCTTTTTTAACGTGAACTATATTAAACATCAGATAGAGCGTGGTCAAACGCAAAACTATTTACAAATATAAAAAAAAAGCAAATAAAAGTTATCGGTGCGCTAATGATTAAAAACATACATGAAATTGCTGATTTATATGAAATGGCTGGTTTATTTTAGATTCCAAAACCATTGGTTAGATCAAACAATAATTCTAACGTTAATAATTTTCAGCCAATTTATCCTAAACCCCAAAATTGATACAATCGCGCTACACTCGGCAGAATTTAATCAAACGAAATTTTTGTGCGTGAAAAAGCGCTTTAACAGCTCAAGTTACTTTGAAGAAAGTATTACAGAGATGCGAGAATTTTTTTTCAGTACGCAAATTCCACCACGCTTCCAATTTAGCGAGTCAACATAAGAACGTGCGTACTACCTAATTACGTATCTAATGTGGCCTGAATTGCACAGGCTTTTACAAGCTCACACATCTAGACACGTTATACGACGGCGAACGAATTTCATTTTAGTGCTTATAACATGGTAATGAGATGTTACAAAATTCGAGAATTTCAAGCGCTTGAAATTTTTGGCTGTGCGAGACATAGGTAATAGCACTCTGTTTTTATTGGACAGCGAAATTGAATATACTATGTAGACATGTATGTCTATGTAGTCATCCCACTAATATTATAAATGTAAAAGTTTGGATGGATGGATGTTTGTTACTCAATCACGCCAGAACGGCGAAACGGATCTGGATGAAATTTTGCAAGTAGATTCTTTAAGCCCTGGAATATCATTTTAACATAATAACACATAATTAATAATAACATAACACTTCTTTTTTGGGCAGTCGTATAATATGGTATTGCCGTGGTGGTGCCGGCGTAAGAATAGTACCCTACCCTATCTACCCGAGGTTACCGTAAGAGTCGGCTAAGGGATGTAATCCGGATGATGGGCAGCAGCGTCTTCCTTGAACAATCACACCTAACTGCGCTCGCCATCCCGCCTGCCAAGCGTGGCGAGTATTGGCAAAACCCTCCCAGGAGGAGGGCCTATGTCCAGCAGTGGATTTCCTATGGCTGATGATGTGATGTGATGTGTCTGTCTGGCTGTGTGTGTGTCTGTCTGTGGCATCGTAGCTCTTAAACGGATGGACTGATTTCGATCCGGTTTTGTTCATTTGAAAACTAGTTTCCTTGCTGCGATTCTCAGCTGTATTTAGTTAACTGCGTAGGGGTTTTTTAAATTTTTAATTTAATTAATCTCACTGGGTTTCAAATGTTATGGAAAAAATCGAAAAATTTTAACCTTTGTACCACCCATACTGTTTTTGTTTTTATACAAAAGTAAACATAAATACGAGTATACGTATGTAGGTATCAATAATGGAGTTAGCATTTATTCCCAGTTCCAGTCTAGAAGATAGTAATGAAATTTGTATTTCTAGAAATGCTGGTGACTTTCAGCGAACTGCGGTCAAAGGTACTGTAATTGGCTGCGTAACGTGAAAGGTCAAGAACATAAGGTCAATAAGTACTAAACTTGAATTCACTAATACATTAAATAGCAAAATAAAATAAAATAACTATCAGTCCTTTTTAATGTAGTAACAAAACAAAGGGGCATCGCTGCTTTGGCGCTCATTACTTTGAGACATTTGATCTAGCTGGAGTACCCTTCAAACCGGAACACACATCATCACATCATCAGCCATAGGACGTCCACTGCTGGACATAGGCCTCCTTCTGGGGGGGTTTTGCCAATACTCGCCAAGCTTGGCAGGCGGGTTGGTGAGCGCAATTAGGAATGATTGTTCAAGGAAGACGCTGCTGCCCATCTCCGGATTACATACATCCTTTAGCCGACTATTACGGCAACCACGGGTAGAGACGGTGGGGTACTATTCTTACGCCGGCACCACCACGGAAACAACCGGAACACAGTAATGATTAAATCTCCTAGTCACTGCAGTAAACGGTTACCATATTACAAATATTCTAGAATCAATAGTCTTAATCCGTTCAGAGTGCACAATGTAGCCCCGAGAACACAAATAAAAAGTAAGTTACAAACCAAATTGAATATCGGATCCGAAAACTCGACTTCTCGTTAATTGAAATCCAAATTTTTAATCCAATCACGTAGTAACTTCAGACGAGGAAATATCGGCAAATATCCAATGATCCACTTTGAACTTTCCAATGGAAATGTTATCGCGAATTGCGATATGAAATACGTTCTTTTTTCAATTACGATATCTCTTTATAGTTCACTAGCTGTGCCCCGCGGTTTCACCCGCGCTAGATGCCTACGTCATAGTAAGTTTCATACAAACTTTCATCCCCTATTTTATCCCCTTGGGGGTAGAATTAATCAAAATCCTTTCTTAGCGGATGCTTACGTCATAGCATCTGCATGCCAAATTTCAGCCCGATCCGTCCAGTGGTTTGGGCTGTACGTTGATAGATCACTGTCAGTCAGTCAGTCAGTCAGTCAGTCAGTCAGTCAGTCAGTCAGCCACCTTTGAGTTATATATATTTAGATAGATATCAGAAATAATGTAGGTACAATAACAGACACATCTTAACAGTAGTGCACTGGCGGTCTTATCGCTTACAGCGATCTCTTTCCGACAACTTTTTTTTTAGTTTATGTTATATCTCTACAGACTTCAAGGTACGTGCCTTTTTTAATTTTTAACATTTTATTTATTTTACTATTATAGGCAACCATGCCATGTACTCCGCAGACCGGCAGAGTATGTCGGCAATCAGGTACTGAACCTTGTAGCGGCGATGGTTTGATGTCGCAAACGATGACATGAAGACCAACGAACTTCACGTTACGTTTACATAAAAATACGTAGCGATGATAGCTCGGTGGTTAGAGCGGTCGGTTCGCATGCCGAAGGGCGTGGGTTCAAACCCCAACAATGAGCTTGAGCTGCCGGTGAAGGAAAACACCTTTTTTTTTGGCTTACAAGCTAGGTATTTGACCACAACTCACCTGATGTTAAGTGACGGTGTGGTCAAAGATAGTAAACACACCTAGCCTGTAATGGAACTGGCTCTCGTGAGGCTGCCGGAACACACCGTTATATGCTTGGCAGATTTTCAACTTGAGGGTGGTAGCTAACCAGCCGAGTACTAGAAAGGACCCTGCTATGGTTTCCTTCACCGGCAGCTCAAGCTCATTGTTGGGGTTTGAATCCACGCCCTTCGGCATGCGAACTGACCGCGCTTACCACTGAGCTATCATCGCTATTGCATTCAAGAAAACAACATCTTTCACTTCCATGAAAAACAAACAATTTTGATTAAACATAAAACATGGTTTACATAATGGCTTCTCACAATACCCATTTCAAAAATGTCAAGATAGAAAATACTTTTTCTAAATTGAAATGTAAAATTTGTCATCTCTGCGTTGAACGGAAAAAAAAACGTGTAGGTATCCAGCTCGCATGGAGGGAATCGGAAAATTAAATTGTGTTTTTCAAGAGTGAACCCGGACAGCGTAAAGGGGCAAAAAGGATTTTTATTTTAAAGGCCTTTTGATAGGATCGGAATGTTGGTTTGGAGTTATTTTGTAAATCAAAAAAGTGTCGACTAGCTTTAACTTTTTAAGCTTTGATGTTTTATTGATTTTAAAACAGAATATCTGGCTGAACTGTCTCCACGTACATAAGTACTATGGGATATTTCTATATTCAGCAATGATTTTTATTTATTGTAGACTGAATATAATTAATTTACTGATATTTTCAAAATTGATTTCTACTGGCCATTTTTTTAAATCTAGAAAAAAAACGAGATGTACCGAAATACGACGAACAACACGACCCGTAGTGCGAAGCAAGACGAGGCCGCGCGCGCTTTGTTCTCAGCTTTGTCTCCATGATGAAGGCCATCGGATGTGGCCGAAACTATAGTCGGAGTTTCCAATAAAATTAAACGTTTCCATATTAAGGTTAACAATTTTTTTATGTAATTGCTGCTTAAAATACCTTACCACCGTGCAAAAACACCGATATCACTTTTGCGTTTCTCCAATAATCTTAACACTAAATTACTCACCTAATCAATATTTTCAGTTGATTTTTTCTCAACATGCAACACCAAAAACTAAACTGGGTAGTACCTGCAAAAGAAATTGTTAGTTTAAAGTAATTGTTGTTTTTTTTTTTTTCTATGCTACGGATGTGCCGCCCAAGGCTTCTACTACGCCACTGACAGCGACATCTCCGTTTGTTTTTTTTTTAATTGTTTATGGTCTGTCTACAGAGGCATTTGAACCATTTCTCTATTTGGAATTACAGCACTTCACTTTTATAATTTTGTCTTCAATTTTTGCAATATACATCTATAGTTACAGTAAAAGGCCAGTCGTGGTCAAGTCCAGTCAGTACCAGTCAAATCAAGTCATGCCTTGTAAAGTAGTGGCGACTTTACTATAAGCTTCCGGATGGAGTTTTGGAAGCAAGGAGTTTTAACAACATTATATCATTTTCCCACACTCGCGCTTGTAATTAGGCACTTTATGAATAAAACAGCACTATTATTATGCATAAACACTTGAAAAAAACATTAATTTTGAAAAAAAAAATACAATCGAACCTTACCGCGTTCCCGCCAAAACCTCCAATCTTCGTATTTTTTATTTATTGACATTTTATCATATTGACATATATTATGATTTTGACATTTTTAGTATTATTTTTATTAATATGAATGGAAAAATGACCTTACTTTGTTACGACTATAACATTCCTATTATAAACTGTCCCAGTCAGCGCAGGCCTCTTCTCATTGTGAGAAGGGTAATAATAGTCGACCACGCTGGCCAAGTGTAGGTCGGAAGACTATTCGAGAACTTTTTTAACGGTCATGCCCTAATAAAGTAGTGATAACTATTATACAAGACTTCGAACTAGTGCTTACGTAAAATAGATTTGCTTTGGAGAAACATCTGACGGTCAAGTCAGTTACTATGACAACTAAATAGACACGATCAGATTACGCGCCCGAAACGTCAGCCGACCTTTGTGTGGGTAGCGTGAATGATTGTACCTTCAATGGTATTTGGGTATGGTATAAGTCACAAGCTATGCTATATAATATACAAACCTAAAACCCGCTCAAGTTCTTACTCAGCACTATATTTTTGATATTACTAATTGTATAGAAATATGTTTGGAATCTTATTTCTTTTCAGGAATAGATATAAACACTTTATTGTCCACACCAGAAATAGAAAAATGTACAGAAACAAACCATCTTTATGAGCTAGTACCACAAATGGCGATATAGCCGCCATTGTGGCAAGCCTTAAAGCTATATCTTCCAGGTAACCAGGTATGGATAACAAGTTACCGACTAAAAACAAATGAGAGATGTTTTGTAGCGATGATAGCTCAGTGGTTAGCGCGGTCGGTTCGCATGCCGAAGGGCGTGGGTTCAAACCCCAACAACGAGCTTGAGCTGCCGGTGAAAGAAAAACTTCGTGAGGAAACCATAGCGTGGTGGTAGGGTACTTTCTAGTACTCTGCTGGCTAACTACCACCCTCAAGTTGAAAATCTGCCGCCAAGCGTCTAACGGTTCTGGCAGCCTCATTTGAGAGCTTGTTCCATTCCAAGCTAGGTGTGCTTTACCATCTTCGACCACACCGTCACTTAACATCAGGTGATTTGTGGTCAAACATCGAGCACGGCACGGCAAACCTTAAAAAAATATATCTAATTCTAGACCCTGTAATTTCGCTAGCTGCAGTACCCTTCAAACCGGAACATAGTAATGTTTACACACTACCTGCTGCTTAGCGGTAGAATATCGGGTACTGCAGTGGTAACTACCCAGACGACCTACAGCAAGAAAGCTAAGGAGATCTACCTCCAAATTTTATTTGGTAGTAGGTTTGCTTTAGAATTTGTTCGGCGTAGGTATAATACTTACTCAAAACATAATATTTATGTGTTTTTGTATATTCTGTTTTAGATGTTGATTGTATTTACTAAATAAAATTATTATTATTAACCTCAACTTGCCGAGTACATCTATAAATTAATTGTTGTAAAGAGTATCCAAATCAGCATTGGTAGGATCATATCAAAGCTTGTCCAGGGACAAAATTAAGTTTTTTTTTATAAAGAGTGGTAGTGAAGTGTTTGAGTGATATGTAAAGTTTCGGATAAGTATTTTTAAATTGTTGTCAAGTTAGTTAAATTATAATTTTCATCACCGTTCAAAATCAAAAAGTCATTTATTCAGTTTAGGCCCTGGTAAGGCACTTATGAACGTTAAGTTACATGTTTGAATCTACCACCGGCTCGTAACTACACTTCAACTGAGAAGACTCCGGTAAAAAAATCAGCAAGGCATTTTTTTTGTGGATCTTTCTTTTCATATTAGGTTACAGTTTATACAGTTTACAGTTATAAATATTAATACATTATGCTTGTATACTGTTGTAACCGAAACGACTGTTATGCGGAAATAAACCAAATATATACTTTGTACACTCAAAATGAACTTCCGCAAAGTGACGCCTGAATCAATTTCTCAATTATTTGGTTAGCACAAGCTTTTCTTAATTTAGGGTTAGAATGAAAGCATCATCGTTATAAGCCCACATTAGTCCTTTGTTATACAAGGGTCTGTCCTATTGCATGCGATCTTTGGATTTACGTTTCTAGTAATTTCTCCCTGCTTTACGTATATCAAAACTTCAGGAAGTCCACAGCGTCCTACGATACGTTTGCCGGTGTCTCCACACGTGTACCCCAACGGTTATCGGTTCAACGACAGACATGACCAGCCCACTACCACTTCAGCTTGCTAATGTACAAGCGAATTACTTTGTCAATTGCTGAGTGGAATATTCAACAATATTTATCTGTCTACTATTTTGCTGCGGCCCGCGGTTTTACCCGCTGTTTTACATACATGTGAACACTACATTTTATCGGGATAAAAAACCCAGGATGTTTATACCATCATCATCATCTCAGCCGTAGGACGTCCACTGCTGGAGATAAGCCTCCCCCATTGACTTCCATAAAGACCGGTTGGAAGCGGCTCGCATCCAGCGCGTTCCTGCGGTCTTTGTGAGGTCGTCTGTCCACCTTGTGGGTGGACGTCCTACGCTGCGCTTGCCGGTCCGTGGTCTCCACTCCAGAACTTTGCAGCCCCATCGGCCATCAGTTCTGCGTGCTGTGTGCCCTACACACTGCCACTTCAACTTGCTAATCCGCTGGGCTATGTCGGCTACTTTAGTGCGTCTACGGATCTCCTCATTTCTGAGGATTTCGATCTCGTAGGGAAACTCCGAGCATAGCCCTCTCCATAGCTCGTTGTGCGACTTTGAGCTTATCAAGAAGGCACATAGTCAGAAACCACGTTTCAGCACCATGAGTCATCATTGGTAACACACACTGGTCGAAGACTTTCGACTTGAGGCACTGAGGTATATCAGACGAAAAAACGTTGCGCAGTTTCCCGACCATACCAAATTCTATAAAATTGGTCCAGTCGTTTAAGCGTGAAGAAGTAACAAACTTACAAACTTTTGCCTTTATAATATTAGGGTGACAAGATATCCAGGTAATTTTCATATCGCTTCTTTCGCATATCTTACGCCACATATGTTCGCTGAAGAGTTAAAGCTCACCCCTAGAGGCCAGGATTTGTGGTTGAAAAACTTTGTCCATTAAGACGTGCTGGTCATCAGACCGGACTCTGTTTGTTTTGCTGTTGTTTAAGCACTTACACGTGTTAGTTCGTGTTGAAATAATCCTAATCTTCCAAGTCAATGTTCAAAATTGACGAGCAAATTTTTACCTCAACTGTAATTGAAAATAGAGAATTGAATACGAGAGATTAAATGATTTGGATATAAAAGATGAGTGAAGATTGACGAAGCAGATTTATAAGTATTCTGTAGCAATGATAGCTCAGTGGTTAATGCGTTCACACGCGAACGGGCGTGGGTTCAAACCCAACAATAAGCTTGAGGTTGAAAGAATAACATCGTGAGGAAACCATAGCATGGTGGTAGGGTATTTTCTGGTACTCAACTGGCTATCTACCCTCAAGTTGAAAATATGCCAAGCACCGGTTTTTTCAGGCAGCCTCACTTGAGAGCTTCTTTCAGGTGAGCTGTGGTCAAACACCTAACTGGTCATTTATGGTTAATTAATTTGTAAGGTCAATCTCTAACCCATCAAGTACTCTAGACAGCTATGCTCTATATATTATCAAACATGTTGTGAACCCAGCGATAGTGGCGCCAAACATCACATAAACTCAAGTGTGCCAGCACTTAAACAAAAATTACTGTCTAAATTTCATTATTATGTCTAATATTAAAACATAATTATACTATAAACCATATTTACAACATAATCACGGTGTATAAACGTCAGAAAATCATACAACTAAATTAGACTCCATTTACTATGTATTAAAATATATTTTATGTTCAAAAGGTTTTGTAACGAAAATTTAATATTAATGAGACGTTGTTAGTATTAGCGCTGAAAAGGTTACTATAATTATGTTAAACGGTTGCTAACTGAACACTTTATAGGTATAAAGAGTTCTGCACAATTTATATGAGGGCACAATACAATTGGGATAAGGTATTTTCTAGTACTCGGTTGGCTATCTACCAACGGCATAGCGTGTGCTGACAGTTCAGTGGTGAACGCGTAGCGTCAAAAGGCGTGGATTCAAACACCAACAGTGACCTTGAGCTGCCGGTGAAGGAAAACATCGTCAGGAAAACATAGCATGGTGGTAGGGTACTTTCTAGTACTCAACTTAGCTACTACCCTTAAGTTGAAAATCAGCCTCTAAGCAACTAATGGTGTGTTACGGTAGTCTCTCTTGAAAGCTACTACACGGTCACTTAACATTAGTTGAGCTGTGCTTAAACACATAGCTTATCAACAATTTAAAAAAAATAGTTGTTGTTGGTAGTAAATCTGCCGAAAAGCAACAAGTGAACAAATCTATGTTCTGGCAGCCTTATTCTAGAGCCAGCTCCCATTCCAGGGTCGGTGTGTCTACCATCTGGTAAGCGCAACTGGAGATTTATTGCCTTGTTATATCATTTGTTAGTAACTCTGATTTAGGAGCTGATGTGCGTGGATTCGATTTCCACCAAGAACAAACATTTTGTGTGCCGAAATTAGATGTTTATTCTGTGTCTGGATGTTTTGTATGTATTACTAGGGTATCGCCCCGGCTGCGCACGGGTGTTTACGGGGCTTTTGATCTATCTCAAAGGGATAAGCCAGCGTTTTCGACGAAAGCTCCCAGGTGGCTTGACTTTTTCCGACACTTCCAACAAATATCATCATATTTCAACCTACTTACACAAAACCTTGATACATTATATTCCTAAGCCTCCATCATGAATCACTCTATCTATTGGTGAAACTTGCATGACAATCCGTTCAGTAGTTTTTAAGTTTATCGCGAACAGACAGACAGACAGGCGCGGCGAGTTTAGTTTTGTAATATGTAGTGATAAGTATGATTTCATAAAAAAAAAGTTCTATCAGCTATCTTCCTATAGTATATACGCTTTGCTTAGTTTACAGCCAGATAACTTTGTGTAAAAAAATGTCGTATGACATCTTTGACTCTAAAATCTTATCCAATATGTGATCCGAATCTTATAGTTAAGAAATTAAACGAAAAGCTTGAAATGAAAACGCGAAATTCCGCTAGACATCGTTTCATGGAATGCACTATTGGTCACCCATCCTAAAACTAACCGGTTCGACCGTTGCTTCACTTCAGCTATATATCATTTTAATCTTATAGTGAACCTGAGTACGTAATACGTGGGATAAACACAGCAAATCCCTCTAGACACGTACCATCCAAGATTAGTATGTAACCGATCAACATGCCTCTAATTGCTTCTCCTTTGTAAACGAACTTGTATTGGTTTGTTCCAGTTGAGATGTTTGCATGTTGACGTCGATTCCATCAGTGGATGCGGGCACTCCGACCAACTTACCCGTAAAGACTAATAGAACGCCACTATCGTATTTTGTGAACGAAACCGGCACTGACTCGAAGAAATTTCTAGTTCCATAAATTGGCCGAACCTAACAGATAATGTTGTTATAAAGCTCAAGTTTACTTTTCGGGTTGATCGATCTGTATATGTAAATTTATAGTATATGATGACATAAATTGTCCAATGGACAATAAATATAAAAACTACGCCAGTAAAGGTGTAATTTGCTTAGCGGTGTCAAATTTGTGATACATAAGAAAATAGTAATGAGTACGACGTATTTCGATTGTTTTGTGCTAAAAGTATTGTTGACTAAACATCATCATTACTATTTATAGCTACATATAAATCAATCATCTATATATATCCATAATTTAGTTTAATCATTCGATAGGTATGGGGTAAAGTTTTTTTTTACTATGAGTGAGGATTTGAAACATGGTAATCCGAAGAAGTTTCAACACAGTGTTCAAAAATGATTATGATATTCATAAAAAAACACTCAAAGAAAATATTACACATCACATATACGCGGCCGTGTCTGCGACACAACCACAGCGCGACTTATTTTTAATAAGGTATTGTTACTTAAAATAGCTGACAGTGACGTTAGCAAAATTTGATACACATTTCACTTACTCCAGGGATCGGCAACCTGCGTTTTTTTTTGTTCTAAAGTAACGGCTCTCCAGTTCGGAACGCATAAATCTATTATTTTATTATCATAAAAATCGGGCAATAGATCTATGAGTGATTACCATGTCTCAACTACTTCTAATTATTTTATGATGCTAGTTAAAATACTTTAGTTTCTTACTTCTTAGTCGTTTGCACTCTTGACAGAGTGGTCGTGGTCATCGGTAGTGGCTCGCCTGACAATCCGTAGCCATTCTTTACGTATGTTTACTTTAGTTCGTTTTGTGCTATAAACATTTGTGTGTGCTATATTGAAACGAAAATGTTTAGTGGCTCTTTAAAAAATAAAAAATTTAACGTTTTGGCTCTTCTATTTTAAAAGGTTGCCTACCCCTGACCTACTCGTAGTCAATAACTGACCGAAGGCTTTGGCAACCCTTTTTTTTTTTTTTTTTTTTTTTCCAGGGAAAATACTTAATGTATACCACCGGCCCTGGGGCGGGCACGGTGGTTATGTGGGACTCTCCGTCCTAATGACGGCCTACCCACTAAAAACCCTGGAGTGTTCCACCTCGGCGCTTTGTGTCGAGGCTGCGGGCACGCTTTCGCATTCTTCCGCGGCCTCCACAGCGCTTGTCCTTGCGGACCCGCCTCAGGGAGCTCAAGCTCACCCCGCAACGATTACGATGTGTCGGAACACCAGACACATCGTTATCCACCTCCGAGATCTTACCAGCAAATGGGCGTCGGACGGCCCCACGTCCTAACGCCCATGATCTCCGTGCGACGGGTCAGATCAGTGGCCCCGTCGCCTGCCACTTTGGCCGCTGGGATGGGGATCGCCAGACCGGCACTCCTCCCAACCCGCAGCCCCCTCCCACTCGGCTCCTCCACTGTGCCCTCAGCTTATCAGAGGGACACGTGGAGAGCCCTCCCCTCCTCCGTCCGTCACCGGACCATTCTCCCTCGTCGTGACACGCCATATACACATCGTGCATAACGAGTCACGACCCACCTCGGGGACCAAGTAACTACTGGCGCCAGACGACCCCATGTCTGGACGCCAGTGGCCCCCATGCGACGGGTCAGCTAAGTGGCCCCGCCGCCTGCCACCTCGGCTGCAGAGGACAGGGAGAGCGGCGCACCGTCATACCGGTACTCCTCTTCCCCTGCAGCCCCACCGCGTCCGCCATCAAACAGTGGCGGCCCTGTCAAGGCCGCGGAAGGTAGGGAAAGCGGCAACGTCACACCGACAGTCCTCTCCCGCCGCGGCCTCCAGCCCTCAGCTGCAGTGTCTCCCATACGACACTGCAGCCCGCCTCAGTTGCGATACCGCCCACACAGCTCCGCAACCTACTTTGGCCGCTTCTACCAGGCCCGGGGGAACGCCCGGAGAAGCAGCCCCACCTCGGGTTCCGCTTCGTTTCACCGTGGTCACCAGTCACGGCTACTCAGCCCCCCCGCCACGACAAGGCGGGAACCCACGGGGGGGAGGCTTTGGCAACCCTACCCAAACGGGTATCAAGTTTTAGCACATTCGTTAGCACTCATATATTAGTTCTCAAGAAATTAGGGTTGCCTCATCCAACCCTAGAGCTTACAAAATTGAGGTAAATTAACTCAATTTGGTTATATAGCGATGTCACGACTAGACTTTAACAATATCTGTTACTTTATGAAACTTAATTTTAGTCAGGTTGTAAGTAATGAAGGGTCGACAAGCATCGCGTAGTTAATGGAAGCAAACGAACGGGTGGCAATAACCCCGACTTCAACTTCAATTATAGTCAACCCATTCGGCAATTCCATTGCTAACTGCTCAATTAATACCCAAACTCCATACATTACCAAAACAAAATTAAATTAACTCCAATTAAGCAACCACGATCCTTCTATTCCAGAATTACGCCAAAAATTACATCCCGATCCTTGTTAAATCTATCCTCCTATTTCTTAATTTAATATTCCCGTTAATCATTCCTAATACGGCAATCCGAATCCCAGCGGGTCTGAATAGGGTAAGGAATACATTTTCAGTAAATTAACGCACAGTTTTGGCCGTTTTCAGTGGCAGGGTCGTCTAATTCAGGATCTGACTTACCGATAACTTAAGTAAAACTTCTTTCACTAACAAGTGAAAATGTGTGGAAGAATTTTAGCTATTCTAGGCTTATATCTTTAGTGTATTTTCGCATATAAGTCGTTTTGATTACACAAGGACGAATATTCAGTAAAAGCTAAAACAATTATATTATTAATGACTTTTGAATGAATGATCAATGACTAAACTATAATTATTTATCTTAATTATACATAAAATTTGAAACAATTTTTTTAAATTTGTTACATGGTAGATACAAATTAAAATAACTATCACTAACTTTATCCCACTTATTTGTGTAATAACCCGTCGCCAACAAGTGTTTCACGTCTAAGCGACGCATCCTCAGTACGTGTTGACGCTTCGAGCGCTCGATCGAGAATGAGAATCAAACAATTATTATCAGAGAATTTTGGCTGCCACGTTTTGATTCTTTTTATTTAAACTAAAATTGTATACACTTTAATGAAATGCTTGTTTTTCCATTACATAGATTAACCACGAATCCATCAAAAGTTGATCACAGTAGTCTGGTAGTTTTTAATTATATACTATAAAAATAATTAATATTTCGTAAATCTTTGTTCAACAGGCCCTTTTGGGCTCTTCAGACCTATAAAATAACCGGGTTAGACCCGAAAGTCGAAAAACAAAATGAATAAAATTAAAAAAAGATCGCAGTCCTTTTCTAAAAGACATTCAATTCATCTTTTTGGTTTGCTTATGCAAGACTACTTACGTGTAATTACGGACGTATACCTAGTTAGTTTCCACAACCGGTGACCTTTTTCAAGGAGTTTAAATCGAGTACGAGGGTTTGCACTACGGGCCGCTGCGCGCCTCACACATGAAGACAGAGCGGTAAGGAAGTCATTGAACATCATTGCTTAAAATCAGGCAGGATGAGGTCATACGTAAATTTATTAATAAAAAAACGTCGAATATTTACAACCCGGGGTTGTTCAAGAAAAAGCGTGACAAACATGTAGGTGTTTATGCTCTAGCTTTGACCTCATCGTCATTTGTCACCAGGTGAGATAGTGATCAAAGACATGCCTTGTCTGTTATAAAACTTGGACATTATAATAACTATTATATAGTTTATCGATTGCTGAACTAAAACACAGTTAGTGTCATTCGGAACAAGTGAACATTCAGTTGCAAATGTCAGATACCGACCGTACCCAATACCTATCTAAAAATACACTACTACAATGTAAAAAGACTACTACGATAAGTTTTATTTAAAGAAAAGATGTCACTATTAGTAACTTGACTTGAATTCACAATCATAATGAAATGCGTCCATTGACTTGGTTTAAGATCAATTTAATTTAAAAAAATCCCTCCTATTTAATAATATTGACACACCCGCCCCGGTTTCACACAGGTGCAATGTAGACACTAATGTAGTTCATTATTTTGACCAATCTCCTAAGGTTTAGCCAGCGTTTGCAGTCACATCATCATCACATTATCAGCCATAGGACGTCCACTGCTGGACATAGGCCTCCTCCTGGGAAGGGGTTTTGCCAATACTCGCCACGCTTGGCAGGCGGGTTGGCGAGCGCAGTTAGGTATGATTGTTCAAGGAAGACGCTGCTGCCCATCTTCCGTATTACATCCCTTAGCCGACTCTTACAGCATCCACGGGTAGAGGTGGGGTACTATTCTTACGCCGGCACCACCACGGCACGGCGTTTGCAATGCCAGCGCACAAAAACATGTTTTTTACGACGACACATTACAAATCTTTGAAATTCTCGGATTTTCTCTACTATATAATGCATGTATTATACATATACACCTTCCTCCTGAATCACTGTCTATTGATGTAAGCCGCATTAATAATAATAATATCTTTAATGCAGGCATAAAAATAATCCCATATAAAATTTAAAATTAAGAGTTTTAAAATTTAGTTAGTTAGGTACATTTAAAATTTCTAAAATTAGATCAGTTTTTTTTTTTCTACTTATTATTTTCGATTCGCACTCTGGTGGACTTTCCTCCATTTACTAAAAAGGGGACTATTAAGACAGTCATTCAGGCCTTGCAATATGCCGGTCTTCGAATGTATCAACCCATTCCAGAAGGAAGCTACTCTGGATCTAATGACGGCATAAAATTCGTTGTGTAGTTTAAAGGAACTAAGCCGTACAGACGGCGGGAAGTGAGTTTATTTTATACTATGTAGAGATACGCTTATTCAATGTATAAGCGTGAATTATGAATATGCTGTTTTTCATTTGGTAATAGCTCTGCTTCATGAGTTTTAGGGCGTGGGTTCGAATCCTGACGACCGTTGATGTTTATTTATTTCTTTATTGTATTTTAACAACTATAATATACAAAAGGAATACTTTTGTTTACTGTTTGTTCTGTCTAAATGTATATGAATAGTAATTTACAGAAAAAGATGTATTTAAATATAATATTAATTTTATGGTTTTTATCTTCATTTAAATAATTCTTTTGTACGTGTATGTCACTGAACTCCTCCTAAACGGCTGGACCGATTTAGATAAAAAACATAATATGTGTTTAAGTAGATCGCTATATATGTATGACTTCGCTTTTATACAAACGGCGTCGTCCATTTAAAAACACTCGCAGTAAAAAATGCGCGGTGAAATCCACAAAGAATTTTCTATTATTTATTTTTTATTCCAACTATATGATAATGTTTCAAGATATCCTACGAATTCAAGTCTATTGTCTAACTAAATGAAAATAGCTTACTTCCAAGTCACTATCCGAACAATTCTAAGCATTCACAAGTGCCGGAATGTATTACAATACAACTTTATCCTAATTGCTTTTGCTTTATGATGTAACGAGGTCGTACTAAAGTTGTAAGGCTTTGTTAAGCAGAAATGTATCTTGTGTAAGTGTAAGTAGATATAATTCAACTAATACTATCCCACGGGTTGTAGATGTTGTTTTAAGGGCGGATTTTCTGTGTTCGCCTAGTTTATTTTATTATGAATAAATAACAAAAGAACATAGTGATAAAAATGATAGTTCATGTGAATCTACGTAAATGATAAGTTCATTATATATTTAGCTGATTCTGTTTTTTAAGTATCCTTGATACATTGAATGAAGCTCAAATCACATTCTTAACTAATATTATAATTGAATCGAATGTGATTTGTTGGTTTGTTACGCCTTCATAAACTACTAAACGGAACTTGGTGAAATTTTGCATGTAGGTACTTTAGGCCCTCGAATGAGACATAGAATACTTTTCATCATCATCGTCCATCAGCACGCAGGTACAACCGCGGGGCGCAGCTAGTAATAATATAAGAGCGATAGTTTGTGAGTGTTTTTGTATGTTTTTTACTCTTTCACGCTCAAACGGCTGGACCAATGTTCATGAAATTTGGTATGGAGGTAGCCTGGTGTAACACATTAATACACATTTTTATACCGAAAAACAAAAGTATTCACGCGAGAACAGCGAGTAACACCGCAGGGCGCAGCTAGCAATTAATATGAATGAATTGTAAAGTTCAATTAGTTAAATATGAGTAGGTATTTTGTTTCAAAAGATTTGTTGTTCACATCAAAAATTCTATTAATAAAAAATAAAAGCATCGTTTTATAGCGATGATAGCCCAGATGTTAGCGCGGTCGGTTAACACGCCAAAGGGCGTGGGTTCAAATCCCAACAATGAGCTTAAGCTGCCGGTGAAGGAAAACATCGTGAAAAAACTATAGCGTGGTGGTAGGGTACTTTCTAGTACTCGACTGGCTAGCCACCACCTTCAAGTTGAAAGTCTGCCAAGCTTCTAACGGTGTATTCCGGCAGCCTCACTTGAAAGCCAGTTTCAATACATGCTAGATGCGTTTACCATCTTCGACCACACAGTTACTTAACATCAGGTGAGCAGCTGTGGTCAAATACTTAGCCTATCAACCATTTAAAAAAAACTTGTCTGTAGTTATTAACCAGCGCCCTCATCACTAAGAGCGATCTCATCCAGGCTACCTATCGAGCCTGACCCTTCAGATCTTGAGTGTCGTTTTCCTATTACAGATTCCAGATAGGAAAACACCACTCGAGTCAAAACAAAAGCGACCACAATGTAACTAATTAATTAAGATTCCAGTACAAACAAAGGCTTCCAAAAACATCGAAGGCATAGTAAGTAGTTTGCATCAGGAAATGGAGGGTGCGGGGTTGAAACTTACGAGGACTTAGTCCCGACTTGAGGGGGTTGCCTTGAGCAAGTAAGCAATATAGTTAGAGGCTAACAAATATTTTAACTACAATACTTCTAACTTATATACATAAGCGCCTTACTTATTTAACTATGTAGTACCTGGTTGACCGAGCTTTGCTCGGCTGAAAACACGGATAAAACGACGTTTTCTTAAAATGAAACCTAGCTAGATCGATTTATCGCCCCCGAAACTCCCTGCATACAAAATTTCATGAAAATTGTTGGAGCCGTTTCCGAGATACAGATTATGTATACATATATTTATATATATACAAGAATTCTTGTTTAAAGGTATTAGATTAGATAGATTCATTAACATAATATTCTTATCATGACATCAAAAAAAATTGTATACTATCCTGTTTATATACAAAATTTAACACGGAAGACACTGGATTTTGCAACACAGGTTTTCCTAGTGCAAAGTCCAGGGTGCTTGTATGCTCATTGTAATTTTTTATTTTACCTTACTTATAAATAAATAAATAAATAGATAGATAATGCTGTCCTTTAAAATTAACCGACCTAATTTTAATACTTAATTGTTTTTAGAACTCGTATGTTGTTTTATTTACTGATCACACCTATCTTCGAATGGGGGTTGACTCTCAAATGAAGCTACCTCAATATTGTTCAGTTGGTGCTTGGCGACAGATTTAGTGCCTACTCGACGTTTGTTTTACGGTGAAAAAAATGTTTTTTTTTTTTTCGTTTTTGCCGGTATAATTGTATAAGCATTTTAAAATGTAGTAAATAAATAAATGAAAAATAAAAGAATGTGATTGAAGTTGGGTAAGCACGAAAAGCCTGGAAAGAAAACTGGCACTGGATAAAATTTATTTTATTGTTCTGCTGAAATAAATTATACTATTAATACCTACTTTTGACTGTTCATGTTAGCTCATTTGGTAAAGTTCTGCTTCGAGACCTGAAGGATGCGGGTTCGATTTCCACTCAGGACTAACATTTGTGTGACCAATATAGATGTTTCACCTGTGCCTGGGTTTTGTGTATGTATTTACAAAAAACGTTTTCTGTTAGCTGTCTGGTTCCGATAGTACCTACAAGCTAGATAGCGCAGTGTGAAATTTCCTCCAATATTTATTTATTTATTTGTCTCTAAATTATCATATATCGCAGTAAAAATCGAATGCTTTAAGAGCAAAAATCTTATACAGCTAATATTTGGATAAAGGAAACATGTCACTCCATAATTCAATTACGGCCTATTCAAATTTAAGCGATATTCGCTTTCGCTACGGGTAGCGGAAAATATTATGCGAGATTCTGGGTAAGAATTATTTTCGCGGATTACGAGAAATGGAAACATAAGTAGCTACACAAATTAATGAAGAAATTACCATAACGCCTGATGGTAAAAGCTTGCTTGTTCTCAACAATTGCAGTCTCTCAATAAAATTTATAGGGCTCTAAATTAACCATCATAATATGTTAATTGCCATTGCCAGTAGATTTCTAGAGCCATTTCACACGCCATCACTTTAATATGAAAACTAATTTTGAAATACGGTTAAAATTTATGTAATGTACATTCATTGTATTGTTTTCTACAAAACAGAAAAAAAAACATGAAGAACTTGTAAAACTCTCTCAAGGGAACAACTCGACAAGAGATGATTAATAAAATTTGAACAGTGAGAGCTTTAGAAAAATTATATTTTATCGATGGTCCGATTCCATCTTGGACAAACGTTTATGTGACAAACGTAATGTGTGTTCTTTGTCTGGGTATTTTGAATGTATGTACTATAAGTATATTTTTTAAGGTATGTACATATAAGTATTCTAAGAATTGTCTGGTTTCCATAGCACAAGTCTGCTTAGTCTGGAGCTATACGGCGCTATGTGAAATTTCAAATATAATTTTGTATATTATACGAGTATATTTAATTAAAGAACACTGTGACACAAGCGATTTTGATTATTGGTAAAGTTATTTTTTTTTAAATAATAATTAGGCTTATGTTTGACCGACATCTCACCTGACATTTTTCCTAAATTTATTTAGTAGTTTAGAAAATTTTGACTGTATTTTTTATTTTATAAGTTTGATGTTATGCTTTTTTTATTATTCTGTACAAAAGATATATTTTTAAAACTATTGCCATTGTCGATTGCCGTTTTGGTCTAAATAAATATTATTCAGTAAAAATAGCAAAACGTAACATTAGAAATCGATAAAACTCATCTGGTTGTCAGCAAATATGATATTTGACATCGTACTTTCACCGCTGGCCTTATTGAGTTTTCGCTACCAACAGCGGAAGGAAGTCGCGTATATCTGAATAGACCTTAATACAATCACGTTGCCAGGCGAAAGTTTGCATGTATTTGGAGCGCGCCGCGCGTTGTGTAAACTTTTAGACATTGTTTATATTGAACAACTGAACGCTTGTGACAATTTTGCTTGTATTAACGTAATTAGGCGCCTTGTGGTTGTTGTGATGGAAATTAATGGAGAAGTGCTGATTCGTTGAGAGGTACCTACTCTACTTATCCACTTGGGAAGATTTACACTTTGACGAAACTTTATGATTAATCCGCGACTTACATATACACACAAAGGAACAAAAATTTTGAAAAATAATACCGACATATTTTTTGCGTTTTCGACAAAACTCAAAATTGTATGTCAAAATAACAGAATTAAAATTACAAATGTCAAAGTCAAAATGATATAAATGTCAAAGACAAAGAATATGTAAACACAAAATAGGTTCAGTGTATGTAATTATTACCTACATGAATATCAATTATTTACTCATATTGTCGTCATTTGTCAATGTGTTAAATATTCGTATGAAGGTACTTGTATAATTAGAATTTAATATTTTGGGTACGAGTATTTATTAATTTACGAACCGTTGATAACTTTATTAAAATTATCAGGGAAGTAAACAGTACAAGTATAAATTTTAAGGTACCAACCTAAACGGTAACGTGGTTGATAAGCTTTACAAGTGAAGAAGTTTTTACTACCAAAAAGTTCTTCGACGGTTAGGCAAAGACAAAGCATCTTTTTTTTGTACAAAAATAGGCTTGCGTTGACCGCCATTCGAAGATGCGGTCAGTTCACTCGCGATTTGAAGGCACCCAGATTGTATTTATTGGGAAACACGCATTCGGGCAGCAAATTCCATTGTTTAGCGGTTTGTACAATGAAGGTAGAGTCGAACCGTTTAGTTTGAATTTTTAGAATATCGATAAAGCGACCATGAGGTGTCACTTTTTAGACCTGACTCCTAGCACCATTCGTGCATGGTGGACATTCCTTACGGCACTTAAAGTTTCGATACCACGTTCTTCATACGTTCAGCGAGGTTGTGGAACTCTCTGCACCGCCTGTTTCCTGTAGAGTACAATTTGTGTGTTTCCAAATACAGAGTAAAAAGGTTTCTTCTAATTAAGCGCGTTCCATCTTAGCCCATCATAAGGCAAATTGTGGTGAAACGCAAACCTATTTTGATTAAAAAAAATAAGGTATATAAGCGAGTAGAATCACTACACGCCGATAGGAATCATAAATATAAAGCGGCTCCATCCTATTTAGGGTCACTCTCATGTTTCGCTGTTATTCCTCAGTTTGTTCTCGGTGCGTCCCAGGAGATGATTGAAAAGGTTTATTGTAACAAATGTACTATTATTATTGGGCGTCCGTAGAAATAAAACTGTAAAGATTGGTCGCCTTGGAGATCTCAGAGCGGGCGTTTCAAAATTTGCGCGTCACTCTTTTTTTAAGTTTCATATATATATATATATATATATGCCGTGGTGGTGCCGGCGTAAGAATTGTACCCCACTTTCTCTACCCGTGGTTGCCGTAAGGATCGGCTAAGGGATGTAATACGGAATATAGACAGCAGCGTCTTCCTTGAACAATCATACCTAACTGCGCTCGCCAACCCGCCTGCCAAGCGTGGCGAATATTGTCAAAACCCCTCCCCAGGAGGAGGCCTATGTCCAGCAGTGGACGTCCTATGGCTGATGATGTAATGTGATGTGGTATATTTTTTAATAATAAATCAAATAACCAAGACCGATAAGTGTTTGTAAGATCTCTAAGGTGTCATTTAAGCTACTACTCTCTTGTAAATGGCACTCGCGGTAGCTTAAGATTAGGTTAAATACATACGAAAAAAATGCGGATCAAATTGAGAATAATCCTCATTTTTTAAATCATGTAAACAGAGTTAAATTATTGTTTATGGTAACACTTGCTTTGGAAGAAACAAGACACCTACTAAAAAGACCTTGAAATAATAAATTGCTTTTTGTATCGAAAACGTTCTGACTTGAAAATGAAATATTGATATAGATTTATAACTACGTCTACTAACCAATAAGTGTCTCAACCAATAACTCTTACAAGCTTGAACAAAGAAAATCCATTTAGTTTTTGCACGACTCGAGTTTCTCGAAGTAAAAGCAACTTTTGTAGGCGTTCCTTTGAAAATCACTACTCCATTTTAAGATAAATCCCTTTGGATCGTATTCTGACATACCTAAAAAAATAATTTTTGTCGCTTATTTCAATTAAGTAAACATGATTTTTGCATTCAAAGATTTCAAAAGTTAGGATATACCACCCAATCGAAAGGAGATGCTCTGTCTCTTTCCCACAAGTGTTCAATATGTTGCACGTAGAACTGTCTTTATGTCTATGTATATTGCGCTCTCTGTCTAGCATGAAATAAACATACAATTTGACTTATCCACGACTGAAAAGGAGTGCAATGTTTCCAGAGTTCTTGTATGTTCGTTTGTTAGTTTCTTTATTCCACCATAACTTTTAAATACCTGAATAGATTTGGATGTATAGGCTATCGTTATAATCCTTAGATCATCTACAGTGACACTGGCAATATTTTTTAAATTTTAAGGAATAAGCATTTTAATATTTGGCTCCTTTGATTGACTGTGTTTTGTGGTTTTTATAAAACAATAATATAATACTAGCTATCTCGCTTATTCCCTAAAAATCGTACACATTTAGGACAAAAGAGAAAATAAAAATAAATTACAAGTAAAAAAAATATGTTATTAAACAAGCTTTTGTCTAGGACAATGACCTAAAAATTTAAAAATAAATTCTTGTATTTGGCGTGTAGGTACTTATCTATATTCTTAAAAACTTGAGACTCAGTATAGTTAGTACATAACGTTAGTAACGGTGCCTCAGGCTTTTAAGGATATTTATATACCTACACGCCAAATACTTACTAGAATTTATTTTTATTTTTTTATTATTTTAGAGATTGCTCCTCAAGAAGAATCACTCGAGCCCAAAGATGGGGTTATGTCGTTTTATCACAGAGATATTGTGGCCATCTTCTAGCTTCATCATCAGACCCTGGATATCGTCTAGGCATAAAGTGCTCCTCAAAACGAATTAATCGAGTTCAGATTTATTTATGATTTATCTTGCTTAGTTCAAAAGTTCCTATGGCTATCTACCTTCTAAATCATCAGACCATTTCTATGGAACCATATGATTGTATTGCCACCGAAGATACATAAGTACACTAAATTTGAGTCCAATCGAACATTGGGAAGTGGTTCAAATTTAACTTGCACACACACACACATACGTACATTGCAAACTTGCAATGTACGTATGACAACTAAACTTAAACTTTTATTTAACTAAATAAAAGTTTGTAAAAAACACAATAAACAATAGGCCACACAAAAAGTCACTGTGAATCTAATGATACTTAAAAGAGGACCAAACTACCAAATGTATTCTCTTATTTCTTATATTAGCAAATAACATAAGATTAAATAAGTGATTTGCTTTAGTATATAATATATTTTTCTAGCTTTATTCCTTTCAAAATAAAGGTTTATTTCATGAAAAAGTTATAAACTCCCACTCATTGATTAGGTTTGTCGATCCGTATATATCCATAGATGTATAAGCACATATATGTATATAATTTATTGTATGGTAGTAATTGGATTAACTTCTGCGAGTATATTTGATAAACATGTATTTTCAGCCCCCGTACTTATGTTTAGCGCTGACGAAAACGCTACGCGATTGAACCTTATTGCGCGGACATACGATTTACTGTCGCGTAGCTTTTTTATGAACGCCTGGCAAGCATCGCAATAAGAGGCTCAGAGTACGGGGGAAGTTCTTTACCCAAATGAATAAATTACTCTAATCCAGCAGAGTCATGTTAAATGTGTTAAGAAAAAAAATCTTTGCTTTGCTTTTTTTTGATGACATAGGGAATGGGAGGATCTGAATAGTCAGAAATGTCATATAAATTATGTTGTTTTTTTTTTAAATTATGAATAGGTTTACTTTTGATCGCCATCTCACCTGATATTAAGTCAAGATGCGATCTACGATGAAGCACTCTTGCCTAGAAGATACAGATTCACTCTCGACTTGAAGACACCCAGGTTGTATCTATCAGGGAACACCCACTCGGGTAACGTATTACACGCTTTAGCCGGCCGTGCCGTTATTGGCACTCTCATGTTTTCTACATGTTCTTGAACCCTCTCGATACTTAGCTTACCTGGAAGATATAAGCGATAATGCCGCTAGTTAAACCAATGTTTACGTAAGCATAAGAGGGGGAAGTAAGAACTTTGCTTACTGATAAGGGGGAAGGGGTTAATCATTAATTAAATTCTTCATATCTTGTAACTGTCTCTTATTTGACTGTTTGTTTAGTTTTGTGTGTTTGATTTTGTGTTACAAAATAAAAAATAAATTCTTTCTTTCTAACACTATTATTAATGATAAGGATGGTGGTATCTAGAGTTCCCCATTACGCCAGTAACGAAGTTCCGAATTTCCAGGCTAATTGCATGATACCTAAAAAAAACCATCTAATTTTTAGTGTATTTTATAAATAAGCCGCACTAAAGTAAGTTTAGTATATTTTTACACCAACCTTAATATCTGTTATGTTACTTTCCAACCAAAGGTTGTCTTGAAGATATCGCTTCAGGCGATAAGGCCGCCATTGTACGCCGTATATTTATTAATCTATGTTGTTTTTGGTTTGTTATTTTCTTTATTTATCCTTTTTTAAGTTTTGTATGTTGTAGTGTAATGTATGTCTGGTGTGTAATAAAGTTCTATTCTATTCTATTCTAGAGTACGGATATTAAAACTAACTTAAAGACTTTCAACCGTAAGCTACGATAAGGCCTCCACGCATCTCCTTTAAGAGTTATATCTATAAAAGGATTACTAGCTCTCGTAAACTTTTTTACGACTCATATGCTAAGACTCTTCGACTACGCAAGCCGCTTTCATCGTTTCCAGGGTTCCGTGGAAAATTTGAAACTAAAATCGTTTCGCCAAGTCTGTACTTACTGTAAGTCACATTCCTTTTAGTTAGAAAAACAGGGTAAACGTATTGATAATTAATTTCGTTATCGATTAAAAAACCGGCCAAGTGCGAGTCGGGCTCACGCACGAAGTCAAAATCAAAATCAAAATTATTAAGATAAAAACTAAAATTATTTTTTATGATAACACCCCATAAGTCAAAGTAACACAAACACACCGATGCGATGGTAGCTCAGCGGTTTACGCGGCTGGTTCATACGCCGAAACCCTCCTCGGGTTCAAATCTCAACAACGAGCTTGAAATCCCGGTAATGGAAAACGTCGTGAGGAAACCATGGCATGGCAGAATACTTTCTAGTACTCGATTGAATAGTTACCACGCTTAAGCCGAAAACTGCTGCCAAGCAACTAACGGTACGTTCCGGCAGCCTCATTTGAGAGCCAGTTTCACTCCAGGCTAGGTGTGTTTAGCATCACTTAATCACTTCTCGGTGCGTCCCAGGAGATGATTGAAAAGGTTTATTGTAACAAATGTACTATTATTATTGGGCGTCCGTAGAAATAAAACTGTAAAGATTGGTCGCCTTGGAGATCTCAGAGCGGGCGTTTCAAAATTTGCGCGTCACTCTTTTTTTAAGTTTCATATATATATATATATATATATATGCCGTGGTGGTGCCGGCGTAAGAATTGTACCCCACTTTCTCTACCCGTGGTTGCCGTAAGGATCGGCTAAGGGATGTAATACGGAATATAGACAGCAGCGTCTTCCTTGAACAATCATACCTAACTGCGCTCGCCAACCCGCCTGCCAAGCGTGGCGAATATTGTCAAAACCCCTCCCCAGGAGGAGGCCTATGTCCAGCAGTGGACGTCCTATGGCTGATGATGTAATGTGATGTGGTATATTTTTTAATAATAAATCAAATAACCAAGACCGATAAGTGTTTGTAAGATCTCTAAGGTGTCATTTAAGCTACTACTCTCTTGTAAATGGCACTCGCGGTAGCTTAAGATTAGGTTAAATACATACGAAAAAAATGCGGATCAAATTGAGAATAATCCTCATTTTTTAAATCATGTAAACAGAGTTAAATTATTGTTTATGGTAACACTTGCTTTGGAAGAAACAAGACACCTACTAAAAAGACCTTGAAATAATAAATTGCTTTTTGTATCGAAAACGTTCTGACTTGAAAATGAAATATTGATATAGATTTATAACTACGTCTACTAACCAATAAGTGTCTCAACCAATAACTCTTACAAGCTTGAACAAAGAAAATCCATTTAGTTTTTGCACGACTCGAGTTTCTCGAAGTAAAAGCAACTTTTGTAGGCGTTCCTTTGAAAATCACTACTCCATTTTAAGATAAATCCCTTTGGATCGTATTCTGACATACCTAAAAAAATAATTTTTGTCGCTTATTTCAATTAAGTAAACATGATTTTTGCATTCAAAGATTTCAAAAGTTAGGATATACCACCCAATCGAAAGGAGATGCTCTGTCTCTTTCCCACAAGTGTTCAATATGTTGCACGTAGAACTGTCTTTATGTCTATGTATATTGCGCTCTCTGTCTAGCATGAAATAAACATACAATTTGACTTATCCACGACTGAAAAGGAGTGCAATGTTTCCAGAGTTCTTGTATGTTCGTTTGTTAGTTTCTTTATTCCACCATAACTTTTAAATACCTGAATAGATTTGGATGTATAGGCTATCGTTATAATCCTTAGATCATCTACAGTGACACTGGCAATATTTTTTAAATTTTAAGGAATAAGCATTTTAATATTTGGCTCCTTTGATTGACTGTGTTTTGTGGTTTTTATAAAACAATAATATAATACTAGCTATCTCGCTTATTCCCTAAAAATCGTACACATTTAGGACAAAAGAGAAAATAAAAATAAATTACAAGTAAAAAAAATATGTTATTAAACAAGCTTTTGTCTAGGACAATGACCTAAAAATTTAAAAATAAATTCTTGTATTTGGCGTGTAGGTACTTATCTATATTCTTAAAAACTTGAGACTCAGTATAGTTAGTACATAACGTTAGTAACGGTGCCTCAGGCTTTTAAGGATATTTATATACCTACACGCCAAATACTTACTAGAATTTATTTTTATTTTTTTATTATTTTAGAGATTGCTCCTCAAGAAGAATCACTCGAGCCCAAAGATGGGGTTATGTCGTTTTATCACAGAGATATTGTGGCCATCTTCTAGCTTCATCATCAGACCCTGGATATCGTCTAGGCATAAAGTGCTCCTCAAAACGAATTAATCGAGTTCAGATTTATTTATGATTTATCTTGCTTAGTTCAAAAGTTCCTATGGCTATCTACCTTCTAAATCATCAGACCATTTCTATGGAACCATATGATTGTATTGCCACCGAAGATACATAAGTACACTAAATTTGAGTCCAATCGAACATTGGGAAGTGGTTCAAATTTAACTTGCACACACACACACATACGTACATTGCAAACTTGCAATGTACGTATGACAACTAAACTTAAACTTTTATTTAACTAAATAAAAGTTTGTAAAAAACACAATAAACAATAGGCCACACAAAAAGTCACTGTGAATCTAATGATACTTAAAAGAGGACCAAACTACCAAATGTATTCTCTTATTTCTTATATTAGCAAATAACATAAGATTAAATAAGTGATTTGCTTTAGTATATAATATATTTTTCTAGCTTTATTCCTTTCAAAATAAAGGTTTATTTCATGAAAAAGTTATAAACTCCCACTCATTGATTAGGTTTGTCGATCCGTATATATCCATAGATGTATAAGCACATATATGTATATAATTTATTGTATGGTAGTAATTGGATTAACTTCTGCGAGTATATTTGATAAACATGTATTTTCAGCCCCCGTACTTATGTTTAGCGCTGACGAAAACGCTACGCGATTGAACCTTATTGCGCGGACATACGATTTACTGTCGCGTAGCTTTTTTATGAACGCCTGGCAAGCATCGCAATAAGAGGCTCAGAGTACGGGGGAAGTTCTTTACCCAAATGAATAAATTACTCTAATCCAGCAGAGTCATGTTAAATGTGTTAAGAAAAAAAATCTTTGCTTTGCTTTTTTTTGATGACATAGGGAATGGGAGGATCTGAATAGTCAGAAATGTCATATAAATTATGTTGTTTTTTTTTTAAATTATGAATAGGTTTACTTTTGATCGCCATCTCACCTGATATTAAGTCAAGATGCGATCTACGATGAAGCACTCTTGCCTAGAAGATACAGATTCACTCTCGACTTGAAGACACCCAGGTTGTATCTATCAGGGAACACCCACTCGGGTAACGTATTACACGCTTTAGCCGGCCGTGCCGTTATTGGCACTCTCATGTTTTCTACATGTTCTTGAACCCTCTCGATACTTAGCTTACCTGGAAGATATAAGCGATAATGCCGCTAGTTAAACCAATGTTTACGTAAGCATAAGAGGGGGAAGTAAGAACTTTGCTTACTGATAAGGGGGAAGGGGTTAATCATTAATTAAATTCTTCATATCTTGTAACTGTCTCTTATTTGACTGTTTGTTTAGTTTTGTGTGTTTGATTTTGTGTTACAAAATAAAAAATAAATTCTTTCTTTCTAACACTATTATTAATGATAAGGATGGTGGTATCTAGAGTTCCCCATTACGCCAGTAACGAAGTTCCGAATTTCCAGGCTAATTGCATGATACCTAAAAAAAACCATCTAATTTTTAGTGTATTTTATAAATAAGCCGCACTAAAGTAAGTTTAGTATATTTTTACACCAACCTTAATATCTGTTATGTTACTTTCCAACCAAAGGTTGTCTTGAAGATATCGCTTCAGGCGATAAGGCCGCCATTGTACGCCGTATATTTATTAATCTATGTTGTTTTTGGTTTGTTATTTTCTTTATTTATCCTTTTTTAAGTTTTGTATGTTGTAGTGTAATGTATGTCTGGTGTGTAATAAAGTTCTATTCTATTCTATTCTAGAGTACGGATATTAAAACTAACTTAAAGACTTTCAACCGTAAGCTACGATAAGGCCTCCACGCATCTCCTTTAAGAGTTATATCTATAAAAGGATTACTAGCTCTCGTAAACTTTTTTACGACTCATATGCTAAGACTCTTCGACTACGCAAGCCGCTTTCATCGTTTCCAGGGTTCCGTGGAAAATTTGAAACTAAAATCGTTTCGCCAAGTCTGTACTTACTGTAAGTCACATTCCTTTTAGTTAGAAAAACAGGGTAAACGTATTGATAATTAATTTCGTTATCGATTAAAAAACCGGCCAAGTGCGAGTCGGGCTCACGCACGAAGTCAAAATCAAAATCAAAATTATTAAGATAAAAACTAAAATTATTTTTTATGATAACACCCCATAAGTCAAAGTAACACAAACACACCGATGCGATGGTAGCTCAGCGGTTTACGCGGCTGGTTCATACGCCGAAACCCTCCTCGGGTTCAAATCTCAACAACGAGCTTGAAATCCCGGTAATGGAAAACGTCGTGAGGAAACCATGGCATGGCAGAATACTTTCTAGTACTCGATTGAATAGTTACCACGCTTAAGCCGAAAACTGCTGCCAAGCAACTAACGGTACGTTCCGGCAGCCTCATTTGAGAGCCAGTTTCACTCCAGGCTAGGTGTGTTTAGCATCACTTAACTGTGGTCAAACACCTAGCCTATCGACCATGAAAAAGAAAAAAAAAACTACTACAAAATAAAACTGAAACACGTCCAAAGGGGACATCCCCGTAAATAACAACAGCCTTAAAACTCCCAAAATACAATAAACAGTTAAAGTACAACTTCCAAGCAAAATAATTTCTTATGAACAACAATTAAAACGCCCGACGAAGGATTTATAATACTCGGCAAAACTTGAAGGGATATTCCGCAGTCACGCGACAATTTGTTAACTGTTGTCAGTGGTAAAATATGTCTCGTTTGTGTTGGTTATGCAAATTAAATGATTTGTGTCGTGTTTGAAAGTTTCGTGCTAGGAGGTGCAAGGAATTGAGAATATGTGTTGCAGTAAAGAGGTATTATATGACTGCCCTGTTCATTTGGTAAAGTTCTGCTTTGAAGGCTGAAGAATGTGGGTTCGATTCCCACTCGGGAATAACATTTATGTGACTAACATAGATGTTTGTTCTGTGTCTGGGTGTTCTGTATGTATTTTTCACACACATCATCAGCCATAGGTCATACACTGCTGGACATAGGCCTCCTCCTGGGGGGGTTTTGCCAATACTCGCCACGCTTGGCAGGAGGGTTGGCGAGCGTAGTTAGGTGTGATTGTTCAAGAAAGACGCTGCTGCCCATCTTCCGGATTACATCCCTGAGCCGACTCTTACGGCAACCACGGGTAGAGAGGGTGGGGTACTATTCTTACGCCGGCACCACCACGGCTTATTAAGCACGGCTCGGCTCGGCTTGGTATGTATTTTTATTATATTATAAATCAAAGACGTTCACCGCGTTTGTTTTTACGCGATAAACTTAAAAACTACTCAACTGATTATCATGCTAGTTTCACTAATAGATAGACTGATTCATGAGGAAGCTTTAGGTATATAATTTGTCAAGGTTTTGTGTAAATTGGTTGAAATATGATTATAATTGTTGGAAGTGTCGGAAAGAGTCAAGCCACCTGGGAGCTTTCATCGAAAACGCTGTCTAATCCCTTTGAGATAGATCAAAAGCCCTTTGTATACCTGTGCGCAGTCGGGGCGAGTGGCTAGTGTATTATAAGTATGTATTTACAAAAAAAAAGTATTTAAGTATACTGTCAGCTGTTTGGATTCCATAGTATAAGCTTTGCTTAGTTTGAGGCTAGATGGCGCTGTGTGAAAATGACATTTAATATTTATTTACTTTAAGCCACGACTTCGCTTTTTCGAAAAAGTTGCTTAATTATTAGATTTTTTTTGTGACTTAGAACGAACCGCAGCTCAGCTTGAATTAGTTATATACGGAACCCTGTTGCTTTTTTATGTAAAAGTAATGAGACGAACGAGGCGCTCTCCTGCCGGTAAGAGATAACGCCTGTCCGTGACCATTGCTGCGATACACAGAACTTTGAGTAGTGAAACAAAGTCCAGGGTAACATTGCTTTGGCGCTCATTACTTTGAGACATTCGATGGTTAGTCCCAATATTCCTGTTATTTAAACAACGGAAAACATTAATGATTACACACTAATGCTTCGCGGCAGAAAATGTGGTGTTGTGGCAGACGACTAGACGACCTCTTCCTAAAAAGATCTACCACCAAGTTAACCTTCCCTGACTTTTACTTTTTCATAATAAATCTTAATCTATACTCTCAGGTAATGTTCTATTATGTATAGTATGTAGGTATTGATTATAAGTATAGCGATCGTTGTAGCGATTATCGATCAGTGGTTAGCGCGGTAGGTTCACACGCCTAAGGGCGTGGGTTCAATCCCCAACGGTCGGTGAAGAAAAACATCGTGAGAAAACCAACAGCATGGTGGTAGGGTATTTTCTAGTACTCAGCCGGCTAGCTATCATACTCAAGTTGACAATCATCTACCAAGGACCTAATGGTGTGTTCCACCAGCATCACTTGAGAGCCAGTTCCATTCCATGCTAAGTGTGCTTTACCATCTTCGACCACACCGTCACAACTAGTTTATAAACAATAAAAAAATATCCTTCTAAGTTATTGACTGCGGGATCTTTATATTGCATTTAAGTCCTTTTCAACTTTCCTTGCAGGTGTTTTCCCGTTATGGACGCAAAAAAGGCGAAAGTTAACCGTTGAAATGTCAAACTTAACAGCATAATTTGTAGCACAGCACACAGCATGTATTTTCGTTTTGTTTTTAAATTTCTAGTAAAGTCACTTTTACTTTAGAGCATTGTTTGGATTTGAATGTGACATGCCTACTTTATGTGACTTTCGACTAAAATTTGTTTTACTTGATTTTATCAAGTGACATGACAAAATATTTCATTCCGTTCAATCCAATTTACCTTTAATATTACAGGTTTTACCTAATTCAGTAATGTAATTTGAACATATTTACAAATTTGTCATATAGTAGTATTGTAGATAATAATTAATAATAATAATAAAAACGAATATGAAAATTAAAAAATTATTACATAGTCAACAAGTTAACTCAACTTAGCAATTTAAGTTATAATAAAATTACTTATTAGTCTCAACTTGGCTAGATTGTAATAACAATGACGTGTCTAAAAACAAACAGACACATCATTAAAAGAAAAAAAAAAAACATAGTCAACAACGACATAATTCAAATACATTTTTATTTAAGCGGAGCAGACAAATACTTAAATTTTCTCTGCAATTCAAAATATGAAATACTTAACATTAATTTAAAATAGCTATACCCTTAATGTTAAGCAATGATGTGGTCTAGGATAGAGCACGCTTACTTAGTATATATTGTGTTTATACTGGCTAAATGCACAAAGTGCGACGCCAAAAAATTGTGGTTAAAAAAAAACCACACGCTCTCACCACAAGTATTAACTGAACACAGCTTTCAATAGCTTGGCCACCCGGCAAGGAAGATAAAGGCAACTGTTGCAGATGTAGTAGACGAGCTGGCAACTGGCCAGTAAAGCCAACACATGGCAATAACTATTGCAATAACATTAAATGTTTTGGCGACAACGTTTTTCTTTCGCGTATAATATTGAAAGAAAATTATTATTCATTTTTATTCGACACTGTAGAGTTAGAATCCTCCCTACCCTCTTTACACATCTCGCGGTCGAGAGCTTTTGCGGTCCACTCGCTCCAGTGGCAGTCAAGCTCGTCTAGCCATCGTTATAAAATAAATACTTTTTAAAAATAAAATACACAAGCAAGGGGGCTTCGTGGTGGTAAGAGGTCACCGCCTCTAATGGACAACTGCAATACGAGAAGCGTTGCCATTGCGTTGTTTAAACCTCAAGGTAAGGTATAATCTTCGACCACACATAACCTTAACATCATATGAGCTGTGATCAAAAACTTAGCCTGTCTCTAATAACAACAACCTCCAGAAATGGAGATGGACCGGCCATATGTTGAGATCTACACAAAAAAAGTGGAGCCAAATTACAACAAATTGGTATCCGAGAGATGGCAAGAGACACCGAGGACGACAACTAAAGCGCTGGGAAGATGAGCTGAAACATACTGCGGGACCCAAATGGAGGAGAGTTGCTCAAGACAGGAAGCAGTGGAAACTACTGGAGGAGGCCTTTGCCAAAAGGTACACTGAGTTGAGAGACATCCTAGAGACATCATAAAGATTAAATCTCTCACCCAGTTTAACGAGCTAAATAAATAACAACAAAACATTTTTTTAAGCGATTCAAGTAGCTTCGCTGGAAGGCTTCTCGAAGAAGACAGTGGATTATTATATAACACATAGTAAGAATTTTTCACAGTTTTCGTTTCATAGACAGAATATTCTTCTAAAAGAACGTAAGCAACTGAATCCCGTGAAACCTAAAAGGTCAAAGACTACATCAAATTAAATTTTGTTATAACTTTGGGACATTATTAAATATGAACGTGAAGCCGAAGCTAATATAATGTTACCGCTAAGTAAAGTTCTAGTTTCTTTGAAATATTTTAAATAATAGAGCGCTTGTTAGAGTATTTCATCAGCTAGGCTGACTGAAAATGTTTCGCAAAGCATGAGTGAAATTTGGCTTAGTTCAATTGTTTTTTAAATTATCATTACCATCATAATTAGCCTATCATCATCCAAAGTCCAAGGTATGGGCTCCACTTAAACTGTTTTTTTTTTAATGAGTGTACAAGGTGTATATTTAATTTATAAACTTTCGCAAAGTAACGCCTGAATCACTCTATTATGGGATTTATTTTTATTACTAAATAGACTTGCGTTTGTCCTCCAACTCGCCTGATGTTAAGCGAAGATGTGGTCTACGATACAGCATAGATAAAAAAACCGACTTGAAGGCACCCAGATTGTAACTGTTATCGATCGTAAAATTCCACTGCTATCCGGCTGTTTGCGGCTAGCTACTGGCCAACTGCATTACGTATACCGTCACTCCACCAAGCCTTAAGGTAGCCAAGTTTTTGGCCGCTAGAAACCTTGTTTTATGACAAGTATCTTATAAAAAAGATAGTAAAATTACTAGTAAGTAATTATGATTGCTTTTTGACATTTTATTATATTGAGATACTTTTTTTTGAGATTTAAGTTTTTTTTTCAATGACAGTTAATCAGTGTTATGTCATATTTAATTATATATCTGAAAAAATTATGAAGGAATTTGACTTGTGACTTTGATATTATCAATTAAATATTTGTGTTTGCGCTTTAGGTAAGATACGATTGTTGATTCGCGGCCGCCACTAAAGAACTCAAATATGAACTTTATATATTACTTGCTGACCCGATGAACTTCGTATCACCTAAAATTGATTTGAAACCGAAGTAATTTTAGAGGATATTACCACTACACGCCGCCAGATGTCGTCAAATTAAATAGTAATGTTTTGTGACACTTGACGACATCTTGTGCATAGCACGTCAGTTAGGCGATTTTCCATACAAAATTACCATTATTATTTTACTTTAATTTATACCTTTTCTTTTGGATTTTCTCTATTATTTTCCTTTTCAACCTACCCTGAACTATAGCGATGAAAACAAAAGCAATATATTCAAATCAGTCAAGCCGTTTTTGAGTTTTAGCGAGACTAAATCACGGCGATTCATTTTTATATATAAGAAAAAAGAAGAAGAATGATTACCACTCCATTCATTTGTTATCACTATAGTCGTAGAATCAAAAAGTAAGCACATAAATAATGGCTCAGTACGCGATCGGTACCGCCGGAGCAACTGTATAGGTAAGATATGAAGATATTGTCATATCAAGTTGAAAGAGATATAAGTACAACCAATTTAAAGGCTTTTGTTGACAGATGCGAATTTAACATTATAATCATTTTTTAAGTTTGATTGTGGTGCTTGAACACAGCTCACTTAATGTTAAGTGACGGTGAGTCGAAGATGGTGTACACGCTTGGCCTGAAATGGAAGTGGCTTTCAGGCCACTGGCAAGTGTAGCTGACGGAATACACCGTTAGATGCATGACTGGCAGATTTTCTATTTAAGAGTGGTAGCTAGCCAGTCTAGTACTAAAACCTACCACCATGCTATGGTTTCCTCGCGATGTTTGCCTTCACCGGCAGCTCAAGCTCATTGTTGGGGTTTGAACCCACGCTCTTTAACATGTGACAACCGCGATAACCACTGAGCTATCATCGCTACAAATTCAAAAGTAATCAGACGAACTTTTCATTCCTTTTATGTTTGATATGTGACAACGTCTGCTCGTGACTATTGCAGAAGTGCCTAGAACTTTGAATAACAATATTAAGTCCAGAGCATCGCTGCTTTGGCGCTCATTACTTTGAAACTGTCGATGGTCAGTCTGGACAGCCCTGTAATTTCGCTAGCTGATGTAGCCTTCAAACCATAACACAGTTTTTTTTTTATGGCTGACAGGCTAGGTGTTTGACTACAGCTCACCTGTTAAGTGACGGTGTGGTCGAAGATGGTAAAGCACACCTAGCCTGGAATGGAACTGGGTCTCAAGTGAGCCTGCCGGAACTCACCGTTAGATGCTTGGCGGCAGATTTTCAACTTGAGGGTGGTAGCTAGCCAGCCGAGTACTAGAAAGTACCCACCACCACGCTATGGTTTCCTCACGATGTTTTCCTTCACCGGCAACTCAAGCTCATTGTTGGGGTTTGAACCCACGCCCTTCGGCGTGCGAACCTGCCGCGCTAACCACTAAACCATCTTCGCTACATCATAATGCTTACACACCACTGCTTGGCGGCAGAGTATCTGGTACTACGGTGGTATCTATTAGACGACCTCCTATTAAAAAGATATACTACCAAGTAAAACCACCACCTTACAGTAGCTTTTAAAAGCGCGATGTCATATCAAGTACACATGTACGTAACTAAGTATGCCGCGGAGCAGACTTCCCTAGAAATGTAGCCATAAAATACAGTCACAATAAAATATATTTCAACGTAAGTACATACAACATATATGTTTATGAGACTGTAAACTCCCAACATGCAAGGATCGTTCGAGACCAATGAAAGCCTGTTATATTTCTGGTATTTTATTAAAATAGTTTTAGCGGAAACGCTTTCAAGTTTGCCGTTTGAAACTGGTACTGTAGAATGTATGAAATAGCAGGAACGGGCAATTTAAATTATGTGTAGTTTCTCATTTCTAGTTTGAATTTTCATTCCAGTATACATGAACTGGTGAAATCCGCTGCCTGAGTGATGTTCCCCGTTTAGTATAATCTGGGTGTCTTCAAATCGAGAGTGAATCGAAACTTCTAGGCAAGCGTGCTCCATCTTAGACCGCATCATCACTTCACATCAGGTGAGATGGCGGTCAAACGTATACCTATTTCTTATTAAAAAAACTTGCGACTTAGAGCACTGAACGTAAGTTGAAGACGGCTTTGTATTTTGCTAACTAAACTTTTATATGAAACAAGCAAGCGTTTGATTCATGGAAATCGCACACCGTGCGTTTCACGTATCCGTCTCTGCCAAACACTTGAAAATTGTGGAATGAACTTTCTCTTTCCCTATTCCCGCGGAGTTACAACATTGGGTTCTTCGAAAGTCGTGTTAAAGGTCAGCAAGGTATTTATAGTTCACCTGGTATGGCAGATATCCATAAGCGACGGTGATTGCTTATCATACAGAAACCCGATTGATTGACTTTAAAAAAAGGCGTATCTCCTGATGGTAAACTCGCTATCGTTCATAGTCTACCTAGACGGTGTTTATATATAAACTCTTTTTAAAATCGTTCTCAACTCTACGGAAAGACTTTCACAGGAAGGATATTTTGGGCTTCCGTGTGTTTTTTGAAAGAAACCACTCTATTTCGATTTATTTTCGTAGCTTAAACCTTGAAGTGGTTTGAATGTACTGTCAGTGATGATAATTATGGTGATAAACAATTCATGGTCTAATTCCCCCATGCCCATTTTTCTATCGGACAGCTAGAAGCTCAAAAAAGCGATATCGTTTCTTAAATTATCGTTTATTTTCGCTATCTGCAGTACCCTTCAAACTGGAACGCCGTAATGTTTACACACTACTGCTTGACGGCAGAATATCTTGTACAGCGGTGGTACCTACCTAGATGAACTTACTATTTATTATATTGCTTTGAGACATTAATAAATCAGGCACATTTTCGTACATTAAAAAATGATATAGACAAAGCAAAATAAAAAGAGCACTGGCAGGCTTTGAACCTATGTAAAGATTCGAGTAATCACTTTTAGCCACTGCTACACAGAGCGAGATGTCGGTAGCCCTACCTCGCCAAGTGGAGACAGTACATTCAACAGTCCTCGTTAAATAGGACAAGTATAATAAGGGTTGCCTCATCATACTTTGGAGCTTTTGAGTGCTGGCAATTGAATATAAAATAGTTATAATTTTTCCGAATAAATATAGGGCAAATTAGAATGACCGTCTAAAATTGCTACAGGTAAACTTTATCTACAAGTAAACCTAGTCGACTACTTTTGGGGTTAAGATTTTTAGGAGTCTTGTTTTTTCTATTTCTTACAATTTAATTTTCTAGAAATACATAAAAAACTAGTGTGTTGTCATTAACTCTCATTGTTTTTGTATAGAGTTTATCCTACGTAAATAATCACAGTAAATATACATCTGTATTAACACTGTTACGTTTTATGTTATTACGTAGTTGTCCAAGACAACCCAAACTTCAAATGTTTGTATCACAACAAAGCGGAATAACAAACCGGCAGAACGACATACCCCGTGCATAAAAGCTCGATAATACCTCTTGAATATTATAAACGAACATATTTACTTAATAGATCACATTACAATAAGCAACACGGCATAAAATTCGCCCACCGGCACGAAGGCTACAATATTTAAGCGGTCGTAAAGTACAAAAAATTATCTACGATTCTCCGACACACGTTCGAAATTATCCATATAACTTTTAGCTGTAAAAATCTGTAGTGAGTGTATCTTACCGTAGTAAAGGGTTAGAACGATCACAATAATACACAGAAACAAACACGAAGGTCGATAAGCGAGGCCGGGGCGCGGTCGTGCGGTCGTCGCGACGTCGTGAGAAACACTGGGGCGGGCGGACGAAGGCAGTATTGCCAGAGCCGATTGTGAAAAGCGTTACTTTTGAAGCGTTTAGACGAAAATTTTTCGTTTGTAGACAAGCTTAAATTTAAAATTTAGGTTTATTTTTATTCTCAAAAGGTATTAAGTAAATGATTTAAAATAGACCTTGACACCACCTCTGATTATGTGTAACATTATGATTAAGCAACGGAAACAACCGTAAGACAAAAAGGACGGCAAAGAGATTTTTTTTGCGTATCGGATATTAGACAATAAACAAAAAGAAAACATGTGAGTTTTTAAAGGGATAAATAAATAAGTCAATAATCATTTTTATTGGTATTTAAGTTTTTCAATCGTACTTGTATTCTTGCGTTCATTAGTCAAATATCCTGAGTTGTCAGTTATAAAAGTAGTGTTTTTTTTTTTTAAATAGAATTAAACATAATTCTATAATATACACTAGATGTTAAAAGAAGGGTTAACCTCACCGATTTTCGTTTTGGTCGTCCATAACCCAAAATTATCTTGAGAAGTATCAATTTAAAATTAAAAGCTGAAAAGTAACAAAAAAAGACAAAAGTAAAGCTCTGGCAATATTGTTTTAGGGCGGCAAGCGGGTGGCAAGCGGGCAGCAAGCACGGTAAGCGACGAGATTCGATTGGGCCAAGACCGAGTCTCTGAACGCAAGGGGTCGTTGCGTTGGAGAAGTTCAACTTTTAATGATGAAAATATTGAGGGAACTTTGTGCGGACACAAAACAAAGACGGTTTTTTTTAAAGTAAAATCGTTTTACAGTATGACGTTTGAAATTTTTCAGTAATTCGTAAAAGTTTAGTTATATATTGTTTGAAAATACACAACTAGGACAGTTTCTCTTTTAAAAATAACTGAATAATTATAGTAACAATATCGTCCGTGATTGTTACAAACGAAATGCGAAATGTTTTATTTTCCTCTTCACAAAAACAAACAAAAAGATGCTCGGTATATTTTTGTTCGTGCCCCTGCCTAAGTAATAGACGCGGTGACATTGGTCATAACCTGTAACAGGTGAGGCGCCTATATACTTTTATATCACTCAATCTGATGTCATACACGTGTAAGAAAGTTTTTTTCTTCTTTCTATTTTGTGTTCGTAAACATATGAAAAATCAACAAACAAAAGGTTTTAAAAAGATTGGGTGGTGATACCGCAACGTAGAGATGAGAGAAAAAAAAATGAAAAGTAAGATCAAAAACTACTTTAAAAAAAAAAAACATAAACAACTTTACGTAATTTTTTTTTATGATGAATAAGGCTTGTGTTTGATCGACTTCTCACCTGATGTTAAAGGAAGATGCGATCTACTATGAAGCAAGTTCGACTTAAAGACACCCAGATTGTATCCATCAGGGAACACCCACTCGTCTAACGCATTCCACGCTTTAGCCGTTCGAACAAAGAAAGTAGATTCAAATCGTTTCGTACGGGTTCTTGGAATGTCAACTATAAAACGATGTCGCTTTTTCGATCTTCTGGCCGTCCGATAGAAAAATGGGCATGGTAATGGAAATGGCATATAATTTAATACATATTCAGATGAGAGCCGTGCTCTTATGCCACTGCCACAAAGCTTATAATCGCTTACTACTGTTAGAATGTATTGTTTTGTAGGGTGGGTTTACTTTACACTTTTCATCTGATATCAAGTGATGGTGAGGTTGAAGATGATAAACCCAGCCCGTCAATACGTGAAAAATCTGGCTGAAAAATTGCCTATTGCCTTCCTTTAATTGTTTTTTTATAACTTTATATGCCAAAACAGAGCGTAGTATAATGGCTCGATATTACGAAAAGTATAAATTCATCTTACATAATTTCATTGCACTCAAAATCCTATGACATTGTCTTTTACGCTTTTATAAAGATTTACACGAAACCTAATTTTTATGTTAAAGTAATGAGACGATTAGAACGGGACGCTTGTTACCTTTATTACTCCATTGCAGCAGAACTCAAATCTTTGAGTAACAAAACAAAGTCCAGGCCATCACTGCTTAAGAAAACAAAATTTTGGGATTCGATGGTGTCCCTCAACAACCATATATAATTCCGCTAGCTGGAGTACCCTTCAAACCGGAGCTCAGTATTTTTTTTTACATTTCACACAGCTCGATCGTGTGCCGTGGTGGTGCCGGCGTAAGAATAGTACCCCACCCTCTCTATCCGTGGTTGCCGTAAGAGTCGGCTAAAGGATGTAATCCGGAAGATGGGCAGCAGCGTCTTCCTTGAACAATCACACCTAACTGCGCTCGCCAACCCGCCTGCCAAGCGTGGCGAGTATTGGCAAAACCTCCCTAGGAGAAGGCCTATGCCCAGCAGTGGACGTCTTATGGCTGACGATGTGTGCGATGTGACAGCTCTATCTAGCCCAAAACTAAGCAAAGTTATGGGAACCAGATAGCTGACAGAATACTTGTTTTTTCTTGGTAAAAATATACAGAACACTCAGACACAGAGCAAACATGCAACACAACCGAATGAGCTAATAGGGCAATCTTATTTCAGTATTGATTGCAGCGGTAGTATATTTGAAACTGTGGTGACATTTACCTAAACGACCTCCTGCTAAGGAGATGAAATAGCTAATATAACTAAAACTTTAGCAAGCGATACAGCACGGTAAAGATATTTTACACGCAAGGTGGCCATAAAAATTGATAAATGGACACAATTAAATCCAACGACCTTCCAGTGATATATCGTGGAGATTCCTAGGTCTAGGACAGTTACTATAGGAATTCTTAAGCATGTATTTAATCTAGGTGACCCTTATCAAGACCACCGTCTATATATGTAACTTGGCTCTTTTGTTATCCAGGCTAAACATACTACTTTTTTATGTAACAGTTACGAGACGAACTATACGTCCAGGGTATCGATGCTTTGGCGATCATTACTTTGAAGACTTTTGATGGCCTCAACAGCCCTGTAATTTCGCTAGCTGCAGTACCCTGCAAACCGGATCACAGTAGTGTTTGCACACTACTGCTTGGCGGCAGAATGTCTAGTACTGCGGTGGTATCTACCTAGACGACCTCTTAAGCCACAAAAAAAAAGTTATAAAGAGTAAATGTTCTGACAATGGCATCCATGAAAAAAACAAATGAACTCGGTTTTTTTGATAAAATTTTACTTGTTTTATGTCGAATAAAATTATTACTATTACAGATCTGCCTCCCGAAGAATTAACACAAAATTTTATCATAAGTACGCGGAAGAAACTCACGACACAAAAGGAACTGAACAGATCTTAACTCCAGCTGTAAAACAATTTCCCGGGCAAACAGTCCGAGGGCAACATATGTACTATCTAATAACACCCTGTTTGTCTACAACGTACATACAGTATAACCAGCCTGTAGGAACAGAACCTAGACGGCAGACGTCTCCGGGGAGCCGTAAGGTAGAAATCTAGATTACCTCTGCTAAGGTGCGTCCAGATAGTTTTGTAGGGTACCTAACTCGTTACAGGGGTTCAGCTCTAACAAGGGTCGCTATTTCGTGAGCTAAGTTACGATTCTGGAGTTTATAAGGGAGATTTGTACAGAGACTTAGTGAAATTGACAATGATTAAGTCTTTACTTTCTTTTATCAAAATCTGATCCAATTAGTGACGATTTTATTATGTCACAAAATGTTTTGTTGGTTAGTGCGGTCGTTTCACACGCCGAAGAGCTTGAGCTGCCGGTGAAGGAAAATATCGCGAGGAAAAACCATAGCATGGTGGTAGGAAACTTTCTAGTACTCAGCTGGTTAGCTACCACCCGCAAGTTGACAATCTGTCGCCTAGCACTTAACAGTGTGTTCCGACAGCCTCACTTTAGAGCCAGTTTTTTTTTGGTTTACAAGCTAGGTGATTGACCACATCTCACCTGATGTGGTCAATCACCTAGCGAGGTGAGGTTGCCGGAACACACCGTTAGGTACTTGGCTACAGGTTTTCAACTTGAGGGTGGTAGCTAGCCAGCCGAGTACTAGAAAGAACACTACCACTATGCAAAGTCCCACCAGTTCCATTCCAGTCTAGGTGGGTTTACCATAGACTACCGTCGCTTAACATCAGGTGAGCTGTGATCAAATACCCATCCTGTCAACAATAAAGCATACCATACGTACCATATCTGTCATGTGAACTAACCTTTACAACGTAGCAGTTCTTTAATATTGAACGGGGTGCTTTCCAAAATGGAACCAATCCCGTCGCCACGACAGACTGCAAATACATAGGGTACTCAGTAACCGCCATTTTTTAACCCCCGACGCAAAAAGAGGGGTGTTATAAGTTTGACGTGTCTGTTTATCTGTGTGTCTGTGACACCGTAGCTCCTAAACGAACGGACCGATTTTCATGTGTTTTTTTTTTTGTTTGAAAGCTAATGTGATCAAAAAGGTTTTTAGCTATAATTTATAAAGATCTATACAGGCGTTTAATGATCATCAGCTAATTTCCTACTTGACAAAAGGGTCTTAGGTATTAACTTTCACAGAGCATTGGCTTTCACACACACACATCGTCAGCCATAGATCGTCCACTGCTGGACATAGGCCTCCTCCTTGGGAGGTTTTGCCAATACTCGCCACGCTTGGCAGGCGGGTTGGCGAGCGTAATTAGGTGTGATTGTTCAACGAAGACGCTGCTGCCCGTCTTCCGGATTACATCCCTTAGCCGACTCTTACGGTAACCACGGGTAGAGAGGGTGGGGTACTATTCTTACGCCGGCACCACCACGGCCTAACATTGGCTTTAAACAACGTAAAAATCCTATGTCAGTATACGAAATGCATAAACATAAAATATATAGGTATACTTATTTTAATAAAATTCAACGACACCTGTAGTTCCGCCATGTTACACGAATGTACATATTCGATTTATAAATAATCGGCGTCACTTCAAACTCAGAGTGAATAGGGTCTTTTTTATGTAAATGTAATGAGGCGAACGAGACGCTCTCCTGATGGTAAGAGATAACGCTAGTCCATGACCAACACAGAACTGAGTAAATGCTTTGGCGCTGATTACTTTGAGACTAGATGGTTAGTTTCAATAGCCCTGTAATTTCACTAGCTACAGTACCCTTCAAGCCGGAACACAGTAATGTTTGCACACTACTGCTTGGCGGTAGAATATTTGGTACTGCGGTGGTACTTACTAAGACGACCTTCTGCTAAGGAAATCTACAACCAAGTAGTCCTCGAAGTTAGGCAACCCACAGCAATGTCCCGAGCATTGTAGATGTCAATAGGTGGCGATGACCACTTATCATCAGGTCGCAAGTCAAGTGTTAGCCACATTTTCATTTAAAAAAAAACTTCCCAGAAAACATACACGATGATATCGCAATAGCATTCTTTCATTCATTTAAGTATGACGAAATTATATTTAATTTGCTTGCTTGCTTTATATAAACAACAAATTCATAGCGTGCACCTTAAGACCCTTAATTTGAGTACATTCCACAATTTTCAGTAGTAAAACCACAGCTTAAACTACCTCCTGGTATAAAACATGATTAATTTCAAGCACAGGTAGAATGGCACAATTGGCTGTAAAGTACACCGGTGTGGCCACGTGGCGAAATGCCAACTGGCTTAACAAACCCTCTAAATGTATGTTTTGTTGCACTAGTGTACTATCTGTGGGTACATGATAGTGGTAGTAAGCATCTACTGGGTTATAAGCTTAGAGTGTACTAATAAGAAAGGGGGTAGTAAAATTGTACTCATCATTTTGAATACATTGAATTAAAGTTAAAAGTAGCTCTATGCCTCATCACTGTTCGTGCAGTGAAACACCGGATTACCTCGATCACCACGCGCTTTCATGTTGTAAGATAGTCCATTGAAATGTTACATTTTTAGGCCTTAGCGTGCATTTTTCAGAGGATGCAATTTTATTATTTTGATATGTAGGGGGGTTAGTATAAGCTTAAGTTCAAGTTCGTGGGGTCGCCACTCTTGTCCCCCGTCCGCCATCTTGGAAAAAGAGGTGCAAAGTGTTTTCGCGCTGTAACTCGTAAACTACCAAACTTACAGAATTTTATAAGAAATTATTTGTAGCAAATTATATTGTCTACAAGTTTATTTCTATAACTTTTATCGTAAAATGGAAAATAATAAAGTTATAAGCTAAAATAAATTCCACAAATAATTTCCTCCATAAATTTGTTTAATTTCATTAATTTATCTGGGTTTTAAAGCGCTCCGAAGTTGACCGGGTTCTTGAATACTGGTAAGAATACGATAAAAACGAACCATTAGGCTTAGCTGTTTTCTATTACATATTTTTTTATTCATATAATTTATCATTTTCTTATTTCTATGTTATTATTAATGTATTATCGACCCTTTTCCCCACCACAAATCTTCGAATACCATTGGTTTATACAATAATTTCTAATCAGAGTGTACATTTACGAGAATCCCAAGCAGATGGAAAAGGCCCAAGTTACTGCTACTACTATTATTATTATAATTTATCCTAGGATGAACAGCTGTTTATCGAGCAATTCTTGTATATACATATGTATAATCTGAATCTCGGAAACGGCTCCAACGATTTTCAGGGGGTTTCGGAGGCGATAAATCGATCTAGCTAGGTTTCATTTTTAGAAAACGAGATAACCGAGCTAAGCTCGGTCAACCAGGTACTGAAGATAATTGTTGGAAGTGTCGGACAAAGCCAAGCCACCTGGGAGCTTTCATCGAAAACACTGCCTAATCCCTTTGAGGTGTATAAAACAATGCATGGTGAGATATTCATCTACAAAAAAGTCCGCGGTGGCATATTATCTACCTCTAATGGCAGCTTACTATACCCATTCTTACTACACGTGCGAACAGGAGCGGGTCGCTAGTTATTCATAAAAAATGTCCCAAAAGTGTCAAACTTGTTAATAAATCTAAGCAAGCAATAAAAGTATCAATAAAAAGTATAAACGAACAAATCGATTGCTTCAAAGATTCTTTTAAGGAGCTCGTCGAAGAATTCACAGGAAGAAAAAAGTAAACATTGGAGTTCGGAAAGTTTCAAGACTTTCGCATCGAAATTAAATTACTTTTGACGGTTTTTTCTGGTAAACAAAATTACGTGAAAAACAGAAAAAAGAAAAGGAATAAATTTTATTTGACCACAAATGGTGACATGGTAAATTTATATGCTATATCATGGGTGCATATTCAATTTATAGCGAGAAGATTGCCAGCAAAGTCTCTCTATAATCTTGTAATCAACATGGCCTTATCAAGAACATCTATAAATTAATTGTTGTAACTTCGCTAGCTTCAATAGCCTTCAAGCTGGAACACAGTAACACACTACTGCTTGGCGGCAGAATATCTTTCACTTGGTGGTAGATTTTCTTAGCAGATGGTCGTCTAGGTAGGTACCACCGCAGTACCAGATATTCTGCCGGCAAGCAGTAGTGTGTAAACATTACTGTGTTCCGGTTTGAAGGGTACTGCAGCTAGCGAAAATACAGGGCTATTGAGACTAACCATCTAGTCTCAAAGTAATGAGCGCCAAGGCAGCGATGCCCTGGACTTTGTTTTACTACTCAAAGTTCTGTGTATCGCTGCAATGGTCATGGACAGGCGTTATCTCTTAACATCAGGAAAGCATCTCGTTTGTCTCATTACTGTTACATTTAAAAAAACTGGTATTACGGCGGTACCTACTTAGATGACCACCTACAAAGGAGACCTACCACCAAGTTCCTTCTAAGTAAGCGTATTCCATCCTAGACCTTATCGTTGCTTAACATCAGGAAGGATGTAGCCAAACACGAACCTTTTAAGAATTAATAAAAACAATACTTCTGTTTCTTTAAATTAATATTGAGATATTTATACAAACAATACGTTAAAATTATAATGAAAAATATAATGTAAGGCGTAATTAACATAATCCGTAGACATGCTACGAAAATTTTACGTAGCACGTCAAGACTACGCGCGTAGACCTTAGAATAAGCTACGAGGTTACGTAAAGTGTATGGAACACTACATTCAATGAAATGGTTTTTTTTTTTAATTTGATGACTTTGCTCTGTCTTGTGTTTTTTAAAAGGACTGTATGTAAAAAAAAAAACTAGAAACTATACTAACAAAACCAAGTTTGTATATCTCAAAATTCAAGACTGTAGAAATTCAAGATTTTTTAGCCTTCATAAAAAATATGTGTAAGCATAAGTGTATAAAACAATTTCGATTACTTTTTCAATTAGTTTTATGCCACTGGTTCAAGCAGACGAGTTGCCTGATGGTAAGCAATCACCGTCGCCTATGTCATACCAGGGGCACTACAAATACTTTGCCGACGTTTTAAGATTCTGTGAACACGCCTTTTATTAGTTTATACTATAGTCACAATTATCTTTTTTTTTCTTCAGCACAAAAAGTTATTAAATAGAATAAATATTTTCAAGCCAGACCAAGAACAACACCGTACAAAAAAAAAAAACTTCATAAAACAAACCAATTTACCATCTTATTAATAAACTATACAAAAAAGAACGTAAAGGTCGTACGATATGAAGATCTTGTCTTAGTCTGCCATTAAAATTCATAACCAAAACAAAAAGGAGAGATAAAACTTATCTCTATTTCAAGTAGATGCAAATAAAACCTCCCTGAAATGGCGGCACAATAAGCTATTGTGAGTCGAAGTAAAATGGGCACCGACTTTCGCGAAACAACCCGTCAAATGTGAATAATATTTTGTTATCGCTTATACAAAACAAGACTTCAAGTGAGGACTGAAATCGATACATAATAATTTTACGATTAATGTTAATAGCGGTATTAAAACTCTGCCGCTCCAAAGCGTTGGTACTGCTTTAATCTTTATCGATTTTGATACTGAAAAGCTTCCCCTATCTCGCCCCTCGTTTTCATCTTTGTGTGCATAGGTGCCGAGATATTTAATGCTCGAAATATAAGTAGGCATATAGCATGGCGTGCAGGGCTTTTGAGGGCTGTGACAGACGATTAAACCGTATCTTTAATTCCGACTCAAAAACGGTATCGTATAATTTATAATAATATACGAAAATCATTACGCATTTTTACATTTTAGTATAATTGAAGCTTTTATAAATTGTCCGGATTACAATAACATGGTGTCACACCATCTAGTCGAGAGTTCAAATAGGATGACTAATGTAAGTACTTTTACTAAGTGGCAAATCTCCTTATCCCATCTTCTATGTAGGTAAGTATTAGATATTGTTACGCCACGCAGTATTGTGAAACATAACTGTGTTCCGGTTTGAATGGTATTTATTTATACTCGGCAAATTTTAAGGCTAATGACACTCAGCATGATATAGTGTAGCACCAAAGTATCGATGCCTCAGATTTTGTTTTGTTTGTCAGGCTAGGTGTTTGACCCAGCTCACCTGACCTTAAACGACAGCGTGGTCAAAGATGATAAGCAAACTTAGCCTG